>OZ034820.1:40272850-41629315 GCA_964030455.1 Linum trigynum
AAAGAGAGTGATGAAACAGAGAGGGAGACGCAGACGCAGAAGGTGTTAGGGACAGCGGAAAACGGATATATGATTTTTGCTCCCCGCACGCAAGTCAAATCATCATCATGGGACGCAGAGTACTCTGCTTCGAGGTTAGGTTTCCTTTCATTCTTTGTTCTTGTCGGGCGAGAACCCACTCGGTTTTATCTCATCTTACGAGTTACGCCTTGGGATAAGTACCTGGCGTTGGGTAAATTACGACGTTGGTCCCGATATTTTTTTTTATCCATTAGATTTTTTTTAAAAATTTTACTACGACCTAGATGAATATTCTCCCTTATAATCCGCGGATTCTGCCAGCAGGAGGGGACCCCACGGTGTCTGAGTTAATTTGTCAAGGGGAGGGGCGCTGGTGTGACCACATAACTTAGCCAATGGTTTGACCCTGCCACTTGTCGCAATATTAAAGCTATTCCTCTTCCGCGGGCAAATGTGGAGGATAGGCTCATTTGGCATGATACGCCTGATGGTGTTTTCTCGGTGAAATCTGCGTATCACTTGGCTGTCGCCCCTGGACAGGAGAAGGGGCCGGTGGAAAGCTAGGGTAGATTGGATGGATCAGACCAGCTGGATCCGACTATGGGAGGCTAACATTCCGTCGAAATTGAAGGTGTTTGTTTGGCAAATTTTCCATCGAATTCTCCCTACAACGGAAGCATTAATAGAAAGAAAGATCCAGGTACATCCTTGCTGCCCGGTTTGCTGGGAGGGCACGGAAACTATGGAACATTTGTTCCTGGATTGCCCGGTCGCCCAAGCACTTTGGGGGGCAGCTGGGTTAGAGCATATCGGGGAGGGGTTGCCTCGTCACACATTCCCATTATTTCTAAAAAGGGTAATGGCGCTCATCCATCAGCCTACTCTGTTTATGGCCATTGTGGCCGTCCTTTGGCGAATCCGGCGATCTCGCAATTGGGTGGTCTTTGAAGGCAAACAGTATAGGGTAGCTGCTTTGGTGCGTCAGTTTTCACAGCAGTATGAGGAATGGGTGCGCCTCCCGGTAGATAAGTCTGTCCGGGCCCCTGCCGCTGCCGAAGTCCACCAAGCAGCTCAGGTAGGGTTGCCAACGATTATCCGTGGATGGGATGGGGCTACCAGAAGGGGGTCGCATTCAGTAGGAGGAGTGGTGCTTATGACCCCGAATCATGATATCCTGATGGCCACTAGAATGCAGTTCCCAGTCATTGATGACCCTCTCGTGGTAGAATTGCTTGTCCTGCGTGAGGCAGTTCTTTGGTGCCTGGGCCATGGATTCTCTAGCGTAAGGTTTGAAGGGGACGCCAAGGTGGTCATTGATAAGCTCCACGAGGCTGATACTAGGGATAGCAGGTTAGGAGCTGTGCTAGCATAGGTGCTATTTAATTTTGCCTGCAATCCGGGGTTTAGTGTTCGGTTTATAGGTCGGGGTAGCAATAGGGTAGCCCATATGGTGGCTAGGAAGGCCCTTTCTTTGTACCCGACTATGAGTCGTTCTTTTGATTTTCAGGCCTGGCTGATCTCCACGGTGTAACTATCTATTTTTTTTATCTAATACATGATTATCTTTTGTAAAAAAAAAAAAAGAATATTCCTAGGGATGTCAATGGGTCGGGTTTTGCCAAACCCAAACCCATGGGTTTATCCATGAAAAAAATTCGGGGTAAAACCCACTAGGTTTGAAAAATTCAAACCCAACCCAATCCACTAGGTATCCACTGGTTCATGGGTACCCACGGGGTTTTGTCGTAAAAAATTTACAATAACAAGTTCCTATCAAAATTAAAGTCAAATATCAATCTCTCAATACAAATTATCCATATATAAAACACCATTCTAGAAAATTCAAGCAAATCACAAATTAACTATACAAATTGTTCAACACCAATCTAGAAAACTCAAGAAAATTGAAGCAAATCACAAATTATCCATAAATAACATGATTAATTAAAAGCTTCTTCCTTTCAATTAAGTTTGTTCACTCTCCACTCGATAACATCAACTTCATTCTACACAATTAAAAAGAAAAAAATTAGACATGTCTCAACAAACATAAATAAGATTAGTTGTTTAGAATATTAAATATACCGAGAAAATTAATTATATGAGTGTGGGCGGGTACCCATGGGCCGGGTTTACCTAAACCCAAACCCAACCCAACCCGATGAATAGTGAACAGGTTTAAACCCAAAACCCGTCAACACGGATTTTACCCGCGTTGGCTGGGTTGGGTCGGGTGGGTACCCGTGGGTTCGGGTTTTGTTGTCATCCCTAAATATTCCAAAGAACATCACACAAGACTCAAGATATCGCTCTGAACCACTCCTTCGATATCGCAATGGGTGTCGTCGTCGGCGAGGCCACCCAAGGCTCCGTCGTCGACGGCCTCCCTTGGACCTCTCTCTTCGGAATTGTATACGACAATTGTCTTGAGTACGTGGAGCCTATTCTTGTGGATGGTATTCTTCAGATCCCTCAAGTTGTATGTGACGAAGGAGTGAAAAGGTGGGAAAAAAGCTTTGTGGGACAATTCCTGGGGAAACCTCCTCCGTTGTGGGCAATCCGTAGCTGGACGAATCGTTTCTGGGGTCGAGATGGGCAGGTACATGTATCTTGGTTATGTGACCGATTAGTTCTCTTTCAATTACCTTCCGAAGCTGCGTGCAACTGGTTATTTTAAGGAGGACCTTGGCACTTGCGAGATAACATGTTATTTCTTCGCCAATGAGAAGTTGGGATTCGAGCCCTAGAATTGGATAATAAGGCGCTTCCAATCTCAGTTAAGCTAATTGATTTTCCATTGGAATTGTTGCCAAAGGATAGATTAGGAAGAGTGGCAAGCTTAATTGGGAAACCACTTTGTATGTATCAACCTACTGTTGATTGCGTCGAGCGCGAGACTTTATCCCTGTCTTTTGATCACTTTTGGATTTAACTAATAGATATTGCTTAATCAAAGTCTAACACACTGTTAATGTATAAAGAATAGCACTTTGACTAAAGGAAGCAAATGTTTGGTTATTTACTACGTCTAGTGCTTTCCACCAAAAATTATAACTCAATCAAGTGTACTAATTAATCACCCAACAAAGCCCTATCCTAGCACATTACCTTCAGCTTCTTTAATTGGGTTTCAGTGCAGCTTAATAGTCCACTCAAATAACTAGCACTAGTCAGACCAAGCAGTGGAGTTAAAGCCCATTCGTCTAAACTTATCAGGCCGACCCAACTACTCTACTAAATAAAACGGTGGTGTTTTAATTTCAAACACACAAGACTTCCCTCTTACCTTGTTTTTGATCAAAACCAGCTCTGTGACTAAAGTTACACAAACAAAGGCATGAACACCAAGAACAAATAAAAGCACAGTAGTTCAACCCAGAAAATTAGAGTCAAATTAAATCAAACCCATGTTTCAACAAGTTCACCAACCCAGTTCGAGCAGGTGGTCTTCCTTCGCTGCTCTTAGAATGTGATTCCCTGCACAATCAAGTTTGGAACAGAACACAAACAGAAGCACACACGGAATTGAAACAGGAAAGCAGAGCAAGAACACAACACACACTTTTTTACGTGGTTTCCAGTATTGGGAGAATGAGGATCCCAATACTGACTACTCCACGGTCGGAGACTCACAGTTGTGTGATCTCCGACGATTCATTAAAGCCATTCCGATGAAGTTCGATGCAACACTAACTACCCAAGAACCCTTTGATCAATCTCAACCCGAATGATCAAACTCACACTCACCAACCCCCAAATTGCTTCCCCAGCAACTCGTAACAGTGTTTCCCCAACACTAATCCTCAAAGCTGTTCTCCCCGAACCCTTTGAGAAACCCCATTTTCTATAAAGCTTGCTATACTCACAAAATCCCCTTTTGTCTTAGCTAGCTATATTGATCTCTTGAAAAGGTTACCTTGTTCTTCATTCTGGTACCAATTTATAGTCTCCACCAACTAGCCGTTGCTTTTCAAATCTCCCTTGTTAATTCGAGATCTTCATATAAGGTAAGCTTTTGTTCTTTCTTTCTTTGGCCAGAATACTTTCCTTAACTACTTTGGGCAGCCAGCATATATTTCCAGCTATGATTTCATCGTTTTTGAATCTTGACTTGGCCTTCAAGAAGGTGTTTATGGTCTTCTGCTATTGTCAAGCTGAAGCTAACATTCTCCCCCTCAGCTTGTTAATGGCCACCCTTCTCCCCCTGAACATGGTATCCCTTTAGAAAGGATAAGCTGAGTTTGACTGAGATCCAGACTTCTCCTCCTAATCTTGTCAAGTTTCATTTGTAAGCTGCTAACAGAAACCTGCACACTTAAACAAACAATTGGTACAGCATGTCCATTCTTTTATTTCTAACAACAAGTTCTACGAGTCCAAGAGAAAGAACTAGGAGTCCATTTTATTCAAGACAAAAACATCAATGAACACTTAACACTAGACCTCAGCAGGACACACACAAAAAGATGATTAAACATAACCAATGACTCTCCTGAACTAGACTCAACAATCACACCAGAATTATTTAGCTACCAAAAAGACATTCATGGAGCTCCCCCTAAGCCTAATAGTTGTTAGTCCAAGTAAGTTATTCCGGAGAGGATGCATACTCAGACGGATCAACTTCCTCATCCTCCGACAGTACATAAATCTTGTTGACTTCCCTAGGATGCTTGCCAGACGAACTAGCTTCATTTCCTTTCAGCGCCAGACTGTATTCTCGAAGAATACTTTTTCCCTCATTCTCCAGCCTTATTCCTTCCTGGATATGCTCTATATTCAGAAACTTCTTTCGCTTTCCAGATGATTCTGCAACTTCTTTTCCCTTGGTAAGTCGGGCTATTGCATCAGTAGTCAATGCTGCAGCAGTGTCCTTTAACCAGGTTCCTTCTTCCACCTCGTTGTCATCCTCTTCAGGCTCACTTTCAGCCTCATACTCAGATTCGGTTTCAGGCTTATGTTCAATAGCTTTGTCTCCCCCTTGAACTTTGACAAGCTTGCGGGGTCCAAGTTCCGAGAGAGTACAACGAAGTATATATTGTGCTTGGAGTCAAAATGAACTTCCCATTTAGTCATCTTATCACGTCGATCGACTCCGACTAATTCTAGTAGCGTGGTGATTTGAGGACCAAACGGTAGCTTCCCGCTACAGTCATCTTCTCTATATTTAATCATGTGATTAAACATAAGAGAAGCATAGTTGATTTGGCATCCTGTCATCGCGTTGAACTGAATCCAAAGGTCAGTTTCTTCAAGGCTCGTTGTAGTTTCAGCATCTCGAGGGAGAAACATGCGCGTGATGTAGAACTGAAGAGCTTTCAGATCATCCGGCAGCCTCTCAACAGAAAACATGGAAGACTTATACTTCCCATAATCTCGAGCTAGATACGACATAGTATCTATAGGATGAAACCCATAGCTGTCAAATTCTTCTGTTGTTCCTGCTGTGTATCCATCATGAGGGAGATGCAGCAGATTGGCCAGCACATTAGCAGTGACTTTCACACTGAAGTTGTAGACAGTGGAGGTGAAATACATCGGATTGCGGCCAGGTCCACACTGCATACTCGCGTAGAACATTCTCACGGCTTTAGGGCATTGATCAAGAAGCTGATTCTTGAGCAGCGAGCTCCACCCAAGATCATTTACATACCCATTAACCCTCAGTCTATATCGATTGAAGGTGGTAGGTGGTATGAGGAACGAAGGGTGGAGAGCACGATCACGAAAGCTACGAAGATACCTGGAGTATGCTTTAGAGTTTCGAAAGCCCTGATTGGTGAAAATTTCAGCAGGAGCAAGACTCACATTGAGCTGGGAATTGCTCGGCGCCATGGTGAAGGAATGAGCGAGAAGAGGATTTTGAGCTGCTGCTTTTGTTGAAGATGATGGGATGAGAATTCCATAGAACCTTTGGAAGCTTTTATAGTTGCTGTTCTGAAACGAATTTGGAAAGATTTTGAGATGGGGAAGTTCGAATCATCTCGAGTAGAAGAATCAATTAAGAGAAGAGGATGTGATCGTACTGCATCCTCTGTCATGGGATTCGCTCTTCCTTTGGGGATGATTTGAAGGAAGGTACTTTGGGAAGGAATTGATCGAACAAGAAATTAGGGATTTTTAGACAGTGTTCGACAGCAGGGGAAGAGGATAGACTGGATCTTTTCTTTCCCAGGAATCGCACGAGTGTCTGAAAGTTGGACAGGGGAGGGAACTGGGCTTCGTCCCACAAAGCCTTGAGAGAGGCTTAAATTACCAGGCCTTAAGAAATCAGAGTAGGGCCGAGAATTTGAGCATATCAGAGTTTTTTTTAATTGATTTATTAATTTTATTTTAAAACAACACCACTAATTTTAGCTTTGACATCACATGTTAATTTCACTTTAAATCTTTAATCTCACTAGAAAGAATAAGCCCAAGTTCTTGACGAATGGTTAGAAATTGATCAACACTTAGAGGTTTAGTAAAAATATCAGCTCATTGATTCGTTGTAGGCACAAACTCAAGCTGAATTTGGCCTTCTTCAACCAATTCTCGAATGAAATGATACCTAATTTCTATATGTTTGGTTCGAGAATGTTGTACGGGGTTTTTAGCCATATTAATGGCACTCGTATTATCACAATACGAGCATGGACTTTATTTCTAACCCGTAGTCACAAAGTTGATGCTTCATCCAAATAAGTTGAGTACAACAGAGGCCAGCTACCACGTATTCAGCCTAGGCGGTAGATAGAGCAACAGAGCTTTGTTTATTACTATACCAAGACACAAGAGAATTTCCTAGAAATTGACACGCCTGGAAGTACTCTTACGATCAACTATGCACCCAACATAGTCTGTGTCACTATATACAATTAAATCAAGACTTGACTCACAATCATACCATAGACCTAGATCCATTGTACCAGCTAAGTAACGAAAGATTCTCTTGACCGCAGTCAGATGACTTTCCTTAGGAGCACTTTGGAATCTAGCACAAAGACACACACTAAATTGAATATCGGGTCTACTAGCAGTAAGATACATTAGTGACCCAATCATTCCTCTATAGAACTTCTCGTCAATTGACTTACCCGATTCATCCTTGTCTAGTTTAATGGTAGAAGCCATAGGAGTAGTGACAGTTTTTAGATTCCCAAATTCAAAACGTTTTAACATATTTTGAATGTACTTGGTTTGACTAATGAAAATGCCTCAAGTTGTTTGTTTAATTTGCAAACCCAAAAAATATGTTAGCTCTCCCATTGCACTCATTTCAAAAGTTTTCTTCATGATATTTTCGAAATATTCGCATAACTCTTTGCTCGAGGATCCAAATATAATGTCATCAACATATATTTGGACTAGCAAAAGATGTTGTCCTTTATTTTTTATAAAGAGAGTTTTATCCAATGAGCCCCTTTTAAAACCTTCTCCTAACAGAAAGGAACTAAGTTTTTCATACCAAGCTCGTGGAGCTTGTTTTAACCCATACAATGCCTTTTTTAATTTATAGACATGATTTGGATAACGAAAATCTTCAATTCCGGGTGATTGCTCAACATACACTTCCTCTTTTAAATCTCCATTTAAAAATGCACTTTTGACATCCATTTGAAAAAGTTTGAAACCCTTAGAGCTAGCGAACACACATAACATTCTAATAGCCTCTAATCTAGCGACTGGGGCAAAGGTTTCATCAAAATCTATTCCCTCTTCTTAATTATACCCTTGAGCTACTAACCTAGCCCTATTTCTAGTTGCTACCCCATTTTCATTTGACTTGATCTTGTAGATCCACTTAGTCCCGATAATAACTCTATTAGGTGGTCTGGGTACCAAATCCAACACATTAGCTCGTTCAAACTGACTCATTTCTTCATTCATAGCAGCATTCCAATTTTCATTATTCAAGGCATCTAACACGTTTTTAGGTTCAACCAATGATACAAAAGCAGTATGCACAATAGAATTTCTAGAACGAGTGACCATACCTTCATTTAGCCCTCCTATCATAAGCGAAGAAGGATGTCGTTTGACAATATGTGGAGGGGGTTGCCTTACATCATCCTCTGGCTCGATCGGTGAGTTTGTGATACTTACTCCTATATCTTGGTCTTCAGATATGATTACTCTAGGTTCAGGTTTCTCCTTGTTTGGTGTCCTTGGTTGATCATAGTTTCCACCAAGTCCAAAATCATCTTCATCTATCTCTTCAGCACACTCATTAGCAGATTCATCAAATATCACATTTATGGACTCTTCCACTTTGAGAGTCCTTTTGTTGAATATTCTATATGCTTTACTAGTCATAGAATAACCCAAGAACACACATTCATCAGATTTAGCATCAAACTTGCCAAGATGGTCGTTGGTGTTTCCGAATCTCATAAGGAGTCTTCTTAATTCCCGATCTGATCAAAGCTCGATTAGTAATATAGCAAGCAATATTTATGGCTACAGCCCAAAAGTACTTTGGCAAACCATAGTCATGTAACATTGTTCGAGCTATATCAATCAAAGTTCTATTTTTCCTTTCCACAACTCCATTTTGCTGCGGAGTTCGAGGATCAGAAAAATTATGACTTATTCCTAGCTTATTGCAGAAGAGTTCAAACTCCTCAGAGATAAATTCTCCACCATGATCACTTCTAATGCTAGCAACCTTAGATTGTTTTTCATTCTCCAATTTCTTAGTAAGAGACTCAAAATTTTGAAACAATTCACTTTTGTTAGCTAGGAACATTACCCAAGTGAAACGAGAATAGTCATATACAATTACGAAAGCATACGACTTACCTCCATAGCTTACCACATTGGTTGGTCCGAAGAGATCAAGGTGAAGTAGTTCAAGAGGTCTCGTTGTAGATATTACCGTCTTACTCTTGAAACTAGACCTTGTATGCTTTCCTTTAGCACAAGCATCACAATAGAACTCCTTTTTGCCTTTTAACTTAGGTAGGCCTTTAACTAGCTCAAGATCACTTAATTTAGACAGAATCCCTATACTCACATGTCTAAGCTTCCTATGCCAATCTATTTTATCATTTTTCTCTAATGACATTAGACAAGTTATCTTAAAACTTTCTTTATCCTCTAGATTTATGACATATAGCTTATTTTTACGTCTCCTGGTGAAAAGCACTTTCTTATCAACTAATGACTCAATGTAGCAACAATCATGTTCAAAGATTATCCTCTTATCTTTACCACACATTTGACTAATAGAAAACAAATTATGCTTAAGACCTTTTACTAGCATCACATTCTCAATGCATGGATCTGAACCTACTATTCCTCTTCCTATTATTTCGGCAGAATTATTGTCACCAAAAAATACCTTACCACCTTTACCTTCTTTGAGTGTAGTGAACAAGTTTTGATTTCCTGTCATGTGGTGTGAGCATCCACTGTCTAGTATTCATTCAGTTGCCTCCATGTCACTTGGAAGCAAACCTGCGCCATTAGCAGTCATGTAGTTTTGGGTTTTTGTATCCAGACTTTCTTGGATACAGTTTGTTTGTGATCTTTAATAGAACAAAATCTACTAATGTGACCGACTTGATGACAAGTAAAGCAAGTTCTATATTTTTCATTTGGTATTCTCTTCCTACATACTCGCCTAATGTGCCCAACCTTATGACAATAGAAACATTCTATGTCTCTATATCTTAGTTTTGAAGTTCCATTCCTCTCAAGTTTTAATGACACTTCAAAAATCTTTGACTTGCTTTTACTACATGAATTTGATCCTAAATTTTCACAACATCCATTAGTGGAATGATTTAAGGAAGAATTACCTCCCTTTCTTAGAGGTTCAATTTTATTTCCTTCTAATGATTCTTGAAGTTTTACCGTGAGATTCAATTTCTCATCTTCTAAGACTTCAACTTTCTTAGTAGTTTCTTTTAACTCTTCTTTTAATCTGAACGCCTCCTTCTTAGTTCATCATATTCAATTTTTATTTTGGAATAATCAGATTTTAATTTTGAATATTTTACTTTAACATTTCCAAACTCTAACTGAATTTCCTTGATAGTGGACACTAATTGATCATCATCACTATAGTAATCACTATCGCTAAAATAAGTATGGTTGGAAGATTTTACCTCGTTTGAGTTGTGTCCCTCTGATGGTTTCTCAACATCAATAGCCATGTAACTTTCTTCTCTTGTTTCCTCTTCATCTTCATCTTCATCTTCGCTGCAGCTCCATGTTGCAGCCATGGCTCGTTCTTTTCTTACTAGAGGACATTCAGCCTTGATATGCCCAGTTTTCCCACATCTAAAGCATCTGATTGTGTTTTGAACCTTAACCGGCTGAAGCTGTTCATTCATGCTATTGTGGAATGCTCTTGATTGGGGATATTTTGTTACACCAGCTACTTTCTCAAATTCTCTATTCTTGTTAACGAAGTTTCCTCTTCGTTTTTCTTTTCTCATACGAAGCAATCTACTAATTTGTCTTCGTTGTATGTGGTAGCCTTGAAGGCTATTCCCTTCTTTCCTTTCTCAGAATTTCCTTTGTTGAGCTTGTCTTCATGAGTTGCTAATGACCCGATGAGTTCATCTATAGCTAACGTCTCCAGGTCTTTAGCTTCTTCTATTGCAGTTACCTTTGGAGTCCATTGCTCTGGGAGGCTCCATAATATTTTTCTAACAAGATCTCCATTTTCATAAGATTTTCCAAGGTTCTCCAGACTGTTCACAATGTTTGTGAAACGCTCGTACATTTGTCAGATAGTTTCTCCTTCTTCCATTTTGAACAACTCGAATTATTGTTTTAATGAATTGATTCGAGATGTTTTTACTTGAGAAGTACCTTCATAAGTAACCTGGAGCTTGTCCCAGATTTTCTTAGCAGTCTTGCATCCAACAACTTTGTGATATTCTTCTGGCCTGAGTGCACAGTACATAAGATTTGTTGCCTTGCAGTTTTGATGAAACTTTTCAAAGTCTTCGTCTGTCCATTTTTCTTGGTCTGCCTTGACCTCATATGGACCTTTGATGACTCTAGCCCAAAGTTTTGGATATGTGGATCCAACAAATAATTCCATGCGATTTTTCCAATACCCATAATTAACTCCTTCAAATCTGGGAGGCCGATTCTGAGAGAATCCGTCAGCCAGATAGAGTGGAGCATTATTTTTGGAACCCGACGCCATCTTGATTAACACCGGAGGTCGTTGAACCTTGTTCTACGGTGTCCGTGCTCTGATATCACGTGTTGATTGCGTCGATCGCGAGACTTTATCCCTGTCTTTTGATCAATTTTAGATTTAACTAATAGATATTGCTTAATCAAAGTCAAATACACTGTTAATGTATAAAGAATAGCACTTTGACTAAAGGAAGCAAATGTTTGGTTATGTACTACGTCTAGTGCTTTCCACAAGAAATTATAACTCAATCAAGTGTACTAATTAATCACCCAACAAAGCCCTATCCTAGCACATTACCTTCAGCTTCTTTAATTGGGTTTCAACGCAACTTAATAGTCCACTCAAATAACTAGCACTAGTCAGACCAAGCAGTGGAGTTAAATCCCATTCGTCTAAACTTATCAGGCCGGCCCAACTACTCGACTAAGTAAAACGGTGGTGTTTTAATTTCAAACACACAAGACTTCCCTCTTCCCTTGTTTTCGATCAAAACCAGCTCTGTGACTAAAGTTACACAAACAGAGGCATGAACACCAAGAAAAAATAAAAGCACAGTAGTTCAACCCATAAAATTAGAGCCAAATTAAATCAAACTCAGGTTTCAACAAGTTCACCAACCCAGTTCGAGCAGGTCGTATTCCTTAGCTGCTCTTAGAACATGATTCCCTGCACAATCAAGTTTGGAACAGAACACAAACAGAAGCACACACAGAATTGAAACAGGAAAGCAGAGCAAGAACACAACACGCGATTTTTACGTGGTTTCCAGTATTGGGAGGATGAAGATCTCAATACTGACTACTCCACGGTCGGAGACTCATAGTTGTGTGATCTCCGACGATTCACTAAAGATAATCTGATGAAGTTCGATGCAACACTAACTACCCAAAAACCCTTTGATCTATCTCAACCCGAATGATCAAACTCACACTCACCAAACCCCGAATTGCTTCCCCAACAACTCGTAACAGTGTTTCCCCAACACTACCCTCAAAGCTGTTCTCCCCGAACCCTTTGAGAAACCCCCCTTTTCAATCAAGCTTGCTATACTCACAAAATCCCCTTTCGTCTTAGCTAGCTATATTGATCTCTTGAAAAGATTACCTTGTTCTTCATTCTGGTCCCAATTTATAGTCTCCACCAACTAGCCGTTGCTTTTCAAATCTCCCTTGTTAATTCGAGATCTTCATATAAGGTAAGCTTTTGTTCTTTCTTTCTTTGGCCTGAATACTTGCCTTAACTGCTTTGGGCACCCAGCATATATTTCCAGCTGTGATTTCATTGTTTTTGAATCTTGACTTGGCCTTCAAGTTGCAAGAAGGTGTTTATGGTCTTGTGTCGTTGTCAAGTTGAAGCTAACACCTACACGCAAGGCTTTAAAGTTAGGGTATGCAAAAATCTGTGGGGAGGTAGAGGCTGCTGCAAAGTTGATTGACCAAGTTAGGTTTGCTGTTGGAGGTGGTCGGGTTTTTACAATCAAGCTTGAGTACTGTCACTTGCTAGCTCGGTGTCAAGCGTGCAGAGTATTTGGGCATGATTGTGATGGCCCTGTTGGAGAGGTAAAAATGATATGGCAGAAGAAGGAACTGAATATTGTGCAAATCCCAGATACTGCTGGTGCTGTTGAACTAGGTCAGGATGGGGGTAAAGGCAAAGAGATTCTCTCAAGCCCCCAATCTCCCACTTATGTCTTGGTTAATGGTGCTAGTACTTCTTCCCCTCCTATTACTCCCCATGAGGCCCCCTCTAGTGGAAAAAATACCGAAGCTGAAGATGTGGAAGGATTTACCAGATGTACCTCAGCTGGATTTTCTGTCTATAGTTAAGGGAAGAGATGTCATTTTACAGCCTTTGATGAAAGGTCAAAAGAAAGGAGTTAATGGTGGTCAAGGTGGTAAGGGTAGGGGTGATAAGCCCCATCCTTCAAGATGAATTGCCTCATTTGGAACTTGAGGGTTTTAATAACCCCTCCAAGCACACTTATGTGCTTGATTATTTAGGTAGGTACAAGGTGGAGTTTGGTGCTATTCTAGAAACTCATGTTCAAGTTAGTAAATCAGCTGAGATCATTGCAAAATTTGCGGATTATGAGATTTTGCCAAATTATAATCATGCACCCTTAGGGAGAATTTGGTTTTTTTTGGAGAAAAGGGCTGCAAGTGGTGAAAATTAGTGATGGGGCTGATTTTATGCAGATGTTAGTACGAGCAAATAATAGGATTAGCTTCTTCTTTACAACAATATGGATCTAATGAGGAAAAGGAGTGGGCTACAATGTATTCTTCTCTCTCCCCATTTGTTGTTCGTGGTTTTCCTTGGTTGGTAGCAGGAGACTTCAACGCTATATTGAATCCAAACTAGGCTTCTAACTCAGTGGGTATAAATTCCAGCATGGTTGACTTTAGAAATTGGATTCACAATATGGAGCTGGATGACCATAGATTTTCTGGTCCTTGGTTTTCATGGACTAACAGGCAGGTAGCAAATCCCATTGCCAAAAAGCTAGGGAGGGTATTAGTTAACTCAGATTGGTATTCTTCTTTCCCCTCTTGTGTAGTGGATTCCTTCCTCCTGACTTTTCAGATCACTGTGGTATGCTTGTCAAGCCAATCCTTCCTACAAAATCCTTTCCAAAGCCTTTTCGCTTCTTTGACATGTGGGTTACACATCCCTCTTATATGGGCCTTATGAAGAAAGCATGGACTACAACAACAGAGGGGTCGAAGCTATACACTTTGAAGATTAAGTAGTTATCTGCCAAGCAGGAGCTTAAGAAGTTAAATAAAGAGAATTTCTGATATCAGTGGTAAAGTTAAAGAGACAGAACTTGTGTATAGACAAGCACAAATAACTTCTTTGACTGCACCTTCTGACGCAAATTTTGCTCCGGAACAGAGTCTGGCTACTGAATTATTTCAACTGAAGAAAGGAGAAGAGAGTTTTTTCAGGCAGAAATCCAGAGTGCAATGGCTTTCCCTGGGTGATTCAAATACAAATTTTTTCCGCCTGTCTATAAAAATTCGTCAAGCAAGGAAAATGATCAGCAGCTAACACTGGATTCTAGTGAAGTGCTAGATAATATTGAGAGCATTGTTGAGGAAGTTGTACAGTTTTATAAGAAGTTGTATGGGGTTGTTAATCCCGAGGTTCAACCTGATATGGCTCTTCTTTCCTCTCTGATTAACAAGAAATTAACAACAACAGAGGGTGAAGGATTATATTCTCCAGTCTCAGCCGCTGAAGTTAAAACAACCTTATTCTCAATGAAGCCTGACAAAGCAACTAGCCCTGATGGTTGGTCCCCAGGATTTTATCAGAAGACATGGATGTAGTTGGGGAGGATGTCACAGCTGGTGTCTTAGATTTCTTTGCTACAGGGATAATCCCTAAAGGTTTGAACTCTGCTTCTCTCACCCTAGTCCCTAAGGTTCAGAATGCTTGTCGTATGACTGAATATAGACCAATAGCATGCATTAATGTGGTATACATCACTCCAAAGTTCTAGCAAATCGATTGTAAGTTGTTCTTCCTAGACTTATTAGCAGAAACCAATCAGGTTTTATAAGAGGTCGCAACATCACTGAAAATATCTTGATGGCTCAAGAAATGGTTTCCAAATATCACCATAAGAATATTAGTTCTAGGTGTGCAATCAAGGTAGATCTTATGAAAGCCTTCGACTCTGTACACTGAGGCTTTTTATTCCATGTTATGGAAGCAATGAATTTTCCTAGAATTTTCATAGACTCGATCAGAGTTTGCTTATCCTCAGCATATTTCAGTATAAGTGTGAATGGAGGGCTCTGCGGTTTAACCCAACTTGCAAAGGGATGAGATAGGGTGACCCTCTGTCACCCTATCTTTTCACTTTAGTCATAGAAGTTCTTTCTCTTATGTTGAATAAAGCAGCTCATATAGACCAATTACCTCTCCATCCTTAAAGCAAAGTAATAAGTTCAACCCACCTATGCTTTTCAGATTATCTTTTGATCTTTTCTGAAGGTTCTGGCTGGGCTCTTATCTGCATTAGAATGGGTTTGGACAAGTTTTACTCAATATCTGGCCTTAGATGTAACCCGGACAAATTTGCAGTATACTTTGGAGGTACTTCTAGATAAGCAAGGGACCTAGCTCTTTCCCTTACTGGCTTTAAGGAAAGGCAATTACCTGTCAGATATTTAGGACTCCCTCTTATAGCTGGTAAACTTTCAACTAGAGAATGTGATTTGTTGATTGACAAGATAATTAGTAAGATTCGTTCCTAGAGGTCTGGAAAGCTTTCTTATGTTGGCCGTCTTGAGTTGATCTCATATGTTATCTACCCTATTCTCCAGTACTGGTTAAGAGTCTTTATTTTGCCTAAGAAAATTATTAAGCAAGTCCAGAAGCTCTATTCAGATTTTTTGTGGCATGGCAATGAATCAGGAAGGGCAAAGGTTGCTTGGGATTTGATCACTATCCCTAAAAAGAAGCTGGCTTGGGACTTAAGGATATGGTGATTTGGAATATAGCCTCTGTTGGGAAACTATTTCATGCAGGGTGGATCTTTTTGGGTTGCCTGGGCACATAAGTACAAAATAAAAGGGAACTCTTACCGGGAACTCAAAGCATCCCATGAGGGCTCCTGGATCTGGAAAAAGCTACTTAAAATCCGATCTTGGTTTCAATTTTGTTTGATTCAAGAAGGAAGAGGATCTGTTTCACGGGAAGGTTGTTTGATGGAAAAGTACAAGATTAAGAAGATCTGGGATTCATTAAGAACTAAGCATCCTATTACACCATGGTGGAAGATGCTATGGACAAAGTATAACATCCCACCAAGATTGATGAGCTACTTAGAGGGATTGAAGAAATTGATAGGAAAGAAGAAGCCGATGATATTTTGGAAGAAGATAGAATGAACAGACAGAGTTTGAAAGCTTAGCTGGAGAGAGTCTTGTGGCTAGAAGAAATATCATGGAGATAGAAGTTGACTCGACTCTACTGTCACTCCAGGAATTGTCCAAGTGTAACCACTTCCTAAAGCGTAGTATAGCGGGTTTGGGTTTAATTATCAACCCGGGTCCTAGATCTGATGACTACTCAGTGAATTCTTGTTATCTAGCAATGAAACTGGAATGCAAGTCTAACTAACAAACAAACAAACAAAGCAAGTAAACTGGTTGTATTCAAGTTAAGAGAGGTCACCCGGATATGGTTCCCCCTAGACTGCAGTTAAGCCGGATTGTAATTACCAAGTTCAGTTTCTATGACAGTTATACTGCGGAAGGTTCTTAAACAGCCTGAAGTCTCGACTAAAGGTCTTCAGACCCTCTCAATCTGACTCTCTAGCGGGCGACTAACCTCCACCGGAGTCGACAGATTGAGGCCCTAAGAACAAAAACTCCACTACCGGAGTAAATCCGGTACAGAATAGTGAGTTGGTTCCTCGACTAAAGTCACCAACTCTCTACCTTCAATCAAGGATACTCTATTAACCTAGGCAGATATTCTCATTCTAGGTCAAAGCAGAAACAACAGGAATTTGATCAGGATTCAAGTCATTCAATCATTAAAACCTCAATCGAATATAATCAATCATAGAATCAGTACTTGGGTTCATACAATCAAAGCCTAACATACAAATCTAGGGTTCTCCATACCCAGATGAATGGGAGAACTACTCCATGGAGAAGAAAGCAAAAGCAGAATCAGACACGGAATTCATACTGCGAAGGATGGATTCCTGCTTCTGGACGTTGATTGGCACTTCTCCAAGCTCAAGCTGGCCTCCAATGGTGTTGAAGATCAATCTAGGGCACTTGGGAACTCTTGCTCGTCACTTTCTCTCTCTAGGAACTGATCTCTCTCTCAAAAACTCGAATCCCCTTGAATTGTGGCTGAAAATCTGCTTAAAAGCATCAGTGGCCAAAGCACGGTCGAGGGCACGGCCGTGCTTTGCCTGAGCATGCCCGTGTTTCGGCCAGTGTTTAATTACACGGCCAGCAGTGGGAGGAAACACGGCCGTGCTTCGCGATGTACACGGCCGTGCTTTGCCTGAACACGGCCGTCCTTTGGTGCCCGTGTTTGCAGCTGAATCGGCCAAACTGAATTTGCTCTCGGCATAAAAAGCACGGTCAGCAGTACACGGCCGTGTAATTCCTTGGGCTGCCCGTGTTTTGGCTCCAGCTCACCGAAATGACTTCCGAATGCCCCGAAACTCGCGGTTAGCCTTCCTTTTAACGCCTGGGACCTGAAACATGACAAAATAGCACAACCCGGCGTAAAATAGGCCAAAACACACGACTATGCCCCTCAAACGGATAAGAACTAGGGGCGCAAATATGTGCAATTACATCGTTATCAAATTCCCCCACACTTAACCGTTTGCTTGTCCTCAAGCAAACCAAACTCAAACCAATGCAACTCTCCAGACCTCTATAGCAACAAACAACCCAGATCGTAGGTAGAGGACTTCCTAGATCATTTAGCAACTTACGAGGTCAACCGACGCGCAAGTCATCTCATAGCTTCCTCGGCGAGTCGGCATCATGCCAAATAATGAACCGAGGACAAATGAATCGTGGATGAAGAGATTCTCAAAAACAAAGGATCATGGACTCACATTTTTCAAGGTGCTCGATTTTCTTTGAAGATGGTTGGAACCCCTTTTTTTCTGTTTTGCTTGTTTTCTGTTATTTTTCTTTTCTTTTCTTTTCAAGGGTCCCAACCTGCTCTTACCGGCCATGCCAGGAGCGGATGTCTCGAGCCTCGTGCGGGGGAAAGACATGTAAGGGGGCTGGAGGTAGTAGGTGGAAATTGGGAACGAATTCCCGTCTCCCCTTACACACTTTCGCCCTATTCGCAGGAAAGACGTTTATTTTCAAGCACATTTTCGAGCACCTGTTAAACTCAAAACATGATACAAGAGTCCATGACAGGTAGAGAATCCACAACACCACACAATTCAAGGGTCCTAAGATCACTAATTCACTCAATCAACCAACTCAATATGAAGAAGAAATGAGACTCCTTAAATGCATCAACATCCTCCATAGTGCTACACTACCTCCCTAGGTTGCATATTACTATAAAGACTGTCAATTCAAAGCATACTGAGCAGGCAATTGCAAGGAAACACGTACTTGGAGCCCTCAAATTTAAAAATTTGGACAGTGGACTAGACTCCAAGCACACAAACAGATCTAATGCAGTCAAAAGATAAACACCCCCCCCCCCACACTTAAGCTCGACATTGCCCTCAATGGAGAAGAGGGAAGGGAAAGGGAACGATGTTACCGGTATGCACGGACTGCAGGAGACTGGAAACGGGCCAGTCGGGGCACGCACAGCCAAAGGGAAACAGAAGAGCTCAAACACAATATGTTAGGTTCAATGGTCAGCCCAATAAAACATCATCCAAACCAAAAGAAAACAAACCAAACCCAAACCGGGTTACAATCCGACGCAAAACACAAGAAAGAAAATCAAACCGAGGTGGGGTTGCCTCCCCACCAGCGCTTCTTTACCGTCGTATTAGCTGGACGCCCATGGTGGATACTCAGAGCGGTGCAAGAACAGGTGCCTCCAAGAGCGGATCCACGTCGCTCTTGAGGTACAGCTTCAGGTTGTGGCCATGCACCCGACGGATGCGACCACTATCATCAGTCAGCTCGACCTGCCCATCTGGCAAGATGCAGGCGAGCGAGTACCCAGACGGCCAGGGTGGTCGTGGTGCAGGGGGTGGGACCAGCTCATAGTGGTCTCCACTCTTCTTCCGTGCAGGCTTAGCAACCTGCGGCTTCGGCCGCCACTCCTTCTTGAGCTTTTTGTTCGGAGGCGAGGCTGGATGGAGTGGCGGCGAAGGAGTGATAGTAGGTTCCTGCAAAATAGGAGGTGCAGAAGGGTACACGACAGACTCGTGTACCTGATCAGAAATGGCATTCACAGGCGTGACAGCAATCATAGCACAGTGATCAAACTCAGTCACAGAAAAAGTAGCCTGTTCATTCCCAGCACGCAAGATCAGTTTACCATCATGCACATCAATAAGTGCCTTGGCGGTGGCAAGAAATGGCCTACCTAGAATCAAAGGCACATCCACATCCTCATGCACATCAAGAATAACAAAATCAACAGGATATGTGAATGCACCGACACTGACAAGCAGATCCTCTATGATTCCCCTAGGATGCACAATGGAACGGTCAGCGAGCTGAATGCTCATCCTAGTAGGGCTAAGTTCACCTAGGTCTAGCATTTTATACAACTTATATGGCATGACGTTAATGCTAGCGCCTAGGTCCGCCAAGGACTTTCCTACATGCATGCTGCCAATAGTAAGAGGGATAGTAAAACTCCCTGGATCCTTGCGCTTCTCGGGCAGCTTGTTCTGCAGGATAGCAGAACACTCCTCGCTCAGCATCACTGTCGAGAGATCCCCAAGTTTCTTCTTGTTGGTGCAGATATCTTTCATTAACTTGGCATACTTGGGCATCTTCGACAGTGCCTCCATGAACGGTATGCTGATATTGAGCTGCTTCAACATTGCCATGAACTTGGCAAACTCAGTCTCCAGCTTGTCTTTGTGTAGGCGAGTGGGAAAGGGAAGCTGGGGCACATGCTCCTTAACCACTGGTTGTGGCTTGGGAGCAGGGGCTTCCTTCTCCACCCGCACTTCTGCATCGTCGGCTGGAAGTGCTGAAGCAGTCAGTGGTACCTCCTGTCTGGCCGGGACAGGATCAGCAGATATGGTTTTACCGCTCCTGGTAAAAATGGCATCCAGCTGCTGATGCTGGTGAGGATCTCGAGGATTCGGGACAGTGGTGGCAGGCAAAGTCCCCGGTGCCCTGGTGGTGGTCTGGCGGGCCAAGATGCCCACCTAGGTCTGCAGATCCTGCAAAATGGCACCCTGGTTCCTCTGACCTGCCTCCAGTGAGGCTACACTCTGGTCCAACCTCGTGATAGTCGCCTGAGTGCTCGTCATGAATGAAGCTAGAATGTTTTCCAGCTTCGTCATCCTGTCATCTGGGGCTGGAGCTACTGCTGGCTCGGCAAACTGGCGCTGGGGCTGCTGGAATGGCTGCCCCTGCCTAGGCTGGTAGGGCTGCTGCTGTGGGTCTGGCCCCTGGCGAGCCTGGAAGGGCTGCCTCTGCTAAAAACCACCTGCTGGTACTGGGAAACCAGGTGGTTTAGTGGTGTTGCTGCTCCAGGCGAAGTTGGGATGCTAGCGCCACCCCTCATTATATGTGTTACTGTATGGATTGAGGCGCCGCGCATTGGCGATGAAGGCCAACTGCTCCTGGGGTGTGGTAGACTCCCTCATAGCCTGGCAGTCCTCCACTAGGTGACTGGAGCTCTCACACCACTGACACTGAGCAACTGGAGGTGTAGCCAAACCTCTGCCCGGAATCAGACTGTTAGGCTGCTTCAATGTCTGCACTAGCTCAACTACCTGCTGCTCGAGCCCGGATCTGGTCTCCATGGCGTGCACACCACGGTCCCGGGACTGTCTGCCTCGGCTACCCTGTCCCCAAGAATGATCTCTGGCAGCCAAAGTACTGATCATCTGGTTCAGCTCGGGTGGAGTCTTGGTAAGAATATCCCCTCCTGGGCATAAAGACTCAATCACCCTCTGGCTATCTGGGGAGAGAGCGCTGTAGAAGTTCCCCACAGTGAAAGCATCACTGAAGCCATGATGGGGGCACTGCCAGAAATAGCCCATGTACCGCTCCCAAGCATCCCGAAGTGACTCATCTGGCTCCTGGCGGAAGTGAGTGATCTCCCGCTGAATCTCTGTAGTCTTCGATGCCGGATAATACCTGTGCACGAACTTGTCCGCCAGATTGTCCCAAGAGGTGATGGACAATGGGGGCTGGGTCTCCAACCACCTCTTAGCATTCCCCGCTAGAGAATGGGGGAAGAGATGAAGGCGGATCGCATCATCCGGGACACCATTCAGCTTGAACCCGTTCGTCAGCTGCAGAAAACGGGAAAGATGTACCCTGGCCTCCTCATCCTTCAAGCCATGGAACTGGATGGAAGATGTAATGAGCTGAATCCAGCATGGCTTGATCTCAAAAGTTGTTTGCTGGGATAGGCGGGTAGAGGATGACCGGGCGGATGTCAGCAATCCGCGGAGTGTAGTAGTACTCCAAGGTGGGACCCGGCTGTGGTGGATGATGAACTCCATGATCCTGGGGTATGGGGTTGTTCCCCAGGACCTGATTCACCGGGGGAACCTGCTGTGGATTCCCCTGGTGTTGGTTGTAGTCTCCGTCCATCCCGTGCTCTTCTTCAGAATCGCTGCTCAGGTGGCCGTCTATGCGCTCTTCCGTAGCCAGTCTAGCTCGCTGTTGTCTCCTGAGCTGGCGACAGGTGCGGTCAATCTCTGGATTCAACGGCAGTAAACCTCCTGACTGGCTACGTGTCATGCACTACCTGCACACACTCAAGCAAGCACACCCGTGAAGGCACAAGTGGGACAAAGCAAACAAAGCAAAAAGAAAAGCTAAATTAACAGAAATCACTTTTCTTCAACAACCTAGCCGTCCCCGGCAACGGCGCCAAAAACTTGACTCGACTCTACTGTCACTCCAGGAATTGGCCAAGTGTAACCACTTCCTAAAGCGTAGTATAGCGGGTTTGGGTTTAATTATCAACCCGGGTCCTAGATCTGATGACTACTCAGTGAATTCTTGTTATCTAGCAATGAAACTGGAATGCAAGTCTAACTAACAAACAAACACAGCAAGTAAACTGGTTGTATTCAAGTTAAGAGAGGTCACCCGGATATGGTTCCCCCTAGACTGCAGTTAAGCCGGATTGTAATTACCAAGTTCAGTTTCTATGACAGTTATACTGCGGAAGGTTCTTAAACAGCCTGAAGTCTCGACTAAAGGTCTTCAGACCCTCTCAATCTGACTCTCTAGCGGGCGACTAACCTCCACCGGAGTCGACAGGTTGAGGGCCTAAGAACAAAACCTCCACTACCGGAGTAAATCCGGTACAGAATAGTGAGTTGGTTCCTCGACTAAAGTCACCAACTCTCTACCTTCAATCAAGGATACTCTATTAACCTAGGCAGATATTCTCATTCTAGGTCAAAGCAGAAACAACAGGAATTTGATCAGGATTCAAGTCATTCAATCATTAAAACCTCAATCGAATATAATCAATCATAGAATCAGTACTTGGGTTCATACAATCAAAGCCTAACATACAAATCTAGGGTTCTCCATACCCAGATGAATGGGAGAACTACTCCATGGAGAAGAAAGCAAAAGCAGAATCAGACACGGAATTCATACTGCGAAGGATGGATTCCTGCTTCTGGACGTTGATTGGCACTTCTCCATGCTCAAGCTGGCCTCCAATGGTGTTGAAGATCAATCTAGGGCACTTGGGAACTCTTGCTCGTCACTTTCTCTCTCTAGGAACTGATCTCTCTCTCAAAAACTCGAATCCCCTTGAATTGTGGCTGAAAATCTGCTTAAAAGCATCAGTGGCCAAAGCACGGTCGAGGGCACGGCCGTGCTTTGCCTGAGCCTGCCCGTGTTTCGGCCAGTGTTTAATTACACGGCCAGCAGTGGGAGGAAACACGGCCGTGCTTCGCGATGTACACGGCCGTGCTTTGCCTGAACACGGCCGTGCTTTGGTGCCCGTGTTTGCAGCTGAATCGGCCAAACTGAATTTGCTCTCGGCATAAAAAGCACGGTCAGCAGTACACGGCCGTGTAATTCCTTGGGCTGCCCGTGTTTTGGCTCCAACTCACCGAAATGACTTCCGAATGCCCCGAAACTCGCGGTTAGCCTTCCTTTTAACGCCTGGGACCTGAAACATGACAAAATAGCACAACCCGGGGTAAAATAGGCCAAAACACACGACTATGCCCCTCAAACAGATAAGAACTAGGGGCGCAAATATGTGCAATTACATCGTTATCAGAAGTCAAGAGAGATTTGGCTGAGAGTAGGAGACAAAAACAACCGCTTCTTTCATAAAATGGCAAATTTCAACATAAGAAGGAAACTCATTTCAAAAATCAATGTTAATGGGGCGTGTGTCAAAGGCAAAGAAGATCTAAGGAGTGCTTTCGTTAATTATTTCTCCTCTGTTTTTAAAGAGGTTTAGCAGCAGCGTCCCTTTCCGGCTAATTATGGGCAATCTTGTTTCTCCGAAGAAGACAAAGAGTGGATTATTAGACCGTTTCCCGAAGATGAAATTTGGAAGGCAGTTAAAAGCTGTAGAGGGGATAAATCCCCCGGTCCGGATGGTTTTTCCTTGGCGTTTTACAAGAGGTGCTGGAATGGTATTAAGTGTGATCTATTAAAGGCCTTCGAAGATTTTTCACGATAATGTTCGTCTCCCAAACTGTATTTCCCACTCCTTCATTTGCCTCATTCCAAAGAAGGAAGTAGTTGAAGATATTAAAGATCTCAGGCCGATCAGCCTAATTGGAAGCGTTAATAAGTTGATTTCTAAGGTTATTACTGATAGAATCAGACTTTTCATGCCTAGGCTTGTGTCTGGAAACCAATTTGATGGGGTGAAAGGAAAGCATATCCATGAAGCAACTTTAATTGCCAATGAGCTAATCGACACCAGAAGGAAAAGTGGGAAGCCGGGTCTGGTTTTCAAGCTTGACATTGAGAAGGCGTTTGACAATGTCAACTGGAAATGTCTTGAGCGTATCCTGCAGTGTTGGGGATTCCCGGCAAAAGTTCAGTCCTGGATTGATGGGCTGGTCACCTCGCCTCTCCTTTTTGTACTTGTTAACGGTGAATCTGCAAGTTTCTTCAAGATGGAGAAGGGTTTAAGGCAAGGGGACCCTATCCCGCCTTTCCTTTTCATGCTCGTGATGGACATGTTGTCCTTCATTCTTGACTCTTTGAAAAATGACGGACGTATTTCGGGTTTCAGAATGGATGAAGCTGGTCTCAGAGGAGAAGTTATGCATCTGTTGTACGCTGACGACACCATTGTTTTTTGTGATGCTAATGAAGATCAAGTGCTGAACTTGTTGAGTTCCCTGGTTTGTTTTCAGGCTGTGACGGGATTGAAAATCAATGTTGACAAATGCAAGATGTTACCTATTGGAAACGTGGAGCATCCTGGCCGGTTTGGAAATCTCTTCGGATGTTCGTGGAGCTTTCTACCGTCAATTTACTTAGGCCTTCCTTTGGGTGCCAGCCCAAACTCTGGAGCTATTTGGGATAAAATCATTGTTAAATTGCAAGCTAGATTGGATGGTTGGCAGGGAAGATTCCTCTCCCTTGGGGGAAGAATCACTCTCGTTCGCAGCACTCTCTCGAGCCAACCTATTTATGCATGTTCTATACTCAAGGCCCCTGCTGCTGCTGTTCGAAGAATGGAGAATAGTATGAGAAATTTCATATGGTCTGGCTACAATAATGAAAGAAAGTTCCATCTACTCAATTGGGATAAATGTAAGACTGCTAAAGAGGCTGGTGGATTGGGGATTCTTGATATCAAGGGTCTTAATTCTGCCCTCCTCAGCAAATGGTTATGGAAATATGCTACCGAACCAACATCTTGGTGGTGAGGACTCATCGATATTAAGTACCCTAACCACATGACCATATGGAGATCTGGTAAAGGAAGGAGCAATTTGGGTTGTTCCTTGTGGAAGAACATTTCGAAAGAAGAGCCTGGGTTCTGGAAACACGCGTTTATTAATGTTGGTGGTGACGCTTGGGTTTCATTTTGGAAGGATTGCTGGCTACCTGAGGTGATTCTTGAAGATGCCTATCCAAGGGTCGGTGCTGCTGCCTCTTCCCCGGAGGCTTGGGTTTCTGAGTGTATATCCTTTTCTTCTGAGGGAATCTCTTGGGATGTTCCTTTACATTTTTCATTGCGGGGTGGGGCGGAAAGGGAGAGAGTGAGTTTACTGCAGACTTTATCTTTTGTTTCTACTGATTTGATTTCTGCAGGACCTTGCAAAATCATGTGGCGACCTTCTTCTGATGCTAATTTCTCGGTTAAGTCTTTGTACAATTGCATCATCTCAAGCAAGTTCCCGGGCGACAGAGACTTTCCTTCCGATGTTATTTGGAGCAAGCAAGGTCCCTCGAAGGTGTCTACTTTTCTTTGGGTGGTTATGCACAAAAGGATTCTAACTCATGATAACTTGAAGAAAAGGGGGTGGAATCTCGCCAACAAATGCGTGTTATGTGGCAGCGATGAGGAAACCGTGGATCATATTTTCTGCAGATGTAAGTGGAGTAAGCGAATCCGAGAATGTTTTCGATCGGTCATGGGTTTCATGGGACCTCTTCCCTGTACCATTGACTCCCTGATTAAAGGATGGCCAACCAAGAATCATTGTTCATGGAAAGAGTGGTTCCACGTCAGATTACTTCATGCATTTTGTTGGGAAATTTGGAAAGAAAGGAATGCTAGAACGTTTAGGGATGAAGTGAAGACGTGGAGAGCAATCGTTCATAGGATCGGGAACACTCTTCTGAATTGGAGCTCCGCACATGGTGTTGTTAGTTCTCAGAATGGCAGTATTTGGCTACAAATGATCAACCAAGCCTGCCTCATGTTTCGAGAGTCGGATGCTGGCGATTGATTGGGCGTGCTCTGAAAGGGATATTGCTACCTTTGTTTCTTGTTTTGCTGTTCTGTTGTGTCTATCTTTTTTTGGGTTTTTGTTTGTTCCTGGATTTTCTTTCCTCTTCTTGACCCACGTTGGATCACTTCTGGCGATCTGATGTGTACCTTCTTTTGTATCTTCTTGTTTCTTTCTAATTGAATTTGTTCACCCTTATAAAAAAAAAAATTACATCCCTAGTAACAGGTTTCTTGCTTGGCTCATTATGAAGGATAGAATTATTACACGAGACAAGTTGATTGCCTGGGGACGAACCATTGATCCAGCCTGTGTACTATGTTCTGATGGAAATGACTCAAAGGCACATATATTTTTTGATTGTGTTTATTCTAAGCAGGTAGCTGGGGAGGTGATGAGAGGCATGAATATGCCAAATAGCTCTTGCTAGGAAGATTGGTTATCTGCTGTTGTTAACATTTTCGGTTCCTCAGGGATTCAAAGCCAAGTTGTTGGATTTTATTGGTGTTGGCTATTTGCTGCCATCTGGAGAGAGCGATGTAATAGTTTTTGGGGGCAAAAAGATGACTGCTGATCTTTTAATTACTACATTCATTGCGGATAGTAGGTACTTTGGAGTAGGAAGAGTTGATTTTGCCAGCTTGCTTGCTTTAGTGCAAATATAGTGTCTTCAAGTCTTTGTAAAGAGGTAGAACTGTAGTTCTTTTTCTGGTGGTGCTTGTGCCCTCCTTTACTTTTCGATTCTAGCTTTGTCGAGTGTGCTTAATGAGAAATTGCTAATTATCGGGGGGAAAAAAGACTCAAGAGTACCTATTTGCATTGCCACAAGGGTTGGAGAGGGATCTACAACATGAACTTCTTTCTCTCTCTTGTCGATGATGATAAACTAGGTTGTGGATAGAGCGCGAACAACATGGAATGTATTTATGGTACTTAATATTTTGGTGTATGAGGTTGGTTAAGCCATTTGTGTCATGTTGAAGGTTTAGATGGAGATGTGATGGGGTTGGCTGGGTCAGTGTTCATTTTCATGGGACAGTTCTAATACTAATATGGATGAGTTCACATGTTGATCAACCGTTAAATGGAAAGTGATGGATCGAATAATTATTTTGTTAAAAGTGAGAAGTTAAAATAGCATTTTGATAAATACTAAAGTTGAGTTACCTTTTTGATAGTATGACAAACTTAAGTGACCTATTATATAATTGATCTTTTTAGTTTTATTAGAAAAAACTTTTCTGCTTGCACCGTCTTTTGGCCTGTGATTGAAAATCGTCTGACGAGAGCAAATCCCTAATTTGGAAAAACTCCCAAGATCACGCACTCACTCGTCATTCGCCCGCGCCCTCGTGGTTCGTCGTCAGTTCTTACCTAGCCGCTGGCTCGTCAGTATCTCGTCCGCCGTTCGGCATCAGGCGGAGAAGCCTTGGTCGAACTGCGTGGTGGTCCATCCTTTCATCAGCTTCGCGCTTCCATTGTCTGTGTACAGGGCCTCCGCCGTTCGTCTGTCGCCAGCCACCGTCTGTCCCAACCGCTTGAACTTCATCCGAAGGTAACTGGGATCGAACTTCCTTTCTTGGGTGTTCAACGGCGGCTGACAAACAGTCGAGTACAATAGCCATATCAGAAAAGTAGCGAGAATGCGTAATAAAGATTCCATTACTCTCAACAATCCTTGTTATTTGTTATTTGCTTCAGTTTTCTTTATAAGAATGGCTTAGCCAAAGCCGTTTTCAAGCCACCATCAACTGCTTTGTCCTCCATTTATGGTAAATTTTTCCTTTTAATGCCAAGGCTGCATGTTAAAATGTTTTCTTCTCAATCAGCAGTGATCAATCCAATTTCATGGAGATGGAACAAGAAACGCTGGTTACCTCCTCCGGTGGTCAAGATGGGAGCCACTCAGAAAGGCCTAGTGAGCCGAGCAGCTCGAGTACTGTTGCCCGGGTAAAGAAACTTTTGTTTAGGCAAGTGCTGGTGGGAATTAAGGACGGGCGCTTTTTCATGGGGACTTTCCACTGCATGGATAAGCAAGGCAACATCATCCTTCAAGATGCAGTTGAATACCGCAGCACCCGGCGCAACTCTCCTTCCCAGATGGAACAACGATGCCTCGGTTTGATTCTCATCCCTTTCTCCTGTCGAACATCTTGTCATGTAGAGTGCCCAATCGAGGAACAAATGTCTCTGATGACAATCCAGGAGTAGAGAGCATTCTTCGGTTTTACAATCTAGAATGGTATTACCTTACTTTTTCCTTAAAACTTTTTTACCATAAGAATGTTTTTCGTCCATCAGTAATGAGGAAATAGATCCTATTAAGATCTAGTGTACATCCAGATAGTGTGGGATAAGCCGATTCTTTGTTATTGTGGGACAGATGAATAGAGAACTGTGGTGTGCTTTGGATGGATGTCAAATGTATGATTTAAGGATGAACAAGATGGATTTGAATAGTTACTTTCTGGGGCTATCAATCAGTCATTTGTGAACCAATCTCATTGAACGAAAACAAGTCATGTCTGTTACGAAATTGTCTTCCTTCTCCAGAATCCTGAAATGATGCAAATGATCAACTTAACAGTGATCATGATGCTGACTGACGGTCAACTTCTAGGCTAATGTAAATTGGGCATCCAAGTTCCAACACAAGGAAGTAAGTACAGTAACGACTTGGGAGTATGGTGTCTTTTCTGCTTCGTTATGATCATTCTATGATAGCTCTCGAGTCTGGCTGCATTTGTACCGATGCCAATAAGGAAATAGAGAATTGATCGGAGAAATGAAGATATTCTTGGACGTTACTTTCATCCCTTCCCCAAGCATGTTAATCCCTAATATTGAGAAACCCATGGGAACCCACACTGGAGGCTTGAGAGCTGCAAATACCATCTTAGGCACAGAGATGTATGACACAATAGAACATCTCCAAAGCTCCATATGAATGCTCTGTAATGTACCAGACTCGCACGAGTTGAAAGGGATATCCAAACCCACTTTCGTCATGGCATTGGTGCTGAAGTTCGTACCCGTAGCGTTTTATCTAACGAGCAATCATGAGCAAGCACTGCTGCCACCTGCCGGAGTCTGATCTTACAATGCCACCATGGCACAGCGGGAGAACATAATTTATGCATTTGCAAATGGTGGAACAGCATTGTTGATCATTATAAACAAGAGAATATTACTATCAGATACACAGTGCTCAAACTTTGTAGAAGGCAACACTTCTCAAAAGATGCAACCAAATGGTCAGAACCTATCGGTGTAAGGCATTCCGTAGACGATAAGGTATGGCACGCTCCTGACCACTGTGTCTATTGGTATCGCAAAATTGACCCCTGATGACTGTCCAGATCCTGCAGAAGGAACTCACATCAAATCGTATTTTTCACACAGCTCGTCGGACATGATAATACGACACATATAATGATATTATGGATTCCAGTGATGTGCTCTTTCAACGGCCAGGCCTCTTCATCCTCACCTTTTCGAGTGAAAGTTGCTGTATTGACTCCAATGACATGTCCATGTGAATCAACCAATGGTCCACCTGAATTCCCTGTGCACAGGTGATCGAAGAATCCATTATGATCCATATAAGGAGTGCCCTCATATATCTTCAGCAACACTATATATAAAGTTCAGTTCCAGCCAATTTCAGGACACTAGCATCCATCAAATTACCTGCATTAATGGCTGCATCTGTCTGAATAGCCCCTTTGATGGCTCTCCCACTGGGTGATGGGATTTCCCTTCCTAGCCCGCTGACCACCTAAATCAAGTGAAAAGCAAATCTACTAATGGTCAAATACGATGAATCAATCCAACTCCTCTTAGCCACAGATTCAGATGCAAATTAGGTGATAACTGAACTACTGACGGCACTACTAGTACTAACCCCTGTTGTAAGAGTGTTCTCATATCCATAAGGATTGCCAATAGCAAAACAGCTCTGTCCCACTAGCAAGTCCTTGGAGGTACCAAAAACTGCTGGCTTCAGTTCGTACCCCTCTACATCAACCTGCAACAGACAAGCCAGCCCACATTCTAGCTTTGTTTCTACATTTCAAGAGCCACAGAAACTGTTGCCTTTGATAAGTGGTAGTTTGGTATGTTTCTACCTTAAGAACAGCAAGATCGTATGCTGGATCGAACCCAACAATCTTCCCTTCTCTGGTCAAGCTGTTGCCAAGACCATCCACCAGAAATATCTTCAAGCAAAGCAACCAATTGTCTCAGGAGCTTTCTTCCAAGAGATGGATAACCCACACCAAAAGGTTTACAAACAGTAGTAATAGCCAAAAAAACTGGAGACGACGACCTTACAGCGCTGCAATCCGCTTGTATCCGTAGCCAATTTAGCCACAACATGGTAATTAGTGACCTGCAAGCCAAATTCATCTCCAAACTTACTGATTGTTCTAACTGCCACATTCAACATTCGAAGGAACAATCAAGAATGGAGGACTGAGGAGGGATTCGTACAATGTGACCAAATGTATCCCAAACGAAACCGGACCCAGTCCCTTCAAGTTTCGCATCATCATCGTCCTCCTCCACGCTCGTGGAGCTGCTGGGGGTTTTGGCTAATTCGAAATCCTTGATCGAAACAACTGATGGCGAAGTCATCTATGCAGAATTTTGGAAATGGGCAGAACTTCATCACACACAGAACCAACCAATCGGCAATCACCAAATTGAAAGCAAAATGTTACCGGCTGAGAAAGATAGGGGTGTTATTAATAACCTCGAATAGGCGGACAGTTCGATCTTCTTCCTGTTCGAGCTCTTCCGCTTGGAGTTGTCCAGCAATGGCGGCGGAGACTGAAGCGGAACCGAGGGAGCCGAACCAAAAATCCGCCACCAATGCACTGGACCCGAGGAAGATGGCTCTTCGCCTTGCTATGAAAAGGCTTTTTGCATTCGGGAAAGAAGACGGAGGAGATGAAAGCACGGGATCGGGGGTTTCGAGGCGGGACGGCAGTGAGAGTGAGGGAAGGCCGTGCATGGGACTGGAGGCCGCCATTGGAATGGAGAATGGGCAGAGGTCAGAGGAGGGGATTAGATTTTGGCGGTACAAAATTGAGGCGCGTTTTTTACTGTTGTCACTTTGGGCTAAAACCGCTGGCAGGCTCGTTGGGCCTAGAAAGCAAATGAATGAGAAGTTCTGGTATTCACAAGCCACACCATAAAAGTAGGACTCCCACTGCCATTACTTGTCTCAAATGCAACAAACCAAGATGTTCATAAATAACAGAAAGGGCAATTAGGGATGGCAATTGGTCGGGTCGAGTGCGGATAGTGCATATCCGTTACCTTATTTAAAGTAGTTCGGGTTTTAGCTATACTCATACCCACATAAGAAACGGGTAGGAAATCAAAACCATGTCCATACCCGTTCGGGTTTTGGGTATCCACGGTTATCTATAGGTAATAATTTTTCTTCATAACTCTAACCAATATGTTAACATTCCCGCGTATTCTCACATTACGTAAGAGGAAAAATACAACAATAATTCACTAGAATGAAGAAAATTAATTAAAACAATACAATTTCATGAAAATACTATTTTTATATGCTAAATATTAAATATATTAGAGAAAAATAATGATTATTTCTAGACAAAATATATATGAATGTGTATAATCGGACGGGTTCGGGTTGGATAATGAGAAACCCATGCCCACCCATTACCCGCACCCGTACCCACTAAAAGTCATTCGACTTTGCCCTACCCGATTAGATTGGATTCGAGCGAATATCCACGGTTATATCCCTAAGGGCAACCAGGCAAACCAACAACACAAGAGTTTTGGAATTTGGACCACTAACTTTACCAGCCCCACCATTCGTGCAACAAAAATTTCCACAAGCTCGAGAGTGACTTAATCATTCATTTTCTAAATAGTAAAGTAGGAACCTCTCTTCAGATCCATATTAACCATAAAACAAACTACAAAGAACATGCCTCTTCACTTTTCACATATGATGATGACCATATATATTGTCACAGACTCTGCATGCCATCTACGAACTTTCTCCTTCCAAGGTCTACAGTCTATATACAATAAACTATCAGTGTTCATTTTTCAACTCATTGTGAATAAGAGAACCTACCATGTAACAACCAACCGAATAGACAAACATACTTCTGTAAATGGTCAAATATAATCCCAACCTGTACAACTTCATCCAAGAGAAGATCAACTTACAGACACACTGTGATATTCTATTTTGGCAAGGGGAATACGAACCAACATATGGAAGTAGAGTAGAGGAACCAAAAGCTTATGTGAACGCAATGAATTACGAAATACAGAACCTTTTGCCTTAGCTTTCCTCTTTTCCCCTATATCACATCACCAACCATAATAAGCTTTAGACATATGGACTTGGCACCAAATTGCCACCGAAATTTGGATACAATCCTGCTTCGAACTCTCTAAGATTGTTTAGACATATGATGATTTTTCATCTGAATTGTTTCTACCTCTCACATTGCAAAGCTCAGAAGTAACCAGCTGATGACACACACTCTCCTTTTGTTTCAGTAATAAATTCCCCGTAAGAACTAACACAAATTAGTCAGTTAAATATATCCCACAACACTATGAACTTCATCAAACCGACATATCCATGGAAAGGTCAACTAATGGAAGCAAGGATCCAATGATATAGAGGCAAAAATAGAACATGCTAGTGTGACCATATAAGATTCAAACAAACCCTTTTGCTTTCATGAGTACCATTATAAGAGTTTAGAGGCTCAACATCTGCAACTTTCCCCTGCATGTGATTACAGTAAACATAGCATACTTACACCCGATCTCTCAGATAAGATCTATGCAATTCCAAGAGGACTCGGAAGCAGTGTATTAATCATATCAAATTGAAACTATACCAACTCGATCAATGCCCCCGATTTCCACAACCAATATACCCATGCAAGTAACAAAGTAAGCCCCTATGTAGTATAGTTTCAGACTTGGCAACAAATTCATACCATAATAAGTTCACTTTCAAATATCCAATTGAATCAAGATAACCACAATCTTATGATGATCACCAACTAAACTGACAAAAATGAAGCTATGATTATTTTATACGCTGTTTAACATGAAAGAAAGTTTTCATGTATACTCCAATGCAAAAGACAAGTGAGCAGAATCCTACAAGACATCAATATAAAATCTCTATCCAACAAGCAACTTTATACGGTCTAGAATCCAACCATTATCATCAGAACCAATAGTATAATGCAGGTCATAAAAAAAAAGTAAACTCCTCCATGGCAGAAAAGACAACCATGACTAAATATAATTCTCTTATAGGCACTTCATTTTCACCACGGTATAGTCACAAACTCACAACAAATCTTTACTAAATGCAGGAAGACAAGCATGTGTAAGGATAACTACATCTATAACCTTAATAGCGAAATGTTCAGAGTAGGGACTCTAAAGAGAAGAAGTACGAAAGAATAGTAAAAAGAGCACACCACAGAAAGATTCTAAATATGAGTATAAATGCAAGTGCTACCAAGATAGCAATCAACTAATTAACCAGGAAAAACAATCGAAAATACAGCAGTACAACTGTACAACAAGAACTAACCCTAGCTTTGCCTATGACTTTTTCATTTTCGTTTGGCAGTTATCGACATGATATATATTCCAAGAACAACCAACTTTCACTTTGAAAGTTTCCACCAACAGAATCTTGAGTTGCGATAGCAGAAGGGAAATATGGACCAAGGAAAACACACTTCCCGAAACTCATAAGTTCAGCTTTACAGAATCTATTGCCAGAACCACAACTTTTAAATAATCAAAAGGGCAACTGAGTGAATTGGCTTAGCTACTGCTTAAGAGAGTCATCATCTGGGGCCAACGTCCCTTTCTAGAACCTTGTGCTTTTAAACTCAAGGAATTTCCCAAACTAGAAGAGCAGATAAGCAGTCATAGATATCACGATTAGTTCAGCGACCTTTTAATTTTCCTTCAGAAAATATCCACAACCAAAAACCTTATTTAGGGCAGAAAAGATAACCAATAGCTTGGCTGTCATAGCACCTTCCAATTAACACGGAGAATAGGTCAAACTGGATTCTTTGCACAAGGTAGATGGACAACCAGGATCAACCAATGTTACCTTTTAAGACACTGCAAAAGGGACAGAAGATCTTTTGTGCAAAAGGTCAACAAGGAGTTATCAAGATCTTGGGACTTCCATAAGTTTTACTCTAGAATTACCTCCATCATTCTTTACTTAAGGCAAGAATCAATCATGACTAAGCAAGATTCCCCTCTAGTACCTCTTAATTTTCACTTCGAGAATTGCCACAATCAATCTTTACTCGAGGCAAAAGGCAACCATGACTAAGCATAAACAACTTTTATGACCTCATAGTTTCCACTTCGGGAATCACATACCAATCCTTACGCAAGCATAATAAGCAACCATTTGTAATTTTCACTTGCAGAAAATAGCCACAACCAATCATTACTTGAGGCAGAAGGTCAACCATGACTAGGCATATTATCCTTCTAGTCTAGGACATTAACAAATGGAATGTCCAGCATAGGGACCAACATTTATACAAGCTCACAATATTTGTAGTATATGTTTGCAATATGCTGTAACTCCCGTCTATTACCCATGTCAAATCTAGCAGGATTATACTAGCTTAATTAAGCACTAACATGCAAAAGCACAACTTACAAATGAGTCATAAGCACTCTTCAAAGTAATTCCAACTATGTGGGCTGCAACAGCAACTCCCTTTATCAATTAGAGGGAAACTGGGACTTGCAACTTGGCTTAATGGATAGCAGCAAACAGAAAGTGAGAAACAGAGCCACACTATGCTCAGGAAGATAATTTCAACTCAAATGGTTAGTAGAGTAGAAGAGTGCAACCACTGGACATGCTTCTCTTCTAGAAATTATATTTCAAGTGCTTTCTTAATGGAATTTACCTCAATTGGAAAGCTATGAGGAGCAAAGTTTGGCAACCAAAAGCAGTGCTACTAGATAGAAGTCAACCAACTAACCAAGCCAAATATTTGTTCTACTCTAGTTAATACAACAGGACGGAATAACTAGCCACAAAACCTACTTGGACTTCTTTATTTTCACTTGGATGTTACCAACATGAGTGATAACATCGGATTTGCACATGTTTGCACCCTCGTTTCTTGATCATTTTGGCTTGAGTTTCTGCTTTCTTGGACTATTTTACGCTAGGTTGTGTTCCTTTGTCACATTTCAGGTCCTAGCATGTGAATTGAAGCATAGGCACAAGTTTCAAGTCAATCGGAGATCATTTGGCAATTCGGGAGAAGAAACACGAGCATGACCTGAGGAATAATGGACTTCTACCTTATATTATGGACAAATAATAATGGAATTTTGTCATGAAAAGAAAGAGGACGAGACTACGAGCGTCTGGGATCAAACGACGACTGATTCGGAGTCCAGACGAGGGAGAAACGAAGCATTAAACAAAGGCTGAGCAAGCCACACGGGCACACCTAAAAACCCACACGGCCGTGTGACCTGGCCATGTGGGATTTACCGAGCACTCACACGGGCATCCTGGGGAGCCACACGGCCGTGTGGCCCCTGCCCGTGTAGCTTGCCTGGTTGCCCATTAATCGAAACTCCGCGTTTTGGCACTCACACGGGCAGCTGGGTAAGCCACATGGCCGTGTGGCCTGGCCGTGTGAGTCGGGAAATTCTGGGTTTTAACCCAATTGCAAGCTAAAGGAGAGGGAGAGCTGGGTTTTGGTTCCCAAACACCCAAGGGACGAACCCTAGAGAGAGAGAGAGCGACTTGGGAACATTCTTGGAGCTATTTTGGAGGATTTCTTCGCCATTGGAGCTCGGGAATCAAGCTTGGAGATGGAGATTGAAGATCTAGATCAGATTTCTGCAGTCTCTCTCTTCTCTATGGAGTAACTTCCCTTCACTTAGGTTTTGAGGAACCCTAGTTCCATGTGTTAGGATCTTTCTTGTATGAAGTTTTGGATGCTATGTTGTTTGATTATAATCGATTGAGGCATGATTTATAGAGTCAATTGAATCTTGATCAAATTCTCTTGATTTCTGCTTTAACCTATGATAGATAGAATCTGATTAGGTTAAGAGAGCTTCCTTGATTGATAGTGGTGAATTGGTTGTGCGAGAGTCAACCAATTCACTGCTTTGTACTGGAATTCATTCTAGTAGTGGAGATCTGTGTGAATCGCCTTAGCAGTCTATCCCGGTGAAGGCTAGTCGCCTGCCGGGTATTCTGTCTAAGAGGGCTTGGTCAGCTTAAGAGATTCCAAGCTAATTTAGGATCTTCCGCAGTTTAATCAACAATAGACCAACCAAAAGTAATTGCAACTTGGACCTAATTGAGGAGCTAGGGGGAATCATACCTAAGTGAGTTCCCAACTTGTAATTAGTAGAGTAGTTTATAAATCAATCCTTAATCTAGTTTGCTACATAATGAACTGAAGCTAAGTAATAGTAACTCTAGAGACCCGTGGATTCGATATTTATTACTTGTGCCACTATATTGTAGTCCCTTTCATTGGTTACACTTGGCCATTGTTAGGTGTTGTGTTTTAGCGTGTCAAGGTTTTGGCGCCGTTGCCGGGGACTCCCCCACACTTAACCATTTGCTTGTCCCCAAGCAAACCAAGTCAGACACAAGGTAAGCTCACAATTTCAATCATACCAACATTGGGGACAAATCATATAGGCACAAAACATGGGAGTCACACCGATTTTCAAACATCAACACATGAACAACTTCAACCGCAACCTGGACAACCACCACAGAGGACATTCAAGTGCATCAAAATCGATTAAAGGAGGAGTCTCCCTTCTGTTCATCAATCAACATAGACTTGACTCAACCACTTACTCAAGACAGTCACGGGTCACCTCATGCACAAAACTCAAGATATCAGAATAGAGACCGAGCAATCTAGGTCCTCACCGGGGTACAAGAGTATAGAGAATATGAGAAAATGAATCGCTCACTCTCGACCAGTGGGGTCAGGACAATATGAGAAAATGCGCATGCTTATTCTCTCAATCCCTAACATCTCTTCACCATGACGGCAACCTCTAAATGCTAGAGTTCACATATGAGGTGTCACCACTAACTAATCCGGAGGTCTTAGACACAGGTTCAGATGACTGGCTAGGGTCTTGGACATGGGGAAAAGGCCTTTTTGGTGGTGGAAGTATTCGTAGCACAAGGTTCCACAATTCCAAACCCAACACAATCACAGTCAATCAAACCACTTACTTTCTTTCTGCCATTCTGCATTACTCAAATTCTTACGAGCACACGAGCGAAGGAGGTTATATAAATGTCAGCATTTCCAAGCCAGACTGCTAAGAAACACTACTTAATTGGCACTATTCAGATTTTTGGTAGTGGTTCTCTTTTGCTTTCATTTTTTTCTTTCATTCTTTTTTTCATTCCTTAAGAGAACCACCAACTCTGCACATATTTCAAACATATGCCCAACTTTTAAGCACTACCTCCAACCCTCACATTATATTTAGCAGATCAGCAGAGAACATGTAAAAAACCACTCTGTGGAACCTTCTAAAAGATGCAAAAGGGTGATTTTTCATTGTAGATAGAAAGAAAGGATAACACACGGCTTAAAGGGGCTGACTAGAGGATATGATACATCAGGACAGTCAATTTGGTCGTGGGCTAATCCTTTGCCTCCATCATCTTAGCTAATGACAACGTGAATGCTACACATTATGGAAGAGGGAACTATCGCACAAGAAAGAAACGAGCAGGCTCAAATCTCACATGGCTACCTATATGCTCTATCTCTCATTCTGATTCCCTGAACTAGATGCATAACCGACTGTCAAGAACAAGTGATCAATCCAAGTCACAGTTGGTAAGCATACAGTTGAAAAACCAAACCCCTACACAACTCTATTGCACGTCTCAGTCATCATTATAGGTTGTCCTAGTCACACCTCAGTTTTCATGCATTAAGTCGAAAGCCATTCAATTCACCAATTAAAACCACAGTGCCAATATGATCAAGCAAATAGCAGTACTTGGAGCCCTCAAATCTCAAATTTGGACAATGGACTAGGCTCCAAGCACACAAACAGCCAAACATTCACCCGCATACATAATCAAACACCTCCCCACACTTAAGCACGACATTGTCCTCAATGGAGGAAAGATAAGGAGGGTAGAATGAAGTTACCAGATCAAGGGTGAATGATGATGGACGGGTCAGGCGGTGCATTCTAGAAAGAGAGAGTAATCAGAACACAAACACCACACAAAATCTCACAAAGGTTGAGTTATTGACTCTAAAATCAAATAACAAAACTGACTCAACCGAGGAGAAATAGAGAAAGAAATGCAAACCGACTGGTTGGGTTGCCTCCCAACAAGCGCTTCTTTCACGTCATTAGCCGGACGATGGCTCCTAAGTTTCGGTCCATGCTAGAACCTCCTTGAAGTTGAGGTTCTCGTCAATGAGGTGGAGTCGCAAGTCACGAGCATGTGGTATGACTGGTGATGGAAGCTCGTGCACTTGATGCAGATGAAGTCTCCATCCTCGAGACCTCTTCTTCTCTTCTCTCGTCCCATTGCCCCAACCAGATATGACAGCATCGATTGGCCACCATCGCGTCCACCAAGAGGGACTGATGTCGATGTGGCCTTGGTCTGGCAAAGAGACACTGCAAATGGGTCCTTGCTAAGCAGTTCCTCGAAGTTTGGTGGGGATATTACTTGTATTATAGGGCTGATGCAAGCCTCTTCCACCTCAACTTCATCCTCAGCCTGGACACCACTCGCTTCTTCAACCCCCTTCCTTCTTCAAAATGTGGTCTCTCTCCTTGGAAAAGATCAAGAACTACCTCTTCTTTGCTTTCTTCCTCATCCTTCACAACTTCTTTCCTCACCCTTTCTCTCTCTTCTTCTTCCATAACTGATTGGAGAGCAAGTCGCCATGCAAGGTTCTCAATAAGTTCAACTTGCATCTCCTCGCTCGGGCCCAGCATGTCAGAGCGGAAATGGGGAAAGTTGTGATCTACCACCAGAGGATACACTTGATCATGATTATCATGGGAGCTTTCCTTGACAACTTCTGTATGCTCCTCAACATCCTCATGATTGCCTTCTTCTTCCTCCACCTCTACTTGTATGGCAGCATAAAGGTTGTCTTGAGAAAACTGTGAACAGGCTTTCTCAATGACTTATGTGCTCCTTTATGCTCCGAAGGGTATCCTCTGTTTCACGGGGAAATGAGAAGTCAGTTTGGGCAATGGCCTGGATATGAGGATCCATCTCGGGAAAGGATCTCTCAGGTACTCGAGCAATCCGCTCCACGAGAAGCCTCAAGTGATAGTTTGGATCCGGCTGTGGAGTGTAGCATGGCTCTGCCGGATCGCCCGTGAAGGCTGTGGCAAACCCAAGATCTGATGGTCCTTCTTGTTGTGGGAGGAATTCTTCTTGATAAGGAGATTGTTCTTGAAATACCCAGGGGTCTGATTGTTCTTCGTAGTAGGGAGTTGGTACTGAAACCCGACTCCATAGTCTTCTCCTCCTTGGTTACTCCAGGGAGTCTCGGGGTAATACCACTCGGATGGTGGTGGATACCCCCAATAGTTGGAGAAGCCATGAGGGTCCATGATTCAGATCTGCACCAACAAAAACAAAAAACACCCAAGTGAAAAGCAAGGGCGGAAAACAAAAGAAAAACGCTAAAGTAACAAACTTTTGCCTTTCCTAATAATCTAGAATGTCCCCGGCAACGGCGCCAAAAACTTGACACGCTAAAAAACAACACCTAACAATGGCCAAGTGTAACCAATGAAAGGAACTGCAGTATAGTGGCACAAGTAATAAATATCGAATCCACGGGTCTCTAGAGTTACTATTACTCAGCTTCAGTTCATTATCTAGCAAACTAGATTAAGGATTGATTTATAAACTACTCTACTAATTACAAGTTGGGAACTCACTTAGGTATGATTCCCCCTAGCTCCTCAATTAGGTCCAAGTTGCAATTACTTTTGGTTGGTCTACTGTTGATTAAACTGCGGAAGATCCTAAATTAGCTTGGAATCTCTTAAGTTCACCAAGCCCTCTTAGACAGAATACCCGGCAGGCGACTAGCCTTCACTGGGATAGACTGCTAAGGCGATTCACACAGATCTCCACTACTGGAATGAATTCCAGTACAAAGTGGTGAATTGGTTGTGCGAGAGTCAACCAATTCACTGCTTTGTACTGGAATTCATTCCAGTAGTGGAGATCTGTGTGAATCGCCTTAACAGTCTATCCCGGTGAAGGCTAGTCGCCTGCCGGGTATTTTGTCTAAGAGGGCTTGGTCAGTTTAAGAGATTCCAAGATAATTTAGGATCTTCCGCAGTTTAATCAACAGTAGACCAACCAAAAGTAATTGCAACTTGGACCTAATTGAGGAGCTAGGGGGAATCATACCTAAGTGAGTTCCCAACTTGTAATTAGTAGAGTAGTTAGTAGAGTAGTTTATAAATCAATCCTTAATCTAGTTTGCTAGATAATGAACTGAAGCTGAGTAATAGTAACTCTAGAGACCCGTGGATTCGATATTTATTACTTGTGCCACTATACTGCAGTCCCTTTCATTGGTTACACTTGCCCATTGTTAGGTGTTGTGTTTCAGCGTGTCAGTGAGCTATATTCTAAGAACAAACAACCAGTTTTCTCTTCGAGGATTTACACCACTGACACAAGGCTGTAGAAGGGTAAGCAAACTCACTTTTAAGAACTCGCATGTTTGGCTTATATAATTTCCAGAAGCAGAACTTTTAGACATGCAAAAGCGAATCTAACAGAGCTTGCATGGCAACTCTTCTTACATGAGGCAGCAGTTAGGAACAAAATTTCCTTGTAAAACCTTTTGCTTTTTAAACCAATAGAATTGACAAAACCAAAATTTTCAGAAAAGACAACCCATGTCAGTCAAAGATTCATTCGAGGACTTTATGATCCACAACCAAAATTCTTATGAAAGGCATACGGCAACCAATAGCTTGGATATGTTCCCTTATAGGACCCCTTTTGATTCCCATGGAGAAGTAACAGACAGGCAGACATGCAACCATCACTTACAAAGGTTACCACGGATCTTTGTGCGAAAGTACGACAAGGATTCAACAAGATTCTCATGACTTCATAATTTTCTTAATTCTAGTGGATTATTGTCGTATTTTTCCTCTTACGTAATATGAGAATATGCGTGAATGTTAACATATTGATTAGAGTTATGAAGAGAAATTATTACCCATGGATAACCGTGGATACCCGAAACCCGAACGGGTATGGGCATGGTCTTGATTTTTTACCCGTTTCACATTGGGTATGAGTAAAACCCGAACTACTTTGGGTAGACTGTAGAGTAACAGATATGTACTATCCGCCTCCAACCCAACCCATTGTCACCCATATTCATAACGGTGGGGCAAATAATGTTAGCAAGATCTAAGATACAAGCAAAACCCCGTGATCCACATTCATCAGGCTCGATTTATTCAACTCCAGGCCCAATCCACCAACAATGAAATTTTTTTTTTTAACACAATAATGAAACTTGTAGCGACTTTCTCCTCCCATCTTGAATACTCCATTTAATAATTATTAATTAATAGTGTACGTATTGATGCAGTTAAAATTTTAATTTTCGTATTATTGCCAAGTCATTTTATTTTCTCTGTCATTTGATGGCTCTCGAACTAAACACGTACAAAAATTGTATAATATGCTTAATGAATTAAATATATTATTTGAAAATTATTTATAAATTTATTTATTTTCAATATAACTATATTTTATTACTTTAACGTTTAATAAAACGTATCATTAATTTAAAGACAAAATAAAATACTCATATGTATTTTATAAGTAACTTTTCCCTAACATAATTTACTAACTATGCCACCCCTCACTAACGGTCCAGCAACGTTTGGGTCCGCACAAGACTGATATGGAATTTTGGACCCATGCGCTCAACAATTGAAGATAATCGGGCAAGATCAAATATAATGCAAAATCATTTCCGGTTATCAAAAAATAAAAAATAAAGAAAACCGTGACAAGACCGTCATGATACCATTCGAACGAGACTGTCATGATACCATTTCCACTAGACGGTTGCACTCCCCTACCAGCAACAACGTTAATAAAAACTAGTATTCAACCCGCACTTCGCTGCGAAGTCTGTTCCATTTCTGAATTATTGTTGATCTTGCATAGAGCATTTGAAAGTTCATGTACATGGATAGTGAAAATACAGATCATATTTCATTGATCTTGCATGTATGATTATACATCCGAGGGAAATATAAAAGGATTTAGTTGTACATAAACACATTTGATTGAGTCTCTACAATCAACTCTTGAACTTCAGCTCATTTAATTCTCCTACCTTGCAACAACATTAAGCATAAGAGAGTTGAAGCTTCACCAAGTAATAACTTAACATGAAATGATACAAAAAGTTTACATGTCTATAGTTTCTTAACTAATTAACATGCTTGTAACGACACCGCTCAATCTTCAATGAAGAAGTTCCAATCAAACAGTTCTTAGAGGCCAATCGAAATATCAATACTTAGCTCGCAAATAACAGGAATAACAATCGGATTGGCAGATAATAATTAGCTGAATTTGAGTAGCATGCACGCAACAGTTGTATTGGGGAACTAAAAGCCAAAAGCGGGAAACCATTTCATAGAAGTTCATTGATATCTTCATTTATAAAGCGAATTGAGTAAAAAGTAAATGAAAAGGTCATAAAGAAGGCAAGAGATCCCAATCTTGTACGCAATGATAGACAAATACAACATGGGTAAAATGTAGCTCTCTCCAAAAACATCCAATGATAAATCAAAGTACACGTCACAAATCGAAACATGAACACAAATCAAAGTACACGACACAAATCAAAGTACATCAAATCTATTGTAGAAAATGATACTCACATAGATTAGGCTAATAGGCGCTCACCGAATTCGAGTTTCCTACTCGAAACGACAGGATCGTAAAACCCAAAGGAAAACTTGGGAGTAGAGAGCAAGAGAGAAAACCTACAAAGAAGCTTCAATAGCTCGATAATGTCGTTCAATGGAGATATAAAACCCAAAATACCAAAAAGGTAAAATCGAGAGCTCACGTTTGTTCATACCACTCCCTTGACTCTGCTCATAGCAAATCTGGAAGATTGAGAAAGCGCATCCCAACCCAGAAGTTCCTCCACCGAATGAATCTTCGACAACAAAAAAACTGATTAGATCCAAGTGAAACGGAGGGAGAACCTTCAAATGAAATGGTGCTAACAGATTGAGAGTAACTTACTGAAGGGACTTTTGAAGATGAAGGATGCATCGAATCTGCGGGAACAATTCACAGTTAAAAGCAGAGCGCTCCACAGAAACAAAGGAGAAAATGCAAGAAAGCTCACCTGAGGCTCTCTGTTTCAAGGCTTCCCTGACCTACTCTTTATGATCCCCAACACCGTCAAGCTACATTCTTCACTGCCCATCAATGGATTGACAAAAGAAAAGCGACAACCACCCACGTCCAAGAGTCATCATGCGAAATCTAAGCGGAAAAGTAATAATAACAAAAATAATCTGTCAATAAAAGACAGAACACCCTGAACAACGAATAGCAGGAGAAACTCGAAAAGAACCTGTGGATCTGGGCATTCTTCGAATCCTCTTTTTTCAGCCTCTCACTTTCGACACCTGATCGCTTCGAGTTTCGTTTACCAATTAGCAAAGTTCGAGGGCACTATTTTATCTTGTTAGTTATTCTGCAGATCTTCCTAAACTCTTTGTTTCTCCATATGCATCTCTTTGTCGAGTTAACTACATTTAAATGGATCGAACCCATCAAAAAGTATCAGAAGATTTGAAAGGATAGCCAAACAAAACCCAAACCATTCATGAATAAACTATTGAGATTTGCTATAATATTATTGGGGAACTTTCCATCAACACATTAGGCTAATCATGAGAACCATAGAATGAAGTTTTCTGGTAAGCTTTCTAATCTGTATATGTACTTCAAAGCAGACTAAGGAGTGGCCAAACAAAATTTGAGGAAATTGAATACTGATATGTGAATCCGAGGTAAGAAACAATATAAATCCCATTTAAGGAAGCAAGCGCTCATGTGCGTGCAACAGGTCAAGTGAACAACAACTAAGACTAAGGAAGACTTACCCTCATGTTGAAGAAATTCCCTTGTTCGTCATCAAGTGGTGGACATGCTGCAACTCCCTCAAGAACCTGCTTAAAAATGATATCATTCTATAAGTAAAGAGGTAGAAATGGGAACTGTAATTAAGGCCATTCATCACGCTTTTCATACCCTGTTCTAGCTTCTAATTTGACAAAGGGCCGATCTTTTGTTGCTTATCACTGTTCCAAGGATAAGTCACGAACTCAATATGTCGAAACAGAGGAACAAAAAAGAATTTACTAAATGAAAAATACATAAACTAAACAATTAAATGGAGATTGAGGTTCAAACTCTGAATACCTAGAAGCAGCATCCATGAAGAAATCGGAGGATAGAAGCAACTCACTCTTATAGACACCTGTACCAAATGAAAAAGATCGCGAACAAAAGAAGGATGATTTTTTACTCAATATACAGGAAATAAAGGAATAGCATGACCCCAAAAAAATCTAAAAAGCAACAGATTCACACTCTGGCAAACACCCAACCAAAAATGATCCTTGCCCCAATAGTAAAGTGCAAAATGTAAAAACTCCGACCAGAGGAATTGCATTACTAGGTTGGTGTTTCTAGCCCCTCCAACTGAAAAAACTGCACCTGCTTGCCACATTTCAAGGGAGAGAAAAAGAACATAAATCAGAGATCGAGTGACTGGAAAACTCGGCACTGGGAAAACCAAAAGCAAACAATCAAATATCTTCAAAAGAGAACTATATTCTCGATCCCACCTTGGCTAATTGAGCAAGAATGCAATGTATTGTGTCTCACAGGAAACTATGCATTAGAGAAAAATGGAATCCACTCATATCTGTCTCCTTAGCCGGAAAGTTTGATGACCTTCACTCAACCCCACCTCCAAGGAATTGATTACAAAGGGGAGTACATGCAAACAACGACGACAAAAGAGAAGAAAAGATTACATGGAAAGTTGAAGCTAGACATCGAAACCAAAGCATAAAGAGAGAGAAAGAGGCTATTTTTCGTTCACCTGGTTCATTCCAGTGCGAAGAAAGAGGGAACAACAGTTCAGCAGAAAGAGAGAGAGAGATGAATAAGATGGGGATTATGTGAACTGCTCACTCAAATAATGAATCAATTATGTTAATCCCACCTTCAAGGAATCAATTGCATATGGGAGAATATGCAAACAAAGACCACAAAAGAGAAAAAAAGGTTAGATCGAAAGCTAAAGACAGCGAAAATCAGAGCATAAAAGAGAGAGAAAGAGGTCATTTTTCGTTCACCTGGTTCATCCTGGTGCGAAGAAAGAGGAACATAAGTTTAGAAGAAACAGAGAGAGAGAGAGAGAGAGAGAGAGAGAGAGAGTTGATGAAGATTGCGACTATAGATCAGGGACTGAGATGAAGGAGAGGGAATAATTTTTTCAAAGAATTGGAGAGAGACTCAAGGTCTGCTTTGTTGATAGTGGATAATAGAGAGACGAAGGAGGAAGGGGTAAAGGCAGGGATTAGGGAAAAGCAGAAAAGATGGTTTTTCCTTTCTCTGCTTCTTTTCGTACGACTTACCGCCAAACCATCATCTCTCCTTCCCCTGCCTTGATTGGACAAAACGAGCTAGTATTTTCTTCTCCTTCCACTCAGTGTGGGTGAACAGCTCCTTGCCTCACCCCGCTCAAAGCCTCTCTGCGACAGATACATCCCATAAACATCCCAAAAGTGCTTTATTTCCCTACTGGCAACAAAAGCCCTAAGAGAGAAAGAGAAAGACTAGAGAGATAGATAATGGAGAGAGAAGAGGATATCAAGCTGGATCCGCGGGCAACGTGCTCAGCTTCGCACAACACAACAGCCATAAGATCCGGTCCAAACTCAAAACCACCGGAAAAAAACCGCTGGCCCAACCACAAAACTATGAGAAAACACGCCGGCCCCACACACAGGTGGCCAACCAATCAGAATAGACCGAATAGTAAATTTAGGTCACATTGAATGGTGTTTTTCAGTGTATGTGTATAGTAGCGGGAGTGTCTTTGGAAATAATTCTCTTTAATAAAATCAAAAAGCCAGCGGTTAGTGGCAGAGCCACGCACGTTGATGACAAGGGAGGGTGTAGTCCCTCTCAACTCTCAAAATCATACAAAATTATATATAAATTTTGTGATAAATCTTAACTTATATTATGACCGTTGTGGATAATGTTTTTGCCACGTAGGATAAAGAAAGCTCCATAATTTTTCATATCATTTTTATCATTTAACATTTTAAGTTATCAATTACATTAAAATAAAACTAAATAAACATGTAAATGAATCATCATGATCAATATTTGAACCTATGACCTATGAGCTAAAACTATCGTCATTTCAAGTGTTCAACCAATAGGATAAAGCATATTTGATGCTATTAATTACAACAAAACTTATATAGCAATCACCATAACTTAAATTTAATCATGCAAAAACAACTACAAATAACTAAGATTTAAATATGTACAACACATAACATTCTATTTTTATTTAATGATTGACTACTCTACATTACACAACAAAACTAACACAGATAAAATTTTCGTACATAATTAAATTTTCTTCCATACACATATATAAAAACACAATGTCTTTACTTCTTTCCTAATGTAATTATAATTCCTTTCTTTTCTCATATTCTGTTTGACATAATTCCCTTTCTTTTCCTACATGAGTGTATATGTTCAATTTTGAGTCATGTTGAGATCCACCTAAATTAATCAAGATTTCTAAACGAATGTTAAGCTATTAGATATATATAATGGTTGAGATGTAAATAACTATTTTAATCCTTACTTATATCAGTTGTGACACCCTAATACATATATTAGTATTACAACTTTTAGTAACCACTTATACTCGCCGAATAACCCGACTCATAAGATAATGATCTAATTCTTCGTTAAATCCGTTACCTTTAAGTAGGGGTGGCTATACGGTCCGGTCTGGTTAAATTGGCCCAAATTGATCCGGTCCAGTCCGGTCTTTTTGAAAATATAAGGACCGAAGATTGGATTGGATACAGTCCGGTCTTGATCCGGTCCGGTTTTGATCCGGTCCGGTCCCAATTCAGTCTTGATTTTACATTGAGATTGTGGGATTTGAGTGGCCTAAGGCCTTAAAGGGTGAGGAGTTGGTTAAGTTTTGTACTAAGTGCAAAGGTTTGTGACCGTTTATGCAAATTACCCTTAAGTTTTGGGTGTTGAGCTCTCTTATCCGGTTTTTTACCTCAAATCTAAGCCCAAAGATTGGATTGGATTGTTTACTATCCGGTCCCGGTCCGGTCTCGGTCCGGGTTATACGGTCCGGTTTCCGGTTTTTAATCCGGTCCCGGTCCAAATAGCCACCCCTACCTTTAAGAGTACAACTCGAAAGGACTTATTGTCCCTCCCAGTGACCATGGCAGAACGTGGAGTATTCAGTTTTCCCTCACCCAACTCTCAACCCTTACAGGCTTAACTTAACTGTCAAGATACACCCTATATTGTACATCTTATTCAGTCAAATAAATATCCACTCATCACCACATGCCATAGCACGTTCGTCATCTCAAACTCAAAAAATTCATATATTCATAACATAAGGACCATCATGCAGTCTCTTGATAACTCACTTTATAAACATGTATTGCCACATAGGATTAGGAAGCTCTCCATTTTTTTCATGTCATAATTATTATTTCTAATGAGTTTAGTACCTAACTTTTGAATGTGATTTTCACATTATTGGCTAAAATTCAACTCAATTTTGAGATGGTGACTCTGATTTCAATATAAATTATACAAAAAAGTCATGAATAAATTGTTTATGCTATCTTTTGTTCATAACATAAAAGCATTAGCCGCTAAAACTAAATTTTGTGTGATTTCACTTAATAAGATGTTTAATAATCATCTAAAAATATTTTTTAAAAATCATAAATAAATAAAATAAAGTGAACGATGATAAGTAGTTATTACCAAAATCCAAACTTTTATTATAATTTTCAACTGAAATTCTTTTCCAGTTGAAAAATGAAAATAAATAAAACCCCCTTTTTTATACCGAAACACCAATATGCAAAGTTTTGATTGTACTATTATAATTATGTGGACTAGCACTTATATTGTGATTTACTCGAAAAACATTTGGAGAACCAAAAACTAATCGACCTAGGGTTTTGTCGCAACAACGCAGGTATCCGCTTTTGCAAATATGTCACTTAAGGCAGGTTTGCTCGAATCGTGAGCACATGGCATGAATTCATTGACGATATTAGCTTTCTTGGTCGATTGAATAACAAAATGGGATGGGTTCATAACCAACTACGGGAAGTAGGGGTGGCTATACGGTCCGGTTATATTGGTCCAAATTGATCCGGTACCGGTCCGGTCTTTTGGGGAATATAAGGACCAAAGATTCGATTGGATACAATTCGATCTTGATTTTAGATTGAACTTGTGGGGATTTGAGTGACGTGAGTCCTCAAAGGGTGAGGAGTTGGTTAATATTTGTGTGTTGGGCTCTATTATCCGGTCTTTATCCGGTTTTCGGTCCAGTCCCGAATGGTTTTTTACCTAAAATCTAAGCCCGAAGATGGGATTGTATTGTTTGCTATCTAGTCTCGGTTCGCTCTCGGTCCGGACTATACGGTCCGGTTTCGGGTAAAACAAAATGCCTGGACCAAATAGCCACCCCTAGCAAGAAGGTGTTCAAGATGAGGGAAGCTATACATCATCTGTGATGAGGTCAGAGGGTTTGTTCTGGCTACCGATTTAATTTTTTATCCATAAATGTTTTAGGCGTTAATTAAGGTGTACTTTAGTTTTGAAGATCATATTCACTAACATAGGGAAACATCGCACCATCTCATTGTAAATCATTATATAAAACACCATAGAGAACCATCACATATGACATAACCATCATCATCGACATGCACATTTCGTATATCACATCATAGGAAGTTATCACTTAACCACATCATAAGTAATTGTTATAAACGCACTGCTACGAATCGGGAAATCGTCGGAATCGATCAAGCAAGAATACGAAAGCGAGAATCGAAAAACACACAGACACACGATTTACGTGGTTCACTAACACGATGTGTGTTAGCTACGTCCACGGGCGAGAGAGAGCTAGTTTCACTATATCGAGGAGATTAGAGATTACAGAGGAGTATGAGAAGTATTTATAGTACTTCTCCATGTGGGTCTAAACCTAATCCGATCTGGCAAACGAAACGATTACAGACCGTTGCCCCCGCACCGCCACCAGGGCGTTGCCCCTGGACCCCACTCGCTGACCGAGCAGCGAGACCCCCGACTACCAGTCGTTGCGGCTGATAGTCCGATTCAAGTCACATCAACAAATCTCCACCTTGACTTGAATCCTCTTCCTCTGAAATCTCTGATGTACTCTGCTCCTTCTCTCTCTCTTCCGCCATCAATGCCCCGCAGGGCAGAGTCACCCACTCAAGACATTCAGCAAGTCCAAGGAGTGTTGGAACTTGCCATGTGGAACTGGCTTTGTGAGCATATCAGCAGGATTATCCGCGATGCTAACCTTCTTCACCTTAATCCTCTTCTCTGTCCTCAAGAAATGATTCCTCACGTCGATGTGCTTAGTCCTCTCATGGTGGACTTGATCCTTGGCCAAGCATATTGCACTCAAACTGTCGTAATACAGCACTGCCTGATCATGATGTAGACCCAGATCACCAACCAGTCCCTTCAACCATATTCCTTCCTTAGCAGCTTCTGTCAACGCCATATACTCTGCCTCGGTAGTAGACAATGTCACCGCCGACTGCAGAGTTTCCTTCCAGTTTACTACAGAACTCCCAAGAGTGAATACATAACCGGTCATCGATCTCCTCGTGTCAACATCTCCAGCATAGTCCGAGTCAGAATACCCAGACACCAAGCACTCTGTATCACTTCCGAAGCTAATCCCCACATCAGGTGTACCCTTAAGGTACTGGAAGATCCTCTTCACAGCCTGCCAATGCTCCTTCCTAGGTTGTATCACGAACCTGCTGACAACACTAACAACATGTGCAAGATAAGGTCTAGTGCATACCATAGCATACATCAAGCTACCTACTGCACTAGCATATGGGACTCTCGACATGTACTCCTTCTCAGCCTCTGACTGCGGTGCATAAGCTAAGGATAGATGAACATTTGAAGCACTGGGCGTATTTAAGGGCTTTGCTAAAGACATGCCAAACCTCGAAAGTATCTTCTGGATGTAGCTCTTCTGTGACAAGAAAAGCTTCTTCTTCGACCTATCCCTGGACCCCACTCGCTGACCGGGCAGCGAGACCCTCGACTACCAGTCGTAGCGGCTGATAGTCCGATTCAAGTCACATCAACAGTAATCTTTATCTAAGGATTCAATCACATTCATGATTATGTTGATTCAGTGCTTTTTACTTATTAGGGGTCACTTGGAAGTTGTGATTGTTGAACAGATGTATTGTTGTGAATGCATGTATAATATTATACATGTATTGTCGAATTTGATGCATTGTGAAATACAATATTTGATATGTGTGATTGTGTATGTCATATCAATTAAAAGCTGAGACAAAACAATCTCAACTCAACAATCATAGCTAACAACTGACATATAACAATCACTCATTTTGAGTGATAGTTTCTGTCACATTACAGAAACAATCCATGTGTTATTTCTGTTAAAAAATAAAAAAAAAAGTCGCATTATAAACAATACATGTATAATAACAATCTCACCAAAACAATCTCAACTTCCAAATGACCCTTTAATTTTCCAAGTCATACACTCCCCGGATAGTATAGTAGATGTCATGTATACCACCACGGATCGTACCTAGACTGGTGTCCTTAAATCCACAGCAGGATCATACCCTGACCGATGTCCAGTATACCAGCGGGACATACCCGGACCGGTGTCCTGTAAAACCAACAAAGGATCATACATTGAACTATGTCCTGTAAATTCATCTACTATATTGATTGCACAACTGGGCGCCTTTACGTTTGTAATAAGTTCTCACAAAATTCCAGTTGTACTCGGTCACACATTTATTTTTGGATGATAATGTGAAGAGACGACAAAATTTCTCTATAACTAACATTTTGTTTCGATATCATTTATAAAATGTTGATGGTAACATATAAGCATAGCAGAATAGATTGGTTGTACTTTAATATAATGGTGCCAAACACTAGCGTACACTCGAGGTGTAGTATACACCTTCTTTCACACCTATGAGTTGTACTTTGATATATTTGGACAAATAAGAATCATTGGTTATTATTTTTGTATTAAATAAATCGTACGATTTGGATTAGAGAATTAGAGACTGGGCTTCACCCATCAGAGGCTATGGTGTAGTATCATGTCCCAAACTTGGTTAATTCATGGTCTAAATAGCAAAACTCGATTAGGTACGATAAGGTGATGCACGATAGCTTAAACCATCTACAACTTATGAAATAAAAATTTGTTGATCAATCAAAGATCAGATGGTCATGAATACTATTTATTATTTTCCAAACGGTGATGAAGTTACCGCGTATTTTGACATTATTGTTGATCATGATGCCATTGGATGAAACACGAATAATAGATAACAATAATAGATAAATATGAAAAGTAGAAATTCGACGCCATTGAAAAAATGATAAATAATAAAAAATAAAAACAAATGACACTCCCGCCCATCGGACGGGCACAAAACTAGTTTAAGAAATATAGTAATTGATAATATTTTAGCCTTCTAACTAGTTCAAATTCTCTGAAGCAACCTCCTCATTCAAATTTATGACTTCCTCACTGCCACAGCTGTCGGTTACTATTTGGCATGGGAATTTAAAGCTCAATTTACTACTCTAAATGTTAAAATGAGATGCTTTAATTAGTTTTTGATTACCATTATTTGTAAAGTAAAGGACAAGTATTTATGTATGTGAAAAATTTTCTAATAACAATTATTCGATCCAATAAGGTCAAAAGATTTTACCGTCCTATATAGAGGTAGAAATCGGTACGGTATCGGATCCCAATACCGAATACCAAAATCCTGAATATCGAATTACACTCTAAAATCAATCTCAATCTCAAATCCCTAAATAATTTTGGTATCTCAATCCCTAAATATTTCTGTATCCAATCGTTATTTCGGTATCCCGATCGGTATTATCAAATACGAAATTAGTTATCTTTATAATTAATAATTAAATATATAAATTAGATTTGATTGTTTAATTTAGGGCGAAGAGACTAAACAAAGAGTTGGAGTTTGCTTAGAGCTAGGACATGGATAAGGGGAAGGGAGGAGAGGTGATATATCAAGTTCTTGTCATTGGTAATCTTTAATTCGACAAATTGGAAGCCGAGAGATGACTACTACTAGTGTTTGCTTTTTGGTGTTATGAAAATAACAAAATATTAGGTGAGAGACGAGAGTGATTTAAGCCAAAATTGAGTTGGATGGGGACTTGTGAGTTGTGAAAGTGTGAGCAATGACCAAAGGTTGTATGCTAGCTATATTTCACTAATTTTAAATTTTCATTGTTTCTCGGTATTTCGGTATACACTGATCCCAATCTCGTAATCCCGAATACCGAATAACACTCAATAATGAATCTCAATCTCAAATTCTCAATTCCTAAAAAATAAGTAAGTATTCGATAATACCAAATAGTGATAGGTTCGATACGGTATTCAGTATATCTCAAATACCGATACCAAACTTCCAGTCCTAGTCCTATCGAGAATCTCGAACTTGACACCCTAGTTAAAACAATGAGAGTATGCCCCCGACACCAAGTATACATGCATGCATTGGCAATGAAAGGTATGTGTCATTAAAAAGAATTACGTTTCCTGTTTATTAGTGATATTGTTAATGGAAAAACGAAGTAGAATAAACCTACTACATGAATTGATGGGGTGTCGCTGTGTAATTGGTGGAGAGCATCCAACCAGTCTGTAGACCTTAGAGGCGTACAAAAAAGATACCCCTTTTGCCAATTGAACCCATCCCATTTCTAAGACACGGCAAGGCTGGTGCCCCTCCTTGGTGGCTATGAGAAAGACAATTTGGTTGGGAACTAAGTTAACGATTGGTGAAACTTGTGACCAGAAAAGAATGATAAACCAATTCGGTTTGGTTAGCAATTTCAAATACTTTTATAGTATTTGAGGCGTGTGAACGAACTCATAATTTATATTATGAGAAGAGTTCAAGAAAGTTCTACTTGGTTGAATTTGAAAGAATTCATATTGAATTCATGGAAACAAAATTTTCATAAAATTTGTGAGTTTTTATTTTGAGCACTTGAAAGATGTAACACTTTGGTTTATGTGACCAAGTTGTTTGGATTAAATTGAAACAATATATTGGGAAGTGTTCCCGAGACATGGAATTTGATCCATGAAGATGGACTTATGTAAACGGTGTATTTACATAATGTTAAATAAAGGTTCATATTTCCTAGGTGGAAAAAAATATATGAACAACCATAGGTGAGCGAAACCTATAACGAGAGGCTTGTGGGGAATTGTGGTCAAGTTTATATAAGCCTAAGTTGTTACAAATATGAATGCAAATGTTATGTTCAAAGTAAGTTGAACATAAAACGCAAATGATACCTCCAATGTGCTGGAGATAAAATTTGGTAAATGCTTCTTTAAATGATTGCATTACGAGAAAGCTACAAGCGATAAGGAATTCTAATTCCTAAGATACTTATAAAGACATGATAATTTGTTTATTATGTATGTGATTTAGGACTTGATGTTTCCTATGCCATGAGGAAAAGTAAAATAAAGCTATGATTAATCCTTATAGCGATTGAATAAGCTTGTCGAATGATGGTGGTCATCAAGATAATCATTCGGTCATAATTGTTTATGGTATATGTACATTATATCATTGGAAAACAATTTGACTATGATAATCAACGTGGAGCTAGTTGTCATAATTGTTTATGGTATATATAGACATATATCATTCACAACCAATTTGGAATGAGTGCTCAATTGAGATGATCTTATTGAACTTAAAGTCTGGATTACTTATGGTATATTTATGAAGTTTATACCATTGGAAAGTAATTAGACAATTGTATTAGAAATTTATTTGAATTACTTGTGGTATATCATGTTACATCGATGAAATGTCATTGGTAAGTAATTAGATGGGATTTCCATTACTGGAATGCATCTGAATTACTTATGACGTCTCAAGTTGCTTTGATCAATAGCATTGGTAAGTAATTAGATGATATTTCTAATAAAATATGAATTGTTTTTGGTATGCTAATCAAGTTGGATCATACCATTGGTAAACAATTAGATACATATAGTGGTTGGCAAGTTCAATAAGTAAAACCATGGAAAATAAATGGGCAGAATTGTGGGGGGAGAGGAGCTAGCCGTTGTTTCGGCTACTATCTCAAGACCCTACAACAGACATAAACCTATCCATAAAGAAAATGTGGAAAGGTAAAAAAAGTCATACTTCAAAGTATGAAGGTGTACAGTGAGAAAGAGCAAGTCCATAAACCGTGTGGAGGTAACCAAGTTTTAGGGTTAACTTATGAGTAAACTCTAGCATATGGTGATAGTTATGTCAGAGAGTTAGTTTAAGAAAATCGAAGAAGATTTCTTAGAGATGTCGATCCACTCTTCCCGAAGAGGAAATTATGTCAACCATATACATGCATATATATGAACAACATTCCCCTAACCTTATAAAAAAAATGAACAACATTCCAACTATGGCGAAATAGTTGAAATGTGGGGGATATATTGGGAAGAAGTGATGTGGAATGTCTTTTGGGTGATTCCAAAGTGAAGTGATGTGAATACTTAGAAGTTTTACGTAAACCCTAAGCTAAGTCATAAATGTCACTACATTTGAAGAGATACGTGTGAAGGTCAAGTAATCTAAGTCATGTGTTAAGATTATTGCAAGGCAATAAAATCAAGTCAAGCACATGTGATGTGTAGTGAATCAAAAGAGACGAGTCTTTGGTGTATTTTACACAAAGGAACTCACCGAGTGAACCAAAAGCCATAGTCCACTATTGGATAGGCATTTATGGTTAACGGGGAGCAGTATCTTGCAAAACGTCCAAGTTAAACTATGTATACCCACTATAAGACCGATGAAGTTCAATAGTCTGGCCCGCAAAGACTGGCGGTAATAAACACACTTGTGCACAAAGTTGTTATTGCAAGGGCTATAAGTGTTATGTAATGAATCTCGTCATATATAAGGATACAGAGATTAATTAATTTCTAGCGAAGTTATCTATATTGATCATTTTAGATCAAACGATAACAAACATGGGGCCCACCTAGAAATTAATTAAAGCATCGAAGGGAATGAACTCGTGACCTAGGACAAATCATCATGGCGGTAACTTTACCTAAGTAGGATTGGCAGACCCAACCTCTAGGTTCAAGTAGCATACAAAGTTGTGAATGATGGTCCGCATTGTCAAATTATTCAATGTCCATTCTCATGATGAGACAATGTCCAAAATAAGGGTAAACCTAAATATGAAAGGTTTTTAATGGTTTCTAAGTTTGACACGTGGTGTGATCAAATAGTGTATTTTCGGAAAACACGTTTAGAAATCACCTATGTGAGTGTGAAGTGGAGCCGCTTCAAGGAGAATAAAAGAAGGCCAGTTCTCTAAGCACTCATGAGACCAGGCGGTGTTCATGGCAAAAACGAACACAACAACGAGAACCAGTGAACGGAGAGTTAGTTGTGTGATATATGTTGTCTTAGTATACAAGCAAAACCGACGGTTCAAAGATATCACATCTATCGATTGGTGAGTATACTCGATATATGTTCACTAAGGAAGGTTCAAAGGGAAACCTACCTACCCCGATGCAACTAATTCTGAGTCGAGAATCACATGATTTTTTGCATAGTTTTTAAAGTACAACATTCTCCATTCATGTGGCGGATTGTTGGGATTTTTAGTGGTGTGAATGGAAATGAAAGGGGAAAAATCCAAGAGAGTCTCTTGAAGTACCATGTTGGTAAGATGTGGGAAGGCACGGTCTCGAATTCGGTCGATTTGATGTAATATGTGGTTAATCGGTTAAATTGTTTTGTGTACCAAACGGACCAAACCAAACCGAGTTGAACAAAATCGAACCGAACCGATATGGCGGTTGGAATAACCAAACCGGTCCAGCTACCATGAGCCGAACCGATGCAATGGTTCATTATTTTAAAATGAACCAATGTGTTGGTTGGGGTGTAACCACCCATACGAAGAGTTGCCTCCCTTCGTAAGCACCCCTTCATTTTCTATAAATAGCACCTAACCCCCTCTGGTTTTGACATGGGTTTTTCGGTACCAAAACTTTGCTAAAATCCAAAACTAGTTTTCTGCATTCTTTTGAAAGAGAAAATCGAGTCAAGTGTGGTTCTCGCCGGTTCGCTGCGTTCGATGGGTTCCGGGGTTTGAGGTACCGCTACGCCGGAAAAGGTACGTCCTTTCTATCATGGGAGGAACCATTCCATAACCTTGGGTACTAGAGGGGAATAAGATTCTTGAGATAGTGAATTCTATCGGTTAGGACGCTTGCATGTGTCTTTACATCTTTTCTCAATCTTATGTGTTTGCTTGTGTTGCAAGAAAATAGTATACGTGAACAATTTTCCAACTCATCCACCCATCTAGGAGGGGACAGAAACAATAGTATATACGTCAAAAAACGTGGGTAAATGATAACAATATTCCAGGACGTATCATTCCATATTTCTTTTTTGTTTTTGAAGAAAAGAGAAGAGAATGTAGCATTAATTTTAGATGTTAGGAGGTGTCGTTAAACTGGAACGATGATGTGGACTTGAATGCATGCATGGCAGGAGAAGAGAGGCGAGCAGTTAGTTAGTACAGTGATCGGAAGCAAGAATGATAATGGCAGAGACAAGGAATTCAAACCGACGGATGGGGTTGCCACCACCTGAAAGTTGCCTTTCAATCATTCCACATTACAGACCCACATGCCCAGTTCTCTTGTGTTTGGACATAGTTGAGGAGAATCACGTTGCCTTTGTTGGATTATTATTTGGCATGAATTCAAAACCCTAGCCTGCTTTCAGTGCCGCCGGTTCATCCATTTGTCCTCCATCGACACCGTACGTACGTCCCTGGACTCGTATTAGCTAGCTAGCTAGCAAGTCACATCCTCCACTGACCATACCAAGTCATTCCTGCGCCAGTGATTGAGAATGAGATGCATGAGCATTTATGTATATGATAGATGGTGATCATAATGATAATACCATGTTTTGCTTAATTTGTAAGACATGAGATGGTATATATTGGATAATTCAGCGGAATGGTATTGATCACATCGAACCGGCCGGTACAGACTTTTTCTTATAGTGTATGGCTTGATTATCGATAGGAAAATTGTGTTCAGACCGTCGGTATAATACTGTATTATATTATAGGTAATGTGTTGTTGTGACTTGAAATCTTGTTCAAAAAATATCATTGTAGAAAATTACTTTTGGCACCTAAAATTTTTCGTTATGCCATTTAAGTACCTAAATTTTTCAAATTTTACATGATGGTCAAATCCTTGGATTTCGTTTGGATTCGTGAATCAATCCACCAATCCACTTGATCCATAGATCCACCAATCCGATAATCCACCAATTTATTAATTCAATTCATGTTTCACATCTACTAATTCATAATACTAACTAAATGGATAAGATAGAGATAATTAACATTTGAATTCGAATTAACTCATCCATTTAAACATGAAATGCTATAAAGTGTACGTACCACAAATTTACGTCACAAAATTCCAAAAATATGAACCAAACCCTATGATAATTAGTTAAAAATGTTCCAAATTATCTTCTATATAATGTTATCACTAAGCCTTACGAATACTGAATCAAGCTAAGTATACATAGTCAAATAGCCGGACGACAACTTGATGGTTTATTAATTACTAATTTCGTTATCTGAGGAACTGTGTAGTTGAATCGCGGCCCATTCCACTCTCAGCTGTGTATAGTAACCAAGAACATGCCGATTTGTTTGGTATGTGCACTCTATAGACTCTTGGTTATAACTTATAAGTCAAGGTTTGGGATATATATATACGTTTTCCATTTCTTTTATTTTTCTCTAGCAGAAATCAGTCTATTGGTTCATCAATGTTCATATGTATATATAGTCGGTGATTAATTTACGTTTGAGGGGAATTATAACCAGAAAGCCAGGAGGAAAAAGACAAATAACTAGCATATATGATCGATATTGTTGCAACTTGACAGTGTTTGAAAAAACATAGCCACTAGCGAGAGAGACGCTCTAGCAAGTATATTAAACTAGCAATGGCTAAGGATTTCTTTTATATCCCAGGAATCGCTTCAGCGATGATGGAATGAAACTAAATTTAAAGGTTTACCTGCTTGAACTTTTCAGGCTCTCCATGAAGATTTTTATTAAAATGCTTTCGAGAACATTATAGTCTATAACAGATCTTGATAGGAGTCGAACACGGAATCTGCCACTTCACGTAACAATCGTCCATCAAAGATTTCACCGCTAGGTATGACAATCAGTTGGATCGGATTGGTGTGTATTATCCAAAATTCATTCCCATGCTTTATTTTCGTTATCGTTTTTTTAAATTTATATTTTATTAATTTCCATGCTGGTTGAGATATTTCATGCTCGTCTTCAGTCTTATGGGTTTTATCCTGATGCAACTAATTCTGGTTGAGATATTTCATGCTGGTTGAGATATTTCGCGCACGTCCAATCAATTTTTTTTATGAATACAAATCAAAATTTATCCTGAAACTAATGTAATTAATTTGAAAATATGTTCTCCATAAAAAAAAATGAATATGTTAAATTTTTAGAGCATGAACATTAAAATAATATATCATGTGTCATACACTGATTACCAAAAGGAAAAATACAATAAGCACAATAAACGAGTTAATGTATTTGTTCCTTTTTTACTTAAAATTTAGGATTTAAATATTAAATATGGGTTAGAAACGAGGTGGCATGTGTTAGATAAATTATTTTATAAGGTGATATGAGTTTGTTTTTATTGTTAAATATAAATTTAAGTAATTTGAATATAAAATCTCTAAGTTGAAGATCAATTATAGTACTACTAAACAAGTTCTTGTTTACATGTGTTGATGAATTTGGAAAAGTAAAATTCATAAACTTTGTGATGTGTTGTATTTGGAATTTGATGGGGGATGGGGGAGGTGGGATTAGATGAATATATGTAGAGGAATCAAAGGGAGGGGATATTAAACATGCTGGCTTAATGGCTTCGGCTTCTAAATCCATCCCGTCATCTTCTTAGCAAGTTTGTTTCCATTTACCCGTTTAGAACTAGGTGAATTCAAATAAAAATTTACAAACCAAGTAGTTCAAATAAATCGAGTTGTTAAAAGAAATCAATATATGAATTTTAATTATTTTCATACACACCCTCTCAAAATGAAAAATGATTCATTACTTATGGGCTTGAAAATTGCATAGCTCAATATACCATGTACTTCAAGACAAAAGTTCATATTATGAGTTGTGATGACTTGAACATCGTGTACTCAAAGATAAACAACCATGATATTAGGTCCTACATTCCAACGGGTTCAAATAAATCAAGTTGTTAAGAGAGATCCTTCCATAAAGTTTACCCACGTTCTTACAAAATCCACCTTGTTGATCGAGTTGGAGATATAGGTGGCAAATGAAATAGATTCATGGATTTGGAGCAAATGGACTGATGGATTTTTGGATTGGATCAAACGGATTAGTGAATCGGATTTATGATGGATCCAAGTAACATATAAATATTGGACCAATATGTAATTTTTAAAAAGTTTAGGTACTAAAATGTCATAATAATAGGTAATAAAATGTAAATTTTCAATATTATCTTCCATTAAAAAATTAATATTGAGGTATGCAATTGTAACAAATAAAAAATATAGGCATTAAACTACAATCTGTTAACAATCTAAAAATCCAGCAATCCAATTGAGTTCGAATTAAATGGTTGGATGAAATTGATATTTTGATGGATTAGATACAAAATAGAGAGTAACCAATAGCCACGATTGCGGATGATTAATTGATTATCATTCCTTGACAATGGTACTAATACCAGTCAACCCGATAAAAATTTACTAAACTCGTCCATTCTTTCCAATTCCATTCCCAATAAGGCGAGTAAGAAAGAAATGATGGTTCAAATCCAACAGAACAATAATTTAATAATAATAATAATAGGGGAAAAATTCTTGGTATTTTTTCCCGGGATTTCTTTTGATGTGCCGCGCACAACTCCCTTAGATTAGATCTCCAATATTGTGGGGGCCACATATATACATATGTACAGGTACGTAAGTACATATACATGTCCAATTAATTAATTAATATTCTTAATAGTTATTAATTAATTAATTAAGGAAGGAATTAGCTCCCCGGAATCACAAGCCTGGTTCTGGAGCCGGATTTGCGTGTTAAACCTCTGAATGAAATCCTCCACGCGTTTGTTGAGTTCCTCCGTCGACAGCTTCGCATACTCGCTGCTATCATCATCGCCATCGCTGTCTTCCTCGTGACGGTGGCCGGAATCTTCTTCTTCCTCCTCCGCTGGGGTCGGGACGACGATTACCTTCTCGAATCTCCGGACGACGTTTCTGCTCTCGTCGATCATCACCCTCCTCTTCCCCCTCTCCGACTTACTCCGCCGCAGCGCCGCTGACACCTCGTCATTGTCGCCCCGAGGCGGACACGTGTAACGAGCCGATTCGCTCCCACCTTTCCTCAACATGCTCCTGCGCATGCCCTCATCATCATCGACGTTCTTCTCGTTGCAAACAAGCCTCCTCGCCAATGCACGCCCGGCCTGTTCCTTGGTCACGAGCTCCGGGGGCGGAATAGGCGGGAGGGGAGCGGCGGCGGTGGTGGGGACCACGTTGGCGGGAGGGAATCGGGTGCGGACGGATGTACGTCTCATGATCTCGTAGGAGTCGTGGTGATCATGACAAGGTTGTACGGAGGCGGCGGAGGAGGAGAATGCGCCGTAGTCGGCGGCGATGATGAGGACCAAGGTGTTGGAGATGACCCACCAGAAGCTGGGGTTGCGGAGGAGCTGGGAAGGGGAGATGTGGCAGATATAGAACAAGGACACGTAGATGGAGATGGAGATTAGGGACGCCATGAACGAGATGTTGTTGGGTGACGCCGTTTTTGGGTTGTAGGGTTTTCCCCAGCCGTTGATTATGGTGGAGCTCTGGGCTACTATATTTGGAGGCGGTTTGTCCATTTTTGGAGGTTTTGAGGAGGAAAAGGGGTTTTTGGAGGGGATGGTTGGGAGAAGGGAGGGTTTGGTGGAGTTTGTTTTTGCCGAAGTTCGAAAGGGTTGGAGGGGTTTTTATAGGGCTCCAAATCTGAGGATCCCAAATATTGGATTCTTTTAGAATTTACACTATTTAATTTGGTGGTGGCTATATAGATAGTTTTTTTGTCGAGCATACGACACTAATAAATTTATTGCCTCCATCTTGTCTCATGACTCATGAGTAGTAGTTGTTTATGTGTTGGAATTGACTATAAACTCATCGACAATTGAACTTCTCTAGAGAAATCTATGTAGAACGTAACTCAAAGGAAAGGGGTTGTGTAGTTGCATTTGCATGTGATGGATGGCTCAAGGAGTTTACATCCTCATTAATCCAAAGATGTAATTGTTCTTATACCTAGCTATAAACCATGTGACAATGTTGGGAAAGATGTAGCAATTACGATGGATCGAAAACTTGTAATTTTTTTTTTACTCACAACATATAAATTTTAAAATATGAAAAATTATTGAATTGAAATAACAATTTTTCCTATATTTGTAGAAGGTCGTCGTTCATCTTGAAATAGAATGGAATTTTAGCTCGCCAAAACATCATTTCACACTTTTCTTACAAATAATTTGAAGTAAAGGAAAAATAAATAAAAAAAATTTCGTAAATGATAACATAGAACCAAACCAAGAGTTCCTTTGCTGTCAATATTACTACGAGAAGAAAACTCTCACGACCATTGATTAATGATGCACAAGAAGATATTGTTTTTTCGATGTGACTTGAATCGGACTATTAGCCTCTACGACTGATAGTCGGGGGTCTTGTTGTCCGGTCACCGAGTGGGGTCTAGGGGCAATGCCCCCGGCCCGCGGTGTATGGGCTCAATGTTATTTGGGTTCGGGTTCTGGCCTGGTCTGTAACCGTTTTCTTTGCCAGATTGGATTAGGTTTAGACCCACATGGAGAAGTACTATAAATACTTCTCATACTCCTCTGTAATCTGTAATCTCCTCGATCTAGTGAAACTGGCTCTCTCTCGCCCGTGGACTAGCTAACACACATCGTGTTAGTGAACCACGTAAATCGTGTGTCTGTGTTTTTCGATTCTCGCTTTCGTATTCTTGCTTTCTCGATTCCGGCGATTTCCCGATCCGTAGCAGCGCGTTTATAACAAGTGGTATCAGAGCCGCGGCTGGAAACCAGGCTAGGGTTTTCGATTCAAAAGAATGACGTCGGTGAACATAAAGATCAAAAAGTTCACGGGGAAGAACAACTTCACTATATGGCAGATCAAGATGCAGGCTATACTAAAACAGCAAGGGCTGTGGGGGCCGCTGTCTGCGAAACAGAAGAAGGCAGCGGTTGATGACGATGAGTGGAATACCCTGGAAGAGAAGGCCCACTCGACCATCATGCTATCGTTGTCTGATGATGTCATCATTGAAGTCGCTACTGAGAAGACTGTCGCGGGCTTGTGGTTAAAGTTGGAGAGTCTGTATATGACGAAGTCCTTAACCAACAAGATGAATCTCAAGCAACAGTTGTTAAGCTTGAGGATGCAAGAAGGTACGCCTTTGAGGGAACATCTCGAACAGCTTAACTCTATTTTGCTGGATCTGCGTAACATAGATGTTCAAGTTGATGACGAGGATGCTGCCCTAATCCTGATGGTTTCTTTGCCGAGTTCATATGATAATTTCGTTGATTCTTTTATTGCCAGTAAAGAAAGCGTGTCGTTGGAGGATGTCAGGTCTGCTCTTCATACGAGAGAGATCAAGCATAAGGCGTCCGGATCTGGTACAGGTGGTGAGGCATCAGGTTTGGCTGTTTTAGGTGGAAAGGGAAAGAAGAAATATGGTAAAGGGAATTCAAACAAGAATTCCAAGGGTCGCGGTCCACAGCCAGGTGATGCTTGTCACAACTGTAAGGAAGTGGGGCATTGAAAGTACAACTGTCTCAGCAGAAGAGGGCAACAGAAGAAACAAGTTTCAGTTGCCGTGGCAGAAGTGAACAACAGTTCTGAAGACGATCTCGCCTTGACTGTAGATGAGAAGGCACATCGTGGGATGTGTGGTTTCTGGATACTGTAGCCTCATACCATATGTCTCCGAACAAGGATTGCTTCACAACCTACGAGCACATATATATATGGTGGTAACGTGGTCATAGCAAATGGAGCTGTCTGCAAGGTTGTTGGAATCGGGTCCATAAAGGTTCGGGCACAGGATTGTTCGTTCTGTACCGTGAATGATGTCAGGCATGTTCCACGAATGACAAAGACTCCTTGAGTCTACTCGACAGCAAGCGTTTCAGCTTCAAAGGAAAAGGTGGAGTTGTGTATGTCTGCAAAGGTTCAAGGAAGGTGTTGAAGGGCGTGACACGTGGGACCTTGTATGCATTATAAGGGTCTGTGTTGTCTGGTTCTGCTGCAATTGCATAGTCTCAGGTTCATCAGGAAGATATGACCACTCTCTGGCACATGAGACTGGGGCATATGAGTGAACGAGGGATGCAAGTTCTATCAAAGAGGGATCTTCTTTGCGGGCACAAGGTGCAGAATTTGGAATTCTGTGAGCATTTTGTGTTTGGGAAGCTACATCGCATCAAGTTTCCCAAAAAGGGTATCCACCGGACGAAGGGGATACTGGATTACCTCCACTCCGACTGTTGGGGTTCTTCACGAGTTGAATCCATTGGAGGCAGCAGGTATTTTCTGTCTATTATTGATGATTATTCGAGATTTACTTGGATTTTCATGATGAAGCAGAATAGTGAGGCTTTCACGAAGTTCAAGCAGTGGAAGACATTGGTGGAGAATCAGACAGGGAAGAAAATCAAGAAGCTGCGAACGGAAAATGGTCTGGAGTTCTGTAATTCTGAGTTTAATGAATTCTGCAAGGATGAAGGGATTTCCCGTCATCGGACCGTGAGAGATACACCCGAGCAGAATGGCGGTGCTGAAAGGATGAACCGGACATTGTTGGAGAGATCACGGTGTATGCTCTCTAATGCTGGAGTAGAGAGAAGATTCTAGGCAGAAGCAGTAAACATGGTGTGCTTCCTGATAAACCGTAGACCTCACACAGGTATCGAGTTTAAGACTCCTTATGAGGTGTGGTATGGTAAGCCTGCTGATTACTCTTCACTTGAAGTTTTTGGGTGTCCTGTTTATTATCATGTAGATGAGGGTAAACTGAACCCAAGGGCAAAAAAGGGTGTATTTGTGGGTTATAGAGATGGAGTTAAGGGATTTCGAATCTGGTCACCTTCTGAGCATCGAGTTACACTCAGTAGAAATGTGATATTTGATGAGAAGTCTATGTTTAACCCCATGTTGAAGGTTACTGTTGTTGAAGGTAGCAGGAATGTTGATAAGCAGGTGGAGCTGCAAATTGTCAATGAGAGTGAGTTTGAGCACCAAGGTGGAGAAGATCAATATGAGGATGTTTCTACACAGCCAGAAACTTCAAAGTCCAGTGTAGGAGCTCAACAGTCTATAGCTTCCGGTAGACCAAAGAGAGCGACTGCAGGAGTTCCTCTAGAGAGGTATGGTTTCGAGGACATGGTGGCATATCCATTTCAGGTTGCTGAAGAAGTGGATGCAGGTGAGCCACAGTCCTATAGAGAAGCCATTTTGGGTGGCGAAGCTGATTAGTGGCTTGCCGCAATGGGAGATGAGATGGAATCCCATGACAGGAATCAGACTTGGGAGCTAGTCAAATGACCACAGGGAAGGAAGATTGTTACAAAGAAGTGGATCTACAAGAAGAAGGAAGGAATCACTTCTAAAGAGGGCATGAAATTTAAAGCTCAGGTGGTTGCACGTGGCTTCTCGCAGAGGGAAGGAGTTGACTACAATGACATTTTCTCACCAGTGGTCAGACATACTTTGATCATAGTGCTACTAGCAATAGTGGCACATTATGACTTTGAGCTCGAGATGCTAGACGTGAAGACAACTTTCCTGCATGGAGAGTTGGAGGAAGAAATTTACATGACTCAGCCAGAAGGATTCGAGGTTCTAGGAAAAGAAGACTATGTTTGTAAGCTGAAGAAGTCCTTGTATGGACTTAAGCAGTCTCCGAGGCAGTGGTACAAGAGATTTGACAGTTACATGCTTGAGCTGGGCTACAACAGAAGTCCATATGATTGTTGTGTGTATCAAAACAAGGTGGAGAATGGTTCGATGATCTATCTTGTTCTCTATGTGGATGATATGCTCATAGTTGCGAGGTCGAAGTCTGATATCCAGAAGTTAAAGGGGCTTCTCAGTGCTAAGTTTGAGATGAAGGATTTGGGAGCTTCTCATAAGATCTTGGGTATGGAGATTTACAGGGGCAGGTCGAAGAAGAAGCTTTTCTTGTCACAGAAGAGCTACATCCAGAAGATACTGTCGAGGTTTGGCATATCTTCAGCAAAGCCCTTAAATACTCCTAGTGCTTCAAATGTTCATCTATCCTCAGCTTATGCACCACAGTCAGAGGCTGAGAAGGAGTAAATGTCGAGAGTCTCATATGCTAGTGCAGTAGTAGCTTGATGTACGCTATGGTATGCACTAGACTTGATCATGCACTTGCTGTTAGTGTTGTCAGCAGGTTTATGATACAACCTGGGAAGGAGCATTGGCGGGCTGTGAAGAGGATCTTCCGGTACCTTAAGGGTACACCTGATGTGGGGATTAGCTTCGGAAGTGATACAGAATGCTTGGTGTCTGGGTGTTCTGACTCGGACTATGCTGGAGATGTTGATACGAGGAGATCGATGACCGGTTATGTATTCACTCTTGGGAGTTCTGTAGTGAGCTGGAAGGCAAATCTGCAGTCGGCGGTGACATTGTCTACTACTGAGGCAGGGTATATGGCGTTGACAGAAGCTGCTAAGGAGGGAATATGGTTGAAGGGATTGGTTGGTGATCTGGGTCTACATCATGATCAGACAGTTGTGTATTACGACAGTTTGAGTGCAATATGCTTGGCCAAGGATCAAGTCCACCATGAGAGGACTAAGCACATCGACATGAGGTGTCATTTCTTGAGGACAAAGAAGAGGATTAAGGTGAAGAAGGTTGGCACCGCGGATAATCCTGCTGAAATGTTCACGAAGCCGATTCCACATGGCAAGTTCCAACACTGCTTGGACTTGCTGAATGTCTTGAGTGGGTGACTCCGGCTTGCGGGGCATTGATTGCGGGAGAGAGAGAGAGAGAAGGAGCAGAGTACATCAAAGATTTCAGAGGAAGAGGATTCAAGTCAAGGTGGAGATTTGTTGATGTGACTTGAATCAGACTATCAGCCGCATGGTCTGCATCCGTTTCCTTTTCCAGATTGGATTAGGTTTAGACCCACATGGAGAAGTACTATAAATACTTCTCGTACTCCTCTGTAATCTGTAATCTCCTCGATATAGTGAAACTGGCTCTCTCTCGCCCGTGGACTAGCTAACACAAATCATGTTAGTGAACCACGTAAATCGTGTGTCTGTGTTTTTCGATTCTCGCTTTCGTATTCTTGCTTTCTTGATTCCGGCGATTTCCCGATCCGTAGCAGCGCGTTTATAACAGTTTTTCTTAACTCTCAAGCATGATCCTTTCTCCCACGTGATTAAATTGATGTTCTTGATCTTATTTCCCATCTCCTAATTACATTATTGTTCTTGCTTGTATTCCAATGAGCTATGGAATGAACCTAAAGTATTCTTGTTGTCCAGAAAATAAAAGGTAGTAATGTCCAACTAGATTCTTTGTAAATCATAGTGGTGGTTAAGCTAGTGAAAATAATGTTAATTATCTCACAAAAGGAATTGACGTCACACTTGAACTGACTCAATAACGAGTAATTCACCCGACCAATTGATTCGACACCAAGCAAACTGTCCTTGCGACTGGTAGCATCGTGAAATTATAGTGAAATCATAATAAAATCTATATCGATTTTAATTATATCACATTTTAATCGAACCTATAAATATTAAACCCTATTTTATCTTATTTCATGGGCTAGCAACTTTTACTAGTAGGAGTGTGAGTCTACCTACCTTGCTCCTAAAAATCTATACCACGCACCACCCATAACAAGTTAGAATACATATACATCCAGATTCTGGTCATCATGAAGTTATATACTAATAATACAGGAACCTGCCTGCCTGCCTGCCTGCCTGCAAAGTTTCCAATCCATTTCTAGGTTAGCTCAAGGAAGAAAGAAGGAAGCCAAAACGGAAGCTATTACATGCTCACCATCATCATGAAGCTGGTGAGTGTATCTGGAATTAATGTGGATATGCACAAATTTTTATATGTAAAAATAAATGTCACCACATCATAGATGAATTGTTGTACTGCCAAATCATCAGAGAGCATTATTGGCAGTGGAAATCTGGCAGCAATATCCTGGCCTTCGAGGTCAATGTCTTCTTATATTACATTTACTGTTGTGTACCCCATCCCATCCCATCAGGTCAATCATTTAATTATTATGCTGATGAGTTTCCTTCACAACTTCGGTCCACCTCACCTGTCGTGCAATTTCTTAACACTATGTTTGGCAACAAAGGGTGCAAGTTGGAGGGGTGCAATTTGAGAAATAAATTGTTGGGGGTGCAACTTGATGGAGGGTGTAAGTGGAAGGGTAAATTGTTGTTTGGATGAAAAAGTAAGGGGTGCAAATAGAGTAAAAAGTAAATAATTATATTATTATAAAATAGATTTATCAATTTATAAAATATTATCACAAAATAATAACATGAAAATTCAATATATAATAATAATAAATAATTTTAATAAAAATATTTATTATATAATAATGCTCAAATATAATTATTTATAACAACAATAATAATCATTGGTCGAGCAACCTCGAAACTCGAAATCCAACTCGTAACTGGTCATCCTAAGGGAGTTCTCGTGCCTAACTTTAAATTGAATATGGTCAAACTTAGTCAAACACGTTCGAATCTGTAAGTTTTAACTACTTATTAAAGTAAATCGAGTTAACTAAACTGTTCCTCTCTATCTTTTCAACAAACGCTTCTTATCTCTAATTTTCAATGCAAATTCGGGTCAACTAAGAGATATCGATTTGACGAGACGAACATTGACAAACTTGCTCTCTGAGTCAAACGGTCAACCCCAAACAACTTTTACACTAATATAGATATAAGAAAAAATTAATAATATTAATTATTATGTAATTATAATAATCTAATTAAAAATTCATAATTCCCCTCCTCCCCCTTCCCCCTCCCTTCCTTCCTTCCCTTGCACCCCAATTTGGGGTAAGCCGAAACAGTGAATTTACGCTCACGTTTTGCACCCACTACTGTTATAAAATAACCAAACGGGAGTAAACACTTTGGAACTTGTGTTTACCTCCCAAACTTGCACCCCTTCCATTTACACCCCTTCCCAAACATAGTTTACTCATCAGTCATCCCACTTCTACTACGTACTCTGCCACGTCACCCACCCCTCCCGCCACCGTGCATTTGTACTGTGATATTGAGAGTACAGCTGGATGGATCAACGGCATGGATTATCTCGTATGTTCATCATCATTAACTTCCCGTATTGGGTAATTACTTCCTTCTCAATTATTCATTGACAAATTCGGCAACCATGTGAGCGTACGGTACGTAGGTGAATATCTTTTTTCGCATGGAGCGCTGTGTTGTTTGTTAGTTTTCCGAGCGTTTACTCACTGTTTTCACTTTTTACGGCGAATTCGTTCCATAATTATGAAGTTTATCAAATATAAGTTAGTGATTATTTTCTGCAGATATTAAAGAGTTGTTCATCCAGTAACAAAAAAAGTGCTTAATTAATTAGACTATTCAGCACTTCAATTGTCATATATAATCACCAATATAGCCGATAGAGCATATGCAAACAAATGAAGAATTTCTCCCATATCGACCGCCAAAATAAATATATATATATATATATATATATATGCATTATTAAGGGCCGTGGGGCTTCCTTGTTTCCACCTTTTGTAGTGTGTTTCGCGGGAAAAAATCCAAAAGTACCATTGTTTAAAAAAAAATTTCAAAAATAACACCCAATCCCAAAAAATTCCAAAAATACCATCCTTTTTCAAAAACTGTCACCCCACCCTGCGGTTTACACTAAATTCTGTTTTTATTGTTAAGGGAAAATGTAAATTCTGGGTTAATTAGGGCCCTCGATCGACCCAGCATTTGGTTAGAGCTTTGTTTTTATGTGGTAGCCGCCAGCTAAATTATTAATCGAACCAGTGCGCCACATGTAGGCCGATCAAATCAACAAGAACAACTACGTACATTAAGCTCAGCTCCAGCTCCAGATCAGCGTAGTATATCAATTTGCAATTAATGTAGGTAAGAAGTGTATGATTATGATTGAGCTGATAATTATCTTGTATATATATACTGATATGTGGTCATTTTTGCATATTCATTACAATATTTCAGATATCAATTTGTCTTGTTTCGTCCCTGCAGCAAGTAAACGAATTGATTTATTAACTAATCGATCGCCATCATAGATTAAGGCCCAGTTTGAATAATAATTATAGGATTGGCGTTGTATGTATGTAGCTCATAGCTTGTGATTGTGCTTGGACTTCACTTCTCTTCCCCAAAATTTTGCTCCTGTTAATGCCTCTATTTTAGTTATAGACTTCTAGTTTAATACTTTTGTCATATTAATCAACACTCATGAACCTCGATTAACATCACATTACACCCTTAAATACCGCTGAAAGTTAGTATATTAGACCACAATTGAAAACAAAAGCCTTGTTCCTATATTGACCCGAAGAGATATAGTAAGTTAACCTTAATATCACGGACCAGAGTAATCGATAATACAAAGAAAGACAATGACAACAAGAAAGAAAATAATCTTATAAGGTTAATTTAATATATAGCTTAAGAAAGAAAAGAAGCCTTATTCCTATCACTATTCTTGAACATGGAGGTCTTAGTTTTGAGTACCTCAAGTAGCACCTTATGATGAACACTAACATATATTGTTCTATATTTTTTTAAAAATTAATATAACAAATACATAGATTTATATGTGATTCACTAACATAATATGTGTTAGTTAGTTCACGAGTGTGAGAAAGTCAGGTTGATTATACTTAAAAAGGTTACAAATAATATACAAGTATGATAAGTATATATATAATTTTTCTTCAACAGCCGAATCCTAACTCAATTTAATAAAGAATAAGATTACAGAGTCAAAAATAAAACCCCAAACATGTACAAATTAGCAAGACCCATGACTTTCGATTAAGGACTGATTTAAATCATCTCTACAACTTAAAAATAGTAATATGTGAAGCTAGCTATAAATTGACAGCTAGACACAGGTAGGCATGTGTGTTTGGTGGAAGTGGCCATGGACTTCCTCCCGCAAGAAACGCCCAGATTTCTGCCGTTTCTTTGCATCCAAAGGCCCCCACCCTTCTTGGTTCAATTTCCATTTAATTAGATGAAAGAAACAAAAGGAATGTCATAATAATTAGTAGGTGCAATTACCATGATAATTATACCAAATTCAAGTTAACCATTGATAATTGATAGGATTAGAGATGAAAATTGGTACGGTATCGGGATCCCAATATCAAATACCAAAATCTCAAATACCAAATTAAAGCCTAAATTCAATCATAATCTCAATCCTTAAATAATTTCGGTATCCTCATCCCAATCCCTAAATATTTCGGTATCCCAATCGGTACTTCGGTATCCCAATCGGTATTATCGAATAAAAAATTAATTAGATTTGATTATTTATTATAGGACAAAGAGACTAAGCAAAGAGTCTTTAGTTTGTCTAGAGCTTGGATATGAATAAGGAGAATGGAGGAGATGTGACACCTCAGTTTTTGTCATTGGTAATCTTTAATTTGATGATTTGGAGGCTAAGAGAAGATTAATATTAGTGTTTGTTTTTTGTGTTATGACAATAACAATAGATTGGTGGTTGAGGGACGTATAGTAGTGAATGAGAGAGTTTAGTTGAGAGCAAAAAATACACATTAGCTTATATTTTGGTATTCTTTGATATTTCGGTATATACCGATCTCGGGTGAAAATTATTGTTGGTCACTAAACTTGTTCTATTAATTCATGTTTACCACTAAACTCGTTTTTAATTTAACTAAACCACTGAACTTAATATAAAAGATTGCCATCCATCACTTTCGTTCAAATCTCACGGATGTCATCTTAACGGCGCTGACAAAGCCCTAACGGGGATGACATGGCGACACCTAATCTCTATTATTCCACGTAAGCAATTTCATTGCTTAATAAAAATCTACCCAAAGAAAGAAAAAATCCCTAACCCTTAATTTCCCCGTCAATTAACCTCCAAACCTCTCGGCTGTTCATCTTCCCCAAAAGCTTCCAAGTCGGACAAAATAACCATTGATCATCCTTGACCTCTGCATTGCAATGCCGCCGGACAAACCAACTAAAAGAAGCATAAGAGGTAAGCTTGATTATGGTAATAGATGGAGTTATATATGCTGTTATATATTCTTAGGGTTTTGGTACCGACAGTAAGAGCCTAAGAGGAGTGTGGACGAGGCCGGTGCGGCGCAATCCGTAACTGTGGGTACTGGGCAGGCTTATATGGATTTATGCATATGTGAGATTGAAATTGAAGGAAGGGGTATGCTCTTAGTCTTTGCTGTCTTTAGGGAGACACGTAGCAGTAGTAGGCAGCAGTAGAGAATGGGATTTGCAGAATGCATATGGACCACTTTTAATCTTCTCTATGCCTTGCCTTGCCTTGCCTTTTTTGTTGTCTTTTTTCACATTTTTGTCTCTAGTAACAAGAGAAGGAAAAGCTAAAGAGAGATGGGTGGGTATGGGATTGAAACATGAGGCACGTAGGCGGGTGGGGTTTGTCACAGATCACTTTTAATCTTTTTTATATGTTCTTTTGTCTTCTTGTATACTTTTGTTTCTAGTAACAACAAGCTAATTATTGTTTTATGCAGGTGTTAACGACAATAATACTGAAAGTGGGAATATGACAAGAAACTCAAAGAAGCATACATTCAGAAATTTGGCAAATAATTTTGCAGAAGATGCATTATCTGAAAGCAGTGATGTGAGTTCTGATTTTGAGGTACATTTTGAGGACAGTGATTATGATTTGATGGATAAGGAAGATGATTTGATATATGATAATTATGTCGATGAAGAAGTGGAAGCTGGAAATGGATTTGATTTTCAATTGGAAGGTGCATCAAATCCGCAATCACCTGTTGCTTATGATGATGATATTGCTTATGATGGTGACGGGGAGCTTACTCATGTGGTTGAGGATGGAAGTGAGATGAAAGATGGATTTCCTGAGTTCAATGCAGAAGCGAATATGAATGATCCAGTATTTTTTGAAGGTCTCAAGTTTAAATCCTTTGATGAATTCAAGGAGGCAGCAAAGCATTATGCAATAAGACATAAAAGAAACATTCGGTTTAAGCATAATGACAAGTTGAGGGTCCATGCTGTTTGCCAAGATGGTTGTCCATGGGAAATATGGGTCTCCTACATGTCTAGTGAGAAGACACCTCAAATCAAGACATGTCGTATAAATCATAGTGAGCATTGCAAAAAAGTGTACAATATCAGATTCCTCACAGCCAAGTGGATAGCACAAAAGTACCTAGAGAGGTTTAGAGTTGATCCTGCATGGTCTTGTCCCCTTCTAATCCAAACTGTCAAGGAAGATTTGATGCTAACCATGAGCATGCCTAAAGCTCAAAGGTGTAGACGTGAGGCTTGGGTACTATTAGGTGGGCAAGAGAAAGATCAATACGAAAAATTATATGATTATGCAGGTGAGATTCGAAGGACAAACCCAGGATCCACAGTGATCATTGAGCAGATTGGAGGTATTTTTGAGAGGATGTACATGTGCTTGCAAGGATGCAAAGACGGATTCAAGGCAGGATGTAGAAGGTTCATATCCATCGATGGTTGTTTTATCAAAACCGATATTGGGGGACAATTACTAACAGCTATTGGTGTTGATCCTAATGATTGCATTTTCCCCATTGCATTTGCCTTGGTGAAGAAAGAAAACAGAGATAATTGGCAATGGTTTATTAGAAACTTGGTTGAAGATCTTGAAGTAGAAAATAGTCCCAGATGGTGCTTTATGTCTGATCGTCAAAAGGTAATTAAGATTAATTATTATTAATAACTTAGATGTTATCCTTCTGGTTTGATGTATTATGTTCTTTCTAATATTTGAATTTACAATCACTTGTAGGGGCTAATTGCAGCCTTAAATGATGAGTTATTCGACGTGGAGCATCGATTTTGTGTACGCCACATGTACACAAATTTTCGGAAAGATGTTTCCAGTGACTTGTTAGTGAAAGACTTGATCTGGAAGGCAGCACGAGCTACTACTACAAGTGAATTCAAGAGGTGGATGCAAGAGATTGGGAGGCAAAGTGAGAAGGCAAAGAATTGGTTGCATGAGAGACCTTTTAGAGAGTGGTCAAGAAGCCATTTTCAAGTTCTATGTGGGTGTGACATGCTTCTCAACAATCTATGTGAGTCTTTCAATCGTTGCCTACTAGATGCAAGGTGTCAACCCATTATCTCCATGTTTGAGGCCATTAGATGCATACTAATGAGACGTATGCATGTGAAAAACAAAGTTGGTGGTAAAATGACTGGTCGAATTTGTCCCAAAATACAAACAAAATGGGAAAAGCTGAAAGATGAAGCAGCGAAAGGTTGTACAGCTACGTATGATGGAGAGAATCAGTACCAAGTTAGGTCCTTTGATGGACAAGTAGTGGTGAACCTTGCTGAAAAGACTTGTGCATGTAGAAAATGGCAGCTTTCTGATATTCCTTGTAAGCATGCTATATGTGCAATTTGGGAGGCGGACGAACATCCAGAAGATTATGTGGGTAGTTGGTATACTGTTGATACCTATAAAGAAGTTTATAACCATTTTGTCCATCCTACCAATAGCAGTGATATGTGGGAAGATAGTGGTAGGGATCCCATTCAGCCACCTCCTATAACTAAGGAAAGAAAGATGAAGAAGGGAAGAAAGCCTAAACAAAGGAGGAAGGAGAGTGCTGAGTTGGAAAACACAAGTAAGAATGGAAAGCATAGACTGAGCAGGAAGGGAGTGAAGCTAAAATGCTCTGTATGTCGTGAGCATGGGCATCGGAAAGACTTCCACAAAAATAATCCATTACCACAACAAGAAGGTGAGCAAGGAAACTCCACTACACAGGCTACTACTTCTGGAAGAATGAACAAATTACTAGTAAGTTAAAAAATTTGTTCCATATTTGAAAATACATCATTATTTTGTACTAAGATATTTGAATGTTAATGTTTCATATATTATTGTAGATTCAACGTAAAATAATCGGAGTACAACAAGGTATGACCCAATCTTGCTTTCAAGCATCACAGGTGTGTATCACAATCCCAATGCCTTTTGTCTAGATGATGTATGTTTAGAGAATGTTCTTTAAATGATGTTTGTTTGTTTTTTGTGATAGGAGAGTGACATTTTATTTCAGAGCTAGGAGGCTTTTTGGACAGATTTCAACGCTTGGATATGGTCTCGATTGAATTTTGAGTTGAAGTCACGACTTCTATTTCAAGTGATGCCCCAGATTCTGCATGTTTTAGTACCCCAAGTTCTACTGCAAATTTTTTTAGACTTGATGTGTGTGATTTCATATTGGAAAATTGAAGCGGCATATTTGACTTATAATTTCATGAACGAGTGACTGCATAATATTATATGGTTCCTTTTATTTATTTTTTCCCCTCTGATTGATTAAAGAAAATAAGAATTGTGCTCCACTAAACAGGTCCCTATCAAATTAGAAAATCATAATACGGTGGGAAAAAATCTTTCTATACCAGGTAAAACCAGAATAAAATTTTAAATTTAAACAAATGTTGTCAAAGATGTTGTAGCTCAATTGGTTAAATTGTTAGCCTCCTTTCGGCTGGCTGGTTGTCACACAATGGTCTCCGGTTCGAGGCCAGCTCCCAGCAATAATTTTTCCTTTTTATCTTAGGTTAAACTTGGGAGTGACATGGCAGATTAATGAGCTGTCCTCCAGCTTGGAGGTGCCATGTCAGCAACGTTAACGCTTTTTCAGCACCGTTAACATGACATCCGTGAGGTTGGAAAGAAAGTGATGGATGGTGAGTTTTTATATAAAGTTTAGTGGTTTAGTTAAATTAAAAACGAGTTTAGTGGTAAACTTGAATTAATATAGCAAGTACAGTGATCAGTGATACTTTTCACCCTACCGATCTCAATTCCGTAATCTCTAATATCGAATAACTATTAAAATTGAATTCCAATCCCAAGAAATAATACGTGTATTCGGTAATACCAAATATAGACAAATTCGGTACGGTATTCGGTATATCCCAAATACCGGTACCAAACTTCCAGCCCTAGGTAGGGTATGGATGAGATATATATGGGTTTGGGGGTTTGTAAATGAGTTTGGGTAGGTGTGGATAGTGCTTCCATAATCTAAATGGGTATGGGTTGGGTAAGGATATCCATTTACTTGAAGGTGTTTTAACTACACATATACAATTTGGCCCTTTTTGTAAAACTTGAAAAGTTTAGGTACCAAAATGTAAGACCAAAAAAATTTAGGTACCAAAATATTATTTTCTATCAATATTTTGTGGACTTATATGAAAAAAATTAAATGTAAGTACTAAATATCAATATCTATTAAGTTTAGGTACCAAAACTATAATTTACATTTGGCCATGGGTACGAATCCATGTGTTAAAACACCAACCCAAGTAAATGGGAATGAGTATAGGTGTCAATCGGGCGGGTTCGGGCGGGTTCGGGTTGGGTTCAATCGGGTTCGGGTTCAAACGGGTTGCGGGTTAGTCGGGTTACGGGTTCATCGGATTCGGGTTCAATCGGGTTGCGGGCAACTCGGATTGCGGGTTCATCGGGTTTTGGGTCGGGCGGGTTGCGGGTGGGTCGGGTTTCGGGTTGTTCGGGCCAGCGCATCAAGTAACTTAACTCATTACTCATTACCAACTTACACATTTTATTACACTAATTTAAAGTATTTTCTCAACTTTTTAACCAATTTATTTCTACCTCGTATATATATACTTTAATTTTTTGAAAAAAACTAGTCAAAATTTTAAATCAACTTGTATGACTTGCAAACTTGTTATGTAACTAATCATAATTGGTAAAGTATTATAGCTAATAGTAATGGTGATATCAATATTTGCAACCAAAAGACACCGTTAATTGTTTATTTGATATTTTATTATTAATTCAGTAGTAATTGAATTAAAGTATCTCGTTTAGTATAACCATGCAAATCTGGTATTTGGCGTCTGGTAATTAGCAAATGCATAGTGATAAAAGGAGTTATTTCAAAATAACTCATTGCCCAAATAACTTCAGTAAACTGTTGTCTAACGAGTTATTTGTAAAATTGTTCGAATTATCCTAAAAATTGAACCATTAAAGATAAGCTATCAAATTTAGTAAAATTATTGTGACTTCAATCATAACTTACTCAATAGCATATATCCTATACACTTAGCCTTATCCTCAATCAACAATATTAAGTTAGTATATGTTGTTGATTGTATACCCTAAACCATCAATACATTATACACTAACCACATAACCTATACCCTAACCATATGTCCTTGAGTTGTGATTTTGCTAGTATAGTTAATTTAAAAGTGAAATTCATACTTTGATTTTCAAAACATAGATAAAAAGTGATATTTGCTAATTGTTATACCCTAACCATATATCCTATACTTTACACCACATACCTTGTACCCTAACCACGTACCATAAACATAAATTAAAAAGGGATCTCCTGCCGTTAAAGACTTCAAATGACTTCAAGTGAACATATGTTAATAAACAACTTAGAACCGTCAAAATCATCAATATCTTATACCCTAACCATATACACCCTAAACCATATGTATCTTATACCTTATACCCTAACCATATACTTTATATCCTAAACAACGAACCGTTACAGATTACTTATCAAGTTTAGTATAAATTGTTGTAACTAATGATTAATTCATTTATTAGCCCATAAACAATTACATACACACACATATATATATATATATATATATTAGCCTTCAAAGCATATAAGAATAATTTTAACTAATCATGCCCTCCATATAAAAGTTAAAGATTCATATTTCAAAAGCTAAAATTATGAAAAACCAAAAAATTGAAAACACCAAATTTGTTTCCTTCTTTCTTTTCACAAAAATACTAAAATTTCCTTCCTTCTTTCTCCTTCCATACATTAGAAAAACTCAATTTTCCCTCCTCTTTCTCTTCCATAAAATTGAAAGAACCAAATTACCCTCTTCTTTCCTTCTACAAAAAGTTGAAAAGTCAAAAGTTTCCCTCGTTATTTCTCTTTCATGATCAAAAGAATCAAACTTTCCCACTTCTTTCTCTACCCACATATCAAAACCACCAAAATTCCCACTTGTTTCTTTTCTAAAAAAATTCAAAGAACCAAATTTCCCTCTTCTTTCTCTTTCCAAAAACTTGAATACACCAAAATTTCTCTCTTCTTTTAAAAACATCAAATTACCAAATACATTACTTTACTTTATTTATATTTAATTGATAATTTTATTGAATAGTTAAATTAACCAAAATTTTAATTTATATATTATATTAATATTGTCATGATATCAAGTGACCTTCATGTTTCAATTTTCATAATTTTCTTAAAATACGTAATATCAAGTGAGTTTCATATTTTTAAAATTTCTTATATGAAATGAAAAAATAATTTTACTTAAGTTTAGAATGAAAAACTTTATTTTGAAAAACTATGTATTGTATATTTTTATAATTATTCAAGTGGATTAGGTGAAATTCGGGTTGAGTCGGTCGAGTTACGGGTTAGTCGGGTTCGGGTCAATCGGGTTCGGGTTAATCGGGTTACGGGTCAGTCGGGTTGCGGGTCAATCGGGTTCGGGTTAATCGGGTTACGAGTCAGTCGGGTTGCGGTTCAATCGGGTTCGGGTTAATTGGGTTGCGGGTTAGTCGGGTTGCGAGTTAGTTGGGTTGCGGGTCAATCGGGTTGCGGGTCGGGCGGGTTACGGGTTGTTGACTTTTAGTCAATTCGGGTTGCGGTCGGGTTGCGGGTCGGGTTGATCGGGCGGGTTAATCGGATCGGGCTATGTTTTGACACCTATAGGTATGAGTACATACCCAACAAACTCTACCCATCTACATCTATTTAAATTTCACATCCAACCTAATTGGGTTGGATAGTAAAACACCCATGCAGGGGCGTAGCCAGTATTTTGTCAAGGGTGGGTCCATTTAGAAAAATATACATACGATAGTTTTAAATAATTCATGATATTTCTACTAAAAAAATTCATGATATAATTTTGTATATATAAAAACTTGGTAAATTAAATATATGTCGAAACTATCAAGAATATCATTTTATATGTATCAGCTAAATATTAATGATTTAGTTAGACATTTGCTTTTGAATGGTGTTCTTCATCAAGATCGTATAGTATATAGTATTAATAACTCGAGTTATTGTGAAAGATTTATTAATGGACTGTACTATTTAGTATTTACTAACACTTCCCCGCTAACAAAAACCAACTTATACATGCTTAAATATTTTTTGCCAATCTGTATCCATTTACTAAAAAAATTATGATATAATTTGCATATATAAAAACTTGGTAAATTAAATATATGTCGAAACTATCAAGAATATCACTTTATATGTATCAACCAATTATTAATGATTTAGTTAGACATTTTCTTTTGAATGTTGTTTTTCATCAAGAATGTATAGTATAGAGTATTAATAACTCGAGTTAATGTGAAAGATTTATTAATGGACTGTACTATCTAGTATTTACTAACACTTCCCCGCTAACGAAAACCAACTTATACATGTTTCAATATTTCGCCAATCTAAATATCACTAGCTTATACCCGAACCGTTGGTCGAATGAATTTTGATTTATTTAAATTTTAATGTTTGATGTTCATCAGTTTGATCATATTTTTAAATTATTTGGGTTTTTTAAATAATTTATTGATAATTTGAAAATAATTTTTGCGCTAATTGTCGATTGTGACATTAGTAATAATTAGTTCATATATATTTGTGTTGATTAGGTCATAGATTAATATTGTCTATATTCTTTATTACACTAAGTACTCATAAGAAATTATGCACTTATTGTCGTCATAAATTGCTTAAAGGTATTAATCTACTCGGTTGGTGGCCAGATGAGGTTTGTTTTGTCTTTCATATTAATTAATTTAATATATAAACTTGGATTTATCTATGGATAATCGGAACAATTGATCTTGGCGTGTTCGTGCGATACATGATGATCAGGGCCGTCCCATTATATTTGGAGGCCCTGTTTGAAAATTTAAAATGTGGCCCTAATTTTTTTTCCCCATAAATTTATTAAAATTAAAAATTAGTAAATAATTGTAAAAAATACTTAAGTTCAGAAAAAGATTACATTAGGAATAAACGATCTTGTTTCCAGTTTGACCAAGAAACCAAGACCGAATTCCCAGCCCTAGTAGGGAGGAAAGTAAATCTGAAAGGAAGAGAAAATGGATATAGCGCAAAAATTTAAATGGAGAAATGAAAATAGTCTAAATTGATCGAGAGGTGGGTGCAGGGTTGTCTACTAGATCGTGGAGGCCCTATTTCAAAATCTAGACGTGGTCCAAATCGACCTTTAACTATAATAAAACTAAATGATTATAATAACATTATTTAAAATGTAATATCTTTCTATATTGTTTAAATTAAAATTATCTATTATTTTTCAGATTTTCGTATTCTCCATGAGATCTTTTTCAATTGTTATTATAGCTAAAATTATCTATTAAACACATCATCATACTCATAATCAATCAATCATACACTAAAAATACAACCTACAATACACGATCGGTAACTAACGAATCTAAGTAGAGGCCCCAAATATTCTGAGGCCCTGTGCCATAGGGCGGGCCAGCACACCCTCTTAGCCGGCCCTGATGATGATAAGAGGGTTGACGACGTGATAAACCCTAAGACTGAGAGTGCTAGGTCTATTGACCTTGAAGATGATCTGTGCTGATTGTTCCAAGTGTATAATGGGATTCCTTGGGCAAACAGTGTAATTGGTGATGGTTGTTGAGTTGGAACGGGCCGAGGGCAGTTTCACATTTTTTTTTAATTTGGGATCCATAAAAATGTTGGAGGAATTTAATTCTTGTGGAAACCCAAACACAAGAAAATCAAATTTATAATCGACCCATTAATTTCACGCTTCATCAAGAACTTTGATCTTGTGACTTGGTTACTCGTGTCTTATATCTATTGTGTATTATTAGGAACAAATGAATATTCGTTAAAGCATGCCAGAAAATAAATATTGATAGGTACGGTAGTCTAGAGTACATTTGCGAGTTGTCGAAACAAAGATGATTGAGAGGGATAGTGGCGTTAGATGAATCTTCGGTACGGTATGATTGTTTAAAGTATTGATATTAATTTGTGTTGCTAAAAAAAAGATAAAACTACTATACTCGTAAAATTAAATTATTGAAAAATCTCCGGCAACCCGTCGCTCAACTAAACTTTGCTATCCATTCTCCATATTTATAATATCTTTGTTTCTTACCTTCAAATTAATAATTGGGCAAACAAAACCCATCGGAAAAGAAAAATTGTGGGCGCAAATTTTTATGTGCCCCATCGAGTGACTTCTAACTCGGGCCCATTAGTTTGTAGACAGGTTTTCCGTTCCCACCCAGAAGAAAAATGGGATTTCCAAAATTACCCATTCGCAAATCACTATGGACGCCGGGATTTTTGAACGGTGTGATAGTTTTAATCTACTTGTAGAGAGCATGACTCTATTGAGTTTTAGTCGATTGTTGGTGATTGATATATAATTTTTTGTAATATTAGCCTTGCAAAGAGCTTGTATTGTCATTATTTATTTCCCGTCCCTACTCTCAAGTCGCACCCGCCATATATATGCCTCTCTTTGATGAAACAACCACTCATTATCTATCAGTCGCATTTATTAATTCACGAATGTTTTTCAAATTCCTCCAAGTTCGTATATATGTAAAGTAGGAGCACCAAACCATGTCCATCGAATTGTGTGACTTGATGATTACTTAATGTTAGGGAATGGATAAATAATTATAATAGAAATAAAAAAAAATTAAATCACATAGTTATTCACATGCAAATAAATAAGTATCTAATCTAAATTCAAATCTATTGGAATCTATTTACTTTTCATATATTTACTTGTCCCTAACATTAATGTAAAAGACATTCCATAAATGCACACTTTAGCTACATGATGAAAAATTAAGAATAAATATATTTGGTAAAAGAGTCATTCTAAGCGGTTCCATTTGGAGAATTTGGTGAAAGAGAATATCAAATTTACAACAACATAAAAAATTGAAAGGGAGCCAAGGGAGATAGGAAAAAACTAAAGGGTTATAGGTATAATATGTCCATTTATTATGACATTTTATCAAACATGCCCCTCTATTATTTTTTACATCAAACATGCCCCTGAACTTTGAAAAATTATCAAACATTTCCTTCTGTTAAAATTTTCATTGAAAAAATTGTCAATCATGGTTGAACCGAGATTTAGACGACCCAACATCGAACACTGAAGAGGTAATACGCACGGCGGGTGTAACATCTCGTTCCGGAAAAATCCATATTTGGATCGCTAGAAAGTTCGTGATTTAAAATCGAGCATTTTGATAGTATTTCGGCAAAAATTGGATTATCGATCGATCAAATAAGTATACATATTATATATATATATATATATATATATGGGGAGTTCTACCGTACCCCGGGTGAAATCCGGGGTACCGCATACCTTGAGTAAGAAAACGCTATCTAGAACTTGAATTGACTGATCTTTCGGACATGATACTATACTCTAACCCTTAAAGATCAAAATCTAGGTCTTAATTCTCTAAATCTTATACCCCAAGATCAATTTAATTAGAAATAATAATTGACGGTTATGATTCGTCCAAATATAGGCAAAAAAATGAATGCACCATCTTAGAGTTTATAGTTTATGATTTAGATAATTAGGACTTAGGGTTCATTCATTAAGCGTTAGGGTATAGTATCATGCCCAAAAATCCTGCTAATTCGAGGTCTAGATGGCCTTTTCATACTCAATGTATGCGGTACCCCGGATTTCAACCGGGGTACGGTAGAAGGCACCATATATATATATATATATGGTGACTTCTACGGTGCCCATGGCAAAATCCGGGTACGGGTACCTTGGCCGATCTTAACCATTCGTTTTCAATCTCCACGGCTCACGTTTGTTAAACCTTCCTGCGCACTAAATAACTAAACAAATTACAAAAAGGCTCTTGCCGCGTTAAGTTTTTTTTCATCCTAGTCCAACTAACTGACCCGATTAAATTAAATTGATTAAGACTGCAAACCCAATTAGGTAGACCCACTGCCCCCTAACCAATTTCCAGTCTCCCTAACCAATTACACGATCCCTCTCTCGTCTTGGAAGGACACCCCTTCACAGATCCAAGAGACGCTCCCCATCCAATTTGAACTCCCCAACTTAATCATCTTTTTGAATCCCAATTACTTGCATCCACATTCGACGTAGCTTGAATTTCCCAATTTATTTTGTCTTGTTTCTTCTTCGCCATTTTATTTCCCCTCGCCTATCTCTTTCTAACATGATTACGGCGACCATGTCTATTATTTTGTTCATCAAACTTTTCATTTGCAAAAGAACCCTTGAAAGAGGTTTGCTAACCCTAGGGTTCATGTCGCTAGTGCTTTGTCATCTTGTCTTAGCGTTATTGTGATTTTCTCGAACCTTATATCTCTCGGTGAAATTTAGGTTTCCTGATATGTAGTGTTCGTCTCGCCCAGAGGATTGAGGAAGAAGATGAAGAACACATAATTTGATTCGAATCGGATGGAGAGGTCTCCTTAGTTTGTGTTTATGTATTAACGGTGCGTTTAGGAGTAATTCTAGTTGGACTAGGTCTGATCATTGATTTTTGCAGACTTTTAAATAAGATTCAAACGTGGGCTTGTACATGACCCATGCAATATTCAAAAGTGGGCCTGGAACGTGCGAGCCCATTTGTTTTCTCCTGCAGTATCAATTCGTGCGCCAACCCTAGTTTAACTAGCTTTACTTACCCTAGTTTAAGCTACACGAGTTAACATCATCATTACTACATATCTTCCGAAATCTTCTAACTCTTGACATTCCAGACTCAACCGTCTCCATCACACTCACGTCTCCACACTCAACCCCCACGATCACTTTTTCTTACACCTACATTCTCTCTTCCCTTCACCTTCACCTTCCCTTGTTCCTTCTTCCTCTGACTCCATGGCAAACAAAGGTAAATCTTTTGCGGAAATGGGGATACTATCTCTTTCAAACGATGACTGCCGATCCACCCCAAGTCTCGGGGACTATCTTTCATTCACAAGCAAGACATCAATTGTGGCCGAGTACGAGTTCATCCACCTGAGTCCTTTCCCTGCAGAAGTGAAGAAGTTAATTAAAAATCTTGGCTGGGAAAAGTTCTTTGATCTCCGGAGTCGAGGAAGCACCAGTTACTGCCCGCATGTGGTGAGGAAGTTCTACCACAATTTAGAGCTGTCTGGTCCCTGCGATTCTCATCTCGTGTCGATCTTCCTGGGTTATAGAGTCTGTTTCCAGCCTCATCAGTTTGCTGAGATCCTCGATCTCCCCGCCGCAGGACACCCCATTGATAGCAGAAGCGATCTTGGGCGGCTGTACGATTTTGAGTTTGAAGTTGAACTGGCAAAACGGACGAAGGGGCGCATCCAAGCTTCTTTCCTCCCAGATCCTCTTCGATTCCTCCACTGGATGATCGTCAACTGCTTCATGCCAAGGTACCGTGGTCATTCGATTATTCGTAAACTTGACCTGTTTATCCTTGTGCAAGCTCAAAGAGGTGTTCCTGTTAACCTCGCATCTCTCATGTGCCTGAACATGGTTGAGGCTGCTCCTAGAGGGGAAAACTGGTACACTGCCTTTCCATATGCCACCTTCTTGACCACCTTTCTTGAAAGGGTTGGGATGGATATGGGGGTTTATGCTAAGGAGGACCAGTGCGCCTATTTGCCAGTCTACCGTATCATCGAATTGACCAATACTTTTATTGACCTTCAGCATACGGAGCATGAAGAGACCCCTGAGGCATCCTCAAGCAAACGTCCTCGGCTTACATGAGAGTCGATTGATGCAGGGCGGGGTGGAGCGTTGGAGCAGCAAAGGGGCCAGCATTGGATGTCTTTTGTTAATAAGTTTACTCAAGCTTTGTTGGTTTTTTTTTCCAGTCTTATTCTCCCGCACTCAAAACTGTCAGGTACTGAGGGGAGCCAGTACATCATCTGACTAGGAAAGTCTCCCATTTTTTTAATTATCCAGACAAATATTTTTCTATGCATGCAGTATTTTGTGAATTTGCCATGGCTAATTTTCCTAAGACAGGTGACGAGATGCAGTAATGGTCATCCCTAAGCAAGGAGGTGCAATTGCATCCTACACTTGCTATGATGTGAGAAGCTATTGCAAGGGTGCAAATTTGCTTGCAATTGAAATTGGCCCACGAGTGGGGACTATTGATGAAATTGCAATGTTTTCTCAAAATTATAGAAGTGGAAGTAGGGGACTACCTATGAAATTGCAAATGAATTTCATTGTGGGAGATTTTAATCCGCTTTTGTTCTAAGCAGTTCCAATTAGGTCGAAGAATGTGTTACTTATTTAATCTTCATTTTTTAATGGTTTTCGAAAATTATGGTTTTATTAATATTTGGTCACAAGTATAGTGACGATGATAGGCGTGAATAGTATGGATATGGCTTGATTATAATGATTTTTTATCTATGGTGATTTTTTCCCCCTTTTTCATCAAGACTCATGCTTCTTTTACCCCCCTGTGAATCTATCATGCTTCGTTTATAGTAAAATATCCTTTTAATTATACACAATAAAGAATCCATTAATTATGTAAGCCTTTTTATTGTATTTAATACTACAATGAATTCTCTGACTAAAAGGGGAGTGAAAACATCGTTGGTGGAAATTCAAGGAATGGAAGCCTTTCCATATCCTAGGAACATTAAATTAATTACATAAGAATTTTCTATCTGCCTTGTACGGGGTTTGGTCATTAATTATACTGATTGGGAGCCAATAAGTTGTACCTTTTGGGTTACCTATACATGAATGCAAATTTAATTATACGATTGGGAGCCAATCAGTTTAACTATACATGATCCCAATTAAACCTCTCTACAAGATACAATGGCTTGAAGCCTTGAACAGAAGCAGCCTCACTCACAAGTTGGAAGCTGGAATTTTGGTGAAGTCCCTTTGCCATTTCCACGAAAAAACAAACCAAACCAAACCAAATATAGAAAGCATTCACAAAGACCAAAAACCAAATATAGAAAGCATTCACCAAACCAAAAACCAAACCAAAAACCAAACATAAAAAACATTCACCAAACCAAACCAAAAACCAAATATAAAAAGCATTCACCAAACCAAAAACCAAATATAAAAACCAAAAATAAAAAGCATTCACCGAACCAAATAAAAAACGGTTGTCCATCATCCTGAGAAAAAAAAAACATAACTGTTGTCCATCATCTTGCAAACTAAAACGAAAAATCAGGTTGTTCTTGGGCTCGTTGACTGGGTTTCCTTGTGCTCTTCTCTTTCCTTTTTCCTCCTTTCATGGGTTTTCTTGTACTCTTCCACTGCAGCTTCAACTTGAGGTGCAACTCTTCTTGCTTCCGTGACCACCATATGCCTTATGTAGTTCATGGGCTCTCGAACAAGGTACAAAGCGATCTGCATCCTCCTCACTTGAGTGCATGGCTATCAACATCAACAAACATGGTGCTTACCGCATGATTCAAAAATAACAATCAATTGTGGTTTTCTAATATGCGAATTAGAATTGTCTTTACCCAAATATAAGAGGAGTCCCAGCTTGCGCCATACATCCACATGCATACCCAGACTCCACTGTCAGACCTACATAAAATAAAAGCATTGCGTGATAAGAACCAAGTTGATAAGTCGTCGTTTAATATCACAAAAAAATGGGCATACTTACCGATGAAGTTGTTCTTGATCCTTTGAAGGATTTGGGTACGAAAACTCCGCAATCCTTGGTGGCGACAATCCCGGACTTTGTTCACGATAGAGAATCTTCCACAAGGCTTGCATAAATCTCATCTGTACAAATTAAGAAACGTTTGTACTTAGAAAGAGTTATTTACATTTTTTTGCGTTATAACGGCACAATGTCACAAATTTACCATTGTTTGAACAGATTGTAGTCGAAAAGAATTGCGGTCTTCATTTGGTTGTGGATCCAAGATATGGACTTCTTCCTTGTCCAACTTAATGACAGCCAAGTACCAATGGGCATTATCTCTCATCGGAACACACACCTACATATGCGGAAATTGTCAACACGTATTAAAAAAATAAACTGCAAACCATGTAATACTTATTAAGACGAACAGTTTACCTTGTTCACCATATTGGTTCGACTAAGGAATTTTGATTCGTATAGGTCTAATGCCATCTTGGGTGTTATTCCACATGAAATCACTAGTTCCTGCCCATGTGGTAGTTGCACAATTGAAATTTTGTCAACACAATATGATTCACGTTAAAAAAACATGTGTTGTAATTTTTTTGGTGAGAGGAAATTGTCATTAAGTATAATCGGACCACAACCTGTAGTTCAGCAGGCAGATAGCACACTCCTTTTCCGTCCTTGAAATTTGTCCACAACTCTTCTAGAGTCAAGTGGCAGGCCATCGCTGTTATAACCTAATATAACATGGAAAAAAAACACTTCATGATACTATCGAGTTGTTATAAAATAATTCTACGTAGAAAGCATTGATAGTGGACAAACAAAACAAAATTTTGGAGTTCCGTTGATTACTTCAGCATCTACGAATGAGCGAGGGCTTAAGGACCACAATGACTTCCTCGTACAAGAGTTGTTAGAGGTTTTGACCAATACTTCGTCAGGTGGCAGATGGGCTAAAAATATATAGTGAGCAAGCTGGATTTGCTCATCATCGTATTCCATAGCGGTAGGTAGCTTAAACTTCAAAACAACCTGGAATAGGGGCCACAAATAAACACGAGTGGAAATGCATTCGTTATGACGGAATAACGGCAAAGAACACTTCAATGGCAAACATGACACCTTTATTACCTTGTCAACAGAAGGTAGACAAATACTTTTTCCATTTGGCTTCTTTGGTGTGACCTCGGAGTCAGATTCATCGTCCGAAATAAAAACGATGACTGAAGCAGGAGTGGGTGGAGTGCTTACACCTTTGGGTATCCTTGGTTTCTTTGTTGGAGTCACAAATTCGGCTGTCTCCTACAATGACAGTGAACCTGCGATTAATAAATTAACTAGAATGAATTTCAATGGTAAAAAGAGCTATTATACATACCACAAGCTTGGACGAAGAGCGAGTAATTTTCCTATTTTCCATATTGTGCCTCTAATCTAAGCTTTACTCTGTACTCAAAATCGCGGCAAAGAAGGATATGGAACCACTGCTCTACCGAGGAAGGTTAATTATATATACAAGGTTAGGATAAATTGTGGCGCCATATTTTTCCCGCGGAAAAATAGTTAGGGTTTAGTCTAAGGTACATGAACTTGGGATAAACATGGGTAGTTATTAAACCTAAAATTAAAAATATACTTTTTTCGATCGAATAGAGAATTGAGTGCTATTAGTAAATATTCGCTCATATTAATATTTATCCTTCCCCATACACGTAGTACATAGCTAGAGTCAGCTGGCGTTTGGCTTTACTAAGAAAGGTTTTTCATTTTAAATATTTTCGTTATTTTTGAAAATGGTAAAGAAATCACTAAGATAAAGAACAGAAAGTTCAACTCGTTCCTACCAAAAATATAAGATATCACAAATCGTGTTATTAATGGGGATAATTATTAAGTGGCCCATTGAAGCATTAATTCGGCCATCATTCCCAGTAGGGTTTTGTAATCTACGTCCTTGGTTCCCCAAAATTTCCAGCAGTGACAATGACGTCGGAGGCAGACTCACCATTGACGTCGGAGGAAGTCTTAGTATTGACGTCGGAGGAAGTCCAAGCAAACGCTGGTGCCGGAGCCAGTGACACCACCCAGGATGATAATGTCGCCGATCTCATATTTCTACAGCCTGAAGATATTAAAAAAATGAAGTTCGATGATACAGAAGAAGCCTATGATTTCTACATGGACTACGGGTTAGTCAAAGGCTTCGACATCAGAAAATCGGACATTGGTCGTGATAAGAACAAAGTTATGATATGGCGTGACTATGTATGCTCTGGCGAGGGAAAGAGGCGCATGAAGAGCACAGAACGAAAGAGAGAAGCAAGAGGGGAGACCAGATTTAACTGCAGAGCCAAGATGCGTGTTAAACAAGACAATGTCGATGGGAAGTGGTATGTGCACCAGTTTGATAATGTACACACACATGAAACGATCCCCAGAGAATATAGACACTACATGAAAGGGAAACGTCGTATGAGTGATGCAGTCAAAGCAGCGATAAATTTTAGAAGAGCTGCAGGTATGAAAACTTCTCAAATTGTGAATCTGGCCGTATCAGAAGCAGGAGGCTACGACAATTTGGGGTACACGAGGAAGGATGCATATAATTATGTGGACAAAGAGAGGAAAGAACAAATCAGTGAAGGTGATGCCGCAACAGCCCTAGCCTACCTGCAAGCTAAATGCAGCGCGGACGAGCATTTCGTTATTGAACTAAAGAAGGATGACGACGACCGGCTTATTAACATTTTCTGGGCCGATAGTATTTCTGTTGCTGATTATGCATGCTTTGGAGAATTACTGTCATTCGATGCTACTTACAAAAGGAACATTTACCAGATGCCTCTCGTGATTTTTTCAGGTACTTTTCCTTCACACATAGAATTATCCCGAGCATGCTAAAATAACCCTAGAAGTTTGCATAATCTAACTTTGTTTGAACTTTTTTAGGTGTCAACCACCATTCGCAAACTTGCGTATTTGCATGTGCTTTCTTGGCTAACGAGAGAGAGGAAAATTATGTTTGGGTGTTGGGAGCTTTGAAGAGAAGGCTGCGCGGTGTAGATCCCAAGACTATTATTACAGATGGGGATAGAGCAATGCGTAATGCTATTCAGAAAGTATTTCCCGATGCAACACATCGTCTATGTTCCTGGCATATAGACAAGACCATAACCAGAAATGTGAAGAGTCATCCTACTTTTTTGCCCCGATGGAAGCATTTTGTGTCAGCTGATTGGGAACCTTCAGAATTCGAAGAAAAATGGAAATCAGTGGTTGAGGAATGCTCCCTTCAGCACAACAATTGGGTCTCCAATTTATTTGAGCAAAGACATGAATGGGGGTATGCATATTTGCGTTCGAAGTTCTTCGCAGGCTTGAGTACAACATCAAGATGTGAAGGACTGAACTCTCAACTTGCCAATTATATCGAAAAGGATAAAAATCTCCTTGAGTTCTTTATTCACTTTGATCGTTGGACTAGGGATATGAGGGAGAATGAGCGTCATGCTGATTTTGAATCCATTCATCGAGAACGAACCATCACAAGCAATGTCTTAGTCTCACTTCAGAAGAGTGGAGCGGCGGTTTTCACAAAGAACGCATTCTTCTTATTCAGAGACGAGGTTGAAAAGTCGGCATGTTGCATAAGGTTGGAGACAGAGCGATCGGAAATTGAGCGTGTGTACAAGGTCAAGGTGTCTGGCATGGATAAGGTTTTTCAAGTCACGTACGCAGTTGAACCCTTTGCAATGGAGTGTAGTTGTAATCACTACAATTATATGGGAATACCATGCCGTCATATGATTTTTGTACTGAAAGAAGAGAGCATACTGTAACTTCCTGTAGGCCTAGTACGTCGAAGATGGTCAAAGAAGCCGAAGACACTAGAGAGCTTGGAGGAAGCAGACATAATAGATGAATCTCAACTTTTCGCATTAAGGTTTGCCATGACTATCACTTTTAATTTTTTTTATATTGGTTCGAAGCTAGGTGAACATTAATTTTACTCACTTTGTATAAAATATTGTGTCAATCAGGTATGGTAGTATTCAACAACACAGCTTACAACTAATGTTAAAAGGGGCAAAATCTAGTGATTGCTTCAAGATTGCTCGTGAGGGAATTCAGTCATTATGTGAAAAGTTGGACATGGTGGACACTGGCAACGTGGACATACCCGGCATTAATAGACCGAATGCGAATGAAATTTTGTTGGATCCATTACAGGTCAAATCTAAAGGTTCGGGGGCTAAAAAATCTAAAAGGAAGAAAGGAGAACCACGACAGTGTAGCAAATGCGGTGAATGGCGCCACTATAGGACCCGATGCCCACATCCTGTTGGCTATGTGAAGCCAACCTCAAACGGTGATGCCCCGAATGATGGTGTTTCGGAAGAAGGTGGAGGTGGCGATGACACCGATGTTGTTCCTCCCACCACTCAAGATCAGTCGGAAACAGTACCGAAGAGAAGGCAAAAGCATTGCAGTAAGTGTGGTTCTACCAATCATAATGCAAGAATGTGTACTGGGTCTGGGCCATCCGATGATGAAAATGACAATGACGACGATTACGAGCAACCTAGGGTAAGAATAAGATATAATTGTTCGTGTCTACACAATGCAGTTGCATCCAATATTTTTGTACGTCTAAAATCGTCGTTATCGATTTTGCAAAAGAGGCCTGTTACAAGAAGTAGCAACCTAAGGATTGTTGAAAACTTGAAGTGAAGATGGACGTCCTTATCCTATTCGGATTAGGACTAATGGACGAAGACTGCCAGTATCAGCTTGAAGCGGCGTCGTTTGAATTATAAGAAGACTGTTGCCATCTGCGGTGTCGTTTTAATTGTGTGTCGTTTTATTTATGTGTCATTGTGTCTCTTTGGTTTATAAGAAGACTACTGCCTTCTACGGTGTCGGTTTATTTAGTTCGGATGGATTTGATTGAATTCGATATGGATGTTGCTCCCTAAATAAATTATGTACAACATTTCAGTTAAATTATTTTTCTCACTCGTTTTTTTATTGAATTATTAAATCGGATTTTTTACTTGTTTATAAAGTTACTTAATTTTGGCTACTAAAATTATGAAATGTAATTTGGGCGTGAAATGACAAGAGCATGCGCCGACAGAGGACTTTTGAAAATGGAGGCAGTAATCAAGAAATAAACTACAGTATTTTTATTGAGTGAAAGATCCCTCACCGATATATTATTAAGATCTCAAACACTAAAAGTACAAATCTTGAAAAACAAAACAATGTACTTTCCCTCCTCCCACTTTTATACTATACATATGGCAACTTTCCCCTCTTGTATATATTTTTGGAGCATGATCAACAAGTACGCGTCAATGTAGCCCAGAAGAACCATCATATGACGTAGGGTTCCACAACACCTATTATGGAATCGTAACAACATATGATGATTTATCCGGCTATATTCAGACGGCGACTTATTGTCATTGCTCCCCTCCCTGCCTCTAACAAAGACCCTGCATGGAGAGCAAAGGAGAAACAATACAACGAAGGATTTAGTTTAACAGTCATGATCTAACAATGACATAATGAAAGGAACTGAGATCTAAAATAATAAGCAGTCTCATCATTACCCCTGCACCCGAAAATAAAGCATGGGACAGGAGGACGAAGAGGCGGATGGGGTTGATTTTCGGGGTTGAGAAGATGGGAGAAAGGGGTCTTTTCAGGGATTGAGAGGAGGAACGAACAACAGCAGGAGATGAGTGCCTCTCGGGTTTCGGAGCATGGTCTCTCCCTCTCTGATTAAAGAATTTATAAATGAGCTCATAAATTTACTTTGCCTTTCCATCCCTTCCCATTTACTGAAAATCACACTCCCTACCGCTGCCTCGGCCTTGGTAACGTCAGCACTGGTTAGGGGCAAATGCGACTTTCCGAAAATGGCGATATCTGATTGGGTGACACGCCGCGGTTAGGATTGAAGCTCTTTTACCATCGGATTAAAGGAAAAGTTTAGGAATTGACGGCGGGATATGGGGATGTGCTTTTAGACTGGCTTTGTAGATTAACCAACTTTTTCGTTTAGCAAAATTAATCTACTGATTTGGTACATGTAATTGTAACCCTAAACCCTAAACCCTGAACCCTGAACCTTAAACCCTAAACCCGAACCAATCAATACCATATACTCTACAACAATAACACCTTATAGGCTTATACCCGAACCAATCCATCCCATTGCTTATTTAGTGGAATCCTAGGTGGCACCATTATTTAGCAAGATTGCAATGCCACCTAGGATATTTTTTCTAAACTAGCAAGATTGCTAAATTAGGAATTCTTCTTGCAATGCCAAACCCTAATACACGAACCAATCAATAACATATACTCTACAACAATAACACCTTATAGGCTTATACCCTAACCAATCAATACCATATATACTCTAAACCATCAACACCTTGCTTATTTAGACCATCTCCAATGGTGCAATTCTTGAAAATTGCAACCTGATGTGGCAAGGGAGTGAAAGTGGGATGGTGAGTTGCATTGATGTGGGATCAATTACAAAAGTTGCAAATTTGCATCTGATGAATGTTTTCTCATGCAGTTGCAAATTTTCATGCAGCACACACATATATACAATTCCAATCATAATACTTTACATAATTCGAATAACACAACGACAAAAAACAACTTGAGAGAAAACTCAAATTAATATAACACACTCACCAATTAATATTGAATTGCATTGAAAATTAAGTTGGACCCACGGTCACAATTGATGTATAGTTAAAGTTGCTGAAGTGGCAATTGGGACCATATATTTGCTCGGTGTTGGAAACTTGAACTGAAACTGGAAGTCCTCCTATGCCGAGTCGTTTGGTATATAAGAAGACTGTTGGCTCTTGCGGTGTCGTTTAATTTATGCACTCATTAATGGTCAGTTGAAGGCAATTTTTAAACACTCTAAATAAATCATGTGCAACATTTCAGTTGAATAATCTTGAGAACTAGTTTTTTTATTCAATTATTATATCGTATTTTTTGCACTAATTTTGAGCACTCATTAAATGGGTAGAGCATGTGGCGACAGAGGAGCAGAGTTCGAAATCCGGCAAAAAATCCGGTTGGCCCAATCGTAAAGACTTCTAAAAATGGAGTCAGTAGTCAACAAATAAAGTACAGTATTTTTATTGGGAGTGTAGGATCCCTTGCAGATTTAGAAGATCTCAAACGCTAATAGTACAAAGTACAATATTTTTATTGGGAGTGTAGGATCCCCTGCAGATTTAGAAGATCTCAAACGCTAATAGTACAAAGTACAGTATTTTTATTGGGAGTGGAGGATCCCTCACAGATTTAGAAGATCTCAAACACTTTTGGAAGCCGCCATGGAAGCGAAGAGAGAAGCAGAAGAAAAAATAACAAAACAGTATACAAATATAAACAAATGTTACATATAGTCCAACAAAAACAAAAAGCTGTACTTTCCCTCCCTATTTTATCCTATTATACATATGGCAACTTTCCTATCTTGTATACATTTTGGGAGCATGATCAACAAGTACGCATCAATATCGCACAAAAGAACCACCACATGAAGTAGGGTTCCACAACACATATTATGGAATCGCAACAACATGTGATGATTCTTTCGGTGATATTCAGACGGCGACTTATTGTCATTGCTCCCCTCCCTGCCTCTAACAAAGACCCTGCATGGAGAGAAAAGGAGAAACAATACAACAAAGGATTTAGTTTAACAGTCATGATCTAACAATGACATAATGAAAGGAAATGAGATCTAAAATAATACGCAGTCTCATCATTACCACTGCACCCGAAAATAAAGCATGGGATAGGAGGACGAAGAGGCGGATGGGGTTGATTTTCGGAGTTTCATATTGAGAAGATGGAAGAAAGGGTTCTTTCAGGGATTGAGAGGAGGAGGAACGAACAGCAGCAGGAGATGAGTGCCACTCGGGTTTCGGAGCACGGTCTCTCCTTCACTGATTAACGAATTTAAAGATTGACTCGTAATTACTTTTACTTTCCCTCCCTTCACATTTACTGAAAATTACACTCCCTACCACTGCCTCGGCCTTGGTAACGCCAGCATTGGTTATGGGCAAAAGCGACTTTCCGAATTCGGCAATATCTGATTGGGTGACACGCACGCGACAAGGATCGAAGGTATTTCACCATCGGATTAAGGGAAAAGTTTAGGAATTGACGGTGGGAAATGGGGATGTGTTTTTATAAATAGTCTGAATTTGTAGATTAACCAACTTTTTCGTTTACCAACATTACTCTATTGATCTGGTTTATGTTATTCTAACTTGAATCATAACCCTAAACCCTAAACCCTAAACCCTAAACCAAACCCTAATACACGAACCAATCAATACCATATACTCTACAACAATAACAACACCTTATAGGCTTATACCGTAACCAATCAATAACATATATACTTTAAACCATCAACACCTTGCTCCTCCCTTATACCATAACCTTCAAGACCTTATACTGTACACCAACAACACCTTCTTCTATCTCCATCCCCAACTTTCAATTTATAATAAGTGTTTCCTTTGGAATATAAAATGGAACCCACCTTGGCAATTGCTAGCATAATTTAGGGATGTAGATGAATAGAAATTGATAAGTGATGAATTGCTAAAATTGATGATGTGGCGGTAGGGACCTCGTTTAGAAATTGTTGTTCAATTTTAGGGATGAAGATGATCAATACACTAACCCAATACCATATACTCTAAACCATCAACACCTTATACAATATCGTATTTTAGGGATGGAGATGATCAATACACTAACCCAATACCATGTACTCTAAACCATCAACACCTTATACAATATCGTATACCTATACGCTGATAAATTAAAATTATAACTTGCTTTTCAAAACATAAATTAAAAATTGATACTCACTGTCGCAACCGCCCCCTCGGAATAGGGGGGGCCATCGCGTCACGCTCGAAGTCGCCATCGACCTTATTTAGCGGTGGATCGAACACCTTTTAGCCCGGTCTCGACCTTAGGGTCGAAACCGGGATTTTGGTCTGCGAATTTTAGAAATTCTCGTTCGGGAGTACGGTTACGTGTGGGGAAGTGTATTCACACCCCACAACGCCCCAAATGGGTACTAATTAAATCGATAAATTTTTAAGAGTTGGGTGTATTATTATTCGTGAATTATTATGTATTTAATTAAAGAATTCAAATAATTTGGTGTTTATTATTATGATTTGGTCATACGTAAAAGAAAGTGTTTTTGGTTAGTTGGACTCGAACCTATTGGTTGCCTACGTACCCGAGTTAATCGGGATCAAAGTCCACGTAGTTCGTTTAAAATGAACAGTTTTGAAAGAGGAAACCTAGCACGATTAATATTGATCGTGTTTGAGGTTTGAGATTGGTTTTGTGTAGGAGTTAATTGTGATATTTGATTTGGCTATAGAACGATTAATAATTTTAATAAGTTTTGTCATAAGACTATCACAATTTGCTAACCATGATTTGCGTACCAATATGTTAAATATAGATAGGAAGGAAACCCTAGTAGATAGTACTGTTGATTTTAAGCAGCCTATTGGCAAAACGAGTTAACTGAGCTCGTTTGAGAGTTGGATGGCGCGGGTTCTACGCCCACTAGTGAGTGTTTTTATTTTTGTTTTTTTGCAAGCAGGAGAAATGGCGACGGGTAAATTGTGGAAAAGTATAAGGGCATTTTGGACATTGTGGGAAAAGTATTTAAGCGTAACGATGGAAGAAAAAAAAACAAACCCTAGCCTCATTGGCTTTCCTCTGAACCAGAAACGAACCCTTCTCCTCCCTTCTCAAACTCGATTTCATTTTCTTCTCCCTTCTTCGATTTTTAATGCGAAACCTGATCATCAAAATAAAACCCTAAACGAAACTAACTCGCAATCCTCTCTTCTTTGTCGCATGCCTCATTGATCACCTCTCTCGGAAGGCATGGTGACGAGGAGGGCTTCGATCGACGGTAAGTTCCGGGTCAATGCATGCTCTTTTTCATAGTTTGATTCTGATTTTTCGGTAATGTTTAGGGTTATGACCCTTTTATTCTGTTTCCTCTGGGGCTTTCGGTATTGATCGAGGGAAAGGAGAAGGGAAAGTCGGCGGCTCTGGACTCCGACGGCGGTGGTTGGGTGCCAACGACGAGGACTCAGCCGGCGACGTGGGGAAGAGAGCGCCACCCACAAGGATTATTTGGTAAGTTTTGTTTGGAATTTGGATGCATGTCTGGTTTTGGGGTTCGATTTTGCTTTTCTCTGGATTTGGGGTTGTTTTAAGTTTTAATTTCCTTGGGTTTCATTTGGGAATTTGAGGGTTCGATGGGGATTGAAGGAAAGGAGGAGGACGCCGGCAGTGGGGGATTCTGGTAAGCTCAAGTTTCTTTATTTTAGGGTATTCTTGTTTTGGTTATGCGTCTGATGTGGGTTAAAGCTGGATTTATTTGATGTTTTGATAGATTTTGACTAGTTCCTTGTTTTTATGTGGGGTTTTGGATTAAGGTGATATCCTATGCGCTAAAACTCGATTTCAATTGACATAATGTGATGTTTTAGGGTTCTGAATCATCTTAGATTGGGGTTTGTTCACAATCTGGGCGGTGAAGTGTAATTTTTGCTTAACCTCTAATGGTGAATAATTCTGAAATGCCATGTTTAGCTTGAGGTTGCAAATTCTTGTTTTTTTTTTTTATGGATGCACGACCCTCTTATTTTGAGGGATTAATAACCAGGAACTTATGTGTGTGATTAGTTCTGACCTTTGAGATTTGTTTGCTGTTTGGGAGCTTTAATCGGTTATTATGATCGAGTATGGGGATTTGTGTGTTTATGATGGCCTGTGTATTCGGATATGGGAAGGAAAGAAATTCTTATGTGGTTTATGATGGATTTGAATATGGAAATCTGTATACTGGGTCTTGTTGTGTGTATGGTGAGTAACTGGGAAACTTAGCTTAATTATGGTTAGGTGTGTAGTCCAAAATATAAAAACAAACATAAAAAACAAGTAAAACGGACAAAAGAATAGTAAATGATGAACAAAGATAGATTTATATATAGATGTAGTATTGTAGTAGGCTTAAACATGAAATATTCAATTGGAAGTACTGAAATAAATACAACAGTAAATATAATGAACTCATAAGGAAAAGCAATGGATCACATTTGTCGACTGCTTTTGTTATTATGGTGAGATTTGCTGACTTGTAATTTGCTTTGAAAGTCGATTGTGCTCGATTGCTTTTGGAGTTTTATTAAGGTCAGATTGTAATTTGATTTGGGATTGGCTGAGCTTTATATAAGAAGCTTTACATAGGTAGATATGATAGGATTATGGATGATAATGATTGGGATTGGGATTTGGATAACTACCAACCTTCTGCTATGGTTGGGGGAGTGGCTGAAGCTGCTTATACTATTCCTGCTCCTCTTCTCCTTGTCTTGTGCTTGCGGCAGTCTGTCCTTTTCTGCTGTTCTTCTACTGCTTTTTCTCTTTTTTATAGTTGTTGTATGTGTTTTATTGCAAGGAAGAAGTGGTGGTGAAGAAGAAGCTGTCTCTAGAGAAAAGGTTCCAAGAGAAGTCCTCTGTTTATGTCGGTTTGTGGTAAAGAGAAAGAAGAGAAGTGGTTCTGTGTGTGCCAAGAGGAAGGGAGTTTCGGGAATGATCAAAAGATGAAGGAGTGAGGGAGTCTGCCCCACCCCCACCCACCCCCCCCCCCCCCCCCCCCCCCCCCCTTTTTTTTTCTGGTACGGAACAGATAGGTTTTTATAGAAAAAGAAAACTTGTTCCCAAAGCTTACAACAGTGCCGGTTCTGGGTCGGACCGGTCTGAGTTGGGTTGGACCGATATGGGTTTGGTCAGACCTGATCTCTGACCGGTTTGACTTTGTTCACTGGTTTGATTGAGGGTCTTTTGACTTGGGCAGTTTTGAGCTTAATTGTAAAATTGTAATTATTAATTGTTCTAATTATGTAGTTAATTTATTGTAATTGTCTTAAATGATATTGTTATTTCTTTCTTTAGACTTTAATTACTTAGTAATCAAGATTCAACCTCACAATCCCATATGTCAAGAAGTCTAATTCGTACAGATTTGTATTGCTAATCTCATTGCTTATGGAAAACAAAACCCAACTCAAAACAAATACGACTTCAATTCAAATACGACTTTAATTAGTAGTTTGTTTAAAATTTGCTATTGATAACTTTAAACAAAAACTAATATTTGTTTAATTAAATATGTTTTGCCCGGACAAAAAGCGGTGTCTACACTCAATAAGTATCGAACCACAAACCTCTACTTTATTGACTAAGCAAATAACGAACAATTAACCAATTAAGCTACATCACATTGATGACCATTTTGCATAATTTCGCTTTCTTATTAAGTGAAGGGTTAAAATGAACGATAAATATATCACAGGGGATTGTTTCAACTTCGGCGGGGACTAAGAGAGTGGAAAAGGGGTAATTATTCTACCAAAAAAGAAAAGAAAAGGGGGAATTAACGAAGAGTTAAATTGGACGGATTGTCTTTAGCACGCCACTACCACCCAAAATCCTTCGGAGCAAAGACGTGTTGGTTCAAGTCAAAGAATAAATGAAGAAAGATGAAGTTAAGAACTCTAACTAATTTTGATTCCATATGTGGCGAATCGCTAATGGGCGGGATAACCAACATGGCAAACTCGTTAATGAGAACCTACTTTGCACACACCAAATCATTTTATCTCGTACCGATAAATGTGTAAAGAGACACGCTACAATAATTATGTCTAAATTTCCTGATAATAAGGCATGATCAACATTTATAAGAAGATGTTAAGACAATATAAAATCGAGAAAAATAAAACAACACCTACCCTCAGCCGAATCAATCAATACAATATGCTCTGGACCATCAACAATTCAACACCTTATAAACCATCCCATATACCATATACTCTAAACCATATACCATATACTCTAAACCATATACCATATACCATATATTCTAAATCATCAACAACCTAATACACTAACCAGTCAGTAATCATTAACTTAACCATAAACACCTTATACAATAATCGCATACCTATACGCTGATAAAATTTTACATTTTGAAAATACTTGCCCAAGTAAAGTACACAAGTACTTCAAAAGCGAAATTCTAACTTTCGTTTCAAAACATAAATTTAAAAAATGTCCTCACTAAGTATCTAACCACACACCTCTAATTAGTCTACAAGAGGTTTGTTATGTCAAGAGGGGCAAACAGTGAGAGAGTGGAATAGGGGCAATTAATAAAGAGTTAAATTGGGCGGATTGTTTTTTACCTCGTACCGATAAATGTGTAAATAGACACGCTACCATTTACCGAATCCAAAAAAAAAAAAGATGGAACACATAATTGTGTTTAAATTGCGTGAACGCAAGACATGATCAGCATTTAGAAGCAGAAGCAGAAGCAGACGCAGATGTAAATAAAAGCCCAACCTCTTCACAATCCGGATCATGTACACAAGCCCACTTTTGAAGGGAATTTAAAAGCCCAACTAGACTTTGTCCTAAACGCACCGTTAATACATAAACACAAGTTAAGGTGACCTCTCCATCTGATTCGAATCAAATTCTGTCTTCTTCATCTTCTTCCTCAATTAGGTCGAAGACTGTGTTGCTTATTTCATCTTCAATTTGTGTAAATTCTAGTAGGAAATAAAATGGCGAAGAACAAAACGTCGATTGTGGATACAAGGAAACGATGATTATGTGGAGATTTTAGATTCCGGTCGGAAATAAAATGGCGAAGAACAAAACGTCGATTGTGGATACAAGGATTTGTGGTTCATAATGATGATTATGTGGGGATTTTAGATTGAAAAGGGATCTTCTCTTCGAACGTGGATACATAGATTTGGGGTTCAAAACATGATGATGTTGGGGATTTGATATTGGATTGGGAGCTAAATCGAATGTCGATCAAATGATAAAAGGATTTGAGATTTAAGATTTCAGAAACGATGATAAAAGGATTATGTTCGAACTTCGAACTAAGAGGGGACGTCCCCTCTAAGACGAATGAGGGACTAGAAATTGGTTAGGGCGGCGGGTCGTATCCATAGGGTTTAACCTCTTAATCGATATAATTAAACCGGGTACAGTTAGGTTGAAGTCCAATGAACAACGCTTAAACGCTTCATGATGCTTTTGGTAATTTTCCTTGCCCCCGGTTACCCGTACCCCGGATTTTGCCCTGGGCACCCTAGAACTGCCCATATATATATATATATGAGTCGGTCGGGGACGCAGACATCTAAATTCCCCCACCCCGTACATTTTCTTTTCCCCACCAATATCACTTCTTCCTTCTTTTCCTGGACCGAAAGCAGAGCGAGCAGGGGAGCTCGACAGTGAATTTCCAAAGCTCAAAATCTTGAGCTACAGTGATCCAAAAATCCCGTAAGTAATACCTAATTCATCCATACATCATGATTTATCGATTTAGAACTTTAAAACGAGTTTTTGGTTCAGGAATTTTTTGAATTCCCGATAAGTCAAATTAGGGTTTCGGAGTATCCAGAAGCCGGATTGAGCCCAAATTTCATATACGAGCTTCCTGCAGCGAGGTAATCAATTCTCTAGTTCTAATCCCCGAATTTCGACAATTATTTAGGTCGAGGTCCAAATCGCTGAATTTAGCTCGGGCCAGGGTTTGATGTGTTTTTATCGAGAATTGGACCCGGAGCCTAGAACTAATATTGACGGGGATACTGCAGGGGATATTAGGACGGTCTCGGACTTTAATTCGGGGTTCGTTCGTGAAATTGACGTTTTAGTACGGGGAAGCTTAAACCGGTGTTTGAACAACCAGAACTGGTGAGGGATTAGCACGACATACCGGGTTTGTCGTATCACGATAATTATATTAATGCTTAGAATGCACATAGGTGAACTAGAATGTCATGATTAGGGGTGTATGGACTTTTGTGCTATATGTTGAACGCTGTATGATATTATTGACTTTCCCTAATTGATATGAACCTTGTTTATGTTGATGATTGTGTATATGTTGCAAATTGTGGGCTAGACTGTTAATATGCTTTACGATGGTTCGAGAAGGTGATTAGGTATGATATTTCATGATTGTTGTATTTGGATGCACAAGTGGGAAAATATATATTCCCTGGTGATATTATGATGTTTAAGGAGGATGACTTGCACGAGGGTTTATCCCGAGGAAGTGCAATTATACGACTCCTGATTTACCTATGTTGAGCCAATTATGGCCAGGTCAAGTACATGTGCAAGTAATGAATTATGATTAAGCAAGATGAGATATGAATCATGTATAAGGATACCAAATATGAGTGTTGTGTTCTCACGGTCAACTACATAAGAATTAGGGCTCCCTATGCTATTACTCTATTATGATATGTATGATAGTCACACCTCTCATGTGGTGGTGACTCAAGATTTCTTACGAGATATGACCACACCCAGAGTGGTGTCGGGGTATGACTACACCCATAGTGGTGTAGGGTATGTATGACCACATCCGACGGGATGTTGGGGTATGTATGACTACATCCGACGGGATGTGGGGTATGTTTCCCGGGAGAGTTATTAGCATGGGAGTAGCCAGGCACCTATGAGTAAAACATGATAAGATGCATATGCATAAGTCAAGGTGGTTGAGCCTTTTTCCTATTGGGATGTCGGAGGGATGAGATCTGATCCCAGTGCTTTGGCTTGTTTGCTAGATGTATGGTAGGGGTATGCTCTGTTATGAACTCACGATGCTATGATTATCTCACTCAACTATGAGCTGACCCTCTTTTATTCTTCTTCTCTGCTTGTGCTATGTGTAAGCAGATCATCACCAGCAGCAGTAGATATGTGTTAGGTGGAAGAGGAGCTAGAGTTGGAGCCAGGATGAGGTATGGTCTTCAACTATTCTGTGCTTGGACTACTACTCGGGATTTTGGCCAGTGATCCACACCTTTTTGTAAAAATGTTTTGAGAACGTTTTTTTAGGTGCATACTAGCTTCTGATGTAGTGTGAGATATCCACAGGTTTGGAAAGTTGATGATGTGTATATTTTTGTAATTGTGTAAGTTGTGACGATTATGGCTTGTATCAGTATAGTATGCAGTTGTGTAGTATGAAACTGTGACTATGGCTATGAAGGCCAATGCATACGGTTGTGAGTATATATGTTTGTGATGAATTATTTTGCAGGATGAGTTGCAAGAACTGTTAGCCCATTACGCGAGTACTTCATGTCGAAATTTTATTTAGGTAAATTTTGATAATTAATGTAACACCCGAGATTAATTCCGCTGCAATTGTAGGAACAATATGATTAGGTAATACGTATAGGGTAGGGTGTTACAGTTTGGTATCAGAGCCCGATTCCCTCTTTTTGTTGTTATGGTGTACTATACCCTATGGGAGGTTAAACACTTCTAAGGAGGGGAGTACCCCATAATGACTTAAACTGGGAATTGAGTTTTACATGATTATGTGTATTGGTATATTTGATGAAATTACCTGCATCATGGTTTTCAAAATTGAGTTTTGAACTTATTGTTTTCTAGTAATTATTTTGGGAAAATTTTGTTTTAACCAAGTGAGAGATTTGGTGAAGAATGAATTTTGTGTGGATCAATCTAAGGCCAATATTTCCTTGTAGCTCTCACGGAAGTTGTGAAAATGTTCCTACTGACGAGTTGAGAGGAGTGGGGGCGGTTGATGCAAGACCGACGGTATTAGACTATGCAAAGATGAAGAGTTTGGGTGGTAGGGACTTCAAGGGAGATGTGAGTCCAGATGCTGTAGTAGAGTGGCTGAGAGAGATGGAAAATGTGTTGAGTATCTTTATGCGACCCCAGAGGAAAAAGTACAATATGTTGTTTTTCTCCTAAAGGGGTACGCGAGGAGCTGGTGGTCCTCAGTCTATAGAGTTAATGGTGAACGAGTTCAGTTCACCTGGGAGGAATTCTTGAAGGCCTTTAAGACAGAGTTTCTTCCCGAAGCTTTTATTAGGGCAAAGAACAATGAATTCGCCAACCTTAAGCAGGAGAATATGACAGTTACTGAGTACACCATCAAGTTTGTTCGACTACTCTACTTTGAAGATGGGTTGGCGGATACTGAGCATAAGAAGAAGATGAGATACTTGCATGGTCTGCGCCTAGGATTGAAAGAAAAGATCCACAGGGTTGATGAAGAGAGCATGGCCACAATCAAGGAGGCAGCACTTAAGTATGAAGCCTATGAAGTTGAGAGCCGAGAGGAACACAAGGCCAAAGAAGAGGAGAAGAAGAGGAAGTTTGGAGTAAATTATGCTGGACCTCGTTACCCACCCAGGAGAGGTCCTAACAGTTTTGGGAGAACACCAAGTCAATCTATGTCGGGAACATCATACAGGACACCAATTTCCTCAGCCACACAATTTCCATTTTTTCAAGTTTGTCAGAAGAGGCATCTTGGAGAGCATAGGAGATTTTCTGGTGTATGCTTTCACTGTGGCCAACCTGGGCACATCATGAGGGACTGTCCGCACTCGAGAGAAGTAAGAGCTACACAGTCCGAGCCTTCAGTGCAATTTAGTAGAGCCCCATTCAGGGGTGGTTACCAGGGAGGCCGTAGTGGATTTCAGAGTGGTCATGGTGGTTACCAGGGTGGTAGAGGTGGTGGTCGAAATCAACCATCAGGAAGTGGTACGCAGGGTACCAGAGCACAGGGAGCACCGAGGGTTTATGCAATGACTCGAGGTGAGGCAGAAGTGGCACCAGAAGTTGTGACTGGTATGCTTTCTATCGTTGGCAAGCAATTATATGCTTTGATCGATACTGGTTCCTCTCACTCATTCATCTCATATACGTTTGCACATATGCTACGCTTAGTTCCAGATAAGCTAGGTTATACCTTGTGTGTTAAAACACCTGTGGGAGATACCTTGAAGGTAGACTCAGTTATTAGAAGTTCCTTCATTTGTGTGGAAGGAACTTTCCTAACAGCAGATTTAATTCTGCTACCTTTTGATGAATTTGATGTCATCCTTGGAATGAACTTTCTGGCAACACATGGAGCTGTTGTGGATTGTCAAAATAAAGAAGTGTTATTCAACACACCAGATAAAGGTTCTGTTGTATTTCGAGGCATTAAGAAAAAGGAGACTCATGGTTTTCTTTCTACCTTGGAAGCTTTTCGATTAGTGAAGGAAGGTTGTGAAGCCTTTCTTGCTCAAGTTACTGTTGTAAATGATAAGAAGGTTGAGGATGTAGCGGTGGTAAGGGAGTATCCTGATGTATTCCCCGAAGAACTTCCCGGCCTTCCACCAGAAAGGGAAGTAGAGTTCGATATTGAATTGGTACCTGGCACAACACCAATTTCAATGGCACCATATAGAATGGCACCAATTGAGCTGAAGGAGCTTAAAGAACAATTGCAATAATTGCTAGACAAGGGGTTTATTCGACCTAGCATCTCACCTTGGGGTGCACCGGTTTTGTTTGTCAAGAAGAAAGATGGCTCCAAGAGAATGTGCATTGACTACCGGAGGTTGAATAAGGCGATAGTGAAGAATCGTTATCCCCTTCCAAGAATAGATGATTTGTTTGATCAATTGCAGGGTGCATCTGTCTTTTCTAAAATTGATTTGCGGTCTGGATACCATCAACTGAAAGTGGCAGATGGAGCAACCTCAAAGACAGCTTTTAGAACAAGATATGGGCATTATGAGTTCCTAGTAATGCCTTTTGGACTCACTAATGCACCAGCGGTATTTATGGCTCTTATGAACAGAGTTTTCCATGAATATCTTGATAAGTTGGTGATTGTGTTCGTAGATGATATTCTCATCTATTCTAAAAGCGAGGAGAAGCACAAAAATCACCTTAGAATTGTGTTGCAAATTCTAAGGGAGAAACAATTATATGCAAAATTCTCAAAATGTGAGTTTTGGCTGAAGGAGGTAATATTTCTGGGACATGTAATTTCTGGAAGAGGTGTCGAGGTGGATCCGAAAAAGGTGGAAGCAGTGGTGAGTTGGGCTCCACAAAAGATGTGTCCGAGTTGAGAAGTTTTCTTGGCATGGCTGGTTACTATCAGCGGTTCGTAGAAGGATTTTCCAAAATTGCTGCACCATTGACTAAACTGTTGAGGAAGAATACCAAGTATGTTTGGGATGAATCATGTCAGAAGAATTTTGATTATCTGAAGAAGAAATTGACCACAACACCAGTACTGGCTTTACCTTCAAACCATGGAGAGTTTGTGGTGTATAGTGATGCCTCATATCAAGGACTGGGTTGTGGGCTAATGCAAGATGGAAGAGTTATCGCATATGCCTCTAGGCAATTGTGTCCTCATGAAGTAAATTATCCCACTCATGTTTTGGAGTTGGCAGCGGTGGTATTTGCTCTCAACATTTGGCGACATTATTTGTATGGTGGGACTTTTAAAATCCTAACTGATCACAAAAGCTTGAAGTATATTATGGATCAGAAGGATTTAAATAGTCGCCAGAGGAGATGGATAGAGTTGTTGAAAGATTATGATTGTACCATTGATTACCATCCAGGTAAAGCTAATGTAGTTGCTGATCCTCTGAGCAGAAAAGGCAAGAAGAATATAACGTATCTGGTTGATTTGAGGGCAATGAATGTGGATGGTGTAACAGGGTTACTAGCTCGGTTAAACATTCGACCTTTGTTGCACGAAAAAATTCGTGAGAAGCAGAAGGAGGACTCAGAGTTGGTAAAAATCATTCAAGACATTGAGGAAGGAAAAGAAAGCTCATTTGAAATGGTAGATGGCATGTTGAAGATGAATGGAAGAGCATGTGTTCCTAATGTTGACAACTTGAGGAAAGAGATACTAGATAAAGCTCATTCTTCTGCTTATGCTATGCACCCAGGAGCAACTAAAATGTATCACACGATCAAACCATATTTTTGGTGGCGTGGGATGAAAAAGGAAGCGGCTGAACATGTTTTCACATGTCTGGTATTAGGGATGGCAAAAATATCCGTAAACGTGGATATCCGCCGGAACCCGCCCGATTATACACATACATATGTATTTTGTCTAAAAATAATCATTATTTTTCTCTAACATATTTTATATTTAGCATATAAATATAATATTTTCGTGAAATTGTGTTGTTTTAATTAATTTTCTTCATTCTAGTGAATTATTGTCATACTTTTTTCTTACGTAATGTGAGAATACATATGAATGTTAGCATATTGGTTGGAGTTATGAAGAGTAATCATTACCCATGGATAACCGTGGATAACCGAAACCCGAAAGGGTATGGGCATGGTTTTAATTTTCTACCCGTTTCACATGCGGGTATGGGTAAAGCCCGAACTAGTTAGGGTAGGGTAACGGATATGCACTATCCGTACCCGACCCGACCCATTGCCATCCCTATCTGGTATGTCAGAAAGTTAAGGCAGAACATCAAGCTCCTGTGGGAAAACTGCAACCACTTCCAATTCCAGAATGGAAGTGGGAAAGAATCACAATGGATTTTGTATATGGTCTCCCATCATCAAGGGGAAAAGATGCAGTATGGGTTATTGTGGACCGACTAACCAAATCGGCTCACTTTTTACCCATTAGATGGAAACCATCACTGGAGACTTTGTCTCAACTGTATATTAAGGAGATCGTCAGATTGCATGGTGTGCCAATTTCTATTGTCTCTGATCGAGACCCGAGCGTCACATCTCAATTTTGGCAAATTTTACATGATGCCTTGGGAACTAAACTGCATTTTACTTCAGCTTATCATCCTCAAACAGATGGACAGAGTGAACGAACCATCCTAACTTTGGAGGAATTACTTCGATCATGTGTAATGCAATGGGAGGAATCATGGATTGACCATTTGCGCTTAATTGAGTTTGCTTACAACAATCAGTAGTCAGTACCATAGTAGTTTGGGTGTTCCACCATATGAAGCACTTTATGGGAGAAAATGTAGAACACCATTATGTTGGGATGTAGAAGGAGCAAGGCAAATCTCAGGACCAGAGATAGTTCAGATCACAGTTGATAAGGTCAAGGGAATCAGGGAGCGTTTGAGGGTGGCTCAAGATCGACAGAAAGTTTATGTTGACACGAGTAGGCGTGAAGTTAATTTCGAAGTGGATGAGAAAGTATTTCTCAAAGTGTCACCATGGAAAGGGGTGATGAGATTTGGTAAGAAAGGAAAGCTTGCACCTCGATATATTGGGCCATATGAAATCACAAAGAAGATAGGACCAGTGGCTTATAAGTTGGCATTGCCTCCAGAACTATCTCAAATCCACAATGTGTTTCATGTTAGTATGCTGAAGAGGTACAAAGTGGATCCTTCCCATGTTATGCAACCAGAAGAGATTGAGTTGGGTCCAGATTTAACTTTTGAGGAGGTTCCAGTTGAGATTGCTGATTTTCAGATTAAGACTCTTCGTAGAAAGGAAATTCCAATGTTGAAGGTTGTGTGGAAGAATCAAGAAAGTGAGAGTGCTACCTGGGAGACTGAAGCAAGTATGCAAGAGAAGTAGCCTGAGTTGGTAGCGACCTACTTTACAGGTTAACAATCTTGCTTAGTAAGTTATGTTTTGAATTTGCTGATGTGTTTTGTTGTGATAGCCCAGTGTAGGTTTTTGAAACCATATATTGGGAACTTGAGGTGTTATGTGTTTAGTTATGTACTTCAGATGTCCTAACCTAATAGTTAGGTAGTAACAAGATTTGTGATAGTGTAGGTTAGGGGGGGAACGAGCGGATATGTACTATCGACTCAAGGATAGATTTCAGGGACGAAATCTTTTAAGGAGGGGAGTGAATTTCCAAAGCTCAAAATCTTGAGCTACAGTGATCCAAAAATCCCGTAAGTAATGCCTAATTCATCCATACATCGTGATTTATCGATTTAGAACTTTAAAATGAGTTTTTGGTTCAGGAATTTCTTGAATTTCCAATAAGCCAAATTAGGGTTTCGGAGTATCCGGAAGCCGGATTGAGCCCAAATTTCATATACGAGCTTCCTGCAGCGAGGTAATCAATCCTCTAGTTCTAATCCCTGAATTTCGGCAATTATTTAGGTCGGGTTCCAAATCGTTGAATTTAGCTCCAGTCAGGGTTTGATGTGTTTTTATCGAGAATTTGACCCGGAGCCTAGAACTAATATTGACGGGGATGCTGCAGGGGATAATATTAGGACGGTCTCGGACTTTAATTCGGGGTTTGTTCTTGAAATTGACGTTTTAGTACGGGGAAGCTTAAACCGGTGTTTGAACGACCAGAAGTGGTGAGGGATTAGCACGACATACCGGGTTTGTCTTATCACGATAATTATATTAATGCTTAGAATTGACCTAGGTGAACTAGAATGGCATGATTAGGGGTGTATGGACTTTTGTGCTATATGTTGAACCCTGGATTGCTGTATGATATTATTGACTTGCCCCAATCGATATGAACCTTGTTTATGTTGATGATTGTGTATATGTTGCAAATTGTGGGCTTGACTGTTAATATGCTTAACGATGGTTCGAGAAGGTGATTAGGTATGATTTTTCATGATTGTTGTATTTGGATGCACAAGTGGGAAAATATATATTCCCTGGTGATATGATGATGTTTAAGGAGGATGACTTGCACGAGGGTTTATCCCGAGGAAGTGCAATTATACGACTCCTGATTTACCTATGTTGAGCCAATTATGGCCAGGTCAAGTACATGTGCAAGTAATGAATTTTGATTAAGCAAGATGAGATATGAATCATGTATAAGGATACCAAATATGAGTGTTGTGGTCTCACAGTCAACTACATAGTAATTAGGGCTCCCTATTCTATTACTCTTTTATGATATGTATGATAGTCACACCTCTCATGTGGTGGTGACTGAAGATTTCTTACGAGATATGACCACACCCAGAGTGGTGTCGGGGTATGACTACACCCATAGTGGTGTAGGGTATGTATGACCACATCCGACGGGATGTTGGGGTATGTATGACTACATCTGACGGGATGTGGGGTATGTTTCTTGGGAGAGTTATTAGCATGGGAGTAGCCAGGTGTCTATGAGTAAAACATGATAACATGCATATGCATAAGTCAAGGTGGTTGAGTCTTTTTCCTATTGGGATGTCGGAGGGCTAGATGTATGGTAGGGGTATGCTCTGTTATGAACTCACGATGCTGTGATTATCTCACTCAGCTATGAACTGACCCTCTTTTATTCTTCTTCTTTGCTTATGCTATGTGTAAGCAGATCATCAGCAACAATAGATAAATGTTAGGTGGAAGAGGAGCTAGAGTTGAAGCCAGGATGAGGTATGGTCTTCAACTATTCTGTGCTTGGACTACTACTCGGGATTTTGGCCAGTGATCCACACCTTTTTGTAAAAATGTTTTGAGAACGTTTTTTAGGTGCATACTAACTTCTGATGTAGTGTGAGATATCCACAGGTGTGGAAAGTTGATGATATGTGTATATTTTTGTAATTGTGTAAGTTGTGACGATTATGGCTTGTATCAGTATAGTATGTAGTTGTGTAGTATGAAACTGTGACTATGGCTATAAGGGCCAATGCATACGGTTGTGAGTATATATGTTTGTGATGAATTATTTTGCAGGATGAGTTGCAAGAACTGTTAGCCCACTACGCGAGTAATTCATGTCGAAATTTTATTTAGGTAAATTTTGATAATTAATGTAACACCCGAGATTAATTTCACTGCAATTGTATGAACAATATGATTAGGTAATACGTATAGGGTAGGGTGTTACAGCGGGAAAGGGATACTGGCCGCTCCGAGAAATACTGGTTTGGCAGCAGATTTGGGGCGGCGTGAACGACCCCGGACGCCCTCTAACCACCGTCTGCTGGAACTGTCGTTTTGTCTTGGGTAGAGATGAAACACATAAATGGATTGGCCACCATGGAGGAAGATAAGGGCCCAAAATCATAGCTAGGCCCACAATTGTAGTTTTGGCTTGCAAAACACTGGAAGCCGGTTCCGGTCAGTTGCCAGCCACGGTCAGTTTCCACTATAAATGATACTGTAGATGTGCTTAACAAATGGGGTCGCCAAGATTCGAACACATGAACTCTCGGTCAACCATACTCAATTAGAAAATTGCGTTAAATTGTCATTTGAAAATCATACACAACTTATAAATCATACACCAAATATTTGAAAGGCCAACCATTCTCATTAAAATACTTAATAATTTTTATACCCGATTAACTATTATAAGTAATTTACGATTTTTCTCCCCGGGTAATGGTAAGTTCCGGGACCCACCCTCTAACCTTCTCCCTCCGGGCCTGCACTCATGGGTATGGGCAAATTTGTCATCCTTAAATAGGTCGATCGAGTTTCAAATGTGTACTCACCAGCAATATTATTCTAAAAATTCATGTATTATAAAAACATTCACCACGGTTTAGGTAGCAGTTAAACTGTTAAAGAGAGGCACCTCCCAAATTGAATGAGGCAAAAACAACTTAAAAGAGCTCAGGAAGGCACTACTTGGTCGAAAATTTCCCCTGAATACAGTGGTTGCTAAAAAAATTTCTTACCAAACAACAATTTACGGAAAAAAAATTCCAAACTACAAGACTTTGGCGTGGATCACTGAACAGTGCAACGAACTAGAAAGGGTTCATGGTTTATATCAGCGAACTTTTGTTCGTAGTTGTGGTCAACCCCTAGAAAATAAAAATTCTATTAAAATGAAGTATTTATTCATTGGAACTAGTTACATCATCATGCTAACAAATTGTGTATTAGCATACCTGTAGTGAATTATAGGGGAACAAATCCGGTGAGTAACCTTGTGATGTTATAACCCCATCCATAACCCAATAAAAATCCGGCACATCAGTGCTTTCTTCTCTCTCTTCAGAAAATCTTTAATTTCCCTTCCCTTAATCTTTAACGGACGATTTCTCACTTGTTTTAACTCGGAATTTAATTTTTTTTTCACAGTTAGATCAGATTAATTGTGCTCTTCAAAATGATATCCACTATGATATTTTTTGGAACAAAAAAATTTGTCAGTAATTACCAGTCTATACCATATGGTATTGAGTCTATTGACTGTACCATATGGTATTGACTAGTATTAAATAAGAGCATACCATATGGTATGAAAAATACCACCCCATACCAGGGTGGTATATTATGGTATGGAGTTGGTAACGAGAAGTATGAAATTTTTTCACCCAGAAAAATTTGAAATCCAATAGATCATGATTAAATCGTTCCTTTTGTGCAAAAATTTCCGAAAACGACTAAAAAACGAAGGAGATACCATATGGTAGGAAGTTGGTAACGAGAGGTATGAAATTTTTTTTTCTCAAAAAATATTGAAAATGGATATCATTTTGTAGAGCACAACGAACTCGTTCCATCTGTGCTAAAAAAAATAAAAATTGTAATCCGAGTTAGAATGAAGAAGATATGATCCAATCAATAAAACTAGGGAAAATAAATTTTTTTAATTCTCCACCCTTAGATCTGCAGCCACTTAAAAGAAGTGTCTAGATTTGGTTACTCATAATTATGCACCCTAAAGTTACGCACCCTATCTTGAGCCGAATTATAGGCCTTCAATGTCCAGCTCCCTTCCTTGTTTCCTTTTCTTTTGTTGAGGGGAAAGAGTATGAACCACATGTCCACAATAACTTTTGTCAATCGTATCATACTTGCGATCCGACGGAAAAACTTTCTATCAATGTCAAAATTAGTAAGCATTTTATTAGTTGTAAAATGGTTGATCTATAGTCAAACCAAAATTTCAGTATAAAATAGATACTCTATTGGTTACTTTTTAGGTACGGTGTTACAATCCTTGGACCGCGGCCCTTGTCCCTGTTTCCCCAAGCTGGAACATAGGATTAATATCCACATTTGTTTGTTGATTTTGGGCTAGAGTCCATGTTGGATCTGTGCAGCTTCCCTGTCCTTGGGCCGAGTTTTCTTGGGGCTGCATCTCCGCTAGGCTTTGGTGGACTTGTTCAGCGTGATGTGGGGAGAAGGGTTGGGCATAGTGATGGCGATTTCAACCCGCTTCGAGGGTATTATCCGACCTGGCCCGCGATGGGGCGGGTATTACCTGACCCGCAGTAGCGTGGGGCGGGGCATGGGTATCTACTTCCACCCCGCCCTGCCCCTTTCTTGACTCATTTTATCTCAATTTCTTACAATTTTTATACATATTTCTCCTATTTTGACTTTTCTTCAACTAGTTAGAGTCTCTCTTTCAGCTTGTTAGACTCAATTACCCATTCTATTATCACTATTTTTCATTCTTAAATTGTTTTACCCTTTGTTTTATCGTAAAAAGTAAAATTTAATTGTATTTTTTTCGAATAACATGTAAGAGTGGGTCAACCCGCCCCGCCCCGTAGTAGCGTGGGGCGGGGCATGGGAATTGAGTTACCCGCCCCGCCCTGTTGCCATCACTAGTTGGGCACAACTACAAACGGGCTGCTATTTGTTTGAATAATTGTCTTTCTCGCCTGTAATCTGTCTTGTTCTATTTGCGAGAGTGGTCTCGTCCACACGGCGGTTTCTTGAGTTGTTCTTCTACCCCCTTTCCTTTCGCTTTTGCTGGTTTTTCTGGGTTTTGCTGTTCTGTTCTTCGTGGTTCGGATCCCCTAAACTTTGTACACTCGGTTTTCTTTTTTAATGCAATCACCATTATAAAAAAAACAAAGATAATTTGGTTGGAGTAATGATGTGATGACAGATTATACGCCCCTGATTCAATTACACATTGAAAAAGGAGGAAAAAATCCCAGAATACTCTAATTATTAAAAAATTCCTAAATACAGTAGTTATAAAATTATTTCCCAAAGTACAGCAGTTTGTACATCACTGTCGATGACGAAGACAGTGATGATAATAACCGTTTTAGACTAAAACGGTGAGAACATCATCGCATTTGACCAAAGCAGTGATGCTATCACCACTGAAGAGAAAAATGGGGAAACAATCCCCTTTTTTGTGAACAACAGGGAAGTTCTGATCGTTGATTAGGGAAGCGGTGAATGGATATTAACCGTTGATGTCAAAAACGGTGAAGTGGCGCGGATCGCTGACGTGGACACGCGCGGGCACTTCACCGTTAATTACAAAAGAGGTGATAGCCCCGCTTTCCACGTCACCAATCCGCGTCATCCGCGCCTTCACCGTTACCGTGTGATGCGGTGAGGCACGAATTGTGGTTTTTCTCCACGATCGACTCACATGGCGCCACATCACCGATCCGAGCCACCACTGTGTTTCTTCAAGGCGGTGACTTCACTGCCTTTGTTGGACGCGGTGATTAATGCTCCAAAATTTTCCAGTGCCCAAACCCTATAAATTCCACTCTCCCCCCTCATTCCAAACCACATCACCATTTTATACTTCTTTCTCCCTCCATTACTTCACTCTAGTTTCGTTCTAAGTATGCTCTGTGGTTGCGGCTAAGTCCGATCTTCTGCATCAGAAAGAATTACTAGAGTTTTTGTTTTGTCGATACTCTCTCTAGCTTTTTCGGCAAAAAATGGACGAAGAGGCTCTGAGAGTACGTAAATTTATTTTTTTTTTCTTTTGTGATTTTTTTAAATGGGTGCTGAAATATAAATTGATTTGATTTTTTTTTTATAGATGGGTGCTGAGATATACGACCCTCGATTGTATATCGATCCTGGCCCAAGGGATCGAAGGTATTTAACCGTGCAAGATCAACATCGCTCCCGTGCAATTTGGAACAATAATCCGGTAGACACTCCTCGCCGTTGGTTGGGATTTGCCCCCGAATCTTGCTCCAAAGGTGGACCTGGGCAATGCCTCTTGTCATGACCCGGTTGTCTGCACTTTGAGCAACGTTTTGGACCTCGTCGGGCACGTTGTGATTGATCCATTTCATTGTGAATCCTTTCGGTCCTAGAACGACCTTTGGTGCGCTTTAAGTGCAATGGTGGGATAATCCACTTCCCATTGTCTACAAGCCAATAAGCTTCATCCGGCAGGGGGCTGAAACTTGACGAGTAGGAGTTCCTGATCGCCTGTTCCGTGTAGTAAGGACAAACCAAACTATAAGCGCTGAGGGTTATCGACTTAGCTACTGCCATCGCATGTGAACACGGTACTCTTTTGTTTTGATACTTTTGGCATGTACACTCTCCGGTGCGAGTTTCTACGTGTAGTGTAACGGATTGACGATTATGCCCACGTCTTCCTCCACCCCAAATACCTGTTTGCACAGGAAAAATACCTTCATTGTGGTTGAACAGACCAATTCTGTGCTTACTTGATTTCTCTTCGATCTTCTGCATGTCATGAAATACATGATGTGCTATTGAATGACCAGCACGCTCCCTCCCTATAGCGAGCTCCCGTCTCTTCATAAACCACTCGTTTACCTTCCAGTATGTCATCTCCACTAGGACAGATACAGGCATTGCCCTAAGGCCCTTGTGGACTCCATTTATGCTCTCGCCATGGTTGGTAGTTGCAATGCCGAATCTAGCCCTGTTGTCCATGTGGAATGTCCACATGTGCAGATCTTGACCTTCTGCCCATATTGCCCCCACCCGGTGTATCTGACGGATCGTCTTCATCTTCTGCTCATACTTTTTTGGTTGATGTGCAACCACTTCAAGACCGAATAATAAATAATTAAGGCATAAGAAATTTCATTTGAACAATAAACCATGAACAAGCACTGAATTCCATTACTACCTGCACTCCACAATTGATCTCTTATGTCTTTCTTCTTGCCAAATTTGTGCTGGAAATTGGCAAGGAAGTGACGAATACACCAGCGCCATGTCCATCCCCATTCGTCGGGAAAACCACCGACGGCGTGCTTAATCCCGGCATGTCGATCCGATATAATTGTAATACCCATTCTTTGTGTGACGTGGGCGTGTAGCTGGTCAAAAAACCATGCCCAACTTAAGTTGTTCTCGCCTTCAACTAATACAAATGCTAAGGGGAAAATACTTAAATTTCCATCAACCCCAGTGGCAATGAGAAGAGTTCCTTTATACTTCCCAGTAAGGAAAGTTCCATCAACCTGTTAAAATGAATAATTAGTTAGTAAAAATTGAACTTAGTAAAGTAATGAACTAGTACAATAGCTTGAGTCCGTAATATACCTGGATCACTGGCATGCAGAAGGAAAACCCATCAATGCATGGCTTGAATGTCCAGAACAAACGATGAAACATCAACTCGTTCTGTACTCAAAGTTGATCTTCAGTTTGTACGTTGTTGTACCACGGCACGAAAACCATCTCAGGGTTGGACTCCTCCATTGCGGACATTAGTCTAGGGAGTAAAGCTTACGAGTCTTCCCAATCACCGTAGACCTTATCCATGGCCTTCTGCTTCCCATGCCACGCCTTCTTATACCTTATGGTGTAGGAATGTCGATCCTTCACCTCGGCCATGATAGCTTTTATCTTGATATCTGGTTGTGCCTCGATTAGGTGCTTAATGGTTCTTGCCACTTTTTTTTGCTTTAAGTTGCCGATGATCCTGTGAAAGTATGGTTGAGGAGCATCTGTGGTTGTTCTCTACTGTCTGCATGACCTAGCGCCCTTTCTCTTCATATATGCATCCCGAAGTTGCCACATACAACCCTCTCCATCATTCTTACAAATGACATGCAGTTGTTTAGTGTCAGAATATTTTACCTTCCATTCGAAGTTACGCCGCATGGCTTCTTCGCTAAAAGCATCTTGCACATCGGCTTTCGAAGTGAACGCCATACCCACTTCCAAATTAGCAGTTGGATTATACACATGCATGGGCCGAAACTCAGGGGCATCGTTTTGACCATATAAAAATTGATCAGGAACCTCTGTGTAGTAAGGCATTGGTGCCTAACGGAACGCCACCTCTCTGTCGTCGATATCGTCCGTATCTTCCTCCTCACTGACTGGTCTCAAATCTTCCTCACTTTCATCGTCACTGGAGGCGAATGGATAGCTCGGCTCACGATGGTCATCGTTACCAGCATAACCAACATCGTCTTCTTGGTCATGCGAAGTACGCCCAGATCGAAGGGTGTTCTCAATGTCAGCCCACTCTGGACCCCAAGCAGGCCATTGATCACCGTCGGGCTGAATGATATCGACGGCAGTCTCAGCATGTTGCGGGTATTCTTCCCACCCAACACCTCCTTCAGAACTACCTCCTCCGTAGTTGCTTGAAGTACCACCCCAGCCATACCCTCCTGCAGAAGTACCTCCTCCGTAGTTACTGGAACTACCACCCCAGCCATACCCTCCTGCAAAACCATCATCACAAGAATACTGGTGAGAATGAGTTTCACCGACCGGCTCGGTCTCGACATACACCTCTGCAAGCCGCACCCCGTTGTCAGATAGGAACTGTATCATCATGTTCACCGCGTCATCATCATTTATGACAACTTTTTCGTACATGATTCCGTCAGCACTCATGTTTGGATACCGGTAAGTAATTTGACCAACTCTCATTTGCCCGCCCATACAAATCCTTTCTGCATAAATGTCACGGAGTTCTTGCCACGAGAATCTCGACTCAATTTTTAGCATAGTGGATTCGCCATTTTCATAGTCGATCCCAATGTTCGAGTTTGTCACCCGACCATTCCACCGAATAATAAGCCGAAACTTCTTAAATTTACCCATGTCTGCAATTTATAATAATTAAGTATAGTATATAATTAGTACATTAGGGATACAAAAATAATATCATCCAAACCCATAAACAACCGCAACTAATTGATCTATCATGAGAAAACTAAACAAATTCATCTAAATTCATAACTAACTAACTAACATCAATCATATCATAATTAATCTAAATATCTCATAACATATTTGCCAATAACCGCTATTCACTAAATACAGACATATAATTACTAATACATCAATATGTAAACAATACATAATTATAACATACCGAATCCCGATGAGTTTCTTGTTGCTGTAAACCAACTCCAAACCAGCTGAGAAAACAACCAAAAAATCACTAATTTTTGTACTAATTTGTTGTAAGGCAGCAGTAGGAACGTGAGGGTCGGTTTTTATAAGGAAATATGCCAGCTAATCACCGCAGTGGACAATTGCGGTGAACACATCATCGCTTTTGTCCAAAACAGTGATAGCTAGGTCGCTGTGACCTAATTTTCCACCTACCAGGGCTCTAAAACGTGGTCAAATATCACCGTTTTGGTCCACAGCGGTGATCTAATCACTGTTTTGCACAACAACGGTGATGCAATCACCGTTTTGGACGGCGGCGGTGATATAATCACCGTTTTGGAGGAAAGCGGTCATAATATCACCGTTATACACGAACGCGGTGATACCTTCACCGTTGTTTTCGAAGGCGGTGATTATAATTACTGTTTTCGTCTTCGACAGTGATGTTGAAACTGCTGTACTTTGAGAAATAACTTTATAAGTACGGTATTTAGGGAAAAAAAATTAATAACTAGAGTATTCTGTCATTTTTTCCACTTTCCTCACGAAACAGAACCTGATTCTTACCAATTAGCCATTAAAATTTTCTACCCAGAGTTTCTTGAGAAGACAAAGCCAATCTCACGTGTCTTCAATCTCCATCCTCAAATTTGCAGTTTTGCACCATTTTCTCCATTATAGTAATAACGTAATATTATATCTTTTGTTCTTTCTCAGCTTACAATGTTTACCGGTCAGTGTCGCCCAGTGCATCCTCGGTGGTTTGTTTCTGCCGGGATCAATTGTTTTTGGCATACAACAGCTGGACAAAGTACTCCTGCTAGTGACGATACTACAAGCTAGTCCAATTTCATCAAGTCCCTCTCGAATCTCGATCACCTGATGGGTGCTGATCTGTCTCTGATATGATCCCCAGAGAGCTACTCCCCAACGTCCTCATCCTACTTTCATCTTTGTTCAGCTCGCAAAGGTACGCTATAAAGACAGAAAACCCATCCGAGGTTTCGTTATAATCGGCTGATTTTGTTGGGCCCTGCTGTGAATTTTTCATCGGAAAGTTGCTACCTTTGTTTGTTTCTTCTTTCTGGCGTGTGGGTTTCTGATTCGCATCAAAGTTTAATTGCAGGATGGAGGAGATCACAAACGTGATGGAGTATGAAGAAATCGCGAGGCAGAAATTGCCCAAGATGGTTTATGACTACTACGCCTCTGGGGCAGAGGACCAGTGGACTCTCGAGGAAAACCGCAATGCCTTCTCTCGAATCCTGTAATCCCATCCCACCTACTCCTTTTTTGTTTCTTCTTCCGGATCATGCATCTAAAAGTTGATATTCTTGTGTCCTTTGGTTGAAGATATTCAGATTGTTCGTTATTTACGGGGCTTTGATTCTGAGTATATAGGTTTCGGCCGCGGATTCTTGTTGATGTGAGCAACATTGACTTGACCACAACTGTAATGGGCTTCAAGATTTCGATGCCGATCATGATTGCTCCAACCGCTATGCAGAAAATGGCACACCCTGATGGTATTTAAGTCCCAGTTTTCGTTCATTCAATTCCCTTCATTCGAATTGATTTAGATGCCACTGAGGGCGCACAAGGGTTCTTTCTATTTGATTGTAGTTGACCATGATCAACTTTTAATCGATGCAGGGGAGTATGCTACAGCAAGAGCTGCTTCAGCAGCTGGCACGATTATGGTAAGAATGTGACTTGAGTTAGGTTTTTTTATTCGAACACTATTTCACAACAGGTCTGCCTTAGTAAAGGCTATTACCATCCATGACTTGGATGTGATCTTCTGCAGACATTGTCATCATTGGCTACATCAAGTATTGAAGAGGTTGCTTCAACAGGTCCTGGCATTCGCTTCTTCCAACTCTATGTGAGTGTGATTTCTCTTTATTAAAAAAAAGAGTGATTTCTCTGCAAAACCACTCAATCCTATTTTCTCCATTTCGTTCTGGACCGATGGCATTGGTATGTCTGCATTTCAGTTCATCCTGAGGTTGTGTCTTGATATTTGATAATCATCAGGTGTACAAGGACAGGAACGTAGCCGCTCAGTTGGTTAGGAGAGCTGAAAGAGCCGGTTTCAAGGCGATTGTACTTACGGTTGACACCCCAAGACTTGGTCGGAGAGAAGCTGATATCAAGAACAGGTTTGTTTGTGAACCTCTACCCAGACGGATTCAATCGCTTTTAAGCATCTGTGTGCAACTACTGAACTGCATTCTCCTTTATTGTAGGTTTGCTTTGCCACCCAGTTTGACACTGAAGAACTTTGAGGGCTTGGACTTGGGCAAAATGACAGTAGACAAGGTTAGACCCACAAAGCCTCCACTCTCTCAACTTGTGAAATCTGCAAGCGTGGCTAGCTCTATCCAGAATTATTATCACTTATCACGACATATAACGCTTGATTCGCTCAGACCAGTGACTCAGGTTTGGCCTCCTATTTTGTTGGCCAAGTCGATCCGATGCTGAGCTGGAAGGTACTACTACTAGCTATCTACTAACAAGAGCTCTCGCCCATCTCCATTGACCACCTGAAACTCTGGCATTGTGGCTAGTACTAAGTTTGTTTAATTGTATAACCCAGGATGTGAAGTGGCTTCAAACCATCACCTTCTTGCCAATTTTAGTGAAGGGGGTGCTGACAGCTGAAGATGGTAAGCATACATAACGCCAAACCAACTTCCTCCTTCCCAGATTTTGTCCTGTCTCTGGTGGCATTATGATTTCTAGGGGTTTTGTTGAATGAAACACAGCGAAGCTAGCAGTACAGAATGGGGTGGCAGGGATCATTGTGTCCAATCACGGAGCCCGCCAGCTTGATTATGTTCCAGCCACCATCACAGCTCTGGAGGAGGTTGTGAAAGCTGCAGAGGGCAGAGTTCCTGTGTTCCTAGATGGTGGAGTTCGCCGTGGGACAGATGTGTTCAAGGCACTGGCGCTGGGAGCTTCTGGTGTATTTGTAAGCATATCTCTAACACGTATGGATGTGGTGGCCAAAATCTGGGGCCGGTTTAGTTACACTTTGTTTGATGTTTTCTATATGTTCCGTGGGGGGTTTGGCAGATTGGAAGGCCAGTGGTGTTCTCATTGGCGGCAGATGGAGAGGCTGGAGTGAGGAAAGTTCTGCATATGCTTAGGGACGAGCTTGAACTGACGATGGCACTAAGCGGGTGTACATCGATCGAGGAGATTACTCGCAATCACATCATTACTGACTGGGATCCTCCTCGCTCGCTCCCTAGCAGCAGGCTATGAGTTGAATTGGAACCATTTGGCATTGTAATTTTGCTTTGTAATGTTGAGAATAAGAACCTCCCCATTTGTTGGAAAAGGTCGTATCCATCCATTGTTGTGTAAAGTAATGTAAACATGAAGACTAAAGATCGTTTAAATTGACGACGAACGCAGTACGTAAGAAGGATTGCCTACTTTGCCTCGCCCGATCTAATCATATCTGAGTAATTTGGTTAGCATGTTGAACAGTTGATGCCCCCTACGGCCGAGGGGCATAGTTAGGTCATCCAAACATTACAACTTCTGTCGGTCACAGTTACGGTCACTGGAAATAACTATAAACTGTAAACCTTTTGACCAATTAGATAAATGATGCCATATGTTTGGAGTTACTAACATTTAGAGTCAATGACACTAAACTCTTTTTGTGTACTATGTTGTGTCTTGTAAGTCATCGAGCTCAATTAGTCCTCAAAATTGGGATATGTAAATCAGAATGATTCGCTGACTAAATATCGAATGTACAAGAGTCTTGGCCAGTACTACAAATCAGTACTACAAATCAAAACAGGGATGCATTCATGTGAAATGCTGCTATGCATCTTCATTGTCGAACGGACTCATGTAGAGGTGATTAATGGATTTGATTTGTGGATTCATGGAGTGGATCCATGGATCCAAGTAGCATCCAAACATTAGACCAACAATGGAAATTTTGAAAATTTCAGGTCCTAATGTCAATATTATAGGTACCAAAATGCAATTTTTGAATAACATATTCATAAAATAAATTCCATTTTAGGTATAAGATGGTAAAATATGAAAAATATAGGGACAATTATGTTTTTTTTAAATTGTTGATCGAAAGTAGAGAGAGGATTCTCCCAAATTTTTGGCAGCTAGGTTTCCGATTGAGCTTGCTGGCCGTGCCGGCATCTGCGCCGGTGCGAGAGTGTTGTTGGATTCTTCGTTAGGCTTCATAATGTTTTCGCCATCTCTGGACAAAGCTCCGACCCAGGGGATCCCAGTGAAACCCTGGGCTAATTTGTTCGGCATCTCGGAAGCGAATCGACTCTGCTATGTCAAACCTGAGGTCTGCAAAGGCGGGCTTCGTATGTTGAAAGAGTACGGATGGCAATGGGTCGGGTTGGGGCGGGTTTTGTCAAACCCAAACCCATGAGTTTATCCGCCAAAAAAACCCGGGGTAAAACCCGTTGGGTTTTAAAAACTCAAACCCAACCCAACCCGCTGGCTATCCGCGAGTTCATGGGTACCCGTGGGTTTTTCTAGTAAAAAATTTACAATAACAAGTTTCTTTCAAAATAAAAGTTTTAACATCAATTTTCTCATACAAATTAATCATACAAAAAACACCAATCTAGAGCATACAAGCAAACAACAAATGATCAATACAAATTGTTCAAAATTAAAGATAAACATCTCTAAACAATAAGATTAATTGAAAGTTTCTTCCTCGTCAACTAAGTTTCTTCATTCTTTACTTCATAATATCAACTTCATTCTAAACAATTAGAAAGAACAAATTGTACATGTTTCCACAAACATAAAGAATATTAGTTGTTTAAGGAAGATATATTATTTAGAATATTAAATATACCGGGAAAGTAATTATATGTGTGTGGACGGGTACCCATGGGGCGGATTTACCTAAACCCAAACCCAACCCGACCCGGTGAATAGTGTAGCGGGTTTAAACCCGAACCCGGCCCAAAACACGGGTTTTACCCGCGTTGATTGACCGGGTTGGGTCGGGTGGGTACCCGTGGGTTCGGGTTTTGTTGCCATCCCTACGAAAGAGGTTATCGACGAGGGCGCAGCTCGCTGGAAGCATAGCCTGGTTGGTCAATTTCTTCACAAAGCTCCCCCACTTCCCGTACCAAGGCGGTGGGCGAATAAGATCTAGGGTCGAGACGGGCATGTTTGTGTTTCGGTTTTGGGTGATCAATTACTCCTTATCCAGCTCCCAACACAAGCTACTTGCGTCTGGATATTGGAAAGTGGCCCTTGGTTCTACTTTGACAATCTGGCATCTGCTATACCTTCGTCCGTGGAAGCCTGGTATTGATGTTGAAGATCTTGGAAGGAAGGCTTTGCCAATTTGGTAAGGTTCTCTAATACTCCAATTGAGTATGTTAATTTTAGAGGATTAAGCCGAATGGGGAGTTGGTTGGGTGTGCCTCTAGGGGTAGACCAGACTACCCGTCTTGGAGGGTGTTTGGGGATTGCAAAGGTCTTAGTGGAATTGAGGGCATCGGGTGAGTTTCCTGATCATGTTCTGATTTGGCCAGATGATAATACCTCGATCAGGGTGGGGGTACAGTACAACTTCCTTCCACCTGTCTGTAAGGTGTGTTGTTCGTTTGGTTTAGACTGTGGTTGTGAGGGTAAGCAAGGAGAAAAGGTCTAGGTGAGGAAAGAGAATAAGGTGCATAAGGAGGCAGAGGCTGAGGGGAACCAACTAAAGGGAGATTCTCCAGTTGCACAGATTGAGGTAGTGGGAAACACGGGCATTGTAAACAAGAAGGGTATGGGAGTGATGACTGACCATGGGGCAACACCATTAGCCACTTCATCTCTGATGATGGGATCAAATGTGATTGCATTTCAATGCCCAGACACAAATCTTGAGTTACCTTCAGAAGCAGATTTTCAAAGGGTAGTTAATGGGGTAAGCAACGGGTTTGGTCACCAATTCCCAGTCCCACAAGTGTGCTCAATATGTCTCATTATTTTGAAGTGTTTAACAAGTATAATGAAGATGAGGTAATCAAACTTCAGGTGGCTCCTAAGAAGGGTAGTAAGAAGGGTGGGAGGCTTTCCTCCCCACCACCGCCATGAAGATTCTCTTCTAGAATGTTATAGGGTTTAACAAGTCCTCTAAGAGGCAGGACTTCACTCAAGTTCTGCGTGGTTATAATGTAGACGTAGTAGCTATTATAGAAACAAGAATAAAAAAGCATAAATCAGAGAAAGTGGCCTAGGGGTTCTGTCCTGACTGGCAGAAGCACTTGAACTATGTGGTTAGTGACTTGGGGAGGCTATGGATATACTGGAATCCTAACAAGGTTAATGCAAGAATTATGGTACCAGGCAAAATTTTTGTGCATATTCTGGTTCAAAGTAGAGAGGGGGAGTCTTGTTTTATAACGGGAGTAGTGTATGGATCCAATGAGGAAGCAGAACGTCAAGCTACATATCGAGAGATGACTCCTTTAAAGGTGACCACAGTGCCTTGGATTGTAGGTGGTGACTTTAATGTTGTTCTTAGTCCTTCTGGCACATCAAACTTGACTGATACGACCAGTTGTATGAGTGATTTCAATGGGTGGGTCTCAGCTATGGAGTTGTTTGATCATAGGTCTGCAGGGCCACTCTTTACATAGGCAAATAGGCAGGTGAGGAATACCATTGCAAGACGACTAGATAGAGCATTGGTAAATGAGATGTGGTTTGATATGTTACCCAATTGTATAGTGGAAATCATTACTGGTACTTTTTCTGATCATTGTGGAGTCTTGGTGTCTACCAAACCAGATCAGGGGACCCTCCCTAAGCCTTTCAAATACTTCGATTTTTGGTAAGAGCATCCAGACTTCCTGCAGATCGTTAAGACTGGATGGGATACTCATATTCAAGGGGTTCTATTCAGGTGGTTAAAGCCAGACTAAATGAGGTGAAAATGGGCTAAAATGATTAAATAAGGAGGTGTTTTCATACATTAGTGGTCAAGTCGGGGAAGCTGAGAGGCTTTTCCTAGCTGCTCAACAGGTGGCTCTAAATTGTCCTTCTGCTGAGAATTTTCTTGAAGTCACTACTATGCAGAAGAAGTGGGAGGAATTGAAAACGGTTGAGGAAGGTTTGTACTGGAGGAAAACTCGAATCAGGTCACTCACAATGGGGAATAGGGGTACAAGATATTTTCGCCAATCATTTAAAGTAAAGACTGCAAAGAAAGCTATTCGAAAGCTTGTTCTAGACTCTGGAGAGGAGATTACTGATGTTAAATTGATAGCTGAGGAAGCAGCCTCATTCTATCATATATTGTTTGGTAATGTGGATTAGGTTGTTAATTCTAACAAGCTAGAGTTGGAGGCCCTTGTTACTAGATCTTTATCAGAGGAGGAGAAGTCAATGTTGTGTGGGGGATTTACCTCTGAGGATGTTAAATCAGTGACTATGCATATGAATCCACATAGAGCCCCTAGTCCTGATGGCTATTCAGCTGGGTTCTTCTAGAAGGCCTGGTCTATCATTGGAGAGGACATCATCGCAGTAGTTCTGGACTTCTTTTCTTCTGGCAGGCTGGCAAGTAGTGTCAATTCTACTGCAGTCTCTCTCATCCCTAAGGTACCTTCTGCCTGTAAACTCAAACACTTTCGGCCAATTTCCTGTGTCAACATTCTCTATAAAATCATTGCAAAACTGCTATCAAATAGACTAAAAAAGGTGCTTCCAACTGTGATTAGTTGTAATCAGTCGGCTTTTATTGAAGGAAGAAGAATAGTGGATAATATCCTTATGGCTCAAGAATTAGTCAGTCGTTATAGTAGAATGAATCTCTCCTCCCGCTGTGCTATAAAAATTGACCTAATGAAGACTTTTGACTTAGTAAACTGGGATTATCTATTCTTAATGATGGAAGTTATGGGATTCCCGACTAAGTTTATGTATTGGATAAAACTCTATGTTAAAACTTCTCGTTTTAGTATCTGTGTCAATGGAGGGCTTTGTGGTTTCTTTGGGGGCAAAGAGAGGGGTGAGGCAGGGGATCCCCTCTCTCCCTACCTGTTTACTATTGTAATGGAGGGTCTCTCTTCCTTACTTAACAGAGCTGCAACGAATAAGTCATTGGTTTATCATCCACAGTGCAAAAACATAGGGTTGACTCACACATGCTTCACAGATGACCTTCTCATTTTTACAGAAGGGTCCGCGCAAGCAATATATAAAGTACATGAGCTTTTTAATGAGTTCTATATCCTTTCAGGGCTTAAGTGTAATCCAAGCAAATGTGAAGTGTACTTTTTTTTGGGGGGGGGGGGGGGGGGCAATCTGCTCTCTTCAAGAGTAATGCTTTGCAGATGTCTGGGTTCCAAGAAGGAAAACTTCCATTCAAGTACTTGGGGCTTCCATTATTCTCTGGGAAGCTTTCTTCTACTGATTGTGATAAGCTGGTGTCAAAGATCACTCAAAAAATTGGAACATGGCGTGCCAAGCAGCTGAGTTATGCAGGTAGGCTTGAACTAATCACCCCTGTAATCATGGGGTTGTTGCAGTATTGGAAGCAAGTCTTCCTTTTGCCTAAGAAGGTACTAAAGCGAGTGTATATTGTTTGCTCGAACTTTCTTTGGCATGCGGGAAAGGAGGGTCGAGCAAAAATTGGCTGGGATCGATTAGCTCGTTCGAAAGTGGAAGGAGGCCTTGGGATAAAAGATCTTTTAGCTTGGAATAGGGCCTGCTCTATCAGAATGATCTGGCTATTAATGATGAAAAGTGTGACTATTTGGGTGGCCTGCATGTGGTGTTACAAGGTGAAACAAGGTTGTTTTTGGATTATGAGTGTTAGTCCCAGTAGCTCGTGGGCATGGAGAAGGGTTCTAAAGCTCATCTACCTAGTTGGGATGGCAAGTTGGGATGGCAAGTTGATGCATGTGTATAAAGTGTCTACTGTTTGGAATACTTTGCGGACTGAATATCAGAAGGTAGATTGGGCAGGTCTGGTTTGGGGGAAAGGCCATCTACCTAACAACAGTTTTCTTGCGTGGCTTGTCTTGCTAGATGGCATTATCACTAGAGATAAGCTGTTAAAGTGGGTAAGATAATAGATGGAGCTTGTTTGCTTTGCAAAACCTCGGTTGAAACTAGAGAACATTTGTTTTTTCAGTGTGCTTACTTAATGCAGGTGGTTTCTTGTTGGAAGGATGCCCATCAGTTCTGCAGATCAAGTTGGCAGGGAAATGTGAATGATGTTGTTGCTTTGACTAACAGGAAGACTCCATTTGGGAGAGTTGCAGGGGTGTTCTGGTGTGCGTGCATTGCTTATTTGTGGCGTGAGCGGTGCAACAGGCAACATTTGCTACCTCCTAAGGACGTGCTAGTATTCGAAGTTTGATCATTTCTGATTTAATGTATCTGGTAGTGTGGATGGTAGTTTGCAAGCAGATCTTAGTGCAGCTCGCATTATGAGTTGAGTTGAGTCCATTGTAGGAATGTGAGGGGTTTTGGAAGTTTCACTATTCTGCAAGGTTGCTCATATCGAGCTACCCTTTAGTTGTATCGGTTCCTATATGTACACTGCATATAGTTTTGGTAATACAAAAGCATCTGATTCAACGAAAAAAAATCCAACAATCCAACCGGTGTGGCTCTTTAAGTATTAGGGGTGAACATAAAACATCAAAAACTAAAATATGCGTGCCAACCGATTCAACCCATCTGTGTTTATCCAATTAGAGAAATAGTTAAGATTGGGTTTGAAGCAGAGCAGAAGATTCCAAGGGAGCATCAAATCTCCACGAAAAACACTGATTCCCAACCATAACCACCGGGGAAACCATTAACCGACATTATCGGTACACGATAGCAAAAAAAACCAAATATTACTATACCAAGTTATACCCAATTAGACTCCAATAGTCGAAAATTACTTTACAAGATTTGATATACCGTTAACCGATTATCGGTTACCAACCGATTACCAGTACTAAGAGGAAGTAATTTCCTAATAACCACCTTTATTTCTCTCTTTCTGTCAGGGGCTTCTTCCTCCATTGCATTTACTCTTTTATTTTTATCTTGTTTGTTTTATTGTGCTCAATGTTGTACCATGTTTTCCAAGGATCACTTTAATAAAACGAAACATCACTTTCATCAAACACAAAAATTAAATAACACTCGATTGTACTATAGTACATATGAACACACGATGTACATTTTTTTTAATATGTGTACAAACAAAAGTACATAATTTAGGTTATCGAAAAGTAAAGGACATCAATTAATTAATCGATCAGTGCTTTCTTCCCCGTACTAGTCTAGGTAACTTCCTCCAACCCTCTTCCCGAAAGCGACACAGAATCAATCTCACTTCTCAGCCAGTAGGTAGAACATTTGGCTCCCACACCAAAGCACAAGTTACAGAGATTAATTACCACTAATCTTCTAAAATCACTCATGCCTAAATCGAGGTGCTTAAGCTAAAAGAGAAAGGTGAAGAAAACAAGAAGGAGAAAGAATGTTAATTAGTCTAAAACTCCTAAATCGTACAAGTTAATTAAAGCTAGCTAGCTAGCTATGGGCGGTGGTGATGGTAAGGAGAGGCGGTGTCTTGAATCCGATGCTTCCGTTTCTGGAGAAACCTCTGCAGCGATCTCTTCATGTAGAGACTGTTGGGACTGTACAGCTGCAAATGAAGAGGCGGCGGCGGCGGCGGTGGATGATGATAACGGTGACCCGAACTAGGTGACGGAGGCTCCGAACTCGACCCGTCTCCACTCTCTCCACTGCCGCTCCTTATGCTGTTTCTCTCCGTCTTCTTCTCGTCCTTGTGTTGTTGCTTGTCGGCGGTCATCCACATTTCTTCCGTTTCCTGGCTCGCCGCCAGCATCATTATCGCCCTCGCCTGCATTCCCAACCCATTAGATATTTTGCATGAACATAGTATGAAATTGTACAATGGTGGTATGATGCAATGATATAATGTTGTACGTTGGTAATGCGTTAGTAACGTTATATGAACAAGAGTTATTGACCTGGTCTCTTTACATAAGAATTTATGTTTATTTTTTTCTAGGTAAGTAAGAATTTAACATCGCAATGCCATAAATTGGCTTGGCTGAGGAGCTGCTCGACATTCTCACCTCATCAATCCTGTCAGTGAAATGTATAAGATTTATTATTGAATCTCTCCCAACAACTCAAAGTTATTGGGAGCAACTGGTTCTTGACATGGTATCAGGAGGTCTTGTGTTCGAATCCCGATGACCCCATTTGTGAAGTATATGTATTCTTCATGTTAAGAACATGTGCAAACGAAAATCCTTATGAGTTGACTGGCTTTTGTTTGAGGGGATGTGCAATCTTTTCAGTTTTTTTTTTTTTTTCATTTTCCTGTTACCATTGTTCAGATGATATCCATAACCGATTGAATATTCCAATACCCACAAACACGGTCCATCCCACTACTGAATATCAGGCACAAGATTTTTTTCAAGAGAAAAAAGGAAAGAAAGTATTAGCCACGATAGTCACATGGCGCCATTGATGTTTGCTTTTTTGTTTTTATTGTGTAGGTCAACTGCACGAACCGGCCGCTGCCTAATTCCTGCCAGTTGGTTGAATCTGCCTAAACACCTCCTTGATGAAACTTTTCTTTGGATGAAATTTTCTTGATCATGAATTCAAGCTAGTTTAGGGAAGATGTTTTTTGATGAACTAATTAAATGCGTACGGTAATTAATTAAGCACCCAAAAACATCAACATAAACATATTATTGCCAGCCAGAAGAAGCAGAGATGGAGAGGACGTACTTGGAATTCTGTAACGTCGGAGACGCAAACTCTGCCGTTGTAGAAGATGGTAAGCTGCTGCTTCCGTTGCTGCGGCGGCCTCTCCTCTTCTCCCTTCTCCCCCATTGATCGATTATCGCTTAATTACCCTAATCCTTCTGTTGCTTGAAAGTTGAAACCACACCAATATGAACAGAAGAACGAAAAATGGCACTGCTGGTTCTTGAATATTATTTATTGCACCCGAGAGAGTGCTATATATACGCACCGCACGTTCCCCTCCCTGCCGTTCTGTTGATCGAAACCCTAATCGCAGAGATGGGGTTTCCTTATTATTCTATGTATCTAATAGTAATAATTAAGAAGAAGAAGAAGAAGAAGAAGAAGAAGAAGAAGAAGAAGAAGAAGAAGAGAAACCTTGTTATTGAGAAGGAGCTGTGAGGCCGGGGGGAATGGGACGTGCGGCATATATATAGAGATGGAGAAAGGGGAAAATGGAATTGAAGAAGCTTAAACACGTATTCAATTTTAAGCCCACTAATCTCTTTTCTGTATATGATTCATGAATGAATGAAGAGGAATGATCATGTCATGTGGCCGGCCTACCCGAGATTTTAATCAACCGTAAATAAGGTTAAAGTGAGAGGGCTCCACGTTCTAATATCTTCACGTTGTTTTATTTAATTTTGGAGGACTCACATTTTGCACGTGTTGAATGCTTCGAAATTCCTTTTTCCCCCAACCAGAGCCAGAGCCAGAGCCAGAGCCAGAGCCAGCCCTAGCCCTCCCTCGTTGTACAATGTTTGGTTGGATATTAGGTTATACTCTAGAAACCGCCAGCTTTTCTGGTTTTGCCTTTCTGTGTTTCCTCTTTTCAGGGCATGAATTGCGCTTACAAAATTTTCAATCTCCTCCCCCAAACCCTTCCTAGCTACATCTCCCTAATTCAACACGTGATCCGATTGCATATAACCCATCGATCCAACGATTTTTGGTGGCCTATTTTGTATATGTAGTTTTTTCACCCACTTTAGTTTTCTCCATATTTAACATAAGTTCAAAATGCATCCACTGTAGATCTTCTCCGGAGAAATTTTAGGAGTGCATTCAGCTAGTTGGCTACTTGTACAAATGGCGGATATAATTTCAAAATTCGGCTTCCTTTAGATATAAATAATTCGATGACGGTTTAGATTTGGTTCCGATAAGTTTTGGGTCCGAGTCTTGGTCACTATCACTTTCATATCGTCCCTATGATAGCCATCGGGTTCTGGCAAGGTTGCCGTACAAGTCTAAACCAATTGTATATGCTTGTCAACTGGATATTGTGGATGGCAAAATTACGCATCCTCATGAGTACCAACCGAACTCGAACCAATTTTAAAGAGGAAAATCTAATTACCATGATTTTGGTTGGTTTTCCCAGACTCTATAAAAAGTAATGATTTTTATGTGGGTTTGATATTTTAAGAATCCACTCCAAAACCAACCGACTATGTGCACAAATATGTTCTATATCTTCTCATTTCACCATTTAGCACATGCACATCCATATCACTAAAAAAAAGCATTGTTTGTCTTTTAAACCTAAATTCTTGCTCATTCTCTTTCAATATACATGTAAATATCTTTGAGACGATCAATCAACATCGAAATTTTTAAAAAAAATTAAACTATATCAAGAACTCAAGATATGGTTGTGAGAGAATACGTACGACATATTGGTTTTTCTCGAACCACATATGAATCGAAACTGATATGTCATATTACAAACTTGCTAGCTTTTGGTTACAAGAAATCGAGAATGATCTTATTTAAAATGTTATTCGATCATTGGAGAGGGTATATAACACATTCTATTTCACCCAGACCTGTTGATATATAACCAGCCAGATATTCATAACGGTTGGGCCAATTTATCGTATGGGTTGGATCTCTCCTCATTACCGAAAAAATAAAAATAATAACTCATATAAGTTTGATATAATTTGAGACTTATCACATACTAGATCCGGAATTTAAGGATAATTTGGATTAGGGTAAAATTATAGGAGCCGAGTCATCATTTCATCATTATATAAAACTCAATGGTGTGGGCGTTCTGTTTTTGCAAATTTCTAAACTGAAACTTGAAATAGAGAAAAATTCAAATTGAATCAAAATTATGAAAGTTGAAAATTAGAATAGAAGCAAAATTATTTGCTTAAAAAAAATTATGTTTCCGTAGAATTTTTTAAAATCAAATGTAATTGCTTCAAAATCTAGTATTAGGAACAAAAATATTTGTCTATGAAACCAAAGAAAAAAAAGAAAATATAGGTTATTAAAAGTGGAATTACATTCAAAATTTTTTGACTCTTATTCTTAAATTAGAAGCATATATTATTTGCACCTATGTTTGCTTCAAAAGAAAATTAGAAACAGAGGCGTCCGATGCAAATAATTTATTTGTTTCAAAAAATATACAGAAACAAATAAATGTCTTTTAGGCACAAATAACCTCTGCCTCTATAGGCAGATTTTCTTGTAGTGTTCAGCACAAGTTATAGCCAGATAAATAGGGATGGCAATGGGGCGGGTTTGCCTAAACCATTCCTATCCCTGTTTTCAAATACTCAAACTCATACCCGCTTCATATCTATGCAGGGAGTATTTTGCAAACTCATTCCCATATCCGTGGGTTTCGAATACCCATGGTAACACATGGCTCATTCATCCAACATTATTATACCTAAACCGTTACAAGAATTTTCTTAATTGTAACATCAAAAGAACCTACTCTATCATTAATTCAACAAAACACGGTCATTTGCATAACACGGTTCAAAGAATATGATACAAAAATATCCATTAATACATAAGTACAATATTTTTCAAATTATTATGCTCTAACTCTGATACATGTACTAAGTAATAATTAACTAACTTAATCTTGTTGACGAGGAGGAAAAGTGAAAGAGTGAAGGGAGAATTGAGGGAAATGAATAAGATTTTCATTAGGTGCTCAATTGCATTTCTACTATTTATTTTTTTGAATTATCCTCATTATCATTGATAGGTTACAATTTGATCCACATATTTTTTTTAATGTCAAGAAATTCTCTAGGTGGGGCGGGTATGAGTATGGGTATGAGGCGGGAAAAGCTAAAACCATACCCTCCCCATATCCAATCAAAGCGGGGATTCCTTGTATTGACTGGGTCGGAGATGGTCGGATACCCATGGCCATGGGTTTGATTGTCATCCCTACAGATAAACCTAAATGTTAGTTTGGAGATTTTGAGTAAATTTTAAATGATATAAAGATTTTAGTTTGTTGAATTTCTTTTATGATGGTAATTGAGATTATTAACATTTAGTGCAAAATGAAATTTTAATTATTTATTAAAGGACATCTTTATCCTTAACGAAGACAATCATAGTTGCTCAAGAAACATTGAGATTCTTTTGGTAAGGATATCTTATGTGATAAATAAAAATTGAGGATATGATAGGAGGGGAAAAAAATCTTACAAATCAATATGCATAATTACTATGATTGGAAGAGATGTGATATTTCTAAATTTTAGAGAAAGAGAATTGAAATTTCTAATACTAAAATTTACGATAAAAAAGCAACAAAAATAAAAATATAACTTCTAAGCAACAAAAATAAAAATATAACTTCTAAGCAATCTATGAATTCATTAAATCCAAATTCATTTCTCCAAACGGCCCCCCTAAGTACATGTAAACATGAAAGTTCGTTTCTAGTTCAATTATTAGGTAGTTGTCTTACATGTGAGTTTTGATTTCCATCTTAATGATTCAACTGATATTTTTCTGGTTAAATGTACAGTTTTGTGGGTCTATTCTATATAGATGCAACTTTACCGAAATGAAGCAAGTTGTATATGTACATTGAGGTGGATAGGTAGAAAAATGGGTTGGGGCAAAAACTCCGATAGGTCACCATCTTTCACGTACCTACACATATAAAAAGCTACTCAAAAGGTAATTTTAATTACTTCTTCTCCTGGTTTCTTGCTTATATTTTCCCACAAAAAGATACTCATTTGCCTTCTCTTAAAAAAAAAGATAATAATATAGGTTATATTTAAAAGAATTCAAATATTAATCCTTTAGATTTAAAACTAGTGATATTAGCACTAGACTAGGCCATTGTTCGTGACTCATTTGCATTTCTCTCGTACGAAATGGGAGATCAACCAACATTTAGGAGTTTCAAATTAGTAATCATCAACAAAAGAAGGCTCGCACTATGACTTTATAAATCTTCCACGCCATCTGACAATTTAAAAAATTGCTTACATACATTACATATTGATAAACTTCATTCTCTGACAAAATCGAATTATATGTTTGTATCTGATTTTCCCCCCTTTTTTCTATAACACTATTTATCTAGGTGTTAATTTGTGTTGCATCATTACATGAAATTACAGTTCATTGTTACACAAGTGGCCATATACTTTATTCATTCGGGGAAAAACCATCAATTGAAGATAAAAACGAGTACGTTAAAAGAAACTAACATGATCATGAATGTGAATTTATGTGGTTGGCCTATTTGCAAGTTAAAGAAGAGAACTAGAAAAGGACCAAGAAAGAGAGAGCAAGTATAATTCAAGTCCACCTAACCAAAAGGACATGCGACTAAGTCTAAGACGACACAGCAGCTTAGGAACTTAGGTATCTTACCAAACCTAAAATCACGTTGGGAAATGGCTTGACAACGAGGAGGAGATACTGATTTCATTCCTAATATAATTACTACGAATAATTTTCCTCCTGCATATTTCAAGAGAAGATCATCTAATTATTATGAGATTCTAAATTCCAAATGAGATTCAATCATATACGACTACCACATTAAATATCTTAATAAGAATCCGTTCCACGGTCAAACTAATTGTTGAATTTAGTGATAGTTCATTTCATTCGAAAAATTTTAGTTTAAATTTTGTTTAAGTATAAAACTTGAACTATCTAAACCCAAAGAATAAAACGGGACGCTTTAACTGTATAAAACGGTTTTGTCCATACTTTGATTTTCTTTAATATAAATGAAAGCAAAGCATCCTAACCTTCATTTAAAACCAATCGAAATTCTTCTCCGAATGTGATTCAAAAGCCGATACATCTGAACAAGATCAGAAACGAACCCAAAGCGAAAGGCTAGCGCCAACAGCAAGAAAACCTATTCTCATATTTCCCCGCAATTAGATTTCAATAAAGCCTCAGTCAGCCTACCCAATTAGCACTTTCTGGATCCAATCGGTAGACAACTTCATATGAGAAAGAAATTTGGCGTTTCGATTTTATGGCATGTGACCAATTTGGTCTTCTGTAACACGTGACTTAATATATTTCCCAACACGATTGCAACTTCCTTGGTACTAATGTTCTTGATGGGTTCATGATCCCGTGGAGCCATGTGTGTCAATTTCCAGAGAGAGATGGTTACATGTGCGATTGCGGCGGCCGGCCGGCCACTCCACCTTGGATATTTTCACGGGACTAAGGAGGTTTTTGTACATGTGTTCAAATATGAATTTAAGCGGGGTATTTATTTTCATGTTGGATATAAGTAAACGACCAATTAATCCGTTTACACAACTTATGGTTAATTCATCCAACAAAAATTTCATATTTATTTTTTGTTGCAACAAGTTATTTGATAGAAACTATTCCTATCATATCTGCCAAGATGTCACTTTTTAATACTAATAGTAGTATACACGGGCTGATATCGTGCTTAGAATCGAGGAAGTCAAATATTAATTCTTTTAGGGTGGGAAAAGGTTACCGATAGATATCAATGACACATTAATTCTTTTTTGAAGAAATAACAAAAAAAATGATAAGGATAATATCGTATATGTGATCATATGATTAGACGAGTATGGTATTTAATATAAGAAAGCAAGGATTATAAAATCAGATCGAGCATGTACTAGTAAAGTTAGTGGTTCGAAACAAAAAAAAAGTAAAGTTACACTATAACAAAGCTGTTATTTAGCGACGGTCATAAGAAATTTTAGCGACGGTCAAACCCGTCGCTAAAAGTTTTAATGACGGACAACAAACCGTCACTGACCCAACAGTCCTTAAATATTTTAGTGACGTTTATGGTCGACCGTCGCGTTAGCCGTCGGAAAACTTTAGCGACGGCACTGACCGACGCAATCTTCCAAACGACTGTCGTTAAATTAATTTCATAATAAAAAAATAAACTAATTAGTGACGGACTCTAACCGTCGCTAAAAGCCAGCGACTGTCGCCAAAACACTTGTTTTAAAGAGAGGCCTGCTCTGCCCTAGCCTGCTATGATTTTTTTTTTCATAGGAAGCCAGCTGTGATTTTCTGATATGCCAAATCAACAATATACAGATACTTTGATGATCATAAATCCAGCTACTTTGAATTACCATATCAGAAACATAAAACATCAATCCTTAAATTCTGGAACAACCAAATCCAATCAAACCACTTACAAAAGTTCAAAACCTACAATCTAAAGTTTACTACTCTCATTCAAACCACTTACAAAGTTCAAAATTCCACTTACAGTCCCTCTTTGCTCCTTATAATACCACCAAAGACAAAACTCCAGCACTGTGGAGACTGGTATATAAACTTCCTTCATTAACTAGCAGCTCTGCAGAAACACCCGATTCAAATCACTTAATTACCAAAGTATAATGCCTAATGTAGTACACAAAATTGGTATTCATTACTTGGAACATCACAAATAGAAGAAAAGATAACTTAGTTATAGTGAATACTATGGATTACATATAGAGAACGAGACATCAGCGTGCAATATATGTATATGTATACGTAAAGAGGAAGCAAAATTGCTAGCTTTTGGTTGGTAGAATATATATAAACAGATTTAGCACCATGAAACAAGCTAGCTAACTAGATTAAAATTGGATTAACTACAACAAGCTGCTATGCAGTACTAGTAACCAAAAGGGTGATATTGACCAGTATCTAGTCATGCGTGAGAAGCATTAACAGTACTCAATCATGCATGTATATGACCCAAATTCCAAGCATTTGAAACAAAACTACAAACATCGAACACTCACTTGAGCTGCAGGGACTAGGCATTCAACCCAATTGACCAAGGAGAACATGACCGATAATCAAACAACTCAGAAATACTCCAATTGAAATGAAAACCTGAGGAAAAAGGGCGAGGAGAAATTGCGGAAATACCTGTGGCTGTAAACGCTGGTAGACTCCTCATATGCCATCGTTAAATTACAATTTCTTGTAGTGTTTATTATACCTTGCTGAAGCTGGTGTTGTTGCATTTGTCCCCTGAAATAAAGGAAAATCATAATTACCACTTGAGTTAATAGATTACAACTTGAGTTAACTACCTTCTAAAATAGTGGACTGATCAACCAATCACAATGAATCACAAATTCACTTTCTATCCTTCAGTTTAAACAAACGAACATATGATCAGCAATGAAGTCACTCTGTTCATATAGAAGGGTAAATAAAAAGAAAACTTACCATTCCATTTTCTCCTTGCTGTTGCAAGTGAACCAGCAGAACCATAATAATTGCATGCAACCTGGAAATTGAGAAATGGGAAGAGTCAGGGAATGGTGCGAAATCAAACATGTTAATAGGTATACCACGATTAAAAAGAATACTGTTGAACATTGTATTCTCACACTCTTCACACTCAGTGAATCACATCTCTTCATGCTAACCTTTCCATTTGTCCTCCAGGAAAGTACTTCTATGGCTACTTAACATCAATCCAAGACTCCATTATCACCAATATAAGCTGTGAAATGAGAAAATAATATAGTAAACGGTCACCTGTTCACGGTCTAAAAAGCTGCCAAACTTCAGTTCATGCCTAGGAGCCAAGTTCCAACCTGAGAAGAGCTGAAGCTAATTCCATAATAAAAAAAAATAAACTACTTAGTGACGGACTCTGAAACATCCGGTAGCAACAATGAGTTAATGCTCATATCTGCAAGGCAAGTTAATTAATAATGAAAATCCTGTTCGAGGCATATGCAGAAGAGGATTCTCAAACTATGTGTATACTCCTTCAGCAGATTTCTAAAAGGAGAGTGACCTTATAAAACCTGAAACAAGAGACTATGCCCAGCTTCCCATCAGTCAAACAGTAGAGCCATACAGCAAAACAACAAAATTGAGCGAGTTAAAGCAATACCTGAGAAGGTAAGATCTTAATCCCCAGAATCCCACTTAACTCCGAAGTTTGTCTATGTTCAGGAAGACCACCTCCTAACTCATGAAGAATCATACAGAGAGAGTTAACTAATGCTTCAAAACAGGAAAATATTGATGCACATGTATTATTTCCATTCATTTGATTAGCGTGGCCTTCACATACAGTGTTAAGTAAATGAGTGGGTTGAAAATCGAAGTGGCTTAGATGTCTCACCCTTAGTAAGGAAGACGAAGGGAACTTTCAAAGACCCTACATTGTGGACATAGTAAACATAATCAGAAGCAACAACAGCCACATGAGTAAGAAGGTGAGTTTCACTAACATACTCACTAAGTTATTCATGAATTTCAGACCGTCGCAGTTGCTGCTGGTCCCGAGGCTGAAGGTTATTCAATTGAAGGCCAGAGAAACAACGTGGAGGTCGAGAAAGAAACAACCTAGATCTGCTATAATCGTATCACTAAATTAACTAGTGTATTGTGTGATTTATGGCCCAACTAGAAAAGGGTATCAGCATGTCATAAAAATCACACTACATTGCATATTGGTCCATTAAATCGCAACTTATGAGGTTAAAGGACTCCACTATGAACAGAAGTAAACACATGAACAAAAAGCATCAAAGGAAAGAGAGATGACTAGTTGAGCATGCATTTGAAACTCAGACAACCTTTTAGTTTGTCAAGCGATACCAGGATTAGCAGAATACATTTTCCTTCCTCTTGATCACAATTCACTTCATACTCACTATGGCATACATCTGGACAGGATAAGAAACCTGGAAAGTAGTAGTATATGTGAGTTAGAAAACCCAATACTTGACTAGCAGTGTGAAATTCCAAAAAACAAAATAGTTTCCTTTGAAATAAATTTCACTTACAACCTCAACAGGAAGCTCACAAAACACTGCATGATGATTTTTGTTTCCTAAATTGGACCTCAGGATAGGTTCAGATTCACCAAAATTCTAGTAATGGTTCTCCATATTCACACATTTCTCTGAGTGTATCTACCATGCATAGTTTTATCATTTTCCCCTCATTACCGACCTTTCCTCTTGTCTTCTAGTTCTTCCCTCATGGCCTCACTGTTGTACTAGCTCGAAATACTGCGTTTAAGAAGCGAAAAACAGGGCCACTTTCCAAAATTTCAATCATACGACTTGCAGAGTAAAGTTATATTTTGAGTTTTAGGTTTCGATTTTCATGTAACTTCTCAACTACCAAAACAATCTCCAGCACGCTAACTTATGAGTTCTACACTCAACATGCATTAGTCAAACCAAACAAACATACGAATCGTTTAATGGAGGAAGCAAGAGCGGAAACACAATTGAGAATATAAAACTTAGGGTTTGAGAAAAAAGCCCCAATTGAGAGCATCAACTCAATCGAACGCCTCGCCTCCAGAACTCATACCTCGATTCAGATCTTAGATGATAGCGGTTGTGGCTCAGATCTTCCATGACTGAGAGTGAAGATGATGCCCGATGACAATTCAATTCTGAGAGACCCATCGTCCATCCCATCTACAGCGCGTCGAAATTCAACAAGACGTATGAGAAATTCATCTCTCCTCTATGCGTCGATGCTGACAAATCCGAGCGGCCGCGAGACTCTCTGTTGTCATTGGCACTGAAGCTGTTCAATCTAGGGTTTCAATCGATGAGGAATATACGCGGCGGAGGAAACAAAATTGGAGCAAGCTTTCACCCTTCACTTCGTGCTCTCTCTCTCTCTTCCCTTCTATCTCTTTCTCCCTAGAGTTTTCTCCTCTGCCTCACGATATCAGTGAGAGTTGAATTAAATCAATTGAAAAAAAATGATTAATTTATTCTTTTATTTAAAAAATAAAAGAAAAAGAAAAATGAAATGAGTTGTGGGCCTTTGTTGTTACCTGCAGCTAGCAGCCCACCTTTAATTACATTACGACGCTCATATCTTCCGTCCGCTTGTCCGTCAACAATTGTTAGATACAGACGGTCGGAGGAGACTGTCGGTAGGTGACCGTCGCAATTACTTGCTTTTCTTGTAGTGTTAGTGGTAAGATATTTTATATTAAGATCGTGATTTAACGATGATTTAACATATTATATAACTAAAAAATATTCAAAGTTTAAACTGCGATACGATGTTTTTCTGATCAAATTCTTGGTATGATTTCACGAACACTATACAAAATACGATATGACAAGGTTTTTTTTATGGTTACTCAAAATGACATTAAGCACTAGAGGTGCAAACTGCAACCTCTTTTCTTTGGGTACATCTGAGTATAGATCTTACCTTTTTAACTAATTACAATATGAAACTCTATTCTATAAACTTTTGCCCTATACTCAGCATCGACTGGTTGTTCTGGGCTATCAAAATACGCTCATCCTTTATCTTCTTCACAATCTGAACTGGGGAGCAAACATGCTTGGATCCGTACTGTCTAATATTCATTTCCCTCCAAATGTAATTCAGCGACAACCTCCATAATAAACGACCAGCCTTGGCTTTATCAGAACTACCTGACCATGCTCGAATGACCCATTGAAGTTGATCCTGCCAGGTTAGAGCTTCAGGAAATAAGCAAATCTTCCTCATAACAGTTGCAAACACATATCTACTAAAGGAACACATCGCAAACAGATGGTCCCTTGATTCATTGCCTCCTGGACACATTAAACAAGCTGTATCCGTGCCAATCCCCCACATAGCCAGTTTGTCTTTGGTAGTGATCCTGTCAAGAACAATCAACCAAACAACAAGACTGTGTTTAGGAATGCTAGGCTTACCCCATACAGGTTGTTTTATTGACCATTAAATTGAGTTGATTTTCATCATGAATTAAGAGGCTTGTTAAAATTTCATTTTAATTGGTGGGTTTTTCGGATTCATGGGTTCAGGGAACCTATAAACTTGACACCTTTTTTTTCTTCTAAACAAACAATGAGTTGGTGGATAAAACATGATGGATGAGATTTAATTTGAGTCCTAAATGCATTACCTAAGTCCAACTATCAATACTTTAAGAACTTATAATCTCTAAATTGCGAAAGTTTACCTTAGTTGCCTTATATACATACCCAAACCATTAATTATATTTCAGATTTACGGTTTAATATGTTTTATTTTTGTGTATTGTACTTATAATATTTTTGTTTATAAGGCACCAAATACATTAACGATTTTTAATGATTTAAGACTCATTAAACCATTAAATTTTAAATTGCTCACTGCACCGATTCATACTCCGATGCGATCCTCATCGTATCATTCTTCTTATCGGAAGGTAAAAGACCTTAAAGCCAGCATTCTTGTCTTGGCAAATTGGGGTTCTAATATAATTAGGGCTTCGAGAATAGTTGGGCCTGAAGAACAAAGCTAACTACTTTCTTGCATTTCCAAGGCCCGTGCGTGATAAAAACTTTGACACGCGGGGCCGGGCCGGCCCATGTAAGTTTCAAGAGTCATCTCCACTCTCCTCTCTAGGGGTGGAAGTTTGGTTTGCGGATTGCGGATAATCCGCAAACCGCACCAAACCGCATACATTGTGGGTAACTATACCCACAATTTGTGGATAGTGGGTTGGGTGTGGGTAGCAAAATATTGATTTTTGTGGTTAGTGGTTAACCACTATCCACAGCGGTTAACCCACAAAACCCACAATAACCACAATAAGTACATTTATTTATTAATCTAATTTGTAATAAATTATGTGAAAAGTAGAATGTTGCTAATTAAAGTAGGCTCCAAAATCAAATATATATTTATTTAATAAAACAAAACCAAGCCAATACACCGTGTTCGTATGATATACTTTTATTAAATAAGCATTGTCCACGTGGTATATGTTTTATAACAAAATAAAGCCAATGAATGTGGTTTATAGTTTATTTAACACTTTATTAACTTTCTTTTATATAGGCTTTTGTTTTTGTGTAAGAGGACGATAATTCCGCAACTTGGGAGAGAATTCCATTTATCCCTAAAAGTTCGAATAAAAAAGCAAATGAGTCATGCCGTTGATAAAGATGCAATCTATATTTAGATTAGATCCCCTCCAACCCATACACGTTATCAATATGCATTTCCTAAAGAAAGTAAGCGAGTGAAGTGAACAGAGGAGAGGGAGGTTGACTACTTAGGAGGTTCCGAGTACCGTACCCTCGCTCGTTCCATGTCTTGGGCTTCTTTACTTAGTTTTAAGTCAATGTGTTTTTTTTCCTTCACTCGACCGATAGGTTTATTATCATATACGAGTCGAAAGAGTGAAAGAAGGAAAATTTTTGTGGGTATCCACATCCAACCCGCAGTGGATAGTGGTTAACCACTACCCACTGTGGGGCGGGTTGTGGGTAGCATAATTCTATATTTGTGGGTGTGGTTACCCACAAAATGTGGGGCGGGTAACCACACCCACCCCAATTTCCACCCCTACTCCTCTCTATCAGTCTGTCTACATGTAGAAACTAGATTGGGACCAGCCCGTTGGCTGGATGAATTACATATATGGTATAAACGATAATAGTAACTGCCCAAACAAAATTATATTTTTATTATGTACCATGAAAGAATCTAAATTATTCAATTACTATTAGTATAAATTGGTAACATACATTATAATTTTTTTTATATCCTAATCATTCATGAATAACGGTCTTTAATAAAAGTATAAAAAAGCTCATGCAAAGTATCAATTCCTAAAAAGATTAATAAGAGTGAACTTCAAATTTACTACTTTCAGAAATTACTACAAATTTTATCTTTCCAAAAATTACTACAAAAGTTCTTTTGGGCATTTTTTGTGATTGTTTCACCATCAAAATCATTTTTTATCAATGCGGCTTCATCTTCACTCATGAAACCTTTATATTAACCACCAATAGTCTTTTCCTTATCTAATGCATTTCATTGAATCTCAAACTCTAGTTGTAAAATGTTTGAAAATGTGAAACATCATTTTCACGCCAGTTGAATTTACTTTACCCAAATCTAAACATGATCAACAATTCGCTCTCTTCACCCATCTTGAAAATATATATATCCACCACCAACAATCTCTTCCTTATTCACAATAATGCCATTATCCATCGTCGTATCCGCTACCGCCACCATTAGCATACTCTTTCTCTTCTCGCACATTTTATCGAAAGCAAAAGTTTAATGGTACAACATTTACATTTGTGAAACACCATTTTCAAGATGTTCAATTTACCTTGTCCATGTCATGAACTTTGTGTGAGATTACCCTTCTTTAGCTTTCCTTATCTTTAAATCTATTTACTCACTAATGAGGTTCGCGATATTGTAATCGATGAGTTTGATGTGAAATTCAACTTCATTCCTTCAGTTTGTAGGAGTTGAGAAGGTAAAGGTCCTCTCATTCTATCACTGTCTTCAAATAGTTTCTCATTATGCATTCCCAAATAACTAACTCTCTCGCATACCGGACCAATAAAGTCAGATTCAACAAAAAATTTCCACATTTAATCTTGAATCTATAAAATGGAAGCAATTTGGATATACTATTTAGTCGACGACATTATGTTTTGGTGTGTTTTCCTCGAATGAATGAAGTTGAAGTAAAAAAGAATGAAATAGTATATGTAGATTGTTGCCTATCCTAAAAAGATTGATGTATAATTCTTATAAAAGTACTTTGGTGAGAGAACCTCTTATAAGAGTAATTTGAACAAAATCTGTCTTCTTCTCTTGCATTTTATTGAAAGCAAACATCTAATGGTAAAATATTTTCAAATATGAAATATCATTTTAGTGCAAGTAAAATTCAACCTTCCTAATCTTCAAAACTGTGTACTTACTTATAGGGCCTGTGATATTGGAATCAGTGTGTTTAGTGTCGAACTTGAACTCCATTGCCTCAATTTGTAGGAGGTAAAGAGGTAGGTATCCTCTCATTCACTCACAGGCATGAGGCATGGAATAGTTTCATCCCTACAGACTTTCCAAAAAATCCAACTTCCTTGTGATCCAGTACAACAAAGTTAGACTAAGCAATTTTATCCCCAATATGAATTTGATTTCTGAATTTGTAAAATGTAAAAAATGAGATTCATTATGTAGTAATTTTTTTTAGTGGGTATGGAATTTTTTCTCTCAAATGAATGAGTTGAAAATAATGAAAGAATAGATATTGATTATTACCAAGTGTGAATGACAATTAAAATTTAACTGTGTGTATAGCTTGGCCATCGAATAACCTTCAAAATAAGTTGAGAATATTTTTATGGGTTATAGGTATAATTTGCCCCTCTACTATACATTTTTATCAAACATGCCCCTCTACTATATATTACATCAAAATTGTCCTTCTACTATGTATTTTCTCTAACATGCCCTTCCGTTAATTTTTTCATCCAGAACCGTTAAACTCGGTCAAACCTTGGTATCACCAATATGAGTTTACAAAAGTATCCCTAATAATTTATGGAAAAAATTAACAATTAAAACAAATTAAATTAAAACCCCACACCACCACCGTCGCTAAAGCCTCGCAATTGACATGATCTTTTCTTCAGAAATGAAAATGGGAAGCCATTGTCGCTCTAATCTCCACATCCACGTTGCTATAAACAAATCTTTTTCGGGATGTGAGAAGAGTATTTACAGATTTGGGTATCGAAAAGCCTAATGAGACTGCTCAAAGTCAAAATATATGAAACAATGTTATTTTCCTGTACGATTGTGGATCTCAAATCTTTATCCTATCGTGTAGTGCCTCTCGCCGCCAAATCTCGTCATTGTCGCCACATCGTTCTCGATTCGGATCCACTCTGTCGACTGCTATTACCATTGATCTCGAGCACTTCTTCATATGCAAATTTGAAGAAGAAAGAGTTTAGGTTTCGAAGCGAATTTTCAGATTGGGAATTTCACCCTTGGCTGTCGCCGCTTGGTACTTGCTAGTCGTTTCAATTGCCTCCAATGATAGGTTGTCAATGGTATCTTCGGACCAATGAAGCAGAAAGAAGCGGGAAGAACAAACTGCGTATATTTCAATTGGCCTATAAATTTGTGGTTGGTTGTTTATTATAATAAAGGGCGTATTTGTTATTTTAGGTTGGTCATACCATGGTTTGACTAAGTTTAACACTTTTGGATGAGAAATCTAACGGAAATGCATGTTTGAGAAAAATGCGTAGTAAATGAACATATTATACCTATAACTCTACTTTTACCTACGTACACATTGGAATGATAATATTTTCAAATTCAAGCATTTTTCATTCGTGAACAAACAATAATTATATTCTTTACATAAAACATCTAGAACAATTTTAATAAAAAATCTTATCCAACAAATCTATTAACAACTAGAAATAAAAGGTTATTGATATTGTACAAATCTACTAACGATTAGAACTATAAAATTTTTGTATGTAACTAAAACTAAATTTTCTGTTGACATGAAACCCAGATGATAAAGCATATCATGTTTTGAAAACTAGATTATGAATTATCTACATCTACATCTACACTATATATTATGGCAATTCAAAAGTAACTTCTTGCCACATAAGCACTTGGAGAATTCACAAGTTGCCAATATGGACAATTTTTTTGCAAACAAAAAATATAATTATTGATCTATTTATGATGCTATCTCTCTCTTCTTTTAATACTTCTACTCATGTTTACTAAACATTAGTAATAAGTTACATATTGATGAAAATGTAAGGAAACACACATAAGCAATAATATTTATGTCAATTAAAAAAAAATAAAATGAAAACAGTGAGTGACATATATTGCATTTGTTAAAATCAAAAAATATATTATATTTTATCAAGTAAATTTTCTACCCATTTCACTAAAACCTAAATAATAATTTCATTTTGATGAACAAGTAAAGAAGTACACACACAAATAATATTTTTTTATCGATTAAATAAAAGATAGCGATAAAAAGAGAGAAAACAAGCGTTTGACAATCAATCGACTTTGATAATGACTTGACTGCCAAGGTGGTACTCCCATCCCACCCAAGATTTTCTCGGATGAAGCAACTAAATTGGGCCTTACGTGGGCTAACACGATAGCAGGCCGAGCCCGACTTCCCGGGATGGCAACATCTCTTCGTACCTTATATGGATTTGGAAGGGGTAGAAATCCGAAGTTGGCGTTGGAGTCGGTCGTCTGTTGTCCCTCTATTAGTTTCAATTCCTCACCGAAGTCTGAAGGAGCGGTAGAAATCCGAAGTTGCAGTAGGGCGGGTGGAATTTGGATTGTTTAATTTTGTTTTAGGTGGAGACCGGTGGCCAATGAAGTTGTATGTCGCTCAACTGAAACCATTCATCACTTATTTAGTTATTCCAGCCTAACAATGTTTTCTTTGATTTCACTAATAGTGTAGACCAATCTTGCAATTTGTAATATTAACAATTGATTTAAACGTGTAATATGATCAAGCTACTCAACTTTCAACGACATCACATGTATTTAGCTTAGGAGAGACCGAGAGAGATATCGGGGTTCGATTTTTCTGGTTAAATGATAATTTGAACCGTTTCATCGTTTATGATATGGGATTTAAAACAATTGTTCTCACCACTTTTGTTTTTTTGTTTAATTGGGAAACCAATAACAAACTAAAAAATTTCACTTTGCTTGAAGATTTGCCCTTTGTTTAATTTTCAATTTCGAGTTCAAGAGGATACATTATAAAAAATTTATTTTTGTGACTACGTGCCAATTTAACAGAAATGATATTCCACCTCTACATTTGGGCCTTTTAGGCACTTTTGAAATGGATGGTAGTGTGCCCTTCGGTTGGGATTGGAAAAGGGAGGGAGAGGGGACATTATCGTACAAATTAGTGAAATGGCGGGACGAATTATATTCATCTATGAATGAATAAAAATATTATTATTACTAGCACTGGGCTTGGCCTGTTGGCCGAGAGAGTTTAGCAGAAATAGTTCAGAAACACCAAGACAAATTGTCAAACTATGCATAATGTGTCACAATATAATAGAAAGAGTAGGAAATTTATATAACCTTAAATAGAATGCAACTAAATGGTCTTTGTCTATTTATAATTGAGGTGTGCTACTTAAGTAAACTATATAGTTGATTATTGGAGTTGTTTCCCATGATACATATGTAATCAACCTTTAGAATGTTGTTGTAGTGTTTTCCCCAATAGAAATCATTATTGTTGATTGGAACACGGGTGATGGATCTGAAGTTTGCAGGCTTTGAAGTATATAGAGCACAATTCAAAGTTTTCACTAACCCTCATATCATAATGTGAAAATTGCCTTACAACAATGTATAATTTTTCTTAGAATGTATATAAATAATGAGGATGTCTAAAAAAGACCACATAGAAGATAGGGCGATGCAAAGAATGAAGAGTTAAAAATCTCTTACCATATTGGAAGAAGATAATCGAAATTATTTTATTTCTCGAATTGAACAAATACTGTCACTTTTTTTACAACTTCATAATGTTTCACTTTAATCTTTGTTTCATTGCCCTTAGTATGGGAAAATAAGTGAATATTCCAAAGGTTATTGTTTGTGACTACCATTATATCTATATATATCAAGACATTTACTTACAACTTTAACAAAGAGTGCAGTCAGGTGCGGATCTTGGAAATACACCAAGGGTATTCAATAATGAAACAAAAGTATCAAGGTCTGCCTCCACTAATTACACCATCACAGGTCTGCCCTGGATGCAATAGAAGATAATTCAAGTTAAATTTGGAGGTCGCAGAAGACATTAATTCCATCAGTTATTCGTTATTGATTGTCATTGACTCCTAACTTTTCGTTGACAACTTCATCTCCTTCGATAAGTTCGATTCTATAACGTATTATAAACGGTTACAATACATACATAATAATCAAACTCTCATGGCCAACAGGGCAGGCCCTGTGCTAGTTGATTAATACTGAATTTGGGGATTCTTTTTAAAGGGTTTGAACGCAAAGTGTGCCCAAATAATTAATTAAGTCAAAACCAATATATTCTCCCCAGGAAGCCAAATCAAGCGGCGGTCATGGTCCATGAAACCGTACCAGAGACCGTACCGGAAAAGTCAGCGGTAGGCTATTTTATGGTAAAATCGTGGTTTTATCGTAGTTCAACCGTTGTACCGTTAAATACTGCCTACCGGTTTAGCCTCCGATACTGGTATTTCATGGTTGAACCGCCGATACGGTACGGTTTCATGGACCATGGCGGCGGTGCGGATGAAAAAAATGCTTCCTTTGAAAGGACCAAAGGGCCCTTCCTTAAATTGCGCATGAACCAACAATTTTCCATTCTCATATATTCTGGCGGAGAATGTCTTTATAGTAATGGTAGGATTAAATGGGTTAATACCTTATTTTGTTCTGAACTATGACCATATAATCAATTTTGGCCTGTGGTTTAAGAAATTAACATTCTGGCCTCAATTATTCAACATATATACCTAATTGGTCCGACACATGGTTTGACCGTCAATTTGGACGGTCAACACGCGCATGTCATTGTCTCATCAACCTAAAAATCATTAAAAAATTCAAATTTAAATTATTTTCCTAATTTCTATTATTTATCATAATCAAATTAACCAAAAAATTATAAAAAATAGATATTTTTTTGTTAATTTGAAAATGATAAATTCTATAAATTAACCAAAAATTATCAAATTATTTTAAAATTTTATTTTTTGGTTAATTGTAAAATGATAAATTAGAAAAATTAGAAAAAATAATTTGAATTTGAATTTTTTTAATGATTTTTAGGCTAACATGGCGTGTTGACCGTCCAAATTGACGGTCAAACCATGTGTCGGGCCAATTGAGACTATATGCTGCATAGTTGAGGCCATGATGTTAATTTCTGAAACCACGGGCCAAAGTTAATTATATGGTTATAGTTCGGGTCAAAATAATGTAATTACCCAAATTAAATAGCAACTTAGCAAAAGTAAAAAAAAAAACAACTTAGCAATGGGTAGGTATTTAATCATCAATATAATCCAGCTCATGTAAACATCAGATATGTATAGATGAAACTAGTCACGAGCCCGACCAATTGGCCGGATACAACTGTTAAACAACAATAATAATGTATTCATTTCCATTAGTGATAATTTTATCTCAAATATTAATTGACTATTTTTCCTTCTTCTCTTGCATTTCAATAATCTCTTCCTTGTTTCATGCATTTCCTCTGAGTTATGCTCTTCCTCGTCCTTCCCTATCTAGGAAATTGTGTACTCACTTGTCTAGTTAGAGATGTTGTCATCTGTGAGCTTGATATTGAACATTAACATCATTCCCACAACTGTAGGAGATGAATAGGTGGTGGTCCTCTCATTCCATTATTGTCTTGAAATAGTCTCTCAACCAACATTCTGAAAAATCAACCGCTCACTTGATTGATAAAAATAAAGTCAACCTGAGCTGGTTTGTCCGCAACTCAAAGGTGGATCATGAATCTGTATTATGATGGTAATGACATAAACAATAATAAAAATTGTATGAAGTACGTTATTTTTTAGTTGTTAAAAGGAAAAAAATCAAAATTATTCAGTTAATAATAGAAAAATAGTCCCGTGAGGTAAGATAGGTGAAAAGTAGGGATGACAATCAAACTTACTACTGCGGGTATCAACAGCCCCCGACCTAATCAACACGAAGAATTCCTACATTGGCAGAGTATGGGGTGAGTATGGGTAAAATCCACAAAAAGTTTGATGGGGTTGGGGCGGATATAGTTTTAAACTCCATCACCCCATACCAAAACCTGGCCCTATCAAGAGTATTTATTCAAATATGAAAAATAGAGAGATCAAATTCAAATATGCCAATGAAAAGAAGGATAATTAAAAAAAATAGAGTTTAGATGTAATTGATTGGCCACGCAAAGCAAACCTTAATTTGTTTCCCTTAAATTCTCCCTTCATACCTTCACTTCTTTCTCCCTTTTAACGTGATTATGTTAGTTATTTTTGGCTTAGTAAATGTGTTGAAGTTGTAGATGAATGACTCAGATGATACTGTATTTTTTTCTTTTTAGATTAACAGCTGTTTTAGGATTGAAGTGTCGAATTCGTATTAAAATGATTGTATAGTTGCATTCGTGATTTATTAGGCCCGCTTAGTATTATAATTAAAAATCTACATGTCAAATTTTAGGTATAGCAATGTTAGATGTACGGGCGTGTATCAACCACGGGTATGAGAATGAGGATGCAAAAACTCCTCTGTATAGGTATGATGCGGACATGAGTCTGATTATTTAAAAATGGATATGGGGATGATTTAGAAAACCCCTCTCAAACCCACACATTACCATACATAGTGGAAAACCATGTATTTTGTAACAATTTCCAAAAGATCCAAATGATCATCCCACCAAAATGCGAATAAGGAAACTATAGGTAATGTTTCAAATGTAAATAAAGGGGAAGTCACGCCAATCCAGCAATCACCTCACTTTATGTCATAGGCAAACCAAATGTGAGTAAAAGACAAACGTAGCGCCGACTGAAATGTAGATCTCCATTTTCTAATCTAATATTGGCTCCGACCTGGGGCCAAACTTGAAAAAAATGATTTTTTAGCCCATTTTCTTCTCTAACTCATCCTCTTTGGCCCCAAAAAATGGAGAAGGACAATTAAAATTGGACTTGAGGCTTTTGGCATGGGTGGCTGCATAGAGGTGGATGGAAATATGGTGGGTCTGCGGTAGGCACGCCAAGAACGCATGCGCGTGAGAGGAAGGCTTCCTCCCACATACATGTTTCTCAGGCAAACCCCGCGTGTACCAGGATGAGATGGTGATCATTTGTATGTGCAAGGATCACATTTATTTGTGTAACTATCCTACCAAAGAGAGTTACCTCACAACCAATCCTTAGTACAATCTGAAGAATTTAAATAATCGGGAAGTTTTTGTTGGAGCTCTTTGGGGGTAGTAACTTTTCCAGTGAGTCTAGTAGATGTCAATAAACCTGAATATTCAAATAATATGGGCAACAACCTCTGCGGAAGGGAAAATTGAAATGTGAATGTTTGGTTCTATATGCCTTTCTTGTTAATTTCATCTTGTTTAATGAAATTAACTTGTAAGCTGGAATGGCTGGAATATTGGTGCACGATATAGCCTTTTTATTTGATTCAAACTTGATTACCAATTTGTTTGCAATAGGCCTGTAATCTCATCTTGTCGGGACTGACCTTGAAGTTCTTCATGGTGTAGACTCTGTTCACGAAATATAGGCTGGAAGTCCTTGATTTGCCCTTTAGTTATTTGCATTATTTGATTCAAACTTGATGACCAATTTGTTTGCAATAAGCCTGTAACCTCATGTTGTCGGAGTGATGACACGCTACGACACAACACCAAACTACGACCAAGTGTAATCGCAGTCCGGAAATGCAGAATAGTGGCAATTTCTAATTATCAACCCGCGGTCTAGATCTACTTCCTACTCCGTGATTATCTATTATCTATCCAACTAAGTCGATTGATTGTTGTTTTTAACTAAAAGCAGTAAGAAAGCAGGAATTGGTTCGGTTTTCTGAAGCAAAGGAAGAGTCACTCGGGAATGAGTCCCCCTAGCTCCTTAGTTAGGTCTCAGTTGTAATTACCCTGGGTTGATTTACTGTTGATTAAACTGACCAAGCCCTCTCAATCTAACTACCCGGCAGACGACTAGTCTTCACCGGGATAGAAAGCTGAAGCAATAAGCACAGAACTCCACTACTGGAATTGGATTCCAGTACAAAGCAGTAGACTGACTAACTCTCGTATAGCCAATCTACTACTACCGAATGAAGAAGCTCTCACAACCTATTCAGATTCTATCTATCTCAGGTTGCAGCAGAAATCAAGAAAAGCTGATCAGACTTCAATCAATTCAATGAATCATGCATTATTCGATTAAAACCAAATAATATAGCAATCCCAAGTCATTACAATCATGATCCCTAACACATGGAACTAGGGTTATTCATACCCAAGTGAGAGAAGGGTCTACTCCATAGAGAGAGAGAGAGAGAGAAAAACAGAATACAAAGCAGTCATACTCATAACAATGGGAAGAATATGCTCTGGGATGATGATTTTTCACTCCTATGATGATCTCCAAGCTCGATTTGAAGAAACCCAGCTCCAAGATCGCTTCTAGGGTGTGTTCTTCGCTCTTTCTCTCTCTAGGGCTCTGTTTTTGTTCTGAAAAGTCGATCCCCTCACTTGTGGCTCGAAATTGGGTTAAAACCAGAATTCCCGACTCACACGGGCAGGCCACACAGCCGTGTGGCTTACCCAGATGCCCGTGTGTGTGTGTCAAAACGCGGCGTTTCAAATAAATGGACTTTAGGCTACCTACACGGCCAGGGACACACGGCCGTGTGGAATCTCCAGTATGCCCGTGTGAAGCCTCGCTAAATCCCACACGGCCACATGGGTTTCTTACACGGCCGTGTGGGTTTTAGGAGTGCCTGTGTGGCTTCCTCAGCGTCTCACCATACGTTCGATCTTCGTCCAATCGACCCGAACTCGCTCCCAAACCTTCATTCACGTACTAGGACCTGAAATATCACAAACAAGAACAACCTAGTGTGAAATCGGTCTAAAACACGAGAATCAATATCTCAAACGGCTCAAGAATAGGGGTAAAAACATGTGCAATTAACGGTCTATCAAACTCCCCCACACTTAACCGTTTGCTTGTCCCCAAGCAAACCAAGTCAGACACAAGGTAAGCTCACATATTTCAATCATACCAACATTGGGGACAAATCATATAGCCACAGAACACGTGAATCCTCCTGACTTTCAAACATCAACACATGAACAACTTCAATAACAACCTGGACAACCACCACAGAAGACATTTGAGTGCAGCAAAATCGAGTAAAGGAGGAGTCTCCCTTCTGTTCATCAACCAACATAGACTTGACTCAACCACTTACTCAAGACAGTCACCTCATGCATAAAACTCAAGAGATTAGAATCAAGAACGAGACATCTAGGTCCTCACCGGGGTAAAGAGTGTAAAGAACAAGGAAATGAATCGCTCACTCTCGACCAGTGGGGTCAGGACAATTTGAGGCGAAAAATGCGCATGCTTATTCTCTCAATCCCTAACATCTCTTCACCATAACGACAGCCTCTAAATGTTAGAGCTCACATAAATGGTTGTCATCACTAACTAATCTGGAGGTCTTAGACACATGTTCAAATGACTGGCTAGGGTCTTGGACATGGGGAAAAGGCCTTTTAGGTGGTGGAAGTATTCATAGCACAAGGTTCCACATTTCCAAACCCAACAAACTCACAGTCAATCAAACCAATAACTTCCTTTCTGCTATTCTGCATTACTCAAATTCTTCAGAGCACAAGAGCGAAGGAGGTCACATAAATGTTAGTATTTCCAAGCCAGACTGCTAAGAAACACTACTTAATGGGCACTATTTAGATTTTTGGTGGTGGCTCTCTTTTGCTTTCATTTTTTTTTCTTTGTTTTTTCTTTTTTTTTTCTTAAGAGAACCACCACCTCTGCACATTTTTCAAACACCTGCCCAACTTTTTAAGAACTACCTCCAACTCTCACATTATATTTAGCAGAAACAGCAGAGAACATGTAAAAGAAAACACTCTGTGGAACCTTCTAAGAGATGCAAAAGGGTGATTTTTCATTGCAGACCGAAAGAAAGGATAACACTGCTCAAAGGGGCTGACTAGGGGGTATGACACACCAGGACAGTCAATTTGGTCGTGGGCTAATCCTATACCTCCATCATCTTAGCTAATGACAACGTGAATGCTACACATCATGGAAGAGGGACCTATCGCACAAGAAAGAAACGAGCAGGCTCAAATCTGAACCCCCTACACAACTCTACTGCACGTCTCAGTCATCATTATAGGTTGTCCTAGTCACCATCCAGTTGTCATGCATTAATCCGAAAACTATTCAATTCACCAATCAAAACACAGTGCCAATATGATCAAACAACCGTGCTTGGAGCCCTCAAATCTCGAGATTTGGACAGCGGACTAGGCTCCAAACACACGTATATAGATTCCAACCGATACAAAGCACCCCCCCCCCACACTTAAGCACGACATTGCCCTCAATGGAGCATAGGGAGAGATAATGGGAACGATGTTACCGGATTGAAATACTGCGGGAGACTGGAAGTGGACCAGTCAGCGGGGAACATGTGGAACGAACGGGCAGTTCTGCACGAAGGAAATAACAAGAACACACTAGCACACTATGCGTTAGGGATCAGAGTTGGCCCAGATGGCCACACAAACGACAATCCACAAAAGAAAACCAAAAGTACAAAAACAAACGACAGACTCAGTTCAAGCTCCTCAAACACATGGAGCAAACATAAAAAGTCTAAAACAAAAAAAAAACAATCTGAGGGGCGACGAGTACAGCCTACTCGTCACCAAGGTTGTCGAGGTCAATGTCGTTCATAAAGGCGTCATCGTCGGCGGCCGGGGGTGGTAGGGGAGAGTCCTCCCAAGGAGTCCTCCAGACTGGCTGCTCGCCCGGTATCAGCTGGAGCAGGTGTTGCTGGACCTCCTGCATACGCCGAGAGCGGGCCTTCTCCCGCTCGATGTGAGCTAGAGTCACCCCCTGCTGGGTCTCCATGCGGTCCAGGCGCTCATTATATGCAGCCATCCGGCTCTGATACTCGGCCTGGTGAGCCGAGTACTGCTGCTGGAACTGGAGCTGATGGTCGATGATCTAATGATTCTGGATGCTCAGCTGCTGGAACTGGTGGGCGAAGTAGTTCTACAATGGAAAGGTGGAGCTGCTACCCCCGTACTCGAAGGTGGTCGGGCGGGCAACAGCAGTATCATCCACATCCTCGGGGTGGACATCCTCATCAGCCTCGTCCTCAGGAGCATTTGGCTGGTCCTTCGCTGGGATCTGAGGTTGCGAAAACCCCTCGATCCACTCGCAGTAGGTGCATACTCTTGACCGTGTCCTCACCGAAAGCACTAGTGCCCCCTGCTCCGTGCACCCCTGCAGGGAAATCTGGAAGTAGGTGGCCAGGCGGGTGATGAGGGGAGCGCAGTGGAGGCTCTTCAGTTCTGAAGCAGTCTTGGCAAAGGTTCTGGCTACCACAGAATCCAGGTGGAGAAGATGGTCCGCCTGGCGCATGGACTGGATGAAATACAGCGCTCGCCTGGTGATGATGCTGGAACTCTCTCCGGCTGGAGTGTAGGACTTCGCCAGCAAGTGGTGGAGAATGCGGTCGTCGAGCTGCAGGGTGCTGACCTTCGTCCGCCCAGCAATGAAGGGACGCTGGTCGGGCTGAGCTAGGCGGGTGTACAGAGTCTTGAAGTTCACCCCCTCTGGCTCGGTGAGCTCGGTGACGTAGTCCCTGTCATCGTCCAGGCCGAGCTCGAGAGCGGTCGCCAAGTCGTGGTAGCTCATGGAGCAGGGCGCACCGCCGAGACGGAACTTGACGGCTTCATCGTCTGCCCAATCCTCGGTCTCTTCGTGCTTGAAGGTCGTATAGAACTCCAGCACGAGCTTGTGGTAAACTGTCTCGCGGATTGATAGCAGACGGCACCAAGGGCGGTTGGTGACAATGGCGGAGAAGTGGTCATAGCATTTCAGCTTCTCAAACTCCCGCCTGGACCAACAATGATGTTGCCCAAACGGACAGGCCAGGACGCGCTTAAACCGATCCTGGTGTGGGGCCCTCCTCAAATCCCTGACAAACGGGTGCTTGAGGTCGGGTTTCGTCATGATCCTGCAAAAATAACAACCCAAAGTGGAGCCAAAAGAGCCATAGAAAAGGTTAATCACACCCCCACACTTGAGAACAGAAAACAGCCGAACCATGTTTTCATCCATAGTTCGGGGGTCAATAACTCAATCAAACAAGCATAATCTGGGTGGGGGTGCACATCCATGATAAAGTAGGCAACTTAAGCTTCACATCCATAGTAAATACACCCTCAAAGCACATCATTAAGGGCCCCAACCGGCTCCCACAAAATGGTATGAAAAACAGGCATTTCATCGAACACCTTGTGTGCATTATTAAGTTAAGCATAAAATTGACAAATTCATAGCACACAAGGGCTCAATCAAGCAAGAGGGACATTGCCCAACCTCATTCACACAGAAACCAAGCCTTCCCCTCAATCAATTGCACACAAATCACACGACACAAAGGTGTTCTCTAAACATACACCCTAACACCCAATTCTCCACAATTCACAAGGTTAAGGGTAAAATCAAACATGGAGACACAAGTAGAGGTGTGGGGGATGATGAAGGGAAGGCAATGGAAGCGACTAAAATCTCAAAATCTGCCCGGAAATTGCTCATCGGAGCCTCGTCGGAGTCTCGCCGGAAATCGCCTCCGGTGACTCAAAATCGGTCCAAATCGCCTCCAAATCGAGGGATAGGCCAAAAAGGATGAGGGAAGAGTGGGTTGGGTGGTGGTTTGGTGAAAAATCGACCGAAAATGGCCGAAAATTGCCCGAAAAGGAGAAAAGTCGCGGTTTTCCGGCGAGGGGGAGAGAATTCCGGCGAGGGGAGGTTGGTTTTCTGACCACGCGGCTGTGTCGGCCAAATATATAGGCGCTGGTTCGGCGACACGGGCAGTCTCACACGGCCGTGTGAGATGCAATAGTGCCTGTGTGGGCCAACACAGCCTGGCCGAGGATTTCCACAAGGCTGTGTGAATTGCAAAACTGGCCGTGTGGAAATTGTCGAGCCTTCACACGGCCGAGGGCCAAAACCACACGGCCGTGTGAGGGACCCCTCCTGGCCGTGTGGATTTTCCAGGGCCTCCACACGGCCATAATCCAGTTCCACACGGCCGTGTGACTTTTAGGGTTGGCCGTGTGGGCTGCCAGAACTCCGAAATTGACTTGTTTTCACTCAAAATCGACATACGACTCTTGGACAACACCTCAAGACTCAAAAACACACAAAAAATCAAAAGGAAAAAGGTAAGAAAATGCAAACCTAGGTGGGGTTGCCTCCCCACAAGCGCTTTTTTACCGTCTTTTAGCTGGACGCCAGCAGAGGAACTAAGGGTCCTCGAGCTTGATCAGCAGCTTTGCGCGCTCGATAGCACCTCCCAAGTACAACTTTAGGAGGTGTCCATTCACCTTGAATGGCTCAGTTTGAGCATTGCTGATCTCCACCACACCGTGCAGGAAAACTTGGGTGACCGTGAAGGGTCCTGACCACCTCGAACGTAGCTTGCCCGGGAAGAGTTTCAGGCATGCATTGAAGAGCAGAACACGATCACCTACCTGAAACTCCTTCGGGCCCCCTTAACCGAGCGTCGTGGAGACGCTTGGTTCGCTCTTTGTAGAGCAGGGTATTCTCGTAGGCGTGGTAACGCCATTCCTCCAACTCCAGCAGCTGCAACTTACGTTCAGTACCTACAACAATCAAATCCAGGTTTAGCAGCTTAATGGCCCATAAGGCCTTGTGCTCTAGCTCTACTAGCAGATGACACGCCTTCCCATAGACAAGCCTATAGGGAGAAGTGCCAATCGGGTTTTTATAGGCCGTCCTATATGCCCAAAGAGCATCATCGAACTTGGTGGACCAATCCTTGCGGGACTGATCCACCGTCTTTTCAATTATCCGTTTAAGCTCCCGGTTCGTCAGCTCGGCTTGCCCATTCGACTGGGGGTGGTTAGCCACCGACACCTGATGCTTAACACCATAGCGAGAGAGGAGTTTAGTGAATTTCCCTTGAAAATGGGTTCCTCTATCACTAATGATGGCGCGGGGTGTCCCGAACCGGGAGAACAGCTGCTTCAGAAATGAGCAGACCCGTCTTGCATCATTGGTGGGCATGGCTTGAGCTTCTACCCACCTCGAGACGTAGTCCACTGCAACCAATATGTACAGATTGCCAAAATATGGAGGGAATGGACCCATGAAATCGATACCCCAAACATTAAAAATTTCACAAATGACAGAAATATGTTGGGGCATCTCATCCCGGGCAGAAATGTTACATGACCTTTGGCAGCGGTCGCACTGTCGTGCGAAGGTGTCCGCATCCTTGAAAAGCGAGGGCCAATAGAAGCCCGACTGTAGTACCTTCCGCGCCGTGCGGTTTCCTCCATGGTGACCTCCAATAGGTCCCTCATGACATTGAGACATGATATCTCCCATCTCGTGCTCCATGACACAACGCCGGATCACGCCATCTGCTTTGATCCTGAAGAGGTAAGGATCCTCCCAGAAATAATGCTTCAGGTCGGAGAAGAACTTGTACTTTGCATGAGTGGCCATCCCTTTGGGTAGCTGCTTGCCTACAAGATAATTGGCAAAGTCAGAATACCAAGGGACCACGTTGTCCACCAATGTCATCGCCAGTAATCTCTCACCCAGGAAGGAGTCATCGATTTCTTCCACGAAGTTGTCCACTGGAGGGGCTTCCAACCATGAAAGATGATCTGCAGCAACATTCTCGGCTTCCTTCTTGTCTTGGATTTCGATATCAAATTCCTATAGAATCAGGATCCAACGGATGAGCCTAGGCTTTGCATCAGCCTTGCTCATCAGGTAGCGAATCGCCGAGTGGTCAGTGTAGACCACCACATGGGAGAGCACCAGATAGGGTCGGAACTTATCAAATGCATACACCACAGCGAGGAGATCCTTCTCAGTGGTGGTGTAATTCTCCTGTGCATCGTTCAAGGTCTTTGACGCGTAGTAGATGGGCTGGAAGTGCTTCCCGCGTCTCTGACCCAGAACTGCTCCGACTGCATAGTCACTCGCATCGCACATCAGCTCAAAAGGAAGAGACTAGTCAGAAGTCACCATGATAGGTGCATGGGTAAGCTTCTCCTTCAGAGTCTCGAATGCAGCTGTGCACTCAGGAGTGAACCGGAATGGTGCATCCTTCTCCAGCAGCTTGGTCAAAGGCAGGGAAATCTTCGAGAAATCTTTAATAAAGCGCCGGTAGAAGCCTGCATGACCCAGAAAACTGCGAATCCCCCTCACATAAATGGGAGGAGGTAGCTTATCGATCGTCTCAATCTTCGCGCGATCCACCTCAATCCCCTGCTTGGAGATCTTGTGCTCGAGCACAATCCCCTCACGGACCATAAAGTGGCACTTCTCCCAGCTGAGTGGCAGATTGATCTCCTCCCACCTCTTCAAAACGAGTTCTAGGTTATGGAGACAATGAGTGAAGGAGTCTCCATAAACCAAGAAGTCATCCATGAAGACTTCCATGATCTCTCCGACCAGTCGGTCGAAGATCGCCATCATGCATCTCTGGAAGGTCGCCGGTGCATTACACAGCCCAAATGGAATCCACTGGTAAGCAAAAGTACCAAAGGGGCAAGTGAATGTGGTCTTCGCCTGCTCCTCTGGTGCAATAGGAATCTGGAAATAACCAGACTTGCCATCCAGGAAGCAATAAAAATCTTGACCAGCCAACCTCTCCAGCATCTGATCAATGAAAGGTAGGGGAAAATGATCTTTCCTGGTGGCGTCGTTCAAGCGCCGGTAATCGATGCAGACTCTCCAGCTGGTCACGGTCCGCATCGGGATCAGCTCTTTCTTCTCATTCGGGACCACAGTCATCCCGCCTTTCTTTGGGACCACCTGAGTGGGGCTGACCCACTTGCTATCAGATATAGCAAAGATGATCCTTGCATCCATGAGCTTCACAATCTCTGCCTGTACCACTGCCTCCAAGTTAGGAGACAATCTCCGCTGTGGCTGCCTGACTGGCTTAACCTCATCCTCCATCAGAATTCTGTGGGAGCAGAAGGATGGGCTAATGCCTCTGATGTCTGTGATCTTCCATGCCATGGCCCGGGCATACTTCTGCAGCAGAGCCACCAGCCTGCTCTTCTGCTCGGGTGTCAGATCCGAGCTAATAATGACCGAGAGCTTATTCCCCTCCCGGAGAAATGCATACTCCAGGTGAGAGGGGAGGGGCTTAAGCTACAGCTCTGGTGGCTCCTCCAATGATGTAGCAATCCGGGGTGAGATAGGGATCGGCTTGAATGGTATCTCTCGCCCCTCGATCGCGGCCTCGTCTAGCTCCGCGAGCTGCTCCTCCAGTTGCCCGTCCTGTGATGCCTGTTCCCCTAGCGATAGACAACGCTCAAGGAAATTGTCAGTACCCGCACTCGTGATGGCGAGTGCGGTCTCAAAATCAGCAACAACATCACAGTAGTCTAGATCATCATGGAGCTGAGGGTGTTTCATATTATCAGAAACAGAGAAGGTATTTTGTTCACCCCCAGCTCGCAAAATTAATTTCCCATCATTCACATCAATGAGCACCTTGGCGGTGGCGAGAAAAGGTATACCCAATATTAATGGCACATCCACATCCTCATTTATGTCCAAAATCACAAAATCAATAGGATATGATTATGGCCCTACTGCGACTATCAGGTCCTTTGCAATGCCCCTAGGATGTACAATGGATCTATCAGCAAGTTCAATGCTCATCCTAGTATCACTGGGTTCACCTAGGCCTAGCTTTTTAAACAGTTTATATGGCATGACGTTTATACTAGCGCCTAAATCCGCCAAGGACTTCCCTATATGCAAACTACCAATCATGCAAGGGATAGTGAAACTCCCTGGGTCTTTTCGCTTCTCTGGTTGTTTGTTCTGCAGGATGGCAGAACACTCCTCGTTGAGCATCACCGTCGACAGCTCCCCAAGCTTCCTCTTGTTGGTGAGGAGATCTTTCATGAACCTGGCATACTTGGGCATCTTCGATAATGCCTCCACGAAGGGCATGCTTATGTTGACCTGCTTCATCATTGCAACAAACTTGGCAAACTCAGTCTCCAGTCGGTCCTTGTGCAACCGAGTAGGAAAGGGAAGCTGGGGTACATACTCCTTCACCACTGGTTGCGGTTTAGGAGCAGAAACCTCAACCTCCTTCTACATTTCCTCTTCATTAGCTGGAAGTGCTGAAGCATGTGCCCCAACAGGTGGATCGGCAGTCACCTTGCCGCTCCTAGTGGTAATGGCCTTGCAGTGCTCATTCGGGTTCTGCAGATGAGGGATGGTCTGACCGGGTAGAGTACCAGGAGGCCTCTGAGCTACAGCTTGGGTAACACTCCCAAGCTGGGTCTGGATATCCCGAAGCAAAGCCTGCGTGTTTCTCTGACCAGCTTCTAGCTCCATGAATTTGCCTGAAGCTTTCTCCATGAACTGCTCGATGTTATTGAACTTGTTTGCACTGGAGGTGGCCAGAGAACCCACCAGATCTCGCAGTTCCGGCATCGGATCACTCTGTGCTGGGGCTGTAGGTGTTTTCCCTGTCTGATGAAATGGCCGCACATGTGAGTGAGGTGGAACTGGCCCCTGTCTGGGCGGGTAGAGAGGCTGTTGTTGCTGCTGTAATTGCCCTTGTCTGGGCTGGTATGGAGGCCTCTGGAAGCCAGGAGGCCTCTGGAAGCCAGGTGGTCCCTGGGGAATAGGAGAAGTTGGGATGCTGACGCCACCCCTCGTTGTAAGTGTTGCTGTAGGGGTCGAAGCGCCTGGCATTGCTGATGAAGTCCAGCTGCTCCTGGGGAGTAGAAGACTCCCTCATTGCCTGACAATCCTCCACTGTGTGATGAGAACTCTCACACCACTGGCAGAGCATCGCCTGCTGCTGTCCAGTACCTGCAATCATCCCGGAACGATCAATGGCTAAAACTAGCTTCGATACCACCTGCACCAAATCAGATGACTGGGTGGATACAACATGCACACCCCGTCCTGGTGCTCGTCTCGATCTCCTCGCAGTTCCCCAATCATAGCCCTGCTCTGCCATCTCCTAAAAAAGTTGATTCAGCTGGGGCGGTGTTTTGGTGAGCATATTCCCGCCACTGACCGAATCAATCAGCTGCTTGTCCTCCGGGAAGAGGGCATGGTAGAAGGTTCCCACCTTGAAGGAATCAGTAAAACCATGGTTGGGACACTTGAGAAAGAGACTGGTGTATCTCTCCCAGGCATCTCGGATGGTCTCGTCTTCATCTTGAGCAAAATGGGTAATCTGCTTCTGCAGGTCCGCCGTCTTGGACGGGGGATGGTAGCGAGTGAGGAAATTTTCCGCCAGTTTGGCGAACGTGGTGATAGAGCTTGGAGGTCGAGTGTCTAGCCACTCCTTGGTCTGCCCCTCCAGGGAAATGGGAAGTACCTCAGCTGGATGGCATCGGCAGGGACCCCATTTTTCTTGATTCCATCGATGAGCTCGTGAAATCGCCTCAGATGTGATCGGGGACACTCCCCCTCTTTGCCACGGAACACCACCGAACCGCGCAGCATGATGATGACGGAGGTGCTCTCCTAAAAATTATTTGCTGGCACATGAGGGTGTTGAATGAGCGACCTCATGTCCGCGGCCCTGGCGGTCTAGTAGTATCCCATGGCCTGCTCCTCGGGAAGGACCACATCATGGTCCTGTGGATCACCCATCTCTTCTTCGTCGGCGAGTTGCAGCTGTGCTAGCGCCTCCTCCGCAGCCAGTCGCGCCTTTAGAGCACGCTTGAAGTTCCTGCAGGTTCGTTCAAGCTCCTGGTCTAATGGTAGTAGATCTCCCGACTAGCTATGGGTCATGCACTACCTGCACACAATCAGCAGAAGCAACCCGTGAAGGCACACAGGTGGAAGAGATAAAATGCAATAAAGAAAAAGCTAGAGTAACAAACTTCCACGTTTCTCCAATAACTTAGAGGTTCCCCGACAACGGCGCCAAAAACTTGACACGCTACGACACAACACCAATCTGCGACCAAGTGTAATCGCAGTCCGGAAATGCATAATAGTGGCAAGTTCTAATTATCAACACGCGGTCTAGATCTACTGCCTACTCCGTGATTATCTATTATCTAGCCAACTAAGTCGATTGATTGTTGTTTTAACTAAAAGCAGTAAGAAAGCAGGAATTGGTTCGGTTTTCTGAAGCAAAGGAAGAGTCACTCGGGAATGAGTCCCCCTAGCTCCTTAGTTAGGTCTCAGTTGTAATTACCCTGGGTTGATTTACTGTTGATTAAACTGCGGAAGATCCGACAGTAGCTTGGAATCTCTTAAGCTGACCAAGCCCTCTCAATCTAACTACCCGGCAGACGACTAGTCTTCACCGGGATAGAAAGCTGAAGCAATAAGCACAGAGCTCCACTACTGGAATTGGATTCCAGTACAAAGCAGTAGACTGACTAACTCTCGTATAGCCAATCTACTACTACTGAATGAAGAAGTTCTCACAACCTAATCAGATTCTATCTATCTTAGGTTGCAGCAGAAATCAAGAAAAGCTTATCAGACTTCAATCAATTCAATGAATCATGCATCATTCGATTAAAACCAAACAATATAGCAATCCCAAGTCATTACAATCATGATCCCTAACACATGGAACTAGTGTTCTTCATACCCAAGTGAGAGAAGGGTCTACTCCATAGAGAGAGAGACAAACAGAATACAAAGCAGTCATACTCATAACAATGGGAAGAGTTTGCTCTGGGATGATGATTTTTCACTCCTATGATGATCTCCAAGCTCGATTTGATGAAACCCAGCTCCAAGGTCGCTTCTAGGGTGTGTTCTACGCTCTTTCTCTCTCTAGGGCTCTGTTTTTTCTCTGAAAAGTCGATCCCCTTACTTGTGGCTCAAAATTGGTTTAAAACCAGAATTCCCGACTCACACGGACAGGCCACACGGCCGTGTGGCTTACCCAGATGCCCGTGTGTGTGTCAAAACGCGGCGTTTCAAATAAATGGACTTCAGGCTACCTACACGGCCAGGGACACACGGCCGTGTGGAATCTCCAGTATGCACCGTGTGAAGCCTCGCTAAATCCCACACGGCCACATGGGTTTCTTACACGGCCGTGTGGGTTTTAGGAGTGCCCGTGTGGCTTCCTCAGCGTCTCGCCACACGTCCGATCTTCGTCCAATCGACCCCGAACTCGCTCCCAAACCTTCATTCACGTACTAGGACCTGAAATATCACAAACAAGAACAACCAAGTGTGAAATTGGTCTAAAACACGAGAATTAATATCTCAAACGGCTCAAGAATAGGGGTAAAAACATGTGCAATTAACGGTCTATCAAGTGACCTTGAAGTTCTTCATGGTGTAGACTCTGGTCACGAAATAGGGGCTGAAAGTCCTTGATTTGCCCTTTAGTTATTTTCATCCAAGTACCATTACCATGAAAAAATAATATAAGCATATTTATAAAATTTTAAATTGTCATCATAGAGTTTGAATGTGCATGGTTGTAGTTAGTTTACTTTTGAGTCAATCACTATCATATTGAGACAAATAATAATATAAGTGTTTGGATTGATTTCTAGCCACTTATTGTTTAAATAACTTTCAACACGATAACAATGTGTGTGATTTTTTCAGTCTTGCAATGCTATAACTGCAAAAATTACATTGAATTATTTTCTTCTCATTGTATCCATCCGCATCCTCACCGCTAGAATATAGAATATTTGGGTGCAACCATGCATCCTCCCCATGTGGGAATAATATGGGATATTGCAATGTCCTCATTTTGCAGATAGCGCATCATAAAAATTGAAAACCATATAAATAAATAAATAAATAAATAACATGAAATAAATGGATTAGCTATAGGAATGTCGATAATTTTTCATATAACCCTTTCTCCTTATATAAAGACTGCATTTCATTCTTACCAATTTTTTCAATGGTTGATCATTTCTCTTCAACTCTTATGTAAATAAAGTTCTGAGAGAAGTAACAGTTTTGTTAGATAAAATCATGTGAAATAGTTAGAAAGATATAATCGATTGATAATTTATGGATGTACATACCATAAAAAAACTTATTTTTCACTTCAGATAGTGATCGATCAGAATCCACCACACCTACTGGTGGTATAAAACAACTCTCTTTTGTCCTTACTAACACGTGACATAGACACACATTAAATTGTGAAGTATATATAAATTATGCTAATAAAAATATTTGTACTATATAAATTTTTAACGATCCAATTGAAGCATTGTCTAGTTGTTCGGATGCTTCTCCACGAAAAATATTTCTTCGAGGCATAGAACTACAAAAAAAATTAGTCGCCAACAATATTAGTCTCAATAATGTAAGCAAAATAGTAGAAGATGGATGTGTTAAAACATGAACATGGAAGCCTAAATTAATTTCTTAAATCTAGTTTATGGTTTCTTATATAAATGATCTTTTGCCCGCAGGGACGGAGCCAGGATTGAGGGGGGGGGGATTTATTTAGTAAATTATCGTGAAAATCCAATGATAAAAATAAATAATAACGACACATATTAATTAAAATAAATAAACTCAAAATATAAATAATTTATAGTTTGCTAGTATGTTATACTCGAAATAAATGTTTATACTGTGAGCAAAAATTATCATGCATTTAACATGTAATTGTTTTATACCTTGAATATGAATTTATGATTATATTATTGTTTTTAAAAATTAATTAATTACATATAAAAAAAAATCTTTGAAAATATGAATGTAAAAGTTTAAGAACTTGACTGAATTTATTTGAAATTATAGGATTTATAAGACAAAATTGAAAAATTAGAGGATTAAACTGAAAAAAAATTGTTAAAAATAAAAGCAATGAATGTAAAAGTTTAAGAACTTGACTGAATTTATTTGAAATTATAGGATTTATAAGACAAAATAGAAAAATTAGAGGATTAAACTGGAAAAAAAAATGTTAAAATTATAAAAGCAATGTTGTGTATCAGGGTCGATACCCTGAACCTTGTAGCTACAAATGGGTAGCTTCTCCGCTAGACTGGAAATCTATGTTGTTAAGAATATTTCACTCAGATTCTATATACTCGTTAGATTGAGTTTATATGTAATTCTCGGAATTTCCTAAGACTTTATACGTAAGTTTCAAAATTCTCGAAAGCCCGAGAGCCTACATAGCTCCGCCCCTGTTTACCCGGATACACTTCTAATGGTACCCGCCAAAGAGAAGCAGTTAAACAACAAATAATTCAAGTTTCTATCTTTAGAGCTAGCAATCTAAATAATATAAGCAAAAATAGTTTATGATGGCTTGGCTCTAACATGAACATGTAAACATAAAAATAATTACTTTAACTCTATTTTGTAGTTTCTAGTATAGATGACATTTGTCTGAATACACTGCTACTGGTACTCTCCAAAGCGAAGCAGTTGAAGCAACAAATAATTCAAGTTTCCTAGCTTTATGACTATCTTCGATGGAAGAAGACCTGGAAGGAAGTGAATTTTGGCTAGAAGTTGTAGGGGAAAAAATTAAGGATGGTTAAACCATATAAGTACCATAAAAATCAGTGGAATGATTTTTATGTTAAAATTTTAATTTAATCGTGATTTAGCCATTTCATACTGCTAAATACAAATTATCAACTTAGCATTAAATATAATTAAATTTTTCTGATTGAATCATGGATCCACCCCGATTTCTTTGATAAAACATAAAAGTTATTTGCTCTTCTCTACATCGGTTATACCAATGAAAAAACAATATTAAACCACATGTTGTGATAAAGTACGTGAAGTAAAATATGATTAGTATAATATTAATAATAGACCTATTGAATATAAAAAAAATAATAATAGACTTTTCATGGAAACGGAAACGTGAGATGCTCCGATGGACGCCCGGATGAACTAAATCACTAACAGTTTTTTGTTTTTACGAAATAACCCCTCCGTCCTATGCGCCGGTGCAAGGAAAAGTGAAATTGAGAGGGTTTTGGAGTGCAACCTCCATATAGTGATTGTTTGATGTTTGATTTGATGATTGATAAAATGTAAGCATTAGATAGAAAGGAAATAAAATAGATTAAGAACCAAAATGAAATGTAACGATAATATATAAGAACTATATTCCAGATCATTCAACTCACAAGGCATATAAACTAGGGGTACGATTAGGTCCCACTCGGTTAAACCGAAATGGATTAACCTAGTTTCTGGTTTTCTTAAAAAATAGGAATGAAAAGCTGGATTGTTTCTTAAATAATTTCAATAAAACCGGACCAAATAGTTTTGGTTTGGTCATGCTTTAATCCAAAAATAGAAATGACTTAATTCTTTCTAAAAATATCGTTGTTTAACTCAAAATAAACTAAATAAATTAAAACCACTAGAAAAATGTCGATCCACAATCCCTAATTCATCCTCCCCGATTCTTCCATTCCCCATGGTGTTGCCACCCTATCCACCATTATCTCTCCCTTTGTTCCTCCTTCCTCCAACCCATCCCTAACCCACATTACTTCCGACCACCACCACGCATATCGTGAACAGATAGGCGAACACAAACATAGACGCGGACAGAGGTTAGAGAGAGGAAGGATGAAGGGAGGGCGAAAGAAAGAAAGAATGAAGAAAGATTGATCGTCCTTCTCCACCGTCATGGTGGTTGGCACTTCATGGCAGTGGCGGATCCAGGGGGTGGCCACCCCGGGCCCCGGCCCAGCCCTCCTCTGAATCCATAGTTAGTATAGGCCTTGTGAATTTTTCGATTTTAGATATTCGGGTCGTTGTTATTTTAAAATAAGATTGGGTATAATTAGAAAAATAATTTAGATGAACATATTCAAAATCACTACTCTAAATTTAGCTTATAAATTCTAACCCCAAAAGTTATTCGTCTAAAAAAACAATGAAACCTAAAAATTCAAAAAGTTTAAAACGTAAAAGACTAAAACATATATGAGGTTTGTTACCTTGGAAATTTTACTAGAGCAGCTGGTGGATATAGAGATGGAAATACAATGCAAATTGATTAGTAGATTGATTTGTCTAGTGTTGATGCTGCTCGTCTCAACAGCTAATACGAATAGAACCTTTTCAACAACGAAACATGTGAAAATTGATTTGCGCAACAAAATGAGCGATGGATTTCTAGTCGATTGCTCAAGTATTTTATTTGAAAGAGTGTATACTATTGGTATGTATGTGAACTCCATTATTAATGCATTCGCTAAATTAAAATACCGTCGTGTACAATTTACATTGTAAAAAAATTATAATCATTATATTTTTTTTACTATTCTAATTTTCTAACAAAATGCGGCCCAGTGCACTTCTGTGTTCTGGATCCGCCGCTGCTTCATGGTCGAGTTTGGGTGGGAGGATGAAGGTGTCTACATGTCTGCGTTGATGACTACCCTCGATGGTTAAGGTGAGAGGATGAGAGTCGTATACGGAGACATATGCAGATAGATTGAGTAAGAGTCATCTTAATCGAGAACGAAATTAGCATTAGAGAATCATTTTGTTGGAAATCAGGTTCCTCAAAGGCACTTTTTGAATCGAGGATATGAGGAATCAAAGGAGGAAGAAAGTGGGGTAGAAGGATTGATGTGGTATAGAGGTCAACTAGGGGTGAAATTCTGACCCTTAAAACCTGGCAACCCGTCCCATCCCGAAGGGTCGGGCCAGGTCAATCTGTATAGAGGGACAAGTTCGGGACGGGTCTTCCCCTTGAACCTATAAGGGACCGGTCAAACTACACTCAGACCCTAAAAAACTCACCTGACCCTATGACCCGGAAAACAGACCCGTAGAAATTAAAGAATACACTTCTCCTTCTTCATTCTTCTCGCCTCGGTTCTCACTTCTCATCGACTTAAAGAAAACCTACACCCTAAAATCTCAACCGATTCTCGACGACTTCCGTCCGGGCGTCCAGCCCAATCGTTGCGCTTCCTCATCGTTGGCGCGGTTGGAAAATCCCTTCACCACTTCACGATACCTCTTCTCCATTCTTCTGATCGACTGAAAGGGAAACCTACAGCCTAAAATCTCCACCGATTCTTGGCGACTTCCATCAGGGCGTCCAGCCTAGTTGTCGTGCTTCCTCGTCGGCGGCACGGTTGGAGAATCCCATCACGATACTTCGTCACCAACAGGACCTTGGAGAATAAGTTGTTGGTCAAAAATCTGCATCAATTATAAGTATGTTTCTTCGGTTTCCTTCTTTCATTGTCTCTGTTTCAGCCCCAAGATTGGTGGTCTCTGGCTACTCTTACTGCTTTGATTTTTGGGGTCGTTTGGATGGGGTATTCAAACGAGTTATTTCGGCCGAAATAACTCGTTATGAGTTATTCCGGCCGAAATAACTCGTTTGGGTGGGGAAATAATGAGATGCGTTATTTGATCATGAGTTATTTATAAATAACTCATAAATGCAGTATTTAGAATACCACATGGGGAGGAGTTATTCATAAATAATGCGTTTTGAGGGCTTTTTTATTCCAGTTTTGTCCCTGCTTATTTTTGGAAACCCCACTTCGTTCTTGCTTGCATCATTTCGAGACAGACTCCCCTTTGGCTTCTTCTTTCTTCTCATTCTGCTTGCTCCCGTCACTCTCTCCAGGCGAACCGCTCACGAGTGAACAGAGCAATCACTGCTTAGCACAAGGAAGCTGTCGGAGTTAGAGGATCGTCTGCTAGGGTCGGTGAGTGAATCTTCTTCTATATTTCTCGTATCATGTTCCTCCCCCTGTCTTGCCATGTTCCACAAAAGTATTTTCCGATTTAGGGTTAGAAAAGGGTTTTAAATACAAGGATTCATCAGATATCCTATATCTACGGAGTTTGTGTACATTCAATCTGAAACTAGGGTGTTGTTCTCCTGATTATTCTGTTTGGTTCATTTTTATGTGTTGTGATGCGCTCTCCTTCTCGGTTTTGGCCGAGGGTTTTTCTTGGCAACTCGCTTGGTCTGCTGTTATGGAACCATTTGTGATGTCGATTTATTGGTCTGTTGTTGTTTCTTGGGGCATTTATATTTATTGGTATGTTATGGAACCACTTACTGCTATTATGGAACCATCTGCTTCCCTTTCAATTTGGTTTTGGGTGCTTTTCTGCAATGTTCATGAAATGGCTCGGTCTTCTCAATCAGGCTTTTGGGAACACTAGATATTGTTTAATGCAAACCATTGGGAAGCTTAGTAAGACGTTCCATAAAAGTTATGGATTTCATGTAAATGACTAATTCAAAATTTCCTGTCTTGTAAGGGATGTCGCGTTTGTCCGCATTGAATCCGACGCGTAGGCGACAAGTGGTTGCTGCAATTAGCGCTTTTATGAATCTGATTGTGATATATGTGAGTCTAGGGATGTAATTGGCTAAAATTTTAGAGAAACGACACTCTAGACCTCGACTTGCTAGGAAACCATTGGATAGATACTTGGTTAGGCACTATGATAGGCAAAGGCACCTTAGAAACACAACCAGATTAAGTGACACCTATACCTTTGACCAAGTCAGGATGAATCGTACATTATTTAGAAGGTTTTGTGAGGTTCTTATTGTAGAAGGAGGGTTGAAGAAAACTAGGAACGTAGACATTGAGGAGATGGTTTATACCTTTCTCCGTACCATTTCACATAACGAAAAGAATAGGACTTTGCAATTGAATTTGCGACGATCTGGTGAGACTATATCTCGATCAATTCATCGTGTGCTGAAGGCTGTTATTAGATTGAACAATCTGCTGATGAAGAAGTCGGTTCCTATTCCTAACAACTGTACCAGCAGTAGGTGGAAGCATTTTAAGGTCAAATTTTATGTATTTTCAATCTTTTTATTCAACTTTGCTATGTTTAACAACACTATATTTTAACACCTATTTGTTTCTATTAATAGAAGTGCCTAGGGGCCCTAGATGGAACCCATATTCAAGTTCGTCCGTTGACTGAGGACAAACCTAGATACCTGTTTCTATTAATATACTGTCTTGCTGGTTGGGAGGGTAGTGCTCATGACAGTAGGGTGCTTCAGGATGCTCTCACTAGACCAAATGGCCTTGTTGTGCCTGAAGGTACAACATTTTGAATATAGTTCAATGGAACTTACGTCTGATATTGTTCAATGAATAGCATAACTGAATCTATATATACTTTTGAATGAAGGAAATTACTATCTATGTGATGTCGGGTATGCGAACAGCCCTGGATTTTTGACCCCATATAGGGGTCAAAGATACCATCTCAAAGATTGGGGTAACAGGCAATCTGAAACAGCTGAGGAGTATTACAACATAAAACATTCATCTGCTAGGAATGTAGTAGAGCGCATTTTCGGAGTTCTGAAGATGAGATTTGCCATTTTGAGAAATGCAACATGGTTCACTCCAGAGCAAGTGTCCCGAATAGTTATAGCTTGTTGTATAATACATAATTTTATCAAGAAGGAATATGGGGTTGATGAGATTGAAAGAAATTACCAGGACGAAGAGCCCGAACAGATTCCTTCAATCGATGTGGAGACCATTGATGGTAGTAGCATGCAACCGTGCGCACAATGGACCCAGTTTTGCAATGAAAAGGCCACTACTATGTGGGCAAATAGATAGACATGTTATGATTTGTTTTGGTACCTTTTGTAATTTTTCATGTTTTGGCAGAGCAATAGGGTGCTGAACTTTATGGTTTGTTTGGTAGATCTGGTAGAAGAAACATTGAATGCTACCAAGTTGTCCCTTTTGTCAGTTTATTAATATGTAATGTAGGACATATGTCTCCAAAACATGGTTTGTAATGTTGTTTAAATTGCCAAACTGTTTATCTTATACCATGTTTATCTCACTTTTGCGTGCTATTACTAGTGAAAATGAGTTACATGTTTATATTCTGCCATTGATAAATGCCATGTCATGTATGAATGTTTTCAGGTATGGGGAGGAGAAAGAAATTTGTTGGGGAGACGGGAGATGACTCCAAAGCAGAATACAATTCTGGGATACAGCCCATGATGGTCCCTTCCTGGAATGTTTGCTGGAGCTGACAGAGAGAGGATTCATCACCAATGGAACTTGCAAGAACGGTGTGTTTAAGCAGATACAAAAGATGATGGAGAAGAAAGTGCCCAGATGTGGTCTAAAAGCAAAGCCTACGATTCAGAATAGGTTCAAGAAGCTGAAACACTGGTTTCATTCGACCGTCATGATGCGTGGGCTAAGCGGATTTGGTTGGGATCCGGTGCAAGAATGTATAAATGCAGACAAGGCAGTTTGGGACATATTCATTGCGGTATGTCCTGTCATTTATGTTTTGATTTTAATGACAAAATTTTGATGTTTGGTTGGTAGTTGTACTTGTATTTATTGCTGACTTCTTTTTATACTTTGAAGCAAAACCCAACCTGTAAAAGCTATAAGGGACTTCCATTCCCACAATTCGATGACCTTGCACCGGTGTTCGCCAATGGACGTGCCACCGGAAGTGGAGTAATCTCAGGTCCAGAATTGTCATTTGGAATTAATATGGTTGTTTCTTATTTATGTTTATTGCTTTGTTCATACTAACGTAGTTAACTATACAGGAAATGATCCGGATATTAATGTTGATGCCTCTGATAGTGGCTCGGAGGATGATGAAGACCATCCGCTCTTTATGGATGGTATGGTCCCTCCTGCAACGGATGAAGACATGTTTAATATCATAAATGAGGGTTTGGCGGAGAAGAATCAGAACCAGAAGAAGAGACCAGCCAAGACTACCCATGGTGGATCATCAAAGAAGAAGAAAGGTCCAGAAGCACCATCTGATGATAATGGCCCTGAAATGTCTAATGAAATGGCACTAATGAGGCCGCTGATCAAGGAGTCATTTGACACAATTGCTAGAGCTCTAGGAGAGAGTGACGAGCATGATAAAATGCGAAAGGAGTTGATGACAAATTTGGCCAAGCTCGAGGGCCTCACCCAACTACAGAAGGTGCAGGGATTTAGGAGACTCAATGCCACACCGTCAGATTTGAAGAGTTTCTATGAACTGGACGAAGGAAACAGGCTGACCCTTGTTCTTGATCTTCTGTCAAATTGAAGAAAGTTAGGATATGTAGCTATATAAGTTTATAACAGGTCATGTGTTGTCTATTTTGCAAAGAGACCCATGGTTTTTGTCTATCTGTCATTCAGACGCACTCTTGATGACAGTCTTTGCAAATGGAAGACAACTTTTGTAGAGTACTTTGGTGAAGTGATCTGTGCATATTAGGAACTTTTGTACAGCACTACTGGTTAGGAGCTCTAGCATATTAGGAACTTTTGTACAACACTAATGGTTAGGAGCTCTAGCATATTAGGAACTTTTGTACAACACTACTGGTCCTGTCTAGTATATTAGGAATTATTGTAAATCACTGATGGTTGTTTGCAACATTTGGCAGCATCTATGGAGCTGGTATTTATGGGTTTTCAACAGATCTGTTGTTCCTATTATTCTACACAATTTGGCAGCAAGTATACTGCTGGTTTTTCTTAAACATTCAACAACATGTGACATAGCTCATCAGCTCAGTTAACACAACAAAGTTCAATAACAATAGAACACTAGTATTACACAAAAGTTACAGAATAAGCTTACAAACATACATCAATCTCAATTTTCTTAACAAACATGATTACAGATAAAAAAAACTTCCAGCTACACTAGTACCACACACAACACACAATCATCACTAGTTAATGGTTAATCGACTCATCAATTTAGTTATTTTAATAACTTCAACCTCCATGACAAGGTTGCATTCCCCACTAGCACAATCGGACTCGTGTCTCGACTCACAAGAACATTGTTGTTTAAGAAGCCTAGTGTTCTCCTTCTTCAATTCAGCTAGTTGAAGCTCTAACTCGGCTATCCTTTTCAGGTGCATCTGCTCTCTATATCTCATGGTGCGAAGATCGCACCAATCAAAAAAGTCACAGTAGCGACCAACCTGAAAACCAAACAGCAAAAAATTCCTTTCCATGAGCTTGAACGTACATCGAAAGCACTTGCAACCTCCATGTTACCATAATCAAATATCTATTGATGAAGAGCCATTAAATCCAGCCGTTAAACTTTGGGCTTTATATATACATACAATAAATAAAAAACATACCTTCGATTTATAAGTCGGGCATGACCAAAATTGACGATTTGGATTTCGTGGAGTACTGGAAGTTTGCATTATGGCTTCACTTCCACATTTGCACAAAACAACTCCATTCACGAGGCCAGATTGAGAAGCTTGCATTGTTTCTTTATCCTGGCAATGGAGCAGCAATGGAGGAGGGAGAAGATGGTCGGAGATGGGCACAGAAGCCGCCGCCAGGTAAGAATCGCCGATGAGAATCACTGGGAGGGAGAGGACTCGACAGCAAAGGGCAGATGGAGTTGGTGGGGGATTGGGTATCTATTAAATATATAAGGAGGGCATTGTAGTATTTTTGCAATTTGTGTTCACAAATACCACAGAAAAAATAACCCATTATTTGGACCATCCAAACAACACAATTTAACTTTCAATTTCCCCAAATAACACACAAATATCACATTCATGATTTGTGAGTTATTTCACTTTATAAATACCACACAAAAAATTAACCCATCCAAACAACCCCTTTGTGGATTTGCTCATATATGTGTGGTCTGAGTTATGGTATTTTGGTTACCCATATATGTATGTGGTCTGGGTTTGGTCTTCTGGGTGTTTTCGTTGTTGAAAAGTGTACTCATTTTAGCTCTAGAGTCTACAAGTTAAACAAGTTTAGCAAGCTGGTTACATAGGCAGGCTAGTTTTTCCTTTCAAAAGTCATGTAAAGTTTACCTGGACAAACCATGATTGAAGAATGGTGTATTGGGTAATCATGATATGATGTCATTGATGATTATCTAACAATGATATATTGTGTGATTATGAGTATGATGTACTTGATTATTATCGAACAATGATGTCATTGATGATTATCTATCAATTGATGCCTCGTCCACAATGCATCTTTCTTGTCTTTTCATCAAGCACATATATTATGGGAGTTTTGTAAATAATTTTATGGAATTAATTGGGTAAATAAATAATTTTCTGAAATTATTTTGGCAATTGATTAATTTTCTGGAATTAATTGGGTAAATAAATAATTTTCTAGAATTATTTTGGCAATTGATTAATTTTCTGGAATTAATTTGATAAATAAATAATTTTCTGGAATGAAATTCGTAAATAAATTATTTTTTGAAATTAATTTCGTAATTGATTATTTTTATTAACTTCTTGGCAATTGATTGATTTTCTGAAATTAATTTGATAAATAAATAATTTTCTGGAATAAATTGGGTAAATAAATGATTTTCTGGAATTATGTTGGTGATTGATTAAATTTTTGGAATTATTTTGGTGATTAATTAATTTTTTGGAATTAATTTGATGAATAAATAATTTTCTGAACTGAAATTCGTAAATAAAACTATTTTTTGAAAATAATTTCGTAATTGATTAATTTTCTGAAATAATTTCATAAATAAATTATTTTATGAATGAATTAATTAATTTTCTGATTTTTTATAATTTGATAATTAATTTTGTGTTGGACAGGGTCGACCCGTTGTCCCGGCTCGTCCTGACTCTAAAGGGTCAGACAGGGTAAAGAAGAGAATAGGGACGGGACAGGTCGATTATACAAGCTGATCCTTTAGGGACGGGACAAACAGGGTCAGGGACAGGACAGGGACGAGACAAGCAAATTTTCAGCTCTAAGGTCAACAAGTGAGACTGTGAGAGATAGAGAGATGAAACGGAGAGGAGCCTCCTTGATTGTCAATTTTTTAGTGGGTAGGGTTGTGGGTTTGAGTAGGGTTGGGCTTGCGGTTGCGGCTAGGTTTGTGATATAATTTTCGGATAAAATCGGAGTAAATCAAGACTTTTAGCCTCTTCACACCAGAAATTTAAAAATAAATCGTTGTTTGTAAATGTTTTCTACTTTCATCAAGGCAGTTTAACATGAAAGTCTAATCTTACCCCTAATTTAAACCCTTTGTGCAAACAGGTTGAAACAAACTGAATAATTGATTATACCACTATCCCTAGCTATACAACCCCATTATTATAACTCTAAATTAACCCCTTCACAGAAATGAAAACCCCTCATCTCGTCTCTTCTCAAATGAATATTAGCCACCGCCCACTAGTTGTTTATTTCTCTGCCGTCCCCAAGCTCTCGCCGGGAAAAAAAATAAACCAACCAACCCAAAAAAAGCCAATCGTATACGAAACAGTACTAATAATAATATCGTTGTAATTGGTAGCCCAAATAAAAAACTCACAATTCCAAAGAACAAAAAAAAAACTAAAATAGAAAAACAACGAGTCTTTTCAGTTAGGGAGCAACGATCTGGAAGCCGTCGATCTGAAACCGAAGCTCCTTCTTCTCAAACGCGGCGGCGGCGCGTGAGTAAGGCGCCACAGTGGCGGCCTGCGCTCGCCCCTTCCGCTTCTGCAGGAACCTCTGCAACGACCTCTTCATCGACAACCCCACCGCCGGAGGCGGGGTTTCCGACATCGCCGGTGAAGCCGGCCGCCGCCGCCGCTGCTCGTCCCCGGGACTCGTCGCCGATTTGTCATCCGCCGCCTCCTGACTGCCGCCGGCCAGCATTATAATCGCCCTGGCCTGCATCTCCGTCACGTCGCAGACGCTGTACCTCCCGTTGTAGAAAATCGTAAGCGGCTGCGGCTGCGGCTCCTCCCGCCGGCTGTGGTCGTCGTCGCCGGAAGTCGCCGGCGAGTGGAGGCTGAGCTCCAGGTTGCAGCTGGGTCTTCCCATTTCCATTAATCGAATATAAAGATTGAGTTAGAATTCGCTAAGATGAAAGAGAGATGAAGAGTAGAGAAGTTGGTTTGAAGGAATTTTGAAAGCCGGGGGATTTGAATGGATATATATAGAGGGAGTCGCAACTTGCAACTTGCTTTTGCCGCTTTTGACGAAACAGTCTTTTTGGCTAATTTAATTTGTGTGTTATTTGTTTTAATTGGTAATTAGGAGACACGCGCTGCCTATTCGGTCACCGCCACCAGCCCACCACCAAATAGTGTCGAGATTCCACTTGAAAAATAAGGAAACAAAAGGGCACGTGAAAAATTATAAAAATCTTGCGGTGCGGTGATTGCTGGGGGGAAAGGAGGGAAAATGGTGCGGTCTTTTCCTTCTTCTGCTGTTCTGTTTCGTTTTCTTTTCGTCGCCTAATCAGGCACGTTTTTTCTGTTTTTTCCAACACGTGCTTTTTGCTTCTCTCTCTTTTGGGTTTAGGTAGTTTTGGTACCAGTCGAGTCGGCATAAATTGAAGTTGTATTAAACATCGTGTTTTCAATTTTTAATTAATCTCCTCGTAGTAGGTCTTTATCAATTCATAACCAACCCTTACACCCTAATTTCTCGCTATTTGCCCATTGTTTTGGTGTCATTAATTGTCACTGTGTGCTTTACGTGTCCTCTGGATATCCAACTGGTAGATGACAGCTATGTAGAATTTTGAGATACAAACGCGTTAAATTTTGATGTAGAATATCATTACATGGATTGGAGATGGGGGAACCAAATGAGCATCTGCCTTTGCCACAGTTCATTTCATCAGAATAATAATGCAACTTTATTTAATGTCTTCAAGTTTGTTTGCACTTTAGCCTAGTAGGTGGGGTGAACAAACACACCTGCAAACCGACCCACTCGTCCAATTCGATTCAACTCACCCGTATTTATTGCTAAAACGAAGGTTTTGGGTTGGGTGAGGGTTTTTTTTTTGTACAACCCGCTTCTTTTGGGTTGGGTTTGGATTTTGGATTACACAACCCGTAGAACCCGACCCAACCCGTGTTCCAACTATTAGTATGAATTCATATCTAAAGATATTTATGTCGTATATAACCATACTTATGAGAAAATTAAGATATTTCGCCATGTTTTTCTATCTTGGTCTCCCTAATCTAATGCATTCGTCGACTTAAAGTTTAGACATTTAAATTGAATATAGTTTTGATTCACGTGATCCTTTTTCTTGTGTACAATTTTAATAGAATAATATATTATGGATGCGTTTGTTTATAACCTTTTTAGCCTATTTCAACAAATATCGTGAAAAAACTAGACATATGTTGAAGTAAATCACATTTTATTAAAATTCAAATAACATTTGTGAATTTTGATACCTTTCACCTCGGTTTATTCGTTTGAAATTTTAATTTGTTATAAAAATATTTTTATGATGTATAATAATTATATATTTTATGTTGGTTGGGTTTTTACTTAAAAATATTGCCAACCCGACCCAACCCAATTAGAAACAAACCGTAGGGTTTAAATTTTTTTGGGTGGGTTTGGGTTTGATAATTCTCAAATCATAGTACATGGATCGGGTGATTAAAATGGTTAAACCCGAACCAACCGACCCATGTAGTAGGGCAGACATATTTTGGATCGATCATCCGATCTCCTGCACATCCAACCTCAGAAGCTAGTTGTTGTGATTAGAGTGAGCTGTTTTCTAATAAGGCCATGCTTTCATCATTTGAATTCGTACAAATTTATTTTATAAATTTTCTTCGAGTGACTATTACTTTCTATATTCGAATCAAATAAAGATAAATTATCTGGTATGTAATTTTTAGTTGGTTCAGCAATTATGATAAACATTACTTGGCTTTTTCACCTTTATGGATGTAATTAATTGGTGAACGAATTGTGTCTTAATAGTTGTAAATCATTCGTTTCTCTTGTACCTATCTCTCTATAATATATTGTTCCTTCGACTATAATCTCTACAGGTTGTTGATTGTGGTCGGTTCTAACAACAAAGTTAGAATGGTTTCATGTTACTCTATCTGAAAAAAGAAGGACCTAAGAGAACAGTGTTTTCTCTTAGGTTTCTTCCTCCCGCGCCCCTTTACTAATAAGGGAAAGAAAGCGCCCGGTCCGTGTTAGAGGGGAAGATTAGCAAAACGAGAAAAGACAGAGGGAGGGGAGCAACATCTTATTCTTTTCGCGAGAACTTCCAGATAAGAAAAGCATTCGGAACGGGCTCCGCGTTCATTTCGTTGGCAGAAAGGATCAAATCCATTTTTGGCACCCAATAAAAAAGTCTTTCTACTTGATTCATAGATAGAAGAAATGATAGATGGACAAAAGATAAATGAATGAGATATCTTTTTTTTTTTCGGATGATAGTTCTAAGAGGGTACAAGTGATCGAATCACCAAGGATAGAAGGAATTGGATTTACATCCCGATGGGAAAGAAGGAAAAGACAGTCTTTTACTCCCCGAAGGTAACTCATGTGCCATAATAATATTGTCATGAATTGTCCAGCCCCCATTGACAATATGGAAAATTAATTGAAACTAATGTCTGAGTTGTTGAAACAATATAAACTATGGTAAAGGAAATATAAACCGTAGGTGTTTGGGTGGTCTGGCTATCAACATTTTGTGGCATGAAAAATGTTGAAAGGATTATAAACACGGGAAATTTGAGGAGGGTTATGAGCTAGAATTGTTGTCCTCTACCAATAAATTTCCTGGTCTTCTAATTTGCGTACGTTTAATTTTTAAATTGTAAAAAGTTGTAATACATTATGAATAAGCTGGAATAGCTCAGTTGGCTAGAGCGTGTGGCTGTTAACCACAAGGTCGGAGGTTCAAGCCCTCCTTCTAGCGAAAATTGTTTTGTACATTTTTTTACCCCTTCTTCCTTGCGTACGAATGAAACTGATTCACTACTAAAATGCAATGCATTCCAAAAGAGTGTGAAATGATACTTAACTTTTTTGCTTATAGATAAACAGAACGGATTCCTTAGTGAAACCAGCACTCCACAAGGTGTGAAAAGCTGCTGCAAAGTGCAAAAGTACTGCTATTGCAGAAACCTGTCCCAGGGCCAGGAGGAACACAATAAAGAAGGACATAAAAAAACCATAAAGCCAACTTTCAACAAAGGGCAATCGAAGTGGGGCAGAGCGAGCAGCCCGCAGACACCTTCCATTCCAAGAAACTGCACACGACATTACTCAGCAGATGCAATGGGCAGTAGCAGAACGTGATGCGCTGCACAAAATGTACTTAAAGAAAGGAAAACCAGCAGCTGAACTCTGAAATTTAAGCCTGCAGATAAACAGTGGAACTACTTGCTGACTTGTAGCCCACTGGATCGACCCTTCTGTTATTTGGACTAGATTTGTTGATTAATTGTACTTGTCACGTGATTTAATAAAAGATAGAAACTAAAGTCAAAATAGTTCATCTTCTAATATTCGGAGAGTCCCACAGGAAAACCTTAAAAAAAATCCCCACAGAAAAAGGTCAAGCATTTAAATATATAAATATGTCGATTGGAGGACCCTTCCCACACCACAAGACGGCGTTGTTGACAGAAAGAAGTTCATTACTTCATTCTCTTCTCTCAAAGAAAACGTTTTGCCCAAGAAAGTGGAAAAGGTGGGAACTTGATCTCCAAATGGAAACATGATCTCTGTTCCTTTATCTGCTGAGATCGCCTCATCTCAGGCCGCAAAGCAATTCCGCCCTCCTAATCCCAGAGGCAACCTATCGGCTATCTATTAGTCCAAATAGACAGTCGGGGGAACACTAGTAATTAGGGATGAGAATGGACAGGTTTGCCTAAATCATCTCTGTTCCCGTATTTAAATATTCAAATTCATACATGTCCGTATCAATGTGGGAGAATGTTTTGCACACCCATCTCTATACTCGTGGGTTTCGGATACCTATAGTAATACCCGGTCCGTACATCCAATATTATTATGCCTAAAACTTTACAATTTTTTTAATTATAACACTAAACGAATCTACTATATAATGAAGTCAACAAAACACGATCATTTTCTTAGTGGCTACTTCGGTGCATTCACTTTTTTGGGTGCATTGAATGCACCCAACTCTAAAAGTGACCATAATACATTAAATTTTAATTGGTATTATTAGTCTAATATGATGATATAACATAGAATTACAACTAATTAGTCCATTACCCTAACCCATTAACCTTCAATTTGAATCCCAACCCAAACCCCCAAATTGTAAACCTAAATCCTAACCCTAAATCATTCAAATTAAAGTAAATCTTTAATGATTTTTTTACAAATTCATGTGCTTCTTGTTCATAATACCACAAGTGACAATTGACATCATTTTTACATGATTCGCATGCTCAGAATGGCGATTATGAGGTGAGTGCATTGAATGCATCAAAAAATTTGGGTGCACCGAAGACGTCGCCTCATTTTCTTAATACGGTTCAAAGAATATGATCCAAAAACATCTATTAATACATGAGTACAATATTTCCAAATTACTATTCTCTAACTCTCATAGATCTACTAACCAATAATTAACTAACATAATCTTGTTAGAGTTAGATCTACTAACCAATAATTAACTAACATAATCTTGTTGATAACCTTGTTGGCTTCAACCTGGGCAATGATGCGTCTGAAAAAGAAAGGTTTTGGGCCAAAACCCCGTTGTCACTAGTCAACGACTCAACGTGGTCATCCAATAAGGCTGTCCGGTAGAGCAATCAGCTAGCTCATGGGCCAATGCTACTTCATCATCCAGAAGGTCAGGGCCATTTTTCTGGCCAAAACTCACAGGTCACACGTCACAGCCATGCACCCTTGCCACACAGAAATGCCCCCAAAGCTTATTCGCCTTTGTATTCCTCATTTGGCGATAGGCTAAATTTCACTCTTGTTACAAAGAGATTAAGATAAACTTTTTTTCACAATTCAAACAATTGTTACAAGAACATATGTGTATGCAATGCAGTACAAGGAAAATTAAGCTGCTGGCTGCATTATGTACTTCCAAGTTTGTGGTTTATGATTTCATCCAATCAAATTCAAGTCAGCACCAAGGCCACTTGGCATCTCTCCACTTCAACCAACGACCAGTTGTGTCAGTAGCAGCAGCCAGGCTCGACGGAGGATTGCTTCGTCGACTTTGCAAGCATCCAACTGCTGCACAACACTGCAGCTTCTGATTGCGTACTACAGCTTCCTCCCTGTAGTTGGGCTTACTGTACCTTGGATGCTGGATGAACTCCACATTCTTCCACCACAGCTGCAACGCCTACAAGCATGAACAAGAAAACAATGATTTGCTGTGTGAGCGATCAGGCATCCGTGGACTTTGGGGGATGTGTGTTATATCCATACTGAAGTGAAGTCTATTACCAGAACAGCCAAGTTCTATCATCCTGAGTTTGAAACTGAAGTGTACTTACGTGCCAATATATCCATACTGCAACTTTGTGCGGCATCAACCAAAAGAACATATCGCTATCTGACACTGGGGTTCTCTTGGCGTTCAGGGTAGCCACGAAATAATCACCATGCTCCGGGTGCTGAACTGAAATGGAAACCCACAAGCTGTCTCCTGGAACACTTGCTCTAATTTTCCAATTCCCCATCATATCCTGAAACAACAAATTTCCACAATGGCTTGTCTCTATAGACTTAAAGAACCTCTTCCAAAAGGTATACAGAATGAGATGGATGATTCTGTGTATAACTGAGAAATGAGAACTGGTAAAAAATACAGTAGCTACTGTCTTCTTTTCATGACAAAGATTAGTATATTGTTTGCTGGCGAATTTCACGGGAGAAAACACTACTTAGCTCAATGGGATCGATGAAGACAATCTATCCACAGATTTCTTGTCTAAACCTTGAAAGCCTAACTTTTTCATTAACTCGAACTACTTAAAATATGCATAAAAATACAATCCAGCAATTCTGATTGCCAGGGGTATCTTCTTCTATAAACAAATTGGTATCAGAAAGAAGATACAACTACAATAGAAAATACATTACCAGAATCTGGAAAATTTCATTGAAAAACTAAAATCCTCATCATGCAAGTAACAGAAGTTGCTCACAAAGTAGGTAGAGGAGTGAGAGGGGCATACCATGAATGGGCTGACATGCAATGGTTTAGCAACTAGATCAGAGTTAGGATTGAAGACAAATGCAACCCTTTCACCCCACGGCGTATTGGTTACCTAAACCAAAAGACCAGACAGTCACAATTCAGTTTGGTCACTAAAGGATTGACATAATATTTGAAACCCCAAAAGATCCAATCTTTCAGCATCAACTTTCCCTTGGCAATTGATAGAACAACAAGCAATAAAGTTAGCCATTAGCAACTGCACAGAATTGCAAACCTCGGCAATACACTTGGTCAAATTGGAAGCAGAGTCATCAACGTCTCCATCATAGCAATAGTACAAACTCAGTGGATTTTGTTCATACCCAACGCTGGGAGGAATTGTTAGCAGAAAACTGCACAGTTTTTAGAGAGGGGAAATAAGCAATTGAGATCCAACACAATGAAGGGTATTGTAAAGTTCGAAGCTTTTGAAAGGAAAGAGGGAAGGAAGGAGTAGTACACTGGTCCGGTGGTTTTTGCAACCCGGCGAGCCTCATCCGGCGAGAGGTGGTCCGGCGGCAGGTGAGGCGCGTGGTCGAGGTCGAAGAGCGCGTAACGGATGGAATAGCGAAATGAGTGGTGAGCAGGGAGGCGGCGCTCGTGCCATACGGTGCCCTGGTAGAAAGTCACACGCTCCGATTGGGGGAGGCGATTGAGGAAGACGCGGCGGAGGACGAGGAGGAGAGAGTGGAAGAGGGAAACGGAGAACGTGGAGAGGATTGAGAGGAGAAGGTAGAGCAGTTCCATTCTGTGGTCTGGAAATCGGATTGACTTCAGCACTGTAATGTTGTTGGCGGTTAAAGATAAGAATTTGCATTTGTTTTTTAGCCATATTGGTTGTTTGGTAGCTGCCGCTGGCGACAAGAGGATGCATAGAGCGGCCGTAGGACAAAGAGATTCCGGCGTTAAGTCCCTAAATTTATCTATTTACCTCATACTAGCTTATTACACTGCACTTTGACCGGACGTAGTTTCGAAAATTGACTCTTTGATTATAACTGATATTATCTGTTAACATGTATAGGTCAACAACAACATAATAATATGATGGAAAGTCATAATCTCATTGCATTAAAAGAAAAAACAGTAAAACATAAACACTATAATGGACAATCCAAACCAAGCCATTAGCCTTAAATATAGCCACTATTGCCATAATGCCATGCATCATGATTCCCCTAGAGTGAACATGAGGAAACCAAAGGAATGCTTACCTGGCTCCAATTATCGATTGTAAAAATGGAAGCCACCAAGAGATTTCATAAGAAAACCCCAATCTAGATGCCTTTAGACCAAAAACCACAGCGGCACCAAAGGCGATGAATCCCTGGAGGAGGAAATAAAAACCAGCAATGTCCAAATCAAGTAGATGGAATTCGTTGGCCAGTTGTTTCTGATAAATAGTTTTGTTAATTAAATTGGCAGGAAAAAAAAGAAATACAAAGCACCCAATTTGCTGAAGAAATCTCATATTCGAAGAAAAGAAATAGGCAAACTATATATGCCTGGAAGCACCAAAAGATAATAATTTTTGTCAATATCCCTACCACTGTGAAATCCTACCAAATCACTGCTAACCACTCTGCTACACTAAACACACAAATGACTTACAACTCTGTACTTTCTATTTCTTCAATCTGTATAAGTCAATCGTCATGAACCCTCCCCATTATCACGATTTTTTATCCCTCTCGACAGCAAACACACTGATTGGTCCACTCTTACTCATTCTTGGTGGCAGCTACATGGCTTTTTGCATCAGTGCCCATTAATTCAAACAATCATTCCTTCCTTCAATTTATGGCTTGGGGTAATATCACTTCAGTCATAATACAAATTTACATGAAATGAAAGAAATGATCATTATAATAGCCTTGTAAAATTTAGAGTACCAATGGTGATTCCTCTCTTTTCCTCGGTGGCTTCGTCAATAAAATGAGATTGATGACCATCTCTACCAACGCATTCTATATGATCATAGTATGGCCTTTTGTATAAACCATTTATGCCTTACCCATTTTCACATCATAACTCCAAGAGCTAACTTGTTAGGGCTCTCCTCTAGGTAAACAACTTGTATCAACATCAGGCATGAAAACAAAAATTGCTTTGGTTGAGATACTATAAGGATCTTGTGATGCTCTAAAGAAGGTTATACCGTTTCTCATGCATTGTCAACCCCCAATTAATTTGACGTGGGTCATTGCTCTCTTACCATCTAAATTAAAGAGGAAGCTCAGGTTAGCCTCTTTTATAGCTTAACTTGACATAAAATATGTAATTATTATACATCATAAAAATATTTTATAACAAATTAAAATTTCAAACGAATAAACCGAGGTGAAAGGTATCAAAATTCACAAATGTTATTTGAATTTTAATAAAATGTGATTTATTTCAACATATGTCTAGTTTTTTCACGATATTTGTTGAAATAGGCTAAAAAGGTTATAAACAAACGCATCCATAATATATTATTCTATTAAAATTGTACACAACAAAAAGGATTACGTGAATCAAAACTATATTCAATTTAAATGTAAACTTTAAGTCGAAGAATGCATTAGATTAGGGAGACAATGATAGAAAACATGGCGAATAAGTATGGTTATATACGACATAAATATCGTTAGATACGAATTCATACTAATAGTTGGAACACGGGTTGGGTCGGGTTCTACGGGTTGTGTAATCCAAAATCCAAACCCAACCCAAAAGAGGCGGGTTGTACAAAAGAAAACCCTCACCCAACCCAAAACCTTCGTTTTAGCAATAAATACGGGTGGGCTGGATCGGGTTGGACGGGTGGGTCGGTTTGCGGGTGTTTTTGTTCACCCCTACACTCAACCTTTACATATTTACCCCTCCAAAAATTGCTTTGCCTAACAATATAGGTGGAGGAGGTTAGGCGGTTGTCGAGTCCGATGGGAAGGTTTGGAGAGACGGCGATGGTTGAGCCTTTAGTAGGCTTAGAGCCTGGGACACTGTTTATCTTTAATAAACTCAAAAGTCAACCTAGAAGATCAACCAAATGAACTGATGTTAAGAGATCACACATTACTGTCAAAGAAACCAAATAACCCACCAGTCAGCTCTCTAAGCAAGAACACTCAATCTTTCCATATTTACCCCTCCGAAAATTGCTTTGCGTAACAATATAGGTGGAGGAGGTTAGGCGGTTGTCGAGTCCGGTGGGAAGGTTTGGAGAGACGGCGATGGTTGAGCGTTTAGTACGTAGGTCGGGATACCATTTAGACCTGTTTACATTAGTTGCATCTTTTCAATCCGCATTCGACAAACCAACATCACTCAACCTTTCCATATGTACCCCTCTGTTAAAGACACATGTGCCACATATCACTCAAAACTTCTATGTTCAAAAATATTGTTGCTTTGCAGTAGTTATATTATTTAAGTCTATGTCAAAAATTCTGCTTCGCTTCTACACATTCAATACTGCAATTCGATGTGCAATATTTGCACCAATGACATTAGGCTTGCGATTTTAAAAATATTCTTCTTTTATAAGATAAATAGAAATAGAATTAATTATTAAACTCGAATTAAAATAATCAAAGTATGAAAATAGAAGTATCAAATACAAAAAAAAATAATTTAGGGGAGAGTTAGTGGCTTAGCTAACTGTAATGCAAAATTCCTATGATTTTTCAGATTTAAGTTTCCTGTATGTTTTTAATTTAAAAAGTTTAAAAAATTTGTTTAGTGTTAAGGTTATGTTTCTTATCTTTTCTCAAAAAGATCGCAATTCAAATCCCATCACTTATGTATTTTCCTGGAAATAAGAAAATAATAAATGACTGTGAAGACAAATCTACCCTTTATACTTTTGCTATGGATGCAAGGATTTTATAATGGGGAAGCATCTTTCCCATTTCACTATTATATTAGGTGTAGCGAAAGTAACCTGATGGTTGAGTGTTTAGTGGGTCGGACACAATTTCGATCTGTTTACATTAGTAGCACCTTATCCATTCGCGTAGAGCAAACCAACAACACTTAATCTTTTCATATTTACCACTCCAAAAATTATTTGGGCTTAACAATAGAGGTAGATGAGGTTAGCCAGTTGTTGAGCGTTTAGTGGGCCGGAGGTACTATTTGAGCCCGTTTACATTAGTAGTGCATTTTCCATCCGCGTTCGGCAAACAAACATCACTCAACCTTTCCATATTTACCCATCTCTTAAAGACACATGTGCCTCATATTCACTCAAAAGTTATGTGTTTAAAATATCGTTACTTTATGGTAGTTATAACAATTAAGTCTATGTTAAGAATTCTTCATCTCTTTTACACATTCAATAGTTCAATTCGATATGCAATATTTGAACCAATGACATATCGGTTGCCAACCATGGTGGAAAATTCCTATATTTTTCAGATTTAAGCTTCCTGTATGTTTTTAATTGAAAAAGATCACACATAGGTGTTTATAGTAATTGGTTATGTTTCTTATCTTTGTTCAAAAAGAACACGGTTCAAATCTCATTACTGATGTATTATTTCTATAAATAAGAAAATAATAAATAATTGTGAAGATGAATCTACCCTTCCTACTTTTACTCTGGATTTAGGAAATTTTAAACGGGGCTTCAAGTTTTCTCATTTGGTTTTTATTTATTGTGTAGATGAGTCTCCAAATTTTATTGTGGGTCAATCGAGTTCGTAAAAGTAAAAGTAAAAGTTAAAACATGTTCTTTTGTCCGGAGTCCAATTGCATAGGCACTACCATTTTTGTTAATTGTCAATCTTGTAATTTTGTAATTCAACCATGTCGGAGAAAAATTATGCATACTAGACATTTGATGGGTGAAGCTATCATCGGTCCTTCTTTATTGGACATCCAAAGAACAACGGGGTTTTACAACATAAGAATACATCATTTTGCTGTCATAGTTATCACTCTTGAGTCTTGAGAATATTCACACATAAGACATAATGCTTAAACTCCTAGGTCTACGCGAATAGTTCCTTGTATTCTTTGAGAAGTGATAAGTGCTCATGCGCTTTCTCGTTGGGAGGTGAGATGAGATTCTGACCTTCTTCTCCGGCTCTTTTCACTTAGGACTACCATTGCGTCCTCTTCGACCGCCTTAGGGTGAGGGTGTCCTCCTCGCGTGTCAACAAACGTCAACCTTCAAGCTTTCGATGGTTGCCTGATAGCATTCATTTGCCTGCTAGGTGTTCCCTTGGATGCGTCCGACTTTTCTTCCTACGAGGAATTTGAGCATCTGGTGGCAGGTGGATGGAACCGCCGAGAAAGTTGACAAAAATCCATGCCCCAGGAATGCATTGTACAGTGATGGACAGTCAGCTACATGGAAGTCCATAAGGCGTGTTTTTGTCACCCCCGCTTCTCCTATTGTTACTTGTAGGGTTATCAATCCCAACACCCAAATTTTTGACCTTCAGAACCCCCCGAGACTGGTTGTTGAGGGCTTGAGATCCTGTATGCTTTTCTTCATGCTCTTAAGCGTGGGGTAGAATAGGATATCTGCTGAGCTTCCATTGTCCACCAATGCCCTAGTGACTTTGAACTTTCTTGTCAAGAAGGAGAGAACCAGCGGGTCCTCTCTGCACTCCTCGAGCGCTAGCTTGGAAGGTGTAAAGGTTATCTCAACCTGCTCACTTTTTTGGACACTTAGGCACTATACCATGCGACTCTCCTTCTGTTCGAGGCTGCTTGCACCCTCCCGCTATTGTTATGACCTCCACGTCATCTTCGTTCACACGAGCCTATCGTTGCGGAGGAGTGTGCCTTGCGGTGGTGGTAGGCGCTCTCGTAGGGGTGACCGCTCTCGCCTTGGCGATCTTGATCTCTTACGTCTGGGCGTACGAGATCTTCTTCTCAGCCTTGGCGACCTTTTCCTTTCTTGTATTCTCTCTCTGTTGCGAGGTCATGTGTCTAGGCGGTTCTTCAAGCCCCTGGTGCTAGATTCTTGAGACTAGCTCTGAACTGGCGACACTCTGTGGTGTCGAGAGTTGCCATTTGGTGCCAATCGCACCATTTTCGATCATCCTCTCTTCTTGGCGTATGATGCGCGTCTTTTGACCTACCCCTTTCTCGGCGTGCTTCTTCTTTGCCAGCGGTTAACACTTCACGCCTGTAGTCTCGATTTGTGTACCGGGACTTGTAATTTCGTCTATCTGATGTGCGTCCTCTTTTCTTTGTCTTATCTTCCCCTTTTTTTATCTGTATTTCTCTTCCGGGGTTGACGAACTTCACGCTATCATATGTTGTCAATGTTTCTTCTAACACAATCGCCTTCCTTACAAGGCGGTCTAGGTCTGGCTGTGCTCCTTCTTTATGAGCGCTCTTTTCAATTCGCGACTATGCGTTGGCATCCGTTAATTACCCACCGCCACACTTGGGGAGATCTATTGCACTTCACATGCTATGGTATTCCATCTATCATAGAAGTCCATTAGCGTCTTCTATCCTCCTTGTTTGCAGTTGATAAGCTTTGACATAGTGAGCTTCCTTCTCTTCTGAGACGCGAACTTGGACCAGAAGAGCGTAGCGAACTGCTCAAAGCTCTCGTTTATTCCTTCGGGGAGGGAAGTGTACCAAGTCATGCATTGAACGCTGAACGTGACCGGGAATGCTTTGCATAAGTCCGCATTCGAGGCGTTGATGAGATGCATTTTGAGCATGAAAGCGCTCAGGTGGTCTGTTGGGTCCGACTTTCCACTGTAGGCCGGCAACCCCAGTGACGAAAAGTTGAACAAAACCTGTGTTTTAAATAGGCTTTTCGTATGAGGGTTTTGCAGAACATTATGGCTTTCTGCCTTCCCATATGATCAGGGGCGGACCCAGGGGGTTTTAGGGGTGTCCCCGGACACCTCTAAATTTTGGGAAAATGATTATCCAACCCCCGGTGGTAATTTATGTATAGACAAAAAAATATAATTGATAGTGAGGGACATCCCTGAAATTTGAAAAAAATGATTATCCTACTGTCATTTGTGTATAAAAATATAAAAGGTAGGTTGGGTAATTCAAATCTAGAACACTATTATTATTAATAAACTTAATTTCCGTTGAGCTACAACTCATTTGGTGTTCGATTTTGAACAATGTGTAATAGTAAAAATTCATTCCCTATCTCTAATTATTTCAATCTAAACTAATTTTAATCTACCCTTAATTTGTATTGATTTTATGATTGTACGGGTACGACAAGTGTTGAAGAGTCTTTCAGCTTTGGGTTACATCAAGAACAAGTTTACAAATCGAATATGCGATAAGTTCCTGAATGATTGTCTAGTAGGGTATATAGAGAATTTTTTTAACACTATAAACACCAAGTGTATTCTACAATTATTTTCGAATATGAAAACACATCATGGACTTTTTTAACCTGTACGAGTAAGGTAGTTTCATATTTAAGATTTTATTTTATTTTATTAATTATTTTTATTTAATTAATTTTTTAAAAGATGACACCCCTATGGAAAATTTCTGGGTCCGCCACTGCATATGATGACTTGAGGTGTTCCCCTAAGAAACTCAAATTAAGCTCTTCCGCGTCCTCCTCTTCCTCAGACTCCCCACCTTCTGTCCGAGCAGGCCTGGTAGGAGTTTCTTCTCTTGTTTCTTTGCCTTTGGCCCTTTGTTTTCTTGAGCTTTCAGGCGTTTCTTAGTCTTCTTGGGTGTATCTTTTGACTTGAGCATGGGAAGAATTTGGCTGAGGCTTTCTTGCATGCTGGATATTTGCTACCCCTGACTCTTTAGGTGGTCTTCTATTTCCATCTCTTCTTCTACAGTTGGCCTTTCTAAACCACGAATTCCCTCTCTTCCTATCACACCTTTGACCGGAGTTCCGTAGTTCCCATCCATCCTTTCTTCAGTGTCTCGCTCTATGCCCCCACGATGGGTGCCAAATTGTTTGAGGCTAGAATGTGCTAGGCGGTTTGACGAGACACGAGCGAAGCTTATGTTCTTGATGGTGGGTAGTGCTCCTGAACCCTGCAAAACAAGGGTTCGTGGACGGTCGCTTAAGACACCCTCCAATGCTTAAGTTAGAGAGAGAATATGAGAATATGTGTTATGTTTAGAGAGAAGGAAAGTAGTTGAGTTACCATCAATGCTAGCATGGAGGTATTTATACCCGGTTAGGTGAAGTTTAGAGCATTAAATGCTCTGTCAGGCGCCCTAATCATGTACTGCCCTATTATAGGTCGCCTACAACGGCTAATTAATGCTTAGTCTTGCTTGCTTCGAGGTAAGTATCTTAGATGATCTCTCCCTCTTGTTACCATCAGTGTTTTATGCCAGGCGGTCTATGACGGTCTTGTCTCTAGAGTGACCGCCTAACCTACTTCATTGCGTGTGATCGTGCTACTCCTGGGCCTTCCCCCTAGGTCGGTCATGTTCGCTTTCCTTGGGCTCTAAAGCCCAATACTGCTCAACTATGTACCCAGCATATATACTCCTCCAAAGTAAAGTTCAAAATTGAAAGTACTCGACATGGTCTCCTTGACATGAGAGCACTCTTTCATAATGATCCTCCACAACTTCCTTGGGCCAGTATTTTCCTTATGGATTCGTCCTATCTGATTATGCCCAATCTACCATAAGTTTCGTTTCCCTTTTGGTTTCGTTATTACCAGCCGATATTATTTCGTGCTTTGAACATTATCCGGTACAAAATGGCTAAACTAAACTCTAAGTGCGGGTTCGGGCTGGGTATTGTTCAAACTTCCACCCAACCCAGCCATACAATTTTGATTATGTGTTTGCCCGAACCAATCCAAGTCCAGGTAACATTGGGTTTTATTTGGTTTAACTAGCATTGGGCCCGGCCCGTTGGCCGGGTAATGCACAAAATTCTCTAGCAATACGATTAAAGCAATTTGAAATCTTAATCCACCCATTTCATCAATAAGCAGTGTTCATTACTCATATGATTTATCTCTAATTCTCTATTATGAATTATGTTGTAAGGCATGAAGGTAGCATAGCAAAAGAATAGATAAATCCATGAAATAAAAGCTAACACATAACTTGAAACAACCTGGGAAACAATATGCCTAAAAGTTGCAGCAACATAGTTATGGGAAATTGAAATTGATACTGTCAAACCTTATACACAGACTGGTTATTGCCAAGAAAAAAAAAATTGTAACTTGGACTTGTGACAAACACATGAAAAATAAATTGGTGATATGATCAACCAAACAGCTCCATACCATTTCAACATCAAATTCCTATTGTCATTGGATAACAATAAACCAAACTATGTACAATCTAAAGTTTCAAACTTGGTAAATATCGAAGAATCCAAAATCAACCCATAAATGAGAAACATAATACTAAATATAAGGTTCATAATATGGCCTTAACAAAATAAAGCTTATGCCAACCTCATTTTTCCTTTCCAATCTAGTTGAGACTGTCCCTGCAAGTTTCTCAGCACTTGAATCAGTGCTGCTAGTCTCCTTCAAAATAGGAGCTTCCTCTATGAGGGATTTACTTGAGGCGTCAGTCACTTGCTGGAATAAAATTAGAGAAAAAAAGAGTATCAAAACATGAGAATGATTTGCTCTATTTACCTAAATGAACTTAAGGACAACTGAAGTATTCTTCACTCACCCCAAGAGGATCATGATCCACTCTTACAACAAAATATTCAGCTTGAGGATTCATGAAGTTGAATTCAGTAAGCTTAACATGTAATTTAAGTGTCATATTAATGACTTGCAGGATCTGTTGAGGTATAGGTTTTTCTTTCTCTGGTTTTCTTGGAATAAGACATAAACCATTACTCCAAAAAATATGCAGGCCTATATGCTCCAAAATGGCAAAATCAGCTTCACCACTATCATCTTAGAAATGGAGCTGCACTCTATACCTACAGTGAAGAAGAAAACAAACAGAACAAAACTCATGAGTTTGTATCCATCTTCTACAACGTGAAGTAAAATTGCTTCTCTTGCAACATGGCAAGCCAAAAAACATATAGACAAAGAGCAATCAAGTCGCATTACTATACTCAAACTTTTAAACAAAACCATAGCGACATGCTGTCCATTACGTGATTCATCCCTACCCTTGTCATGGTTCCTACCATCATCAACTTCTCTTGCAGAACATCAGATGGTGATAAGCTATATACACAACCCTTTCCATGGAAATTCAAGATAATGCAAGCGACACGCAAAACATTCAATTTTCCACAATCAATAGACTCATAATTCCCCCCCCCCCCAAAAAAAATCTCAAGCACTTTGATTTTCTCAGCGCTCACACAAAGAGCTGCTGCATCAGATTGAAAGCAACATCGCATATGGTATTTACCTTGCTGGATTTCGGGTTCTGTAAATGTGTTATTAGGCCATGCATCACACCCAATTCAAGTTGCTTCTGCTAACAAATGCAGTATCATATATGGTTTCTTACCTAGCTGGCCGCCCACATAGTGGATATAAGTTGAAACATCATGTTCAATAAATCTATGTAAAGAGCAGTTTAAATGTTTAATATGTAAAACCAATCTTATAAACTATTCTACTTGAAAGATAGAACAACTGCAACTTGAACACAAGAGAAGTGAGCTTTCAACTTGCTGATAATAAGAACCATCACAATTCAGAACTACAACTTCAAATCAAAGACATACAATATTCAATTTCACTTACCACCCTCAAGGCACACCCTCTTCTTATCGGCTTTACCCGTGTCAGACCCAAAGGAGACACCAATTGCTCTTCATTTCGCTAACAAAGACACAATGGAATGTACAAATTAAATAAGTTTCTATTTCCGTGCATATATGACATTCAACCTCAGAACAATATCATACTAAGAACAAAATGAGTATCCTACACCGAGTAGAAGCAAAGTTATAACTGAATTGTTAGGGCCAGAAGAAGTGTCACCGGGATGATATTTTGCCTTCATTGCTGCAATCGTTGCACAACCAGGGGTAAACAATCGAGCAATGATCCCCTAAGATACTGTCATACAGATTTTAAACTGGGACTTGATGCAGTATGGAATCGTCGAGGACTGAAGAACATTATTCGAACTAATTAGTTAGCAATTGCGTAGAATTTCCACTGGAAAAGGAAAAGTAGAAGGGACATCACACATACAGGCTCTAAAAGCCAGAATATAAAACTACCTAATTAAGGGACCTTACATAGAAGAAAACACAAATGACGCGACAACGAAATTGTTTGGCCAATCGATTGCAATGCAATACGGACTGTGGGAGCGAGTCAGAGGCAAAGGGATTTTCTCTCAGAGGGGGTGGGAGAGAGACGGCGAGATAGACAGATTGCCCAGCAAAACAGACGGCAAGAGCGAGAGGAGTCAGGATTTTCCGGGGCCTTGCAAGACTGATAGAGAAGAAGAATTAGGGATTTGAAGAAGAATTGGGGAAGAATAGAGAGAAGAGGGATTTTGGGATTTTGATATTATTATTGCTTAATCTCAAATGAACGTACTAAACCTCTTTTATGAGTTTTAGAAAACTAACAAAAATAACCTAACTGCCACTCAACCCGGGCCCACATGGCTGACCCCAACCCACCTTACCCGCCTCGCGGGTCTCTATCATCCCCTTCCCCATTAGAAATGACCTTGTCCTCAAGGTCAAATGTCGGAAATCGTTGTCGTAGCGTGGCCGTCTCCTCCCAAGAGGCATCCTCCCTCTCCATATGCTTCCCCAAAACCAAGCTTTCCTCCCGCCTTTCTTTACCCATCTGGTATCCAGAACCAGCAAGGGGGTTAGCTCAAGCATGGAAGGTGGGATGGATGCGCGCATCAGCTGGCAGCTGCAGACGCTATGCTACCGGGTTAATCTTGTGCAGTATCTCGTAGGGCCCAAAGTAACGAGCTGCCAACTTCTGGTAAGCACGACGAAAGACGGAAGCCTGCCTGTACGGGTGGAGACGAAGCAGAACCCACTCCGACCTCGAATTCCTCCTCGCGCCGACCTGCATCAGCCAACTGCTTCATCTTGTTATTGGCCGCCGCCAGGTTGGCCTTGAGCTGCTCCAAGGCCTCATCTTGTGTCTCCAGCCAGCGATCCACCGCATCTACCCGGCTGGTGCCGTTCTGGTAGCGGACCAAGTCAGGTGGCTTCCTCCCGTAAAGGGCCTCAAACGGCATAGTCTGAATCGATCTATGGTAAGTAGAGTTATACCATAGTTCGGCACCGGGCAACAAGGCCAACCACCGCCTCGACTGCTAGTGGGCAAAGCAGCGCAGGTACTGCTCCAAGTAACGGTTAACCACCTCCGTCTGGCCATCTGTCTGTGGATGATAGGCAGAACTCATCCGCAGTGTGGTCTAAGCCATAGTGAACACCTCCTGCCAGAAGAGACTCAAGAAAACGGAGTCCCAGTCACTTACAATAGACCTCAGAAACTCGTGATGTCACACGACCCCCATCACAAACTGCTCTGCTACCGACCGGGCCGTGTACGGATGTGCCAGGGCCATAAAATGGGCATAGTTCGTCAGTCGATCAACGACGACGAACAAGACCTTCTTTCCCACGGAGGGGGGAAGGCCGACGATGAAGTCCATACTGATGTCCTCCCACACCCTCTCGGGTACCGGCAAGGGCTTCAAGAGGCCTACCGGTTGCAGATGAGATGTCTTGACCCTCTGGCAAGTATCGCATGACGCGACATAGTCCTTCACATCCTGGCGCATCTGGGGCCAATAAAACTGGTCCCTGATCCTCCTCAGCGTCCGCTCGACCCCTGAATGCCCTCCGAATGGGTAGTCATGATACTCCTGTAGCACGGTCGTTACCAGTGAAGATCCCCGCGGAAGAACAAGGCGCCCGCGGAAGAAGACCAACCCTTGATGGAAGGAATAATGACCCGGTGCTTCACTTACTGCTGTGTCCCAACATCTCTGCAGGTAAGTATTGGTCTCCACCAGAGCTCGGAGCGCGTCCCAAAACTGGGGAACCGACCCCATCACCGCCGCCAATACCTCGCCTCCGGAACGCCGCGAGAGCCCATCTACCACGACATTGGAGGGACCCGGCCGATAATGAATCTCATAATCATACCCAAGGAGCTTTGAGACCCACTTGTGCTGATCGGGAGTGGAAACTCGCTGCTCCAAAAGGTTCCTCAGGCTCTGATGGTCGGTATAAATGTGGAACTTCTGGCCCAGAAGGTACGGCCGCCACATCTGCACAGCTGTGATGATAGCCTGCATCTCCTTCTGGTAAGTAGACCAAGCCTCCTTGGATGGAGCCAAGGTCTTACTCATATAGGCCACTGGGTGCCAATCCTGAGATAGCACTGCCCCAATACCTCGGCCGGAAGCATCCGCCTCGATCACGAAGGTCTGGGAAAAGTCCGGCATGGCTAGCGTCGGAGTGGTGGTAATGGCCTGCTTCAGCTGCTGGAATGCCCCGTCAGCGTCTGAGGTCCATGCAAACCCGTCTTCAACAGATTAGTCAGGGGCCGGGCAATCATACTGTAACCCTTCACTAACTTCTGGTAGTACCCGGTCAAGCCGAGGAACCCTCTCAGCTCCGAGACAGTGGTTGGAGTTTGCCACTCGACCATAGCCTGAATCTTCTTCTGATCCACTTGAACTCCTTAGGGTGTGACAATGTGGCCCAGGTACTCAACCGTCTGCATCCCAAACGCACACTTCGAAGCTTTGAGATAGTACTGATGGCGCCGCAGTATCTCAAACACGGCCTGCAATACTGCAAATGCATCTCCCAAGATGGGTTGTAGACGAGAATATCATCAAAGAATACCAGCACATACCGTCTCAAGAGAGGTCGGAAAATGCCATTCATCGCCGCCTGAAAGGTCGAAGGAGCATTGCACAATCCGAAGGGCATGACCAAGTACTCATAATGGCCATTATGAGTCCGGAAAGCGGTCTTGTGCGCATCCTCCTCCTGCATCCGAATCTGGTGGTACCATGCTCGCAGATCGAGTTTAGTGAAGTATGTTGATCCGTGGAGCTCATATAGCATATCGTCCACCGTTGGAATTGGAAATCGATCCTTCACCGTAGCGGTGTTGAGCGCCTGGTAATCGGTGCAGAATTGCCAAGTCCCATCCTTCTTCTTAACCAAAAGCACCGGCGAGGAAAAGGGACTGGTGCTGGGCCGAATCAAGCCGGTCGCGAGCATCTTCTCGACCTGGCGCTCGATCTCCTCCTTCTGTGAATAGCCGTATCAGCAGGGACGGACATTCACAGCCTCCATCCCTTCCTTGAGCTGAATGCGATGGTCAACCTGGCGATGGGGAGACAATGTGGTAGGTGTCTGGAAGAGCTCTGGAAACCCTGCCTGTACTCCTTGGAGGTCGGGGGCCAGCTCTTGGTCCTCAGTCGTCACCACGGGCCAGCACAGGACCGCCAACTCCGCCTCCTCCTCGATGGCGCACTCGTGGAGAGAGACCGGACCTAGGGCCGTGGTAAGCCCTTGCAAACACCACTCCTTATCTCTCCATTTGAATCACATGGTCAAGCGGCTCCAATCGGTGGTGACCGATCCCAATCCCTGCAACCATGGAACACCCAAATTCATGTCAAACCCGCGAATGGACAGCACAAACACATCCGCGGTGACGGACAACCCTTGAATCTCGAAGGGAAGCTCCCTATAGACAGCCTTGCACTGCATGGGTTCCCCATTCGCTACTTGGAACACCATCATATCCATCGAGCTTGGCGCCTGCGGAAGGAGCTTGGCTAGCTCCTCGCTAATGAATTTCAGGGTGGTGCCACTGTCCACCAAAGTTAGCGTCGTGGTACCGGCAACCTGAACCCGAAAATGGAGAGTCCCTGGTGTCGGCAGCCCCGTCACTTCATGGAGAGACAGAGCGGGAGCCTCCCCTCCTCCCGTCGACTCCTCCTCCGCCGCCGCATCCTCCTCCACCCTGCGCAACGAGACGCGCCGCCCCTCCGGCGCCTCTGCCCGCGGCGCTCCCCCTGGCGCTCCACCTCCTCTATTGCGCCGCCTGCGGAGTCCTCGACCCGCGATCGCCGTGACCCACCACCAGCCGCCAAGGGATCCCCTGTCCCTCCAGCCGCTTCGCCTCGCCCAGCGTGACACCCTGGTCGCTCGTCCGCGTGGGCTGCCTCGGCTAGCCATCCGCCACCACCTGCGGCGCCGCGCGCGCGGCAGTCACCAGTTCTCGGCCTTGTTCACGAGTGGTTTGAGCTTGGGAAGCCTGGATAGCGTCAAACTGTTGCTTCACACAGGCCCATTCCTGAGCAGAGAGCTGTATCGAGCTCATTGGAGACTCTTATACCAAATGATAGAGAAGAATTGGGTTGGGAATTGAGAAGAAGAATTAGGGATTTGAAGAAGAATTGGGGAAGAACAGAGAGAAGAGGGATTTAGGGATTTTGATATTATTATTGCTTAATCTCAAATGAACGTACTAACCCTCTTTTATGAGTTTCAGAAAACTAACAAAAATAACCTAACTGCCACTCAACCCTGGCCCACATGGCCGGCCCCAACCCACCCTACCCGCCTCGCGGGTCTCTATCAAAGACAGAACAGATGGCAACAAACACGACGATGATCGGGGAAGTACAGAGAGAGCGATGGTGAGCGATTTGGATTGAGTGTGTCAAAAAAGTTCAGAGTTATGGTGAGCTGTGATAAGCAGAGATTCCAATCTAAGGTTGATTGTGACAAAAAGGAGATTTCGATTTAGATTGAAGTTTGGAAGAGACGATGAGTTGTTCGCTTTTCGGTAGTAGGATGAAGGGGCTTTTCCTCGAGGTATGGTGACAAAACACAAAGACAGAACAGAGGGCTTCTATTACGTTAGGGATTGCAAGAATGAATATATTTGCTATTCTCCGGTAGCTTTGGGCTAGAGGAATGTCTTCGATTCCGACAAGGATTGGAAGACTCAAGGACGATTTCAAAAGCTATCACCTAGATAAAAGGATTCGATTTCCGGTGAGAGAATGTAAATCAGGATGCGTGGAAACTGGAAAGAGAAGAATTGTTGAATTGACGTGAAAGTCCCTCTGCAGTGTGCGGTTCTTGGAGGAGGAACTGACGTGGCAAAAGCTCTATGTTGACATTGCCTTAGAGTATTTTGTAGATCAAATCGAGATGGGTAAGTGCCAATTAAGTTGCCATTCCTCACCACAAATATATCTATTTATTAGCATCTATTTCATGCATCAAATGTGGATTTGGGATTGAAATTTCAGATCTCGAGCTGGTTCAAGGGTTTGAAACACTAATTGGAGATCTCTCAATTTCGATCGAACTCCCCCTTTCTTATTCCCATTGAACATGATTTTAATCCTCTATAGTGTTTTATAACTCCTCTTCATGCCGATTTGCTATTTCCTAATTGAATGTTGAATTAAAAAGTTAGGAATTAAGATTATTAATCGATTTGATAATCTAGGATCAAGTATGATAATTTAGCATTTATCATTCATCATTCATCATGTTTATGCTGATTCGATTGGCAAACTAATGTCAAGTGTCTAATTTGAGTGACGATTTGATAATCTAGGATCGAGTATGACAAAATCGTGGTATTTGCTCTTCTAGATGAATTACTGCTTGTTTGTTGCATATGACCATGTTAAGTTGCTTATATATTTTTGTTGTGGATGTTTCGCACCCTCTTTCACATATATATATTTCCTTACGTGTGCAATCCCTCCCTAGTCCAATAGGCCATGCCTTAAGTCAATTTTGGGGGTTTTGTGGAAGTTGTTGGCTATGCCTGTTGTGACTGCTGCACTTGTATGCTTGTTTTAAGTGTTTAAGGACTCGTATCTTCTGATCATAGGTCGGTCTATTAGAAGTATGTTGTGTTATATTGCCGTGATTATTTGGTTTCAACCATTTCAAGTGGGTTTGTGTACTTGCTAAATAAAAAATTGTATTTTCTTAATGTGTTGTTTGGAGACTCGTTAATTAGAGACTTGGGTGTTTGTGAATCTAATAGTTAATGTCTCAAGAATCTGAGATTTAGATTAGCGAGGCGCCCAAAATCAAACAAATTGCTTAATTCATGTCCAATGAGATGAATGACTGCTCCAATGTCACGATCGGGGTTTCGTCTGCGCATCATGGTTCATGGGCATGCATAAGTCCATTTTGACAGAGCTTTGTAGTGACATAGTGGAGGTGCTATTGCGTTTGTTGATTTTGTAGGGGTTAGTTTTTGGGGTTGCTAATTGTCGCCCCGAGTTTTCTATAATCGCCCTAACTTAAAAATTAAAATTACCCATTACCCTTTTCTTTTTATTGTTGAAATACATTTTATGTTGACAAACACAATTCATTCAACAGTAGAAAATTTTGGATTTTATTGAATCGGATGAAGTGGCCGTGATTGGTATTAGATTGGGAATTAAGCTTGGATTTGACTGGATCATATTAAGTTTCCGTGATTGATATTGGGTTGGGAAATGTAACAAACATGAGGAAAATAAAGTAAAGAGTGGTTAAACGAGTGGATTAAGAACATGTAGCTAGTTAGTGCGATCAGTAAATAAGAGGGGAGAACGAAATCTCGATTGAGAACAGAGAGTGGTAAAGTGGTAGACAAAAGTGGGAATTGGATTGGTGTGCAACGAGGAGAGGAAATGAAGTGTCGCTGCGGTTTGCAGCAGTGCCAGCCGCCGAGGACGAATGATATCGGAGCCTTGGGCTGAAGTCATTCCTGGAGACTCGTGCCTTCCTCTCCCATAGTCGTTTCTAGCGCTCTCGGTCAGCGATGGAGGAACATCTGAGGTGGTTTGGAGGCACGGGAGGATTAGGGACTTTTGTTTTATTCATTAAAGGTTATTCTGGTAATTTTACGTTTTTAAGTTAGGGCGATAAAAATAGAACTATGGCGAGGTTTAGCCATTCAGTAGTTTTACTGGTTTTGCGTTTGGCCGCTTATTCAATGATATAAAAGATCAATTTGTCATTAAACCTAAAAATAAAGATTAATAAGAACTGTTGGGCATGTGACTCGGATTCCGCCGCGCCAAAGAAACACCGACATCAGAAGAGTTGGGCGTGATACCGGCGCGAGCGAATACACCGTCGAGCGCCAATACCAAGAGACGGGCGCACCAGCACCGGCGCGAGCAAGCGCACCGGCGAGCGCCAATACCAAGAGACGGGCGCACCAACACCGGCGCGAGCGAACACACCGGCGAGCGCCAATACCTAGAGACGGGCGCATCAGCACCGTCGCGTCCAAGGGCAGCCCGAGTCCAGCGTTGACTAGATCAGCGAGTATGGGAAAACGACGCCGCGTCCCACCTACCGAGTGGTCACATCGCAGTCCTAGGTATAATGAAAGGCTAAATGTACTTGTCCTAGGTAGAGGTATGGCCTAGTCTTCTGACATGTCAGTGGTCATGTCACCATGACATGTCACCATGACATGTCACCATGTAACTCACCCACCACCATGTAGCCTATAAATAAGGCATTTACTCCGGTGGGTGAGGGGATCAGATTTTTCTGACTCTATCTCTAAGATTATCAACTTCTCTCTCTAAGATATTACCCTCTCAACTCTATTCGTAGTTTCCTGAGTTCTTCCATTGACTGTTATTCTCTCCTTGCTTACTCTCCTTGACCCATCTTCCCGAGTCTCACTCCTACACCCAGTTAGGCTCAAACAATATATTTTTCTTGACCCATCTTCCCGAGTCTCACTCCTCACTCTCCTTGACCCATTCCCATGTACCATATGTTTTTATGACAATATATTTTTCTCTTTGTTGTTTCTTCTTGAGAATCTAATGGCAAAATAAATTTGAATAAAGAATAATGCTGGTAGTGGTGGACTTGCAAAAACTTAAGCCTGAAGGGGCCGATGAAATCTAAAAACGGGAAAAGCTTTTGGCTTCAAAATAATCGCCAACACTCTCTCCTCCGGAAGAAACACACAATTACACAAACTTGGTTCAACTGACAGCTTACCAGCTACTAACTAATAGCACGCATTTTTGTCGCAGCAGCCTCGGCGTCTCCGCCTCCTCTCTCTTGTTCTCGACAATTTTGCTCAATTCCCCCTTTTATTAATAAGTTCCCTCAGGCAAATCCCTCCCGTCCTGCCTCCGCTCTGCATTTTCTTCTCCCGTTCCCAATCCGCTGCCAGTCAAGTTCCCGGAAATGGCGACTGTTTTCCAGGGATTGGGAGCTACTGCTGCAATTACTGCCGCCGCTAATCCCCTCGATTCCAACAAGTTACTTCTTTCCTCGAGGAGATCCTTCCCAGGTATTGCTCCCGAGTCCTGCCCCTTTCATTCCTCTGCTTAATTTTGCGCCTGCCCACTTGTTCGACGCTGATTTACTTTGTGATTTTAATTATTGAATAGCTAGCAATTTTCAAAATTGAGCTGTGATTTGATTCGTGGAGTGATTTGAATATGGATGCACTATCCCTTTGGGCTTTGCGTAAACCTCGAAGTTCATTGTGTCCAGTCAGCGCTTCGATTGAAGGGTTTGACAGCTTATCTGTGTCTTTAACACGGCCCATTGATGAACCTATTTTCACCCTTTTCAGCCTTGCTTTTGTTTTCTGGTGGTTTGTTAATTCATTTTTGTTCTCGGTGGATTCTCCGCCCATTGGCGCTTGTGAAAAAGTCTGATTCGTTTCTTCCCTTTGCCCTGCATTTGTTTATCTGTCTGTCGTTGTGGAAAAGAACACAACTTTTGTAGGTTTAGCCGACAATCAACATCATGGCTAGCTTATTTCCTAACTTGGGGAGGGTGCTTTGTTTGATTCAGGCAAGAAAACAAGCTTGGTTGTGGTTAGATCTGATGGTAGTCTGAACTTGAACACGGGCTCTAGTGCTGGAGCTCGCAGGCTTGACCAGTTAGTTACCAATGCTGTTGCTGTAAGTGTTTCCCTCCTTTCAACCAACCAGTTCTACCAGTCTTGATGTTAGAGCATTTCAGCTTAAGTGGGATGACCTTAAATTTTCATGCTTTGTTTTCTGTTTTTTCCAGACTAAGGCCGATGCTGCTGCAGCATCATCTGCATCTAAACCCGGGTATGCTTCTACTTATGATAGTAAAACTGTGAATAATTGCAACCACTTGTAGCTGTTTGATCGTATCGTTTGTTATCTTGGGGCAATTGTTTTCGTACTAGAACAGCAAACTGAAACACTTTTATGCTAGAAAACCGGATTGCATCATTATCAGCTGTATCATTTCTGTCCCCACACAATAATTATGAAAGTTGCCTGCCTCAATGTGATGTTGTAGAAACATTGGCTAACAGATGAATGTATGGTACTTTTAGAGAGATTATTGGTCACTTATATAACTTTTCCCTGACGACAAATAGAGCATTTACAATACCCCCTTCCTCGAAGCTTACAACATCCGGAGGCTTGTGTTCATGCAATCGTTTCTTAAGAAAATTATGATGCTCGAATCATTTGATATATTGTGGTTTATGAAGAAATGTCATAGAAACACATTCTCCAATAGTTGGTTGTCAAGCCACTTGATTTTGCTGGTTCTTTTTTTCCAAAGTGTCTTAGAGAAATAGATGACCAACAATATATGCAACCTAAAACAAATGCTTACCAAAACATTTTCATGCAATAGCCTTTCCATGAGTTCTCTGAGGTGCACTTCCACTAACGTTTTGAAACTGATACATACTGCACAATATGCTTTCAGTTGCCATGTCTATAATGGGATCTGCTTTTCTGTTCCTTATGACTCTTAAGTTTGCACTTTCTTCTCATGAATTGCTTATCTCAATCTTTCTATAACCAGACATGAACTTCTGCTTTTTGAGGCCCTACGAGAAGGGCTAGAAGAAGAAATGGACAGAGATAATCGGGTTTGTGTCATGGGGGAAGATGTGGGTCACTATGGAGGTTCCTACAAGGTGACCAGAGGGCTAGCTGACAAATTTGGGGATCTCAGGGTTCTCGACACTCCAATTGCTGAAAATGCCTTCACCGGTATGGGGATTGGAGCTGCCATGACTGGATTACGCCCAATTGTGGAAGGGATGAATATGGGATTTCTCCTCCTAGCTTTCAACCAGATCTCAAACAACTGTGGCATGCTCCACTACACCTCAGGTGGCCAGTTCACCATCCCAATCGTCATCCGTGGGCCCGGTGGTGTTGGACGCCAGCTTGGTGCTGAGCACTCGCAGCGTCTTGAATCGTATTTCCAGTCCATCCCTGGAATCCAGATGGTTGCATGCTCCACTCCTTACAATGCAAAGGGCTTGATGAAAGCTGCAATCCGAAGTGAGAACCCAGTGATCCTTTTCGAGCACGTACTGCTTTACAACCTCAAGGAAAGAATCCCGGATGAAGAGTACATCTGCAATTTGGAGGAAGCCGAGATGGTTAGGCCAGGGGAACATATCACCATCTTGACCTACTCTCGAATGAGATATCACGTGATGCAGGCTGCTAAGACTTTGGTGAACAAGGGATACGACCCTGAAGTGATTGACATCAGGTCCTTGAAACCTTTCGATCTTCACACTATTGGGAACTCGGTGAAGAAGACGCATCGGGTGCTGATAGTGGAGGAATGCATGAGGACGGGAGGGATTGGTGCTAGCTTGACTGCAGCAATCAACGAGAACTTCATCGACTATTTGGATGCCCCAATTATGTGCTTATCTTCACAGGATGTTCCGACACCTTATGCTGGGACACTGGAGGAATTCACAATTGTGCAGCCTGCCCAGATTGTTACGGCAGTTGAGCAGTTATGCCAGTAACACTGGCCCTAGCCATTGCGTCAGCCGTTGTTGTGGTAGAGTTCTTACGCATGGGGAAAAACTTCTCACTTTTTTTTTTTGGTTTATGTTAATGGGTTTAGTTTTTACAGAGCTTGTTTAGCAAATTTGTGGTTATTGAGACTTGCAGCTGTTTATGCTTAACGTTTTCATGTAGACTTGCATGTTTCTGGTGTTTCTTTTCCTAAAACTGTTGCCTTGCGATCTTTTTCTACTGTTTAATTAAGTTCTTCTAAACAGTAAACATTTATACTTCAGTTCCAATTTTTTTATGGGCGGGAATGGCGATTAGATAGCGTCACAACCCTAAAAGGTTATGGGTTGTGAGTTTCGCTTCCCCTTTCCCAATCGTCCATCTCTATTCCTCACGATCTGGCAGTTTATAACCAACAGGGGGTAAAAAAGAGAGTTGTCGCACTGGATCTGCTTGTCAATGCCAGCTATAATGTCCTTCGGGTTATGGAAGGGGAAGAAATTTCCCAGGGAGACTAATCAGACACCTTCCCCACAAGAAATTGTTCGCCTGGCCAAAAACTCTTTCCCCTCCATCTGCCAAAATAATAATAATAATAATAATAATAATAATAATAATAATAATCCTTCCACCGTCGCCGATCAACATTGTTGGCTCTTTTTCGTTTATGTACATCATCTCACCCCTTATTTGTTGAGTTCGAAGACTTCGTCCTTCGGTGGGGAGGTAATTTTTCCCTATTTCACCATTCACTTCTTCTTGTCTGTCGACCCTCGAAGTGGTGTTCAAATTTCGTTGAGAACCGTACTTTGCCGATTCTCCCTTACCGACCCTATTTCTCCGCTTTGTTGGTCATGATTCTCGTCCTTGTGGTTGTCCTGCTTTAATCAAACTCCCGACTTGGCATCCAGCTGGTAATTGGTACCTCTAGTTGAGCAGCTAAAGCAAGAACTTTTATTAAGGTCCATCCTCGCTACTGGTGCAGCCTTGATTATGTGGTTTCTACAATTTCAAGTGGGTTTGTGTGATTACTAAGCAAAAACTTGTCATGTCTTAATATGCTAACTAGCTTATAACCCGACATGTTGGTCGGAGGTACCTGAGTCGAATATTGAATTATTGGTATGAACGTAATAATGCTCTTAGATCATGTATATTGTGAGGGCAGCATCTCATTAGACACTTGTCATTAGTTGGTAATGGAATATGAAATAAGTGACGTGAAATTGTTTCTGTGTTTAGATAGCAAAGAAGACTGCAGAAATTAGACCTATTCAAGTTAATTAAACTGAACATCTAGCAAGTATTTATTGGATCTAATCTACCAGACAGGCGAGGACAACACTTCAATTCGAATTTGGATAATAGATTTCCATGAGTAGGCAAATTCCACATAGTTGCAAAAGTAATTAGAAGAAAGATTCAAATTTGGAAGTCAAAAGAAATACAAATTTAATTATTCAAATTGCGATGGAAACTAAAATGTTGGTAAGAATCCTTATGTAGCATGTTTGCAAAATATACAGGCATGAAACACACTTAAAAAGAAGAAATCGATGTCCTTCTGGTTTGTTTTATCTTCCCACCATAGTGACCATTCGCCAGAAAAAAGGGAATGGCAATAAAACTGAGAAATATTGTGGAGCGATGGTGCTTTGGCATCGTGTTTTCTTTTGGAGTGACTGGAAGATGTGACAAACACATACAATCTTTGACAATAGCAACATCAACATCAATGTTGTTAGTACTTCCATGTAGTGATGGCCAAGGTGGGGATCCAAGGGTGCTGCCCATAGATTGGGAAGAGGAATGCACACTCTAGATAGCATCATGTGCTAAAAGATAAAGTGTCGAGATGGTAAAAAAAATACACATGACTTTGTCTTCATTCAAGTAAACCTTGTCATAACTAATAAATAATTGCAATGTCAAAAGGAGGATGGGCTCTAATCATTACATCCAAATAAAGAATTTCATCAACTGCCTCAAGCTTTCACTTGTTTATTCTCTAATCTAATAATTTATTAATGGAACTGTATAAGTACTACGTAGAGGATATATTCATAACAACATAAATTACATCAATTGTTCTCTAGATCCACAACAGTTCAACGGAATGTAACTGCCTAAGTTGAACTAAAAAATAAGCAAAAATGTCCACAATCCCGGTAAGAAAAAGTTGCATGCAGACTTAAAGATCTCTATGCACAACTCACACCACAGGAATCAGTAGCATCAAACCCAAAAGAGAACTGGAAAATTTCTCATTCTTGGAATTAAAATCATGCAAAAGACACCCACATAAACAGATGCAAGTCTGTATTTGCAGAAAGTTGAAGCAACCAAAAATTGATTGCGGAAACATTAGGCATTGATACGATTAGGGGTGTTCAAACGGTGTGGTTACTGTGGTAATCGTTTTAACCAGTAGTATTTGGATAGTTTGGTTTGGTAAATTTGGATTATTGGTTTGGTTTGGTTAAATTTTTAGCTTGTTTGGTTTAGTTGATTTGATTTCGGACACTTCTAACCAATGAAACTGATAGACCATTGATTGCACATGTTTTTACCCCTATTCTTGAGCCGTTTGAGATGTTAATTCTCGTGTTTTAAGCCGATTTCATGCTAGGTTGTGCGTTTATGTCATATTTCAGGACTTGGCGTTGACATCAAGGCGAAGGAACGGATTTCGGTTCGAAAGGAGCACGTTTGGGTTGAAGTGTGCTGGAGGAGCAAAAATACCCGGCCGGGTATTAATCGGAGCAGACCGGGGAAAGCATGTTTTGGGCGTCTGAGAAGTAGAAGGGGGCCCAGGCATTAATCATAAATCCCCGACCAGGTATTCTTGACCCTGACCGGGGATTAACCCCCTGTCCCCGATGGTGCATTTCAAAAATCCCCGGTTGCCACCTAAAATACCCGACCGGGTATTCTGACCGGGGATCGCGAACGCTGGTTGTTAAAAGCCTGTTATGTGCGTTTTTGCAGGGGAGAGCTGGGTTATGGATCCCAAACACCCAAGGGACGAACCAAAGAAAGAGAGAGAGAGAGAGAGAGAGGGCGATTTGAGGGCATTCTTGGAGTGGAATGGGAAGATTTCTTCGCCTTGGAAGCTCAAGGAACAAGCCCGTACTTGAAGACTGATCATCTGAAGATTCCTACTGCAGTCTCTCTCTTCTCTATGGAGTAACTTCCCTTCACTTAGGTTTTGAGGAACCCTAGCTATGTTTGTTTGATTGGATGATTGTATGAGTACTTCTACTTGATAATCTTGAGTTCATATTCAATCTATGCACGTTTTCACGATCCAATTATGCTTTAGTCGAGATTATTGATTCTGCTTTGATCCTATGAGAGCGAATACCTGATTAGGTCAATAGAGCACCATAGATTGATAGTATTGGATCGATTGCTTTAGTCGAGGGTCGATTCACTGCTTTGTATCGATTGAGAACCTCATCCGATAGAGGGAATCTAGTTCAGAACGCCTTGATCGGTTGTTCTAGAGAAGGATACGTCCCTCTAGGCAATTAACTCAAGAGGGCCTTGTTCCTTTAGTCGAGACTCAAGGTCTAGTCAAGGATTCTCCGCATTGTGAATGAAAGTGAAACAAGTTAGAAATCATCAATCGTTAATCTGGCTAGTGGCTAGGGGGAATCATACCTAAGTGAGTTCCCAACCTGTAATTAGATTAACTTTACTGTAGTTTGTTAGAGTAGTTTTAGTTGTTCCATCTTAATCTGGTTTGCTAGATAATGAACTGAAGCTGAGTAATAGCAACTCTAGAGACCCGTGGATTTGATATTTATTACTTGAGCCACTATACTGCAGTCCCTTCCATTGGTTACACTTGGCCATTGTTAGGTGTTGTGTCATAGCGAGTCAAGTTTTTGGCGCCGTTGTCGGGGACTTTCTAGATTATTAGGAAAGGCAGAAGTTTGTCACTTTAGCGTTTTTCTTTTCCATCCTTGCTTTTCACTTGGGTGTTTTTGTTTTTGTTGGTGCAGATCTGAATCATGGATCCTCATGGCTTCTCCAACCATTGGTGGTATCCACCACCGTCTGAGTGGTATTACCCCGAGACTCCCTGGAGCAATCAAGGAGGAGAAGACTATGGATTCGGGTTCCAGTACCAACCCCCTTACTACGGAGAACAATCAGACCCCTCGGCATATCAAGAACAACCTCATTACCAAGAAGACTTTCTCCCACAACCAGAAGGGCCATCGGAGCTGGAGTTACCCATGGCGGCCTTCACGGGCCATTCTGTAGAGCCATGCTACACTCCCCAACCAGATCCAAACTATGAATTGAGGCTTATCATGGAGCTGTTTGCTCGAGACAGTGAGAGATCATGGTCCAAGATGGATCTTTGTACCCAGGCCTATCGTGAAACAGAGGAGATCCTCCTGAGCATTAAGAAGAGCGTCGATGATCTTGAGCGATCTTATGCACAACCTGCTCCATATCACCCTTCTGCTACCATACTAGAAGAGGAGGAGGAAGAAGAAGGCTACAAGGACATTGTGGAGCACACAGAAGTTGTCACGGAGAGCTCAAGTGATGATCATGATCAGGAATGTCCTGTCATAGCAGACCACACCCTCCCACATCCCACACTGAACTTTGAAGAGGCGGGCATGAGTTAGGAGATGCAAGAAGATCTCATCAAAGAAATAGCTTGGTGACTTGCCCTCCAATCCGTGCTGGAAGAAGAAGAGCAAGAAAGGATGCAGAAAGAAGTTGTGGAGGATGACGAAAGTGAAGCAGAAGGAGTTCTTGATCATTTCCCGGGGGTGATACCACAGGAAGAAGAAAAGGGGGTTGAAGAAGCAATTGGCGTCCAGGCTGAGAACGGAGTTGAGATGGAAGAGGCCTGCACTGGCCATGAGTTACATGTGTTATCTCCACCAAACTTCGAAGAACTGTTAGCAAGGATCCATTTGCAGTGTCCCTTTGCCAGACCACGGCCACGTCGACATCGATCCCTCTTGGTGGACGCGATGGTGGTAGATCGATGCTGTCATAGCTAGTTTGGGGCAATGAGACGAGAGAAGAGAAGAAGAGGTCTCGAGGGTGGAGACTTCATCCGCATCAAGTGCACGAGCTTCCATAACTTGTCATACCGCATGCTCTGACTTAAGACTCCACCTCATTGACGAGAACCTCAACTTCAATGAGGTTTTGGGGTGTACCGAAACTTAGGAGCCATCGTCCGACTCACGACGTGAAAGAAGCGCTTGTTGGGAGGCAACCCAACCAGTCGGTTTGCATTTCTTTCTCTTTTCTCCTTGGTTGAGTCAGTTTTGTTATTTGAGTTTAGAGTCAATAACTCAACCTTTGTGAGATTTTGTGTGGTGTTTCTGTTCCGACTACTCTCTCCTCCTGGAATGCACCGCCTGCCCCGTCCACCATCATTCACCCTTGATCTGGTAACTTTGTTCTACCCTCATTATCTTTTCTCCATTGAGGACAATGTCGTGCTTAAGTGTGTGTGGGGGGGGGGGGGGGTGTTCGATTATGTATGCGTGTGAATGCTTAGATCTGTTTGTGTGCTTGGAGCCTAGTCCACTGTCCAAATTTTTAAATTTGAGGGCTCCAAGTACGTGTTTCCTTGCAAATTGCCTGCTCGGTATGCTTTGAATTGACAGTCTCTATAGTAATGTGCAACCTAGGGAGGTAGTGTAGCACTATGGAGGATGTTGAAGTATAAGATTTTTCCTATCTAGCTCTCTGCTGTGCCAGTTGATTGTGTGAATTAGTGGAGCTAAGACCGTTGAATTCATGTGGTAATGGTGACTCTGTTTGGATTGTGTTATGGACTCGTGTATCGAACATGGTGCTCATGTGGAAAATGAAAAGCAGTTGGTCCTCCATGTCGAAATCATTGAAATCTTAAACATGGGGTAAGCCCAACGTGTGTGGCACCGTTCATTGCACAAAATTGGGTTTTGGATGAGATTTTAGTGATCCTTAGTGGGGTACTCCTGCAAGGTGAAGCTAAGCTGTCTCTAGTACAAGTAAAACTTCCACCCGTTGAACGGTTTACCTACTTGAGGATTGTTGTTATAGAGGTTTCGAGAGTTGCATTGGTTTGAGTTAGGTTTGCTTGGGGACTAGCAAACGGTTAAGTGTGGGGGAGTTTGATAGACCATTGATTGCACATGTTTTTACCCCTATTCTTGAGCCGTTTGAGATGTTGATTCTCGTGTTTTAAGCCGATTTCACGTTAGGTTGATGCGTTTATGTCATATTTCAGGACTTGGCGTTGGCATCGAGGCAAAGGAACGAGTTTCGGGTTGAAAGGAGCACGTTTGGGTTGAAGTGTGCTGGAGGAGCAAAATACCCGGCCATGGGCAGAAATACCCGACCAGGTATTAATCGGAGCAGACCGAGGAAAACATGTTTTGGGCATTTGAGAAGCAGAAGGGGGCCCGGGCATTAATCATAAATCCCCGGTCGGGTTTTCTTGACCCTGACCGGGTATTAACCCCTGTCCCCGACGGTGCGTTTCAACAATCTCCGGTGGCCACCTAAAATACCCGATCGGGTATTCTGATCGGGGATCGCGAACGCATGCTGTTAAAAGCCTGTTTTGTGCGTTTTTGCAGGGGAGAGCTGGGTTTTGGATCCCAAACACCCAAGGGACGAACCAAAGAGAGAGGGCGATTTGAGGGCTATTCTTGGAGTGAAATTGGAAGATTTCTTCGCCTTGGAAGCTCGAGGAACATGCCCGGACTTGAAAACTGATCATCTGAAGATTCTTACTGCAATCTCTCTCTTCTCTATGGAGTAACTTCCCTTCACTTAAGTTTTGAGGAACCCTATCTATGTTTGTTTGATTGGATGATTGTATGAGTACTCCTACTTGATAATCTTGAGTTCATATTCAATCTATGCACGTTTTCACGATTCAATTATGCTTTAGTCGAGATTATTGATTCTACTTTGATCCTACGAGAGCGAATACCTGATTAGGTCAATAGAGCACCATAGATTGATAGTATTGGATCGACTGCTTTAGTCGAGGGTCGATTCACTGCTTTGTATCGATTGAGAACCTCATTCGATAGAGGGAATCTAGTTCAGAACGCCTTGATCGGTTGTTCTAGAGAAGGATACGTCCCTCTAGGCAATTGACTCAAGAGGGCCTTGTTCCTTTAGTCGAGACTCAAGGTCTAGTCAAGGATTCTCCGCATTGTGAATGAAAGTGAAACAAGTTAGAAATCATCAATCGTTAATCTGGCTAGTGGCTAGGGGGAATCATACCTAAGTGAGTTCCCAACCTGTAATTAGATTAACTTTACTGTAGTTTGTTAGAGTAGTTTTAGTTGTTCCATCTTAATCTGGTTTGCTAGATAATGAACTGAAGCTGAGTAATAGCAACTCTAGAGACCCGTGGATTCGATATTTATTACTTGAGCCACTATACTGCAGTCCCTTCCATTGGTTACACTTGGCCATTGTTAGGTGTTGTGTTATAGCGAGTCAAAAACCAAACTAACCAGTTAAGTAATTAACCTTTTATCTAATATATATTATATACACATATTTAATGCTTTGCATAACCACTCAAGAGTCAAATGTAACATAATTATATTTGTTACATGTATTTATGTTTAGGGATAATTATAATTATGTGTTGCTTGTTATGTGTTGTTCATTATATAAATTGAGAATTGATGCACTAGCCAAAAAAATTTCTCACTTAATGATAATGTGATGTTATATTAGTTATTTTGGTTAACCAATTAACCAAATCGTTTTAACTTTAGTTTGGTTAATTTGGTTGTTGTATTAGTTTGGATGGTTTGGTCATGATATTGTATTCCATGGTTAATAGAATTTAGGCTTATTTGGTTTGGTAATTACCATGGTAACCATATGAACACCCCTAGAAGAAAAGAAACCATCAAAAATTCCAGATAAGAAAAGCAACCTTAGCATATACATTCAGGAGGGACAACTAAAAAATAAGAAAACCACATGCAGAGAGGAGAAAGGGATAAGCTCGAGGAAGATGATTTTCTTCAAATACCCGCCTATGCATATTTCTGTAATTCAAAGAGGAGCAGCTTCATACCAGTAAACTACATGAATGCAAATTAGCTAGATGAATTCCACTTGAACAGTAATAAAGCAATCAAACTATGAATTTATGTTATAATATTCAACTATTTCTAAGTGAAAAAATAGATAGCTGTTGGAAAAATAATAATATTGAACTCACAGGGAGTTACTATAACCCACTTCTGTATGAACAGCAGAGGGCGGAACCCTGATAACCTCGGAGCCAACAACTAAACCGAAGGCTTTGAAGAAGGTAGTACAACCCTAAATTTAACTACAATCAAGCATAAGTCAGCAAGATTTTCGATTTTTCTGTGAGTCAACTACACAGAGAGAACAATTGAAGCATATTTGAAATACTCTAAGCAAGTTGAAGGCAAACCATAACTTTAAGATTTGGTCATTATAATAGCCTTCAAGTATTGATACTTCTGAGAACTATCATGCCCAACCCCTACTTATACAACTATGTAACCACAATAGTTAGTTGTATAAGGACGAAATGTTACAAAGAAAACTACATAAACAACCGATGTAAGTAAATATTGAAACTGACAACTAATAAAACTTAAAACTCTCTATTGGTTTAAATGTACCTATTAGTAACTACAATGCGATAGAGTATATAAATGAATTTTAGGCGCTGAATAAGAAAAGTAGGCTCACAAATGAAGACCCTGCAGTTGACGGTAGCACACAAAAACCAAAAATAGATAAAGAGATAAGGAAAAAGGCGAGAAACAGTCAAACAATGGAAGAGCCCGCCTAGGAATACCTTGCTAGCTCTAGAGACTCTCTGTCACAACAAACAATCCTCTAGAAAATCCAAAACACTGAGACATCAAACAAACCTCCCACGACACTAATGTTCGACATGCCTTTTTTCCAACACGTTTGTCCAATTTAAAATTCAAAACGAAATCCAAGCATGGGATTACTTGTAAATAAATGGACTTTTCACCATTAAACAAAAACTCACAATCATTAATAGTTAATGCAAAGACATACATTTCTCAGGCCAATCACAACATTTAAGCACAAATTTTAGTTGAAAAGAACAATTGAGCATTTAACTAAACGATATAGTAGAATGGATACAATCTGCTTCCTACTAATGATATAAACGTATGTCAGTACCATCGTTGTATCCTGACCTATCATTTGCGATGGGTTACTTTGAAATACAGTTGCATTTTAGAGAATAAACACCCATTCCACTTCAAAGGTTCCATTTTCAAAAATAGGAGAGTTTAACATGTCAAACCACTCATTTCAAAAATCTCAATCCATTATTAATCAGTGCAATATAAAAGCACGTTCCAAATTATGAAATTGTTGGAATAATCTCAAATCATTATCAAATAATTGCCCCAACTACCTGATGTGCATAATAGCTCTAGAGTTGTACTGTTGTTTGCATTGGTGTACCTTCAAACATAGCCACACCACGAACCAAAGCAATTAAGCAAAAATCTTCATATTCCATGTAGAACGACTCAATTCAATTTGGCCAGCGCTTCATACATATCGGTTACCCTGGACTTGGTGCACTTGCTGCCTTGAGATCTTCGTGAACACAATACAATTAAGAAGAGGAGGTCGTCAATGGGGTGGAGTGTGTTAATCAGCTTAACAAAACAGGGACTTGTTGATTAGCTATCAGAATAGTGGGGGTAGCTGCAATTCGACGGTTGCTCCCTCTGAGCATTCCAGATAGAATCTCTAGCAGAGATTAGGGTTCAGTGAAAACTTTGGGTACATGAAATGAGTAGGTTTGTGGGGGAGGAGATGACTTTGGCGAGTAGAATGGGAAGCTTTGGCGAGGTTGTGATGGGTGCACGAATATTGGGCCAAATCACAATTTTGGCCCGATTAAATCAAAACATGTTTTTACTTTTGTGCTCAACGGACCAGTCGCACTGGCGCCTTCTAAATTTACCCCTACAAAATTGCTCTGGATGCAACAAATTTGAAATGGGATCCCTCATTTCTCATTTCAACTTTATATTATGTGTAGATTGTGATGAGTGATGAGTGTAGATGTGGACATGTTATTGTCCTATAAATTCATTAACACGACAAAAGTGGTGAAATGAGGCACCCCTATTAAACTCAATCTCGTATAATGATCGTTGGATCCAATCATGCCAGATTAGGAAGAGGTTTAAAACATAGCTGTTAACCCGACTAAAACATTAAAAGAAGGCAAAATACGTGTATAGCCAAAACTTTCGCATTTTTGCCAATAATAGCCAATTTTAGCGAAATACCACTTATAGTCACTTCCTTCCAATTCTTTAACGGTGTCAGCTAACATGCTGACTGGACTAACAACTTTGCTAATTTGGCGACATTTCATCAACAACACTGCCACGTAGATTATTAAAAAAGAAATAAAACAAATAATGAAAACAAAAATAATTAAATACCATTTAATAAAAAATTTAACTTGCACAAAAATCAAGAAAACCCCACAAATCTCTCCTGTTTCCACCTACCTCTACTCCATCATCGTCCCCATTCTCCTATGCTCCAAGAACACCAAACCCTTCTCCCTTTCAAAGCCAAGAACCCCAAATCCCTCCACCTACCCTCCTCTGTCAAGATTATCTAAATCTCTAGAAAAATCCCCATCCAAAACTCTCCTACCCCGCCGCTGCTATCTACAAGAAAAACAATTGCATACCCTCTGCAAATCATCATCCTCAATCACGACGTCATCAGTAACAATCAAGAAGCGGAGATGGAGAAGCAGGCGCTCTCGGGTCTAAATCGATGTGGCCCAGTCCTCTTCTTAAACCCCTACTTCAAATCCATGTTCAATCAACGTCGCCTACTCCCACCCCTTCTGCCACGCCGTCTAGATCTGCTTTCCAAGATGAAGAACTCGTCCGAGGGTTTCGATCCGGTGAGATTGCAGTGCAGGCTCCATAGTCGGCAAGAAACAGGGGCATATCCGGCGGAGGAAGTGGAAGCGAATTTTGGCTATGGCAATCTTGTCTTTTGGCTACGACGGTGGTGAGAAACATGGGCATTTCAGAATAGAGAGGTCGAAGACTGGACTTCAGAGCTGGGGTTCTCCAACTGGAGTCCTTGACCGAAACATGGGCGATAGATTCAGGGGCGAAGATAGGATCGACTTTTACTGCTGATTTCGTCTTTGGCAGGGGCAATGAATCGACGACGACGACGGTGTAGAGGACGCTGGAAGCAGCCAGATTCTTGTCGCAAGAAGAAGAGAGATTAAATGAGATTTTGCATTATAAAATATAGATTTTTTAATTTTAAAATGTGAAGTGGCGGCCATGTGGTATGGCGAGTCTATGTGGACATGATGTGTTGTCTAGGTGGCAGCCACATCAACCTAACTTCTATATAACTGACGGAATCGTTAACAGTGTTAAAGTATTTGACGAAAATGGCTATTTTTTTCAAACGAGTTTTAAAAATGTGGCTATATCTGGTATTTTCTCAAAAGTGGCTATTATTGTCACAAACGCAAAATTTTTGACTATACAAGTGTATTTTGCCTTAAAAGAACCGGTCCCATAAAATTTGCACAAAGATCTGACAAATAATACTAATGTAAAAAGTCGATATTGCTTCTAAATATTTAATATTGCAATCTTATATGCTATATTCAAATCAATGATATTTGGGCTGCAATTTTAGAGTTATCATATATTTATAAGATAGATAGAAATTTAAATTAAGTAGTAAACTACAATTAGAATACTCAAAATATGAAAATTGAAGTATCAAAACACCAAAAAAAAAACTTACCAGAGATTCAGTGGCTAGCTAATTCTTGAAAAGGTCATATTATTTTCAGATTTTAGATTCGTATATGTTTATAATTTAAAAAGATACGACAAATATACTTAGTGTGATTGGTTATAAATCTTACTTTTCTTTAAAGTGATCATGGTTCAAATCCAAATACTTGTCTTTTTTATGAATAAAAAAAAAAGTAATTGTGAAAACCAAAATACACTTCATACTTTCACTCTCGTTGCAGGAACTTTGAAATGGAACAACAATTTTCCTCATTCTGCTACTATATTATGTGTATGTTACGTGCCCTTTTCGGATAATAGAATTTAGGGAGAAGGATTGGAATAGGAAGAAGAAGAATGATGAAATGATAGGCTTTTCGAGGAAAGCCTATCAAAGTATTAAACGAAAGACGAAAAACACAAAAAGTTCTTTAACGTGGTATCGTCAGGATGACACTATTCCATGGAGAGGATCTCCCTCTCAGGTTTTAAGATTATTGTCGGCTTAATGCCTTGGTCTCAACAAGTTACAATATTTATAGGGTATGGGAACCCCTATCTATCTGTGTCCTTGCAGAATACGGCTACAGTAATAATATAATTAACACCTTCACTCAAATTGATGTTGGGTACGCAACATCAATTTGGAAGAGAGATACCAATGTCTACTCGAGCACAAAGCTTTGGTTAACAAATCAGCTGTCTGATCCTCCGTTTGTAAATAAACGAGCTGTACAACTCCTTCTGCCACCAACTGCCGTATATAATGAACATGAACTTCTATATGCTTTGTTCTCTCATGTAAGACTGGATTAATAGCTATCTGCAGAGCACTCGTGTTATCTCCATAAATGTGCATGGGTAGGCGACACTCTACCCCTAGCTCTGCGACAACACGTAACCATACAAATTCTGACCCAACTTCAGACATCAATCGATACTTTGCCTCAGTTGACAATTTTGATACTTTATCTTGCTTCCAACACCTCCACAAGACAAAAGATTTTCCAAACGAATGCACCACCCAGACGTTGATCGTCTCGTGTCAACAGACCCAACATAATATGCATCAGCAAAGGCCTCGAATGCGGGTTCACCTTTTGCAGGAAAAAACATGGCGACATCTTCCGTATTCTTTAGATATCAAAGCAATCTATGTATCGAATCCAGATGTGGAACTCGAGCAACACCAAGAAACTGGCTTAGGACTTGAACGACATAAGAAATATAAGGTCCTGTATGAGTAAGATATATTAAGCTCCCAACTATGCCGCGGTACTTCGTCTGGTCTTCCAGTAAGTCTTCACCCTCACGACTTAGCTTTATATTTTTCTCCATAGGTGTAGCACTGGGTTTACACTCTCTGAATTGCGAAGAAGCCAGAAGATCCACAACATATTTATTTTGGCACACGAACAAGCCATTTGAAGACCGCCAAACTTCAAGCCCTAAGAAATACAAAACATCACCCAAATCTTTAAGCTGAAAGGCCTTATGTAACGACGCTTTGAGTTCCTGTATGCCATCAAGATCACTACCACTTATGACCATATCATCAACATAAAGTAGTAAAACAATGATCCCATTAATGTATGTCAAATGAAGAGAGAAGGGTCATTGTCACTTAGCAGAAAACCAGCCTGAATTATAGTCTCATGAAATTTTTCAAACCAAGCTCGTGGAGCTTGTTTTAGACCATTTAACGATCGCCGAAGCTTACACACCACGTTTGGTCCTCCCTTCATATAACCTGCTGGGCACTCTATATAAATATCTTCTTTAAGATCACCATGTAAGAAGGCATTTTTAACATCTAGCTGAATAAGTGGCCAATTCCTCATTGCAGCGATAGCAAAGACAATACGTACTGGTTGCATTTTAACCCCTGGCGCAAAGGTTTCCTCATAATTGATACCAAACTCCTGACGAAAACCCTATGCAACGAGACGCGCTTTAAAGCGCTCAAGTACTGAACCATTGGGGTTCATCTTAATTGTATAAACCCAACTATTACCAATGACTGACATTTCAGGTGTCCTTGGTACGATATCCAAGGTATGATTCGCATCAAGGGCACCCATTTATTCCTGCATAGCATTATCCCAATTGGGATCTCCTTTCGCCTCATGGTAATTAGCTAGAATAGGAATTGGTTTCGAATAAAAACCCACATAATCATTATACCTCGGAGGTGGATGGCCGAGATTAGCACGATTTGACTGTCGAACTATGGGAATATATTCCACTTCAGGTGAATGGAGTGAAGAGTTGCTCGAAGATGCTGGTGAGGAGTGACCAAATGATTCCGAAGAAGAGGTACCAGGGGACGGTCTAGAAGAAGATGGTCCAGAAGGCGAAGAGGAATTCCTGGACGTACTAGATGTAGAAGTCATCACGCCAGAAGAAGGAGATGAATGGCTCGATGGTGTTCCTAGTGGAGTATGAAGCAAATCCATGTCATTATTATTCCCTCCCCGATCTTTTGCCGCGGGAGGAGTAACATCAAAATCCAAAGGAGTTAAGAATTGAAGAGCTGCGACAGTCTCCTCTTTAGACGTATGAGAATAAAACATGACTTACTCAAGAAATACTACATGATATGCAACACGTATCCTTTGAGAATCCGGATCGTAACAAAGATATCCTTTGTGCGTTCGCTATACCCCACGAAGGCACATTTGGCAGTCTTGGGCTGTAATTTATTGCGTTCTTTCTTAGGAAGTAGAACGAAACAAACACAACCAAAGACTCTTAGAAAATCATAGTTTGGAACTTGCCCGAATAATGCTTGATAAGGTTACTTATTATCCAATACCGAAGTGATTTGCCGATTGATGAGGTACACAACTGTGTGTACTACCTCGGCCGAGAAGAGAGTCGACATGGACGAATGACGTGCAGACAACCAGGGATCTTTGCTAGAGTGCGCTGAGCTTGGATTTGAGCCCTTCAGAAACTTTAAGTTCGGGTTCCACATTGTAAGATCCCGTGACTAGGTCATGTTCACCTATTGGTGTCCATGACATCACCGCTTTAGACGAATCTAAGTTTGGACCCGAGACTGCATTAGCGTAGGAGGTGGGTGTCGGCCTTGGAATCCCTCCCTCCGGATTCTGTGTTACCAGAGTATCCACCGCCATTGAGTCCGAAATAGTCGACATCGAAGATCCTGGTTTTATAAGAAGCATCGACGATGGTGATGGGTCTGGCGGCCCGTCGGATGGGTTGAGGAGGGTCGTCGGAGACAATTGTTCACCGCTCATACTCGGAGAGAATCTTGATACTGATTTCTAATATCAAAGGTAGTTAAATCAGTGATGGAGATAAGGACACTATTGAGAAAAAGAAAGATATTATTGATGGTGGATATAGAAATATCTGTGATGGGAGGAAAGAGGGAATGATTAAAATATTTATTATTTATATGAGGTGAAATTCTTGCATCGTGAAAAGATGTTTCATTTTTTCAATCATTTTACAATTAAAATTGGTTTCAGTGAAATGCAGGAGAAGAAGAAAGAGACTATTGATGGAGAAGATGTTTTTGATGACGGAGCAATAAAAAGAAATCTAAAAGAAAAATTGCAGTAACTTATAATAATAAAGAGTAAATTGAAGTGCATTTTGAATGTTAAGTTTTTTAGGAATCCAAAAGAGAAAATTGCATGAGTTGTGTTGTTTACTTTTGATAATGACTTTTGTTCATGAATTATCAAAATGTTGTACTTGTACAACTTAAAATGTACGTTATTTTTTATATTTTTAATAATTAAATATTATATTTTTAGTAATTAAATAATTCGTAAAATTAGTTTAATGTAAAAACAAACAAAATAAGAATAATGCTGGTGGACTTGCAACGACCTGAAGGGCCGATGAAAACTAAAAACGGGACGGGAGACGATTTGGCCTCAGAATAATCGCCACCACTCTCTCCCTCCCTCCCGTCCTCCGGAAGAAACACAAACTTAGTTCAACTGTCCACCAGCTAATAACTAGAAAGCACGCATTTATATCGCAGCAGCCTCGGCGTCTCCGCCTCCTGCCCTCCTCTAGTTCTCCACAATTTTGCAGCCCCATTGCTACATTCCCCCTTTTATTAATAAGTTCCCTCAGGCAATCCCTCCCTTCATTCCCTCTCCTTCTGTCTCTGCCTCCCCTCTGCATTTTCTTCTCTTCGTTCCCAATCCGCTGCCAGTGAAGTTCCCGGAAATGGCGACTGTTTTCCAGGGACTGGGAGCAACTGCAGCAATTACTGCCGCCGCCAATCCCCTCGATTCCAACAAGTTCCTTCTCTCCTCGAGGAGATCCTTCTCAGGTTTGGCTCCTGCCCTTTTCATCCTCCTGCGTAATTTTGCGCCTGTCCACTTGTTTGCGACCCGAAGCTGATTTACTTTGTGATTGCAATTATTGAATCACTATTCCTAGCCGTGGTTTGATCCCTAGAGTGATTGGAATATGGATTCACTATTCCTTTGGGGTTTGCTTAAACCTTGAAGTTCATTGTGTCAAATCAGCGCTGCGATTGAAGGATTTGGCAGCTTATCTGTGTCTTTAACACTGGCCATTGATGAACCTATTTTTACCCTTTTCAGCCTTGCTTTGTTTTCTGGTAGTTTTTTGTATTCATCTTTGTTCTCAGTGGATTCTCCGCCCATTGGCGCTAGTGAAGAAGTCTGATTCCTTGCCCTGCATTTGTTTATCCGTCTGTCGTTGTGGAAAAGAACATAACTTTTGTAGGTTTAGCCGATAATCAACATCATGGTTGGCTTATTTCCTAACTTGGCGAGGGTGGTTTGTTTGATTCAGGCAAGAAAACAAGCTTGGTCGTGGTCAGATCTGATGGTAGTCTGAACTTGAACACGGGCTCCAGTGCTGGAGCTCGAAGGCTTGACAAATTAGTTACCAATGCTGTTGCTGTAAGTGCTTCCCTCCTTTCAACCAGTTCTACCAGTCTGGCAGTCTTGATATATGAGCATTTTGTAGGAGTAGGTTAAGTGGGCTGACCTTAAATTTTCGTGCTTTGTTTTCTGATTTTTCCAGACTAAGGCCGATGCTGCTGCAGCAGCATCTGCATCTAAACCCGGGTATGCTTCTACTTATGAAAGTACAACTGTGAATAATTTCAACCACTTGTAGCTGTTTGATCGTATCGTTTGTTACCTTGGGGCAATTGTTTTGGTACTAGAACAGCAAACTGCAGAGAGTTTTATGCTAGAAAACCAAATTGCATCATATCAGTTGTATCATTTCTGCCCCCGCCCAATAACCATTTAAGTTGCATGCTTCAATGTGATGTTGTAGAAACTAGAAAGTAGAAACATTGGCTAACAGATGAAAGTATGGTGGTACTACCTTTAGAGAGATTGTTGGTCACTTATATAACTTTTTCCTGGCAACAAATATAGCCTTTACAATACCCCCTTCCATGAAGCTTACAAAATCCAGAGGCTTGTGTCGTGTGCATGCAATATCTGCATAAAGAAATTACGCATGCTCGAATCTATTGGTATATTGTGTTTTATGAAGAAATGTCACAGAAACACATTCACCAGTAGTCGGTTGTCAAGCCACTTGATTTTGCCGGTTGTGCCTTTTTAAAAAATTTCAAAATGTCTTATCGAAATAGATGGCTAACAATATATGAAACCTAAAACAAATGCTTGCCAAAAAAATTTCATGCCATAGACTTACAATGAGTTCGCTGAGGTGCACTTCCACTAACATTTTGAAGCTGATACATACTGCAGTATATGCTTTCACTTGCCATGTCTATTATGGAATCTGCTTTAATGTCCCTTATGCTCTTTAAGTTTGCAAAGTCTTCTCGTGAATTGCTTATCTCAATCTTTCTATAACCAGACATGAACTTCTGCTTTATGAGGCCCTACGAGAAGGGCTAGAAGAAGAAATGGACAGAGATAATCGGGTTTGTGTCATGGGGGAAGATGTGGGTCACTATGGAGGTTCCTACAAGGTGACCAGAGGGCTAGCTGACAAGTTTGGGGATCTCAGGGTTCTCGACACTCCAATTGCTGAAAATGCCTTCACCGGTATGGGGATTGGAGCTGCTATGACTGGATTACGCCCAATTGTGGAAGGGATGAATATGGGATTTCTCCTTCTAGCTTTCAACCAGATCTCAAACAACTGTGGCATGCTCCACTACACCTCAGGTGGCCAGTTCACCATCCCAATCGTCATCCGTGGGCCCGGTGGTGTTGGACGCCAGCTTGGTGCTGAGCACTCGCAGCGTCTTGAATCGTATTTCCAGTCCATCCCTGGAATCCAGATGGTTGCATGCTCCACTCCTTACAATGCAAAGGGCTTGATGAAAGCTGCAATCCGAAGTGAGAACCCAGTGATCCTTTTCGAGCACGTGCTGCTTTACAACCTCAAGGAAAGAATCCCGGATGAAGAGTACATCTGCAATCTGGAGGAAGCTGAGATGGTTAGGCCAGGGGAACATATCACCATCTTGACTTACTCTCGAATGAGATATCACGTGATGCAGGCTGCCAAGACTTTGGTGAACAAGGGATACGACCCTGAAGTGATTGACATCAGGTCCTTGAAACCTTTCGATCTTCACACGATTGGGAACTCGGTGAAGAAGACGCATCGGGTGCTGATAGTGGAGGAATGCATGAGGACAGGAGGGATTGGTGCTAGCTTGACTGCAGCAATCAACGAGAACTTCATCGACTATTTGGATGCCCCAATCGTGTGCTTATCTTCACAGGATGTGCCGACACCTTATGCTGGGACACTGGAGGAATTCACAATTGTGCAGCCTGCCCAGATTGTGACGGCAGTTGAGCAGCTATGCCAGTAACATTGGCCCTAGCCGTTACACCAGCCAGCCGTTGTTGTGGTAGAGTTCTTAAGCAAGGGGGTAAAAGTTTCTCACTGTTGTTTTGGGTTTGTATTAATGGGTTTAGTTTTTACAGCTTGTTTAGCTAATTTGTGGCTATTGAGACTTGCAGCTGTCTTTGCTTCCTGTAGACTTGCATGTTTCTGGTGTTTCTTTGCCTAAAACTGTTGCTTGGCGATCTTTTTCTACTGTTTAAATTCATCAAAACATTTATACTTCTGTTGAACGCCAAGCACATAGAAATAAGACAGTCCAATTTTTTATGGGTGGGATCAATGTGTTTCAGGTTGTATAATCACGGGTCGGGTGTACTTTTTTCAAAATCATACTACAAACTCATACCCGGTGTTGATCCTGGTGATCTTATGCGACGCTGGGCCGCTCCATTTTTTCGGTGCGAGCCCATCTACTTTGAGTTTGGGTTTTTATAGTCCCTTACAACGGCCCAAAGTTTGAGAGCATTGGGAAATTGGAATAATTTGGGCCGAGGTTTGGGGTTAGTGGATGAAGTAGTATTTGCAATGTGACAAAGTAGTATTTGATTGATCACAATCAATCCTGATCACGATCTCTAGCAAGATAGAAGATCGGTCTAGATCAAAGCTAGCTAACCTAGAGAAAAACACCAAATCCAATTGTATATGCAGAACCCAGTTCCCTAGGCGAAGCTTAATTTGCAGCAGCTCGGCCTTGCATTATTATATATATATTTTATATTTTATATAAGATAATCATTCATTAATTCTGAAAAATAGATCGTTACATCATGGAATCCAGTCAGATCTGGAAATTAAAGGAACGACTCATAGTCGGATACAATGAAAGGGTCTTTCTAGCTACAGAATGAGCTACCCTATTACTACACCGACCTACAAATCGAATACTAAACCCAGGATGGGTGGTAAAGTAATGCACTATCTCCTCAAGAACAACACCCATCTGACTATTGTTGGTGTCTCTCTGATTGATTTTATCAATGACCACTTTCGCATCACCTTCAAAACCGACGTCCGTGAAGCCATGCTCCAAACACCATACAATAGCCTCCCGGAGGCCAAGTAGTTCCACCACCATAGGATCATCAATTAATTGAAATTAGACCCCCTTAGCAATGAGGACCTCCCTCTCAGGATTAAGAAGAATCATTCCACCTGCCGAATGAGACACACTCCTAGTGGCCCTATCCCACATACAAACAACCATCGAGACTCCAATTGTATCTCGTTGTTGAGGCTCAGTTAGAGGAAATCGCGGCGCACGACTTATCGGCAAATTCACTCATTCCTCATATTGCTGAATAAACTGGCGCATCAACACAGGGATCCCAAACTGTTTGCCTTCAAAGAAAACCCAGTTAAGAAATTGCCAGATCGTCCAGAGGATGGCAACAACCGCCATAAACAACGTTGGTTGATTAGTCAAGGCCAAAAGCCTCTTAATGAAAAGCGGAAAGGTATGACGGGGCAACCCTTCCCCCATATTGTCCAGGCCCGAGTAGTTCTAGAGGGCACGCGCAACCGGGCAATAGAGAAACAGGTGTTCCAGAGACTCAGAACCATCCCAGCAAACCGAACACCGGGCTTGCATTATTATATATTAAACTGAAGGTGAATGGTGAGTTTGTGGCGGAGAGTGCCTCTGAAGGGATCGCAATCAAACCCATGCCTACGGGTATCCGAACGTCCTTGACCCAGCCAACGTGTGGAATCCCTGCATTGACCAGGTATGGGGCGGGTATGGTTAAAACCCGTAAAAAGTTTAATGGGTATGGGGCAGGTATGGTTTAGCCTCCCCCGCCGCATACTCATACCCATACCCGCCCCACCAAAAATATTTCTTCATATATGAAAAATATGTGAATCAATTTGTAACTTATCAATAATAATGAATACAACTCAAGAAAAATATATAGTAGAAATGCAATTGAGTGGCCACCCAAATCAAAATCTAATTTCTTTCTCTCAATTTTCCCTTCACTCTTTCACTTTTCCCCCTTGCTATGAAGATTATTTTAGATAATTATTACTTAATAGATGTATCTGTTGACACTTAAAATTAATTCGACCAGAATTAAATGCCGCATTAATTAGTCTCGGCATTTAATTCGATACCGCGGGTTAAAAATGATGTCGTTTGGAGTTAAGCGGTGTCGCGAAGAGTTAAAACAGTACCGCAAGAAAGCTCGGCGGTACCGTGGCATGGGAAACGACACCGCTTAATGAAAAAAAAAGGGTTGCGCGCGTGTAGTTGGGTTGGAGAAGGGAGTTTTATAATTAATTATCACCTTTATTCCTTGTAGGAAGGGGAAAATCGGTACCGCATGGAGAATTAAAACGGTACCGCAAGGAAGCTCAGCGGTACCGCGGTACCGGTCACCAAAAAACAAAAGAGGGGCCGCGCGGTAGTTGAGTGTTGGGGAATGAGTTTTGCTTACTCTAATTAATTAATATTATTTTTTAATCCTTGTTGGATAGGGAGAAGCGGCACCGCGGAGAGCTAAAACGGTGCCGCGGAATTAAAAACGGTACCGCGATAAGCCTAACGGTACCGTGGATTAGCAAACGACAGTGTCTAAAATAACAAACAATGTCGCAAAAAGGAAAAAAACAATCGGAGCTGTGGTGGCGCTAGCGATGTCGTTGGCCATAGCTAGTGATGGCCGGATTAATTAATTAATGTTTTAATGACTTTTTAGCACGGTGTCGTTTAGTTGAAAGCGATGGGTAAGAGGAAGAAACGACACCGCGGGACAAGTAAACGGTGTTGTTTAACCAAGAACGACGCCGGGGTGAGAGTTTGACGGCGAGTTAATAATGAGGGCTGGTTTAATTAATTAGTAGTTTATGATTATTTTAGACGGCGTCGTTTAATGAAAAGCGATGCCGCGGAAAAGTAAAATGACACCGCGGTAGTGGTAAGAGTTCGGCCAAAGGCAGCCGCCAAACCCAACGACGGCGCAAGAGTATAGAACGACGTTGTTTGATGGACTAACAATGTCGTTGGTTAAACCGGGTCGGGGCAGTTGAGTTGGATCATAAAACGGCATCGATTGGTGAAAGGCAATGCCGTGGTATTGGTGAAACGGCATCGTTACATGGACAAGGTTGTAGGTCGTTTGGCCAAGTTTCGGCAAAGCATGAACGGTTTCGAGGGCACGTGATTATCACGCAACAAGGAGGAAGTTACCTGCACGGTTGACAGGAATGGAGAAGTGGGAGTTCACGACGGAGCGGTTGAGGAAGCAGTTCCACAGGGCGTGAAGACTACGCAAGTGATTTCAAATAAAAGCAGCGGAGCAAGGAGAGAGAAGTGACAACCAAATCAACACAGAAACACATCTGTCAAACTTTACCTTTTTTCTCTGTAACTCCTTCGCGGAGCTCTCCTTCCAGGAAGGATCTCCATAGTTGTAGTCTTAGTCGTAGTCGCGGAGCTCTCCACAGGAATCTCCATAGGAGTAGCGGTAGCGTAGATTCCTCAAAACTCAAACACCCTCGTTCGAACGTAGTTTGGAGAGGTGCGAACCGTAGTAACGGTCGTTCTTGGTTAGAAGTCAGAGGTGCATCGATCAAATCAACACCGCCCGGCGGTGGATATTTGACGGTCACATTGATTTCACCATTTAGAGGTGCATCGATCAAATCAACGGTGCCGACATTCGGCGGCGGATATTTGACGGTCGTCTCGATTTCAACAATCAGCGGTGCTTCCGATCAAACGGCACCGCAAGAGTTTCCACCGCGAAACATCAAATCAACATCGTCGGAAACGAAATCGGCACCGGCGGTGGCATTTGGTTTTCCCGAGGAAACAGTATCAGAGTAGAGAATAATCATTTGGATGACATTGTACTCTACTCTGATATGAATTAATGGATGCTTTAGGATAAGATGCTTTGAATCGTATTAAAAATGATTGTCTCTTTCTCGACTACATGATATATTAGGTGCGTTTAATGTTATAATTGAAAATCTACATATAAAATATTCGGTATGATAATGTTGGATGTATGAGGCGGATATTACCCATGGGTACCCAAAACCCATGGATATGAGGATGAGTTTGCAAAACTTTCACCGCATGGGTATGGGGCGGGTATGAGTATAGATATTTGACAATAGGAATGTGGATGGTTTAGACAAATCTGCTCCAAACCCGCTTTATTGTCATCCTTATCAGCCCCTCCAATTAGTTGACTTGTTGGATGAACCACGTTGTGAGCGAATAATTTTTTTGATTTTGATGGCACTGGAGAATGACGTGAAGTATATACAGGTAAGAAATGGTGCTGGCATTTGACGCATACACTGACGTATTAATATTGCAGATCCCTCTAGGCGGAGACCAGCTATGACTTGGCTGCCGATCGACGGGGGCAGTGTACACCACCGATCGTATAGGTAATCTAGGGCGAATCGCATGAATGGACGGGTGCGACAGTTGGGCAAATTAAAGTTGCGTGTCGAGCACAAATTATTGGTCCTGCTGATTTGAGTTGTACGAAAAAAAAAAATAATAATGTTCGGATTTTAAACCATTCGTTTACACATCTTTTGGATTGAAATTCAATCAATAAGCTTGAAATTTGTGCATGCATGTCATACCATGCGCTTCAATCAAATGTCTGTATTATATTGAAAGTCGTCAGAATTTGAACGTAGAGTAACGTACATGAAGACGCATGCATCAACTGACGTATTGCAGCTCCCTCTACACGGAGGAATTTGCTGCCGATCGGCTGGGGGGAGTTCCCACAGATTTGGCTGAAACCGGTATAGGTAATCTATGAGCGATTGACATACCGTGAAGATGCATGCGATAGGTTGACAAAGTTGTGTGTGGATATATATAGTGGTGAGTTCCAATAATGTGAATGGCGGGAAAATGTAAAATAATCATCTGGTACCATTTTTATAATCCCTTGAAATGAAATCGAGATTCTCGTTAGAATTCAAAAATGAAACATTTAGGTCAAAGGCTCTATTACTATGTCGATGGATAACTTGAATTTTCAAGAAAAATAATAGAATATATCTTATACTATTTTCTTACCGTTGAGAATATAGATTAAAATGGAGGGTTAGGTGAGTATCTAGATACCCATACATACCCAACTAAGTATGGATAAGGTTGGGTATTAATGCATATTCATTCTTACATATTATTTGTAAAACTGAAATTCAAAAGATCTAACATTTTTATGAAAACACTAAGGGAAATACATCATAAATATAAAAAAGAAGGGGACAAATTGACTAATTAAGTGAAATTAGTCTCAAACCTCGAAACTACGTCAATAACCGATCGATTCTAATAACGATAATCGTCAAAATATGTTCCAACATGAATCTTATATACATTCCCTTCCCATAAATCAAATGATATTCTTATAGCAAACTGACCCTATAATTTTTTTTGGCAGGTAACTGACCCTATAATTAAGTTAAATGATAACAGGAATCGAATGTAATAAAGGGGAAAGAAAATGCAGATGCAATGTTATTGATCGATGATCGAATGTATGTTATTAATTTAACCCAACTAAGTATGGAAATTGGTTAGTGACGTATTCGGTGCACCCGTCTCATAATTGTCATTCTGATCATGCGATTCATGTCAAAACGGTATCAATTGTTGCTTATGATATTATGAACAAGAAGCACATAAATTTGAAAAAAAAAATCATTCAAAATTTACTTTAATTCGAAGGATTTAGGATTTAGGGTTAGGGTTTAGGTTTACAATTTGGGATTTTGGGTTGGGATTCAAAATTGAATGTTAAGGGGTTAGGGCAATGGATTGATTTGTTATGATTCTATGTCATATCATCATATTATATTGAGAGTACTAATTAAAGTTCAAAATTTGATATATTATGGACGCTTTTAGAGTTGGGTGCACTCAGTGCACCCAAAAAAGTGAGTGCACCGAAGTAGCCACCATATATATTGACTTCTACGAGTACCTATGCCGATCTTAACCATTCATTTTCAATCTCCACGGCTCACGTTTGTTAAACCTAACTGCGCCACTAAATAACTTAATAAATTACAAAAAGCCTCCTGCCGCGTTAAGTTTGTTTTCATCCTAGTCCAACTAACTGCCCCGATTAAATTAAATAACCCAATTGGGTAGAGAAACTGCCGCCCTAACCAATTTTCAATCTCCCTAACCAATTACACGATCCCTCTCTCGTCTTGGAGGGACGCCCCTTCACAGTTCCAAGAGAAGCTCCCCATCCAATTTGAACTCCCCAACTTAATCATCTTTTTGAATCCCAATTACTTGCACCCACATTCGACGTAGATTGAATTTCCCAATTTATTTTTTCTTGTTTGTTCTTCGCCATTTTATTTTCCCTCGCCTATCTCTTTCTAACACGATTACGGCGACCATGTCTATTATTGTGTTCATCAAAATTTCCATTTGCAAAAGAACCCTTGAAAGAGGTTTGCTAACCCTAGGGTTCATGTCGCTAGTGCTTTGTCATCTTGTCTTAGCGTTATTGTCATTTTATCGAAACTTCTATCACTCGGTGAAATTAAGGTTTCCTGATATGTAGTGTTCGTCTCGCCCAGAGGATTAAGGAAGGAGATGAAGAAGACATAATTTGATTCGAATCGGATGGAGAGGTCTCCTTAATTTGTGTTTATGTATTAACGGTGCGTTTAGGACTAATTCTAGTTGGACTGGGTCTGATCATTGATTTTTGCAGGCTTTTAAATAACATTGAAACGTGGGCTTGTACATGATCCATGCAATATTCAAAAGTGGGCATGAAACGTGCGAGCCCATTCCATTTCTCCTGCCGTATCAATTCGTGCGCCAACCCTAGTTTAACTAGCTTTACTTACCCTAGTTTAACCTACACGAGTTACCATCATCATTACATATCTTCCGAAATCTTCTAACTCTTGACATTCCAGACTCAACCGTCTCCATCACACTCACGTCTCCAGACTCAACCCCCACGATCACTTTTTCTTACACCTACATTCTCTCTTTCCTCCATCTTCACCTTCCCTTGTTCCTTCTTCCTCTAGACTCCATGGCAAACAAAGGTAAATCATTTGCGGAAATGGGGATACTATCTCTATCAAATGAAGACTGCCGATCCACCGCCAGTCTCGGTGACTATCTTTCATTTACAAGCAAAACAACAATTGTGGCCGAGTACGAGTTCATCCACCTAAATCCTTTCCCTCAAGAAGTGAAGAAGTTAATAAAAAATCTTGGCTGGGAAAAGTTCTTTGATCTCCGGAGTCGAGGAAGCACCAGTTACTACCCCCATGTGGTGAGAAAGTTCTACCACAATTTAGAGCTTTATGGTCCCTGTGATTCTCATCTCGTGTCGATCTTCCTGGGACATAGAGTCTGCTTCCAGCCTCATCAGTTTGCTGAGATCCTCGATCTCCCCGCTGGAGGACACCCCATTGAGAGCAGAAGCGATCTTGGGTAGCTGTACGATTTTGAGTTTGAAGTTCAACTGGCAAAACTCGCGAAGGGGCGCATCTAGGCTTCTTTCCTCCCAGATCCTCTTTGATTCCTCCACTAGATGATCGTCAACTGCTTCCTGCCAAGGTACCGTGGTCATTCGATTATTCGTAAACTTGACTTGTTTATCCTTGTGCAAGCTCAAAGAGGTGTTCCTGTTAATCTCGCATCTCTCATGTGCCTGAACATGGTTGAGGCTGCTCCTAGAGGGGAAAACTGGTACACTGCCTTTCCATATGCCACCTTCGTGACCACCTTTCTTGAAAGGGTTGGGATGGATATGGGAGTTTATGTTAAGGAGGACCAGTGCGCTTATTTGTCGGTGTACCGTATAGCCGAATTGACCAATACTTTTATTGACCTTCGGCATACGGAGCATCAAGAGACCCCGGAGGCCTCCTCAAGCAAACGTCCTCGGCTTACATGAGAGTCGATTGATGCAGGGCGGGGTGGAGCGTTGGAGCAGCAAATGGGCCAGCAATGGATGTCTTCTGTTAACAAGTTTCCTAAGTCTTTGTTGGGTTTTTTTTTACAGTCTTTTTTCTTTTCCTTAATTCTCCAGCACTCAAAACTGTCAGGTACTGAGGGGAGCCAGTACATCATCTGACTAGGAAAGTCTCCCATTTTTTGAATTGTCCAGACCAATATTTTTCTATGCATGCAGTATTTTGTGTATTTGCCATGGCTACGTTCCCTAAGACAGGTGACGAGATGCAGTAATGGTCATCTCCAATGATGCAATTTTTGTGACTTGCAAGATGATGTGGCAAGGAGGTGCAATTGCATCTCTAAGTTGCTATGATGTGAGAAGCTATTGCAAGGGTGCAAATTTGCTTGCAATTGAAATGGTCCCACGAGTGGGGACTATTGATGAAATTGCAATTGACATTCATTGTTGTTGAGAAGTGGTGTTTTCTCAAAATTATAGAAGTGGAAGTAGGGACTACCTATGAAATTGCAAATGAATTTCACTGGGGGAGATTTTAATCCGCTTTTGTTCTAAGCAGTTCCAATTAGGCCGAAGAATGTGTTACTTATTTCATCTTCATTTTTTAATGGTTTTCGAGATTATGGTTTTATTTATATATGTAGTCGAAAGGAATTGCGGTCTTCATTTAGTTGTGGATCCAAGATATGGACTTTTTTCTTGTCCAACTTAATGACAGCCAAGTACCAATGGGCATTATCGCTCATCGGAACACACACCTACATATGCGGAAATTGTCAACACGTATTAAAAAAATAAACTGCAAACCATGTAATACTTATTAAGACGAACAGTTTACCTTGTTCACCATATTGGTTCGACTAAGGAATTTTGATTCGTATAGGTCTAATGCCCTCTTGGGTGTTATTCCACATGAAATCACTAGTTCCTGCCCATGTGGTAGTTGCACAATTGAAATTTTGTCAACACAATATCATTCACGTTAAAAAACATGTGTTGTATTTTTTTTTGTGAGAGGAAATTAATCTTAAGCATAATCGGACCACAACCTGTAGTTCAGCAGGCAGATAGCACACTCCTTTTCCATCCTTAGAATTTGTCCACAACTCTTCTAGAGTCAAGTGGCAGGCCACCGCTGTTATAAACTAATATAACATGGACAAAAAACACTTCATGATACTATCGAGTTGTTATAAAATAATTCTACGTAGAAAGCATTGATAGTGGACAAACAAAACAAAATTTTGGAGTTCCGTTGATTACTTCAGCATCTACGAATGAGCGAGGGCTTAAGGACCACAATGACTTCCTGGTACAAGAGTTGTTTGAGGTTTTGACCAATACTTCGTCAGGTGGCAGATTGGCTAAAAATATATAGTGAGCAAGCTGGATTTGCTCATCATCGTATTCCATAGCAGTAGGTAGCTTAAACTTCAAAACAACCTGGAATAGGGGCCACAAATAAACACGAGTCGAAATGCATTCGTTATGTCTGAAGGAATAACGGCAAAGAACACTTCAATGGCAAACATGACACCTTTATTACCTTGTCAACAGAACTTAGAGAAATACTTTTTCCATTTGGCTTCTTTGGTGTTACCTTAGAGTCAGATTCATCGTCCGAAATAAAAACGATGACTGAAGCAGGAGTGGGTGGAGTGCTTACACCTTTGGGTATCCTTGGTTTCTTTGTTAGAGTCACAAATTCGGCGGTCTCCTTCAATGACAGTTAACCTACGATTAATAAATTAACTAGAATGGATTTCAATGGTTAAAGAGCTATTATACATACCACAAGCTTGGACGAAGAGCGAGTAATCCTCCTATTTTCCATATTGTGCCTCTAAGCTTTAGTCTGTACTCAAAATTGCGGCAAAGAAAGATATGGAACGACTGCTCTACCGCTGAAGATTAATTATATATACAAGGTTAGGATAAAATGTGGCGCCATATTTTTCCCGCGGAAAAATAGTTAGGGTTTAGTCTAAGGTACATGAACTTGGGATAAACATAGGTAGTTATTAAACCTGAAATTAAAAATATACTTTTTTTCGATTGAATAAAAAATTGATTGCAATTAGTAAATATTCGCTCATATTAATATTTGATCCTTCCCCATACACGTAGTACACAGCTAGAGTCAGCTGGCGTTTGGCTTTACTAAGCAAGGTTTTTCATTTTAAATATTTTCTTTATTCCTGAAAATGGTAAAGAAATCACTAAGATAAAGAATAGAAAGTTCAACTCGTTCCTAACAAAAATATAAGATATCACAAATCGTGTTATTAATGGGGATAATTATTAAGTGGCCCATTCAAGCATCAATTCAGCCATCATTCCGAGTAGGGTTTTATAATCTACATCCTTGGTTCCCCAATATTTCCAGCAGTGACAATGACGTCGGAGGCAGTCCCACCATTGACGTCGGAGGAAGTCCTACTATTGACGTCGGAGTCAGTCCAAGAAAACGCTGGTGCTAGAGCTAGTCACACCACCCAGGAAGATAGTGTCGCCGATCTCATATTTCTACAGCCTGAAAATATTAAAAAAATGAAGTTCGATGTTATAGAAGAAGCCTATGATTTCTACATGGACTATGGGTTAGTCAAAGGCTTCGACATCAGAAAATCAGACATTGGTCGTGATAAGAACAATGTTATGATATGGCGTGACTATGTATGCTCTGGCGAGGGAAAAAGGCGCATGAAGAGCACAAAACGAAAGAGAGAAGCAAGAAGGGAGACCAGATTTTAACTGTAGAGCCAAGATGCGTGTTAAACAAGACAATGTCGATGGGAAGTGGTATGTGCACCAGTTTGATGATGTACACACACATGAAACGATCCCCAGAGAATATAGACACTACATGAAAGGGAAACGTCGTATGAGTGATGCAGTCAAAGCAGCGATAAATTTTAGAAGAGCTGCAGGTATGAAAACTTCTCAAATTGTGAATCTGGCCGTATCAGAAGCAGGAGGCTACGACAATTTGGGGTACACGAGGAAGGATGCATATAATTATGAGGACAAAGAGAGGAAAGAACAAATCAGTGAAGGTGATGCCGCAAGAGCCCTAGCCTACCTGCAAGCTAAATGCAGCGCGGACGATCATTTCGTTATTGAACTAAAGAAGGATGACGACGACCGGCTTATTAACATCTTGTGGGCCGATAGAATTTCTGTTGCTGATTATGCATGCTTTGGAGAATTACTGTCATTCGATGCTACTTACAAAAGGAACATTTACCAGATGCCTCTCGTGATTTTTTCAGGTACTTTTCCTTCACACATAGAATTATCCCGAGCATGCTAAAATAACCCTAGCAGTTTGCATAATCTAACTTATTTTGTACTTTTTTAGATGTCAACCATCATTCACAAACTTGCGTATTTGCATGTGCTTTCTTGGCTAACGAGAGAGAGGAAAATTATATTTGGGTGTTGGTAGCTTTGAAGAGAAGGCTAGGCGGTGTAGATCCCAAGACTGTTATTACAGATGGGGATAGAGCAATGCGTAATGCTATTCAGAAAGTATTTCCCGATGCAATACATCGTCTATGTTCCTGGCATATAGACAAGACTATAACCATAAATGTGAAGACTCAATTTGTGTCAGCTGACTGGGAACCTTCAGAATTCGAAGAAAAGTGGAAATTAGTGGTTGAGGAATGCTCCCTTCGGCACAACAATTGGGTCTCCAATTTATTTGAGCAAAGACATGAATGGGGGTATGCATATTTGCGTTCGAAGTTCTTCGCAGGCTTGAGTACAACATCAAGATGTGAAGGAATGAACTCTCAACTTGCCAATTATATCGAGAAGGATAAAAATCTCCTTGAGTTCTTTATTCACTTTGATCGTTGGACTAGGGATATGAGGGAGAATGAGCGTCATGCTGATTTTGAATCCATTCATCGAGAACGAACCATCACAAGCAATGCCTTAGTCTCACTTCAGAAGAGTGGAGCGGCTGTTTTCACAAAGAACTCATTCTTCTTATTCAGAGACGAGGTTGAAAAGTCGGCATGTTGCATAAGGGTGAAGTCAGAGCGATTGGAAATTGAGCGTGTGTACAAGGTCAAGGTGTCTGGCATGGATAAGGTTTTTTAAGTCACGTACACAATTGAACCCTTTGCAATGGAGTGTAGTTGTAATCACTACGATTGTATGGGAATACAATGCCATCATATGATTTTTGTACTGAAAGAAGAGAGCATACTGGAACTTCCTGAAGGCCTAGTACGTCGAAGATGGTCAAAGAAGCCGAAGACACTAGAGAGCTTGGAGGAACCGGACATAATAGATGAATCGCAACTTTCGCATTGAGGTTTGACATGACTATCACTTTTAATTTTTTTTTAATATTGGTTTGAAGCTAGGTGAACGTTAATTTTACTCACTTTGTATAAAATATTGTGTCAATGAGGTATGGTACTATTCAACAAAACAGCTTACAACTAATGTTAAAAGGGGAAAAATCTAGTGAGTGCTTCAAGATTGCTCGTGAGGGAATTCAATCATTATGTGAAAAGCAGGACATGATGGACACTGGCAACGTGGACATACCCGACATTAATAGACAGAAGGCGAATGAAATTTTGTTGGATCCATTACATGTCAAAGCTAAAGGTTCGGGGGCTAAAAAATCTAAAAGGAAGAAAGGAGAACCACGACAGTGTAGCAATTGCGGTGAATGGCGCCACTATAGGACCCGATGCCCACATCCTGTTGGCTATGTGAAGCCAACCTCAAACGGTGATGCCCCGAATGCTGGTGTTTCGGAAGAAGGTGGCGGTGGCGATGACACCGATGTTGATCCTCCCACCACTCAAGATCAGTCGGAAACAGTATCGAAGAGAAGGCAAAAGCATTGCAGTAAGTGCACTTCAACCAATCATAATGCAAGAACGTGTACTGGGTCTGGGCCATCCGATGATGAAAATGATGATGACGACAATTACGAGCAACCTAGGGTAAGAATAAAATATAATTGTTCGTGTCTACACAATGCAAATGCATCCAATATTTTTGTACGACTAAAATCGTCGTTATCGATTTTGTAGAAGAGGCCTGTTACCAGAAGTAGCAACCTAAGGACCATATTTTTGGACACTTGAGTTCTTCGGAATACATGTGTAAAAGGGCTGCAACTATTTGATCAGTGTTGAAAACTTGAAGTGAAGATGGAAGTCATTATCCTATTCAGATTAGGACTATGTGAAGACTGCCACTATCAGCTTGAAGCGGCGTCGTTTGATTTATAAGAAGACTGTTGCCTTCTGCGGTGTCGTTTTACTTATGTGTCTCTTTGGTTTATAATAAGACTTCTGGTTTATGCGGTGTCGTTTTATTTATGTGTCTCTTTGGTTTATAAGAAGACTACTGCCTTCTACGGTGTCGTTTTATTTAGTTCGGATGGATTTGATTAAATTCGATATGGAGGTTGCTCTTTAAATAAATCATGTGCAACATTTCAGTTGAATAATTTTTCTCACTCGTTTTTTTATTGAATTATTATATCGTATTTTTTACTTGTTTATAAATTTATTTAATTTTGGCTACTAAAATTATGAAATGAAAATTTTCCTTTTTCCATTTCACTTTATTATTTTAGGCGTGAAATGACAAGAGCATGCGGCGACAGAGGAGCAGAGTTCGAAATCCGGAAAAAATACTGTTGGCCCAATAGTAAAAGACTTCTGAAAATGGAGGCAGTAATCAAGTAATAAACTACAGTATTTTTATTGATTGAAAGATCCCTCGCCGATCTAATAAGATCTCAAATACTAAAAGTACAAATCTTGAAAAACAAAACAATGTACTTTCCCTCCTCCCACTTTTATACTATACATATGGCAACTTTCCCCTCTTGTATACATTTTCGGAGCATGATCGACATGTACGCGTCAATATAGCACAAAAGAACCACCATATGACGTAGGATTCCACAACCCCTATTATGGAATCGTAACAACATATGATGATTCTTTCGGCAATATTCAGACGACGACTTATTGTCATTGCTCCCCTCCCTGCCTCTAACAGAGACCCTGCATGGAGAGAAAAGAAGAAACAATAAAACGAAGGAGTTAGTTTAACAGTCATGATCTAACAATGACATAATGAAAGGAACTGAGATCTAAAATAATACGCAGTCTCATCATTACCACTGCACCCGAAAATAAAGAATTGGACATGAGGACGAAGAGGCAGATGGGGTTGATTTTCAGATTTTCATATTGAGAAGATGGGAGAAAGGGGTCTTTTCAGGGATTGAAAGGAGGAGGAACGAACAACAGCAGGAGATGAGTGCCTCTCGGGTTTCGGAGCATGGTATCTCCTTCTCTAATTAAAGAATTTATAAATGGACTCATAAAATTACTTTGCCTTTCCAGCCCTTCCCATTTACTGAAAATCACACTCCCTACCGCTGCCTCGGCCTTGGTCACTGGTTATGGGCAAATGCGACTTTCCGAAAACGACGAAATTTGATTGGGTGACACGCCGCGGCAAGTATTGAAGTTCTTTCACCATCGGATTAAAGGAAAAGTTTAGGAATTGACGGCGGGAGATGGGGATGTGCTTTTAGACTGGCTTTGTAGATTAACTAACTTTTTCGTTTACCAAAATTAATCTACTGATTTGGTATATGTTATTGTAACCCTAAACCCTAATACCCGAACCAATCAATACCATATACTCTACAACAATAACACCTTATACCCTAACCAATCAATACCATATATACTCTAAACCATCAACACCTTGCTACCTACCTTATACCCTAACCTTCATCCTTGCAATTACTTAGCAATTTCATATATGGATCCCACTGCCATATCAATCACTTAAGCAATAGCTCTTGAAGTCATCCACATCCTTGCAAGGTTTTAGCCATTTCTATTGTTGGGCCACACATATATGTATGTATAAACAATTATTCCATTATAAAAATGAACATTTCTAAACTATAAAAATAAAATAGAAAAGGTAAATAAAATCCTATGTGGCATTGCAAGTGGAATTGCTTATTTAGCAAGATTGCTAATAAGTTAGCAATTGGCTCCACATCCTTGCAATTGAATTAGCAATTGCCAAACACATGCCACCTAAGTTTTAGCAATTGCATATGAAAGGGGATGGAGATGGTCTAGGCTTATGCTATAAACCATAACACCTTACCATCTCCATCCCATTGTTTATTTAGTGGAATCCTAGGTGGCACCATTATTTAGCAAGATTGCAATGCCACCTAGAATATTTTTTATTTTTCAATTACTTTTTTCTTTCTTTGTATGGGCCCACTATTGGCAATTGCTTATTGGTTTTAGGGATGTAGGGGTTTGAAAATTATTGAATGGGTTTTTTGCTTAATTGGTGATGTGGCGATAAGGGCCCACTTTAGAAATTGCTTATTGATTGTCACCATCTCCATCCCCACCTTTTAGCAATTGCTAAAGATGAGGTGGAGCTTAGATGGCAAAAACTTAGCAATGGTTTAGGAATTCTTCTAGCAATGCCACATAGATAACTATTCTCTTTTTCTATTTTATTGTTTATTAACTTTTCTTGCCCAACTAAAGTAGATAGGTACTTCAAAATTGAAATTCTAACTTTCTGTTCAAAACATAAATTAAAAATTGATAGTCGCTAAGTATCAAACCACAAACCTCTACTTTATTAACTCAACAACTAAAGGACAATTAACCAATTAAGCTACATGACATTTATAATCATCATGTAAAATTTCGCTTTCTTATTAAGTGAAGGGTTAAAATTAACGGTAAATATATCATAGTAGATTGTTTCTGCTTCGTGGGGGAGTGAGAGAGTGGAAAAGGGGGAATTAATGAAGAGTTAAATTGGACGGATTGTCTTTACCAGGCCACTACAAAATCCTTCGAAGAAAAAACATGCAGGTTCAAATCAAACAATAAATGAAGAAAGATGAAGTTAATAACTCTAACTAATTTACATTCCATATGTGGCGAATAGCTAATGGTCGGGATCACCAACAAGGATAACCAACAAGGCAAAATAGATAATAGGAACCTACCTTGCACACACCAAATCACTTTATCTCTTACCGATAAATGTATCACGCTACAATAATTATGTCTAAGTTTTTTTTTTAGTAATAAGGCATGATCAGCATTTATAAGCAGATATAAAGAAAATATAAAATCGAGAAAAAATAAAAAAACACCTACCCTCACCCTTTAACCAATCAATACCATATGCTCTAAACCATCAACGCCTTATAACCTACCCATATACCATATAATCTATACCATCAACAACCTAACCTTAAGTAGTCAGTACCCATTTCCTTTAACATCAACACCTTATACAACAATCGTATACCTATACGCTGATAAAATTTTACATTTTAAAAATACTTGCCCAACTAAAGTACATAGGTACTTAAAAAGTGAAATTCTAACTTTCATTTCAAAACATAATTTAAAAAATTATCTTCACTCAGTATCCAACCACAAGCCTCTAATTAGTCTACAAGAGGTTTGTTATGTACAAGTGCATTGCATAAAGAGGGGCAATCAGTGAGATAGTGGAATAGGATCTCAATTAATGAAGAGTTAAATTGGGCGGATTGTAGTTTACCTCGTACGGCTAAATGTGTAAAGAGACACGCTAGCATTTACCAAATCCCAAAAAAAGATGGAACACATAATTATGTTTAAATTGCGTGAACTCAAGGCATGATCAGGATTTTAGAAACAGAAGCAGACGAAAATAAGTAAAACAAAGAACTGCCACTGAGATAGACAATTATCAAAGGCCCAAACCTAATGACAATCCGGAACTTAGTATCTATTATCAAAAAACTAGGTGTCATGGGTTATGTACAAGCCCACTTTTGAATGTTATTTAAAAGCCTGCAAAAATCAATGATCAGACCCAGTCCAACTAGAATTAGTCCTAAATGCACCATTAATACATAAACACAAATTAAGGAGACCTCTCCATCCGATTCGAATCAAATTATGTGTTCTTCATCTTCTTCCTCAATCCTCTGGGCGAGACGAACACTACATATCAGGAAACCTAAATTTCACCGAGAGATATAAGTTTCGAGAAAATGACAATAACGCTAAGACAAGATGACAAAGCACTAGCGACATGAAACCTAGGGTTAGCAAACCTCTTTCAAGGGTTCTTTTGCAAATGGAAAGTTTGATGAACACAATAATAGACATGGTCGCCGTAATCGTGTTAGAAAGAGATAGGTGTGTAAATTCCGCCCGGAAATAAAATGGCGAGGAACAAAACGTCGATTTGTAGATACAAGGATTTGGGATCTTCTCTTCGAATGTGGATACATAGATTTGGGGTATGAAACATGATGATGTTGGGGATTTGAGATTGGATAGGGAGCTAAATCGAATGCGGATCAAATAATAAAAGGATTTCGGTGTCGAAACGATGATTTTGTTGGAGATTTCAGATTTGATAGGCAGCTTATGATCGAACTTCGAACTAAGAGGAGACCCTCCAAGACGAATGAGGGATCGTAGATGGGAGACTGGAAATTGGTTAGGGCGGCGTGTCGTATCCTTACGGTTTAACCTCTTAATCGATATAATTAAACCGGGTATAGTGAGGTTGAAGTCCAATGAAAAAAGCTTTAACGCTTCGTGATGCTTTTGGTAATTTTCCTTGTCCGCGAGACCTGTACTCCGAATTTTGCCCTGGGCACCCTAGAACTGCCCATATATATTAAATCAACTAAATCTCCAACGACAACAACAGAACCACTCATATATATGCACATGACACTAACAACAACAATAATACTCTCCACGATCTCGGGGATATAAAGTGAAGGGAAGATCCATGCATAGCCGCCTGCCTGTCCGCAGGAGTCAAAGTTTTCAACGTAGAATCATTCGAAGCCTTAGCCTGTGTCCAGAAGCAGAGGCAGCATGGTGATCTTTGGTCCGTGTTGGCACCAGTTAGGGAGCAACATCTGTTGCTGTTCGATCTAGTTGCTATTCTTGGCTTCCACCTAGTACACGTGTAGGTAGGGCCGGGGACAGTAAGGCCCCGCAACAGAGATCGAGAAGTGGGACTGACTGGTTGGATGTTTCTTGACCTTTAGTTTGTGTGTTTAGTCCACTGCCCTAACAAGGAACCCAAGAGCCAAATCTGCCGCTTCATCCATCGTCACCATGTTGTTACGTACGTGAGAATGGAATCCATGGCATTGGCAGCGTCTCAGTCCCTTCTCTCCCGCCCTGATTTCCTGCCCTTTTTCACTGACCTGCAAGCTCGACTTATATATATATATATATGTTTTGACACACAATAACAATTGCAGCCGAATCTGGACACCCTCCCTCCTAGACCATATACCGATCGATCATACTATAATACTACTGGAAGCCTCCATCGGTTTCAATTTGTTACAAAATCCTCCCATGCAATTCGCTCTCTCCTTTCCATTTCTGTTGACCGTCTGGAAAATGACGATGATGATCCTGCTGATGGAAGCTAAGCATGCCCACATTCCCTATATATTATCGGGTAACTTGTTTGTCCAAGGTTGTAAATAATGTATGCTAAATTTTATTCCATTTTTACTACTTATATATATAAGCTTTGACGACTTTGTGTGTTACTAGTACAGAATTGGTGCGATTGTCAACATATATATATATATATATATATATCTAAAGAACTCCACTGGTGCTGAAATTCCAGCAATGAATCTGATGTCAAACAAGTGATAGCGAAGGCTTCTATCCATCACTCAAAATCTGGTTTCAAGATGGTTTATTCATAAGAAAAAATATAATGCTCATTCCGACCTACCTACTAGCATCATTTCTCCATCATCAGGGCACTAGAGGTCCATACCTCTTTGGCTGATGACGAATCCTGCCAAACCCCTTTGGTTCTTTTGGTTAATTGAACATTCATATTTGCTCTTAAATTTACAGAAGTTGGACATTACTCCCACCTAAAGTTTTGCAAATGGATTGTATTAATTGATTGGTGGATCCATGGATCAAATGTATTGGTGGATTGGATCATGGATTCAAGTGACATCTAAACATTGGACTAATATGTAGATTTTTAAAAGATTAGGTACTAATATGTCATAATAAATGTTAGGTAAAAAATTATAAAATATAAGTACTAAATTATAATTTGCCAACAATCCATGAATCCACCAATCCAATTGAATTTGGATAAGATGAAGACGCAATCCAAAAGTCTAAAGCAATTCGTCGTAAATAAGGGCAACCAATATTCACAGTACGATCTGTTGGGACAAAAAGTTTGACTTAGCAAATCTAATATTGTAGGTAAACATATATGGAATATATGTTATTTTATTTCCGTGTTGGACTAACAATTTATGCAACGAAGAATCAGAAGATGCAAATCAATGTAAAGGTGAAATAATTTTTTTATAAAAAGGAAAGTATTCAAATTGACCGCTTGCCTACAAAAGAGTTACCATGAAAATGGAAAGTATTCAAATTGATTGCTTGCCCACAAAGGAGTAACCATACCAACAAGGAGCTTACCAATTCAAAGAGTCACTTGCCATAAGAAGCATTACAAAAGAAAGGAAATGGAGCTACACCTCCACTATAAATATATAGTAGAGTTCTTTGTAGGCTAGAGTACCTCTTGCAAACTTCTCTTCTCCCTTATAATAGCGAAATAGTGTGATCATATTTCGTGGTGTGAATAGCTTGATATCTCAAAAATTGAGATAGTCAAACAAGGTCGGTTAGAAAGGGTATTTGTAATTGGGGCTAGTGCAAGAGCAAGAGGAGATTCTTGCTTGGAAGTTTCACAAGATTTTATTACTCCTAGATCAAGCTAAACTAAGAGTGTTGGCTTGATTGAGTTAGTGGGTAACTTAGCTTGGGTTTAGCTAAGGGTTGAATAGGTGTGGAGTTGTACCTATTTGGTTCTTGACACGTGGTGTCAAGGTTGTTTTTATTTCATAGGATAGAGAGTCTTTTATTTTAATAAAATTTAGAGTCTCTCGTGATAGTGGTAACTATCTCCCTGACGTGGATGTAAAGTCATATTGGCCGAACCACGTTAAAATCGCGTGTCCCGACTCATATCTCTAATATTGATCCATACATTATTGCAAAGAAGTGAAAACTTATATCATAGTTGGAACAAGTTCGTCATAGCAAATTAATGGTTTCAAGAGAGATTCTTGGCAAACCATTTTGTGTTGCTCAATCAAGCTAGTGCTAATCTCTCACTATTGAAATGTGAATTGATTTGCGCGTTGGCCACATCAAAAATATTCATTCGTTGACTCCGCTTGGTCTAACAAGTGGTATTAGAGCCCGGTTCCCTCAAAAAGATCGAAAGATCCGCGAGGAAACTGAGATCCAATATACCAAGCATGGCTAGTGGGTCATCTAGGAATCATGTTTCCAACTCTGCTCATATGGAAGGTCTTTCATATAGTAGGCCACCATGGTTTGATGGATACAACTACTACTTTTGGAAAACACGTATGATTATTTTTTTAAAAGGGATGAGTTTTGACGTTTGGAATGTGGTTGAGAAAGGTGTGGATGATATTAAAGATGATCCCAATACGTGGTCGAAGGATGATCTAAAGAAAATGGAATTAGATGCTAAGGAAACTAATGTTTTATATTGTGCAATATGTCCAGACGAGTTCAATAAGGTGAATCGGTGCAAGACAGCTCATCGGATTTGGAAAACCTTAGAGGTATCACACGAAGGAACAACTGAGGTAAAGGAATCAAGAATCTATCGATTGGTGCATGAATATCAGATGTTCAAGATGCATCCAGGTGAGTCTATTTCAGATATGTATGTAAGGTTCAATTTAATAGTAAGTAGACTCAATGCCTTAGGAAAAGCCTATGACAATGCAGAGTTAGTTAGAAAAATTCTTTGGTGCTTTCCTAAAGAATGGATGCCTAAGAAAACTACTATTGAAGAAGCAAAAACATTATCTACTCTTAGCATAGAAAATCTAATAGGATCTTTAATTAGTCATGAAACTTTCCTAAAAGCTCAACATGATGAGGTAAATAGTAAGAAAAATAAAAGCTTGGCATTTAAAGCTTCTGAGAAAAACATATCGAGTGATGAAAGATTATGTGATAATTCTGATCAAGAACTTTAAAAGGTTTTTAGAATTTGAAAGAAAACAAGGAAGAGGGAGTTCATTTTACCATCATGACAACAATAAAAATAAAGATAGAAAGGTAAGATCTTTCGATAATCATAAGAATAATAAGCTTAAAAGTGATAGTGATTTAGAAGATCAAGAGTCACCAAAATGCAATAAGTGTGGCAAAAGTGGTCATATAAGGGTCGAGTGCCCCCAACTATGGAAAGAGTAGGGAAAAGGCTTATGCAGTAGTTTGGAGCGGATCTGAGGCTGAAAGTGAAGATGATGAATATGAAGTTCAAGGCTACATGGCTTTTGCTAACTAGGAAGACAGATCATCATCATCAAGATCACATAGAGATGAGGTATGTTCTTTTCCTCATACTTATGATAGTGATAGTGATTCAGACTCTCGTAGTGGTATAATTGAAGCTTACGAAGAAATGCAACATCAATACGAAAAATTAAAGAATAGGTATTACAAAGTAAAAGAGGATTTAAAATTAAGTAAAAATGACATCAAAGATAAAGGATGATATTTTAGTATTAAGAGAGGAAAATCAAGCACTAAGGAAACAAAACAGTAAATTTAATAATAGCAAAATTCTTGAAGAGTTAGAAAAACTAAGGATTAGAAATGATGATCTAGAAAAGAAGGCAATAGATTCTAGAAATAAGTTCATAGAAGCTAATTCCAAATTAGAATGATTGGAAGAAAAATATAAGAAAGACAACTATATGAAAGATGTCAAAAGTCTTCAATCAATCCAACTACTTGCCTTAAATGTAATAAAGAGGCACATCATAAAAAGGATGACAATACAAGTGTTAAGTGTACGAATTGTAATAGAAAGAGTCATCATAGTAAGGAGTGGAAGAAAAATTTAAGATGTAGTAAGTGTACTAGAAGAGGACATACAAAACAAGAATGTTACTCAAGGATTGTATGTTATTGTTGTCATAAACCAGGGCATATCAGTAGAAATTGTTATTACCATAATTTTTAGGCAAAATACAGTTATATACCCACAACTATCAGATTTGTGACAAATATATCCACAATTATCGAAATACATGAAATATCCAAAAATCGGAAGGTTGTGTGACAGATCTATCCACTTCTGCCTGAAACTATAACGGCGTGTCAGACGGCGTTAAATTGACTAACAGAATGCTGAATCGATGCCATCTCACCTGCCACATAAGCCAAAAAGCAACCAAACTTTACACGTAGATGCCAAATAGGCTAGTTGAATAAAGGCCACATACAATTGTATATCCACAACTATCAGGTTTGTAACAGATATATCCACCACTATCAGGTTTGTGACAAATATATCCACAACTATCGAATTACACGAAATATCCATTTTCGTCCACTCCGTTAACTCCGTCAGTTAACTTGATGACTGGACAGACGGTGTATGCTTAGTTGGCGTGTTTCTGACCCCATTGGATGACGTGGATTAAAAGAGAATTTTTAAAAAAAAACCCTAAAAACCACAGACGACGAGACTAAATATCCAAACTAGAAACACGCACGATAACCACTGATCCTCCTCCGATCGACGCCTCCACCCCCAAATAACCCTACCCCAAGCCCAGATTTCGATTCCAACTACAATCCCCAACCATTGCCTCCCTTTTACTCCGACGGCTTCCATGAAGTCGGCGCCATGGTGATACCAAGCTTGAATCTCAAACATAAAAAGTTTGAATCTAACCAAATCGCCAACATGGAAGACTGCAGCAGCGAGGTCTAACAGATAACGGTGTAAAGTTTGGTTGCTCTTTGGCTTATGTTGCAGGTGAGATGGCATCGATTCAGCATTCCGTTAGTCAATTTAACGTCGTCTGACACGCCGTTATAGTTTCAGACGAAAGTGGATAGATTTGTCACACAACCTTCTGATTTTTGGATATTTCGTGTATTTCGATAGTTGTGGATATATTTGTCACAAACCTGATAGTTGTATTTTGCCTAATTTTTATGACTCCTCTTATTCATACATTGAGAAAAAGGTTCACAAGCAAGTGTGGGTACCAAAACCAAACCTCGAAATGTTTTACATGTGATTACGAGAGCAAGGATCAATTGAATGGTATCTAGATAGTGGATGCTCTCATCATATGATGAAATAAAAACAATAGTCTCTTTTGAAAGTTCTTAAAAAAGGCCCTTGAAGGTCAAGAAAACTATAAATGTTGTCTTTTTATGAAATCAACCATGTCACTAAGTATGACAAGAAGCAAATAGATGGCGACGATGACTTGGGATTAACCCAAACAAAGACAACCTCAATTAGTAGTAAGGATAAGTCTTCAAATGGTGCATTGCCAAGAATTCATGAGCCCGATGCACCTCTGCATATTGGTAAGATTCATCCTTCACATCAAGTCATTGTAAATATCAATGATGGGGTCAAAACAAAATCAAACAATGATATCTATCCAGGTCAAACTACTTATTTGTCATTAATTACTACTGTTTACTTGTCATGTATCGGACACAAGAATGTTAAGGAAGTTCTATTAGATGAAAATTGGTCACTTGCCATGTAAGATGAAATGAATAAATTTGAAAGAGCTCAAGTATGGTACTTAGTCCCTAACTTGAGGATAAAACTGTCATAGGTAATTAGTGGGTCTTTCGTAACAAAACTAACGATAAATGTACTTTCACTAGGAATAAGGCTAATTGGTAGCTAAAGGCTATAATCAAGAAGAAGAAACTGATTATGAAGAAGCTTTTCCCCCAGTTACTCGCATTGAGGTAATTAGATTGCTGTGTTTTTGCATGTTCCATGAATTTTAAAATTTAGCAAATGGATGTCAAAATTGTTTATCAAATTTTCATTTCTCTCATTCCTTTATTTTTTCACAAAATTTTCATCTTCCTTTTTAAGCATGACCTTATTTACTACACCCTTGATTTATCATCAGGGGGAGAAAGATGGTGCTGCATCTACCCCATTTATTAGATTCGTTAGCTTAGGGGGAGTGTCCAGTTTAGGGGGAACTATTTTAAATTAAAAAACTGATTAGATTATGGAATGGATGCTTTCATTGATTAGTTCATTTTCCTCTTTTGATTAATTAGAAATGGTAGTTTTATCCTCTTACTTTATCTTGCTAATGACTTGTATATCTTGAGCACATGCAGCAACAAGATGCTAAATCGAGCTTAGGGGAGATTGTTGGGACAAAAAGTTTGACTTAGCAAATTTAATATTTTAGGTCAACATGTTTGGAATATATGTTATTGTATTTCCATGTTGGACTAAAAATTTATGCAAGGAAGAATCAAAAGATGCAAATCAATGTAAAGGTGAAAGAATCTATTTAGAAAATGAAAAGTATTAAAATTGATTGCTTGCCTACAAAAGAGTTACAATGAAAAAAGGAAAGTATTCAAATTGATTGCTTGCCCACAAAGGAGTAACCATGCCAACAAAGAGCTAACCAATTAAAGGAGCCACTTGCCATAAGAAGGAACATTACAAAAGAAAGGAAATGGAGCTACACTTCCACTATAAATAGTAGAGTTCTTTGTAGGCTAGAGTACCTCTTGCAAAGTTCTCTTCTTCCTTGTAAAAGCAAAATAGTGGGATCATATTTCGTGGTGTGAATAGCTTGATATCTCGGAAATTGAGATAGTCAAACTAGGTCGGCTAGTGCAAGAGCAAGAGGGGATTCTTGCTTGGAATTAGTTGCACTAGATAGGATTAATCTTCGGTCAAGCTAAACTAAGAATGTTGGCCTTATTGAGTGAGTGGGTAACTTAGCTTGGGTTTAGCTAAGGATTGAATAGGTGTGGAGTTGCACCTATTTGGTTCTTGACACGTGGTGTCAAGGTTGTTTTTATTTTATAGGATAGAGAGCCTTTTATTTTAATTAAAGTTAGAGTCTCTCGTGAGATAGTGGTAACTATCTTCGGGATGTGGATGTAAAGCTATATTGGTCGAACCACGTTAAAATCACATGTCCCGACTCATCTCTCTCTACACTTTCTCTAATATTGTTCCATCCATTATTGCAAAGAAGTGAAAACTTCTATCAAAGTTGGAACAAGTTCGTCATAGCAAATTATTCGTTTCAAGAGAGATTCTTGGCAAACCATTTGGGTTGCTCAATCAAGCTAGTTCTAACCTCTCACTATTGAAATCTGAATTAATTTGCGCGTTGGCTACGTCTAAAGTATTCATTCTTTGACTCTGCTTGTTCTAACACGATCATCATTACCCATACTTTACTAAATACAAATTAAATACGTACTCCAAGCATTGCCAACTAAAAATGCATATTAATTACTATCTGGCCGACCAGAATTAAGCACAAGCAAAGCACACATGATGAGTTAGGATGGTTACTATTTTATCAGTAACCATCGTGGCTACCTACATTTGTAACATTCATTTTCAATATTTTTAAACTAGACGTTAGGATTGATTAGGAATATTTTTGAAAAAATAATAATTATACCAGATTACTATCCTTTAAATGACTTTCTATATATTATTTCAAACTCTAAATGTTTATCCCAATTCTAATAATCTACCCGTCAGCCTCCTTCCTCCACCTTCCTATCCGGTGACTCATCACCAGCTTGCCCACCAACTTCCTTCCTCCCTCTCCCTCCCCGGCGACTGCCGCCAGCCCGTCCACCACATTCCCTCCTCCCCTCCCCGCCCCATTCCCCGTCTCTCTCTCCCTCCTCCCTAGGAATGACAATGGGGCAGGTCCGGGGCGGGTATCTCAATACCCATACCCGTTTCGTGACAGGTCGGGTCCAGATCGGGTAATTTATCATGGAGCGCGGGTCGGGGCAGGTGACCCAATTGGTATGTAATTAATGCGAAAACATTAGAAATATTCGTTATTTTCGCTAAAAGACCAAGAAAGAAACCATTATTTGATAAAATGTAGTTAAGTTATTGGAGAAATTGAGGTTTTTACTTATTTACAACTTTATTATAGCTAAAATATGATGTAATAAGAGGAAAATCATAAGTAATTTTACTAAGATTACATGTAATTTAGGCTGGAACGGGTCAAGAATGGGGCGGGTCGGGACATGTCGGGTCGATGAGAGGTACCCATACCCGTCCCGCCCCGCTTACGGGGCGGGTCAGAACTGCCCCAAAACAGGCCAAACAGGTCGGGTAAATCGGGTCAAGTCGAAATTGTCATCCCTACTCCTCCACACCCACACCCACCGCCTTTGCACCCCACCCTTGCTTCTCTCTCCCTCTCATTTACCCAATGAGGACCCCTCTACCCACAAAATCAAGTAAGTCTCGCTCTCATTTTTTCTAATGATTTTGTTGCTGTTGTGATTGATTGGAGCTATGAATGTGTAAACTTGGTATGTATTTTTGTAAAATGGTATTGATTTTTTCGTAGTGGTAGTGTTTTCACATTGGTATTGTTTTTTTTTTTACATTGGTATTGATTTGCATGTATTAGTATTTATTAAATCTGAAATGGTATTGGTGTTTTGTGAAAGGGTAGTATTTTATTTCTCGAATGATATTGGTGTTTTGTGCAATGATAGTGTTTTTTTAGTGGATTGGTATTATTTTTTTTTGTTGTTGTTGTTGTTGCAGTGCTATTAGTTCGACTGAACAAAATCAAGTTAAAGATAAGAGAAAAAGAAGGAAAAGAGATATGGCTAAGGATTGTGTAAGCGAGAGAAAGAAAGAGGAAGAGAAAATTATAGTTGATATTTTTATGTAACTTCCTAAAATGTAATTTATTAAAAAAAAATAGTCTCCATACCTAATTTGTTCATCAATCGGTAAAGCTTATGGGTGCACTGAAGGCACCTGGAAGGATGGTCTGAATCCCCTCTTTTATCAGCGCTGCTGGGATTTTGTTGGGTCTGCAATGGTAGAGTTTGTGAAGTCCTGCTGGCAGGTCCCGTCGCACATCCAGGAAGTGAACGACACTATCGTTGCTCTTATTCCCAAGGTCCAGAGCCCGTCCTTGATTGAGCAATTCAGACCGATTAGCCTCTGCAATGTGGCTTACAAAATGATAACGAAGTGCCTAATTGAGCGTCTTAATCCTCTGATGGCGAGATTGGTGCATGACACGCAGACGACCTTTGTCCCAGGCAGGCACATCCCTGACAATATTTGTATTTTGCAGGAAATGGTCCACTCGATGCAGGCTAAGCAGGGCAAGGTGGATTGGATGGTTCTGAAAATTGATTTGGCAAAAGCTTATGACCGAATTAAGTGGAGTTTTGTTCGAGACACGCTAGATGAGTGGGTGCCCCAGCGAAGTTCACGGACCTGACTATGAGCTGTATTTCATCAGCCAGGATGCAAATTCAGTGGAATGGTGGCCTGACCGAAGCTTTCACACCATCGCGTGGGTTACGACAAGGATGCCCACTGTCCCCGTATATTTTCACGTTATGCATGGAAAGGTTGGGGCACTTGATTGATGTCGCAGTTGGTGCAGGAGAGTGGAAACCCATCGGCTTGTCTAAGCACGGGACGAAGTTGTCGCACTTATTCTTTGATGACGACCTAATTCTGTTCAGTGTGGCTTCCGTGCAACAGGTTCAAGTGATTTTGGGATGATTAGAGGAGTTTGGGGCGGCCTCCGGGCAGTCAGTGAGCAAGCCAAAATCGAGGGTGTTTTTTTCGAAGAATGTCTCGAGTGCTGAAGGCGCCTCGCTTAGCGATGCTCTTGATATACCAGTGACTAGTAACTTGGGTCCATACTTGGGCGTACCGGTGATTCACGGCAGGGTGGCCAAAGCAACGTATACCAGTCTTATTGACCGCATTGATGCCAGGCTTGGAGGATGGAAGGTGAACTCGCTGTCATTGGCAGGCCGGATTACTTTGGCTCAGTCAGTCCTCTTATCTCTCCCAGCTTACACGATACAGACTGCTCTTCTGCCGGCCTCGGTCAGGGTGTATATAGATAAGAAGATTAGATGTTTCATCTGGGGGAGCTCGGAGCAGGGGAAGAAAGTTCATCTGGTAGACTGGGATTCGTTATGTAAACCCAAAGACGAGGGGGTCTGGGGCTGAGAACTGCGACGAAGATGAACGAAGCATTTATGCTCAAAATTGCATGGAGACTATTCACTGAGCCAGAGAGCCTCTGGGCACAAGTGGTTCGGGGGAAGTATCTAAAGGAGGTCGATGGGTCGTGGCAACCTAGGAGGAATGGAAGACTATCTAACCTATGGAGGGGAGTTCTTAGAGTGTTGGATTATCTGCCGGAAGGGACGATGTGGAATGTAAGAAGTGGTATGCAGACTCGGTTCTGGAGGGACAGATGGCTCCAAGACGGGCCGCCTTTGGAGGAGTTTGCGGTTGATCTCCCAGCTGCAGTGAGGGAGTTGCATGTAGCAGAACTTGTTCTGAATGGGGATTGGAATCTGGCCTTCATTCAAGCCTTTCTTCCGGAGGCTTTGATTCTTCAGCTGCGATTACACCCGGTGCCACAAGGAATAGAACCAGATGTCCCTGTTTGGCGGTTCTCAGATTCGGGGAAGTTCACTGTTCGGTCTGCGTACGAGCTGCTCAGGGACGGTGAGGAGGAGCAGGAGCGCCAGCCTGCTTGGAGGGCCATTTGGAAGCTTCAAGCATACCAACGCATGCGCACTTTCTTATGGTTAGTGCTGCATAAAAAGCTTCTCACAAATGGGGAGCGTTGTAAACGCCATTTGGCCACGTCGGACCTATGTCCGGTTTGTGGAGGTGGCCCGAAAACGGTACTCCACGCAGTTCGGGACTGTTCCTACGCCCGAGCGGTTTGGTCGGACTTGCTAGAGAATGAGCCTGATTCAGTGTTCTTCCAGGGGGACTTAGCGAAATGGATATTGCACTATATATCGGGAAAGAGTTCGACTATTACCCCGATGCACTTCGCAATCATATGTTGGCAGCTTTGGAAGAGTCGGAACTTGTGGGTGTTTGAGGAACAGATTGCGCGGCCGGAGCAGCTGGTTCGGGGGGCCAGGCTGTTTAGTGAGCAGTTCAAGGAGGGATTCGAGAAGGGGAGCATTGCAGAGGAAGGTGTAAGGCAGGTGGTTCAGCGGATGGTCAGCTGGCAGCGCCCCCCTGAAGGTTGGGTTTGCTTAAATACTGACGGATTGATCATTTTGGCGAAGGGGAAATCGGGGGCGGGTGGTGTGCTCCGAGACAGCGATGGGCGCTTTATGGTGGCCTACTCGGTCAACCTAGGAGGTGGTTCTATTACGAGTGCAGAATTGGCTGGGATTGCACCCCGGCTGCAGATTGCTTGGGATCGATGATGTCGGAAGGTAGCGCTGCAAACGGACTCATCTACAGCCATTTCGCTTATCCAATCCGCGGATACTGCGCATCCTCACCATACTCTTGTCGCGTTTATCCGCCGACTGTTGGAGCGGGAGTGGGAAGTCTCGTTGAGTCATGTGTTCCGGGAAGCAAACTTTGTGGCAGATCATCTAGCGTCGGTGGGTCATTCTTTGTCTGTGGGAGTTCACGTGGTGGACTATCCAGGTGCTGCGTTGCGATACTGGCTGTATTTCGATACTATTGGGGTCCAAACCCAACGTTCATTAATATTTAAGGGTTAGAGCGCCCCTTTACGCTCTGTTTTCTGCCAAAAAAAAATTATTCTTAACAACCATAATGATAACTATTTTATAGTAATTACCGTAACCGCTCCCCAAGCCACACTATTCTTTTTTTACTACACTAATAAAAGTAGCTTCGTGTTTTATCAATTTCCACTAGCTACCTGCAGCTATCTTGGTACATACAAGTTACCAGGTTTGAGGATGCTCCTCCTTTAATGTTCTTTTCTAATTATTAGTTTGTTAATTGCTTCGGATTATCATTATCTTAGCTAAACATAATTAAAGAATGGGCATTATGTATCTAATCCCATTATCCGTCCAATTACAAGTGGAGGATGTGAGAGTGGCCACTCCCTACATCATCTCCCACGGACCTCAGAAGAACTGATAAAACCATTTCAATAATAACCATTATCTTCTGACTATTAAAAAGGTCGAGCATTAGCAAAATGTTTATCATATTAAAACTCCACTTTGCTCTTTTGGTAAGCTACAACGTCCAAAGAAACTTGCTCCGACTATAGTGTTGATCCTAAAAATGGAACAAAAAATATATATTGAAAGAGTGTGCAAGATGGTGGAATGTGTACACCGATTATAAGCTCAAATTTTACTTTAATAAAAAAATTATATTCAAATACATTTCATATAGATTTTGTTATAATATAGTTTTTATTGGCACTTAAGAACTTGAAACTAATGACGATTTAGTTTTGGTTCATATGTCGCTACAACAAAGGAAGAGGATAGGCCACGAAAAGAAAAGAAATAATTAGGAGAGAAAGATATTGGTGGAAGTTTGCATCATCGAAGTCGTCATCCTCTATAGATTTCAGGAGACTGATGATTTTGGTATTATACGAATAAATTGGTATGGTGTAAGGATATTGACAGTAAGAACCATTTGATCGAAGCACCCTTTTTCAGGATATCGAATATGCTATTTTCTATTATACGATGATATTATCTTCATCGAGCCAATTAGGCAAAAGCTAGTTTGTATATGGTGAATTGATCGTGACAAGAAATGTTTAAGGTGGTCCTTGGAACACTTACTCACTACTTCACAACTCATATTGCATAGGTTTAGCCATCTAAATTGCGTGATGGAGTTAGGATCCTTGCCTTCAAAATTAGGGTAATGACTAATCCCATTGACTTTCACCTTGTACAAGGTGGTGATGGCTGTTGCGTGATGGAGATAGGATCCTTGCCTTCAAAATGTTTAAGTGTCCTACAATCCGTGGGGTTCTTCTTCTCACAATGTTTGTTCACTCAAGCTGCTCATGCTTAAACATTCAGCCTCTTGAGCTCCAGTCCTTGGTATATCTTCGAGTTCTTTTAGTTGGTAGGAGCTCATTCATACGTTTGAAACTTAATGTTTTAAAGTTTATCCAGTTAACTCACATTATGGATTCTGTCCCAAGAGGACAAGAGTCAATAGTATATATTGATAGGCAGCGTCCCGTTCCAACACCTGCGACGAGCATGAGTTGTTGGCGGCCAGAGATCGACACCCGGCACACATTGGAACCTCCAAAAATACACATAAATAAATACATTTACGTCCCACCCCACTAATTACACATTTGTCTCGTTATCTTTACTAGTCAATCTTCAAATAAGACGTACCCAATTTTCAAGAAAGGAAAAGAAGGAAGTAGAAATTACGAAGATGAAACCTCTTCCATGGTGGATTTGAGATGGAGTAGGCTGGTGACGACTGTTCCATTCCATGGTAAGATGGTCTCCTTTCTTAAAATTTATAACCATGCCAACACATCACGTGAAATTCACGTGAACGATTTTTTTTTTTTGTTGGTGGTCTAATTTTACCATGTTCATATCCTCAAATTCCGTCCAAACACACGCCTTAAGAATTAGGGCCGGCTATTTGGTGTCGGACTGTTTGGTTTTATCCGAAACCGGACCGTATACGCGGACTGGGACCGGATAGCAAATAATGCAATCTCATATTCGGGCTTAGATTTGAGGTAAAAAGCCGGATAAAGACCAGATAAGAGACCTCCCAACACCTAAAATCAAGATAAAATTGGGACCGGACTGTATCCAATCCAACCTTTGGTCCTTATATTCTCGAAAAGACCGGACTGGAACCGAATCAATTTGGTCCAATTTAACCGGACCGTATAGCCACCCTATTAAGAATAAGGGCGTCGTCCTTAATTAAGGGTCGTGGCTGGAAGCCTGTTTTGTTTTTTTTGGCTTCGTCAATTTCCTTTCCACTTTATTCCTTCAAATTCATTGTTTCTACTTTTTTTTTTTTTTTTGTCAAGAGATATCATATATTGATCATAAAAAATAGTTACATCCTGGAAGCCAGTCAGGCCCTGAAATCAAACCAACGATACATAGAAGGAGACAAAGAGAGGGCCTTTCTAGCTACAACATGAGCTACCCTATTGTTCTCTCGTCCTATAAATCGCACACTAAAATCTGGTTGGGCATCCAACAAAATACCAATCTCCTCTAAGATCGCACCCAACCGATTCTCCCTATTATCACCCTGATTGATTTTATCAATAAGCACCTTAGCATCCCCCTCAAACCGGACCTCTGTCCACCCACTGTCCAAACACCAAGTAATAGCCTCCCGGAGCGTAAGCAACTCCACCAGCGCTGGCTCTTCCACCGAAGGAAACTGAACCCCCTTAGCCTGAAGCAGCGTATTAGCAGGAGTGAGAAGAACCATCCCACCGGCCGCATGCGACCCACCCTTAGTAGCCCCATCCCAACGACAGATCCACCGGGAATCCCCCACGTTTACCTCCGCCTGCACCACCCGATCTCTGCCCGGAGGCCGCCCATCCACTGGCAAGGCCATCCACTCCTCATACTATTGATGGAATTGTCGCATAAGGGCTGGAATCCCAAACTGTTTGCCCTCAAAGACCACCCAGTTCCGGGATTTCCAGATCCGCCAAAGGACTGCAACCACCGCCATCACTAGCGAGGGCTGGTGGATCAATGCCAATAACCGCTTAAGAAACAACGGGAAAGTATGACGGGGCAAACCCTCTCCCAGATAATCGAGCCCGGAATGGTCCCAAATAGCTCGCGCAACCGGGCAGTATAGAAACAAATGTTCCATCGTTTCCGGGCCATTCCAGCAGACTGGACAAATGTTTCATTGTTTCTACTTTCTCCCTCCCAAATGTAGTAATTCATGACACAAATCTCGACTCGTAGATATCCATCCAGTTTTGTGGACGTGTATTCATAATTTTATGATGTAAACTAGCCGTCGGAATAAGACACGTTATATTTGTACGTAGATGTCACAAGTTCAATTCCTATGACCTACTGTAGAGGTGGGATGAGTGATAATTAAGATGTTATTTTTATGTTTATTATTGTATATTAATTTTTCAGTAAAAAGAATTCTTCGATTGATTTTCATTTTTAAGGATATGCGTGAATAGTTTGAAGGAAGATAGAAATGGAAAGAATTTGACTTCAATCTGTGGAAATTTGTCCTACTCTAGATATTAAAAAAAATTAGTTGAGAGGCAGATAAAGATAACACACATCATATGATTGACTACGGAAATTTGTCCTACTCTGAAAATTTGTTTCTACTTTCTACTTTTCGTCGATTAGCTAACACACATCATTTTATTAATTATGTAAATCTTTGTGTTCTTTATTTGATTTCTTAATCATTTAACTTTTGGTTTGAACTAGTTAGTTTTTCTTGCATTTTGACCAATTAAGTTTTCTGACTTACCAAATTATGTTTTAACAATATATTTTATACTTAAAGAATATTTTCTTTTGAAATACTAATATTGATAAACATTCATTTTTAGCTATGAAAATAGCGAATAGCATGCTCCAAATTGAAATGAACGATTAACTTTTAGTTGGTAGTTAAATCATTTATCAAACATATCATGGTTGATTCTACTTGAGTTTAATTTTTTTTAAACATCTTGTGAGTTTTATAATTAAGATAATTATTTTTTATATAATTATATTATTATTATTATTCAATTTTTTTTGTCTATTTACAATAATAGACTAAAAAGATTACGGCCCCTCCGATCCCAATTTCCTGGCTCAACCTCTAAACTCGATCGGTACAACTCTCACGATAACCAATTGATGTTAATATATATAAACGTGAAGTGATGTTACTGTTTCCAAAATAACTACATTTTGATACCCCAAATTTAATTAAATTACAATTTACTTCAAATAAACATGTATGATATCCATTTGAAATAATAATTATCATTTTTAAAAGAACATTCTATTTAGTGATGTGAAAACATATTTAGTAAAATATAATACGAATACATTAAGATATTGATCTGTATGAAGTTTTTGTATGACATTTTAATAGAACAATGTTTAAAAAAATCAATAGTAATAAAAATCATAAGTTAAAAGTTAATATAAGTATAAAAATGACCCAACCTTTCCATCATCTACTCCTCTTCATTTCATTTTTCACTCGCCTTCCATAACCCTTTCTTTATTTCTTTCTTTAGCTTCTTCGTCTAACCCTAATTAGTAATTGAACCATGAACCATTAACTTTTTCAGCTCAATGTCGAGTCCAATTAAAAATAAAGATATATGACTATTACTTATTAGAAAGTCATCATTGTCCACTATGGGATTTGAATGCGTGAAATTTTAAGTGAGTTCTTGTTTGTATTCATTTTGCTTCTCTATAGAGTTTTTCTTTTTCACCTCGGCTAGATTTTCAACAATTATATGTTTGGCTAGGTACCTACACATATCAAATAAATAGTTTTCATTTTCTAAAAAAAGTAAATAATTATCATCTTAAATACATCACTATAAAAAGAATTAAGTCTCAACTATGCAAATTATCGTTCGGTACCTAAACTTAATAGATCTTAGATTTATAGCCTAAAATTATTTTTTTTAGCATAAAAGTCCTCAAAAATCAAAATATTGATAGAACAATACATTTTAGTACGTATTTTTTTTACTACATTTTGGTACCTAAAATTTTAAAGTTCTACAAATAATTCTAATTTTTATATGTGTAATTAAAACACCTTTGAATAAATGGGTATCCACACCCAACTCATACACATTTAGATTATAGAAGTAAATATCCATACTCTACCCAAACTCATAAATAAGTCACCCATACCCTACCCACAATCAAAGGGTCTACTTGGATTTAGATAAATATAGTTTATTAACCCAAAATTTCAAAATATTTGAAATTGGATGTTGAATGTCATATATTTTTTCTCATTCAATATCATATTGTCAAGTCAATATTATTAACAAAACTGCTAACAAAAAATTAATTTTAGGCTAATGATACTAACAAAATACCATAACGGGTCACATAATACATGTCGATAGGCCATCTCCTCCCCGCGGCATCGCCACCTAGTAGAATTGATACGAATAAACAGGAAAAAACAAAAAAGTTGCGAAAAAATATGTATTTACTCTCGACACATGAAACATAAAATTAAAGGACGTGGAGCAATATGAACAAAAGAATGCTAACAAAGAAGAAACTTGGGACAAGTAGCTAGTAGGGGTATCATTCACACCGAAACATAAAGAATTAGGTTGCATGATTTCCTTACCTACTGAAAGAAGCTTCTTATTGTTTTATTTTTATACAAAGAGAAAAGCATATCCCTTTTCTTCTCCCATAATTACCGCCAACCGGCAAGTATCCTCTCCATCGATACTTTTGCAAAGCCCAGTAGTAGTCGTTGATTACATAGGCAATTAAGCTTGCATTGCATGCTTGTGGTCGTGGAAAGTTGGCCAATGAATCAACTGGGCAGTCAGTCGTCGTCGGCTTTTTACCTTTGCCTTTGTCGAGTTGGCCTGATCGGCGACCGACCGACAGAGCTAACTCTAGTGCGCATGGCCGATAGGGTTTCACATTGCCAGGGCAAACCCAAGCCACAAAGTGTTTTTTTTCTGATGACCGCAAACCCAAGCCACAAGTTTCAAAAAAGTTGGTTCCGATGATCAATATGGGATGGGAACCCTTTGTTTTTTGTTATATACTAATTAATTAATTTGTTATTCGATTGACAACGACACATATTCAGCGCACGTCTTCCCAAACCAACTAATAGCCACACGAATCTTCCATTGCTGATGATCAAGGGGATAATATCATTTCTATACAACTGTCGCTTTGGAACACGGTTAATTCTTTAGTATTGTTTCCATGATTGATTAATAAGCATTTATCGTCAAACAGAAAGCTGGGGAACCGTAGCAAAATATATGTAAGACGGCGCATATATAAAAAACATGCAGTATCCATCGTCGTCTGTGGAACGTTCTATTTAGCTAGCCACGGTTTTCTGACGTTGCAATTTCCTTGATCGGAAGGAATTGGAGCTAAAGTAGTAAGAGGCAGATACTTGATAAAACAGTTGGTTTTAATAATTTGATTAGTTGGCGGAGAACACGACCTCTCAAATAAAACCAATTAATGAAATTGAATTTTGCACATATTCATTTCATCGTATCTTGTGGTTAGATTCATTGTTAATATTGGACCCATAACTTGCATTGTTATGAGAATGTTAATTATTAACTTTATATATTTTTTTATCACTCTTCTGTCCAATTGCCTTTAGCTTCGTTTAGGCGGGTGTGGAGTTCATGTAGGATTGCCTTATTTGTTGCCTCTGGTTGATCGTTGGCTTGGGGGTATGCTACTGAGGCGAAGCGGGCTATATATCGTGGCCACTTGATCACAAAATCAATTACTTCGGTGCAGTCAAATTGCTTATCATGGTAGAATATGAGTGAATTGGGAATGCCAATGGCGTGAGTATGATGTGTCTTAAGAAACGAATGACTTGTTGCGCGATAATCGATGCTTGTGTCTCAGTTTTGATCCATTTTGTGAAGTAGACGACCGCTACTATGATGTATTTGCGCTTGCCTCTTGCTGTTGGGAAGGGGCCCGAGAGGTCTACTCCGCATTGCACGAACGACCATGGGCTCAAGTTGCCTTTAAGTTTCACGGATGATATGTGATGTTGTCGCGCGTTGACTTTGCATTTGTAGCACCGGTCGACAAATTTCTTTGTATCTTTCTTGATTCTTGGCCAGTAGTACCCGTGTAGTAGAATGGTGCACTCCATACTACGCGAGCTACTGTGCATTGCGCATAATCCCTCGTGTACATTTTGCACTATTCTCTGCGCTTCTGCCAGTCCGACACACTTGAGGTACACGCCGGAATGTGAGTGCCTGTGTAATTCACCGCCAATGAGAGTACAACGTGACACTTTTTGCCTTAGTGTCCATGCTTTCTTTGGATCCTCCGGGATTGTTCCATCATTTAAGTACCCTACTATTGGCATACGCCAATCATCTTACTCTACCACTTGTGTGGCGTTAACCGTGGCGATCTGTTGGGTTTCTTGGTCCTCTTTTTGTACCGAGACTAAGCGTGATGAATCGAAGATAGTGTCGGTTGCGAGCTTCGAGAGTGAGTCTGCGTGAATATTTTCATCACGCGGTATTTGCACATAAGTTACTGTTTCAAAAAGCGCGGCTCTCTCCTTGACCCGCTCGATGTACTGTGCGAGTGTATCTTCCTTCGCGTCGAAAATTTTATTCAGTTGATTTACTGCGAACCCATAGTCTAATAACACTCTCACCGTCTTTGCGCCCAGGTCTCTAGCAGTCGCCAGCCCGGCCAAGATGGCCTCGTACTCAGAAGAGTTATTTGTTTTCAGGGTTCTGAAGCAGACATCCATCTCATGTATTGCTTTTGTGGGTTTGCGCACAACCACCCATGCCCCTACTCTGTGTTTGTTGGCCGCTCCATCAATGTATACTTCCCACATCCCATCCAGCTTTGAGTCTAGAACTACTCATTCTGCGGTGAAATCCGCAAATATTTGCGCCTTTATTTCTGGTCTTGGCGCATATTGAATTTCGTACTACGATAGTTCAACCGCCCACTTTGTCATTCTTCCTGATACTTCTATTGCACTTAGTATCCTTTTGAATGGGAGGTTGGTGAGGACAATTATTGAGTGAGCTTCGAGATATGTAGTTTATCGGTCTTTCCGTTTGAGCCTCTCTTCTAGAGATTAACACTGTTCTCACAGCTCTGGACGACACAGCCAAGTATAGGAACAATTTTACATTAAGCTTAGGTGCGGCCAATACAGGGGGATAAAAGGTACAATTTCAGCTCGTTGAACGAGCTCTCACACTCCAACGTCCATGCAAATCAAGTGTTGGTCTTCAGGGTGCGGAAGAAAGGAGCGCACTTATTAGCTGATCTCACAATGAATCTTCCCAGCGCGACGAGCTTCCCATTTAGGGATTGTATTTTAGTTGTCTTCCTGGGTGCGCGTAACTGTTGAAAAGCTATGATTTGTTTTTGGTCCACTTCAATGCCTCGCTTGGTTATCATGAAACCTAGGAATTTTCTCCCTTCGGTGCCAAACACGCACTTCAAAGGGTTGAGGCGGAGACTATGCTTGCGGAGTGTCTCGAATGTCTCATGAAGGTCTTGCAAATTTGAGCGTCCTTGGTTTTAACGATGAGGTCGTCAACGTAGGCCTCAATGTTTCTTCCTATCTGTTGTGAGAACACTGAGTCGATCATTCTTTGGTAGGTAGCTCCAGCGTTTTTCAGCCTGAAGGGCATTCCGAAAAAGAAGAAATTTACGAATGGGGTCATGAAAGTTGTTTTTTCCTCGTCTTCGGGGTTCATCGGAATCTGATGGTACCTTGAGAACATGTCCAAGAAGGATAATGTCTCTTGGTTGGAGGTGGCGTCGATCAGCTGATCAATGCGCTGGAGGGGGTAAGGGTCTCCGGGGGCACACCTTATTGATTGTGGTGTAGTCGACGCACATCCTCCATGCTCCGGAAGACTTCTTCACCAAGACGATGTTGGATAGCCATGTTGGGTACTTGACTTCTCGTATTAGGCTCGCGGCAAGGAATCATGAGACCTCTTCTTTAATGGCTTTCATTTTTTTGCCTGTGAAACTACGGCGAGCTTGTTGTCGTGGTTCCAAGTTGATGGGCACTGCGAGACTGTGTTGTGCCACCTGCCTTGGCACATCGGGCATGTTTTCGGTGCAGCACACTAATAGTTCCTTGTACTCTTGACGTAGCTTCATCAGCAATTCGGCCTAGTCATTGTGAACATGAGTCGAGATGCGTACTTTTTTTGTTGGTTCATTTGGATCTAGTGCGACTTCAAAATCGAAGTTCATGGACTCTAGGTGCGGCTCTTTCGCTCTCGCGTCGATTATGTTGTTTTGCCTTGTTGATTTTGCTTCTTTTGCTAGACTCCATGATAGCCTGCAGGCCTCTCCTATAACAACGTTGGTGGGTATTTGAGTTTCAGATGGCACGTGGATGGCATAGCCATGAATTTGGCTAGGAATGGGCAACCCAGGATTCCGTTGTGGGGTGAGTTACAGTCTACGATGGTGAACTTAACTTGCTTCGAGATGCGTGGTTTGTGATAGCCAATTACGACTAGTAGCGTTATCGACCATACTACCGCCACTTGTGTCCCGAAAAATCCCACCCAGTTTCCCTGTGTGTGTTTGATCATGCGCGGGTCGATATCCATCTGGTCCAAAGTATTCTTGAATAATATGTCCGCAACGCTCCCTTCGTCTACCAATAGGCTGATGGATTTTGCATGCAACTATTAGGGTGGTGATACTGAATGGATCTTCTAATAGGGCTCATTGTGGGAATTCTGCGTAATCGAAACTGATGTTGCACTTCGGTTGGGTATTCGTTGTCGCCCACTCCATTGCGTGGGAACATTTCGTCTTCTTTTTGCGTTTGTCTCCTTCGATCGTCACGATCCCAATTTCCTTACGCATAACAATTGAGCGAGTGTTGTCGTCGTACTCAGTTTGTTGCGGTGGTGAGGTATTGGTTTGTTGTTTTTTTTTTTTTTTGCTCTTCTGACTCTCGGATACATTCGGCCAAGTATCCTCTTCGAATGAGTGCTTCGATCTCAACTCTGAGGTTGAAGCAATCATTCGTCATGTGACCCGTTGCCCTGTGGAAATTGCAGTGCTTCTTGTGGTCTCGCATGTGTGGTGCGGCTTTAACTGGAGTAGGCCAGTTGAGACAGTAGCCTTTTTCTTGTATGAGGAGGAATATGTTCTTCACTGTGTCGTTGAAATGTTTAAAGGTGTTTGGCGGATGTATGTCCAGCGAGCGTCTACGCGTTGCTTGCTACGGCGGAACGAGCAGTCTACTCGCCCCGTTGTGGCGTTGTGCGAGTTGTTCGAGCGGTATGGGGAGTTGGCTCGACGTCTTCTCTTATCTGATTGGTTTTGACGGCTCGAAACTTCATACGATTCTACGCCGAGGGTCTCCTCTAGTTTGATAGCTTTCTTAACCTTGACTTCCAACTCCGTCGAGAGTGTGACTGGTCTTTTTGCCAATCCTTGCTTAAGTTCCATATTGGCGGTAGCTTCCAAGAGGTGGTGAGCGGCGGTTTTGGGTGTGAGGTCTCACACTGCCATGGCGATTCTGGACCATCTGGCGTAAAACGCCCTTAGGCTTTCCTCATCTTTTTCCTTAATGTCGATTAATGCCTTGAGGTGGAGCGATTTCCTCTTTTTGGGAAGCTAACTTGGTTGTGAATAGCAGCATTAACTCATCAAAGGAATGAATTATTTCATTTGGTAGCCTGTTGTACCAGTCGAGACATATGGCGACGAACGTTAAGTACTCGCAAGTGGGGGTTGGCCGTGCCTTGGCTTAGTATTTTGTTCTCGTGGTGGTAAGTGTTATTGCTGGCGCGACTGGACCCGAGTCATAACAGATACCAAGCTGGCAAGACTAGGTTGGTGGCCCCCCTAATAGTGTACCAAGCCGACAGACGACATTGTACCAACTTGATAAGGTTCCAAAAACTAAGTATGAAGACCAAGCCGTAGTGATGGCAATGGGGCGGGGCGGGGCGGGTACCTCAATTCCCATGCCCCGCCTCAGCTACTACGGGTCGGGGCGGGTAAAACCCGCGCGGGTACGGGGTGGTGCGAGTCGACCCACTCTTACATGTTGTTCAAAAAAAATACAAGTAAATTTTACTTTTTACAATAAAACGTAGGGAAAAACACTTTAAGAATAAAAAATATTGATAATAGAATGGATAATTGAGTCTAACAAGTTGAAAGATCGACTCTAACTAATTGAAGAAAAGTCAAAATAGAAGAAATATGTATAGATATTGTAAGACTGGGCGGGTCGGAAGTAGATACCCATGCCCCGCCCCACGTTACTGCGGGTCGGGTAATACCAGCCCCATCGCGGGTCAGGTCGGGTAATACCCGCGGGGCGGGTTGAAATTGCCATCACTACCAAGCCGGCAAGGCTGGCTTGGTAGTAGGGGCCGACATGACTTGCTTAAGAATTAAATTTCATCCGAATGGGGTCATGAATTCCGAACGTAATCCAATTAAACAAGGATATACACATATATAACCATTTTAATTTAACTAAGTGGGATCCCAGGACCCCACTCCTCTCTACCTCCCTCCGCCACTAGACTTAGGTGAGGGGCATGTGTGTCAAGCGACACACCTTCGCCCGAAATATTAGTGACAAATTCGTGTTTCTTCTTTACAAAAATTTGAATCCATGTCTATAACACGCCTCTAAAATTTTTAATTGACACATTTGTTGCAATCGCTAGCTGAGAAATTGTACTTTTTACTATGAATTTACTCGAATGATTTTTTAAATGAAATTAATGATTAATTTATCTATAATTATTCGGCTATATACATTGAAACCCAAAATTTGAGTTGCAAAATAAATTATGTACTTCACAAAAAAAAATATAAAAGGTCATTTTGCCTCATTATGAAAAACAATGAAATTTGTACTCTACTGATAAGATTTTTATTCTTTTTTATTTTTTATTGTTCCGATAAGAGTTAAAAACTAGAAATAATATAAATATGAAAGGCTACAATAGAAAGAAAAAAAATTTACTTGAGAGACATGGATGATAAAAGTCCAAAATTGAGGTACCAAGTTGTACCCCGTATGGCAAAGACAGATATCACGGATCACCATACGGAGAAGGGAAGGATTGTCCATTTTCTCTGTTTCTACCTTACCACAGTAAAAGTCGGTGAAAACATTGTTAATGATTTAACGCATCAACTACTCTTCTACTAGCACTTCCAGGAAAAAATCCCAAGTTACACATGTTTTTAAAAAAAATTCTCAAAATACACACGTTATGAAAATAATTCCCAATCTACGCATGTTTGGGCCATCACCGCTTTCGACGAAGACAGTGATTGCATCACCGCTTTCGACGAAGACAGTGATTGCATCACCGCTTTCGACGAAGACAGTGATTGCATCACCGCAGTACACTACCGCGGTGAAGGCCTGACCTGCGTCGAAACTTTAAACAAACGTAACTTTGTGCTCGGTTATCCGATCGTAGCGAAATTTTTTTTGATTCCGCATAATTTTTTGAGATCTTGCAAGCCGCAAATTGCCGTAGGTGGTTTGGTCCCGCCTTCGTCTCGAAAATATGTCGTTTGCTACCCCGAACGAGCCTTTTTCGATTTCGTCAAACTTTTAACGACCATAACTTTGTGCTCCACAATCCGAAAATCATGAATTTTTTTTTATTTCGCATAACTTTTTAAGGACTACAATTTTTATCATAGACATATTTTCAGAATGTACTTGGATTCCTGAAAAGGAAGGTAAAGTTATTCCCAAAACCCCTTATATCTGTGTAGTTACGTTTGTTTAAAGTTTCAACGCAGGTCAGGCCTTCACCGCGGCAGTGTACTGCAGTGATGCAATCACTGTCTTTGTCGACAGCGGTGATGCAATCACTGTCTTCGTCGAAAGCGGTGATGCAATCACTGTCTTCGTCGACAGCGGTGATGGCCCATACATGCGTAGATTGGGAATTATTTTCATAACGCGTATATTTTGAGAATTTTTTTAAAAAACATGTGTAACTTGAGATTTTTTCCGTACTTCAATTCTTCCAATCACACCGCAAGAAGAAGAAGAAGGGTTGTCAATTATATACGGTCTAAAGTTGCGAAAGGAAGAGATTGGACTTTTTGGACAACCTGCGATAAAGTTTAAGTGGGAACTTTCCCCCCCCCCCCCCCCCCCCCCCCCCCCCCCCCCCAGTAGTCTAGTCGCCCACACACTGCACACTGACACAAAACACAAGTATACATACATTTCTTTGTCTCAATTGACAACACAAAAAGCTATAACTGTCATTACCAATGACAAAAATCTTGGGTGCAAAGTTATGGCCAACGTTGCTTCTCCGGCAAATTCCCTTTTCTTCCTCAATTTCCCAATTCTAATTTCATGGAAAAATGGCGTTTCCTTTGCCCACCGTCCGCCTGCCATTAATAATTTTCACATGCGGCGCCACCATCACAATATAATTAACGCTACTCCTCCACACCCTCTCCATTCTCTCTCTAATTGTCTCTTAGTTCCCTCCTCCCACGTTTTCCTGTCTTGATTACTAGTATTATTACCCGCGCGAGCGAGCGAGCCACGACGCTTTTATCATATCACTCAAGTCATTAGGTGAATGTCGTGTCAATATTTTTAGAGATGAAACCGATCATACATTTTATGTGAGTCCAATCTAAAGACTGACACGCACACTTATGCGAGGAATAGTATGCGGCTGTAGAGCGTAGACCAAGAAGAACATTCATTAAGAAAAATCATATTCCCAATTTTTCTTTCAAAATTTGTTTTCCCCGGAAAAAAAAAATTTGGTGCAAGTAATTGGAAACAAAAGGGATGCACCTCTTTTTGCCTAATAATTTCCCAAGTGCCCATCTTTCATCACCGAAAGTGGATAGGAGTCCCAGAAACCATTTTTAGGAATCCAACGTATAACTTTCGTAATTAATTATTTAAATGGGAACTGGTAATTTATTTATGTTAAGAATTGTTTGGTGCTTTGTCTCTTTTCACCGGAAAGGAGGAAACCTTTTTCCGATACAGTGAAACCTATCAATTTCCGGGCATAAATACGGTCGGCACTCCACAAACTCTCCCCCAATTTATATATTTCTTTCCGGCGGAAAATACTGCCGCCCCCTCTAAACCATCTTTTTGGGGCAGAGTAATGATCTCTTCTTCAGAGTTTGTCACCTAATTAACTCGGAATCATCCCACTAATACAAATACTTAATTATGATTAACTTCCCACCTCAGTCAAAACGATAAAACAAAATGAAAATCTTCAGTTATTATTAAATTTATTAAAAATGGGTCTGAATCTAGACGAGTTACTAGGAATCCACTTAGTTGCGTATATTGTCCTGTAATAAAACATTAAAATGTCTTTGACTTCTTGAACTTCAATCGTCTTGACTCTTTACACTCCATTATTGTAGGAGTAGTCCACTCATTAATTCTAGTAACGGTTTGGAGTGCACATCATTAACAAAGTTATTAAATTCACATAATTAGACATTAAGAAGAAACTGTACTTTTAATAGTGCAACTCGAAAAAGAGAGAGACTTTTTCATAAATAATGATGATTTGTAAGCGTTTAATACCAACGATTATATTTCCCGCCCAAAAACAGGAGTCTTATTAATAGAAACTAGATCAATTTTGCTTCACTTAACATTCCTTTTTCCACTTAACATTAAACCTTAAGAAAAAAATTTTAAAAATAGCCCATGAATTTCGAATACGTTATTCTACGACACAGTAACTGCTACCATATTGATAAATCGGAGTCCTGATATTCTAAGTATAATCATATGATGGTACCGTGGAATATAAGGGTACGAGCAAAAAGCTGTGAATTTCATTATTTACAAGGCATGAGTTAAAATTTACGAGCAATTTAACAGGAAAAAAATATACAAGAAGCCAAAAAAAAAAAAAAACGTAATATGTAACGAAATTTTGATATTATGTATATAGATATAATGAAAGTTGAAGCAGGAACCAACTGAGCTCGATTCTACTGTTCAAAAGCTACAAGCTGGTCTCTGGAAATCAAAGAACAAAGCAAACACTACTAAAATAAAGGGGAAAAAGGGTATTAAATATTTTAATTCCCCCAGGAGATTCCGGGGACTGCCATCCCTCTGGTAAATATCTCCCGGTAAAAATTTCCCACCAGATCAAACTGTAAATTTTTTTCTTCTTCTTCTTCCGGACCTAACTATCTACTGCTCTTTACTCTTCCGGCGCCCGCTGCTACGCCTGAGTAGCCAAGTCCTTGGATTCCACAAACGTGCCGTGAAACCCATATGGGACTCTGGACGGCAACTGGACGGAAGCCTCGAGCTGCATGGTAACGGCGTTAACTATCTGCAGCTCCGACGTCCAGTTCTCCTCGTCGTGGACGAAGGCCAGAATGTAACCCTCGTCCTCCTTTTCACCGCCGCCGCTTGGCAGGAAAAGCGGCTCCCCTCCGTACTTACCGTCGCCGTAAATAAATTTTTTCACCTCCCCGTTAAAAAGGTCCACTTTCGCGAACCCGGACACCTTGGGCCAGGGCTCCGCAATGGCCAGGTAAGCGAACCGGGTCTTCCGGCCCAATAGGTTCCGGTTCACCATCCCTGCCTCCAAATTCACCTGCTCTGTTTCCTCCCGAATTATCGGGCGGCGCGTGGACTCCCCTGTTTTCAAATTCAGCCTGATCTCCGACAGCACGCTCGTCAAGCTTTCGTCGCTTTCGTTGAAAATCGAGTCCGGCGGGGTCATGCAGGAACCGATCACCACCACCTCGTCGGTTTCGGGCTCCTCCCACGCGTTCCACAGGTGGAAGCAGAAAGTCTCCGGCGAGTCGATCCAGATAATGTCGTCGGCGGTGGTGGCGTCTTTTCGCAGGATGCCGAATCGGGAGACTTTTTCCTTGTCGTAGATGACAGGGGATCCGCCTTTGATCATCTCCTGGAGCTTGAAAACCACCTGCTGGTCGGGGATCACGACGAAATTCTCGGTGATCGCGAAGTCGTGCATCATCGTCGGCACGGGCAGGGGAATGTCGACGTCGGGCGATTTCTCCCCCTCCGGGGAGAATCGGAAATATTTGAGATAAGGTTTCTGAACGACGTCGTAGCTCAGGGCGAAGAGCTCTTTCGAGGAAGGGTCCAATTTCGGGTGGGCGATCATTGTGGTGGTCAATTGGCCGTCGAAATTGTACCGGCCCACCGTCTCGAGATCGCCGGCGGGAGTGATCCGGACCTGGTAAGGGATGTCGTCCTCCGACATCGCGAGCAGCCGGTCGTTGAAGTAGACGAGGCCGGCGTTGGCGACGCCGGTGCCGTGGGTGTGATCGAGCAGGCCGAACAGTCCCCTGGCGTAGAAAAGCAGCAGCCTGGCGACGCCGGAGTGGCCGTGTAGCTCGCCGATCGCCTTGGGGAAGACCGGCCGGCCGAGATTCTTCTCCTGCTTGAGCCTCTCTGTTTCCGTGAAGCGGCAGGCGTAGCTGGCCTCGCCGCCGGCGATGGTGACGGCGTGGACCATGCCGTCGCCGTCGAAGAAGTGGTGGCCGGAGACGGGCTCGAAGTGCGGGTTGGCGCCGTTACGGATGTAGACGCCGTCAATGCAGTGCGGGATGGTCCCGGTGGTCACGGGGAGGGCGTGGACGACGGGCTGCTCGGGGACCGGGGCGAAGTTGCCGGCAATCTGGACACGTGGATCGGCGGTCTTGGGGAGCGGGCGCTGGCGCTCGCGTGATAGCAACGCGCTCTCGGCCATGTCGAGCGCGTGGGCGGCCGCTCTCTGGAGGAAAGTCCAGGGAGAAGAAGAAGAAGACTGTTGTTGTTTTTGTTGTTGGTGGTGGGGGCGGTGGGGGTTGGGGTTGGCGGTTACGGTTTGGTCCTCCCTCGTAATTATTGGCGCCTGGTAGGGCTGTTTTGGGAAATGGAGGACGGAAGGGGAGTGAAGGGCGCAGTGAACTTCTGATTTACAGTTTTTGGCGTTGCCGGAGAAGGAGACCGACTTCACATCCAATTGCGGAGCAAAAGAAGAAGAAGATAGTAATTGAGCTGTTGTAGGCAATTTACTGGCGGTGGTGAGGGCGGCGGCCATGGCTGAGACCGGAAGAAGCTCTCTGTATGGAGTTTTGAGAGTGAATTTTTTTGGAGAGAGAGAGAGAGAGAGAGTGAAGAAGAAGAAGAGAGAGTTGGAATTGAATTTGAGGAGGAAAGGAAAAGGGGGGAGGAGAGGGTTTAAATAAGGGGAGGGATGTTAAGGTCCACCTCAGACGCCTGAGGGAAGACCACGTGTTTTGGTTTTCTTCGTAAGGCGCTCATGTTTGGGTTTTTTTTTTAAATTTTATTCAAGTGCCAATAATTATTTTGCTTCGTAAGGGAGAGCTGCTGCTGAGCAAAAGCGTTTTATCATTATTTTGACTTTGTGACCCAAAACCAATTTTTTTCGGTGTTGAGGATGGAAGGAGCGACTCTCTCCAAACGTGGAACTCAAGGCTCTCTCTCTCATTCCCGCGTAGTAGTGCGCTTTTCACTAGTTACTACTGCTGGATTTTAAACCGTTACGAATGGAATGGGCAGCCACAACAAGAGATGAAAAGGACAACCAGTAAATGTCCACAAACAGCAACTCTATAATGTTCTGTGTTTACTACTACTACTCAATGTCAATTAAACCGCGTTGACCCCTGTGCTTGTTGTGCAACAACATTTGTAACCACTTTCTGTCCCACGACAAAACAGGCTAATGGCAAAATCGTACCAGTGGTTTGACTGAAAATTTGTTTATCTAAGTTTAAGTTAATAGGTGATTTTGGGGTATGAATGGTTGAACCACGATTAAACCACACTTTTAACACAAAATATCATACCACTAAATATTTTGGTTAATATTTTACAATCGTTGAAAAAAGTAGGTGCACTACACATACGGATTAAACATATGTTTGATGGACTTCCTCTTCTAACCTTGTTCACTAGCCTTTTAGAAATGAGAGAGAGAGAGAGACGATGAGCGTCAAAAGAATGATATCTGGAATCAGACTTCACCGAAATCATATAATCTAAAGAACATTATTAAATTTTCATTTCCCCGTCTTTAGTACATGAGATTTTAGGGTCTATATACTCAATACAGCTAAGGAAGATGAAATTACCTCTCCTAACGATAGAGATATTCATTTAATGGGATTCCTTTTTCTAATAAATGTTTGTTCAAACAGAGTTAGATTATCAATTCCTTTCTTTATATTAAATGTGAAAAAGTCTCGTTATCAAACAACAAGTTTTTCAGAATCCATGTTAAACAATTTCGAGAATTAATATCTCCTAATTCTTTAGAATCATCGGAGTTTAAACTCATTTAAGAATTGGGATGGAAAAAAATAAATACATATTTCTTTTTCAATTCTCTTTACATCTTGAAGGGCACGTATCTTCTACACTAATTAAGTTGGCAGAAACACTCACCATCGGAAAGAAAAATCAATGACTTCCAGACGTTTGGACATCCCAGAGTTTCTACATTTCAAAACAAAGCCGAAATGGTGGGCTTGGAGCTAACCTTTCCTATGTGTAGTTACATCAGAAATCGTCGATCATGGAAGGAAACAGGCAAAATAATTAAAGTTACGCAAAATCGCGTGAAAGACTCTGTTCCAATGAATAAAAATCAGGGGAGTTATATGTTGCTTTCCGTCTACAGTTCACAGCCAATATATGATTATGGGATTATTGCTATTCTATGGTTGTAATGTTGGAGTTTTTCCTTGATGCAATTGGTTTAAGCTCTTGACAGACCTTTTGGGGAGAAAGGTTCCATGTGGGGTTCCATTAATTTCTATATTCAATTGCGATCATCATGTAGTTAATTATTTTTTTAATCATCATTTTGTTCATTATTATTCTATATTTTATTAAGGTTTTGATAGTTTATAAATCTTTCGGTATCTTCATACGGATGTTCAACATGTTATACGTATCTTATACTTTACATGTTTAGTGCAAGAAAAATAAGACTAACTAATAAAACAAAGTAAGACACGGATAAGTAATATTAGCTTCTCTATACATATGACATGATGCGACCTCAGCTCAGTCCCGGCCACAAGACAACGAAGGGAAAGAATGAGATTCGCATGCCAGTTGTGAACTCCTCTCTTGTTGTCGACATGAGAGCGATTGTTGTGGAGCTTCCATGGATATGCTTCTAACTATATATAGATAAGTAACATATAAAATAATCTTGAACTACCCGTCCGAACGATTAGATGTTATCAGAATGTGAATCAAAGTTAATTTGGTGAATAATTGAGAGATAATGGAACACTAAAGTGGTCTTAAAATGACAGTTAGAGAGAATAGAAAATGGTTTAATTTGCATTTTTCCATTGACATGCACTCCTTCTTTCCTTGGTCATCCTCTCTTCTCTTTCCCACCTAATTAATGGGACTGGAGTAGTAATGTTGTTTAATGATAAAGATTAAGGAGGGCCAATGGGAAAGAGGGAGAGAGTCAGAGATACACACTCTTTGTCTTTGTGTTGGAAAGCTGACCAAATTTTTGTAGGAGGAAAAGGTGGCCGGTCGGTTGTAATTAGCAGTGTGAGTGAAGAGTGAATTAGAAAGGGGAGGGAAGGATTATCACTAATTAATCAATTATTATTGATCAGATTAGGAACTCATTATCAGAACTCCGCGTTCTCTCCTCTTTTCCTGATGAGGTATATAGATTATTAGTGCAGTGCTTTCCACTTCCAAAAAGCAAACACTGCTCACGTCTCTCTTTTCCCCCTCCAAATTCTAGTTTGTTGGGTTTTCAATTCTCACGATATACAAAGATAAGAGTAGGGATGGCAATGGGTAGGGTCGGGTGCGGGTTTACCGTATACCAACTTCTAACACGTCCGGTAAAGCCTTCTAAAATACCCGGTTAAATAATCACCGGGTATTAAAATTATATAACTAAACCCTACCCACCGGGTAATCACGGGTATTCGGATAACCACGGGTACGAATGCTAAACTATGAACTTATACACATATATGCACACACATACTGTTGTCCATTAAAAATTCTCAATACTTGTAACTGTTATAGCTTCAACAATCCACACAAATAAAAACAGCAAACATAATAATCGTCTACATCTTCATCATCAATAATGGTAGCTAAACTAAATTTCTCAAGCTAAACTAAATTTCTCAAGGGAAATTGACCCTTTGGTTAGCGGGGCGGGTATTATCGATTACCATACCCGTACCCTACCATTTATTTTGAAACCGGGTATTACCCGTACCCGCCCCTTAACCCGTCAAAGCGGGTAATTATCCTCGTTGACCAGTTACGGTCGGGTAGGGTACCTATGGTTACGGGTTGGATTGACATCCCTAGATAAGAGTCAATGAAGGATAAGCATTGGTAGTGGTCAGGGTTTAAGAAGACCGTAATTTTGCGTACGTTTAGGAGTTATGGATATTAGACAGTGATAAAATGGCTCGTCCAAGTTAGCATGTGTGTTTTTCATAATATTGAATTGGAAATTTTAGTAATTTATTGTTTAGTGGTTAATCGTTTGAAAAATCGTTGGTTAATAATTAATAGAATCATTCATGCGCCATAACATAAAAGAGTTATATAACACTAAAAAAAAAATTATCAATTTAAAATTCATATAATCTATGATAAAAAGTTCTAACAAATAAGATTGGTAATTCGGGTTGGACTTAGTTTACGTTAAAATATTTTTTTTGTGATGTAAATTAATGGACCAGTCAAATTGTAGTTGTTCATATGATTTTACGCCAAAGCGTAACAAAATCAACTGGTTCATCGCTAACCAGTCAAATAAACCAAACCAAACCTCTATTTCAACTGATTTGATGATTTTACTGGTCATCCGCTCAATATGTGCAAGACCTTTTGATATTTATTTATTATCTTTAATAGCTATACATCTATACAAAAAAAAAATTAATCTTGGTTCTTATTTCTTGATAAGATCGAGTAGGTTTGAGAGAGAGAGAGAGAGAGAGAGAGAGTTGAAAAGGGTGTTATATATTGTATGTTTTTATATCTCTAGGTGCGTTGAAAATATTGTTAAGAGTGTTGACCAAGAGAAGAGAAGAGAAGAGAAGAGAAGAGTGGTATAATTGGTAGAAAGAGAGGAGAGGAAGGGAAGAAGGAGGACAGTATGTTGGTGTTGGTGTTGAGTTTTTTCCCGCCACGTGGCCGTTTCATAGATAAGCCCAGCCTCCAGCCTACCCATTTTGATTTTGATTTGCAGCTAAGGAAAGAAGAACCCAACCCGGCAGTAAGGGCAAATATCGAATTGCTCCCCACACCTACATGACACCATCACTCACTCACTCACTCATCCCCAATTACATTATTATATTATAATAAAATAATGTTGATGGGAGAATAGTAATGGTGTATGTTAACGTTGACGTAGACACACATGATCCCAACCCATGGGACAACAGAAACTCTCTCTTTCTTTCTCTCTCTCACTCACTCACTCACTCACTCACTCTCACCTTCCCGTTTCTGTGTTTCTATAAATAAAAAATGGTCTGGTATGAAGAGAAATCTTGTGTTCGAATACCGTATATCATGGCCAACCACCATTCACAGGCAAATCTCTAGATGTTTAATCGATGCTTGTTTAATTTGCACAATTCTTTGATAAATACGTCTTGATTGTTTGATACAGAATGACGTCTTCTTACTCCGCAGCGCTACCGCATACATACATAATGCAACAGAAGCCTCCATAAAGTAAGGAAGACATTAGTATCTCTATCTATCTCTTCATCGTGATTTCTTTTCTTTTTTTTATTTTTATTTTATATCATCAAGTCTCTTATAGGGAATCTGCAATAGCTTGTGCGTGCCACATACCCTTCAATCTTCATTCTTAAGCCGCGTCACTACAGTATAGTATCATCTTGTTTTCTATGCATAAAAAATACAAAGATGACCATGGTTTTGCATCATATATAGACATGTAACCAGAAAATGACGGTGTGGGGACGATACGTACGTGAATGAATGGGCATCATATCATTATCATGTTCAGTTATCAACTCAACTCAACTCAACGGCAGTCCCCAATCCACAATCAAAATCACGTTCCTAGTCCTAGCTAGCTACCGAGCAACCTCTCCTTCCCCTTCATTATTGGATGTGGATCATATCATGTCATTTCATGCCCATATAATATAATCACAAGAAATTAAATCACCATGTGAAACAACTACGTACCTATATTTAGAAGCGTGCCTCTCCGTAGCTGTGTACTACGATACTCCTAATGTTTACTACTCCATCGGTCATAAGTATTTCTATCTATTCCATCTTTTACGTAAGATTAATTTATTCCATGCGTCGTGGTCGTCGTCGTCGACAGAGCAAGCTGCAAGTGTTATCGACGACAAGACAAGTTAAGTTAAGTTGACGGTCCCCTATGCGCATGTGTATACATACATAGATAGGGTCGGAGGTTGATGAGCTTAGTGCCCTTGACGGCAAGTAATATAAAGCTCTCTTTGTTTTTATCGCACAGATCCCTGAAAAACAACAAAAACAAAAAACCAATTTCTGATTATATATGCATGGCTGCAAGCGGTCCTGTGTAGTTAGTTGCCTTCGAAGTCACTGTTCACTGCAGGGGGCCACACCCACACCCCTTCCATTCTTGCTCTGAAAATGATGCCCACTTAACTTAATGCATATACCTACATCCTTCTCATTCCTCTCTGTTGGACTTCATGATATAGATAGCTGATATCAATGTATATATTCAACTTAATAATTAACAACGACAGATTAGTACTTAATCTTCTAACTGGCCAGGAAGCTAGCTAGGGTTATGGCTGCTGCTCTGCTGCTGCATATCAAAATCTCCGAGGAATGTGTTAACTCCACTAGATGTCTAACGTTTATTTGTAATATGCTAATAGCTGGCTTTTGGTTTAAGCATCTTTTGATTGTATATATAACACAATGAGTGTTTATTCTACATCCCTTTTCTCGATGTGTTTGATTACTGGAAGATTGTTGTTATTTACTTTTAATAGTGTTCGTATCGCGTTCATAAAGAAACGAGAACAATAAAAGCCGTTTTATTACTATATAAGAGTAGATGCAAGTTGAGTTTTTATTTTTTAAAATAATTGTATTCCCTTTAAAACGATTGAGATTGAACTCATTTTTGGAAGGTTTCTCATTCAAGTTTAGTAATTTTCTAGTGATTAAATTTGGAAGGATAATGGTCACTTCACAGGCATAGATATTTTGGATATCCTATTCAGGAAGAACATGTACAATGGACACAGATGCTTCTTTCTTCCCTTACGATATCGATGTCTGCAAATGACTATCAATTTTCATTATTTAAACCCAACTAATAAAACAAATCGCATACTAACAATCGAACCGATGTGTGTAGATAGAGGTATGTAGGAAAAGTCTGTATTGGCCGTGGCCGGTACAATGTCGTCATATTGTCTAGCCACAGTAACATCTGTGAGTTTTTCGTCGTTAGTATTTCATCGCTTTTATATTATCTTTAACAACCTCGATTAAAGCTTGAATTGTTGTAATATGACTGAATATGATTCTACTAACTTCTCCGACGCAATTTTGATTATGTAGCTACTAGCATGAGCCCTAGAAAGAGTTTGGTATGACCGGATGCGGGTGGAAGCTAGGGGTAGATATTAGTGGTCCAGTAAGATGACTAGTATCTGTAATGGACTAAGATCCATGAAGTACGAATCGAATAACTGAAAGTTATATCATATGGTTGGAAAAGAGCTGACAGAAACAAGACGATAGCCTCCACAGTCATATATATAGTACAAGCAAAGGGTAAAGCTAAGGCTCATCTTTCTTCACATATCAGCGGCTTCGCATCGCCAGACAAATCCCCTTTTGGAGATGGTGATAAGAGCTTCGGCCAGCTTTTAATATTGGACGTACCTCATTCGTACCACCCAAGTTAATTTGGCAGGTAATTAACCCTTCTACTAATTTTTTTGTGAATCATAATAAACTTCACTTGTTCTAATTCCTACTACGTACTTCCAAATTAGCTGTGTCCTCTTACATATATAGCTACAGAATTTGGTGGAGTTAAAGTTGGGACAAAACTAAGTTAACTATAATTTTTATACTAGAACATCCTTATGATATATATTAATTAATTTGCGATTCCATTTGTGATTTTTGCTCCTACCTCAACCATTTTAGTAATTATACTAAACCATTTTAACTTCATTTCAGTATAAATACAATTTACTTGCAATTAAAACTGGTCGTCCCGTTTGATTTTTTTTTAATACAACTAAAAATGTATGAATCGAAAACTAATAAATAACTAGGTAAAGATTAACAGTGTGGAGATTTTTCATGAATAATTACACCTTTAAATTATGGATTGCAAGCCACATGACTCTATTAATGTTTATGTAGTCTATATGTCATTCATCAATATATATTATGTTTAGTTGTACTGTAAAAAAAAAATCAGTTGGATACACCATTGCAAGTGAATTCTATCTGGCATACTGCATATGTGATACAAAATTGAAACGAATGTAATTGTTAAAATTGTTGAGTTGACAATAATAACTACAATACATGAAATTGCAAATGAGGTGTATTGATAAGGACAATTATCTTACACTTCTAGGTAGGCCTATCGGTTCGGGTCGGGTAACCGAACCCGAAAACCGTGAAAACCCAAACCCGATCCCCCACAACCCGAAACCGAAACCAAACTGTGCTTTGTGGGTTTCGGGTGCTGGAACCTGAAATGTATGCTGGCAGGTTTGGTTCAGTTCGGGTGAACCCGAAACCGAACCGTTTTGAGTTTTTTGTTTTTATTTTACTTTTGTGATTTGAATTTTACATTATTTTGCTTGTACAAACAATTTTATACTTATTATTTGTACATTCTTATTTAACCATTATGTTTAATTTTATGGGACGTGGACAGTATAAAACTAATATTTACATATTAGTTAATTATTAAAATATTTAATTTTATGTATTCTATAACTATAGACATACTATTAACTATTAAAGAGTATTAGTAGTTTAGAGACAAAGTAAAATACTTAAATATATTTTATATGTAACTTAATCATATCTTATTTAATTGTGGATTTTCGTATAATTAAATGTTTTAGTAATACCATAGGTCCGAAATTGAAGGTATATCAACTATCATATGCAAAAAAAAATTTGGTGTTTGACGCAAAATTATAAATAATTTTGTTCAACATAAAATACCGACAATCATAGATGAGATTATCTTCAACTTGTAATTAAACACATTAGTTTTACAATTCTCAAATGATAACATCCAAGTAAAATAAAAATCCATCCACCATACAATATAAACACTACTACCATTATCACTCCTCATTAGGCTCTACATCTACTTAAGTCTCATCATTCTCATCAGAATTGTCGTCGACATAGTCTTCTTCCACTTGTGACATAGTAGGACTCGGGACCAAAACATGGGTAGTAGGAGAGCTTCCACTAGGTCCTGCACGAGAGCTTACACTAGGTTCTGCAGGTGCACTTGCACTCCGAGCTTGAAAAGCTGGATATACTGGATAACATAAACAATAACAACTTGTTAGAATATGACTTGATCAAGATAACAAATATAAGAATAAAAAGAAAGATTAAGCCTTTACCATTTTGAAATACCACTTCATCACCCTCATCTTCTCCATCAGCCACCAACTCAGAGTCTGAAGATCTTATCCAATCTTCACAACAAATCAAAGCCTCCACAACTTCAGGGGATAAGGAGGTCCTAAACGAATCTAAAACTCGACCTCCTGTGCTGAATGCCGACTCAGAAGCAACAGTGGAAATAGGAACAACAAGAATATCCCTAGCCATCTCAGAAATAGTAGGATATTTCATCCCACTTCGCGATCACCATCCCAAGATGTCAAACTTGTATTCATCCTCTTATGAACCCACCAATGCTTGTGTAACCACTTCATCTTCCTCCTTCTCCTCAAGGTACCTATCAAACTCAGATTTGGAACTTTTTCTAGTTCCTTTCAGAATGGCCTCTCTTTTCATTTTCCTAAAATCACCTCAAATCTTCCCTTTCTTCTTCCCATCCCCACTTCCACTAGGTTCTTGCACATCTTCCTGAATCACAATGGGAGAACTGCCAGGAAGTCCGAGCCTATGCTTGTGGTCAAACAGAAGATACATTTCATCTTTCACCTCTTCGACCAAAACTTTACCCCTGCTCTCACCATATACCTTCTTCAAAGCTTGTTCAAGATATTCAACCATCTTCCTAGGATCTAATATGACTGCCATATAACACAACCGATTCATCTTGTAATTCTCCAACTCATCTTCAAACCAATACTTGGCAAGTTTGGACTTGATTGAGTGATTCTCTCAGCCATGCAAGACACCTCAAAATCTATACTATCAGCCCAGTCAGATATCATAGTATACATTTCACTTTTCACATACCTCATCAAACAAGAGGTGTAAAGTCACATATGAAGTCCCAGAAACTCGAATAGTCAAATCATAGAATAGCTTCAGGTAATCAGTCAACCTGCCCACACTAGAACAATCATTAGAAGTTGTGGTACCAAGGCTTTCCATTCCATATTTTTTTTCATTGAGATGTTTCTTGAATTTCTTATCATTTCTAGCTAATGTCTGAAATGCTTTCTCAAATGGCTTTGCAGATTCCAACATCAGATACGTTGAGTTCCACCTTGTAGCTACATCCAACGAAACAAATTTCTTCGACACTATCTTTTCAAAATCAATGCAATCTTTGAATTTTCTGCTCCTAGCTGGTGTAGATTTAACCCACTTCACAGACTCTCTCACTCGCTCCACAGATTTATCAGTTTCTTTAAGCCCATCCTTCATAGCCAAATTAATAATGTGAGCCACACACCTCATATGCAGATACTTTCCATCCAAAATATCCGATCCCCACTCTTTCAACTGTTCCTTCATATGGATAGCAACCACATCATTGACACTAGCATTGTCCATTGTTATACAAAACACCTTCCTAATGCCCCACTCCACCAAAACAACTAGCCAACTGTTTTCCAATTTCACTTCCAGAATGTTTTGTAACTTGGACAAAGTTAATAATTCTTTTATGCAATTTCCAGTCTCTGCCAATGAAATGAGCAGTAATGCACATATAATTGAGATTGGACAAAGAAGCCCAATAGCATCAATCTGATCGAATTTCCAAGTGTCAAGAGTGTGTACCTGGCCTCCAGAAGATGATAGATGGTCGACTATCAGCTCACCCTTTTCTATCTTTTCAAAACAACTATCTTTATGATTCCGCAGAGTAGAAGTCCCATATCTAGTGGGAGCAATAAGAACACCATTGCAATAAATGCATCTTGCTTTGTCCACTCCATCCTTCTTAAAACGCTTGAAGTGTGGCCAAACGTCAGAATTTTGTTTCCTTTTTCTTGAAATTGTCTCCTCGTCTATTGTTTGAGAAGGAGGTACATTGGTTGTACCGGTAGACGGTACAGGAGCAAGAGCAGGATCGGAAGACGGTGCAGAAGACGGTGCAGAAGCAGGAATGCTGGTACTCTTAGAGCGTCCTCCACGTCTAGAACGAGAAGCCGATGGTGCCTCACTTCCCCTATCAACCAGAGGTTATACCGAATTATACAACTTCAATAAAAGAGTAGATATTATACAACTTCATTCATGATATTGCTTCAATAAAAGAGGAAAAAATATAGACTACCCTACATAATTTCAACAAACACTTCCCAATTTCCCAGCCAAATCAATCATCCTACAACACTAAGGGGTTGTTTGGATGTGGAAATGTAATGCAGTAATTGGATCCAATTACCACATAACGCAGTAATTGGGTTAAAAACCCATGTTTGGGAGAGCAAAAATGGTATGGAATTGTACCATGGAAATTGGCTTCAATTACCACATTCATGGTAATTGAGAATACTACACCTCCCCCTAGTAATTTGACATTACCACGTTTTCTTACTTCTTTTTCCAAATTCCACACCATCAATTCCCACAAAACTAAATCCTATCCAAACGTGAATTTTTTTTTCAATTTCCACAAGTCAATTCCTTGGTTTTGTACAACATGGAAATTCAGACAAATTTCAACGTTTTAAAATTTCCACATCCAAACGACCCCTAAGGCTTTTTCATGTTTTAGTCGCTCTGCTACTAAAAAGTACAAGTTTTCTATTAGCTTCTGTCATACTCTTGTTTTGACTTGAAATTCGCCAGACAGACGGGAAAATTAAGCCAGTATTGGTTCAAACCAAAGGTGTGAAATGCAGCTTTGACAGACACATTTTGCGTTGTGGTCTTGAGCAGGTAGACACAGTTTAAACTGTCTGCACAACCATACGAGTAGTGCGGACTGCTACAACTATAACATGCGATAAGAGGGTACTAACAATTATATTGATGAAGTAGAGTGTCAGATCCCGGTACACAGTAATCCTGCCGCAAGCAAAGCTTCAAACAACTCATTGATGGAAAATACAAATCTAGTTGCAGTTACAAGCAAACTCAAACTTCATTATTCAAGAAATATGTATATCAGCAACCATCATTACACACTTCCGAATTTCCCAGCCAAATCAATCATCCTACAGGCTACAACACTAAAGCTTTTTATTACCAACAAAACAGAGCGAACTGTACTAACTTGAAGCAGCTAATTGGGATTAAAAAAAACAGGATTATCTTGCAACATTAAGAGCAACAGCAACTGGTTCTCAAACAAACAAAAAACCAACTGAGTGGCACAAGATTCAGATCAGATACCAAAAACACGGATGAAATAGCAATACCCAGATGCTGAAAACAACATTATTCAGTCCAACCCTTCCAAAAAAGGGAAACCTACCTAATAAAGGCAACAACTCTCAGCCCTACCAACTGTTCAGAGTCAAAAACTTCCATTCAATATCACAACTAAGCACAAACACAGCGAAAACCCAGATGCTAAATTCGAAACTAAATTAATCATAGAACATAAACGAGGGGCAACAACAAACACTCACCTGCCCTACTTAGACGAGCCAAGTAGAGAAGAAATCAGAACCCCTACAGCAAGTGGATGCCAATCATAATCAAAATTCAGGAAAGGTAAAAGGAGCTTACTGGGATTCCATCTCTGTTTTGTACGGTGATTTAGGATGTGACCAAAGGCAGAAGCTTCGAACCCAGAGGAGTTTGCTACTGGTCGTTGACACAAGATCTGTACTGCTCTCCGGCAGCAAGATGGCGGCTACAGAAACCTAATTGAAGCCTCGAACCCATATGGATTGCTGCATTGCTGGGAGGCAGAGGGAAGGCGAATCGGGAGATGACGAAAATGTAGGCGAGGGAGAGGACGGCGAAGGCGATGTCAGAGATCCCCTCGAGGCCGTTGGCAGCGAGGACGTTGACGGCAGCGAGAAGTTGAACTGAGAAGGGAGGCTCTGTTTTGGCGAAGCCTCGAGTAGTCGAGCAATCGAGCAGAGCAAATCTCCTTTGTCGCAATTCGCAAGGAGATACCCGAACCCTAAGAGGTCCAGAAAACGTCACTGTTTACTCCAATCACAATTCACAGCTTTCGGATTTTTATTGGTTTTCGGGTTACAGAAAACCGGAACCGCTAACTGCTGCTTCGGTTTGAAACAGAAAACCCGAAACCCGACTTCAGTGTTTTCGATTCGGGTTCGATTTAACCCGAAACCGATTGGACATGCCTACTTCTAGGCGGCATAGAACTAAAATAATATTCCATATTACGCACAACTTTATACATCTAAATCCAATTACCCATAATTTATAAACACTCTTTCTCAACAAAATTTTCTCATCCACCAAGATTGTCATTAGAGGAATGTTCTTGTCACAGTGGATGTCGACATGTCGCGATTAGTAATCTCTTACTTACTGGCCATAGAGAAATGAGTTATGTCAAATATGCCTACTCAGTACTCTGATCTCCCGACCACTTGCTGGCAAACTTCCTTCCGGCAGCTGGCTGGCCGGTATCCGTTTATATCAATGAATGAACGCCACTGCATGGCTTGGCCTCTATTCCTTCAGAATTAGCGGCAGAGAAGAGAAGCAAACCCTCCTCCTCACCAGAACTACAATATTATGCATTCGGACTCAGTATCGGCCTTTATTAGTTTTGGTGGAAAGGTGGGCACCCGTTCGACAGGTTACATGGCCTAGCCATACATACAACTCAACCATTAATGGCGTTTGACAGCAAAATCTCAACCAACAAGTGGATGCCATGCCATGATTGAACGACATATGTGCTGACACACCTGAATATATATGCAACTTTAATTTGGACTCAATAATAATAATTATAACTACACCATCTATGGGTAGCAAATTGTATGGCCCCCCGTCGACGGTTTGCTCAACATTTCATACGAGTAGTTGAGATGGGGAACTAGAGAGATCTCCAATTTGTTTAATGGGATGTGACCCACTCAATTGGGTGGATAATTAATTCCATGATCAAAGATTTTGGTGATTTTGGTCTGACATATTAATAATTCGAACATGCAGCTAGCTAGCTAACTAACTAACTACGACTTCCCCTCTATGACATACAATTATAGGAAGTTGATCGTGCGATTACTTTGTTTAATTAGGGATTAATTAATTTCCCTTCGGGGAGGGATCATTAATCTACTATTCTAGTGCAACATGCAGGGGGGATAATTAATCATTCATGCCAACAATAATCATGGTTTGAGCGGCTGCCAAACGTGGTTTATATAATATCTTAGCCACATATAGATCCGTCTTATTTAGGGGATCAGAAGATCATATTCATATGATCGATCACTTTTATTTTTCTCGGCCCACATGACCAATCATTTTGATCGAGTGGTTGTATTATGTAGATCCACATGCAAACCACCATTGTCCTGTGCTTTCCATATGCTTTCACTAATCAAAACTATCAACTTGAGCCGTTAAGGCAATCATTAAACACAATTAACCTTCTTTTAAGAAAATAAGAGAAGCTGTGCCTACTTATTAATTTTATATTTTTTTAATTTAAGGGTGAGTTATTATTATTTTTTTTGACATTTTTCTCCTCCATTTGAATGAGGCTTAACTAATTAAATTAACTACATATTATAGACCATTTTAACTCAAGGAATTGTCTCATTGGTAATGTGGAAAAAAAAAATGAGAACAACTTGATCAATAATCGTTATAAAATAAGAATCTTGATCAATAATCATCTTTACTTTTTCGAAGGAATATTAATAATATTCCATATGGATGTACCCACTTATCGCAACATTCATTGAAATACACCCTCAAGGCATTTCCTACTTATAATATCTTTCTAAAGCAGGCAAGGAAAAGCATAGTATAGCAGCAAATCCCAGGAAATGCATAAACATCAAGCATTCAACACAATAATACTTAGCAACACAATTCAAGAGTAACATTAATTTAACCCTATTTTTCTTATTCACCGCGAGGTCCACTCACCTCTATAATAAAAAGTGAGCATAAAATATTTATTTATTTATAGCGAAGGGACATAAAATATTTAAATGGGAATTATGAGTTTTTAAGAGTTAATGAGGGAACTGGTTCTTTTTACAGCCCATTAAACGGTCATTTAACAAAAAAGTAGACGGAAGGGTATGTTCGTTACGTTTTAATACTAGTAGGATCTGTTCGTGCAAAAAATTAGTAGAGAGCTACGTTTGTTAATTTGCAATAGTAGAAGGGTATACTATTAACCCTTTATAAAATACAAAGAACAAATAAAGGTATATGCAGGTGAAGTCATTATATGCTTGATAACTAATGGAAGAGGAGAATTCAGGACAAGCATATTAAAATCCTTTTGTGAGATCACTATTGTAGAATGGGGCTACTAGGAGGAAAAATAGAAAAATTACCCATTGGGGAATTTTTTTTTTAATCCATTGGGTATTTTTACCTACCCATATGTTGAAGGATACTAGAGTTCCAAGTACTTTTTCTCCGAGACAGTTTCTTGGTCAACGTACACATGTCTGACGTGATTGACAACTCTGTTCTCTGATATCGTCTTCAAATGTTGCCAGCTTTGAATTTATTATTACAAGTTTAGAGTAATTCTTTATGACATTTAACTAAATTGACCATAGAGTGGCGTGTATAATCCCTTTATATGTCATGTCTAGAGTTGTTTTCAGTTAACTTAGTATCTTGAGCCATCAATCCTATGCTCATACTTTGTATCTTGATCCATTGGCATTGGACCCTACTAACATGGGTTAATGGTTGAGGGAGAAGGTTCGAACCCTCAACAATCGATGAGCTAAGAGGGCTGGTTCTTGCGGAGCTAGAGAGTTTGCGCGAAGAGCTCTTGGCTCTAGCAAGAGTGAAGGAGGAGGTTGCGGAGCTCAAGAGAAATCATCATGACATTCCGAAACCTGGCAGGACAAACTCGAGCCCAAATATCAAAGATTGTTATCTATTGTATTCCATGTGTATCATGGCATCCCTCATCAAATCAATACTTCTCAAATCACTTTTGGTTAAAGCTACCTTTATAAAATTACGCCAGCCTCCCAAAATTGAAGAACATTAGTCCAACTTTCTCAATCAATGATGATAAAGGAGAAACCAAATATTCTTTGATTCTCGTATTGGAGCTAGCGGTTCATTCCCTAGCGCGGGTGATTAGGATGTGCAATTCCATGGATCCCTATGATTTTGCTAATTGGCAGGTAAGATATTATCATCCCCATGATCCAGAGAAGCGTTTGGCTGTGTGGGTTCTTTTGACCCTTCTTCTTCCGATAATTGTGATGGAAAATAGAACTGTGAGGCTCACTCAAAGATATATTATGGCACTAAGTTCTTAATCAATAATTTATGTATGGAAAACGGGATGCAAATCATATGTGCCAGTCCTTTTCGCCTTTTCGTCCATACATCCCTCTTTAATTAAACAAAAACTACTTATGCATAGAATGTGGCCAAGTTGGTCCATCCTCCCATGTCGATATATGCAGGCAAAAGATATAGATATATGGAGGATTGCTTGCTAACCCGAAAGATTAAAAAGAAATTGATAATTAAAAAAACAAGATTAAAATATTAATTATATGGTGTATTTCCTAACAACCGGCCTATGCTATAGGTAGTGTAGAGGAATAAACAACCAACTGTCAGTGTCCACCTAACCTTATTTAGCACTCAACTTACTGAATTAGTTAAGTGACCAATGTGCTACAGAACTAATCCGCCTTTCTTCTCTTTTCTTTTCAATATATGAATAAATAATTAAAGCTAGCTTGGATGTAGGTTGAATGTGGAATTGGATCCAGATCTCATATATGCATCATCAAGTGGAAAACTTATATTTGGCATGCTCAAGAGCAGAAACGGAAAGGTAGGTGGTTAAGTCTGTTGACTTATCTAAACTGAAATACAGATCGAAAACGGAGAGACAGACACCGATTTACGTGGTATCTCTGGAATCCCATGACTAATCCACGGAAGAGGTTGAACGCTCTTCAGCTACTGTTTTTACTGATAATCTTTTGTTGATCGTACAATAATGCTGCTGCTCTACAAATACCCTCATTCGGCCAAACCCTAGCACGTACAAGTTTGGCTCTCCAACGGGCTTGCATGGTTGCATGGGCCCAAACTCCTATGTAACATTGGGCCATTTACTACTACGTACTAAACATACAAAGAGCTGCAGATTAATTACATAGCATTCAACAGCCTCCCCGCAAATTGATGCCGATCCACGAGCATCAATTTGCTAGATAGAAAACGATGTCGTCCTGTCGAAAAGGTCTTCGTGAGTAAATCTGCAACCTGATCTGCTGTCCGTAGGTAATGAAGTGAAATTGAACCATCCCGAACTTCGTCTCCAACATAGTGGACATGTATCTCTATGTGTTTAGTATGATCATGTAGAACTGGGTTCTCTGCTATCCGAATTGCGCTGGTATTGTCAACATATAGATCCATAGGACCTGTAATCATTACGCCTATATCAGTAAGAAGACGTCATAGCCATGTTAACTCATAAGTAACATCAGACATTGCCCTGTATTCAGCTTCAGTGGACGATTTGGAAACTTTATCCTGCTTCTTGCACCGCCATGAAATAAATGAGTTTCCAAATTGAATACACCAGCCTGTAGTGGAACGTCTGGTATCGATGCACCCGGCATAATCCGAGTCACTGTAGGCTCGCAAGGTAGCTGAACCAGAAGAAGGAAATAATATGCCCGTTTCCTTCGTTCCTTGCAGGTACCGGAGTATGCGATATAATGCTGCCAAATGATCAACTCGAGGATCGCCCATAAACTGACTCACCAGCTGAACTGCATAAGAAATATCTGGGCGAGTCGCAAATAAGTAAATCAAACTCCCAACAATGCTCCGATAATGTGAACCATCCTTGACTTTCTCCCTGGAATCCTTGCCAAGTTTAAGATTTAATTCCATAGGAGTGTTGACCGGTTTACAGTCATCCATATTATGATCACTCAACAAATCAAGAATGCATTTTCTTTGACTGAGAAGAATACCGTCCTTAGTGCGAGACACTTCCAATCCAAGGAAGTAGGACAAGTCCCCTAAATCCTTGATCCGAAAAGCCTTCTGCAACCCTTTTTTCAAACCCTGAATACCGTCTAAATCTGAACCTGTGATGATCATATCATCGACATAGAGAAGAAGAAGAACAACAATTCCCTTCGAAGTAGTCTTAATAATCAGGGAAGGATCATTCAAACTCTGGATGCATCCAAGTTCCACAAGAGAAGACTGAAAAGTTTCAAACCAGACACAAGGTGCCTGCTTTAAGCCATATAAGGAGCGGTTCAGTCTGCATACCTGTCCAGGAGTCCCGACATTATAACCAGGAGGTTTTTCCATGTATATAACCTCATCAAGATCACCATGAAGAAAGGCATTCTTCACATCAAGCTGAGCAAGAGGCCAGTTTTTCATCGAAGCAACCGCAAGAAGAGTTCGCATTGTAGACATCCGAGCGACAGGAGCAAAAGTCTCATGATAATCCACCCCGTGCTCCTGTGTATACCCCAGGGCCACAACCCGTGCCTTATGTCGTTCGATTGAGCCATTAGGAAGCATCTTAATCGTGTAAACCCACCGACTCCCAATGGTCGGAGTATTAGGAGCAGGGCGATCAATGACCGTCCAAGTATTATTCGCATGATGTGCATCAAATTCACATCCCATCGTCTCTTCCCAGACTGGATCACCTTGAGCATCTTTGTACCGAGTCGAGATAGAAGGAGTAGTCACACCAAGTGCCATATAATCATTAAATTGAACGGGTGGAATCCCTTTAGTGGACCGGTCAGAACACCGAGGAGGAGGAGGAGGAGAAGTACCGTCCGAAGCTGAGGAAGAGGAGGATGTCGAGTGGGAGGAGTTGTCGCTGCTGGTTGGTGATGATGATGTAGCTGACGTAGAGGTGTTGCCGCTGCTGGCCGGTGGTGATGACGTAGCTGACGTAGAGATGCTGGGGGAGTCTGGTTCGTTGGGGGGAAGTATAATGTCAAAGTCCATTTCTGGGTCATCATCAGGAGAGAACACGGGCAAGGAATTGGATGGAGGGAAAACTGAATCTAACGAAGATGAAGGATCAAAGAAACGAAGGTGTTCAAAGAAAACAACGGTACTAGCGACACGAACATGTTGGGTGGCAGGATCAAAACACAAGTACCCTTTATGAACATCACTATAACCCATAAAGGCACACTTAGCCGTTTTAGAAGTTAATTTAGTATGTTCACGACGAGGTAATAAGACAAAACATACACACCCAAAGACACGAAGACGAGAGTAATCTGGTGAACGAGAGTAAAGTCGAAAATGTGGACTCTCATTCCCTAGAACAGGAGTGATTTGATAATTAATCAATCGGACTTCAGTAACAACTGCCTCGGGCCAAAAACGACCGGGAACTGAGGAAGCTAACAATAATGCTCGCGTGAGCTCAACAACATGACAATTTTTGCGCTCGACAAGACCATTTTGCTGTGAGACACCAGGACATGATTTTTGAATCAAAATGCCATGTGATCGATAGACCTCACGCAGAGGAAAAGAACTAAACTCTCCACCTGGATTTGAACGGATGATTTTGACGGATTTTCCGAACTGAGTTTGAATCATATTAAGAAATTCAACAACCACATCACAAAGATCAGATTTTAAACGGAGCAAATAAATCCAAGTGTATCGTATGGCATGATCAATGAAAAGAGCAAAATAATGAAAATGATGCTTAGAAACGACGGGAGCAGGGCCCCAAAGATCAGTGTGAATCACATGGAATGGTTCCTGAATAACAGTAGTACTCGAAGGATAGGAAATACTGACAGTTTTGGCTTCAACACAACTAGTATAGGAATGAATTTCTGGAACACTGACTTTTTTTTTCCCTAGCAATGACTGTTTAAACATAGTAGCAAGACGAGCTGAGTGGGGATGCCCCAGACGGGCATGCCAAAGATCCCACTGTTTATTTGACGGACTCGACACAGAAAGACAAGAACTTGACAAAACAGTAAACGACGGACTACTGACGGACTTACGAACAATAGGAGAAAGTGAATGCCCTTGAAGTTCTTCACAGTTAATTAGGAACAAGAGCAAGTACATGTAAAGTATCAAGTAAGGACATTTCTCGATCAATCACATTATCCACTCCGTTGACCCTTAGCTTAGACCCATTCGCCACAGTTAATTCAACATCTTTTACCGGGGTTATATCCCTTAGCACATTAGAGTTACATCCCATATGATTATAACAAGCTGAATCAAGGAGCCACGGTGTACGAACATTACCTGTTCCATTCAATGTAGCAAAAGTTGCACTAATTGTCGCACTAACAATTTGTTCAACGGTTTGGACCGTCACACCGCTGCTGGAATTATTATTGCCATTCTACCCTGCTGGAATTATTGCCGCATTACGGCTACTGCTTCCTTCTCCTTGTGACACGCCACGGAAACCACTAGGGCGCCAACGATTCTCGTCACCAGCGCCTGTGCGCCCCCAAGTCCCTTCGCCAGCACCATGCCAACGAGAATCGTCCCCAGCAGCAGGTCTCCAACGGGCGGCATCGGCAGCTACATAAGTCCCATAAGCTTTTTTGTCATTATACCCTTGTCGGCCTTGGGAATAATTAGTTCCTTGGGAATAATTAGTGCGTCCAGTGGAGGAACCTCCCTCGCGAGCAGCATTTCGTTCTCTTGTACGGAAATCAAGGATGATATGACCCATCCTTTTACAATACAAACAGAAATTGCGGCGGCGACAGTGCTTTTGCACGTTCCCTTTTTCTCGACAATGATGACACTCGAGATCAGTAACGGGAATACGTCGATGGAATTGTGGCCGATCGACAGCGTAAATGGAAGCCGCACGACCCATTCCTTGTCCAATAGCCGAAGCAACTAATGATTCACCTTCTCCAGGGCGCAAATCAATGACCGCCTGCGTACATAGACGCATCTCTTCCCTTGTGAGAGTACCCAGCACTCCATCGAATTGTAAAATATCCCGATTCAGCAACGTGGAGCGAACAGACTCAAATTTCGGGCGCAATTAGAAAGTTCAGAAGCCGGGTTTTCATCCTCTCCGCGATGGCATCTTCGGTGAAGACAGCTTGCGGTCAGAGTTTGGCATGAAGGAGATCTTGCTCCATCCATAATTCCTGTGCGACATTGAAATACTCAGAGACCGTGCGATCTCCCTGTTCCAAACGAGTCAATGCGAGCTGTATCTCGAATTGACGAGCAGTGTTGGCGGTTGAATACATGACTAAAGATGTCTCCACATACGATTTGCAGTTGGATAGAGACGTAGACTGAGATAGGTGGATGGATCAACCGATTGAGTCAGCCACGATCGAACACGCGCATCATTTTGATTCCAAGTGACGACAGCCAGAGATGTGGCATCTCCGTCGGGCTTTGGCAACGTTCCATCGAGAATATTCAACGGCCCCTTCCCTTCGACAAATACCCGGAACTGAAATTCCCAAAGAGCATAATTGGTTGACGTCAGACGAACAGTAGGCCAATCAGATTCAATTGTCGGTAGCTCTGATACCATGTTCACTTATCTAAACTGAAATACATATCGAAAACGGAGAGACAGACACCGATTTACGTGGTATCCCTGGAATCCCAGGACTAATCCACGGAAGAGCTTGAACGCTCTTCATCTACTGTTTTTACTGATAATCTTTTGTTGATCGTACAAGAGATGTTGCTGCTCTACAAATACCCTCATTCGGCCAAACCCTAGCACGTACAAGTTTGGCTCTCCAACGGGCTTGCATGGTTGCATGGGCCCAAACTCCTATGTAACATTGGGCCATTTACTACTACGTACTAAACATACAAAGAGCTGCAGTTTAATTACATAGCATTCAACAAAGTCACGGTTTGAAATCGAAGTACTCACAAATAATCTGAACTATTGTGTGGGTGGGTGATTGGGTGTGAGCAGTGGTGTAGCCAGGAATTATGCCAAGGTGGTGCAAAAAAAACATAACTTATATTAATTTTCCACAATGAACCACGACGTGTTTTCATAGTCTGAAAAGTATCTAAAATACATTCATTATCCAAACTATCAATGATGTCACTCTCAATGTAACCAACCAAAAAATCATTCATGACATCATCACTCATTCTATTGCGAAGTGTGTTCTTCACATAGTTCATTGCAGAAAATGCTCTTTCAACGCTTGCCATGGCAACAGGAAGCAACAATGCCAATTTCAGAAGTCGATAGACTAATGGAAACACCCGATGTTTCTTTGATGCAGCCATTTCTCTAGAAAGTTCAGCAATTCCCTTTAATCCTGCAAACCTCTGAACTGTCTTCATATCATATACATAAGCATCAAGTTGATGAAGACCAAGATGTAAAATATCATCTTTGGAGAACTCAGTAGGATAAAGAGTAGCAAGCTTCACCAACTTGTCCTTGTCAAAGTCGACAAACAAATCGTCTGGATTTAAGAATGCCACACAACATAGCAAATATGTGTTTATCTCATCAAAGCGACTATTTACCTATTGTAACTGCATATCCACGGTTGTATAAAATAACTCAACCTTGTAGTGATGGAGATTGGTGATTTGCTGAGCATTTCTCCTTGGTCTCCCAAGTGGAAAGTATACATCATCCATGTTGACGATGGGAAGAGATTCCTTGTTGCAAAATGAAACCACACTATCAAGAAGAGAATCCCATCCTTTATCCCTCATTTCCTGTAATCTAAACTTTGACCCATGAACAAGGTGCATAGCATTCATTATGTCCTGGTCTTTCCTTTGCAAAGTTGAAGACAAATCACTGGTAATGACAAGCACTTCAATCATCATTTTCATGATGAATACAAAATCGAAGTTTTGGACTAACCTCAACAAGCAAGATGCATCGGCTTTTGCATCAGAATTTCCCTCCCATTTGATGATATCCAAACAATCAATAACAGAAGAATATATCCTAGTCAAGTTAAGGAGTGTGTCAAAGTGTGATCCCCAACGAGTATCACAAGGCCATTTGAGGCCAACTTCTTGATTCAACCCTCGCCCAGTCTCAAGTTCACCATGATATAAAGCCTCAACAACTTTAGCAGCTTGACATTCTCGAATTTTGTCCATTCGCTTACACGATCCTCCAATCAAATTAATCAAGTCACTCACAGCCTTAAAGAAGGCACCAATGTCACCATGATGTCTAGCAACTGCAACAAGAGTTAACTGAAGTTGATGAGCAAAACAATGAACATAATATGCCGATGAATTTCTGCCAAAATCAAAGTCTTGAGTCCATTGATTTCCCCACTCATATTGCTTGCCCCATCATAGCCTTGTCCTCTTATTTTTGACAAGCTCAACCCATTTGTCACAAGCATTGATTCAATTTCCATCTTAAGAGTCAATGCTTTTGTATCTGCAACATGAGCAATCCCAAGAAACCTCTCCATCACATATCCTTCTTCATTTACATATCGCAACACAATATCCATTTGCTCTTTGATTGATGTATCACGAGCTTCATCCACCAAAATAGAAAAAACATCATCACCAATGTCGCATATGATTTGCTTGGTTACTTCAGTTGCAATTGCATGTACAATATCCTTTTGTATGTCTGGAGAAGTCATTTGAAGGTTCTTGGGAGAATTTCTCAACACAACACGTTCCACAACTTTTCTACCACGAGCATGAAATTTCATAAGTTCAATAAAATTTCCTCTATTCTTTGAACACTCTGGTTCATCATGTCCACGAAGTGCTTGCCCTTGGTGTACACAATGTCTGATGCAGTCAATTGAAGCTTGCAAACGAATTTTATAATCCATCTTTGCTTGATCTGATTGTTTAAATAAAGAAACTCCAATGCCTTGAGACTGCTTCAACAAGTCCTCACATTTTCTTACAGCTTTGTTGTGTTCACTATTGACATGTCCAACATGCTTCTCAAGACCCTCATCTCCTCTATTCCAAGCTCTAAAGCCCTTAGAAATGAAAGAAGCACCTCCACCCTTCTTACCATCATCGCTCCTAAACAAATAGCAATGCAAACAATATGCAGCATCCTTTGCAATACTATATTCCAACCAATGATATTTTTGTACCAAGAAGACTTAAAGCTTCGCAAGGTTCTCCCTATATCTATAGATGGAAAAGCATGATCAGGTTGACAAACACATTTTTGAAGATAATGTCTTCTAATCATATCTTGAACATTAGGATGAAATAGTGCTACTTGTTCTCTTAACCCAGGATCAGTTTTCAAAGAGTTCACATTAAGTTCATTCTCTCTAGATGCAATGCTAGTCATAGAGTGATTTACCGAGAGAGGTTGTGACACTGATGGCGTAGAAGGAGTTGAATTGGAATCCTGTCCATGTGCTAATGAATTCAATCCAATATTTTCACCTTCAGGAGTATTCGTGGTTATTCGAGGCTTCTTTGGATAATACCTCTCCATAATAGCAAATCTACAAATTCAAAACCAAAGTACATAATAAATCAAATAGGATATTTGACACATAATCAAACAATAAACCAAAAATATGCTCTCAACCAATAAATCAATTCTCTGTTCTAGATTCCCAATCCATACAGCCAACTCTAAAACCTAATTCTCAATAACTAAACTAAAACCAACTCAAGACATGAAAGTCAATCAAAGTTAAGAAATTAAGTGGCGTGATGGCTGAGAGCGCGTTACAGTTTCATTGAACACAAGTCAAGAACACATAAATTAAGGACACAAACAAACGAAACATCGTTTTGTTTGGTCTGTTACTCTGTTGTGCAAAGAAAAAATAATTAAAAAACTCTGCTCGAAAATCTCATGGACATAATTAAACAGATAAAGGTGGGATCTTTCGGCAAAACCCAGTTCATATAAAACCCTAACTCCCTCAATCAAATCCATTTGGCTCCCTCCACTCCTTCAACAGACAAGCATCATTACACTAACCCAACAAAGAAATCAGAAAGAATACAGCTCTTTGACAGAAAATTCCCCCTTTCCTCTTTACACTAATCTCATGAACACTCACCAATGAGAGGAATTGGAGTCAGAATTGGAGTTGAAGATAGAGACTACGCAAGATACGGTGGTTGACGATGGTCACTCGAGTAACCAACGGAGGAATGAACGAGTTGAGGGAGGAGGTTGCGCCATTTTTGCTTCGTACAGGGGAGAGGGCCGACTTCATACAAGGGAGAGGGACGAGGAAGAGGAAAGTCGGCAGTAGTAGAATTAGGGTTCGGATGGGGTAAATAGACGAGGTCGTTTAAATTTAAGTAAACTAACATGTTACAGAAGGATAAAATAAGTTAAATGCTAATAATGACACGACAAGGAGTAAGTGGCGTGATGGCTGAAGCCGTTTGCAGATTGAGGGAAGTCATTAGTTCGAAACTTCATTCTAGCAGTTGTAATAGCTATATTTTTTAGCTGGGCCTTGCCAGCCCATGGGGGTGCAGCCGACCTCCCTTGGGTGGCTGTGGCTCCGCCACTGGGTGTGAGTGTGGATCGTGGTTTGATAGATTTCGTTATACTTATTTGAGCGGGTGATGAGTATGGGGTTGCAGGTCACCCGAATAACTCGTACCCTTCATATGGTAAAGAGTTGTTTATATTTTTATTATTGAATGGTCATCATATTTTCTAATCACACCATACGCTAACCATCAACATCTAAAGGTAGAGAACACATAATATTTTTGAACTAATATTAGTGGTCACTATGTTGTGATCGATCCATTAGATATTATAATGCAAATGTACAAAATTAATTGTATTATAGTCAGGAAAATCGTCTAAAAAATTACTTGACAAAGTAACGAAAAATTTATACATCTATAAAAAAAGTGAAATTTGCATGCATAAAGGGTCTTGGTCTTTGGAGATATTTGGTTACATAGTGACTTTCTTTCTCTGACAAAGAATTAAAGTGGCAAAATAAAAAATTAGCATGAGTACTAATACACATAACTCTCCACATTTGAATTGCTACAATCTTCCTAATTTTCAAAGAATTTATTATAGATGTTATCAACTAGCCTAATGATTAGTCGGAGAATCGATTTTGCGAGTTTGCCTACAAGTCAACTGCACCACAGGCCTCCTACTTAATTCAAGTCGAGAGAAAATGTGGGAGGATGAAAGATTACAATTGTACCAACTTGTTAGTAAGCAAGTGAATAAGTCCAAAGCAGAATCCCACTCAACCCACCCAATCTCCACCCTTACCCAAAAGTAATATGAGAATTAGTATTTGGCATATTATTCAAAAAATACATTTTTGGAAATTAAAAAACTCATACCAACAGCCTAATTTTTTTTTCCCGTTTGTCATGTATTTCATCCAACTCCCTCGAATGTGAGAATTTCAATCCAAATTTCACATTTTTCAATTCATTGATCTAAGCAACCCAAGCCAAGACAATCAAAAGTCTAGCAGTCCAATAACATACATTATTATTGGATGGGAATTAAAGACTGCTATGGACCTAGCTAGCAGTGCCTAGTTATTTTTTAAGGGAAATATATATAGTTACGTCTGAAAGCTAGGTTATGCTGAACCTAACAATCGACTCCGGCTGATGACCATGTTCGCAACCACCATCTTCTGAGGTCTTTATTAAATATAGATCAGTGTTATCTAACGAAATCTACAGTGGTTCTAACCCAATCAAAGTCCAATAATTATATCTCAAGAAAGCGGCCGAAGAAAGGACCGAATCCGAGGGAATCAAGCCACAAAAAAAAAAAAAAAATTAGGTATAAAAGGTCGTTACCAACATGCAAATGTTAGACTCCGGTCAAATGTACATACAGTTAACCGACAAAAGTAGGCTCTCTTCATCATCGTCAATATTCCACCATCCTCGATCAACATAATAAATTTGGCTGAGTCGACACAGCACATGGCCTGCAATGCAATCGATCGAACAAAGAACAAGACTACGTGAGCTGGTCCGCTCCATCTATATGTGCTTTCATCTGATCTTCATCTCGCCCATTCAAAAGCGCATGCACCTCTTGTCTCAATGGAACACTCGGTCCCCGACCGGATTAAACAACGTAGAAAGAAACCAGAGACAAAATTAAAGCACCGGACCTGCTATCAGTCTATAGGCGTTGCATAAGATAGGGAGCAAATCCCATCGTGCCTTGCTTCTGTTCTAACATGCATGCGAATATCTTTTGTTTTTTTACTTTGGTTTCATGTTCTTTTCGATGGCTAGGTGCTATGGACTTTAATGCATGTTGATATATAATATGTGCCAGAATCTGCAGCCAATTGATCTTTTGCTTGACTGCTAGCTAGCTAGCTAGTTGGCTTCTTATTGGTTGATATATGAGTTTCTTTACTTAAGCTGCTGGCCTGTCAATTGATCTTTACTTATCGACAAGTAATTAATCCATATAGAAGACAAGAAACGTCATTCAAAGTTTCAAACTACTCAAACGCTCAACCTCTCAATTCATAATGGGAGATATATACACGAAAGTAGGATGTCAATCCACTACAAAGGTGGTTGACAATCTTGTGCATCATGAAATTAGTGTATGTATTTATTAGTCTCTAACTTCGATATAAGACGCATATAATCCAACTAGTAGTGATCAAGGTTTACAGGCTCGAGAGAGAAGTAGGCAAAACATCGAGTGCATAATTCGGATTGTATATATGCATAGCTAATAACTTCATAATCAAATCCTTGGATCAATCCACATGTTGGGATGAAGACCTCATATTTCAATTTCCCACTAATTTTGAACAATTAGTATATCTTCATTTTAACTCGGAATCTTATTTGAAAAGATTAAAAATAATTGTGATAAATAATAGATGACATCTACCTTATATATTTCTATCAATTTTTTTAGCATACATCGATTACATGCTCACATGTCTTTTACCTTGTTGTTATAGAATTATATTATCTTGATACGATAACAGAAAATTATACCACGTGATATTGTCGTGCCACAGTGATAGTGAGCACATTTTCAGAAGATTTTTAAAGGTTTTTTTTAATTATTTCAAAATTTATATGGATTAATACAATTTTGTACAGCTGTAAGAAGTTGTATCCATATTATGGTACACTCCGTGTCCAAAGAAAGAAATAGTAACTAATGGGACTACAAAATTAGGAAGGATTTGGGACAATCATAAGAGGACGACTATGTAATTTGTCTCAAGAAATATAGTTTTAAGTGAGATAAGAGACAACCGTGTAAAATTGTCCCCATATAATAATCAAACAACATTAAATTAAATTTAAAATTTCATTGTTCGTCCCCCAAAAGAAATTGTTTGAGAGAAATAGAAGATTATGGTGGATTTCCATTATCACAATAAAAGATTGCGTAATTATTTTTTTAACGGTTGATTCCTTTGATTCTAAAATCAATTTGCGGAGCGGAAAGTTTCAAAGTTACACCAAAGATTTTGGATTCTCCCGGAGATAATGGGAAACTATCTCTGCATAATGGGAAACTCTTTTTGGGGACATTCCTAAAGGTCATTCCAATTTTTTTGCCTTATATTATTTCTGGGAATAGTGCAGAGCTTCTAATACTAAACCCTACCATTCCCTCTGCCTTCTCTTCTTTTTCTTCTTCACTTGTGCTGTCCTTGCGGCAGCCTATGCACCTCCTCAAGGTTTCTTTCCCCTACTTTTGCTTACTATCTATTGTGCTCACTGCTCTGAACACTTTTTATCTTAGCATTTTACGTGTTAGCAAATCTTGCAGGACACATAAGTCATAATCATCATCAACTTCTACTTCCTCGCCATCTTGGGAAGAGCTCCTAAACTGCAATGCCACGAGGCATGCTTCAGATGACCAAGGTCGGACTAACTCTTAAGCTTACTAAATGGACCGAATTGAACAATTTGTTGTTGATGATTTTGTTTTGTGGATAAGTGCTGATGATAATTTGGGACGAAAAAGAACTGTTTTCAGGAAGGGAAGAAAGGAAGAAGTAGGATCGACTGCACCAATCTGCACATACCAAGAACGCAGGGCAGGGCAGGGTAGGGCAGGGCAATTGCAATTCTATTCTATTTCTTCCAAAAGTTGTAATTTTTCTTTTTATGTTTTATTATCTGTACAGAATAATACATATGATCTTCCGTGTATCTATATATACAAAATAATATATATGAAGATCACACGGAGTTAGGAACTTCCGTTTATCTATATATATCTTCACAAAATAATAAATAAATTGTGGAGAAAACCAATTTGGCTTGCATATAAAATTTAGCTAAAAATTATGACGATTGTTGTTCCTAAAAATTCGCATAGGTGAAAAGAAAAGGGGACAATATTTTATCCCTAGAAACAATAATTAGGGGACGACATTTTATCTTCACAAAATAATAATCAGGGTAGTTGCAATTCCTATAAAAAGAAAAGGGGTCAACATTTTATCCCTAGAAACAATGTTTAGTGGACGGTTTATTGTCGCCAAAATCATGGCTACAGGGACGACGTATTGTCTTTAATGGACAAAATAAAGACGACAACTTCTAAGTATTGGGGACGAGTGTCGTCCCTAATATTGGGGACGACCTAGATTTTTGTCGTCCCCAAAAGAATAGAGGACAAGTGTATAAGGGACAAAACATTAGGGACGACAAAGTTGTCCCAAAAAACTATGGGGACGATTTTGTCTATTTCCGGGGACGACTTTTGTAGTCTCCAAAGCTACTCTTTTTTGTAGTGGGAGTGGAGGATGACATACGAGTCCAAAGACTATTTGGGTAAATATATTACAAGTTTAGATATAAAAGAATGATTTTCTACATAATTATAATCCTTCTACAATATACTATTCCTTCTTGAAATTGGTTGTGTTTTCCACGGAATCCCAAAGACCCAAACCCACCTTGACTTCTCGTTTTGTTAGCATTTCCCCCCGTAAAAGTAAATTCCGTGATCGTAGTAATTACCTCCACCGGAAATGGCACATCCCTTTTGCTCTTTTGACTCACTTCTACTAGCCGTCCAAAAAGCGCCCAAGTATGACTAACAAAATATAGGCCCAACAATTTCATAAATGCTATGAAAATATTTATATGTGGTTGTTTATTATGATTCGCATAAATTAGGTGTTGGTCATGGAAATTAGTTTTTCAGAACTTCTACCAATAGTATTGGTGTTTGAAAATATAAATTAGAATTTGTACCTTAATGTTAAATGAATAAGTTTAGTTTGTATTATAACAGAAAGATAAAAATTCAGTTTGTTTCATAAATAAGTTAGTACGAAAAGGTTATGGTACAAATTGAATTTTTCCATAATGTTAAAGTTAACAGTTCAATTTATATCATAAGGATTTTTCATTCAGTAAATCAAAGTAGCGATTTTTTTTATACATAGAGGTGATGTAGGTTTATTTTTCATTATAAGGTGCTACTTGAGAGATTCGTACCCCAGTGGCAGATACATGCATGTTTGACATCTCTAAAATTTGAAAACACGATTATTAAACCTCCGATAGTAGTTTGCGTATGAGCAAAAAAAAATATATATTCAAGTGATGGTGAAACACCGTTAAAATTTGTGAAAAGGATTATCCAACCTCCAGTAGTAGTTTGCGTATTGGTATAAATAATATTTAAGTAGTAGTCTATGTGATTTAAACTTGGGACACTGTCACTATTAGTAAACGTATATTCAATTACACTACAACTCATTTGTTATTGTGTTTTAGATCCAAATATAATAGTAAAATGTTATTCTTATCCCAAATTATTTTCAAAACCTACGACCAACCCCAATTACGGGATACTCTTGTCTATAGGATATGTCGAGAGATATTTGTTGAGCAATATAGATACCGAAAGTATTTTACCATTTTACGAAACACATTTAAACTTTTAATGTAACTTTTACCAGTAAGATATTTTCATATTTAATTTAATTTTTTATAGTGGACATTCGTATTTAGAATTCCTGGATCTGCCACTGTTCGTACCTGTGACATTTAGATTTTAAACTATCGGTAGTACCACTAGACCAAGACCTTATTCTCCAAAGCACCCATATTATAAATCATTGTAAAATTTCTCATTTTCTGCATGATTAGTGAATACTACAATGTATTTGAGGTAATAGTACTTTCAATTATAGAAGCTATGAGATCGTGTATACAAATAAAATATCATCAAATACAAAGATTGATTTGTCTTGGTAGACAATGTGTACATTGGACACATATAACTTCTTATGAATAATGATCAATGTACCATGTTCAACTCTTGGCGTGCAGGAGTATTCAACGCTTGGGCGCATGCTCGTGCATTATTGAGCCACAATCTTACCAAAAAGATCGAATTGTGTATGATATATATAATGCAATGAACAAATAACAATAGTCGCGCGGCTCATAATTCAGGTCAATGTTCATGTATTTACTTTACATGGCCTCCCATTAATTATGTATTGTTGCCTAATCTCCAAACTTTTGTTTCCTTCACGCAAAAGAACTTCTACGATTTTAGGCTGAGGACTTCTTTTTTCACCTTCCCTTCCTACTAGCAAATTACTAACTTGTTGTTTTTTACCGGTAGGCAGACAGTACTATATATATTCTTCTTCTTGTTGCGTGAACCACTAACTTATAATTACATGTCACCTCAGTGAATATATATTTAATTACATGAAGTCAAGCCAAACTAAAACCGCTGACTACCAAGTTTAAAAAACCCCTCCTACTTCAATGGTATTTGTCTATTTGAGACCTGTTTTCCTTTGAGGAAAACATGGCTGTTTTAACAAAATAAATTCACCTTGACTTCTTAAACAACGATTAATAACACGGTTTACTTCTCTCCGAACGATGTTCGAATGAGGGTGTTTGATGATTTTGATGGTTGAGAAAACTAAGTTAAGTTACTCTACTTCTATGGAGGTTCAGTGAGAGCTCCATAAGCTAAGGGCTACAACTATGGCTACATTGCAGAGAAAAATATAAAGTTTGACATGTGTTGTCAAATGTTTGGCTGTGGAACCCTTTTCCCGTCTTCGTTTCTCCTATTTATAGTCATCATGTGTAACTGCCTTGGTAACTGCTAGCTGGTCTGTTGCTCTAAACCGCCTTAGGGTCCTCTTTGCTTCCTTGGTGACTAGTTGGTAACTGTCATCTGGGTGGTTTGGCGTCAGGCTTGATGAGTTAAGGTCTATCTTGACGCCTCATCTTGACTAAAAGGGGTTGGGGCCTCCTTGTCTTACCTCCATCATAGTGGCCCTCTCATCGGACCTCCTTGACGACCCGACACCCTGATGATTCCATACTTAGCTCTTTTGATGTCGTCTTAATACCATATTCGTCTCGTTACCTAGCCCGCCTCTCGGCTTGCCATCCTCGTCTTGTTAGCTAGGCCTTGTTACCCACCTAGACAGGATAAGAACTTGACCTCTCTTCACCAAGTCTCCACACTTAGTCATAGGGAGCTTGTCATGACACCGACTTTTCATCTTGGTATCAAGCTCGTCTTGTCGACTTGATACCATGTTGTCTTGGTACCCCATTAGGGGTTGGAACGCCCGTCTTGGGTCGAGTGGCCACCTCAGATGGCCATCGGGTTAACGCTCTTTGACCTCTATACTTAGTTTTGGGAGGTTTGGTAATAACCTCTTGGCACCACGCCAACCCTACCGGCTGGGTACCCTGTTGGTTCCATACTTAGCCAATTTTCATGTCTTTGGCTTCATTTTTAGCCAAATTCCATGTTTGGATGCCAGGTCTGCCTTGCCGCCTTGGTACCGTCCCTATTGGCTCCATACTTAGCCTTAGCCAATTTTGGGTTGGTCATCATGTATGGAGAAGAGTGTGGTCACTTAGGCCCAAAAACCCGACCCAACAAGGTCCAGCTAGCTATTTTAATTATTAATGTTGAGCTGGCCTTATAAATCAATTACATCTCTTGTAGTTAATCGATGTGGTACAAATTAATTTTTTATGGATAAACAAGACCATAGGGTAAGTTATATTCCTACCTAAGACAGCGGATACTATAACAACAGCTCCTTTGTTGTTACTGTAACAACATGATTCATTAAAGGTAATAGGGTAACTTAAAATAAAAAATAAAATAAAAATAAAATTTACTTAATCCATCTCGAATTTTCGATGCCGCGATCTTCCCTTCCCCGATCTGGGATTCTCCTCCGCCTTCGCCCAACTTTTCTCCTCCGTCTCTCTTTTCTTTTTGTCCAGACTCGGCGCAGGTCCGGCAACCCACGTCGTGTCGTTTCGCGATATACTGGGCAGAGCTTCCGCGTTAGAGCTCCACCGTTGTCGCCGAATTTTACACGAGGTGGAAACAAGACAACGAAGTGGAACCCGAATCGCTAGAGACAATGGAGGAGATTTATTTTTCTCCGATTTGCCTTGTATGTTCCTCGCGAGGCCACCGCCGTTCTCTCCGCTTCGTCAATCCACCGTGGCATGTAGCGTCTTCCAGAAGGCGTGTTGGAATAAAATTCCTGCTTTGTTTGCTGATTATCAACGTAGAAGAATGCCCAATTTACCTGTAACTTTTGGGAGTATTTATTCTGCCAATTCTTGAGGGCAATGCGCAGATTGAACGCTTTTGGAACAATAATGCACACAAGAAATAATCCAGACCACAAACACAATAATGCATACCACAAATCCTCTAAAACAAACCAAAAACCTCATAAAATAAAGCACAAATATTTTGAAAGCACAACAGAAACTTCATAATGTAAACCAGAAACACGGTAAAGCAAACTACAAAAAACGAACCAGAAATGTCCTAATCCATACCACAAATCTACTAAAACACACCAGAAACCCCTCAAAGCATACCAGAAATATTTCTAAAGCGCACTAGAAATCTCGAAAAGCAAACCAAATTTTTTTTGAAAGTACACCAAAAAATTCTTAATGCAAACCAGAAACACGATAAAGCAAACCACCTAAAACATACCAAAAACACGAGAAACCAAACTATAAATCTCATAATGCAGACCATAACATCCATTGACCGTTGACCGACCCCGATGAGTAGATTCCGACGCCGGTAAGCATATTCCGATCACGGTGATCGGATTCCGGCGAAAAAATATCATATTTTTGTGACCGGCGACCAGATTCCGGCAACCAAAATTTTGGGCAGAAAATAAATATTTATAGAAATTTTACTTTTTATTTTTTATTTTTTATTTTATTTAAATATAATTTTCATTATGACAATTATACCCCTCCTTTGATTTTACACTAGGTTAACTCAACTAATAAAAAGTCATCACATCTCTAGTTTCCTATTAGTTGAGCACCAGTATTGTTACCCTAACAAAAACTTTGTATACATTTTCACTTGCCTATTCTTTGACGTCGTCGTATGCCAAGCAAAATTTTAATTTCAACAAATTAAAAATTGTGTGTATAAGTTAACATTATAATGTATACTTTTATGGTTCAAGATGGTTTTTACTTTTAGTAGCAGAGCTACATAAATGACGTATTTAAGTTGGTTAACTTCCCAACTATAGTTGGAAAAAAAAAACACATATAAACAAGGGAAATAGAGTAGAGGTTAAGGTTATGTCCCATTTCCTCCAGTTAAATTTATGACTTCATCAGTACTACGGATTCTTGCAGTAAAATTAAAATCAAACATGATCCATTGACGCAAATGAACACGATGATGATAAAAATAAGCTAAAAAATACAAATAGAACTGAAAGAGACGAGTAATCTGAATTAAGCAAACGAAAAATGGGTTTGCCAGATAAATTTTTTTTACAAATTAAACAACACTTCTCATGTTCACACCCTCCTGCCAAATCATAAAATGAAGATGGGAAAAAGAAAAAAAGAAACTAGCTGCTGGGCCTGGACTGGACCGCAGACTCGGCGGGAAACTACACACTAGCACGGATCACTTACCTGCAGTAGTCCGTTGGCAATGCTGCATCGAGCCTTAATGGGCTTTGGTAAATTGGATAATTGCGCCGACTAATTCCGTCATAGATGGGCCTTTTACAACTTAATTGAATCCTTGTATCACAGAATTTAATTTCTTGATTGGCATCCATCGCTCTTCATTGGGCTGGAGTCTGGACCAATACATGGAGGCCCACTAGGCCATTTCACCTTTACTAGGGCTCGCTCAACAGTCACCACAATGGAGGAGTCGGAGGACGGACGGAAGAGGGCGGAGGACGGACCAGCCGGCCACACCGTGAAAATTGTGTAGAGGGAGATGACGATGAGAATGATGGATATTTTAGTACAAATACAACGAAGTAAATTCAATGTCAAAATCGTTTGGAGTATGGTATTTCTAAAAATACACCAATCATTGCCTAATATATTAAGTTTTATTGTATACTAGTAATTCTTATACTATCATATACTTTTAGTAAAAAAATCTATTGAGATTGTGAATTAATCAAATTTTGGGCTCAGTAAATTATCTTAAACCTTAATGAGTAAATTTTGGGTTATAATTTCTAAATCTGGTAGCCCTAAGATCAATTTTTCGGGAACAATAATCGAGGTTCTTATTCTTTGAAATACATCCAACATACTAGATTCGCCATCTTAGGGGGTGGGGTGAGGTTTAGATAATTGGAACTAAGGATTGACTCATCAAGTGTTAAATTATACTTTCATGGTCCAAAAATTTGATTAATTTAAAGTCTAGATAGAATTTTCTTATAAAAATATTTAATAATACTAATTTATCTCGGAGGGATAAAAGCCAATATATATTCAAAATGTACAACTTGTTGGTTGGTGCATAAACTACACACATAATTTCCAAGTGAAACAAAAGCACCGAATTTGACTTTCAAAGCAAAAAAAAAAGAGCCACCCGAGTCGAGTAAATACAAGAGTACCGGAAATTGCAAAATATTGGATTTCGAATTCTTGGCTTATGGAGATGAAAAATTTGCAAGTGGTGCAAAAATGCAATGATAAAAATAGAGTTTAGGTGGGTCGTAGTTCTTAGTTGTTGATGGGAAGGAAAGAGCATCCATGAAATGAATTGTTATTGCTCTGGCTCTGAATGATACCTTCTCCCCTAAACAAAATTTCCCTCCTTTGACTTCCTTCTTTCCTTCCATTCTTTTTCCTTTCAATCCCTTTCTTTCTTTCTTAAGTTACTCGTAGCTTTATCTACACGTTTCATATCACCGGCTATCTACCTCAATTTACATGAATATTTGACAAACTCATCAACGGAGATATTCAATCCTGCCGTCTTGTTAATAGTCATCAAAAAAATATTTCTGTGAGACTTGAATAGGAAAACATCTCATTCCAGCCCATGTCTTTAATTACCCACTAAACTTGTAGATTAATCAAAGCTTTTGTTTTGTTTTGTTTTGCTATGGAAGAGTAATATGCGGTGGTTATACGTACCTTATATCCAGTCATTAGATCGAATCCATCATTCCTAATCCTAATTCCTTCTTAAGATCGTCCTTTTATGTGCTTAATTAGGAACCGGAACCGGAAATTAAGAGCTGTTGTGTCCGGAACGAAGACCCACCTAACAGCCGCAACGCGTGAGTTCCACCGTCGTGTTTCTGCCTTTCTTGGGCGAGGGAAAGGAAGGTGGAGTGGGTGGCCTGTAATCACGACGCGTGTGAGGCATGCTAATGTGAACCCTGGAGCGACGTGGCCATTCAACACCATTGAAAGCTATGCTTGGCCGCAGAAATTTAATAAAAACCTTCCATCTTTCTCCCTGGAAGGAAGTAGGCCGAATTCCACTTCGGTTCCCTTTTGAGTTTTGAGCATCTCGCCCCCGCCCCACACCAGAGGTGAAAGAAGAGCATCTCTTTTTGTTTTGTCTCCCCTCAATTTGAACTCTCGCTCTCTCTTGTAAGTTCATCCTCTGCCTCGTCTTGTCTCCTACGTGTGGTCTTTCAGAAAAGTTAGGTCCTTTTGAGTTATAATTTCTGCTCTGTTTTGTTCCCCCGTACCTTTTTTATTGATTGCAGGCTGCTGCAGTTATCATTTGGATGCCCAATTTCTGAAACCCGTCCTGTTCCTTTTGTGGGTTCTTCGGATTTTTGCTAATGTTGCGAGGTTTAAGGTTTATTAGTGGAGTTAGGGGGCGGATTGGTTTATCCTTCCTTTTGAGTTATATGGCTGCAGAGGAAGCTTTTTAGCTGCTGTCAGGAAAAGGGTTTCTGTTGGTTTTGGGAAAAGCTTCATGCTTTGCTGCATATTGATTTGTTTTTGAAATTTGTCGGAATGATCTGTTTGGCAGTTGGCATTCAATCACTACGGATAAGGGATTCGGTGGATAAGGAGTTGGTGTTTGATTTTGATTTTGACCTGTTTTGGGGGAGGGAAATCATGTGGTGTTGATGAGTAGTTGAGAATCAAATTCTGATGACTTGTAGTTGTAGATTTCTCTTGGCGTGGTAAAAGGAAGGTAAAGAAGAAATAAAAATGCAAAGAGTTAGGCTGTCATCTCAACAGTCACCTGTGCATAAGCTAGGGGATTCACAAATGACACTATCCCCTAAGTTTAGATTAGCAGTGATTCAGTCTTCATTGTTGAACCCTTCGCCGGAGTTCGAGTCGTCGCTCCAAATGGAGCCTCTGATACCTGGCCTTCCAGATGATGTTGCATTGAATTGCCTCCTCCGGCTGCCGGTGAAGAGTCACTCCACCTGTAGGGCTGTCTGCAAGCGATGGCATTTGCTTCTGGGGAGCAAAGAAAGGTTCTTTACTCGCAGAAAGGAATTAGGGTTCAAGGATCCCTGGCTGTTTGTGTTTGCATTCCACAAGTGTACTGGAAAGATACAATGGCAGGTTCTTGATCTCACTCACTTGTCCTGGCACACCATCCCGGCAATGCCTTGTAAAGACAAGGTTTGCCCCCATGGATTTCGATGTGTCTCCATGCCTCAAGAGGGCACGCTCATTGTCTGTGGGGGAATGGTCTCTGATGTCGATTGCCCACTTGATTTGGTTCTGAAGTACGAACTGCAGAAGAATCGTTGGACAGTGATGAACCGAATGATCGCTGCAAGGTCATTTTTCGCCAGTGGAGTGATCGACAATATGGTGTATGTAGCTGGGGGGAACAGCACTGATCTTTTCGAGCTCGACTCCGCAGAAGCTTTTGATCCTGCGAATGGGAAATGGCACGGCATTGCAAGCATGGGTACCAACATGGCGTCTTATGACACTGCAGTTCTCGATGGCAAACTCCTGGTAACAGAAGGCTGGTTGTGGCCATTCTTCGTGTCCCCTAGAGGCCAGGTTTATGACCCGAGAACCGATCATTGGGAGAATATGGCTGCAGGGTTGAGGGAAGGTTGGACCGGTTCCAGTGTGGTGGTGCACGGTCGATTGTTTGTGGTGTCTGAGCTGGAGAGAATGAAGCTGAAAGTGTATGACGAGGAGACGGATTCGTGGGAGGCGATAGATGGACCGGCATTGCCAGAGCAGATATGCAAACCCTTTGCAGTGGGTGCTTGTGACTGCAAGATATACGTGGTAGGGCGGAATCTCGACGTGGCGGTGGGATATATAGCCAGGAAGGAGGAAGAGGAGGAGGCCAAGAAGAAGAAGAAGGAAAGTTGTGAAAGGAAATGGAGATTCAGTGTGGAATGGGATGTGGTAGATTCCCCAGATGGGTTTTCAGACCTGACACCTTCAAGTTCGCAGGTGCTGTATGGATAGCATTAGCACAATTTGGAAAAAAATTCAAGGGTGTTTTGTAAAGTTGTGTCTCGTAATAAGTTAGGTAATGGAAATTGTAAAACGTTGTGAGCTGTAGAGTGAGCAAGATTGGTTGGCGAGGGTTGGTGTTTGTAGAATAAATACTGTGTATCCAAGTTTGTATCAGTTCCTTCTGTAATTGTCATCTGTCGGTCGAATCCCCAGTGCCTAGAACTGTAGATTTGTTACAAAGGTTGAAACTTGTTGCCCATTTTTATGTTACTGGATCCAAATATCTCGCATTTGTGTTGCCATTCTGTTCTTACTTGACGTCTTAACCCAGAAAGGAATCTCATGGTATCTTTATGGACCTCGCGTTACCTTTGCGTATGAAGTAGGGGATTGGATTCTGGAATGCGAGAAGTCCTGATTGTCTTGGGATTAGTCTCCATGGGTGATGACTCAGGGGTAACGTTGACCAAGGAAGAAACTAGAAAGTTGGTTCAGGGAAAAGATACTTACTAATGGTACCTCTAGTTAGTAATGACTTCTAATACACTCTTAAATCACTACGTCACTTCTAGTTGACTAAATATTAGGTGAGAAATATTGGTAGGAGTTGGTGAAAATGATAAATAGTGAAATTTATTATATGTCATAGTCGTTATTCTTTATAGTGAACGAGATCGTTGTTGAGTGGTTGTATTATTGGGTTTCAATCTAGAAATTTGAGGGCAATGCTCCTTTCCCCACCTCTCAATAGCACCTGTAACACACAAATTTCGATTAAAATAATAATATTTTTACATCTATGTATCATATTATATAACGAACTTACAAACGATTTATTATAATACTTCTATTTTCTTTTGTATTAGTTAACAAGTCGTTAGACATGCAAACTATTATCAACCTGACTTCTGGGTAGTGTAGTGAGTCTGTGACTCGACTTAATCCTGCCCGCCAAATTACTGAAGCTCGATGGTACTTTTGGACCTAATGATGATGTTATTGAGATTTTTTAGGTTGTTTTTCGACTCACACAGACAACAAAATCAGGTTTTACACGTCTTTCGTGGATTCATCAAGAGCGTGAAAAATGGCAACATTAGGTTGTTTTGATGGGTGTATAGAAGAGTGGGCCTTACCCTTCAATGCTTACGGGCCAGGTCAGGTCCAATCTAATAATTCAGATCAGCCCCCCCAGAAAAGAAAAAGGAGCAACGAGGCAGCCTGTTAAGAAGCACAGTGGGCCCGACTTATGCGTTGTCTCAAATCGAGTCACAACCTCAGGCCCACCTTGGAGTCGACTCCTCCATCAATGGAACTCATCAGCTCGATCTACCGACAGAGACACAGAGTGGTCTGTGGGAAATCCAAAGGCGAAAGAAACGAATCGCCGGTTGGGTGGATCAAAGTTGAGAGAAAAATGGCAGCAGTAACGACTGCGTTGATAGCGATCGCAGGAGTGATTCTTGGGTGGATCACCATCGAAATCGCTTGCAAGCCTTGCCTCGAGAAGGGCCGCGAAGCCATCGACCGGTCTCTCAATCCCGATTACGATCCCGACGACGATGCCGTCTCCAGCAACATCCGGGTCCCTTTGAACCCGGACAACCCGCCCGATCTCAACCCGATTTCCTCCTCTTCCACTGCCGCCAAGGTGATCTGACCTCTGGATCGCTCATCGTGATGATCGATAGATAAAACTATGGTCCTTTTTTTTCTCCTTCCTTATGTATTGGTTCCTTCTCTTTATGTTTTAGTTCTTTTCGTTTATCTTTTGTTTTTGCTCCGATTCTGAAGGCTTGTATGTGAAATGAATCAATGTGAATTCAACCCGATTGTTCGACTGTAACTTTCTCTGTTTTTACCATCCTTGGGACAATCAACTACACTGTGCCAAGCGCAGGCCGCGGTAACGAAAGTAGTTTGGGAGCTGGGTTTCATTTGTTGATTTTCATCTAGACTCTGATTTCAAGCACGCAGAGATGTAAAGCTCCCCCGTGACTAATTACAGTACCTCACTGCCTCTTAACCATTTAGTTCTGTCAGTTCTTGATTCATTTCACTTTAGCAACCAAAAACTAGCAATCTGGTTAGCGTTCTTATAGTTATAGGGGTTCCTGTAAGAAAAATGTCCTTAAACATATGTTTTGAAAACAACATTTTGTCGTTTCTGAAAACAGCAGGAAGTTGCCATTTTCTGTTTTCATAGTTGGAAACGAATAGAAAACAAAATGAAAAGTAAACAAGTTTTCTCGTTTGAGTTGCCAAATTTATGACATGAAAACAAGAAAACAGGGGAAACGAAAATGAAAGTGAAGAGGCAACTGAGCTATAGCCAATTCGTAACAATAGAGGCAGGCAACTGAGCCATCCTCCCTCTGTTCACCTCAAACAGCAAAATCTATCCCCTACTGCCATCCTCCATAATAACACTTCTCTATCCCAGTTGGGAAAAGCTTCATTTTCGGCGTAAATGGAACCAAGCACCATGACCCATCTCTGATTCTGTCTGACCCGTTCCTGAAGGATCAAGATGTATAACTGATCCGTCTCGTTCTTGTCTCCTTTTTGACCCTGTCTGATCCTCGAGAGCTGGGACGGGTCGGGATGGGCCGAGTTAGTGGGCAGTGGCGGAGGCATCATTTCAAACCACCCCTTCTTTTCATAACTTAAATATATAAATATCTATTAAAAGAATTATTTAATAAAAAATAATTATATCCAAATAATTCATTCCTCAATTAAAAATAATCGATCATACTATCATACTTTTTAGAAACACCTATGAAGGAATTTCATATAGTGAAAGAAGCGCAAAAACATTCGTTGTCTACACTATTATATAAGTCTCTTTCAATGTATCTTACTAAACAAGTATTAGCAAACTGGTCGCCAAATCGACTTGGAAACTTGTTCTTAATATAATTGAAAGCTAAAAATTATCTTTTTACACTTGCAGTTTGTAATTGGTAGATCAAAACTAGTGGGATTGCCGTTGTCGCTAGACAATTTCAGGGTTGTTGGATAAAGATCGAATAGACATAAGGAGAAAAGAGACTCGATTAATTCTTTATTGCAATTGAAATTTCGTTTATTTTATAATAAATTAATTTTATGTCAATTTTGGACAAGTAATGAGTTGTTTTGTAGTGACAAAGTACTCTAATACTATCTATACGTGTTGTATTCCATTACCAATATAAATATATATGGCGTATTTTTGTTCCACCGAAATTTACCCCTGTCCCGGAACAAGGCCAAAAGGCCCTGCCTCCGCCACTGTCAGTGGGTCGACCCTAATCAACACAATACTTTTTTATAAATTACGTTTTGGTACCCAAAATTATTTTTTCTTACAATTTAGTACCTAAAATTTATTTATTTACAAGTAAGTCCAAAAATTTTGATGGTAAAATTACGTTTGGTACCGAAATTTTTTTATTTTTACAAGTTAATACCTAAACTTTTAAAACTTAAAAAAAGATCCAATGTGGTGTGAGATATTTGTTGTTGCTAAGGATCACAGTGTCAAAAAATGACCTGTCCCTAAATTGTCCCGACCCGTCCAGACCCTTACAGGGTCCACAAATGACCCGTCACTAATCTGACCCTATAGACAAACTGACTCATCCCGACCCTTAGGGTCAGGACGAGTCAGTGGGTCTTCCGGGTCAAGCTTTCACCCTTAAAATCAACTCATTCATTAGGGTCGGGATGGATCAGTTTGTCTTCCGGATCAAGCTTTCACCCCTAAAATCAACTCATTCATTGCTGAAAGACCACAAGGAACGGGAGACGAGAAAATTAAAAAAAAAAAAAAAAAAAAGATGAGCACCGGGAAAGAAGTATATTTTACAATTACAGGTGTTTACTGCAGCAGACGTGATATGAAAGAAGAAGAATCTGCTACAATTTACTACTGTACAGTAATATCTGACTGCGACTTCAATGTCCCTCGAACGAAATTTCGTCCTGTCATTTACACCACCAGCAAAGAAAGAAAGATAAACGAAAGGGAAGAAGAGAAAAGAAGATTGGGTATGAAGTGAATTAAGCAAAAAAAGGCATGTTTAAGGTTAGGCGAGGTAATTGTATAATTGTGGATTGTTCTTGTCCCTCTCTAAGTACTCTCTGTCGATCAGGCTCTCTATTCTCTTCTTCAAATCCGCCGGCTTTATTGGGAACTTCAGCTGTTCCATAACAAAGCAGCAGCAGTAGCAGTAGACAACATGTTAATTACGAATCACCAATATGAACAGAACAAGAGAAAGTGAGACCATTTTTTAATGGGAAAGATCGAGAAATTACATACCTGCTGGAAGAGTTCAGTGATAAGGAGCGTGTGACTCAGCAACTTCCGAGTTTTCATTATCCGAACAATTGCAGCATCCACCTGGAGCAAGCAATTCCACAATGTTGGGTATAGGGTATCAATATAAGTTGCCCCATCTTGCTGAACAATGGAGAGGCAGCCTATGAGAACGCCCAAGTGATGAATTTACCTGGTATTGACGATCCTGAAATACTCTCTCAGTGGTACTTGTGTTCTCCTCCACGGTTTCCTTCATTTGGATAGCATTGACCTGCAATCGCCAACATTAACTGTCAGCTAAATGCTCTCACGCGCCAACCAATTTCAGCAGGAGGGTGGTAAAGCAAGCAGTTCGTGTTAGTCTTACCTTTATGCGGTAGAGTGGGGCAGTGAATGTATCATTGAACTCAAATGAATCACCGTCTTCAACATCCCTTCCTTTGGGAATCTGACAAAATGAAGGTCAGATTATTAAAAATCAATGTCAAAAGAAACAGCACCAACTATCTGGTGATGCAGAAGATAAGACCACCAGCACACCTTTTGCAGGACCCGAACTTTTCCACAAGCCAGGGATTGCAGGGTCCTCCTTAATTCCTTGTCCTCTATGCCGGTAGCATCTTTGATATCTTGGAAGCTCAGCCTTTGTGCATCATTGAACAGCATCAAAACCACAGTCTGCACCTCCGAGCACAAAAAAATATCAGTGTGAAATTATAGACCAGCTATAGCAACTAGGCAACTAGCCATCTGGTATAAACTAGAACATAAACAGTAAAACCAATCTGACCAGGACTGACCTGGAACAGAGATACTGCAAGCTCCTTTCTCCCCTTTGGAAACTCTGCTTTCAGTACACACTGTCCTAGGGAATTCTGCCACATTAATCGCCTTCCACTGTGTTTGCTCAGGTAAAATTCCTTGAAAATAACCTGTTCCAAGAAAGAAATATAAGCAGTCAAAATCCCAGTTCTGAGCATGAATATACACCTTCAATAATAAATGGTCAGGCAAGTGAAAGCACCAAACCTGGTAGTTATTCAGTTCCTGAGGAAGCCTGACATCCATTGGCGGGTACGTGGGCCAGTAACTGCACCAAAAAAAAAAAAAATGTTTTGAACATTAGTAAATCAAGTAGAAAGAACTTTGCATAGGTTCCATGAAGACAAAATCCAACCTACCCAGTTGTTAAGACATGGACACTCATCTCAATTCCCGATGGAAGTTTTTCTCTTGCTTGAGACGACTGTTTTAAAAGCTCCTTGGTTTCCTTAGATAGCTCATCCTGCAAAGTCGACATATTTCTTCCTTGATACGACTGTTTGAAAGATTCATTGATTTCCTTAGATAGCTCAATATCCTGCACAATCGACATAGAGATGATGATGCCATCAGGTTGTGATAATGTAGCAAAAACTACGATAACCATTCATGGAAAAGGGAAAAAGAAAGCCAGATTCCACAATGGCAGCTTAATGCAATGAGTATACCTTGAACATCCCTTCAAGCTTGTTAGTGAATTGGCTGCCACACTCAGTTTTGAGCTGCACTAGTAAGTGAAGATTGTTAACATCAATGGAGAGTAAATATCGAATGAAATGCAGCCAGATACAAGAAATTGCATACCTTAGATATCATAGATTTCTCTGCATCAATGGAAGCACTTTTCCCCAACAATAGTCGTTTTGCAAGATCCTTCTTGTAAAATGCTTCAAAAACATCTTTCCCCTGGATAAACCTAAACAAAACTAAAACTTTATCAAGTGTACCCTCCAACTCATCTTCAGAAGTACCCTTGTTTCCAGCACGAAGTTTCTCATCCAAAAACTTAGCAATCAGCTCTGCTGGACGGTTCTGCAGGTAGGAAAATTGGATGGTTAGTCAGGAAACTGGAAGTACATCATGTTAAAAAAAAAAAATGTACAAGCTAACCATATAACCAAACAGTAAAAAGTAGATAAACACAGAAAATCGATAACAATAGAACAGCAAGAAATGGTGAAATATCTATCATGATCAAACACAAAGTATAATCTCTTAACCTAGTTTGAAGACCAAAATTTCATCCATAAATAATTACTGCATCCATGTGAATAAGGAAACAAGGACACACAAACCTGGCGAAGATTAATCAGATGCTCAAATGAATCCTTGATGGTATTGCAAAATGCTTCATTCTTGGCAAAGCTTTCTGCCAATATTGAGTCCAGAGAAGCCTTAAATTCTAATAAAGATGGAACCATATCCTTGTCCTTCTCTTCGTCCATAACAATGGCCTGCCCAGTTCTCCTAACATATGAACTAAGGGCCTGCTTTAATGATTCAAGGGCATTGACCCTCAAGAACAAGGAGTACATCCTCTGGAGGTCTTCAATTCTATGCCCATCCATCAGTACCATGAAACCCTGCCAAATGGCAAAATCTTCATTACTGACAGCACAAAGACACCCAGCACATATTACTAAGATAAAAACTCAAATATAGCAGCACCTTATCAAGAATCGCGGATATATGCCGCTCAAGAAGCTGCCTCTCTGTGGTTGCTATTAGCGGCTTCCTAGTGCTTGCGTCAAGGTAAAGTAAGCATCTGTCATGCTCCTCATGCAACCTTATCTGTAGGAATCCACAGCTTATAAGTTATAATGAACCTGCTGAACAGCCCAAAGCCCACCACTAACACACCTGGATATTAAAAAAAAAACAGAAGTACCTCGACATGCTTCAAGTAATCTGGAACGTCCGATTGCTGCATGTACTTCATGCCTTCAGTAGCATAAAATTCAGATGTGCATTCAAGGAATGGTCTCTCAAAGCTCTCTGGATAAATTCCAAGAGCCGTAAACATCTTCAGAAGATGGTTCAGTAGTGTCCTATCAACTGCTTCACCTAATCTGACAGCCACAAACAGATGCGTAAGCTTGAATTCTAAAGGCAAACAAAAATACAGATCTAACAAAGCTAACAGAGCCATATCCAATATCTTGACTCCTGAGTCCTGATTGTCCAAAAATGAAGATTCCCAACTACAGGTGTAAGACCAATACTTCAACCACTTTGAAAATTCATCAAAGCAAGCAGTACCAAATCACTAGTACTAATTAAAAATATAAAATTTCACGACATTTTATTGAACCAACCATAGATCTGCAATCAAGGGTTATCTAATCCAGAGGGGGAAACATGGCAAATGAGCGGGGACACACAACACATACATAACCAGCTAACACTCAACTATCTAAGTTGACAACTGGTAATCTAAAAACAAATGCAAAAGCAAAACATGAAGTACCTTTCTCTTTGAATCATCTGCAGAAGGCCATTTACTGTCTTATTCTCAACTTCAGGAGATGATGAAAGATGTCGTCGGAAAAGCTGCAATCCCATATCCCAAAGAGACCGCACATTGGGGGTTTGTTTAACATATGTTCTATCTAGATACAATGCAATCCCCCTAATCATCAGCATCTGGTCACAGAAGTCCTGCCAGCATCTCTCAACGAGTGATAAGAAAACTAGCAAATCTGGGCTTTGGCCAACCAAGGATTGTAGGGCTGCAGAAATGTGAGTCTCGCACTCATTTTCAATACGCTGATATAAACTTCCCCCCATCTTGTGCAGGCAAAGATCATTGACAGCCTGCAAATCAAGACATCAATTTAACATTAACCAAAAGAAGGTAATCAATAGACAACTTGTATGTTCATTAACAAAATAAGAAGAATGTAGGATCCTGCACCTGATAAAGGTTCTCCAGTTCACAAGAAGCTGGTTGCTTTAAGAATATAGCTTTAATTGCTGACTGCAGCTTCGCCCATGTATTCTCCTCGAAGTTTGAAGGCAGTGTGGGTTTAGCTTCATTTGGCGATAAAGTACAAAATTCAACGAGATATTATTTAGAAGGAGGAAAAGGCTGTCTGCCAAGTGATTTGTATTGTAGGCTGTACAGCCATGAGAAACTTCCATAGAAAATAAACTTTGACAAAAAGACAACTAACAGAGCTAGAAGTTGCCACTTGCCACCAAGATGTGTAGGCCTGTGCTGTTGGTAATACACCGCCTCAATGTGCATAAAACATAGCAATCAAGACTAAGGGGACAACCCATTTCTAAGCCACTCATGCAACTGTGAGCTAATAACAGCTATAAATGAAGTGAATACATGAAAAATCTGACATGGGCAGAGAAACATAATCCCAAGCTAGGTAAGTCATTTCCATATTTAATCAGATCAATGAACTATCAACTATGCCAATGCCAGGGTCTATAACAAAAACCTAAGTATATGACAAACGGAACCCCTGTTCAAGGATGTGTAACCCTCCTATTGCCATCTCATGCATGACAAAATATCAAAACCTAATAGCTGACTGTCCCAAATGACACGAAATTGCACAATTTAACATAACACTAACTGAACCGAAGTTTAGACTACGCTGAATTAACAGAGCAACAATCCCAAATGAACGAACACGAGCCTATGAATGTCTTGACAGTGTAGGTAAAGAAGGAAACTGCTGCCAGCACGGATCCATAGAAGAAAGCAAAGATCAGCGCTTCAGCATTTTATCAAGGTCAATTCCCGAGTCCAAGCTTAATCAATCAGCTAGTCGAACTATCTCTCTAATGGGATTATAAAAAACCCCTTGATTAATTTTGACAGCGAAAAAAGAGATCATCCCATTCTCGGCCTCAAATTGCGACGAGAAGAAAGTACGGGGGAGCGAATTGGTACCTTTAAGGAGCTTGATGACAAGCTTCTTGGCCGGTTGGGGAAGGATGGCCTTTTTGCGAGACAAATTAGCTGCGGCGGGAGGAGTGGCATCGACGAGCTTAGGATCGTCGTCGAGGGCCATGGAGGAAGGCTCGAAGAGGACATCGTTATCGGCGGAATTAGGAGCGCTGAAATGGTGGTGGAGACCGTTCTTGTTGGAGGAGGGGTCGAGAGGAGAGCAGGCGGAGAGGGCCTGAGACTTGGCCTTCTTCATCGGGGGGAAACTAGAGGAGGAGCCGGCGGCGGTGGAGGAAGACGTGGTGGCAGCAGCAGTGGCAGAGCGTTTGGTGGGGAGAGACATTAACAAAAACAAAAAAAGTGACCTCTCAGTAAGGCATTGTAAGAGTTTTTAGAAAAAATAATCCAAAGGATAACTGAAAAGGTGTTCTTTTTTAATTATAAGGAAGAACATGGCTAAAATGAAGAGAAAAGAGTATTGGGCCGAGACTCAGCCACTGCTGGGTCCGTTTCGTCGGTTTCCATGAGGCCCATGCAGTCCGCGGCATACAGCCGTATCCGGAGACTCTTTTACCCTTCTTGTATTTGTTCTCGTTGTAGCGTGGCTAAATGGTCTGGTCCGGTTAAATTGGATCAAATTGATCTGGTCCGGTTCGATCTTTTTTAAAATATAAGAACCAAAAATTGGATTGGATACGGTCCGGTCTTAACCTGGTTTGATCCCAATTCGGTCTTGATTTTATATTGAGCTTGTGGGGATTTGAGTGGCCTAAGGCCTGAAAAGGTGAGGAGTTGGTTAAGTTTTGCACTAAGTGCAAAGGTTTGTGACCGTTTATGCAAATTACCCTTAAGGTTTTGGTGTTGAGCTCTCTTATCCGGTCTTTATCCAGTTTTCGATCCGGTCCCGAACGGTTTTTTTACCTCAAATCTAAGCCCAAAAATTGGATTGGATTGTATACTATCCGGTCCCAGTCCGGGTTATATGGTCCGATTTCGGGTAAAACCAAAAAACCCGGACCAAATACCCAACCCTAGTAGCATACAGCCATATCCGGATTACTTTATGATTACCTATTTGTGGAACGGAAGAGAAAGCAAGTGAGAGTGAAGGGATTGGGATTCTACTTGATTAGGACTGACCCACTAATCTGATTCTTCCCGACCCGCCCCAACCTAAAGGATCAGAAAGAGTCAATAAGAAAACACGAACGGAGAGGATTAGTCATATATCTTGACCCTTCAGACGTGGGTCAAACAGGATCAAGGTTGGGTGAGGGCAATTTTTAGCGTTAAGCAGAGTTCTGGGTTGAATAACTTTACTTGGGCCTAGAAATTGGTGTCAGTGCAAACTGCATTTTTTATTATACCATCATCAATCATCATTGAATTGGTCCTGGGTATCCCTCCCCGTTGTCGGTCTGAATTCTAATGATGGCTTCGTTCCTTGTACCAGCCATATTAGTGAGTTGTCATCTCGAGCATGATTTGCCTATGTACAAATGATACAATTAGAGTATGAAACTAAATTCAAAGAAAAGGAAAAGAGAATTCTATCACATGCCAATAAGTACACACATAATAGTCGAAGCTAAGTGAAAGTCATTACTCGCACATCACTTTTCAAAATTACAGACTAAACAATGACTAGAATGGCACTGAAACTACCAAGAATCATGGATGAGACAACTTGTCAAATTAAATAATCCTTACACTGAAACTACCTTCTAACTTGAAATAAGACATGCTCACAGTTCATAGCTCTCTTCTCATTATGAATTGGTTGCAGCTCGTCCTTATCACTGCCTCCCAAGCTCAATTCAAATAGAATAGAGACTGTAATGTAAGATAACCATATTCTTACTGATCATAATTCCTTTCTTCACTCCATTTTTGTCGGAGAAAAGAGTTATCCCCCTCTCCTGCATTTCCCTTTCCCTTTATCTTCTCCCTCTTCCTCACAAATCGATCACTAAACCAGCAACAACAACACAAAAATAGCCTTCGCCTCTGCCATCTCCATCACTGAACGCGTTGGTGGCAAGACAGGACTGCAGAAGCAAAATTTTCTAAAATCAAACTAAATTTTTTGATGGAGACTCAACCACGAAAAAAGAGTAAAACAACAATGCTAATAGTTCAGATGGTTGGTTTTGATGTTATACGTTGCTTTTGTTATGGTCTCTAGTATATCGACTGCAACAGAGATGTTTCCTCCAATCATCTTTATTGCACGATTTAGAAGCAACTCCTCCTGTTTGTGTCAAATGGAAGCATTCATGGGTTCTTAACTCCCTGTTACTGTAAAAGCAGCAGCAGCAAAGAAGTTTGACAACACAGCAAGCACCCAGGCAAAATGACACAATGTAGTAGGTGATACGTGTATCGAAGGTTTTGAGTTACTAAAGTTCATGTTAAATATAAACATGAATCAAAATGGATTATTCTATTAAGCAAACATCCCCTCTAACCATACAAAGATCAGATATCCAATTCACAAACAATTAAGCCATAAAAAATCATCAGACATCCAACATGCTTTTTCGCAAAGTTATGGACTCTTAAGGGTAACATTCATGGGTAGTCTGTTTCATAACTCTAGAGAGCACAGTAAGAAGCCACCAGCCAGACATAGTGCGGTAGGAGAATATGATTCTAATTCACAATTTCTCACCACCGGAAGTAAGAACATACCATAATAAACGTAGCGTTCATGGGTGGTCTGTTTCATAGCACTACTACACAATTTGTTTAAAAAGAAAGAAAGGTATTTAGCATAACGGCGGAACAACTTTACAGGCCAACAACGGCAACATGCTGCAACCACCAAAACTGGTATCACAATTCATAGGGAAAATCAAAAGATTTACTCTCAAATTAAGCAGTTACAACATCGACCAATCGTCAAGCACATACACCATCACAAAAGTCACGGAACCTGATTCACAAAGCATTCAAACATTTGAGGACATTGCTGCAAAGGTACAACTTATATGTCTTCTTTCCAAGCCATTTCCATCAACATGCTAATAAATTTGCAATGCATAAAACAAACGGATCAACAAACTGTCGCCTCCATTATTGATTCAATTAGTATGTAATCATTTTCATTCTATTTTAATATGCATCTCTATTCAATTTCATAACATATTACAACAGCTTAACAAAGCTCAAGGCCCATCAAAGGACAGAGCAAGTACCAGCACCAGCCAAACACAGCTTCAAGCAATTGCAACCACAAATGCAAACCAGATGACCAAAATGGAAGAAGCGCCAAAAACAATGGATAAAGCAAAAAAGAAACGCAAAGCTATAGTCGAACCAGCAAACCACAGCACAGTTGAAGTCAAGTGCTACAAAAGGCGCAAGAAAACTTTGGTTATATCAGACCCAGAGTAACACCAACACCTAGGAGCACCACATCACACCAACGAAACATCTACCTATATACTATGTATATACATATTTCTTTACAAGGACAAAAGCCTTTAGTTGTGTTCATAAATAAGATGTAAAGGCTTATCTATCCTATTATATATGTTAGATATTTATGTACAGCAACAAAAGCCTTCAATTATGTGTATAAGTAAAATGTAAGGCTTTTCTAAGTATTATATTACATAATTATGTTAGGGCGCGATAATTGGCTGCTTACTGGGTTGCAGCGCATGGCTGCTACCCATTGACGTGTCAGCATACAATTGGTTCATAGAATTAACATTTAATTATTAAACTTAATAACAAGGACGGGAGACGGAACGGACGGAATCCTTTTTCTTGGATGGAGAAGCAACCAAACGGTGCTGTGTCTTTAACTTTTATTTCATTATTATATTCTATTATATATTTCTTTTATTAATTGGAAAAAGACATATAATAAAATTAAACACAGAGGTGTTGCCTCTTTTGTACATGCATTCCAGCCTAATATTATATACCTCCATGTCTCATTTTGTCTTCAACCTCACGGTCAATACTTTTCACCTTCTTTATGTACTATTAGAAGCATATTAAATTGTACCATATATGCCCAATATATTTTGTTTACAAATAATTTTATATAGATATAATCTAAAATTTAGAGAACATACTATCAAATGCATTCAGTATAGTAGAATACCACAAAGGCCAAAGCATCTATCCCAAACAAATTGTACCAAAAAACAAAAGTACGAAATTCATCCCCTAAATGCCAAAAATAAATCATATGAAAATAATCTCTTCAGACATAATAATAATCTTACTAAGGTACCAAGAAAAAATAAACATTATCAGTGTTCAGGATCGTATATGTGTGGATTTGATATGTCCTGCAAAAAATAAGATAAGAATGATATTAGTCTTGAAATTTTCAATAAAATCAAAATAAATAAATAAATAATAAAATTGAATTCATACCTGTAACAATTGTTTGAATGATATATTGCTTACACAAGGTGTAGATTCCAAGTTTTCTCCAGCTGAACTAATAATTGATCTTTGAAATTGATCATTGTTCATCACCTAAAATCAACCAATTGTTAAGATATTATTCATATGATATTTTCACTTATCTCATTATAAAAACACTATCATATTTCTTTGAAATATAAAACAGACAAAGAAAAACCTGATTATTCTGTATTTGCACTTCAATACTGCTTTCTACTTGTCGAGAAGAACTAGCTTTCACCTTCTTACCCTGTATAATAAATAATATATAGTGAATAACTAATATAAATAAATATTATAATAGTTTTATATTATAAAAACAAACAAGGGAGGGGTAGAACCTTTGATTTTGATTGAACTTTGTGACTTTTTTGTCGCTCTAATGCACCTCTAATTCTTCCTTTTGGTCGTCCAATAGTAGCTTTTGATTTAACTCCGGCTACACTTGGATACTCTTCTTCATTATTAGAACATAATATCTCATTAGAAGTTCCACCATTTGAGCACTTCTTCATTTCCTGCAAATCCTTCAGCAAATTTGAAAAAACTTCACTTGCATGCTCATACATTCTGTCGCTCTCAGCTGCCAGTGCAGATATCTCTCGAAAATTATAATGCATATTGAAGTAACGCTTCCCTGTGAGTTTCTCAGAACTTCCCTCCACTCGAACTGAACTTCTCAAATCCCCATCTTTTGCATCCTTTGTCCATCTCTTTGATATATATTGCTGTGGGATGTGCTTTATATTTTTCTTGTCAATAACTTTCAAAGCATGAGCACATAAAATCCCCACAAACTCAAACTTCATGCAACTACATTCAACTGCTTGTGATGAAGACTCAAACCATACACGATGCCCTGCACCTCTACCATCATATTTCACTTTATATTCCACCCGACCTTCAGTTTTGCTGATCTTATCAATCGTACAATCCCAAACTTTCATATATTCTTCTTCGAACAACTTAAAGAATTTAGGAGTGTACACTTCTGATGCATGCCTCAACATCTCAACGTCAGTTTTTAACACAGGGCGGGTGTCCCTCATTTTGAACTCTGCAAGCAACTCTTGGTACCTTCTATCTTCTACCAACTTGTTATAATGGTAAAAAAAAGTAACCATATTGTGCTTCGGCTTCAGATACTTTTTTAGCACACTGTTAATTGATTCACTACGCTGTGTACTTTTCATATCAGCAGTAAACATATGACGTCCATAAACCATAGCCCACTTTTCTTTTATTGAAAATATACCTTGCAACCATTCATTGTTCAGCAGACCATACTTGTTAAGCATATCATCCCAACCTTTAAGCCATTCATCTTCATCTTCACCATCATATATACATGAACTAAAATCACTAGAGAATTGGTCGGATCCGTGAAACACATGGCTCAAGTGCTTAGCAGCATTTTGATAAATATGCCAAACACATAAACGATGATGAGTTTCAGTAAATACCTCTTCGATTGCTTTGGCCATTGCAGCTGATTGATCTGTCAAAATGGTCTTAGGTTGCTTTCCATCCATTGCACCCAAAAATGCTTCAAACAACCACTTGAAGGAAGTGATTGTTTCATCATAGAGTAATGCTGCCCCAAAAATTACTGTTTGCTTCAGATGATTGACTCCAACAAATGGAGCAAATGGTCGACCATATTCATTAGTTCTATAAGTGGTATCAAAGCATAGAACATCTCCAAAGTACTTGTAGTCAATGATTGACCTACCATCAACCCAGAACATATTCATGATAAAATCATCATCATCAAGTTGCACCGAATAAAAAAATGATGGATCGGCTGATTGTGCTTTACTAAAATAATCCATAATTGCCGGACCATCTCCCTTTATCATTGTAGCCTTTCTTTGGGTAGCAATATAGTTTCTATAGTCTGAATCTAGAAACCCGTTGTTTTCACGACCTCCATTCTGAATTGCTAGTAAATCAATAGTTGCTTTGATTGGTAACCCAGCTCTCTCAGCATCATCTGCAATAGCCTTCTGAGCATAACTTATCTTCCTGTTGGATCTCAACATGTGCTTCATGGGAGTGGGAGCAAGTTCATGGTTATGATCTCCTTCAAAAGAAACAACCTCTAGCAAGCCATCATTTTTTAGTTGGCATGTCATATGTGCCAAACATCCAATTCTTGAAATTGGTCGCTCAAAAGCCACATACTCACGCCTTTTATCAAACCCTTTTTCACCTTCTTTAGAACAGCAAAATATTCTTCTCTTCACTTGCCCGACTTGATTTCGCTTTATATAGTCCTTCCTTACACTGAAACCAATACTATGGGCATATGCTTTATAAAATTCATAAGCACTATCATCACTATCGAACTTCATACCTATACATGGCACTTCAACTTTTTCCGCAAAACTCATATGTGTTCCTCTTTACAAGAAATACAAGTTTCACAAAGAAAACCTGCATACACAAACAACAAAATAAAAATTTAAATTAATATTAACCTAATGAAAAGCTTTTCCTTTCATATATGTTGGTTGTGTACCGTAAAACAAAACCAGTTCATATTAATGAAAAACCATCATATTTAATTAGACTAGTTTTAGATGAACTCCTAGCATCCATATCTTACCTTTTCGACTTGATTTGGAGGTCTCCGAATCTCAGAAAGCTAGCGTCGAAGGCAGTCAAAGTAGTAGTAGAGATTATTAACGCAAACTGTCTTCCAGTTGCGGGCGTTGGAGGAGTTGAATGCAATTTCACAATGGATACTAGAGCTAGGAAGAAGCCGGCAGTGAGAAGAAAAGATGTCGTCGTCGGCGCTGATTTGAAATCTGAGTACGCAATAAAACCTAAAGAGGCTGCACCTCTGTGTTTAATTTTATTATATGTCTTTTTCCAATTAATAAAAGAAATATATAATAGAATATAATAATGGAATAAAAGTTAAAGACACAGCACCGTTTGGTTGCTTCTCCGTCCAAGAAAAAGGATTCCGTCCGTTCCGTCTCCCGTCCTTGTTATTAAGTTTAATAATTAAATGTTAATTCTATGAACCAATTGTATGCTGGCACGTCAATGGGTAGCAGCCATGCGCTGCAACCCAGTAAGCAGCCAATTATCGCCCATTATGTTAAACACCAAAAGCCTTTTACGCTTCAGTTTAGTACAATAAATGGGGTTCTTACTTAATTATGCATATGCCATAGCACAAAATCCTTTTTGGCAGAATTTGTACAGACCAACAAGCTATTAAATACGTGTTAATCATTAAACCAAAAGAACCCTTCAATGTAAACACGCAGCACAGTACATGCACACAATCAAGATTCCACACCGCACACATACGATAAGCCAAACTTACGGGAACAAATAATGAACCAAGAAAGACTGATTATGTTGTACCCTCTTATCATAGGCCCTTTTAGAAGAAGAGACAGAATAAAGGGGGAAGCTTACTTGTAGTCTGAAATGACCAGAATGTCAATAATCAACTCGACGCTTCAAAGAATTCGATGGGGAAACCTTTGATTGTTGAAAGGAAAACATAATTGAAGGCAGAAGAGCTAAATGTCTCTGAAATATCACAATGTATATTAATTTGGGCGAATGAGCTGAAGCAGGGGGAGAAGAGATGCTGGAAATTAATTTGGGCGGTACATGTATATTGCATTCATGTCATCCGCAGGGAGAAAGGAATTGAGTGATTGAGTTGGTAGTTGGTGAGAGGAGAACGAATGGGTTTCAGGGGAGGGAGGGGAATAGCTCGTACTGTTTGCTGGGAGGCGCATGAATGAAACCAGCACATGAAGATAGCGTTTATCGTAGGGGGAAACCGCCAGCTGAAGTCCCAGCCACGGTAGACGTTGTTCGCACAACCCCTGCTAGGAAAAAAGGTCCATCATCAACCTAGAATCACAACCACGAAGAACTCATCTTAAACCTACATGGAATCGAAAATAGATTTCGGCGGTGAAGACGAAGAACGGAGAGTTCGATTACCTAACTAAGCTTAACCCTACATGGAACCGAAAATAGATTTCTACCTGATTTCAGGGGTGAAGATGGAGGACGGAGAGAGCGCTGCTCGGATGCCTTTCTAATTTCGGCGGTGAAGACGGAGGACGGAGAGAGCGCTGCTCGGATTGATTGCTTAAAAAAATCAGCCGGCCCGTTGAACGTCGCAATAGGAGTCGAGCCAATTTTTTCGTTTCCGAAACTACCCCTCCGAGAAACGCTATGGAGGCAGGGATTTTGAAATGGGGCTCCTGTTTTTCCCTTCAGCGTATTATTTTATGTGTAGAGTTAGTAAAATAATGTACGGAAAAGTTACGTATAAAATACGTACAGGTATTACACTTCGTCTCTAAGCTAAAGTTACGTTTAATAGTACGTTAATTGTTATAAATATATAAAATTAATTATTTTTAAAATAAATAAATATATAAATAATAGTACAGTTAACAATTTAATTCATAAAATACGGATAATAAACGTGTTATATGGGTTTTATACGTGTTTAGTACGGGAGCCATCAAATGAACAGGGAAAAATGAAACGACTTTACAATAATACGGATACAGAAGTTTTAAATGGATAAAATACGTACGAGTATATATACGTGTATTAAACGAAGTATTTACTAACTATGATTGTAGAATCTTAGTAGCTTATGTCATACGGGTGGACATTCAGTCGGTTCGGATCAAACCAAACTGAACATGTTGAGTTATAGGGCCCAACCGCAGTGGGCCAATTGAACATATTATTATTATCTACGTATGTATAGGAGTAGGGTTAGCGGCCTAGGGTTTTCGAATATGAAAACCTATATATAATGATGTAAACTGTACAAGCCGATTAAGTCAATAAGAGAGAACTACTTGCTTCGGCCGCGGACTAGTCTCGTTCATCTTGAACGAGGAAACCACGTAAACCTCTGTGTCATTCCTATTTCTGATTCTGTTTCGTTAGTTTACATGGTATCAGAGCCTACGATGGATTCCGATCATATCTCAGTTAAGCTTACCTCAAAGAACTATGCTCTTCGGGAATTTCAGTTCCGGATTTATATTTAAGGAAAGAACTGCTGGGGAATATCGATGGCACCGATCAGAAGCCCGACGCTACCACCGCGTCTTCCGAATCTATTCGCAAGTGGAGTCTTGACGATGCCAAGGTCAAGACCGCGATCCTGAACTCTGTTGATCCAACGATTATTCTGGGACTTTCCCTTCTTCCCACCGCTGCTTTCATGTGGAAGCATCTTGCAGAGACCTACGCCACAATAACCCTGCTCGTCAATATGAGATCGAGGTCGAGTTGGCCCAGCTTCACCAAGGAGATCGCGACATCGCCACATACTTCAACGCGGCTAGACAGCTATGGATTGAACAAGATTTGGTTGTTGGGTCCCTGATGAATGCTACTGCCTCGAAGGAGATGCAGGTTGAATGAGAGTGAACGAGGCTGTATCAATTCTTGATGCGTTTGCATCCCGCCTTTGAGCCTGTTCGTGCGACTCTCCTGAACCGCGAGACCTTGAAGACGGCGGAAGTTCTCAGCTACCTTATCTGAGAAGAGAGCCGGTTGAGAAAGCAAGCTGCATTTGACAGCCGCCCGGGACAAGGAGACGTTGTGTTCTCCGCTCGTGGCGTGGCGTGCGGTGTTCCCGCGAAAGATGTTGCTGCAGTGGATGATGTAGCTGACGACCAGGCCATGGCCTTTGCTGCTGGTCGCGACCAATTCCAGCGGCGTCTCTCATCGAGTGAGATAGAATGTCATTTTTTTGTACCAAAGGACATACTCAAAAGTTTTGCAGGACTCGCAATTTCTGTGTATATTGCAAGAAGTCTGGGCATATCATTCCCGACTGCCCAGTTCTCCAAGGTAGAATTCAAGAAGGCAGCTTGACTGGTGGTGCTTATGGATCCTCTCAACGCCGCCATGGTCCAGCCTATGTTGTCGCGCCTGTCACTACTGCGGATGGTCCCACTCTCTCAGCCGAGAATCTGGAAAAATTGATGGTTAAGGCTATTTCCTCTGTGTTTGCTTCCCTTCAAGTATCCGGTAAAATTCCTCCTTGGATTTTGGATTCGGCATGCTTTAATCATATAACGAGTAATGGGTCGATGCTTAACAATATTCATTCTGTTGATGGTTTGTCGTTACAAGTTGTTAATGGTGCTCGTATGTAGGGGTGGAAATCGGTACGGTATCGGTATCCCCATACCAAATACCGAATTACACCCTAAAGTCAATTCCAATCCCAATCCCTAAATAATTTCGGTATCCCAACCCCAATCCCTAAATATTTTGGTATCCCAATCGGTACTTCGTATCTCAATCGATACCTAAATATTTTGGTATCCCTAATTAATTAAATACATAAATTAGATTTGATTGTTTAATTTAGGGCAAAGAGACTAAGCAAAGAGTCTTGAGTTTGCCTAAAGCTAGGATATGGATAAGGAGAATAGAGGAGATGTGACATCTCAAATTCTTGTCATGGTAATCCTTAATTTGACGAATTGGAGGTTGAGAGACGACTAATACTAGTGTTTGTTTTTTGGTGTTATTAAAATAACAAGATATTAGGTGAGAAACGAGAATGACTTAATCTGGAAAGTCAAAATTGAGTTGGATGGGGGCTTCTAAGTTGTGAAAGAGTGAGTAATACTAAAGGTTGTGTGTTATATTTCATTAATTTTTAATTTTCAGTATTTCGGTATATACCGATCCCAATCCCGAATACCGAATAGCACTCCAAAATCAATCCCAATCCCTAAAAAATAAACCGGTATTTGGTAATACCAAATAGTGATAAATTCGGTATGGTATTCGGTTTATCCAAAATACCGGTACCAAACTTCCAGCCCTACTCAAATGGATGTTCATGGGATGGGTAATGTTCAGGGTTCTAAGATACATCTTCCTGATACGTTACATGTGCCTAATGTTGTTCCGAATTTGGTTTTTGTTGGTCAGCTTACTGATCAGGGTTGTCGTGTTGTATTTGCTCCTTCTTGTTGTTCTGTTCAAGATCTGACGATGGGAGGGAGATCGGTCGGGGGCGTAAATGTGGTCGCATATTTCACCTGGATGCATTAGAGGGCACATCCACACCATCATCATCATCTTTGTCATCACCTTCTGATTCTCGGTTTTCTCTTCCTCATTCAGTGTCTAGGGTTGAGTCTTTGCCTGTTTTTCGAGTATTGCCGAACATAAATTTCATTTATGGCAAGCACGTTTGGGACATCCCCATTCTGGTTGGCTTATGACTATGTTTAAGCAACGATTGTTTGGTCCTAATGTTTTGGCTGGATGTTCTTCAAAATTATCTTGTTGTGGTTGTGTTGAAGCCAAAACTACATGTATGTCCTTTCCTTCAAGCCAGAGTGTGATTACAGAACCATTTCATTTGATTCATACAGATCTTTGGGGAGCTAGTCATGTTACCTCTCTTCATGGGTATAAATATTTTGCTCTTTTTATTGACCTTGCGACGAGGTATACATGGGTTTATTTTTTGCGTCTTAAATTGAATATTTTATCAGTTGCCAATGAATTTCACTATGGTTAAGACGCAATTTGGTAAACTCGTGCGGGTCATTCGCTCTTATGAAAGTGGGGAGTGTAGCTCCACTCCCTTGCTATCATTGTATAAGTCACTGGGCATTCTTTCCCAAAAATCGTGCTCTGGCGTTTTGCAACAAAATGGCTTGGTTGAACGGAAGAACAAGCATGTCTTAGAAGTCACTCGTGATTTGTAGTTGTCTTCTCGTGTCCCTTCCTCTTTTTTGGCCTAAAATTGTCTCCACTGCTGTTCGTGTTATTAATTATCAAATGACCACGGTTTTGGGCAGTCTAGTCCGTATTTCAAGTTATTTTCAAAACATCCTCCTTATTCGCGTCTTCGTGTCTTTGGTTGTACCTGTTTTGTTCTGCTTCCTCGGTCTGAACGTACCAAGCTTACCTCCAATACAACTAGGTGTTTTTCTTGGGTACAATGATGTCCATAAGGGATACCTTTGATTCGATCATGTCCTTCAATGTGTCCGTACATCATGCAATGTAGTCTTTTATGAGAATCTCATGTACTACTCCCAGTCCTCCTCATCTCCTTCGTTGTTTGATACCGCCTTGGGACCTCCTTCCTTTTCTGATGATGATGGCGTGCTCCATGAAGATGACCACATCCCTGCAGATTTGGATGCTCCTCCCTCCTTGCTACCCGCCTACTCCACCTTCACGACCACCGTGATAATCGGCTTTAACATATAGAATTCTTGGACTTTATGTGATTATCCCATGATATGTTTTAGCCAATTGGTGCTATTTTAGGGCTCGCTAAACCGGAAATGGTTGAAAAACCATTTCTGCCTAGTGCCATGAGTTTGATGTATTACAGGTGAAGAAAGCACGAAAAAAGTAGCGAGTGCACAAGCAATCAATCGGGCTCAAATCACTGGTCGAATATTTACTTGGGCTTTTGGAAGGAAGAGTGGGCCGGAGGTTTTTTGGTGATATGGGGAGGACTAGTTTTGGACTGAGGTGATTAATGGAGGGGGAATTATTTGGGCCATTCTTTTAATTAATTGGACACACATAATTGGTCCTTGAGTGGGCTATTTTGGCTGGGGCGGAATTATACGAGGGGAGAAGCAATATGAGGACGGGAAATTTAATTGGGAGAGGCAATTAGCTGGCGGCGTACAGGGAATCTCTTGGAATAAGAAAAGAGAAGGCAGCAGGGAGTTTGGGAACGAAATAAAAGGGGACGGAAGGAAAGAAAGGAGAAGGGTGAAATTAATCAAAGGGAGCGGAACTCTTGGGGGAATTATTCCGAGGGAATTCTCTTTGAGGGCAATTGGAAAAGGACGAAGGGAAAAATTAACGAGTGGAGAGAGTTCTTTTGGGGCGAAAGCAGCATCGCAGGGAATTGCGAAGGCGTCGAGCGGAGAGAGCTGGGCGATCGCAGCATTTGTTCAGCAACGCAGCTTGGAATTTATCGAGTATTATCACCACTTTATTTTAATTAGTAGTATGATGAATAAGAACATGATTGTGTGTTTTATTTTCGTCATGAACCAAAACCCCAATTTCTGGGGGAAACACCATAGGATGTAGTTATTTCTTGATTTGATGGATTGATTCATATTTCTTTTCTTCCAATCTCTATTGCATTAAATTACTTAATGCTTTGTGTTGACTGGCCACCAATACATTGAATCATAGTTAATTAGGTTATTAGCGACAATGAAACCCTATTAACTGAACATGTTTCATGTGACATAGTAACTTATCGAAGCGACAGTGGATTAAATAAGGTGCTATGCGGTCTTAAATAGGATATCGATCTTCAGGCTAAATAATTAAGTTATTGAGCTACGACAGTAGGATTTGATTTAATTGTTTAGTACGTAGTAATTCCCGACAGGGATAGCTAGCACATTCGTGATATCCTGGCTGTAGAGAGTTGGATTAAATTGATAGGAATATGTGAATTAATCTGGATAGGATAGGTAGTGAGTCCCGGTGTTTCTCCCAGAGCTTTCTCCATTGAATTTCTCCCGACAATTTTCATTTAGTTAATTTTTTTATTTTATTTTACTTTTAGAAATTAGTCTCATGAAACTATTTTCACTTATAGTTTGCTCAAAAAAATTTGATAGAATATAAGGTTGTACCAGTCCCTGAGACGATACCCGGACTTTCCGGTTTACTACGAGATAGGAAATTGGCATATACGCTTTTGCCCTATCAAGTTTTTGGCGCCGTTGCCGGGGACTGCCATATCTTATTTTTATTGATTTTTGTGAGTGAACTATTTTGATATGGGTGTTAGTGTGCAGAAGAATTTTCAGGTTTATCCTCCTCGTGCATGCCTAGGAGGACGATCGACGATTTACTTCCACTAGATCCGGAGATCGAGAAGACCTGCCGACAGAACAGGAAGCAGGTCAAGTTAGGGAAGCAGCCAACCACAACTCCCAGGCCTTCCCTAACCCATAGTCGTCGACAGAGAGGACAGGCTTCATCACCTGTCATCCCTACACCACCAACACCACCACCTCGCATTATCGAGCCTGTCATCATGGCACAACAGGATCGTTCGATCAGGGCTCGCTTGAATCGAAGGACTGGAGCCCGAGCTTCATGTGTTGTCATTCCGGCTAGGGATGCAACCATGGAGATTACCCCAGCATTCATCAACATGATCACCAATGGGTATACTTTCTCTGGGGCTAGCAGTGAGGATCCTCACGAGCATCTTTGCCGGTTTGCGAGCATATGTGATACGATGAAGAGCCCAACTGTGTCTGATGATGCAATTCGTCTTCGGATGTTCTCATTCTCTCTGGTAGGGAATGCATCACACTAGTTTCAGAACTTAACACCATATTCCATCACGACATGGGCTCAGCTTGAGAAGGTCTTTCTGGATAAATACTTCCCACCTGTCTTGGCAATGAAGAGGCAAGAAGAGATTGTTACTTTCAAGCAGGCTAATGATGAGAGTCTGACTGAGGCATGGGAGCGCTATAAGGGGCTATTGATGAGATGCCCAAGCCATGCTTCTCGAAATGGTTTCACAAGCATGGAGGCACCAGCAGCATATGATCTGGTAGAGAAGATCTGTTCAGAAGCCACTGAATGGGGTAGTGAGACCAGTATTCGAAGAAGAGGAGGCTTGCATGAGATAAACAGAGTTGCGAGTCTAGAAGCCAAGATAGATGCTAAACTGGATTCCAAGTTCGATGCACTCAAACGAAGACTGGCCAAGATCGCTCTGGGTAGACAAGAGGAGGTTGCTTTATGTGAACTTTGCGAGGGTTCTCATCATAGGGATATGTGTCCATTGGGAGCTGCTCAGTTAGAAGATGTCCAGTATATCAATATTCCGCAAAGTCAAGGCCAGGGTGGTATGTATTCAAATACATATAACCCTCAATGGAGACATCACCCCAATATGTCATGGTCAAACAATAATCCAGCTGGTGTTCGAAACATCCCACCTCCTGGTTTTCAACAACAGCAGCTTCAACCAGAGAAGAAGCCCCAGCTGGAGGAGTTGATTTTGGCTCATATGCAGAAAACAGACAATAATTTCAAGGGCCTGGATCAATTTGTCACTCAACAGCTAGCCATCAACAATAATTTACAATCGTCTATGCTAGCTATGGAGAGGCAGATGGGACAGATGGCTCAAACTTTGGCAAATATGCAAGGCAGGATTCCTGGGACATTACCGGCTAATACCGAGAGGAATCCGAAGGACGCCATGGTTGTTGCTGTCACATTGAGGAGTGGAAAGGCCTTGGAGGATCCAGAGAGTTCAAGGAAGTCAACAAAATCTGAAAAAGAAGGAGTTGTAGAGGTAGAGGATGAAGAAAGTGCAAAAGCTGAAAAATCTGACTTGCACAGGCAAACTGCATGCAATCTTCCTGTGCATGAGCATGCTGCTCGTGTACCTCAAAAAGTGGAAAAATTGAAGAAGGAAGAGGTAAAGCCTTATGAACCTCCCGCACCATTCCCTCAAAGGTTAATGAAGCCCATGGAAGACCCAAACTTCAAGAAATTTGTGAATATCTTCAAGCAACTTCATATCAACATACCGTTGGCGGAGGCACTTGAACAGATGCCTACATATGCTAAATTCTTAAGGGAGTTGCTGACGAAGAAGCGCAAATGGGCTGATCTGGAGAAGGTAACCCTTACTTCTGAATGTAGTGCTGTGATTCAGAATAAATTACCAGAAAAGAGGGATGATCCGGGCAGCTTCACCATTCCATGTGTCATTGGAGGTACAGAATTCAATAAATCACTTTGTGATCTTGGAGCAGGAATTAATTTGATGCCATACTCAGTCTACAAGAAATTGGGATTGGGAGATGTTCTTAAGCCTACTTGGATCACTCTCCAATTGGCTGATCGATCAGTAAAAATTCCAAAAGGAGTGGTGGAGAATGTATTGGTGAAGGTGGGGAAGTTTATTCTCCCAACAGATTTTGTAATTCTGGAGATGGAAGAAGATCGGGGAGTGCCTCTAATTCTTGGCAGACCTTTTCTAGCAAACGGTGATGCACTCATCGATGTTGGGAGAGGCAAGTTGACATTCCGAGTAGGTAAGGAGGAGGAAATTTTTAATGTCTTTCAAGTTTATCATAATCATGATGCAATTGATGACCTTGAAAGTGGAGCTCGAGAAAGGAAAAATTCCTCCTCCTGTGATAGTAGACCACCAGAAGAACGATCACCTATCCTATCTGCTCAGATTCTGAAATCAAAGCAAGGGCATAAATCCTTGCCAGGGCACCTCAAGTATAGATATTTGGGTAAGGATTTCAATCTTCCTGTTATTATTCCTTCTTCACTGACATTGAAACAGGAAGAGTACTTGCTTGAGGCGCTGCAGTACCACCTACGCCTCACTAAAGGGTCTAACATGCCAGCTAAGAAGGTCATACCCAATTTTCGCACACCTGGCCCTGTTGAGGTGACTCATATGTTGGATGGAGGTTATGCGTTCTATCATTGCTCGGGAGGGTATTCTGGATACCTTTCCATACCCATTGGTTGAAAGCTCCATAAACGTCAGGCTGAGGACGTTAAACAAGCGCTTCTTGGGAGGCAACCCAAGGTAAGTCTTCTTTTCTTTATTTTTCTTTTTCGTTGTGTCAAACCGTGCATGTTTAGATTAGGAGTTGAACATTAGGGACAATGTTCCATCCTGAGTGTGGGGTGGCGAGTCTTAGTGTTTGTTTGTTTCTTTTGTCATGTGGTCGGTAAAAAAAATCCAAAAAAATAAAAAAAAAATTGCCATTAGGTTGAGCACAGCCAAACTGCATGCAGTTTGCCTGTGTAAAAAGCAGGCTGCCTGTGCAAAGCTAATGGCTAAAAAACACCTAAAAATTAAAAAAAATTAAAAACAAAACCTTGTACTCTTATGGTAACATGATGTAAATGAATGTGATGCGTGTGAAATGAGTTTGTGCTTGAATGAAATCATCGAAATCACCCCACTAGTGTTGAATTGCATGGTTCTTCACAATGAGCTTGATATTTTGACTGACTTGATGTGCTTTGAAGTAGCAAACTCTTTTAGCAACATTCTCTTTTGTGAGGATAGTGTAACGACTTTTGGTGAAGTAGTTAGGTGGAGAACATTGACCATTCGACATGTTTGGATACCGTGCTTACTTGCATCAATTGTGAGCTTTTGATTTTGCAACGAGTCTCTCTGTTTTGAAAGTTTTATGATGGGGTGAACTGTATCTTTATAAAAGAAAACACTACCTGACAAGTAAAATATAAGAAAGTTGCCATAACAATTAAAGTGTGGGTAAAAATGCCAAAATCGTGTGAGGCAATCACTCATTGCACATGGGGATGAGGAAAGATTCAATTGAGAATCGGTTCGCGACTGTACGATGTTGCTTATCAAGTACGATCCCCAGTTGAGTGAAGTGCCATTAGAGGATGCAATGACCCTCCACACGGACCGAGGAAAAGGAGTTGAAAGAAGCCCTTATGCGAGTGCTAAGAAGCAGAAATTGCTCTTGCTCGGTCACCGGTAGTAAGAAACAAATCCCACTTGTACTAAATACGACCTCTCGGCAAGCAAAAGTAGAAAGAGAGAAAGCCTCTCCTTGTCATAAAAGGTAGTGATGTGCTTAAAGTAAAATCATGTTTGCGAAAGGCTTCCCCCATTAGTTTTTGAGACTCATGCTTAATTGATTGCTTATGATTGGTGTGAGTAAGCCAGACTGTCCTCACGAGATATGCACTTCACTGATGTGGTTAGATTCTCCTAATAATTGTTGCACCATAAGTTGTTAACCACCCACTACCGACGATCGAAATTGAGTGTTGCTATTTGAGTTTTTGGATGAATTTGAGTCAGTCAATGGTTAAGGGTTGCAAAGACCTTGAGTGTGGGGTGAAAGGTATGATCATTAGAGCACAACTCGTCCTTTAAGAAAGAAACTACTGATTACAACAAGAGTACAAGGAAATTTTTTGTTTTGTTTTGAGTGTTTGAAGTTGAGTCTGTGGTGTGTCATTGTTTTGGATGGTTATGTGTTTGTGTTGTTTGAGTCGTTGCTTAGGGACAAGCAACAATTGAGTGTGGGGTTGTGATAATCGGCTTTAACATATCGAATTCTTGGACTTTATGTGATTATCCCATGATATGTTTTAGCCAGTTGGTGCTATTTTAGGGCTCGCTAAACCGGAAATGGTTGAAAAACCATTTCTGCCTAGTGCCATGAGTTTGATGTATTACAGGTGAAGAAAGCACGAAAAAAGTAGCGAGTGCACAAGCAATCAATCGGGCTCGAATAACTGGTGGAATATTTACTTGGGCTTTTGGAAGGAAGAGTGGGCCGGAGGTTTTTTGGTGATCTGGGGAGGACTAGTTTTGGACTGAGGTGATTAATGGAGGGGGAATTATTTGGGCCATTCTTTTAATTAATTGGACACACATAATTGGTCCTTGAGTGGGCTATTTTGGCTAGGGAGGAATTATACGAGGGGAGAAGCAATATGAGGACGGGCAATTTAATTGGGAGAGGCAATTAGCTGGCGGCGGACAGGGAATCTCTTGGAATAAGAAAAGAGAAGGCAGCAGGGAGTTTGGGAACGAAATAAAAGGGGACGGAAGGAAAGAAAGGAGAAGGGTGAAATTAATCAAAGGGAGCGGAACTCTTGGGGGAATTATTCTGAGGGAATTCTCTTTGAGGGCAATTGGAAAAGGACGAAGGGAAAAATTAACGAGTGGAGAGAGTTCTTTTGGGGCGAAAGCAGCAGCGCAGGGAATTGCGAAGGCGTCGAGCGGAGAGAGCTGGGCGATCGCAACATTTGTTCAGCAACGCAGCTTGGAATTTATCGAGTATTATCACCACTTTATTTTAATTAGTAGCATGATGAATAAGAACATGATTGTGTGTTTTATTTTCGTCTTGAACTAAATCCCAATTTCTGGGGGAAACACCATAGGATGTAGTTATTTCTTGATTTGATGGATTGATTCATATTTCTTTTCTTCCAATCTCTATTGCATGAAATTACTTAATGCTTTGTGTTGACTGGCCACCAATAGATTGAATCGTAGTTAATTAGGTTATTAGCGACAGTGAAACCCTATTAACTGAACATGTTTCATGTGACATAGTAACTTATCGAAGCGACGGTGGATTAAATAAGGTGCTATGCGGTCTTAAATAGGATATCGATCTTCATGCTAAATAATTAAGTCATTGAGCTACGACAGTAGGATTTGATTTAATTGTTTAGTACGTAGTAATTCCCGACAGGGATAGCTAGCACATTCGTGATATCCTGGCTGTAGAGAGTTGGATTAAATTGATAGGAATATGTGAATTAATCTGGATAGGATACGTAGTGAGTCCCGGTGTTTCTCCCAGAGCTTTCTCCATTGAATTTCTCCCGACAATTTTCATTTAGTTAATTTGTTTATTTTATTTTGCTTTTAGAAATTAGTCTCATTAAACTATCTTCACTTATAGTTTGCTCAAAAATTTGATAGAATATAAGGTTGTACCAGTCCCTGAGACGATACCCGGACTTTCCGGTTTACTACGAGATGGGAAATTGGCAAATACGCTTTTGCCCTATCACACCGCAACCCACACCACCGTCTCCAACTTCATCATTGGCGCACTCTCCTCCGCCTCCACCACCGCCTCCTCCACCACCTCTGCGGGGCTCCCTCCGCTCTACCCTTGGACAACCACCTCTTAGTTATAATGATTTTGTGACTTATGGCATTGACTCTATTCCTATTCCTACTCGGTTTTCACAGGCGCAGGGTGATCAGAATTGGGACAATGCTATGACTGAGGAGATTTCGACCCTTCATGCTAACCACACGTGGGATCTTGTTGATTGTCCTCCTCCTGAGGTTCCAGTGGTCGGCAGTCGCTGGGTCTAAATCATCAAGGTTCGGCTTGATGGTACACTTGAGCGTTTCCACGCACGTGTTGCCGCTCGGGGGTTTACACAGGAGTATGGCATTGACTTCACCAAGACTTTTGTTCTTGTGGCCAAGATGGTCACTATATGCTCTATGATTGCTGTTGTTTCTCTTTTATAGTGGCCTCTTCATCAGCTTGATGTGAAGAATGCCTTCTGAGATATCTACGGGGCATGACAGGAGTTGGTCTCTTCTTGCCATCCACCGGTGACTCGGATTATGCAGGGTGTGTAGACAGCCGAAGGTCTACCTCAAGTTGGTGTGTACAGCTTGGAGACTGTTTAAGAACCTCCCGCAGTATAACTATCATTGAACTTGAACTTGGTAAATTACAACCTGGCTTAACTGCAGTCTAGGGGGAACCATATCCGGGTGATCTTCTCAATTTGAAAACAACTTTTTACTGCTATGCTTGTTTGTTTGATTGGACCTTCACTACATTTTCATTGCTAAATAATAAAAATTCGCGGAGTAGTCATCACACCTAGGACCCGGGTCGACATTTAAACCCAAACCCGCTATACTACGTACTAGTAGGTGGTTGCGCTTGGCCATTTTCTAGTGTGACGGTAAAGGCGAATCAAGTTTTTGGCGCCGTTACCGGGGACGGCTAGGTTGTTGAAGAAACGTGATCTCTATTACTTTAGCATTTCCATTTCCGCATTGACTGTTTTCTTTTTTGCACTTGTGCCTTCACGGGTTTGCTTGCTTGGCTGTGTGCAGGTAGTGCATGACCCGTAGTCAGTGATATGATCCAAATTGGCCACTTCTACAAGTCACAATTACTTGCCAAAGAAGCTATCAAGGTTGGAAAGAAGAAAGGCAGAATTTGGCTAAGTCAAAATCCGTGTTCAGGGTACATACTTTGGAGGCATGGTTCTCTCAATTGGCTTGGTGGAAATTCCATTTCAAGGGTTTTTATTGTAGATAAAGTTTCCATGTTTCCAATGATATGCTTTTTGAAGCCAGATGATGTCATTAAGATTATTTTCCAAGACCTCAAAGTTGCTACCTCAAAACTGGAAAACTGCCAGAAAATGGCTAAGGCAGAAAACTGTTTTGTGAAGCCTAAAACTTCCAGGTAGCTCGTTTTTTAAAGTTGGTGACGGCGGGAACGAGGGGATCGACGAATTGAAAGCAATGGCTGATGTAGAATTATCAAATACACTCTCAGGAAGCTATCGAAACCATCCCATTGGCCTAGCGATGTCTGAAGTTAAAATTCCCAATTCGGAATTGAAGGTTCTGGGTGAGAGTTTGAAAACCAACGTAAGCGGGAAAGGAAGGAATGGCGATTCGACAACGAAGACGATGATTCGAGAAGGACACCCTGTCCAGATTGACGATTCAAAGGCTGGCGGATCTCGTGGACGCAGTGAATTAGATTGGAGATGGCTGAATCCGAAATTCCCAATTCCATGGATGAAGAACTCTGACCTAATTTTCCAGAATTACCAGTTTAGGAAGCCCTCTTCCGATCCAATTTGGGATCACTTCTGCGAAGCTTTTGACAAGAGGAACGATCAAGCTTTGAGGGCAAAGCTTTTTGAAGAGGGGGAGCCTGATATGATCCAAATTGGCCACTTCTAAAAAGTCACAATTACTTTCCAAAGAAGCTATCAAGGTTGGAAAGAAGAAAGGCAGAATTTGGCTAAGTCAAAATCCGTGTTCAGGGTACATACTTTGGAGGCATGGTTCTCTCAATTGGCTTGGTGGAAATTCCATTTCAAGGGTTTTTATTATAGATAAAGTTTCCATGTTTCCAATGATATGCTTTTTGAAGCCAGATGATGTCATTAAGATTATTTTCCAAGACCTCAAAGTTGCTACCTCAAAACTGGAAAACTGCCAGAAAATGGTAAGGCAGAAAACTGTTTTGTGAAGCCTACTTTGTAGCTCAATTCAAGGAGCATGGAGGGGAATCAAGTCAAAGAGCTTCCACAAAATGAAACTAGGTAAGTTTATCTACCAAGGGAAGGAATCGGATGAAAGATCGGAGTTCTGGAAGGCCTCGAACAAAAGGCATGAAGTTAGTACGAAAGCTGCTTTTGGACTGTTTGCTGGCAGCTTACTTGCGCTTGAAGAAAGAGAGTTTAAACCCGAATTTTTGTGTCCTTCTTAGTGTAGAATTTTACCTTAATTTTTTCCTAGTTATACTATGATTGTATTAGTTTTTATTTGCCTTTAAATACCGTTCTATTTCGTTGTAAAATTCAGACTTTGATTAATCGAAATTGAGAACCGTTTGGTTTGTGCAAGTTGCGACTTGTTTTGGGTTTGGTGGATTCCAAACTTGCTGAGCTTGTGTATCGATTGAATAGTCACTTAAATCGTGGTCGAGCAACTACCCTTTTATACCAATCGAGCTATCCCCAGGTGTGGATTTGTCCTTTTGGTTCCGTTTTATCCAAGTTCGTATTAAGAACGCTTCGTTCTTGATTCCAGCTCAATCGATTCCTCGATTGAGTTGTTAGCTGCGTGACTTTGATAAACATACACCCCCCAGGGGCGTATCAGTCAGTCGGGAGGTTTACTACCGTTAGATCCGGAGCTAGAACGCACCTGTCGCCAACTAAGGAGACAACAGCGAGCAAGACTGGCTACAGAGGAAGTGTGCATCGACGGCCACTTGAGCAGCGATTCTGAGGAGGAGTACGAGATGGACGGTGCGCAAAACCCGCCTCAGGGGATGCCTCTCCAGGTTCCCCCCAGTGAATAAGATCCTGGGGGAACAACCCAGTTCCCCAGGCAGATGGGGTTCAGCATCAACCTCCGCCGCCGGGTCCTACCATGGAGTATTACTACACTCCACAGGTCCTACCATGGAGTATTACTACACTCCACGGGTTCAGCATCATCCTTTATCCGCCCATTCCAGCGAACAACTTTGAGATCAAGCCATGCTGGATTCAACTAATTATATCTTCTATCCAGTTCCATGGCTTGAAGGATGAGGAGGCAAGAGTACAGTTTTCCCGGTTCCTGCAGCTGACAAATGGGTTCAAGATGAATGGTGTACCCGATGATGCGATCCGTCTCCACCTATTCCCCCATTCTCTGGCGGGGCATGCGAAGAGGTCGTTAGAGACCCAGCCCCCATTGTCCATCACTTCTTGGGACGATCTGGCCAACAAGTTCGTGCACAGGTATTATCCGGCATCGAAGACTACAAAGATTCAGCGGGAGATCACTCATTTTCGCCAAGAGCCAGATGTGTCACTTCGTGATGCATAGGAGCGGTACTCGGGATTTTTCTGGTAATGTCCCCATAATGGCTTCAGTGATGCATTCATCGCGGGGAACTTCTACAGTGCTCTCTCTTCGGAAAGACAGAGGGTGATTGAGTCTCTATGCCCAGGAGGAGACATTCTCACTAAGACTCCACCCGAGTGAAGCCAGATGATCAGTACCTTGGCTTCCAGAGATCATTCCTAAGGGAAGAGCACCAGAGGAAGGAGTTCCCGGGAACGTGGTGTGCACGCCATGGAGGCCAGATCCGGGCTAGAGCGGGAGGTGACCGAGTTGGTCCATACACTGAAGCAGCCCAACAGTCTTATTCCGGGCAGAGGGTTGGCCGGGCCTTCAGTTGCACAGTGCCAGTGGTGTGAGAGTTTAAACCATCTGGTGAAAGACTGCCAGGCTATGAAGGAGTCTTCTGCACCCCAGGAGCAGTTGGCCTTCATCGCCAATGCTCGGCGCCTTGACCCTTACAGCGGAACATATAATGAAGGGTGGCGCGAGCATCCCAACTTCTCCTTAAATAATAGCAACACCACTAAACCACCTGGTTTCCCAGCACCAGCTGGTGGTTTTCAGCAGAGGCAGCCTTACCAACCCAGACAGGGGCAACCATGTCAGCAACCGCAACGCCAGTATGCCGAGCCACTAGCACCTCCAGATAATTAGGTGAGCGAGCTGAAAAACATTCTAGCGGCATTCATGATAACCAGCCAGGCAAATTTTGTCAGGATGGATCAGAGCATTGCCTAACTGGAGGCAGGCCAGAGGAACCAATGTGCCATATTACAGGACCTCCAAAATCAGATTGGAGGAATAGCTCGTCAGAATAATACCAGGGCACCAGGAACTCTTCCTGCCACCACCGTCCCTAATGCGCGGGAGCCGCACCAGCAGCTGAATGGCATCACTACCAGAAGTGGCAAGCCAACAACGGTTGTACCTGCCCCGGCCAGGCAGAAGGAGCCACTACATGCTTCAGCACTTCCGGCCAGCGATGCAGAAGTAGGGATGGAGAAGGAAGCACCTGCTCCCAAGCCACATCGAGTGGTTAAGAAGCATGTTCCCCAGCTCCCTTTCCCCACTCGATTACACAAAGATAAGTTGTAGACAGAGTTTGCCAAATTCATGGCAATGCTGAAGCATGTCAACATCAGCCTGCCGTTCGTGGAGGCATTGTCGAAGATGCCCAAGTACGCAAAATTCATGAAGGATCTCCTTACCAGCAAAAAACGACTTGGGGATCTCTCGATAGTGATGTTGAGCGAGGAGTGCTCAACCATTCTGCATAGCAAGCTTCCAGAAAAGCAGAAGGACAGAGGTAATTTCACTATCTCTTGCTCCATTGGCAAATTACATGTAGAGAGGTCCCTGTCGAATCTAGGTGCTAGTATCAATGTTATCCCATACAAATTGTTCAAAAACTAGGCCTAAGTGAACCCGGCGCAACTAGGATGAGTATTCAATTTGCTGATCAATCTGTGGTTCATCCTAGGGGTATAGTGAAAGACCTCCTGGTTAAGGTTGGCAGATTTTATTATCCTGTGGATTTTGTTGTCTTAGACATCAATGAAGACACATAAGTGCCCCTTATACTAGGAAGGACCTTCTTGGCCACCGCCAGGGCCCTCATAGATGTCTGTGATGGGACTTTGGTTTTGAGAGATGGCGAGGAGCAGATAACTTTCTCTATTGATAATAATAATATGCCTGCTGCCTCGCATGTGCATGCTATTTCTCACCAGGTACACGAGCCTGTCGTGTATCCGTCTGTGGCTCTCATTTTGCAGGATCCCCCTCTCAATCCTTCGCCGCCACTCCCTTCGACCTCACTACCAAACAAAAAGATCAAGGAGGAGTGGCGGCCTAAGCCGCAGGTGGTTAAGCCTGCTCGGAAGAAAGGTGGCGACCACTATGAGCTGGTTCCACCTCCTGAACCACGACCGCTCTGGCCATCCGAGTACTCACTTGGTTGCATCCTGCCGGATGGCCAGGTCGAGCTGACAAATGGTGGTGGTCACACCCGTCGGGTGCATGGCCACCATCTGAAGCTGTACCTCAAGAGCGATATGGATCCGCTCTTAGGGGCACCTGTCCCTACACCCTCCTGAGCATCCACCATGGGCGTCCAGCTAAAAGACAGTAAAGAAGCGCTTGTGGGGAGGCAACCTCACCATGGTTTGTTTTCTTTTCTTTTGGATGATGTATTATTGGTCTGGCATTTGACCTAACGTATTTGTGCTTGAGTGCTTGTGTCTTTTTTAGCCTTGCCTTTGCACCGAGTGGTCCACCTTCCAGTCTCATTGCAGTCCGCGCATGCCGGTAACATCGTTCCCTTTATCTTTCCCTCTTCCCCATTGATGGCAATGTCGAACTTAAGTGTGTGTGTGTGGGGGGGGGGGGGGGGGGGGATCAGTGGCGGACCTACATTGCACCAAGTATTGTCAACTAACAAACCTTGGCTTTGAGTTTGGAACAAAATAATTAATGGAAATTTTATTTTATTGATGTTTGTATTGGAACCAATTACCAATTGACAAGCCTTAGAATTTTTAATTAATTTCTTTTGAACTAAAAACTAAAGGTTGTTATAAAATCAAAAATTAGATATTTATTATTACTAATTCTATACGAAATGAAATAAGTTCCATATCTATTAATTTAATTTATAATTCCAATTCATTACTTCTCCTGTTTTTTTATCGGAAAAACCCCTTTGATTACATTACTTGACCCAAATTCCCAACGGATGAGAGCAATTTCTTAGAGACATAGATTACTTTGTGTTATTAGGTACTATTTAAGAGATTCGAACTCCAGATCTACGGGTTCAAAGTTAGTGGTATTACCACTAGACCAATCCCTTGTTCGTAATGGATTGAACAATTTTGAAATGATTGTTTGGTTACACTTACTGAATTTTTTGTGAATCGCGACACGAATAAGAAGTTTATTTTTGAATTTTTTTGTACACAAAAACAATATGTGATTTGCTGTCAAAATAATGATGTAATGCACTTCATGAATTTTTTTTGTTAAATTATATATGTAATTTATTATTTTATATTCTTATTCTTGAATAGCCTTGAAGAATTTTGTGGGCCGCCACTAGGGGGAATGTTTCTATTTTGACTGATTAGATCTGTTTGTGTGCTTGGAGCCTAGTCCACTGTCCAAATTTCGATTTGAGGGCTCCAAGTACGTGTTCCTTGCAAATTGCCTGCTCAGTATGCTTTGAATTGACAGTCTCTGTTGTGCCGATTGATTTTGTGAATTAGTGGAGCTAAGACCGTTGAATTCATGTGGTAATGTTGACTTCGTGTGAATTGTGTTGTGGACTCGTGTATCTAACAGGGTGCTCATGTGGGAAATGAAAAGCAGTTGGTCCTCCATGTCGAAATCATTGAAATCTTAAACATGGGATAAGCCCAACGTGTGTGGCACTGTTCATTGCACAAAATCAGGTTTTGGAAGAGATTTTAGTGATCCTTAGTGTGGTACTCCTACAAGGTGAAGCTAAGTTGTCTCTAGTACAAGAAAAAATTTCACTCGTTGAACGGTTTGCCTACTCGAGGATGTGTTTTGAAGTAGGGGTGGGCATCCGGTTCGGTAAACCCGAACCAAACCAAGCCGAAACCGAATTGAACCGAAACCAAACTTTTGTTATTCGGTTCGGAATTCGGAAGAGAAATATGGGTAATTCGAAAACCAAGGTTCTCTCAACCGAACCGAGGTTCCGAATTCCGTACCGAAAACCGAAAAATTGCCCCAACAGTTGACATGTCATGAACCCCAAGCCCAAACCCAAGCCCAAAAGCCCCTTTGCCTATTGAAACCCTAGCCCAGTCCCATCTCCCTATCGGCCCATCCCGCAAAGTGCAAACCCTAGCCCAGATCTAACCCACTATCACTCATCCCCGTCTCACAACACAGCAGGCGTAGTCGCCGCCGTCAACCATTCCCCTCCTTCCCCTACCTCTTGGCTCTCCCTCTTCGACGACCGACGCCATCAAGCCACCACCTCCTTCACCGCCGAGTTAACCTTCATCATTGAAGTGATCTCCACCTGAATCGAAAACAGAGGCGATGACACTGAAGGTCGAAGGAGAATACAAACCCAAAAGATGTCATGCATGCTTGGATTTGAACTCGTATGAACCTTCATCATTGAAGTTATCACCATCGCCGCCATCAATCGCCGCCTGCAGCCGTCAATCGTCGCCTGCCGCCGTCAATCGTCGCCTGCCGCCATCCTTTAATTGGATTTCTTCATTTTCGAACCCTTAAAGATCTGTGTTGCTTCGAGACTAGAGTCAGAGATCTCTATCGTTCCTGTCGCGGCAGGTGCGTTGTGCTCGCCGTCGTCGGTCGCTGCCAGCTCGTTAATTGGTTGGAGGCAGAGGGGGGGGGGGAGATCAGAGGATTCAGCTGTGTTGTGCTCGCCATCGCCGGTCGCCGCTTTGTTAGTTGGTTGGAGGGAGAGAGAGGGTGGAAGATCGGAGGAGTCAGGGAGAAGTGAGAAGTGAGAGGGCAAAAGAGAGAGAGGGAGTAATTGAGGAGTCATGGAGAAGTGAGAAGATAGGGTAAATTGAGGCCTCCATTCGTTTTGCCCAGCGGCAGGAGCCAAAACGCAAGAGTTAGGTAGGCCAAAATGCAAAGAGCTGGCAGTTTCGATTTTGGGGGGAAAATCCGAACCGAACCGAGTTATAATTCGGTTAGGACAGACCGAACCGAATTATAATTAGGTTTCAATTCGGTTTGACTTGTGGATGGAATCGGAACCTCGATAATGGTCTGTTCTGTTCGGTTTGAACCGAACCGACCGAATGCCCACCCCTATTTTGAAGTGCACGGATAGAGCTTCCGACCCCCCTTAATTTCATTAACCCTCCACATGAGTTGAGGAAAAGGAGTTAAAAGAAGTACTCTGGCGAGTGCCAAATGTACAGAAATTGCTCTTGCTCGACTAATAAGGGTTGACAGTACAGACGACTGCAGTTGGAACCCCCACCAAGTGAAAAAAAAAAAGAAAAAAAAAAGAAGGTGAAAAAGGGGTTCCAACGGTGAAATGAAGTGAAAGAGCACCCGTGTACAATGAGTCCTTGGTTGTGAATGGTGTGAGCCCCTTTACCCATGAACTGGTTGTCTTACTTCCACTTCTTCTCATGATCCTGGTTTGAGTCTAGTACTCGCATTGAGAGAGATAGGAGACGTCTTAGAAGACCAGTTGACCTCGTAAGTTGCTATATAATCTAGAAAATCCTCTACCGACGATCGGAGTTGTTTGTTGCTATAGAGGTCTGGAGAGCTTCATTGGTTTGAGTTAGGTTTGCTTGGGGCCAAGCAAACGGTTAAGTGTGGGGGAATTTTGATAGACCATAGATTGCACATATTTCTACCTACATTCTTGAGCCGTTTGAGATATTGATTCTCGTGTTTTAAGTCGATTTCACGTTAGGTTGTGTATTTATGCCATATTTCAGGACTTGGCATTGACGTGAAGGCGAGGAAACGAGTTTCGGGTCGAAAAGGAGGACATGAGAGTGAAGGGCGCTGGAAGAGCAGAATACCCGGCCAGGAGTTAAAATACCTAGCCGGGTAATCTGCAAAGAGAGGCCGGGGATTTCACGTTTAGGACGACAGAGATCCAGGAGGGGTCCCGACCGGATGGCTAAAATACCCGATCGGGTATTCTGACCCTTGATCAGGTATTTCCCTTTCCCCACTGCGCAACGTTTAAAAATACACGGCCGGGCACCTGAAATACCCGACCGGGTATTATGACCAGGGATAGCGACCTGCTACTTTTTAAGGGAAAGAAGGCCAATTTTGCAAGGGTTCCGAGTTTTAGAGAAAGAAAGTGATACCTAGAGAGAGAAAGTGACGAAGCAGAGTTTCCAAGCGCCTTAGATCGATCTTCATCATCAGTGGATCCCGGATAACGCTTGGAGAAGTGCCGATTGACGACCAGAAGCAGAACCCCATCCTTCACAGCATGTTTTCTGCTTCTGAGCTAGAGTTTGCTTCTCTCTCCATGGAGTAACTTCCACATTCACCTGGGTATGAAGAACCCTAGACTTGTATGTTAGGTCTGATTGTATGAACCTAAGTTTGAATCCATTGACTTGATTATATTCAATTGAGGTTTGATTTCTTGAATGACATGAATCCTAATCAAATTCCTCTGTTTTCTGCTTTGATCTAGAAAGAGAATATCTGCCTAGGTTGATAGAGCACACTTGATTGAAGGTAGTGAATTGACGAATTTAGTCGAGGAGTCATGTAACATCCTGTTCCAGCAAAACCCATATTTCGATCGCTAGAAAGTTCACGATTTAAAATCGAGCATTTTGATAGTATTTTTGCAAATATCGGATTATCGATCAATCGGATAAGTATACGTATTATATATATATGTAAAAGCGGTCAGACCGCCTATATATAATCCTTCCTTCCCTGTCCATTTTAATTCTCATCATCTTCTATTTACACCGAGAGAAGCAAAAAAACCAGAGCGACCAGAGCCGCGCACAGGGGAATTCCTGGGAAACTTTCACAACTTGATTCTTGAGCTCTAGTGATCCAAAAATCCCGTAACTAATGCCTAATTCATCTGTACATTGTGATTTATCGATTTAGAGCTTTAAAATGAGTTTTTGGTTCAGGAATTTCTTGAATTCCCAATAAACCAAATTAGGGTTTCGGAGTATCCGGAAGCCAGATTGAGCCCAAATTTCATATACGAGCTTCCTGCAGCGAGGTAATCAATCCTCTAGTTCTAATCCATGAATTTTGGCTATTATTTAGGTCAGAGCCGGGATCGCTGAATTTAGCTCCGGCCAGGGTTTGATGTGTTTTTATCAAGAATTTGACTCGGAGTCTAGAACTAATATTGACGGGGATACTGCAGGGGATATTAGGTGGTCTCGGATTTTAATTCGGGGTTCGTTCGTGAAATTGATGTTTTAGTACGGGAAGGTTAAACCAGTGTTTGAACGACCAGAACTGGTGAGGGATTAGCACGGCATACTGGGTTTGTCGTATCACGATAATTATATTGATGCTTAGAATTGACCAGGTGAACTAGAATGGCATGATTAGGGGTGTATGGACTTTTTTGCTATACGATGAACTCTGGATGCTGTATGATATTATTGACTTGCCCTAATCGATATGGACCTTGTTTATGTTGATGATTGCATACATGTTGCCATTTGTGGCTTAACTGTTGATATGACTTCATGATTGTTCGATAAGGTGTTTTAACATGGTGTAATATTATGGTTGTATTTGGATCCATAAGTGGGGGAATAAACTTCCCAGGGTGATATTATGATGTTTAAGTAGGATGACTTGCACGAGGGTTCATCCCGAGGAAGTGCAATTATATGACTCCTGTTTTACCTATGTTGAGCTACGTATGGCCAGGTCAAGTACATGTGCAAGTAAAGAATTATGATTAAGCAAGATGAGATATGGATCATGTATGAGATTACCAAATAAGAGTGATTTGGTCTCATGGTCAATTATATAGTAATTAGGGCTCCCCATGCTATTGCTTCGTTATGATATGTTATGTCACACCCCTGATGTGGTGTTGGCCGTTGATTCATCATGAGATATGACCACACCCAGAGTGGTGTCAGGTCCGATATGACTACACTGACAGTGGTGGGTCCGATATGATCACATCCACGAGATGTTTGGTCCGTATTCCCGGGAGAGTAATTAGCATGGGAGTAGCCAGGCGCCTATGATTAAAACATGATAAGATGCATATGCATAAGTCAAGGTGGTTGAGTTTTTTGCCTATTGAGATATGCAGATGGCTGAGGTCCGATCCTAGTGTTTTGGCTTGATTGTTAGATGTATGATAGGGGTATGCTCTGTTATGAACTCACGATGCTATGATTATCTCACTCAGCTATGAGCTGACCCTCTTTTATTCTTCCTCTCTACTTATGCTATGTGTAACAGATCATCAGCAGCAACAATACATAAGTGTTAGGTGGGAGAGGAGCTAGAGTTGAAGCCAGGATGAGGTATGGTCTTCAACTATTCTGTGCTTGGACTACTACTCGGGATTTTGGCAAGTGATCCACACCTTTTTGTAAAAAATGTTTTGAGAACATTTTCATGTGCATACTAGCTTCCGATGTAGTGTGAGATATCCACAGGCGTGGAAGGTTGATGATATGTGTATATGTTGTGTAACTGTGTAAGTTGTGACGATTATAATATGTATAAGTATGGTATGCAGTTGTGGAGTATGAAAAGTGTGACTATGGCTAAGAAAAGCCAATGCATATGGTTGCGAGTATATATGTTTGTGATGAGTTATTTTGTAGGATAAGTTGCAAGAACTGTTAGCCCATTACGCGAGTAATTCATGTCGAAATTTTATTTGGGTAAATTTTGATAATTAATGTAACACCCGAGATTAATTCCGCTGCAATTGTATGAACAATATGGTTAGGCAAAACGTATAGGGTAGGGTGTTACAAGTCAATTCACTATTTTGTATCGGATTTACTTCGGTAGAGGAGGTTTGGTTCGTTAGGGCCTCAATCTGTTTACTCTAGTGGAGGTTAGTCGCCCGCTGTGGACTCAGATTGAGAGGGTCTGAAGACCTTTAGTCGAGTCTGCAGACTGTTTAAGAACCTCCCGCAGTATAACTATCATTGAACTTGAACTTGGTAAATTACAACCTGGCTTAACTACAGTCTAGGGGGAACCATATCCGGGTGACCTATTTCAACTTGAAAACAACCTTTTACTGCTTTGCTTGTTTGTTTGATTAGACCTTCACTACATTTTTATTGCTAAGTAATAAGAATTCGCGGAGTAGTCATCACACCTAGGACCCGGGTTGACATTTAAACCCAAACCCGCTATACTACGCACTAGTAGGTGGTTGCGCTTGTCAATGTTCTAGTGTGACGGTAAAGGCGAGTCAACGACGATGATGGTGACGACTTTGACGACAAAGGTTCGTTTTGCTTCAAATCCAAGCATGCGTGGTTTGTATTCTCCTTCGAGCTTCATTAGTATCGTCTCTGTTTTTTATTTAGGTGGAGATGAAACTAGCTACAGTGGGGAAGAGAAAGCGGTGAAGAAAGGAAGAAAGGTTGATGGCAAAGGTGCCGGTGAGGGTGGAAGAGAAGACGACGAAGGTTATGGCTTGATGGCGTCGGTCGTCCCCGACGGGGCAGGGGAATGGGGGGCGGCGGCGACTGTGTGGTAGGACAAGATGGGCTGATAGGGGTTGGGACTGGGCTAGGGTTTGTGGGATGAGTCAATGGGTTGGGATTGGGCTAGGGTTTCAATAAGAAAAGGGCTTGTGGGCTTGAGTCTTGGGGTTTCTGACATAATGTATATTGTTGGGTCATATTTAGGGTTTTCAGTTTGGTATTCGTACCTTCGATTAGCCTAATAGAATCCTGATTTCCAAATTACGAACCGAATAACAAAAGTTAAGTTTCTATTTAATTTGGTTTTGGCTCAGTTTAGTTTGGGTTTACCGAACCGGATGTCCACCCCTAGCTTATGATGACTTATGGTATATAAATACATGTATGACTATAGCCGAACACAAGAAACAAAAAAACAGCAGGTTTTTATGTGGACTTAAGTCGAACACATTGTGAGGAAGAACCACATTGTAAGGTCCAGCTTTATTGTCCTCTTTCGCCATCAATCATGAGTCTCAAAGACGAGAATGTCTCATCCGGTTGCACTTTCGCAAGTCCTAAGAAGGTTTTCCTTCTATTTATCTATTGTCGATCTCAGATAACATGTTGGTTGGAGATATTTTAACGTTGTCAAGTTATGGAGAATGGGTTCTTGACATGAAGAATGCCCTCATCGCCAAGAACCAGTTTGGGTTTGTAGATGCTAGTCTTTCCAAGCCTAATATTCCGACGGAGAAGGATGCTTGGATCCGATGCGACGCCATGGTGAAAGGTTGGTTGAAAACCGCCATGAGTAAGGGAATTCAGAACAGTATTCGCTTTCTCGAGAGTGCTATTAATATCTGAGTCTATCTCCGTCAGCCCTTCGGTTAAGGAAGCACTTCACGGGTGTACGAACTCCGGAGGCCGATGAATATTGAATCCCTATTCAAAGCATCAGCTATTGAAGAAGAATGCTCAACCTCGAAATTTGAGCCTCACCTAATGATCCTCATAAATTTCACTAACTCAACTAATGTTTTCTCATGTTTTTACCTAGTTTTCACATACCAAAATCATGCATATAAAATGGCGTCCAAAATAAATTCCAAATTTCACTAAAAATAAATTTGATTTCCTAATCCGAATCTCAAAATAATTTGTTTTGATATTGGTATATACAAGTAGGGCTTCACATGAGCTGAGCTGCTCGCGAGCGGCTCTATTCTCGACTCTGAAAAAACTCATTCGAAAATCAACTCGTTTATTAACGAGCCAAGCTTGAGATAAGTCTTATGCAGCTCGCAGAGCTTGCGAGCTAACTCGACTCGGTGACTTGTTGAGTTCAACTCATGAGTTGGCTCGTTTAGAGCTTATGAGATGTCTCAACTATCAACATTGTGGCTAGAGAGTCCACTCGATTACCGACTTGTGAGTAATTGGATCTATACGAGTTAACTCATAGGATTGTTAAATTATATATGTCACCCTATTTGAAGTTTGACACATAAATTATGTGAGCAAATATGTGTTATTTAATTTTAAAAACAAATTATGTATCATAAATTGCTTCGATACTATGAAATAACATAATTTTGACTACATAAAATTTATTAACTAAATAATATGATACCACAAAGTATATCATGAGATTAGTTCATATTAGTTAATATTGAACACTTTACTATTATTATTTTTTCATCTTGACATTAACCACATGTATCATAAATGACATACAAAATGAATAATGAATATATCAAATAAGAGTCAAGATTTTTGTAAGCAAGTTAGCACGAACTCAACTCGATTTGGCTCGTTAATAAACAAGCCGAGCTCGAGCTCGACTCGTTAATATAACATACCCCTATATACAAGAACAAAATTAATTATCTTCATAGTTAACAATCAATCCATCCATTAACTGCATGCGTATGATGAATAAGAACTACTACGTTGAAGCCCTCGCAGCCACATGTTGGAATTGGGCTTTGTAGTCGTACTCGTACGGGCTTCTAAGATGTCAAAACTGGGTCAAACTGTTGGGTCATTTTCCTAGTTACCCATTCAACAAATGATTGAATGACTTTTTTTTCTTCTTTTTTCTTGGGTTTGCCAATGTCCAAGTTGCGTGCTTTGACTACGACTTACCGTACCTACTTGCGCTTTACGACACTTACCTTGCTAAGGACTAAGGAGCAGAACGAAGGAACTTGATGGGTGAGCCACGACGCTTTTAAAATTTTGGAGAAAATGATTCATCCCGATAGTAGTTTGATATTATATTATCCATTGCACTACAATTAAGTTGTTATTACAATCAAAACATAATTGCGTATTCGCTAATATAAAGTCCAATTTAACTTCAATTTTCTCATTTTTTCCATCCAAAAACTAAATTCTTGATCCCCACCCGTATGATATTGACGAAGCAATGTAAAATAACTAGCGAAACAGTTTGAGAGTTGACTCCTATTCTTTAATCATTCACGTGACACCCCCTACCCCTCTAGTCGGGTCGTCAACGTTCAACCTCTACTGTCGTCATCATCTGTCTATTTGTTTCTCAAACTTGTATTAATTTTACCAGTTACCGCCGTAAATATCGACAAAACTTTTAAGACTTTGAGTTATATCATGAACAAATTTTGGAATCTTATACACAATCTATTCATGAATGACTGTCTAATAAGATATATAATGAAAGAGATCTGTTATATTTTAAAAAAAATTTCAAAAATATAGAAGCTCCTCGTGCTACTATTTTTTGTAACCTAATAACCTATACCACTAGTAGTATACTTTTTTAATATAAGAATATAGTTCTTACTTATGAATTTAATTATTAAGGAAAACACCCACTAAATAAAATCAATGGGTCTGCTCAAATTTAAATTATATAATATATGGTCATATCAGCATGTGCTTCCAAATCCATCATTTTTCATTCTCGAACACTTGTTTTAACGGTCAGACTCGAGCACAGTTGGGACCCTTATCCGACGTGTCTCTTGCAATAGTCCTTCAAGACTGCTTGCCTTATTGCAAAAACGGTCAACTAACTCTCCTCACCTTCCTCGCTCCTCTCCTCCATCTCCCTTTCCTCTCTCTATAAAAACACCACCATAGGCTTGCTGAGCTGTGAACCAACCAACCAACCAACCATATTATTAGTTACATTGCCTCTTTAATTTCTCATACCACCAAGAATACTTTCTCGTTCGTTTCTTTGCTTTCCTGGACTCTTTTATACAATGGCAATCGCTACCAAGGGTGAAAGCCGTCGTGGAGACGTGAAGGTTGTGCTCATCGACACAAGGTACGTCGTGACGGAGCCCGAAAGCTTCAAGTCGGTGGTTCAGAGGCTCACGGGGAAGGACTCCTGCGTTTCATGGATCGAGGAGGCGTCTTTCACCGGCGCCGCTACTTCAAAGCGAAAGAGGCCGTCTCCCTCTAGGGTACTCAGCAACGACGACGATGCTGTAGTAGCGGCACCGCGTTTGGCTGCTGAGAGAGGTGGTACCGGCGGCGGCGGTGGAGGTGGGAGTTCCGGCGGGGATTGGCGGTTGTCGAAAGGGATGTCGTTCAAGGACTTGGACCGGATGATGCTAGAGATACCCGCGGCTGAGGAGCTGCGTCAACTGTGGAGCCAAGTATAAGCGTAAAGCGCTTGTTACAGTAAATGTAGTTTGGCGGTATGCTTTGTGTATACGAAACGACATCGTTTGTGATGGATTGATTGGTGATGAATATACACGTTCCTTCATTTTTTTTATACTAAATTACTAATTATCTAGGCTGCTGTGAGTTTCCACATATGATATTTTTGGGCTGCTGTTCATTTTTTTTATTACGATATTTTCCTTCATAAAAAGGAAAAAATTAAAAACCAAGTGAGCCAAAGACACACGTGGGAGATTAAATGGGATACCCAAACGATCGAGGGAGGGAAGGAAATTCGTCAACTGTGAGCTGTTTGATTCTCTTTGTTTGACTGCTGACTTTGGACCTAACCAAATAAGAAACCGATGTTTATGATGAAAATTAAAGGCAAAATATATGAGTGGTTTCGCGGCAATTGCCAAGAGGGATTTGATTGACTGGTTATAATTTGAGCAGCTAGGCAACGGGACCAGTTTCATTGGATAATTTATACATGAAAAGACCGGGCCCAAAAGAAAGTGGCCCAAATAACGTTTTACGAAATTAGTTTTATAAGTTGGAGCAATAAGGCCCAACCCAAACCCAGTTGTGAACTAACTTATCGATCAATCGAGTTAAGCCCTTTGCTCCTTCTCAACTCTTTGACCACCATTCTGCTACCCGAAATCCGAGGAAGAAGGCTCAACCCCTTGGAGAGGAAGAATCAGGCCGCGAGATTGGAGAAGGTGGAAGTGGCGAGTGAGGTTAGTCTGGCGATGCAATTTGTTGGAGCCAAGGGAGGAGACGGGGTTGCAACTAGATTAGTTTCTTTTCTTCATTTTCTTGTTTTAAATATTAATAAATAATAAAGTTGAAACTTGAAAGTAATAAATTACATGTAATTTAATTGGGATTGGGGATGGAGTCAATGTGAATTTCTTTGAAGATAATTGGTTGTTGATTTGTTGTTCGGTCCTATACAATATCAACACTCGTGGACTATGAACCAAACGGAGGACTCTATAAAAGTATCCGATTTCATACTCTCTCATGGTGCTTAGGATCTCAATAAGTTGGTTGCTCTTGTCCCACTTGAAATGGTAAATGTCATTTCTGCGATTCCCCTCCCACTTCACTCGAACATCAACGATCGTTTCAATTGGTTTGCCGAACACTGATGAAAAAAGACACTACTAATATAAACGGGTCCAATTAGTGCTTCGATCAACTAAATGCATCGCCGTCTCTCTAAACATTCCATCGAATTCATCAACTAGCTAACCTCCTCCATTTCTATTGTTACGCCATAGCAAACTTGTTAAACCCCTATCGAACCCCCGATTTGACTCGGTTCAACCTGAGTCAAGCTTGAAAACGGTTTTCAGAAAGGCCCTCGGTCTGACCCCGAAAGAGGGAGAAGAAGAGAGGGGGAAGAGAAGAAGAGGAACGGAAGATGGGTGGGTCATGGAGGTTAGGTAGATTTATTTTGTGGAAAATAAGTTTTTAATAGATATATGTAAGATAAATTTTATTTTAGTCATTAAATCTTCAATTACTACCTTATTTGTATATATATTTAAAAAACGTCTAAAACAACTCAAACCGGCCGGACGCCGATCATACCGTTAAACCTCAAACCCCTTAATTATTGACCGGCTCAATGACTTACATCGGTTTGAAAACCTTGCGCCTGAGCAATTTTCGGAGGTGCAAATATGAAAAGCGCGACTGTTGTTGGTTTGCCGAACGCGGATGAAAAATACGCTACTTATGTAAACGAGCCCAAATAGCTGCCCGACCTACTAAACACTCAACCACCGCGCTTACTTTCGCTGCACCTAATATACTACTAAAATGAGAAAGGTACTTCACCCTTTACAAAATCCTTGCATCCATAGCGAAAGTAGAAAGTATTGATTCGTCTTCATAGTCATTTAATATTTTCTTATCTAGAGGGAAAAATACTTCAATGATTGGATTAAAACTGTTGTCTCTTTGAAAAAACACAAGAAACATAACCAGTTACAATAAACAATTTTTTAAATCTTTATAAATAAAAAACATACAAGAAGCTTATATCTAAAAAAACTATCTGTATATCTTTTTCACCATGGTAAACTAACCCACAGACTCTCTCATAAATATTCTTTTGTTATTTGATACTTCTATTTTCATATTTTGATTATTTTAATTCGAATCTAATAATTAATTCTATTTTATTTTTATAAAAGAAGAATAATTTTAAAATCGCAACCCTAACGTCATTGGTTCAAATATTGCATATCGAATTACAGTATTGAGTGTGTAGAAGCGATGCAGATTCTTAACATAGACTTAAATTTTATAACTATCATAAAAAAAACAATATTTTTGAACACAGAAGTTTTAAGTGAATATGGAGCACATGTGTCTTTAAGAGAGGGGTAAATATAGAAAGATTGAGTGATGTTGGTTTGTTGAACGCGGATGGAAAAAGTGTAACTAATGTAAACGGGTCTAAATAGTGTCCCGACCCACTAAAGGATCAACCATCGCCATCTCACCAAACCTTCCCATCGGACTCGCCAACTGCCTAACCTCCTCCACCTATAATTTTACGCCATAGCAATTTTTGAAGAGGTAAATATGGAAAGGTTGAGCGTTCTTGCTTGGAGAGCTGATAATGACTGATGGGTTATTTACTTTCTTTAACAGTACTGTGTGATCTCTTAACCATCAATTCATTTGGTTGCTTTTCTAGGTTGACCTTTGAGTTGATTAAAGATACATAGCTATACTTTTGTTGCTTTTGTTATGCTACTCCTTTTCAGTATCATCATTTTCCTTATTTGTAATGTTTTTGTGGTTAATTTCCAGTAAACAAAGATTATTCTATTTAGTGTTAACATAGGGAATAGCTTCAAGCATACCACTTTTACATATATTTTATATGTAGGAGCTGAGATCGTTACCGAATTAAACTATTCAAACTATAATGCTTATCTTCAACATATAATGTCATAACCGGGCAGCTCAATAAGTACGATATTGTCCGCTTTGGGCCGAGCCCGCACGGTTTTACTTTCGGGTGTCCTCCCCAAAAGGCCTCGTACTAATGAGATTGGTGGACACTAATATACAAGGGTTCTTTCCCTTATATAACCGATGTGGTACTTGGATTGTCCCATAACAATCCTCCCCTCAAGCCAAGGACCACGAACATCGTGTCCTCACCTCAGCGATTATCTTGATCCGCCAGACACCTTGTACGATGGGCTTCTCGTACAAGGATTTTCCCAGACGCAGATCTCTCTTTGATCTGCTTCCCAGACGCGGAACTCTCTTTGATCCGCCAAACAGACGTGGATCTCTCCACCAGACAAACGCGGACCTCCCTCGATCCGCCTGATGAGCCCAAACATGGATCTCTCGTGGATCCACCAAACCAGACGCAGATCGCAAACCCCGAGGTCACCGGCTGGAAAACCGCCCCGGACCGAACCCGGCTCTGATACCACTTGTCATAAACGCACTGCTACGGATCGGGAAAACCGTCAGAATCGATAAAGCAAGAATACGAACTTGTAGAAATCGGGGCGCTCAATTAGTACGATATTGTCCGCTTTGGGCCAAACCTGCACGGTTTTACTCTTGGGTGTCCTCCCCAAAAGGCCTCTTTCTAATTGGGCTAGGTGGACACTTATATACAAGGGTTCCTTCCCTTGTATTACCGATGTGGTACTTGGATTGTCCCATAACAATCCTCCCCTCAAGCCAAGGACCACGAACATCGTGTCCTCACCTCAGCGATTATCTTGATCCGCCATACACCTTGTATCGATGGGCCTCTCGTTACAAGGATTTTTTCAGACGCGGAACTCTCTTTGATCCGCCAAATCAAACGCGGATCGCCTTGATCCGCCAGGTGAGCCCAAACGTGGATCTCTCATGGATCCACCAAGCCAGACGCATATCGCAAATCCCGAAGCCACCAAATGAGGGTCCACCAAACTGACGTCCACCGCCCCGCACCGAACCAGACTCTGATACCACTTGTAAGAACGGGGCCTGCTCAATTAGTACGATATTGTCCGCTTTGGGCCGAGCCCGCACGGTTTTACTCTTGGGTGTCCTCCCCAAAAGGCCCCGTGGTATCAGAGCCGCGGCTGGAAATCAGGCTAGGGTTTTCGATTCAGAAGAATGACGTCGGTGAACATGAAGATCGAAAAGTTCACGGGGAAGAACAGCTTCGCTATATGGCAGATCAAGATGCAAGCTTTATTAAAACAGCAAGGGCTGTGGGGGCTGCTGTCTGCGAAACAGAAGAAGGCAGCGGTCGATGACGATGAGTGGAATACCCTGGAGGAGAAGGCCCACTCGACCATCATGCTATCGTTGTCTGATGACGTCATCATTGAAGTCGCTGCTGAGAAGACTGCCGCGGGCTTGTGGTTGAAACTAGAGAGTCTGTACATGACTAAGTCTCTAACCAACAAGCTGCATCTCAAGCAACGGTTGTTCATCTTGAAGATGCAAGAAGGTACGCCTTTGAGGGAACATCTCAAACAGCTTAACTCTATTTTGCTGGATCTGCGTAATATAGATGTTCAAGTTGATGACGAGGATGCTGCCCTAATCCTGCTGGTTTCTTTGCCCGAGTTCATATGAGAATTTCGTTGATTCTTTTATTGCTGGTAAAGAAAGCGTGTTGTTGGAAGATGTCAGGTCTGCTCTTCATACGAGAGAGATCAGACATAAGGCGTCTGGATCTGGTACAGGTGGTGAGGCATCGGGTTTGGCTGTTACAGGTGGAAAGGGAAAGAAGAAATCTGGTAAAGGGAATTCGAACAAGAATTCCAAGGGTCCCGGTCCACAGCCAGGTGATGCTTGTCACAACTGTAAGGAAGTGGGGCATTGGAAGTACAACTGTCCCAAGAGAAGAGGGCAACAGAAGAAACAAGGTTCAGTTGCCGTGGCAGAAGTGGACAACAGTTCTGAAGACGATCTCGCCTTGGCTGTAGATGAGAAGGCACATCGTGGGGATGTGTGGTTTCTGGATACTGCAACCTCATACCATATGTCTCCGAACAGGGATTGCTTCACAACCTACGAGCAGATAGATGGCGGTAACGTGGTCATGGCTAATGGAGCTGTCTGCAAGGTTGTTGGAATCGGGTCCATAAAGGTTCGGACACATGATGGTTCGTTCTGTACCGTGAATGATGTCAGGCATGTTCCACGAATGACAAAGAACCTGATCTCCTTGAGTCTACTCGACAGCAAGGGTTTCAGTTTCAAAGGAAAAGGTGGAGTTGTGTATGTCTGCAAAGGTTCAAGGATGGTGCTGAAGGGCGTGAAGCGTGGGACCTTGTATGCATTACAAGGGTCTGTGTTGTCTAGTTCTGCTGCAGTTGCATCATCTCAGGTTCATCAGGAAGATATGACCACTCTCTGGCACATGAGACTGGGGCATATGAGTGAACGGGGGATGCAAGTTCTGTCGAAGAGGGATCTTCTTTGCGGGCACAAGATGCAGAATTTGGAATTCTGCGAGCATTGTGTGTTTGGGAAGCTACATCGCAGCAAGTTTCCCAAGAAGGGTATCCACCGGACGAAGGGGATACTAGATTACCTCCACTCCGACTGTTGGGGTCCTTCACGAGTTGAATCCATTGGAGGCAGCAGGTATTTTCTGTCTATTATTGATGATTATTCGAGATTTACTTGGATTTTCATGATGAAGCAGAAAAGTGAGGCTTTCACGAAGTTCAAGCAGTAGAAGACATTGGTGGAGAATCAGACCGGGAAGAAGATCAAGAAGCTGCGAACGGACAATGGTCTGGAGTTCTGAGTTCAACGAATTCTGCAAGGATGAAGGGATTGCCCGTCATCGGACTGTGAGAGATACACCCCAGCAGAATGGCGTTGCAGAAAGGAAGAACCAGACATTGTTGGAGAGAGCACGGTGCATGCTCTCTAATGCTGGACTAGAGAGAAGATTCTGGGCAGAAGCAGTGAACATGGCGTGCTTCTTGATCAACCGTGGACCTCACACAGGTATTGAGTTGAAGACTCCTTATGAGGTGTGGTATGGTAAGCCTGCTGATTACTCTTCACTGAAAGTTTTTGGGTGTCCTGTTTATTATCATGTGGATGAGGGTAAACTGAACCCAAGGGCAAAGAAGAGTGTATTTGTGGGATACGGGGATGGAGTTAAGGAATTTTGAGTCTGGTCACCTTCTGAGCATCGAGTTATACTCAGTAGAAATGTGATATTTGATGAGAAGTCTATGTTTAACCCCATGTTAAAGGTTATTGTTGTTGAAGGTAGCAGGAATGTTGATAAGCAGGTGGAGCTGCAAACTCTCAATGAGAGTGAGTTTGAGCACCAAGGTGGAGAAGATCAACATGATGAGGATGTCTCTGCAGAGCCAGAAACTTCAAAGTCTAGTGCACGAGCTCAACAGTCTATTGCTTCCGGTAGACCGAAGAGGGCGACTGCAGGAGTACCTCCACAGAGGTATGGCTTCGAGGACATGGTGGCGTATTCATTTCAAGTTGCTGAAGAAGTGGATGCAGGAGAGCCACAGTCCTATAGAGAAGCCGTTTCGGGTGGCGAAGCTGATCAGTGGCTTGCCACAATGGGAGATGAGATGGAATCCCATGACAGGAATCAGACTTGGGAGCTAGTCAAACGACCACAGGGAAGGAAGATTGTTACAAACAAGTGGATCTACAAGAAGAAGGAAGGAATCACTTCTAAAGAGGGCATGAAATTTAAAGCTCGGGTGGTTGCACGAGGCTTCTCGCAGAGGGAAGGAGTTGACTACAATGAGATTTTCTCACCAGTGGTCAGACATACTTCGATCAGAGTGCTACTAGCAATAGTGGCACATTATGACTTGGAGCTCGAGCAGCTAGACGTGAAGACAGCTTTCCTACATGGAGAGTTGGAGGAAGAAATTTACATGACTCAGCCAGAAGGATTCGAGGTTCCGGGAAAAGAAGACTATGTTTGTAAGCTGAAGAAGTCCTTGTATGGACTTAAGCAATCTCCGAGGCAGTGGTACAAGAGATTTGACAGTTACATGCTTGAGCTGGGCTATAGCAGAAGTCCATATGATTGTTGTGTGTATCACAACAAGGTGGAGGATGGTTCGATGATCTATCTTGTTCTGTATGTGGATGATATGCTCATAGCTGCGAGGTCGAAGTCTGATATCCAGAAGTTAAAGGGGCTTCTCAGTGCTGAGTTTGAGATGAAGGATTTGGGAGCTGCTCAGAAGATCTTGGGTATGGAGATTTACAGGGACAGGTCGAAGAAGAAGCTTTTCTTGTCACAGAAGAGCTACATCCAGAAGATACTGTCGAGGTTTGGCATGTCTTCAGCAAAGCCCTTAATTACTCCTAGTGCTTCAAATGTTCATCTATCCTCAGCTTATGCACCACAGTCGGAGGCTGAGAAGGAGTACATGTCGAGAGTCCCATATGCTAGTGCAGTAGGTAGCTTGATGTACGCTATGGTATGCACTAGACCTGATCTTGCACATGCTGTTAGTGTTGTCAGCAGGTTTATGATACAACCTGGGAAGGAGCATTGGCAAGCTGTGAGGAGGATCTTCCGGTACCTTAAGGGTACACCTGATGTGGGGATTAGCTTCGGAAGTGATACAGAGTGCTTGGTGTCTGGGTATTCTGACTCGGACTATGCTGGAGATGTTGACATGAGGAGATCGATGACCGGTTATGTATTCACTCTTGGGAGTTCTGTAGTGAGCTGGAAGGCAACTTTGCAGTCGGCGGTGACATTGTCTACTACTGAGGCAGAGTATATGGCATTGACAGAAGCTGCTAAGGAGGGAATATGGTTGAAGGGACTGGTTGGTGATCTTGGTCTACATCATGATCAGGCAGTGGTGTATTGCGACAGTTTGAGTGCAATATGCTTGGCCAAGGATCAAGTCCACGATGAGAGGACTAAGCACATCGATGTGAGGTATCATTTCTTGAGGACAGAGAAGAGGATTAAGGTGAAGAAGGTTGGCACCGCGGATAATCCTGCTGATATGTTCACGAAGCCGGTTCCACATGGCAAGTTCCAACACTGCTTGGACTTGCTGAATGTCTTGAGTGGGTGACTCCGCCCTGCGGGGCATTGATGGCGGGAGAGAGATAGATGGAGCAGAGTACATCAGAGATTTCAGAGGAAGAGGATTCAAGTCAAGGTGGAGATTTGTTGATATGACTTGAATCGGACTATCAGCCGCTACGACTGGTAATCGGGGGCCACGGTGTATGGGCTCAATGTTATTTGGGTTCGGGTTCTGGGCCTGGTCTGTAACCGTTTCCTTTACCAGATTGGATTAGGTTTAGACCCACATGGAGATCTGTAATCTGTAATCTTCTTTGATATAGTGAAACTGGCTCTCTCTCGCCCGTGGACGTAGCTAACACACATCGTGTTAGTGAACCACGTAAATCATGTGTCGTGTTTTCGATTCTCGCTTTCGTATTCTTGCTTTATCGATTCCGGCGGTTTTCCCGATCCGTAGCAGCGCGTTTATAACATATAAAACATGGTTTCTTTTGAGTGACATAATCTCATGATTACAGATAAGTTTTTACAATATGAAGTTTCGTGATTGCAATAATTGGAGCAGATACAAGGTGGTTTGATATTCTTCTCTATGAAAAGAATAAATACATGGTGAATGTCATGGGAAGGACAAACCGAACTCTCTGTGTTTGTAGTATAGCCTGTTGAAATATATGCATGTCTAGACTCGACCGATTAGACATCTCCACCTGTAACTTATTGAACGAGATTTTTGCTCATCAAAATGGCAAACCAAGTAAGTTCCCTTCTTAATCCTTCTATTTTTCTTAATCTCCACATGCAAACCCTCATAGGAAACATGTTGAGAATTGTAATTTGGGTGCTTCATTAGTGTTGTTTCCATAAGATTGTATTATTTGAGGTGGTTATTCTGGAATTGTGAATCGTGATTGTATGTCCTCTAAGAAATTGTCAAGTTAAGCTATGAAAGAGACTAACTTGATCTTCCTCTTTAATTTAGATGGTAAGAGAGCAATGACCCATGTTAAATTGATTGGGGGTTGACGGAGGTCCGAGAAACGGTTTCGGCTTCATTAGAGCAGCACAAGATCCTGATATTATCTCGACCAAACCAATTTTTTTGTCATGCTTGATGTTGATATAAGTAGTTTACCTAGAGGAGAGCCCTTGCAAGTTAGCTATTTGAGTTGCGATGCAAAAATGGGTAAGCCAGAAACGGTTTATACAAAAGACCATACTATGACCGTATAGAACACGTTGGTAGAGACAGCCGTCAATTTCATTTTATTGACGAAGCCACCGAGGAGAAGAGGAGAATCGTTATTGGTACCATAAATTTTACAAGGCTATTATACTGATTATTTCTTTCATTTCATGTAAATTCGTATTATGACTAAAGTGATATTACCTCAAGCCATAAATTGTAGCAATGAATGGTCGTTTGGATTAATGTGTATTGAACTATTGATGCAAAATGGCATGCAACTGCCATGAAGGAGTAAGAATTAAGAAAGGACCAATTAGTGTGTTTGCTGTCGAGAATGATAAAAATCATGATAATGGAGAGATAAAATGACAATTGACTTATACATATTGAAGAGATAGAAAGTGTAGAGCTGTAAGTCATTTGTGTGTTTAGTGTAGCAGAGTTATTTGGTAGGATTTCACAGTGGTAGGGGTATTGACAAAAGTTGTTATCTGTTGGTGTTACTAGGCATATGTTACTTGCCTTTTCTACAGCAGATTGCATGCTTTGTATTTATCTTCTTTTTCTGCCATTTTAATTAACAATTCTTTCTGTCAGAAAAAAAACTTGCCTATACATTTCATCGACTTGATTTGGACATTGCTGGTTTTGATTTTCTCAGCCACAAATTCATCACCTTTGGTGTCACTGTGGTTTTTGGTCTAAGGGCAATCCATATTGGGTGTTATTTATGAAATGTCTTGGTGACTTCCATTTTCACCATCGGGAATTGGAGCCAGGTAAGCATTCTTTTGATTTTTTCATGTTCACTCTAGAGGCATTAGGGTGCTTGGCAATACAGTGACTAGATCTAGGGCTAATGACTTCATTTGGATTGTCCATTATAGTGTTCATATTTTAATGTTTCTTTTGTAATGCAATGGTATAATAACTTTCCATCGGATTATTATGATGTTGTTGACCTATCTCTGTCCATCATCGCAGACATGCTAATCGATAATATAGTCAGAATCAAAATACCAATTTTTGAGACTACGGTTCGGCCAATGGGCCGGGTAACCAGCTAGTTCTCTTTATGTTTAAGCAAAAAACTGATGTTGCCATTTCCCACAATCATCTTGCGGGAGTACGTGTTGTATTTTCTATTTTAGTTTTTGTCAATTTTGCAAGTGGCACAGTAGATAGAAAAACCCCACTGTAATGTTGGAGTTAAATAAGGTAATCTACCGGAACCCATCACAAAGCTAGCTTTACTTCATACTGTACTTTAGAAAGACAAGCCAACTAACTAATTAAACCAATAGCCGCTCGAGCTTTAATTTTCACGTATACGCATATGGCTAGCTAAGCCTATATAGCAAATGGCTTATCTTATCTATCTATCAACCCACGACGGCATGCACCATATACAGCAAACATATACCAATTCTGTCCAATCCCCAGCCGCTTTACTTTACTACTGCAACCTTCCGGAAATGGGCAACGATGGATCTCCATATGCACTGTCGTCTCTCGTCCACCCAGATGACTTTAACTTAGCCTGTGTTCCTTCAATATATATAACCATTTATGTGCATTTGCTTGCAACCCCACAGATTTGCACTTGATCTACAGTACCCTTTTTGGGTTTTCTGTTTCCTTCTCTTGCACGTTCCATGCTTCTTCTTTAAGGCCGGAGTGTCTTTAGCAAAAGCATGCACCTTTAACTACACAAAAGCTTTATTGTTTTATGTATATCTACCTCTCTGTTGTTAATTTGCCCCCTCTCGCCAAATCGCATATGCGATTTTGTTTTTTGCTCAATAAAATATACATTGATTAATTAATTAATTAATTAATTATGCAGGTGTGACATGATTTGAATTTGTTTTTCTTGTGACGATGGACGAGTGACCGTTATGGGATTTTTTGGTCTATTTGATTAGCTAACACATATCGTGTTAGTGAAGACCGTTTAAAATTTGTGTTCATTTACTTTTATACTTTGAACATATTAATAGTTTTGGTATGACGTGATTAATGGTTATTAGCGGGGTAAAAAGATATGTTCTTTTGGCTAAAAGATATAAAATATACCCAAAATTTAAGGTGTTGTTCAAACCATACTTATTAATTATTATGGTCAAATCCGGTTTGAATAATATTACTTTTGGATCAGACTCATAACCAGTTTTTAGTTTGGGTACAAATTGGACGCATAACATTGCGTATCCAAAGAAAATGGTTACTCGATTCTAATACGATTTTTTATCTATTTCTTTGTTAAGAAATAAACATAAAAATGTGGAAAACACCAAAATTGAATGTGTGAATTGGGTTAAAAATAGTGAGGTGGTCGATATCGTCCTTTATATTTACAATCATCAAAATCCAAACAAACCCATTTGAATCCGATCTAAATAAATTGACCCAAATATGATACAATTCAAACCCCACTTAAATACAAAACCACTTGCAAATCCATTTGTATCCTATTCAATATTCATATAGAGTCGGATAATTGGGTGAAATTATATCCAAATCCATCCCATTGCCGTTTCCTGCTTTTGCCTTTAATTTGTCACCCAGTTTTCTTTGAAGCAAATAAATCAAACTGTGCGGTTGGATGACAATGAATTACTGGATAGTGGGTTGTTTTTCAACGTTGAACCTTTTGGTCTTTCTTTTCTGTGATGTCGTACTCTGTATTCTTTGATCACTAACTTTCCCATTAATTAAAAGCCTTTCAATTACCAGCTGTGTGAGAGACTGCATCCATGGCAAGGGTGATGCAACTTTGTCCCTCATCTGATCTTCACGGTTATTAATAAATGAATGTGTAAATTCGTTAGGCCGGTCGACAAGTTGCAGCCAATCGCATTACGCAGGGTTGGTGTTAAGCTGTATTAATTAATTAGAGGTCCCTTCAGTTAATCATGAAGATACTAGGAGATACCATAGTGATATTATTATTGGATGTTTTCATAAATAGATAAAAAAAAATGTGAAAGCTTATAATCTACTTTGTCTTATAAATTGTACTAATATAACGTAGTGAACGCTCATACTGAATTGAGGTATGCATTAATATATTCTTAATTATTTCGAAAGCATGAAAAAAACTTAGCTCTCATTTCATGAAAAATGTCATAGAATAACCAATAAGTAAGAGCCATGTATAAACGGTTAGGAACCGAACAAGACAATATGGTTATCAATCTAACATGTTGATTCCCCAAATATTGTTTTTTTTAATTTACCACCAATATAGTGATTTAAAACTAATTACACGAATATTGTATTTTGGAGCACAATAAAATCGAGCCCGCCTGAGACTGAAGTGGAACCGCTTTTTAAAGTGATATGGAGGACCTGCTTGATACTGAGGAGGACGCATTTTAAAGCTTTTTATTTCCTCGTTTGCGCCCCCTTTTTATCCTCTTCTTCTACCACAAACCCCACTCCGCAACATCTCCTTCATCCTTCCAGCAGCGGACCCACCGGGGACCACCCAAACTCCGCCTCTGTCCCAAGAGGACCCGCATTAGACCACCCCGGTTTCGCCTATATCTCAAGCGGACCTGCTTGAGACCAATCCACCATCGCCCCAATCCTAACCGAACCCGCATCAGTTCTTCTTTTCCTCGCGCGAAGCCGCTCTGCAACGAGAAAGCGGTCGCCGACAGAGGAAGTGATATGATATCAATTCCATCATCATTTACGTCTCAATTAATCGATCAAAGATGGTGTCAAGTCAACAAGAACAAAGCTGAAATTTTCCTAAGTATGAAAACAGTTTTGGGAAGCTCACTTTGGAGAGTTGTATCTCTCAATTGGTTCAGTAGAAATTCGAGAATGAGCACTTGTTGTGAAGCTTGGATGTTTGTATACATGTTGGAGTGCTTGGATCGACAAAGGGAAGCCAGGAAGAGGGTGTTGCAAGGTCGTCAAAATGCTATCCTGAAACTGGAAATCTGCCAGTTTTTGACTAAGGCAGAAAGGGTGTTCGAGATGATGACTTTGAAGTCCAGTTTCATGAGCATGGAAGAGAATTGGGTTCGAGGCATCATACCACATGAAAGTAAGTTTGTTATTTTACAAAGACGTGGCATTGGCTAAGGGAAAGCATACCTGGAAGGCTTCCATCGAAGGGCATGAAGATGGGAGGAAGAGTTGTTCTTGGGCAGCTTACTTGGAGAAGAAGACAGTTACTTAGCGTGTAAGGTTTGATGTTTGTGCGGGTTACTATCCTTGTTGCACTTGAATTCGATTTTATTGTTCTATTAGGATTAGGTTATGTTAATTTTGGTTATAAATAGCCTTTCTCACCTTTTGTAAAACACGTTATGGTGGAGTTTAATCAAAGTTACTCCGAGGAGTCTTTTCCTTAAGCACGAGTGCTTGAGTTTGGTCTTGGATCGAGATCCTCGACTTGCAGACTTCGAGATCAAACCATCACCTTGATCTCGAGGTGTTCTTCTACCCAAACCAACCTCTTCCCCTTTTGTGTTGAAGTTGCTAGCTTGGTTCTTTTATCCGCAAAATCCCTTACTCGATTAACACCAAAACCCATCCTCCATCTGTCATTCGTGTGTGGTCGAGTGAATTGAGAGTTCGAGCCCTACTTGGGACTCATCAGGAAGGGGGAGAGGGTGGCGAGCTCGGGCGGCCGGTACCGAGGTGAGGTTTTCGCCGGCGATGGCCAGATTCTTGCAACGATGAGATTTATTATGTTTTTATTAATTTTTTTGTTTTTCAGTTTCTAGGCTTATGGACAGTTATTCCATGAGAACACCACCTACGACAATTGATCCAGCTACGGTCGATTCGGTACTTCTTTAGGCACATGGTCAACATCGTGTCGACTCAGTTTGAGTAAACGAGGTAAGTCTTTCATAACTAATTTTCTTTAAAGTTCATTAGCTAGTTAGATTAGATGTTTAGATTTTTACTAGGTGAACTGAACTGAAATTATAATAGAATTACGTATTAATTTTTTTGAAATTAGTATAAGTTTAGATTAGATAGATTTGACTAGGTGAACTTAATTTATAATTACGCATGAAATTCAATTAATATAAGTTTTGTGCACTATAGGCTGGTGATCGAGTTTACCATATTCGAGGCACAACCCATAAAGTCACATACCATCCACGTTATCATACGTACCTCATCGAGATGGACTTGTTTAGTGTTCTGCAATTGGTCCCTATGACTGTAGATGCAAGTTTGATCACTACGCTCGTAGAGAGTTGGCCACCCGAGACACTGATCTTCCACCTGCCGTTTGGTGAGGTTACGATCACTTTAAAGGACGTTGTGACAGTGACCGGTCTAGCGATCGACGGTGATGCTATCATAGTAGACATATCAGATGAGGAGTGGTCAAAGACATGTGCGAGACTGTTAGGACATGCTCCAAATGATCTTTCCGGCAATGCCGTTAGGATTAGTTGGCTTAGGGATGAATTCAATAATCTGCCGATAAATGCATCACCAGAGACTACAAAGTAGTTTGCACGAGATTATGCTCTATCCCTGATGGCAGGTGTACTGCTCCTCTTCACTGGCTCCCACTGCCACTTGCTTGGCCACCACAAATTGATGCATTATGTCCAGATTGGTTACAGTTCCTACACACTTCTTGCGCTACACCTTTTGGCCAATCCATCTCGTTGTGAATTCTTGTTGATTGTGTCCTCCCTGGCTTCCTAATCATGTGCACATTAGGATGGAGAGTAGGGTCATTGTGTTTCTTCCAATCCTTAGGTTCACTAAGAGGTGTGAAACTTGTCCCATAACAATAAGCCAATACTCTTTCAAACTTGTAGATTTCGTTTACAAACCTATACGGGTTAGCCCCCATTCGGTTGCAAGCTGCAATGACATGAGAGCAATGATTTTTTTCCTTGGAATTTCCCACAAGTGCAAAATCCCGCCCGATTGTTGTCGTCGAATTGCACTGTGAGGGTGTTCGAACCCGTCATGTTGAAATTATTGAGGAGTCTGAACTACATAGTTACCCTGACGTCGATCAACCCCGTCACAGAATGTCTAACTGCCTTTTGTGCCCACAGCTTCATCAGATCTTCGACAGTCTTGGTGTATTGTGAATGACCATTTTTTATTTGTGCTTTTGTCTCCAACCTCATCTTATTGAATTTCTCTAATAATCGCCAATAAGTATGTTGCACAAGAGAAGCTATAAGAAGTGAATGAATACCTTTGAAAACACTACTGATTCTCTTTGCCATGTTGGATGTCATGATAGACTATCGATGCCCACCATTAAGGTTATCATGTGCTAAACTCCAACGGAGTTCATTTTGGTCCACCCAGTTATCACATCAAATATTTCTCTCAACGACCATCTTTTTAAATTGCCCAACTTGACGATCGAACTTCTCCGAGCGTTTTTCTCCGGCTAACATAATAAATGACCACACGAGTTAGAAAAATTCATGAAAAAAATTAAATGAAAATAAATCATACATAACAATAAATAACCATAACAATGAAGGCTTACCTACTCGAAGCAGTTGATTATACATAATCTTGCTTTTAGTCTTCCATTGCAAGTTGCTTGCATAGTGTTGAATGCACCACCTCCATTGTCAACCTCTTTCGATGTCACTCATGGCTTCATATATAGAGTCCCGCACGTCTATTTGAGATGATGCAAACATCATTCGATCGACCAAACCTTGAATGTGTCTTATGAACCATGGCCAACTATCGGTATTCTCGCTCTCCACTATGGCAAATGCAATTGGAAAAATCTTCTTTCGACCATCAAATGAGCTTGCCATGAGTAGAACTCCTTTATACTTTCCAGTAAGAAATGTTCTATCAACAACCATGACTCCTGGACAATTTTTGAATCCATCTATACAAGGTCCATAAGCCCAGAATTAGAATACTCGCTGAAAAATAAAATGACCTGGTTACGATAAAGGAACTCTTACCTAATCCATCACCGATGTTGACATTTTTTCTCTTTACCACCCACAAGAACGTTTGCGAATAATCGTAGAATTCTTCCCAATTTCCTGCAACTTCTCTAATGCTCTTTGTTACCAAGCCTTCTTGTAAGTAACTTGCATATTAAACTTATCTTTCAACTCGACCTGCACAGTTAGAACACTCACATTTGGTTGGGCACGTACCAAATGCTTCAAGGACCCAGATATAACGTCGACATCAACATGACGATGATCCGTCGGTTGAGTCGTAGTGCTACAAGAATGCACCAACTCAGCCTTTCTCACAGTCCATTCACTTCCAGCATCTCGACATCCAAACCGCACCATCCAAGCACAATTGTCATCCTTGTGCTTCAAGCATTTGAGCTTCTAAATTGAAGGTGTCGACTCCACCACGACATGCTGAAAGTTGCGTTCTAGTGCTTGCACTACAACAAATTCGGCCTATTATGCAAGGCACATTTGTCATATTAGATACACATTTTGTCATATTAGGTATAATATGATAAATGGTGTTGTCACAAAGGTTTGTCATTTTATCGCCGTTAGGATAGGTCAAATGTGACAAAAGTTTAAAACAAGGTTGTCACATTTGCTTTCAGTATAACTGAGGTTCTGGGTAATCTATTGTGACAAACAAAGATGTTATGACAATATATTTTATCATTACTTTTTTCATAATTTGCTTATTGTTCGTCATATTACACCATTATATTTTGATATCACATAATTGTGAGGAACAATTTTTGTCATAAATGCACGTGTGACGAATATATTTTGTCATAACTGTATATTAGGACGAACATATTTTGTCATAATTGCATATTGTGACCAATATGATATATTCATCAATATATTGAATAAAATATAGTTGAAAAAATCAATATTCTTGTAACATATAGAAAACATTCTCAAACCCAGAAAATACAATGCCATCTAAAAAAACCCCAAACCCAGGAAATAATTTCTGCCCCTGCCCCTGCTGTTGCTGGCAATACACTCTTATTTCTCACTTCCGCCGCGCCGACAATGCATCCTTCACCTGCCCGCTGTTGGAGCCGTCGCCTACTACGAACAAGAAACAATAACAAATCAGAAAAGAAAACCCAAACCCAGAAAATGAAAATTTCATCTTCTTCCTCACTTCCACGACTGCCGAGAACCCATCCCCGCCCATCTCCAGAAGCCAAAAACCCTATCTTCTTCCAAACCCAAAACCCCATCTCTAGACTCCGTCCCCTCGCTGAAAACTAAACACCCAAATAAGAAAACAAAACAAAACGAATCCAAAATCAGATCTCCCAAAATCAAACTACATATTGAAAATAAAAATGCAACCCACAAAACATACCTTCCTTTCTCTTTGATTTTCCTAGCGAAAGAGAAGAAAGTGAGAAGAGGGAATAAAAATTAGACAAATCCAACCACCCCCAATATGGATTTGCTTATGGTCTCTATTGCGCCAATCACCCTCGATCTGTTGGAGATTTCTCACTTCCGCCGCGCCGACAACGCATCCTTCTCCTGCCCGCTGTTGGAGCCGTCGCCTACTACGAACAAGAAACAATAACAAATCAGAAAAGAAAACCCAAACCCAGAAAATGAAAATTTCATTTTCTTCCTCACTTCCACGACTTCCGAGAACCCATCCCCGCCCATCTCCAGAAGCCAAAAGCCCTATCTTCTTCCAATCCCAAAACCCCATCTCTAGACTCCGTCCCCTCGCTGAAAACTAAACACCCAAATAAGAAAACAAAACAAAACGAAATCAAAATCAGATCTCCCAAAATCAAACTACATATTGAAAATAAAAATGCAACCCACAAAACATACTTTCCTTTCTCTTTGATTTTCGTAGCGAAAGAGAAGAAAGTGAGAAGAGGGAATAAAAATTAGACAAATCCAACCACCCCCAATATGGATTTGCCTATCGTCTCTATTGCGCCAATCACCCTTGATCTGGATCTGCTCTCTGCATCTCGATCTATTCGAGCCTTTGAAGTTGCGAGGGAGCATGTTTCTAGGTTTACAGGCAGAGGAAGATGGGGTTAAGGTGGTGGTTGAGGTCGACATGTGGAGAGAAAAAGGCGACAAGCGATGGTTGGCGACTGGAAGGAGGATTTAGTGGTTGGAAGATGGAGGAGACCAGAAGTGTCTCTCGGTGTAGTGGGAGGAAGACGAGGTCCTTTGGTGTGTGAAGTACGGACAACTGTGGAGGAAGAGAACGGCGATGGTGGTTCTAAAAGGGTGAGGCAGAGGGTGATAGTGTGAGACGAGAGGAGAGAATCACGGCTGCTAGGGTTTATTTGATTTTATTATTATTTAATTTATTTTGTTTCTTCAACCCAACACAAGATATAAATAAATGAAATAAATGAGGAAGGCAGGGAGGGAAATTTCGGTGGGACTTGGGAGGGAACTTTGGGCGGGCGTAATAAAATTTGAGAGTCAAAAAGTAAAAAACTAACTTTTTATTTTGAGGAATAATATGGTAGAAGCTACTCTGACGATATAATTTTTCACTTTTGTGTCTCTTACATCCCGATATGGGATGCCTATTTTGACAAACTTAATTGTGACACGCAATATTTGTAACATTACTCACTTCAAATGACAAACTATTCTGACAAATTTTTTTTTGTCACATTTGAATCTCTTACATCCTGATATGAGACGCCTATTTTGACAAAATTATTTGTGACACAAAATATTTGTCACATTACTCACTTTAACTGACGAATTATTCTGACAACAATATTTTTGTCAAAATATTTGGGCTAAATTGCAAGATTGGTCACTTGAATTACTAGCAAAATTCACGTTAGCCACTAGAATTACTTTATTCCATTCGTAGTCACTTAGATTAGGTTAACAGTTCAAGTTTGGTCACTGACCGTTAGTCTCCGTTAACTTTTGCTGATGTGGCGGTCAACTCTTATAGTTGACCGTTAAATGAGTGACGTGACAATTAAAAAAATAATAAAATAATAAAATTTAATTTTTAATAATTTCCACCTCATTATTAGAATAAATAAAAAAATAAAAAAAATCACAAATAACGCCATCGGCTTCTCTTCCACTCGCCCCATCATCCCCCGCCATCCCCGCCAACCTCCGCCGTCAACACTCTCCCTTTTCCCTTCTCTCTTCAAATTTGAAACCCACCGCCGGTGGTTGATTCAGAAGAACAAGACCCAACCTATCTTCTCAACCAAATGTCGGAGGAACGGACGGTGTATGAAGCAGAGTGGCCGGGCAATCATGACCCTGGCTGCGTATGGTGACGGCGACGTGATGGATTTCTATATGATTTCGGGGTCGGAAAGGATGCGCCGCCACGATTTGCTGACGCAGCGGCTTCGGGAGACGGCGGAGGGTGTCGGCAGCTTGGACAGGATTTGGGTCGTCAGTTCCTCCGGCAACCCGTCAAATTGCCTTCTTTTCCCTTCGCCGGTAGGAATAATCAGATTGAGTAGTTTAGGTTTAAAGGCAGCGGCGGTCACATTATTTATTAAAATCGCTAGCTTTATTAGTCTCATACCAGCAAGTGGAAATTATTATTGTAATAATGGTGGCAATTCCGAAATTCTTTTATGGCCAATAGTATTCCTAGTCTATAGGAAAGCTGATTCCATACATACAAAATCGTGGCGGCGCATCCTTTCCGACCCCGAAATCATCAAGAAATCCATCACGTCGCCGCCGCCATATGCAACCAGGGTCATGATTGCCCGGCCACTCCGCTTCATACACCGTCTATTCCTCCGACATTTGGTTGAGAAGATAGGTTGGGTCTTCTTCTTCTGAATAGGCCACCGGCGGTGGGTTTCAATGAAGAGAGAAGGGAAAAGGGAGAGTGTTGACAGCGGAGGTTGGCGGGGATGGCGGTGGATGATGGGGTGAGTGGAAGAGAAGCCGATGGCGTTATTTGTGATTTTTTTTTATTTTTTTAATTTATTGTAATAATGAGGTGGAAATTATTAAAATTAAAATTTTATTATTTTTAATTGCCACGTCACTCATTTAACGGTCAACTATAAGAGTTGACCGCCACATCAGCAAAAGTTAACGGAGACTAACGGCCAGTGACTAAACTTGAACTGTTAACCTAATCTAAGTGACTACGAATGAAATAAAGTAATTATAGTGGCTAACGTGAATTTTGCTAGTAATTCAAGTGACCAATCTTGCAATTTAGCCATTATTATTGTCATATCACCATACATATTGTGACAAACAGAAAATGACAAAACAAAATTTTTGTCCTTATAGCCCGAATTTGTTGTAGTGGTGGTATTTAATCGCCACCTGTGCAGCTTGTTTTAAGTGAAATATCTGCCCCTTGTAGAATTCTCCTTCAAAACCAGCAACAATAGAAATTGGAATTACGCCATATGAATCAACATATGATAATTCACCGTCCTCTTCATTACTCTGCAAGTAAAAATCTGGAGGATAATTAGGCTCTTCTTCCCCTTCTTCCTCCTCCTCCTCCTCATCTTCCTCCTCTCCATCATCATAGTCATGATCAGATGGCACACTCCATGTCTCATCTTCACCCTGATCCTGACTAATCTCAGCATGTATCTCAGCACCCAAACAGTAAGGGTTTTGTGTCATAAAATCGAAAAGCACATTCAAGCTATCATCATCCACAATAGGCATCACATAATGAAATAGAACATCATCCTGCCATTCTAGAAGTTTGTAAGTGAAACTTGTGGTCGTATCACTATCTTGTACTAATTCGTCTTTATGCCGTATCCTCGGAACTAGTTTCTCACAAAATTGGTGATATGCCACCCTAGATGGAATTGTGAACTGAAAGCTTCTACCACCAACGAAATGCACGCCCAAATTTTCCTCTACTTTCTCCGATTTCCATCGAATGACTAGTTCAAATCTTCTAAATCACTATATAAAAAACAAATTCACTAATTTTTTTCCCCAGTTGAATCAGTTTCCTTTTTAGTATTAAGTAAATCAAATTGCAATTTGAAATTTGTGGACCAATACAACGAAAGGGGCTGCCATTGTGGCCTCCCCGAAGTAAATACAGTAGAAAAAAGAAGCTACTTCTTCCTACACTTCACTACTTGCGATACTACCTCTGCACTACTCAATTTTCAGCATGTACATATCTTGTCTCATTATCTCCTGCAACACATGAGCTTCACGTTCTGGTTCATTGTGGACTCTACGACACCGTTCCTGCCAAATATAGGTCAAAAGCATACACCATTTGACTCTAATAAATCTCCCCTGCACACGATTGACAGCTTGGCAAACCAAGTCAAGAGATTCCTCCCAGGTGTGTTTACTCCCCATCTCAACTAGAAGTATTCCATCCACTATTTGCTTGACAAACTCACAGTTGAAAAACAAATGAGTTCTTGTTTCACTATCACTATGATAGAGAGTACAATAGTCATAAGTAATCTTCCCCCATCTCTTTAGCTTACTCTTCGTAATTATGGCATCCAAAATTATGAGCCAGGCTATAAAACTGAACCTGGGAACACTGTTCTGCCCCCAAACCAACTTGTACCAATTAACCATGCTGTACTGAGGACGCATAGTATTCCAGACGAGCTTTATCGAATACTTATTCATGAGTTGTCCATTCCACAGAACACAATCTCCCTGCCTGCTAAAAAGAGATTGTACCTGGGTTCTCTTCTTCAGTATTCGACGCCAAGCCCACGAGCTGTTAGCATTCTCCTTTATAGTCCAGAAATCCCTTGTTGTACAGCGATATTGTAGCATCCAGGCAACCCACAGAGCTCCTGAATGCATCATGAATAGCCATAAAAGTCTAAGAACACAAGCAAAGTTCCAGGAGCTAAGTTCCCGGATTCCAAGCCCTCCTTCTTTCTTAGGGCGAGCCAGACGGTCCCAAGCAATTTTTGCTCTACTAGTATCATTACCATGCCAGAGAAAGTCCATACACAGTTTTTGAACAAGCTTAAGAATCTTCTTTGGCAAAATAAATACTTGCAACCAATACTGAATAAGCCCTGAGATAACAGAGGTGACTAACTGCAGCCTCCCAGCACAAGATAGTTTCTTTGCACGCCAGGACCGAATCCTTTTTATTATTGCTTTTGTTAGAGCTTCACAATCTTTATTAGTCAACTTCCCAGATATAAGAGACAATCTCAGGTATCTTACCTATTAGTCATTTTTGTAGCAACCAGCAGAGCTCTTCTCATTTAGCTTCGTAACATTGGTTTTTGTGGTGAGCAACTGAAAGGAAATGGCTGGTTTTATAGTGCTGGAGTGGGTGGGCAAGGCCGCGTATTCGCCTCAAACTCGAGCGGCTCCGCTAGTCAATTATATTGGGAATTCGTCCAACATATCCGAATATTCGAGCGGCTCTGCAGTACCAAATTAAAAAGCTTAAAAAGCGAATCCACCTGAGTCTAAGGCGAACTAGCTGTTTCTATCCCTTAAAACACAAGATCCCTGTCAATACTATTAAATCCGCTATATTTGTGGTAAATTAAAAAAAAACCCCTATATTTTGGGAATTAACCCCATTCTAGTGAAGTCCATACTTTTTTTTTGCTGAGATAGTATTTAATAGATAGGGAATTACAAGGAATTGAAAAGAAGATAGCAGAAATCAGCTAAACGCTGATTAGCTGATGCAAGAGCCGTTTTCGCCACACAATGGGCAGCCTTGTTAGTTCTACGAGGAGAAAAAACAAAACGAATAAACGTGAAAGATGCTTTCATCAACCAGATTTCTTCAAGGATCGCCCCGCCACGATTATGATCTAGTCCATCCTCCGACACTCGCCGAATCACCAATTGTGAATCCCCACAGAAACAAGCACAAGAAATACCCCGAGTTAAGCACCAATCCATTGTGTCCCTTAAGGCTAATAGTTCCAATATAAAAGGGTCGAATAAACCGACATAGTACTTACCGTAGGCACAAATGATTGACTCCGACGACGAGAATCCAACGAACCCGACTCTGCCCCAGTTATCATGCCGAGTAGCTCCATCAAACCGGAGGAGCAGGCCACCTGGGGGGCAGGACGGAGTGGGCAGCGAGGGGGCTAGCGGCACGGGGGAGCTCCAGCTCTTGATTGAGATGAGGTAGCTGCAACCCATTCCTCCTGCTGTTGACGAAATTGCTGAAAAAGAGGGTCGGATAGATATTGGATTCGATCGTAGCAGGCCCAGCAGCGTGCTTTCCAAATACGCCAAGAGAGGAAGACTATCTCGGCCATCTCCAGCTTGCTGAGCTGCATAGAAATCAAAACATGCGACCAGGCCACATCAGCCGGCAATGCCACAACCGCCACTCAAAGATGAGTTTTACGAGCCAAGTCCCAAACTCCACGAGCAACCCTGCAATCAAAAAGACAATGGGAGATGGATTCTATAGCTTCAGAACAAACATGGCACACATTAGAATCACACAAGGATTTAGCTTGGAGAATATCCAGACATGGGAGGAACCTAGAATCCAGATGTGGAGGCAGGGTATTGAAAAGCTCAGCACGTTCATCAGAGAGTAAGTGGTACCCTGACTTCACAGTATACTAACCAGTCTTCGAATAACGCCAAATAAGACGATCAGTCCTAGGTAACAAGGGAATAGGGATGGAAAGAATCCACTTAATGATGTCAGGGGAGAAATACACTTGGAGGAGCTCCTTGTTCCACGTGCGAGTTAAGGGGTTAATGAGTGAAGCCACAAAAGGGTTAGGCAAAGAAATAACTGGAAGGAGAGAAGGGGAAGACGGTGGAGAAGTGGGTAACCAGGGATTGTCAAGGATCCTGATGGCTCTGCCACAACCTACCTGCCACCATAATCCTTTGAAAAGCAACTTACGCCCTTCGAGAACCCCTTGACATGCCCAGGATGGCCAATTTCTAGTCGGAGCATGGAGAAAATCACAAGAGGAGTGATAGCGAGCCTTGTACAGTTGAGAAAGGGTTGATGATGGGGATATCAACAGCTTCCAAGCTTGTTTTGCCAACATCGCTATATGAAGAGATCGAAGTCCCGGAATCCTAGCTCTCCACGAAATTTACTCACACAAATGACTGGCTAGGATATCCAGTGAATCTCTTTGTCTTTGTCTTGACTTGCCCACCAATATCTCGAAAGCTGACCATTCATATGACTACAAGTGGTGGCTGGCAGGCGGAAAGAGAGCATCGCATACACCGGAGTTGCAGATCCGACAACCTTGATCACCACTTCTTTAGCAGCCAAAGAAAGAGACTTTGATTTACAATTCTGAATTCGCTTAGCTAAACCATCCTCTAGGAAACGAAATGTCTGAACCTTGGACCGGTGGATCTGAGCTGGTAATCCAAGATATAGTCAAGCTCACCAATGGATTCAATCCCCAAAGATGCAGCCAATTTGGAAGCTTCCTAATCTGTGACATTGGAGCTGAAGCAGACTTTAGATTTTTGAAGGTTGATTTTCTGTCCACTAGCCGCCTCATAGAGGTTGAGAAGCTGCAAAAGATGTGAGCATTCCGTAGAGGAAGCTAGCAAAAACAGATAGGTTTATCCAAGCATAATCAAACCCTAAGGCCTCCATTACAGCAAATAGGACTCCCCACTCAACTCGGTCGGTACGCTTTTTCCATGTCGAGTTTGAGGGCCATCCACTTCTCTCTACCTTGAGTCTTCGTTTTGAGAAAGTGCATAACCTCCTGAGTGATGAGGATGTTATCCGAGATGTCCCTGCCTTTGACAAATCCATTTTGAGCATCACTCACTACAGATGGGAGCACCTGACTCAAACTAGAAGATAAAACCTTAGATATAACCTTGTAGAAGACTTGGCACAACCCTATTGGTCTCATCTGTTTCATCGAGTCTGCATTTGGGACCTTGGGGATTAATGGTAGCAATGTATGGTTAAAATTATGCAGTAATCTACCCGATCTAAAGAAGGAGCTAGCAGCAACACAAACAGAATTACCGACAACGTCCAATAGGTCTGGTAGAAGGCCGCAGTGAACCCATCTGACCCCGGGGCTTGTGTAGGGCCAATGGCAAAGGTTGCTTGCTTAATTTTCTCATGAGAGACTTGGGCTGAAAAGTAAGCATTCTGTCTAGTGGTAACCTTGCGATCAATTCCTAATGCATACACAAGGAAGTGAAAAGGATTCCCATTAGAAAAATAAAGGAGTTTAAAGTATGAGACAGACACTTCATCTTTTGCTGGTTCCTCGACATGTACATATCCATCATCATCCCTGAGGAGTTCTATTTGGTTCTGCCGCCTCCATTGAGCTTGTTTCGCCCACTCCACAAGCTGATGTCGAGCTGCCTTTAGAGTGGAAAACAGCTGAAACTGGGGCGTTCCAGACACAACAGTTTGCCACAAGATGATGACAATGTTCCTTGCTTCCTCATTCGAACTCCATCTCCTGTCGAAATGAAACCTGTCATTTCCTTTGCCTGAGCCAAGGGTCAGCTGAAATAGAAGCATCTTGTGATCAGAACCGAGATCGGTTAAATGAGAAATATGTACATGATGCCAATCATGAATGAGTAATTCTGAACTTAGACCACGATCTAAACGTTCAAGGATACGAGTGGCAAGTCCTTGTCGATTAGACCAAGTGAAAGGGGGCCCTTTGAACCCCAAGTCCATCAAGCCTGCAGAGTCCAGGAAGGACTGAAATTGATCAATCATCATGAAGGAGGGAGGACGGCTACCCTGATTTTCAGATGCAAAAAAGAACACAGTTAAAGCCACCTAAGACTAGGACAGGGGAGGCACATAACGAGATTAAACGAAGGAGTTCATTGAACTGATCACCACAAGTATTTACATTAGACCTAAGATGAACGAAGAAAAGAGCAATATTACCCCAAACTAAGTGCTGCAACTCCAAATATATATAGAAAACATCCTTGCCTAACACACTATAATGGACAGAAGAAGCACAATCAAGTGCTAACCCTCCTACTAATCCTACCGGGGACACACAACATAACACATTATAGCCTAACCGATTAAGTTTCTTATCTACATAGTCATCATCTCGTTTGGTCTCACTTAAACAGAGGATCGAGGGCGAGAAGCGACACACAGCTCCAAAGAGTGATGGAATCGTCAGGGCAGAGCATAATCCCGACAATTCCAAGCTAGAATGATCATCTATCAATGTGGGACCAATCCGGGCTGGTTGCCTCCACCACTTCGTCATTAGTAAGCTCGTGCAAGGGAGGATTCGCCTCCAGTCTCTGTTTCTTACACTCGGGCCTCTCCAGCAGCAGAGCATTGACAACAGTCCTACTCCTACCCCAAGCCTGGCTTGGCGATGAAGAATCTCCCTCAGTTGGTACTGCTGCAGTAGTACTCAGGTCAAAAGTCCGCTCCGGAGCCGGGAGCAGGTGCAAGGGACATTGTCGAGTCTGCGATAGAGTAGGAATTTGACCCGTGCGCACCCAGGTGAAGTTCCTTCGACCTAGAAGATTTCGTTCATTGACCTTGGGGCCAGATTTCTTCGATATCAACTGACGGCTATACGGGGATGGTTTGTGATGCTCTAAAACACAACTCCTAACAAAGGCCAAGTGTAACCAATGGAAGGGACTGCAGTATAGTGGCTCAAGTGATAAATATCGAATCCACGGGTCTCTAGAGTTACTATTACTCAACTTCAGTTTATTATTTAGCAAACCAGATTAAGATGAAAGAACTAAAACTACTCTAGCAAACTACAGTTAAAGTTAATCTAATTACAGGTTGGGAACTCACTTAGGTATGATTCCCCCTAGCCACTAGCCAGATTAATGATTGATGATCTCTAACCTGTTTCACTTTCATTCACAATGCGGAGAATCCTTGACTAGACCTTGAGTCTCGACTAAAGGAACAAGGCCCTCTTGAGTCAATTGCCTAGAGGGACGTATCCTTCTCTAGAACAACTGATCAAGGCGTTCTGAACTAGACTCCCTCTATCGAAAGGGGTTCTCAATCGATACAAAGCAGTGAATCAACCCTCGACTAAAGCAATCGATCCACTACTATCAATCTATGGTGCTCTATTGACCTAATCAGGTATTCCCTCTCATAGGATCAAAGCAGAATCAATAATCTCGACTAAAGCAGAATTGAATCATGAAAACATGCATAGATTGAATATGAACTCAAGATTATCAAGTCAGAGTACTCATACAATCATCCAATCAAACAAACATAGCTAGGGTTCCTCAAAACCTAAGTGAAGGGAAGTTACTCCATAGAGAAGAGAGAGACTGCAGTAAGAATCTTCAGATGATCAGTCTTCAAGTCCGGGCTTGTTCCTCAAGCTTCCAAGGCGAAGAAATCCTCCTTCTCTACTCCAAGAATGCCCTCAAATCGCCCTCTCTCTCTAGGGTTCGTCCCTTGGGTGTTTGGGATCCAAAACCCAGCTCTCCTCTTCTTTGGTTCGGAATTTGGCTTAAAACCAGGAAATCCCGACTCGCACGGCCAGGGTGCACGGCCGTGCATATCACCATTCTGGCCGTGCAACTCAAAACGCAGCGTGTCATTTAGTCGAACTTCAGCCCTCTCGCACGGCCAGGGTGCACGGCCGTGCGAGCTTCAGGGGTTGCCCGTGCGTGTCCTCGGCATAAGGCGCACGGCCATATTGCTCACGTGCACGGCCGTGCAGCCTCCCTGGTCTGTCCGTGCAGCTTGCTCAGCCTCTGTTTAATGCTTCGTTTCTCCCTCGTCCGGACTCCGAATCAATCGCCGTTTGATCCCAGACGCTCGTAGTCTCGTCCTCTTTCGTTTCATAACAAGCTTGCATGATTCTTTGTCCATAAAGTGAGGTAGAAATCCATTCTTCTTCAGGTCATGCCCGAGTTTCTTCTCTCGAATCGTCAATTGATCTCTGATTGACTTGAAACTTGCGCCTATGCTTCACTTTATGTGCTAGGACCTGAAATGGGACAAAGGAATACAACCTAGCATAAAATGGGCCAAAGACGCAATAATTCAAGCTCAAACAATCAAGAAACAAAGGGGAAAACATGTGCAAATACCGAGTCATCAAATCCCCCCACACTTAACTGTTTGCTTGTCCCCAAGCAAACCTAACTCAAACCAATGCAACTCTTCAGACCTCTATAGCAACAAACAACCCAGATCGTAGGTAGAGGACTTCCTAGATCATTTAGCAGCTTACGAGGTCAACCGACGCACAAGTCATCTCATAACTTCTTCGGCGAGTCGGCATCATGGCAAATAGTGAACAGAGGACAAATGAATTGTGGATGAGGAGATTCTCAAAAACAACAGATCATGGACTCACATTTTTCAAGGTGCTCTATTTTCTGCTTCTTGAAGATGGTTGAGACCCCTTTTTTTTCTGTTTTGCTTGTTTTCTGATATTTTTCTTTTCTTTTTCAAGGGTCCCAACCTGCTCTTACCGGCCATGCCAGGAGCGGATGTCTCAAGCCTCGTGCGGGGGAAAGACATGTAAGGGGGCTGGAGGTAGTAGGTGGAAATTGGGAACGAATTCCCGTCTCCCCTTACACACTTTCGCCCTATTCGCACGGGAGACGTTTATTTTGAAGCACATTTTTGAGCACCTGTTATTTTCAAAACATGATACAAGAGTCCATGACAGGTAGAGAATCCACAACACCACACAATTCAAGGGTCCTAAGATCACTAATTCACTCAATCAACCAACTTTATATGAAGAAGAAATGAGACTTCTTAAATGCATCAACATCCTCCATAGTGCTACACTACCTCCCTAGGTTGCATATTACTGTAAAGACTGTCAATTCAAAGCATACTGAGCAGGCAATTGCATGGAACACGTACTTGGAGCCCTCAAATTTAAAAATTTGGACAGTGGACTAGGCTCCAAGCACACAAACAGCCAAACATTCACCCGCATACATAATCGAACATCCCCCCACACTTAAGCACGACATTGTCCTCAATGGAGGAAAGATAAGGAGGGTAGAACAAAGTTACCATATCAACGGTGAATGATTGTGGACGGGGAAGGCGGTGCATTCCAGGAGGACAAAGTAGTCGAAACACAAACACCACACAAAATCTCACAAAGGTTGAATTATTGACTCTGAAATCAAAGAACAAAACTGACTCAACCGAAGAGAAATAGAGAAAGAAATGCAAACCGACTGGTTGGGTTGCCTCCCAACAAGCGCTTCTTTCACGTCGTGAGCCGGACGATGGCTCCTAAGTTTCGGTCCACCCCAAAACCTCCTTGAAGTTGAGGTTCTCGTCGATGAGGTGGAGTCTCAAGTCACGAGCATGTGGTATGACAGGTGATGGAAGCTCGTGTACTTGATGCAGATGAAGTCTCCACCCTCGAGACCTCTCCTTCTCTTCTCTCGTCTCATTGCCCCAAACCAGATATGACAGCATTGATTGGCCACCATCGCGTCCACCAAGAGGGACCGATGTCGAGGTGGCCTTGGTCTGGCAAAGAGACACTGCAAATGGGTCCTTGCTAAGCAGTTCCTCGAAGTTTGGTGGAGATATCACATGTAACTCATGGCTGGTGCAGGCCTCTTCCACCTTAACTCCGTCCTCAGCCTGGACGCCAATTGCTTCTTCAACCTCCCTTCCTTCTTCATGTGGTATCACCCCTGGGAAATGATCAAGAACTTCTCCAGCTTCACTTTCGCCATCCTCCACAACTTCTTTCTGCACCCTTTCTTGCTCTTCTTCTTCTAGCACGGATTGGAGAGCAAGTTGCCAAGCAATTCATGAGATCTTCTTGCATCTCCGAACTCATGCCCGCCTCTTCAAAGCTCAGTTTGGGGTATGGGAAGGTGTGGTCGGCTACGACATGACACTCCTGATCATGATCATCACGGGAGCTCTCCGTGACAACTTCAGTGTGCTCCACAATGTCCTTGTAGCCTTCTTCTTCCTCCTCATCTTCTTGTATGGTAGCAGAAGGGTGATCTGGAGCAGGTTGCGCCCAAGATCGCTCAAGATCATCGACGCTCTTCTTAAGGCTCAGGAGGATCCCCTCTGTTTCACGACAGGCCTGGACACAATGATCCATACTGGAGCATGATCTCTCCATGAGAAGCCTCAAATCATAGTGTGGATCTGGCTGTGGAGTGTAGCATGGCTCTGCAGAATGGCCCGTGAAGGCCGCCATGGGTAACTCCAGCTCCAATGGCTCTTCTGGTTGTGGGAGAAATTCTTCTTGGTAATGAGGTTGTTCTTGATATGCCCAGGGGTCCGGTTGTTCTCCGTAGTAAGGGGGTTGGTACTGGAACCCGAATCCATAGTCTTCTCCGCCTTGATTGCTCCACGGAGTCTCGGGGTAATACAACCCAGATGGTGGTGGATACCCCCAATGATTGGAGAAGCCATTAGGATCCATGATTCAGATCTGCACCAACAAAAACAAAAACACCCAAGTGAAAAGCAAGGGTGGAAAAGAAAAGAAACGAAAAACGCTAAAGTAACAAACTTCTGCCTTTCCTAATACTCTAGAAAGTCCCCGGCAACGGCGCCAAAAACTTGATGCTCTAAAACACAACTCCTAACAAAGGCCAAGTGTAACCAATGGAAGGGACTGCAGTATAGTGGCTCAAGTGATAAATATCGAATCCACGGGTCTCTAGAGTTACTATTACTCAACTTCAGTTTATTATTTAGCAAACCAGATTAAGATGAAAGAACTAAAACTACTCTAGCAAACTACAGTTAAAGTTAATCTAATTACAGGTTGGGAACTCACTTAGGTATGATTCCCCCTAGCCACTAGCCAGATTAATGATTGATGATCTCTAACCTGTTTCACTTTCATTCACAATGCGGAGAATCCTTGACTAGACCTTGAGTCTCGACTAAAGGAACAAGGCCCTCTTGAGTCAATTGCCTAGAGGGACGTATCCTTCTCTAGAACAACTGATCAAGGCGTTCTGAACTAGACTCCCTCTATCGAAAGGGGTTCTCAATCGATACAAAGCAGTGAATCAACCCTCGACTAAAGCAATCGATCCACTACTATCAATCTATGGTGCTCTATTGACCTAATCAGGTATTCCCTCTCATAGGATCAAAGCAGAATCAATAATCTCGACTAAAGCAGAATTGAATCATGAAAACATGCATAGATTGAATATGAACTCAAGATTATCAAGTCAGAGTACTCATACAATCATCCAATCAAACAAACATAGCTAGGGTTCCTCAAAACCTAAGTGAAGGGAAGTTACTCCATAGAGAAGAGAGAGACTGCAGTAAGAATCTTCAGATGATCAGTCTTCAAGTCCGGGCTTGTTCCTCAAGCTTCCAAGGCGAAGAAATCCTCCTTCTCTACTCCAAGAATGCCCTCAAATCGCCCTCTCTCTCTAGGGTTCGTCCCTTGGGTGTTTGGGATCCAAAACCCAGCTCTCCTCTTCTTTGGTTCGGAATTTGGCTTAAAACCAGGAAATCCCGACTCGCACGGCCAGGGTGCACGGCCGTGCATATCACCATTCTGGCCGTGCAACTCAAAACGCAGCGTGTCATTTAGTCGAACTTCAGCCCTCTCGCACGGCCAGGGTGCATGGCCGTGCGAGCTTCAGGGGTTGCCCGTGCGTGTCCTCGGCATAAGGCGCACGGCCATATTGCTCACGTGCACGGCCGTGCAGCATCCCTGGTCTGCCCGTGCAGCTTGCTCAGCCTCTGTTTAATGCTTCGTTTCTCCCTCGTCCGGACTCCGAATCAATCGCCGTTTGATCCCAGACGCTCGTAGTCTCGTCCTCTTTCGTTTCATAACAAGCTTGCATGATTCTTTGTCCATAAAGTGAGGTAGAAATCCATTCTTCTTCAGGTCATGCCCGAGTTTCTTCTCTCGAATCGTCAATTGATCTCTGATTGACTTGAAACTTGCGCCTATGCTTCACTTTATGTGCTAGGACCTGAAATGGGACAAAGGAATACAACCTAGCATAAAATGGGCCAAAGACGCAATAATTCAAGCTCAAACAATCAAGAAACAAAGGGGAAAACATGTGCAAATACCGAGTCATCAGTTTGCCAGCGAGTTCCTCCCGTCGGGGGCATTGCTGTCCAATATGGCCAAGCACTCCACACCCTTACCTGCTTTTTCATGGGAAGTCGGGACTGAGACCGGGAGGGGGAGGCGAGAGTCCAACCAGACACGAGCCCTCAGGTAGATCTCCGCCGTCTCTTTCGAACGGTGAACCGAGCCCGGGTTTGTCTTCCCCAGGTATCCTCAAAGAATTGTTCCCATCTTCTTTGAGCAGCAAGATGTGTGAACCCCCCAAAATTGCAGGAAGTGCGGAACCCGCCACATCTGCTAAGCCACTTCTGGGGAAACCGCGACCCAAGGAGCCAAGTTCACAAAGTACTTCGGCAGGATCCAAGGCGCCATCCGTAAGACCCGAGTTATGTCAGCGTCATTGGGGAAGAAAAACTGGAGAAGATCTCCCTCCGTCGGGAGAATGGAGATCGGACCGTTGCAATTCCATAAACCACCCAAGGTTGTGAGTAACTGACAGATTGGTGGAGAAGGGCCGATCACTTTCCCATCAAGGAGAGTTCGTTGCGCTCCGCTCCAGGGGCAACATCTGCATTGCCAAAAACTACAACCCTAGCATCAGCCATCGTGCAAAGGGCTGGAACGAATTTCGACTATGAGATAGAGATCCAAAGAGAAGAGAAGGAAGAACTGAGATTCACTGCTCAGGGCAAGGATGCCCTCGAAGGGGGTTAAATAGCCCCATGGTTCCGCAGTCCAATTCCGTCAGCACATTACGCTAGGGAATCGCACTCGGCGATGTGCACGACAGTGCTATCCTCGCTCCCACTATCCACGAACGAGAGGAGAGGGGAGTTGTCTTTTTTTTTTAAGTACAGACTTTATTCATAGTATAGCGTTTTCTGAAATTTTCAAAATTATTAATTTCCAACATAAACATTGAATAATTTGGAAGACGTTAAGTCAAGAAAGTTCAATGTTTGGTGGTGCAACGTGGGAACAAAATGATAGAGAAGATGGAATGAATAACTAATTAATCCATGCGTAAGAAAGCGTCGGCAGATGAGGAATGGCCACGCACATCTGATCGTCGACGCACGGTGAAGATTGTGGGCATCATGGAAGCGCGCAGCTAGCGGAACAACCGAATCAGCTCTGTGCATGACTACAAAACTACTGGACGCGCTATAGAAGAAAGCCAGTAGCTAGCTAGCTAGCCACTGTTCATCAAACTGTACATCATCTCATTACTTACTGTTCCTCCCCTGTCGAACAAGATAAAATTGTTTATTAATGCATGCATGGGACACTTTTTTTTTTTTCTTTCTTCCTTTTCCTTTTTTTCTCCCTCGTTTTTTTCACTTTCCTTTTTTCAGCATATACTTGGGTTGGTAGGCAATATCCGGTTTCCAATTTCTGCATGCGGGAGCCAGATTGATCACCAACAGTAGCTGATGATGATCAGCTTAGAGATGTCGACTGAGCGAGAGCGAGTAAATGTGAGAAAAGTTGGCCAAGAAATTTAAGCGGGACCCAGTGAATCCTCTTTGTCAGCTGTCTGTATATATATCAGAAAGAAACACCGACTTTGTACAAGGTAGCAAGGTGGGTTATTGCATCACCATTATATTTATTAAAAGGGATAAAACTGGCCTTTGGGCATGCTGCTGGAAAAAGAAAGAAAGCAGAGAGGAAGCAAGGGAGAAGATTCCGATGGTATATACTGTAGAAGAGAGGGATCAGTATTTAAGCTTAATTTGTAGATAAGGACACTTACGTTTCAATGTCTCATCGATCATCTCCCTTCTGGCGGCCTCGATCTATTCTACACTGCCTTATCCGCTTACCGCACCCTTTCTTTGATTGCTTTCGCCAATTCATCCACCAACGCGCCTACGTGAATTCCCACTACCCAACTTTTGAATTTTCGCGCCCTCTCTCTCTCTCTCTCTTAACACTTGACAGTCATACATATGTAAGCTTTATCACCCGATGCATTGACTGTGTTACGTACATCGTTTTATATCTCACTTTTGCAATGAATCAGCTTTGAATCATCCGCTAAAACAGAGATCATTTGTACTCATCTCTTCCCCAATGCCAGCTGCGTGCCATTTACTTTGAGCTTCAAGTTGCTTATGTTGTCTGCCTGATCATAAGTTTTGTCCACAACTAGCTAGTAATGGCGGATTTCTGATCCAAACAGGCAATCTGATTTGTGCTGATTTGTTGAGTGCAAGATACCGGATCCGTAGTAGCACGAGACAGGACATACGTATGGCTTATGACATGTTTTGATTTGTACCACTTCATTCATACGACGTTCTATTATGATTTACATCAATATCTACTAGTATTCCTCTTTCTTTTGAATTTTCTAAAATCTTATTTTTCTTGCCAAAGAAAATCTAAAATTTCAACTTTCAACTATATTTACACTCAATTATTCATTCTACTATATCTATAATTCATTTATAAAGTGTTTTTTTTTTCTCCTTTTTTCTTCTTCTGGTAGAACAATTAAATATTTACATTTTTTTCTTCAAAAAACATATAAGAATGAGTTGACTTTGTCCCGTCCATACTCACGCGTATTAACTATATATTAACTGATCTGACAGACACTTGGTGCAAGGTGCGTATGGTATTGAGATATCCATCACGTCTCATTCCAATAACATCACTAAATGCAGATCAAGTACGTCCCAATAATTCGAATATGGGTCTTAATTATCTCCTTTTTTTTGGGTTCTCCTCAAGCAAAAGTAAACCATGCATCAATTTGAAACTTAGATAAACTCGTCATAATTAAATAAGTCATTATAAATGTTATATGAGGACCTTTCACGATGCTTTCCAAGTTAGATGCTCCTGGATCTAAACACATAAATTCTTTCTTTAACGTAATGGTACGGAAATAACTAATGACAGGTTTCTTTCACTATTTCTGACAATGATAACTTTAAATTGGAGAAAGATGTAGGTACGTAAAACACTAATTAAGAAGAAGTACTCTAAACGAAGAAATTAAAAACCCTGATTCCAAAATTTAGGATCTTCCCATTTATATTGATTGTTTGCTAAAATCAGGTATTAACCAAACTGCCGGGTATACCTAAGATATTCACTCTTTCATTCACATGCCTTTGCTTTTCAATGAAGAAAGTGGCTGAGGGCATTTCAGTCAAAATACACGCAAGACCTCCATACAGACAGCCCAGCCGGACAGGAAAAAGACAAAACCAAAAGTAAGGCGTCCTTCGTTGAAATTAATAAAAGAAAGAAAAGGGGAAAACGAAGGAAAGAAAAGGCAAAGCCATGATCACCCCCGACAATGGTTCATTTAAAATGCAGGCATGAGGCAACCCAATAACTCTCCCCTCCCGCCCATCTTCCTCCCAAGAAGCTCGATCTCCACTCTAAAACAATAAACCCTAACAAGCAAAGCAAAGAATTCCCAATCCTCCTCCTATACCCTCTCTACCTACAATCCCTACACACCTATATCTACACATTTCCATCACCTTCTCCCAAATTCCCCCTCCTCTCCCTTCCTTCCTCCACCCTAGTCAATCAAACCATGGCTATGGTGACAACCTCTTTTCGCAAATTCCCGGTTACCCATCTAATCCTCTCCCTCGTCCTGCTTATCTCGTCAGGTACATTCACACGATTCTCTGTTGATCGGCCGTCACATCTTTTTTTATTTCTTTTAAAAATAACGATAACAAATTTTACGTTTTATGTCTCAGACTACGGATTGTCGCTGGGGATCAACTACGGCCAGGTAGCCAACAACCTGCCCCAGCCCGACGAGGTCCTCGACCTCCTGACCTCCCTCAGGCTGACCAAGGCCCGAATCTACGACACCAACCCTCAGGTCCTGACCGCATTCGCCAACTCACAAGTCGAGCTCATCGTCACGGTCGAGAACCAGATGCTCTCCACCCTGACCGACCCCCAACAGGCCCTCCAGTGGGTCACCACCCACATCAAGCCCTACTTCCCCGCCACCCGCATCACGGGCATCGCCGTCGGCAACGAGATATTCACCGACGACGACGACACCCTCCTCAGTTACCTCGTCCCGGCCATGGTCAGCATCCACACCGCCCTAACACAGCTTGGAATGGACCGTTACATCTCCGTCTCGACCCCACACTCCTTAGCCGTACTCGACCAATCCTACCCTCCTTCCGCCGGCAGCTTCAAGGCCGAGGTTTCCACCGTCATGTCTCAGTTCCTCCAGTTCCTCGCCGCCACCAAGGCTCCATTTTGGATCAATGCCTACCCTTACTTTGCATACAAGGACAGCCCCTCGAAAATCCCGCTAGACTACGTCCTTTTCAACCCGAACCAAGGGATGGTCGACCCGTACACCAAGCTCCACTACGACAACATGTTGTACGCGCAGGTTGACGCCGTCATCTTCGCCATTGCCAAGATGGGTTACGGCGGCATCGAGGTGAGGGTCTCGGAGACCGGGTGGCCGTCAAGGGGTGACGGCGACGAGGTGGGGGCCAACGTGGAGAATGCGGCGGCGTATAACAAGAATTTGTTGAGGAGACAGCTGGCGAACCAAGGGACGCCGCTGAGGCCCGGGATGAGGGTCGAGGTTTATCTTTTTGCGCTGTTCAACGAGGACATGAAGCCTGGGCCCACCTCCGAGCGGAATTATGGGCTTTACCAGCCCGATTGTACCATGGTTTACAATGTCGGGCTTTCCGGCCGGTCCAGTACTAACGCCGCCACGGCGTCGTCCACGTCGTCGTCCACTACTACTTCTTCTACGCCGTCGTCGTCGGCGGGGTCGTCTTCTTCCGCTTCCTTTTCTCTTTCGTCCTCTGCCACTCAGGTAAACGACAATAACAATAATAATTATAAACCTTAGTTTTACTAAATCAATTAGGACTAACTAATTAATTAATTCTACGATGGTTTTTTATTATATCCTTAACCTTAGCTAACAAATACAAAAATGTTGGGGTGGCGCGGAATAAAGAGATTCTGCTTTGGTGGGACCATGGCCACCTATCTATATGTACATTATTTTTGTTTCATACACGATGTAAAAGTTAAAGTCATGTATGTGTGACTCAACAGTGTGAAACAAGGAATTTGTACAATTTATTTTATAGTCCTACTGCAACTACAATGTGGGGTGGAGATTGATGAAGGGAAATTTATTTATTTAGTGTAACTATTTCTTTTCGTAAAAAAAAAAATTCTATCATAAATGGAGGATTAGATGATAATCTAGTTAATAATTAAAGGCTAACCTTTTGCCCTTTTTTCCCTGGCGTTTGATGTTTTGGTTGTTTATATTATAATGCTAATGGTGAAATAATGGAATACAGGCAGCAGCTACAAGTGGATATCAGCAGAGCTTGGTGTACTGGATGTTTGTTTATTTGCTCTTCTCCCAACTGATCCGAAGACCATAAATATATATACTACTATTATAGAGGCAATAATATTGGAGCTCCCATCGTCACCATGGCCATGCATTGTAGATATCCATTCGCCTCCAGTTGAAGATGGAGATATACCATGCATTACCACCCATTCTTCTTTTGGGACGGCTGACAAGTTGCATGCATGACGTACGTACGAGGATTTCTACCAATACGACGTAGGACTAGGAGGGTGCTACCATCATTGACGACAGACATTGATACACAACTTCACCACCACATGCAAGACAATGACATAACCAAACCAACCATATATATATTCAGTTATATCTGCAGCCTCGGGCTGGTTGATGGTCATCTCACGATCGAGGAGGAAGCTCATATTATGATTTCCTTTTTGTTGAAGAGGGAGTACAAAAGATTACGCGATCGAGGCTATATATATATAGATATATTATTAGATGATTATTGCTAATACTATTGCTCATGTACGTATATATGTAATTCATCATGTCATTAATGTATGGAAGATTGATCGATTTGTTGTTTATGATTAATATAATGGAAGCCTCATATTTATGATCTGTTATATTGTTGTACTGCTTAAGCTAGCTAGCCAGCTAGGTTTGTAATATATATTTATTATTGTGTGTGTATAAATTAAGAGAAACAGAGAGGAGGGAAGGAGGCAGTTTATGTTGGAGACAAAGATTGTGCCTATGGATTGTCAATTTTCTTTCTCACGTAAAATAGAAAAATGGAGCCCTCAAAGAAAGAAAGGTATTTGTGTCCTACTTTTAGACGTGGAATCCACAACTGTGGTACTTAGAATATTTCGCAAAGATTTCTCGTGTGCGTGTTGTGTAAACTTTTCCTTTCCCCGCTTTTTCGTCCTTCTCGACGACCCTCGAATATATATAGTCTTATAGATGGAATTCTTCATAATGAAAAAAAAAAAACAAAGCTAAAATGTAAAAACAGTCCAAGATAATGCTGCAAAAGCGAGATTAATTAAACAATGCAACAAAAGTGCAAAAGGGAAAGGCCTTGTTTGGGTCCTTTTTCTTACCATTAATACTGTTTTAATTTCTTCCTACCATTAACTTTTACCGTATTAATAATTTTGGAAATCAGCAGAAAAATAGGCGGCCCTAGCTGAGTGAGCTTTATTCCCTTCCTTGGGCCTATGTAACCGTCAGCACTGGTACATTTGGGCAAGATCCCTTTCTGCAAAGGAGCTTTTTAGGGTTTCTCTCTTTTGGAGTAGAGAGGGCTGGTCAGGTCAGCCTTAGTTGGAGATGATCTAGCTAGCTAATTGGGTGGTCTCTCTTCAACACAATTCGATCGATTGCATCAGCGCAACGTGGGTGCACATGCGACCCAACCAAATGATTCCCATGGAGGAAGTTTTGTTTAAGGTATATATGGAATGAACCAACCGAACGAGGATCCGGCAGCTGAGATGACATTACACTATGATTGAATTGTGTTTTGCTTTGTTTTGTTGCCGAGGAAAATTATTGGAGGGCGCATGAATGTAGCAGAAGAAGATCAAACTAAAGAGGATTTGGTTGGAGCAAAATGGGAAGGAGAAAGAATTGAGGGGTTTGATTAAGTTGGTTGGGTGGTTTCGGTGCCTTTCGGCTCAGTGACACATGTTACTAGTGGGATTCCATCATGGGTTTGGCCCCATTACCACGTAGACTTGCCATGTGCATGCTCTCTCCTTCTCCCCCTATACAAGTTCTTTAGGTGGAATTCTTCACATAGTTGCAATGGTGGGGGAATGATGTGTGAAGGGAAGTTTGGTAATGGTATTTGAGATATATTCAATATCATATTGAATTTATTACTATTTTATATTATTGAATATTGAGTTAGTTTTAGGGATTGAAATTGTTATTGATTTTGAGGTGTTATTTGATATTTGAGAGTACGAGATTTGAATCTGTATGTATAAAAAATATCGAGAAATACAAAATATTTACAATGAATTAAATGTAACTCAGAACTTCTTATCATTAGTCACACTCTAGTCTCTGACTCAATCTCTTGTTACTTTCAAAACACCACAAAATTGACACTCCCATTTGTCTTTTCTTAACCTCCACTTCATGGATTCAAAGATTTTCAATGGTAAGAAACTGAGATATCACTATCTCATTCTTTCTCTTTGTCCCTGCTATAGCTTTAGGCAAGTTCAAGACTTTTGCTTAGTCTCGTAACTCTAAATGGGCACATGTGATGAATCCACTCAATACACTTTGATTGAGGACATTCAATTGAGACTTTGATTAGTTTTTTGTTTGAGTTTTCTCACTTCATGACCTTCCTATCGCCAAGGTTTAAACCTACCAACCTATACCATATATTTTTTCCAAGATTAAAGGTGTTTAAACCTTTATTTAATTATTTATATATGTAATTAATTTGATATTTGGGAATACAGATACCATATCAAAATATTTGAGAATTGAGATTGAGATATCGAATTTATTCTGAGATCGAGATTGTGACTAATTTCATAATACTATTCGATATTTGGAATTTCGATATTTAGTACCGGCAATCGATACCGTACATATTTTCATCCCTAAAGACAACGATGGCATTGAAATCATACTTAGAGCTCGTTTGCATGAGTCAAATAACCTATTTATCAAATAACTACATTTCATATACACCAACCAAAAGCCCCTTAATGTTTGTTATTGTATTTTAATTTTTTGAGGTTTATCTGTATTCTGTATTTATACTTGTGTATAGCTCAAACAATAAGTTAAATAAAATTGTATTTAAATTTGAGAGGTTTGGGTAATCATGCTGTCAGATAATTTCCAACACTAAGTGAGAATGAGATTTAGATTATGTATTCAATGACTTCATAGATTCAACAAAAAGTAATGTTTTTTTTTTGTTCTCTTTTGTATTATATTAAGATTTGAAATCTCTTAAGGTTAGAGATTTCAAATCTATCATATATTTAAGGTTAAATACACTTGTATATCCAAAATTTTCACGGTTGTACCAATAATATCCAAATTTCCCGAAATACCACTTATATCCAATTCCTTCACATTCTTTAAAGGTGTTTTGGATATACAAGTGTATTTAACCAAAAATATATTGGGAAATGGATAGATTTGGCAAAGAACAACTTTAAAACATGGATATAAGTGGTATTTCGGGAAATTTGGATATTATTGGCACAACCGTGAAAGTTTTGGATATACAAGTGTATTAAACCTATATTTAAAGAATATTGTTTGAGCCGTGATATCCCGGGCCAAATATCTTGAACCTGGTTCCAACCAAACTCGCGGCCAAGGCGCCTGGACCCTGCAAGGATGGGCGCACAGGGGGCCTGAATGGCCCGTTAGCACTTCGAAGCTCATGTTAGTCGAGTTTCTAGAGAGATAAGTGTCGAGAGAGAGTTTAGTGAGAGAACCAAACCTGCTTAAATGCCACCTACCGAGCACTATTTATACTCGTCGAGGCTCTGACCAAGCTCCTTGAATTCAACCCTACGTCAGCAGGGCATTAAATGCTCGGTACGACCTAATGTCTTGGCGCCTCTACGTGACACTTCCTCAATTCTCATGTCGGGGCGCCTAGAGGGACCACTTCACAGGTGGTAGCCTTTAGCTTTCTTCCTCTGTACTATTTTTTCCTTAAGCCCTCTTTTGTCGCTATGCACCCTCCCTCCGCAGATCTATCTTGGTGGACCATTTTTCCTCTAACTCAACCCATATTGTTCTGGGCCCTCCAATAGCTCAGGCCCCATTTGGGTTTGTGACAATCCAATGGGCCTATTTACACTGCCCAACAATTGTCCCTCAGTTAGGTGCTCATGGGTCTGTGATGAATGCCTAACTAAGAAAGGAGAGTGTGGTTGTATGCCCCTCATCCTCGCTAAGCAATTCTTCGTGTGCTTCCTAACATTGCCCACTCCCCTAAGATTTCTCTATTACGATTCATTTGTATGGGTGCCTTTATTTTCAAAATTCCCTCTCCGAGTTTTCCAGGTGAGCATTTGGACTTCCACTATACACCAATTTGGACAGGGCGCCTGATTTTTCCATCTTCCTAAAATTCGGGCGCCTACTCATGTGTTTCCAAGTTCACCGCGCTCTAAAATGCGGGCGCCTGTTCCAACTCGCATGACCGTCACCCCATTCCTCTATACACCATTTTAGGACGGGCGCCTGCTCATGTGCTGCCAAATTCACACCAACTCGAGACGCCTGTTCCAACTCGCGTGAGTCGTGACCATCATCTGCCCCCCTCGGCGTGCGTTGCAAAATTTGAATTTCGAAATTGGAATTTGGAATTTTGGGAAATTCAAATTTTGAACGGATGATGAGGATGTAGTCCCGCGTGATGCACACATCTCGAGGCAATGCTCCTACCCCTCTTCCCTATAAATACTAACTCCCACTTCTCTTCTCCCCTCATTCCATACGAAAATCACCTCTCTCTACCCCCTATATCTGTGCGCCTCACTTGTCACCACGCTGAACTATTTCTCAAACTAGTTCGAGTGCAGCCATTGATGACTCTGAGGGAGGCAAGGGCTCGGCGCCCGACGTCATCGTCGAACTAGAGAAGCACTTCTCTCCTGACCCCCTTGACAGCAAGATAAGAGAATCGCCCACGGGAAGAAAGGTGCATCCGCAATAAATAAGGCTCCAATGGTGGCGGCATCATCCACTAAAGAAGAGGCCCCTACCCTTAAGGGAGCAGGCGATGGTGCCGACTATGACGACCCAGGTGTCTTCTGTTCCGGAAGCGAGTAAGTGTTCTTAACGTAAACCTTATTTTAATTCCATTGTGGGTGACTACCTTAATAGGCGTCTGATAAGTATACTAGGGTCTTGGTATTGATAGTACAATGATTGAATCACCCATTTTAGGTCGTGCATCTGGATCCTCGCGGCCACCTGAATTGGTGACTTCTCCGACCTAATTTAATTCAGGCGCCCCAGATTACAGATCCTACAAGATAAGAGAATGAGTTGAAACATGGTCACCTGGCCATGCACCTCAACAGACTAGCCATCTGTCCGTGCAAGAAGCTGGGTTGGAGCATGTATCAACCGTGACAGTAGGGGAACTGGAATGCCCGGTAATGTCTTGTGGTTTTCCATGGACATGGACCTATGCGTCCGCTTCACGAATTGCCTAGGTGGGAGTGTTTGGTCCCCGGTGGCTTGGAATCTATCTAGAGTATTTGCGGTTTCCACTGGACTTTATAGTAGAAGGCATTTTGACAATGTGCAATTGCTCGATCGGGCGCCTATCTCCTTCTGTTTTCCTCATTCATATACTGTTCAAGTTGAAGTGTCGCCAACACAATGTCATACCATCTTTCTCTCTTTCTTTATCATCAATCGAATCACTGTTCGCGACCAAGGATTCTATTTTATCATCAATCCAATCACTGTTCACGGCTATCGCAGGCGAGGCGAAGACCGGATGTTCATTAACCTGGTAGGTATCCTTAATTCTCTCATCTCTTGAACCTATTCCTTCTAGATACAAAAATAAAACGACCCCTCCCCCGAAAAATTGAGATTGCGAGACACATTAAAGTTCAATCTGAGTTCCCCCAAAAAAAGAAAAATAAATTCGAGGGAGATTCATAACTGAAATAGTTAATAAATGAAATAGTGAGTGGTGGGGTTACCATTACAAATTGCGAAGCACCCCAGAATCCACTCCTTAAATGATTTCTCAGTCATTTCATTAAAGGTTCTTCACTGTGGGGGACCAGCGACAATTGTCTATCGTTATAGAGGCGCATAGACATTCCCGACCATTTATTGTAGGATTGTCCGAAGTTGGGGCGGGAATGGTTCAGAAGTTTCTTTTTTATGAAGGCGCATGCAGATTCTTTTTACGAGAGTGGTGCCCGCTTTACTAGAGGTTGGGCTGTTGGTGTTACTAAACAGTTCAATGTTGTCGTAACTTTGTCCTCAGACGAACAAGAGAGCGCCAGACTGCTATCCACCTATCCTGTAAACTTGCGATCCACCGCGGCAAGAACTCCGATTTTACATGAGTATTACGGCGATGGTGGGTGGGCGCCTTATGCTGGCATGCTCATGCCTCACTACTATTATGCACTATCATTTGTCTATACACTGCCACTGACCTTGCTCCTATTCCTTGTTATTGCAGGCGTGGAATTCACCTCGATCGCTTTGCTGATGAAGAGCCAATTTGAGAAAATGGGGTGGCAAAGCATGCGTCTACTGCTTGTGGAAAGGCGCCCCCTCGCTCGAAGAAAATCTCTTCTCAAACTAGTAGGCAGAGCAAGTCCACAATGTCTCAGGCTACAACCTCCAACACGGACAAGAATTTAGTTTAGGTTCGGGCGCCTAAGAGTGCAACTGATAAAAGCAAAGGGCGTCTGAGCCCCAAGAGAATAAAACTGAAGAAGGTGTTAAGTGCCCCGTGGCGGAGGTTGGTGGCGGGTCTGCGGTAGACTCGCTCAGTGCCAAGGTGCCCACCATTGATCTGCTTTTTGATCTTGCGTTTGCGGATGATGAGATTCCGCTAATTAAGCCAAAGACTGAAGAGGAAGGCTGGGATTCGCGATTCCGTGGAGAAGTAGCTTCAGCCTCCCAAACATAACCTCAACATCGGCTTTTGGTGTTCACAGCTGTCGATGTGCTCAAGACGCCTTCTGATGTTGAAAGCTCGAATATGTGGGGCGAGGTAGCTCGCATAGGCACCTAGGTATGACATTTTTTATGCTTGAGTTATCTTTCGTGCATGCGTGAACTCTATATCTTGTCCCTAATGCGTTTTATGTTGTTTGATGGATGCTCATTGCGAGAAATGAGGTGTTGGAGCGCGAAGCTTTGGAGGCCTCAACATCACTTGGCGTGATGCGAGACAACTTGGAGACCGCGCAAAGGCACCAAGAGGAGTTGATCCCGGCGTGCGAGGATGCACACGTTGAGAAGGCGAAAAAACGTCTCTCTCATCCAACAGTCAGTGGATGAGGAGAAAAGGAAGCTGCGTGAAGAATATGAGGCTCGACTTGAGGCCGAGAGGAGGGTGCATCATGAGTTAGTGGCCAGACTTGAAAAGGAGAAGGAAGACTTGGAGAGGGAGGAGGGCGCCCAAAGGAGTGAGATCGACCTCCTTCGTAACGAAAAGGGCGCCTTGAAGAAGGAGAACAAGACATTGGCCAAGGAGAAACAAGAAATGCAGGGCAGAAGTTCAGGCGCTCAAAGAGGACAAAGAGGCATTGGAAAAGAAAACAGCGGACTTCGTCAACTCTTCCAGCGGCCGTGCGCTCAAAGCTCAAGCGTCTATCAACAACATCCTCATTTTAAAGAGGATGTTAGAGGCAGACCATCCCGACATCAACTGGATGTCAAGGATATGGTGGAGTTCATCATTGCTTACATGGGGAGTGGGCGCCCAGTTGTGGATCATGCCCTGGTGCCCCGTGAACAGAATGCTGAAGGTTCTGACTCAGGATCTAGCGATGGTTCAGCTGCTAGCGAATAGAGCTTCGGCGTTGGCGCCTCCTTTTCCATATGTACTATGCCTTAAGACTTTGTAGCTTGCGTTTCTATTTTGAATCAGACCATGTATAACTTTGGATACTTATGGTTCCATTTAATCCTTTTATGTGTCTCATCTTAAACTCATTATCGAGTCATTTTCGTGAACATTTCTCCTCTTAACATCCGATCAATGGGCACTATAATTTGGGTTCTATAAAGGGCGCAATGTGTCTAGGCGCTTTGAATGCCACCTGGACTTTCAAATGCAGAACTATAGATATATAATCTGACTTAAACAATCTTGTGACGCAAAAGAAGGGCGCTTTACATGCTACGGGCGCATAAGGGCGATTTTGAAAAATTACTAACAAAATCTCTAATTAAGTGCAGACTTTCCTCATTGTGATCACCCATTGTTGGGCGCTCCCCTGGGTGTTTCAGCCAGATCCATTAGTTCCACCTCCTCACTTCCACTTGCCATGCTTGGCTCCCTGAGATCATACCGTCTCAAATTATGGGCATTTCATGTTTGCTTCACCCTCTTTCCCGACAAATGTTCCAGCTTAAACGTGCTTGGACCAACAACTTCATGAATGCGATATGGTCCTTTCCACTTTGCTGCCAACTTCCCAACTGTGGCATTTGGTCGGAAGTCCCGTTTTAACACAAGACCTACTAGCATAATGTTATGGAGGCTCATGCTACTTGGCGTTTCATTGCCTCCAATCGTAAAACCGCTTCTTCCCAGCACTCGTCCAAAAGATCCAGCTCTTCTTTTGACTCCTCACTGTGCATCACGCGAAAGGTTGGAATTCTCATTTCCACAGGCAATACCGCCTCACTTCTGTAATTCAATGCGAAGGGTGTCTCTCCAGTGTCTACCTTAAAAGTGGTTCTATGCGCCCACAACACGCTTGGCAGTTCCTCCACCCACTTTCCCTTAGCGGCTTCCAACCTCGTGTGCAAACCATGTAGGATACCTTTGTTAGCTGCCTCAGCATATCCATTATCATAAACCAAAGATAAGCTACAGACGAGAACCACAAGACCACCCCATTCTGGTCACAAAAGTCGACACTTTATGTAGTCGAACTGTTTCCCATGGTCAGTGATGATGGATTCAGGGAGTCTAAACCGCGTGAAAATATTTTTCCTTGTAAACTTCTGCACTTGCATCGCGGTGATGGACGCTAGCGTCTTTTCCTCGATCCACTTGGTGAAGTAATCTATCGCAACGATCAAGTACTTGCGTTGTCCGGGCGTCTTGGGGAAGGGCCCCAAAGGGAACATACCCCCATTGGGCGAAAGGCCAGGCGCCTACATTTCCTTGCATGAGCACCACTGGAATGTGTATATCATTGGTATGAATTAGGAATTGATGACATGTGGCTACATGTCTCATAACGTCAGCTCGCATTGTTGGCCAATAATATCCTTGCCGAAGTAGTACTTTCTCCAAGTTGCGGGCGTCCACATGCATTCCACAGGTTCGTTGGTGTACCTCGGTGATTGCATTGAGTCCTTCAGCATTCGTGAGGCACCATAAATAGGATCCTGAATGAGACCTCTGAAGAGGCAGCCCTCAAGCGCCTACTTGTCTCCAGCTTGTCGCGAAGGTTAATTATTCCGGTGATCAACTCCGCCGTAAGTATCACCCGGTCTAACTCTTGCTCCTGGTTCACCTCAAATGGATGTGGTTGCATTTCAGCGACCTTCTGATTGTTCGACTTAGTGGGTGCCTTCTTCGTCTACCTCGTCATAAAGGTGCGGTAAGTTCTCTCCTCTGTCCTTTTAACTAACTCGTTGAACATTCCTCTGTCGGCCAACGTTTGCAACTCCGCTTTCAGTTGGTAACAATCAGTCGTGTGATGCCACTTATCCCAATTGAAATTAAAATATCGGTCAAGATTATGCTCGTTCGGCTGCCCCCGCATCGATCCTGGCCAACACACATAGTATCCCCTTTCCTTCACATATTAAAGTATGTTCTTAAACAAATCATTATACTCCGTAAAGCTCCCCATGCCTCTTTGTTGCGAGTGTTGTGTATCAGGCCTCCGTGACAGAGCGTTTCCTCCCGCTATGATCCGGGGCGCCTGTCGATCGTCGAGCTCCTCCCCCCTTTGGCGCCTCTTATCCGCCCTCCCGGTGGCCATCGCCTCCTCCAACATGATCACCTTCTGAACCCTATATTCAAGTCTTCCATTGAGACCACATCCCTCTTGGAGAGTGCCCGACACAGGTCCTCACTTGTGGTACATTCTTGGAGGCAACTCTCTAATACCAGGGGTTGTGCATCCTTGACAATCATCACGATGGGATCCCAGCGGTTGTAAAGCTCTCTAAGCGCCTCTCCATCTTTTTGCTTTGTCTTAAATAAGGCGCCTATCATTAAGGTACGACGCTTCCGGCTTGCAAACTTGGATAGGAACAACTCGACAAATTGTTCAAAACAGTCAATGCGCCCCCTCTTCGATTTGGTGGTACCAGTCTAGAACGACCCCTGCGAAGGTGGAAATGAACACTTTGCAAAGTGTGGTATCCGAGCTATTGTAGAGTTGCATTTTCGTGAAGTAACTATTCAGATGATCCTCTGGGTTGCTGACTCCGTCATAGCTCGGCAAGGGTTGAATTGCAGTTTTCGCTGGCTCCAACAAGATGTTGCATGCCAATAGCTGTCGTACTCCGTAACGCCTGCTTGGGTGCCCATCCATTGTATCCTTCCGGGTTTGACATGCCCTGATCGTCGGGAAGCTCCCACGGGTCCAGGCGCCCGTGGGGCACTTGTTCTCCGTTATGGCCAGATGTATACGGGTGCCCGTAGTGGTTGGATTCTGTGTCATCCATTGCCATGTCTCGTTTTCTCATTATAGGGCTATGCATTCTAATGTCTTCGCCCCGGCCTCCTTCCAGCTCCCTTCTCAACGATTCGATGGCTCTGTCTTGGTCATCCGAAACAGCTCCCTCCTAGACAAGGAATCACTTTCCGAGGCCGGGCGCTCCTAGTTGTCCTCTTCCTCAACTCCATACTTAGCTTCTGGCTTGTTAAGCGCTCGTGTTCCCCTTGCCTCGTGTTCTCCGCTCGTGGGCTGCTTCAACTTCCTCCTTCCTTGTTCATCGCTTTCATTGTCTTCCCTTGTTCCCCCCTATCTGGCGCGCCAATTGTTTGAGTCATGATACCCCGAACCAAATATTTTGAACTCAGTTCCAACCAAACTCCCGACCAAGGCGCCTGGGCCCTGCAAGGATGTGTGCACAGGGGGCCTGAGTGGCCCGTTAGCACTCTGAAGCTCAAGTTAGTCGAGTTTCTAGAGAGATAAGTGTCAATAGAGAGTTTAGTGAGAGAATCAAACATGCTTAAATGCCACATACCGAGCACTATTTATACTCGTTGAGGCTCCGACCAAGCTCCTTGAATTCATCCCTACGTCAGCAGTAAGAATGGGAACGTGTCGAGTTTGGGACGGATACCACCAAACCTGCGCCCCACTCTGCTGTTTAAGATTATGATCCACTCTGCCCCGTGCCCCGCCATGGGTTGGCACTTTTTGATCCAAACATTGCCTCGCGCGGATCGAGTAAAATCCGCTCTGCGCCATTTCATTTTCTTGTAGACTCTACCTCCTTCAGGCTAGATGGCGATTACACAACCAAGATAGAGAATCAACAAAAACTAAATCAAAAATAGAGAAAGAAACAAATCAAACATACGAGTACTTACCAGCGGATGAGAATAGCTATATGAGAAAGCGGAACTCGAAAGACGCAAAATAGAGGCATAACTATATTCAAGGGTGATCGATCCTTACCTAGCGACAGCAGGCGGAGAAGAAAAGGATGCCAAAGATGGCATATTGATCGAGGCCAACCCTTACACGGACTTGTCGATGGCGGGCAAGTTTATTCACGAGAGGAGATGGCTGCGATGACTGATGTTGTTAGGCAAATAGACAATCCCGTCATAATCCCTCCTTTTTACAATTCTTCCGTCCTTAAGATAATACAAGCCCATCAACAATTAATAAACCCCTAAAACTAAATGTATCATTGGGCTAGCCTATTTCCTCTGTATAAGCAGTGTTTTTTCTTTGTGTCATTTACAACTAATTAAAGAAGAAGTTGAGCCTAGAGTAGGAACTGTAACATCCCGAACCTTTTCCCGACAAGATACTGTCCGCTTTGGGCCTCTACACCCGCACGAATTTTCCTTGGGGTGCAATTCAGGATGATTTCCCGTAAGGTAACCCATCCTTGTTGTACTCCACACTGAGCACGTTTAACTTCAGAGATCTCACAAGAACTCCTCCATTACACCCCAAAACGCGTCTTATCTTTTAAGGTCGGTTTTTTACTTATGAACCATGGATCTCTCACATGCTTTGTCGATGTGGGATTTGCCTAAGGTGTTACATACACCCCCCTTGGGACTCAACGCCCTCGTTGAGGTTTGCCCCACCATCGTTCAAGAGGGACGCAGAGAGGCTCTGATACCACTTGTAACATCCCGAACCTTTTCCCGACAAAATACTATCCGCTTTGGGCCTCTACAACCGCACGGATTTGCCTTGAGGTGCAATTCAGGGTGACTTCCCATAAGGTCACCCATCATTGTTGTACTCCACACTGAGGACATTTAACTTCAGAGTTCTCACAAGAACTCCTCCATTACACCCCAAAACGCGTCTTATCAGTTAAGCTTATGAACCATGGATCTCTCCCGTACTTTGTCGATGTGGGATTTTCCTAAAGTGTTACAAGAACATCAGGGCGGGACGGGCCAGATCAGGGCAGGGCGGGTTGTATAATATTATCCATATTCGATCCGTTCTTCTCACGGGTCGGGGTATGATCCGTCCTGTTTTGGAACAAGTCGGATAAAATCTACCCCATTACGGAGCAGATCGAGTAAACTCCAATAGAGCGGATCCAGATTGCTATCCCTAGTCAGCAGTACATTAAATGCTCGGTACGACCTAATGTGTAGGCGACTATACGTGGCACTTCCTCAATTCTCATGTCGGGGCGCCTAGAGGGACCACTTCACAGGTGGCAGCCTTTTAGCTGTCTTCCTCCGTACTATTTTGTCATTAAACCCTCTTTTATCGCTATGCGCCCTCCCTCCACAAATCTATTTTAGTGAACCCTTTTTCCTCTAACTCAACCTATATTGTTCTGTGCCCTCCAATAGCTCAGGCCCCATTTGAGTTTGTGACAATTCACATTGCCCTAACAAATATATATTTTTTAATTTTATGAAATTACTTTTCATTAAATATCAATAACCACAATTACCAAATATAAAAATTTTCAGCTCCCTTATTTTCTCATCTCCATTTTGTTAGCAGACCAATAACGTAAGATATCATTTCAGGCGAGTTATCAAACCATTTTACATGCATAGCCAGAGCCGACTCAAGTGGGCTAATGAGTTAAAAGTCCAAATACGAATAACATCACAAAAAGCCCACAGGATATAAACTGAGTTCTCTATATCGATTCAAGTGGGCTAATAAGTTAAAGCCCAAAGGAATACCAGGATCTAAACTGTAATCTCTATATCGCAAAACGACGCGCTTGACTAGAAAAAGCTTCTTCCTAACGGCAGGACCTTCTCCGCCACTCTAGAACCTTCATCGTCCAAAACCCTACTATTCATTCTTAAATTGAAAGTTGAAATCTACCCCTTCTTTTTTCCCATGTTGTGGTGGTTCTCGTAGTTTCATCGAATTTCCACCCTCACTCAGGCAAGCAGTGCGTAACTGCCCGGAACTCGTCTCACATCGTCGGACCATTGCATTTCCCCCTGCGGTAAGATGTCGAACGATTTGGCTCTTGATTTGGAGGAGCTTAGGCAGCTGCAGGCCATAGCCAAGCGGCCTCGCGTCCTTTCCCTCATCTCTTCCGAGATTCGCAACATGGAGCAGGTTTTGTGCCTTCCTTTCCGTTCATTCCCTAATCGCAGAATTCTCCTCTGTCAGTCGATGAACGTTCAAACTTTTGTTACTGGAATTACCTCTTTTTGGTACGAATCGCTTAGTTGTCTGTCAACTGTTTGATTAAATGCCTCTTAAGGATTTTTATTATGTCGGTTGTCCCTTTGTTTTCTGGTAATGTTTTTACTTTCGAGTCAAGTTGGAATTCAGAAGCCACTTATGCATTCAAAGACTAACCTACGCCGAGGAGATTCTGTAAAGATGATTTCTTTAGTTGTGACTTCTGGTTTCCCGTTTTAATTTTGGCGCGTAGATGTTGAAGGGCCCTGCTTTTGTCCCTACACCAGCTCCCATTGCTACTGGAGTCAAGCCCTCTGCTTCTCCTGCATTGACGTATTCTACTCTTGGATCGTTCAGCTGGGATCAGGACGCTGAGAAAGTGAAGGTAGTTAATAGGGGTTGCTCTCCCATTGAACTGTCGCTTGAAGTCTCAAACCATTTATCGTGTTGGTAGCTGTTTAAGTCTCCCTTTTGTTTCCTGCTGCAGATTTATGTGTCACTAGAGGGTGTCGAGCAAGAGAAAGTTGAGGCAGAGTTCAAGGAGATGTCCTGCGATGTCAAGTTCCATGATGTTCAGGGCAAGAACTACAGGTGCGCCATCCCGAAACTGAACAAGGAAATAGTGCCGGATAAATGTAAGGTGGTGGTTAAGCCTACGAGGGTGATCATCACTTTGTTCAAGGCTTCAAAGGGTAATTGGTTGGACTTGCAGTTCAAGGAAGACAAGGTATCAGAACTGAATGTGTCAAGGTCACTCTTGTTTGGACCAGTAAGGTTTGGGGTTTTGGCTTACTAATTAGCTTTCTTCATCTTGCACAGCTCAAGCCTAATCTGGAGAAGGAGCGGGATCCAATGGCTGGGATTATGGGCTTGATGAAGGTATGTGAACAAAAACTTCCTTCTCTGGGTCTTGGTAAAGGATTTCTTGAATCCATGGACTACTAGCTCATACACATGGAGCTATTTAGGCCATGAAAACTAGTGTTGATTGTTCCTTGTGATTTGTGAACCTTGCCACTGCAAATTTTCTGCAGAATATGTATGAGGAAGGGGACGAAGACCTGAAGCGAACTATTGCCAAAGCATGGACTGATGCAAGATCTGGCAAAGCGACTATATGAGGAAGGCTTTTTGTAATCCCATTTTGGCTTGGACGACATTGTCTAGGGAAGTTGGGTTCTAGGTTCTTTTGGTTATATATCAGCTACTGCATGGTTGTAAGGATGTCATTGTTGGTCCAAAAATGGGAATGCATCAAGATGTGTTTGCACTCTGTTGATCATTTCTGGAATGTAAATTGCCTTTTCGGCCGGTCTCTGTTCTCAATTCTAATGTCGTGACATGGTTCATCTTTTATCTCCAATCTAATCCATTTTCTGCTTTCGTTCAATTTCTGGTTTACACACTGGCCAGGTCTTTAATATTGAAATGATCAAGTCTTTCTTTGTTGTAGCCACACAACTCGTGGAAAAGCTTTGGCCAAGATTGGCAACACAATCCATGCGCCTTGTTGTCTCCGTATTTCCCTTATGACTGGTCATTTCCTAACTTTCATTTACAGTAGTTCTCTTCACCATGAATACCTTTAAGTTGCTTATCTCCACGTCCATTTACATAGCAGAATCACATTCTTTGCTTCTATGTCCACTACCCCAAGCCACCACACTCCACAGTTCTTTGGTGTCTTGCACTTATCTCATCCCACTAGATGAAGGTTTTGTTTCTCATGAGTTCCTGACCAAATATTGGTGCTTAAGGTACATTTTAGACTACCTCTATACTTGCCCCTTACCCTAACTGGTATATTGGCCTGTGGAACCACACACAATAGTTTCATGTTACCGTTTTTATCAAGGTTGTCAACCCGCGGGCGGACCCGCACCCGCCCGTCTACCCGCGAGGCGAGAAAAACGGGCCGCACGTACTTGTCGGGTCGACCGCTTCAAAATACCGGATTGGATGTCAAATTGTGTCATTTTTTTCTTTGGTTTGCGAAATGCACCTATTTTTCAGTTTTTTTTGTCCGCCTAACTCAATCTTTGGAATCCTAAGTTGAACATTTGAATATTGATGTTATATAAGTGTGTGAATTTTCACTATATGTTGGATCTAAGTACGACATGTTATTTTGGTGTAATATTATATGTTATAACGCATATGTTAGATGAGATTTGATATAATTTATAAGGATAAGTACAATATAATTATTCTTTTCATTTTTCCGGACTAAAATAGGTGACCCATTAACTCTTGACCCACTAGCTCGACCGGATCCGGATCAGCCCGCATATTGACAACCTTGGTTTTTATTTATAACTAGTTACTTCCGATTGATCTGAGTGCCAACAAACCTTGAGTTGAGAAGAAATTTCAATGAACAAATATACCGTGGCGCAGCTGAAGGGGGCCATATACAGTATTTGGTCGACCTGAAAAATGGGAGCTGGCTGTACCGTGTTGCAGTAACAACTTTACATCAGTAGTCAGTTTTGTGGACTTGACAAGTTGTGCACGCCTTGTACGTCTCAGGATATATATAGTCAAAATCAAACTACAAAATTTTATCTCGTTTGTTTCTGCGGTTCAATGTTCGTAATGCTTTTTTTTTTAGCAGACATTAATGTTGTTTCTGTTATCGCTTCTATTTTGTATATTCGTCGGCTCTTCCATTAAATCCATAATATTTAATACTATCGATAAATAAAATATTAAATTTTTATCTTGTTGCGTGAAGTATTGAGTTTATATACTATATGTTTCAACTATGGTTTCAATCGAATCTTTGGGAGCGAAATAGTTTGTCTCGACTTAATCACTAAAAATTTTGTCGCTTAAAAGTATAGAATCAGTCAACAAACTTCTATTCCTCTAGCGTCGTGACAAATACGTTTTTAGGATTCTTTTTCCATGTAATTCACATGAGAGATATATATAGAAACAACCCATTTACAAATTATGATACAGAATCGATTGACATTAATGCTATCAATTATCAAAGCGGCGAGGAGCAAAATATCTTATGTGCATCCGAAAATCGAATCCTAATGACTGGTGTGAAGACTACAATCCCATAGCTGGTGTAGTGAACAGAAAACCACTAAATTATGTCGTCCACCTCGACGAAACCCACTATGTCGATGGTAAGTAGTATAGGTGTCAATCGGGCGGGTTCGGGCGGGTTTGGGCTGGGTTCAATCGGGTTTGGGTTCAAACGGGTTGCGGGTTAGTCGGGTTGCGGGTTCATCGGGTTCGGGTTCAAACGGGTTGCGGGTTAGTCGGGTTGCGGGTTCATCGGGTTCGGATTCAATCGGGTTGCGGGCAAATCGGGTTGCGGGTTCATCGGGTTTTGGGTCGGGCGGGTTGCGGGCGGGTCGGGTTTCGGGTTGTTCGGGCCAGCGCATCAAGTAACTTAACTCATTACTCATTACCAACTTACACATTTTATTACACTAATTTAAAATATTTTCTCAACTTTTTAACCAATTTATTTCTACCTCGTATATATATACTTTATTTTTTTGAAAAAAACTAGTCAAAATGTTAAATCAATTTGTATGACTTGCAAACTTGTTATGTAATTAATCATAATTGGTAAAGTATTATAGCTAATAGTAATGGTGATATCAATATTTGCAACCAAAAGACACCGTTAATTGTTTATTTGATATTTTAGTATTAATTCAGTAGTAATTGGATTAAAGTATCTCGTTTAGTATAACCATGCAAATCTGGTATTTGGCGTGTGGTATTTGGAAAAAACATAGTGATAAAAGGAGTTATTTCAAAATAACTCATTGCCCAAATAACTTTAGTAAACTGTTGCCAAACGAGTTATTTGTAAAATTGTTCGAATTATCTTAAAAATTGAACCATTAAAGATTAGCTATCAAATTTAGTAAAATTATTGTGACTTCAATCATAACTTACTCAATAGCATATATCCTATACACTTAGCTTTACCCTCAATCAACAATATTAAGTTAGTATATGTTGTTGATTGTATACCCTAAACCATCAATACATTATACACTAACCACATAACCTATACCCTAACCATATGTCATTGAGTTGTGATTTTGCTAGTATAGTTAATTTAAAAGTGAATTCATTCTTTGATTTTCAAAACATAGATAAAAAGTGATATTTGCTAATTGCTATACCCTAACCATATATCATATACTTTACACCACATACCTTGTACCCTAACCACGTACCATAAACACAAATTAAAAAGGGATCTCCTGCCGTTAAAGACTTCAAATGACTTCAAGTGAACATATGTTAATAAAAAACTTAGAACCGTCAAAACCATCAATATCCTATACCCTAACCATATACACCCTAAACCATATGTACCTTATACCCTAACCATATACTTTATATCCTAAACAACGAACCGTCAAAGATTACTTATCAAGTTTAGTATAAATTGTTGTAACTAATGGTTAATTTATTTATTAGCCCATAAAAAATTACATACATATATACATATTAGCCTTCAAAGCATATAAGAATAATTTTAACTAGTCATGCCTCCATATAAAAGTTAAAGATTCATATTTCAAAAGATAAAATTATGAAAAACCAAAAAATTGAAAACACCAAATTTGTTTCCTTATTTCTTTTCACAAAAATACTAAAATTTCCCTCCTTCTTTCTTCTTCCATACATTAGAAAAACTCAATTTTCCCTCCTCTTTCTCTTCCATAAAATTGAAAGAACCAAATTACTCTCTTCTTTCTTTCTATAAAAAGTTGAAAAGTCAAAAGTTTCCCTCCTTATTTCTCTTTCATAATCAAAAGAATCAAACTTTCTCACTTCTTTCTCTTCCCACATATCAAAACCACCAAAATTCCCACTTGTTTCTTTTATAAAAAATTCAAAGAACCAAATTTCCCTCTTCTTTCTCTTCCCAAAAACTTGAATACACCAAAATTTCCCTCTTCTTTTTAAAAACATCAAATTACCAAATACATTACTTTACTTTATTTATATTTAATTGATAATTTTATTGAATAGTTAAATTAACCATAATGTTAATTTATATATTGTATTAATATTGTCATGATCACAAGTGACCTTCATGTTTCAATTTTTGTAATTTTCTTAAAATACGTAATATCAAGTGAGTTTCATATTTTTAAAATTTCTTATACGAAATGAAAAAATAATTTTACTTAAGTTTAGAATGAAAAACTTTATTTTAAAAAACTATGTATTGTATATTTTTATAATTATTCAAGTGGATTAGATGAAATTCGGGTTGAGTCGGTCGGGTTACGGGTTAGTCGGGTTTGGGTCAATCGGGTTCGGGTTAATCGGGTTACGGGTTAGTCGGGTTGCGGGTCAATCGGGTTGCGGGTCAATCGGGTTGCGGGTTAGTCGGGTTGCGGGTCAATCGGGTTGCGGGTTGGGCGGGTTACGGGTTGTTGACTTTTAGTCAATTCGGATTGCGGTCGAGTTCGGGTCGGGTTGATCGGGCGGGTTAATCGGGTCGGGCTATGTTTTGACACCTATAGTAAGTAGTAGTTAAGTACGTAGCAGGTGACGCTTCGTTGGTATGTGAGATAGAAATAGCACGTGAGACTGCTTAATGTTTGCATCTCAAGCTAGTCATGTGGAACATATGATTTTCATCCTAACCCACTTGGTGTTAGAATTAACTTGTATCGATATGGTTTTCGTAGAAATTCTTCTATGATACACACTGAATTTGTACCTTCAATATTAGATATATATTCAACTTGTATTTAGTAGTACTAATTCTTTGGAGCATAATAAATTAGCACAGATTTCTATCGTTACAATAGACAACTTTTATGAGCAGAAACAATTCTTTGATATCACGATCACCGTCGAAAATGCATATTAGATGGTGTGGAGTAACGTTTTTATATTTTATTTTATATAATGCCCATATAACTTCTATATATAAAAGCGAGAGTAACGTGTAGTGTATATTAACTTCTTTTCCTCCTTTTGTCCAAAAATTGCATTACGAAGTAAGTTTGTTCGTTAATAAGAACGAAAATGAAATCCTAAGTTATGTTTTCCTCTCAGAAGAAACCCACAATGCAGAAGTTACGTACGTAGCAGGTGACGCAAACTTGATAAGTGGAATTGCGGACTGTTAGAATAAAGCCAATTGAGGGTTTCTCACGGTTATAAAATAACACGTTGATGGACCTGACATCCTGCTAACTCTGTAGTGAATGAGCGATTAAGTTGATGCTTATAATAAGTTGTATTAGTTCGCATTTGAGCATGGTTGGCCGGTGTGCCATCGGTTGTACCGGTCATAAAACCGGCGTAACACCACCGGTATGACCGGCAGGATCGATATACGAATCTCTAAGTAAAATGACTTTATTTTAGATAATTTAATTGATAAAAATTATTTTATTATTTATTTTATGAGTATAAAATTTAAATATTGATGTTATTTGTTGGATTCAAGTATAAATGCTTAGGTATTGACGTTAAATGTCATGTTTAAATATGAGTATTTATAATATTGACCGGCATGAACCGGCACAAACCGGTATGTGCCACCGGTTGAACCATTCCACTTGCTAAACCGACACACTGGCATAAACCGGTTTGACAACCTTGCATTTGAGTCAATGACTGCAACTCAAAAAACAAATACTACGATTATAATTGGGTTATAGGTATAATATGCCCCTCTACTATGACGTTTTATCAAACATGCCCATTTACTATTTTTTACATCAAACATGCCCCTGTAATTTGGAAAAACTATCAAACATGCCCTTCAGTTGAAATTTCCATCGAAAAAATCGGCAATCATGGTTGAACCGAGATTTAGACGACCTGACATCGATAAATGGGAGGGGAAATGTCAGTTTTGACCCTTGTTTTATTTCTCTAGGTCTCATCAAAGTGAAATTATTAGAATTATTTGGCTATACAAAAGAACAAAAAAAACTTTAAAGTGAAATTATTAGGGATATTTTAGATATTTGGGTCGCCCAAACCAAAGTTCGGTCTTGGTTAACAGTTTTTGGATGAAAATTTTAACAAAAAGGGCATGTTTGATAAGTTGTCCAAAGTACAGGGGCATGTTTGATGTAAAAAATAGTAAAGGGGCATGTTTGATAATAGAGGGGCATATTATACCTATAACCCATTATAATTATATTTAGCGTTAGAAATTGGTATAGTATCGGTATCTTGATATCTAATATCGAAATCTCCAATATTAAATAGCGCTTCAGAATCAATGCAATTCTCGATCTCAAAACAAATCTGGTATCACAATCCTAATCTTAAAATATTTAAGTACGATATTGGTATTCGTAAATATCAGATTAATTACTTTCACACTTAATAATCAAATATGTACATAAATAAATAATGTCCGAACACCTCTAATCTAATCCTGAACATTTTTAAGTGGTAGGCTTGTATGTTTGATTCAATGATTAAAAACCTTGTCAATGGAAATTCGAGATGAAAAAAAGTCTAATAAAAATTAATCTAAGTCCTCTTTTTTTTTTACGAATAGAACTGCTTTTATTCCTTAACCCATCAACGGAAACCAAGTACATTCTTACAACAAAGGAGAAACAAGATCAGCAACAGTCAACCAATCTGCAGGAAGAGATCCCAAACGCTCATTCCTCGCCACCCAATCAGCAAGACCATTAAGACGCCTGGGGATAAACATCACCTTGATCTAGGGAGCCAATTGGAGGAGAGAAATGATACGTGCCAAGATTGGTCGACATTGCCAAGGCCATCGATCAGGAGTAAGCCTTAAGGCGAGGATCAGAATCTGACAATCAGACCTGATACACGTCTGGCAAACATCTTGAGATGCACACAAGACAGCATTAAGAATTGCATAAGCTTCCGCTTGAATAGGATAGGAACAAAAGACTTTCTCAGCCTTGCCGTCCAACACTTGACCATGAGCATTAGCAATAGTAATCCCATAAGCCGCCTCCTGAGATTCTGCACAAAAAGAACCATCACAGTGCACAATCCTCTGAAAAGAACCAGACGGTGGTGAAGGATGAGAGCTGGATCCCCTTGGCTGAGATTGCAATGTAGCTGATCTCAAAGAAGTAGGGCGAGACATGAAATTTCTTGCTTCCTCAATGGCCTGGAAATAACGATCGGCTAACACTGCTGAAGAGGTCGGGAAAATGACCTTGTCCTCGAATAAAAAGCCGTTCCTAGCAATCCATATGTTCCACAAGATGCACACGCTTCTCTTGATGAAATCCACCGAAAAACTGTCCTTAAGCCTGAAGAACCAATCCGAGAACGAATAGTCCTCCTGCAGGAGGAACGAAGAAGGACCCAACTGTTCCCACGTAGAGGCAGCATGAGGGCACTTGAAGAAGCAATGATGGATGGACTCAACATGATAATTGCAGATGGAGCAACAAGGTCTTGGAGCACACTTTCGATCAAAAAGCCTAGCTTTAGTGGCAATAGCACTCTTTGCAATCTTCCATATGAGGAAACGCAACTTCGGATGGAGAGACAGGGACCAAAGCCATTTCCAGTCTTCGCTATTAGGTCGTAGGTCAGTTGATGACGTCGACTGCAAGTGAAGGTCCCTATTATCTCTGAGAGCTCTGTACGCAGATTTCACCGAGTAAGCTCCAGTATTAGAAAACTTCCAAATCCACTTGGCTGCTGCCTCCTGAGGACCAATCGGGATGTGCAGGATATCATCAACCACTCCTTCAGGAACCACCTCATACAGGCTCTCCTTCTTCCACTTTCTATAATGTTGATGAATCCAATCGCTCACCTTGGACTGGTTCAGACCTAGAGAAGACAAGGAAAACGAAGGGGCAGAAAGAAGCCAAGGGTCAGAGTTAAACATGGTATCATTACCTGATATGATACTTTTAACCAAACCCATCTTGAGTTTTTCTTTTGTGTCGCAGAGTCCACTCCAAATCCATGACCCATTCCTTCCTTTAGAGGCCGAGAAGAAATCCCCATTAACAAAATAAAGCCCTTTGAGAAGCCGAACCCAAAGAGCATCCGGATTCTCCAAAATCCTCCAAACTTGCTTGCCTATCAAGGCAACATTGAAGAGATGGAAATTTTTAAATCCTAGACCCCCTTCCTCTTTTGGTTCCTCCAGAGTTCTTGCATCGCACCAATGGATAGATTTCTTCTCCATAGAACCCGCCCAGAAGAACCTCTTCAGCAGCGAATCCATCTTGTTAGTCAAGGAAAGGGGCAGAAGGAAAATACTCATAAGATAAGTCGAAATAGCCAGAATCACTGCCTTCAATAGAACCTCCTTTCCTCCTGGAGATAAGAGTAAACTCTTCCATGATTCACCCTTCTTATCCATCCTTTCAAGTAGGAAAAGAAAAGTTTCCTTCTTAGACCGCCCCCAAACCGAGGGAACTCCCAGGTACTTGTCGTGACAAATAGAAGGCGAGAACCCCAGTTTATTTGTGATAATGCCTTTGAGCGCATCCGGCGTGTTCTTACTGAAAAAGATCAAGGACTTATCGACATTCTCTTGCCCTGTAATTCCTCCATAGTTCATTAGGATCCTCTGAATATGATCGACCTCTTTGACACTTGCTTTTCCAAATATAACAGTATCATCGGCAAATAAGCAATGTGAGATCCTAGGTAAGTTAGGCTTGAGCTTGATACCTTGAATTTCACCTTTATCAACTGCTTTATCGATCAAGAAAGATAATGCATTCGACATGAGGATGAACAAGAAAGGAGAGATTGGATCTCCTTGTCGAATACCTCTCGAAGGTTGAAACTTCTCTGTAGGGCTCCCATTCATTAATAATGAGAATCTGACAGTTTGAACACAAGATCTTATCCATCCTCTCCATTTATCAGCAAATCCATAAGCAAGAAGGATAGAATCCAAACACTCACAGTCCACTAGATCGTATGATTTACGCATGTCTAATTTTATCATCATGTCCCAATTCCCACTCCTTCTGGTCTTGAAATGATGGAGGATTTCATGAACGATAATGATGTCTTGTATTAGTCTACCTCTAGTGAAGGCCGCCTGCATTTCCTAGACTAGTCCAGGCAACCATTTCTTCATTCGGCTTGAAAGAATTTTTTATATTACTTTGTACCGAAAGTTGCAACAACTTATCGGCCTGAACTGTTTAATAGATTCCGGTGATTGGACTTTCGGAATGAGGGCGATGTGGGTATCGTTCCACCCGTCAGCCATGATTGAAGTCTCAAAGAACACCTGCACTTCCTTACAGAAATCTGGACCAATCTTACCCCAAAAATTTCGGAAAAAGCTCCCTGCAAAACCATCTGGACCGGGTGATTTTGTGGGCCCAAGATCAAACACAGCTTCTTTAATCTCCTCCACAGTGGGTTCCTTGCAAATATCTAAATTCATTTCTTGTGACACAAGATGAGGAAAATCCTGAAGAGCGGACAAATCCCTGCCATCTGACTTGGTGAACAGAGTTTTATAGTACTCTTTAACATGAGAATTAATATCTTCACGCTGTGAAATAACACCACCATTCTCATCAATCAACCTAACAATCTTGTTCCTCTGCTTCCTGTGAATAGTTGAGGAATGAAAGAAGTTAGTATTCCGGTCTCCCTCGTTAAGCCAGCAGATTCTAGATCGTTGGCTCCAAAACAGTTCTTCATCCTTCCAGATTATAGCCAATTCATTCATCAACAATTTCTCTTCATTGATTATTTCCTCAGTACGCTCAAGTAGGAGAATCTCCTCAAGCCTTCTTTGAATCTCATCAGCCCTTTTATTTTGATCTTGAAAACTTGTTTAGCCCAAATCCTTAACTCCTTTTCACATTTAGACATTTTCTCTTCACAATTTCCTTCCTCTTCCCATATCCTGTTGACTATATCATGGCACTCTTCTCTCTTTAACCATCTTGTATCAAACCGAAATGGAGTTTTAACTCTCTGCTTTAAACCTTCCAACTCCACTTTCAGGGGGCTATGATCAGACTCGATAGGCAGCACATGGATGACCCTAGAATTAGAGAAGATGGAGAACCAGGATGTTGAGCACAACACTCTGCCCAATCTCACCTCAACCCTTCTTGAGCCTTCTTGGTTATTCTTCCACGTGAAAGGGTAGCCCGAAAAGCCAAGGTCCATTAATGCATTATCAGAAACAAAGTCCTTAAAAGGAATTACAGAATCCGCTCTAGGAGGACCTCCCCCCAGTTTCTCCTCAGAGAACAAAACAACGTTCATATCCCCCATAACAACCCATTTGTCTTCTACATTAGTTCTTACCTTGGGGTAGTATCAACCGAGAATTCATTATAGGTGTGTGTTTGGGTAACGAGACTAGGGATGGCAATGGGGCGGGTTTGCCTGAACCATCCCCATTCTCATTAACAAATACCCAAATTCATATCCGCCCTTGCGCCCCATACTCATGTGGAGGGAGGTTTTTCAAACCCATCCCTATGCCCATGAATTTCGGATATCTATGGGTAATACCCGCCCCGTATAAGCAATATTATTATATGTAAAGGTCTACATGTATGTCTTCAATTATAACACAAAATATACATAATAAATAGCGGAAATCAACATAGTTATAGTGTTTCTTAATAGGAAAAAGCATTCAATCCTAAAATATTAATTAATCAATAAAATGTAATACTATATATACTATATATACCAAATCATTCATCTTAGAATCTAACACATCTATATAGTAAATAGCTAATATAAACCTGTCAAATAGACAAAAACATCTTTTGCTTCTAAAATATTAAAGTCTACTAGACTACCAATTAATTAGGCTATTACTATCTCATCAACAATTTTGGTAAGGTGGTCATCTCCAAGATGCACTTTCTCAATCTCATTATCCCAAAGACCGATAATACCTCCAAATCGATCTCAATTTCTATACATAAAAAATAATTCGATATTCAATAATACCAAATAGTGATAAATTTAATACAATAAGTCGATAATGGGTATATTTCAAATTGGATACCAAACTTCCCGTAGCAATTGTACTATTACAAGTTAAAACTCACCATTACCAAGCTGACCGATCCTCATGTATTCCAATTGGGTGCTTGATCATCTGCTTAATTGTTGCCGTATCCTAAGATTCCATATTAATTAACATTTATCGACTTTCCATTCCAATTCGTTATCGTTTTCCCCAAAAGTATGACTGTTAATATACTGAATTGCTATTCGTCGCCCTAAAATTCAAATTTTATCGCCCTAAAACACACAAATTGACACATTTACCCTTCAGTTCAATTTCAATTCTAGCCCTAACCAAACAATTCCTTCTTCACCGCCGACCAAACATCCGCCGCCCTCACCCAGAAAAGAACTGTTGCCTCATCACCTCCCCTCCCATGCTCCTGCCCCAACCCCAATTTGCCGCAGCTGCTACTCAAGCGCCGGAGGGAACGAGGACGAAGAAGCAAGTTAACAAGGTGGGAGAAAAAAATTGCAGAAGTTTACGAGGAGCTCGATATTCCACTTTCGCTTTCTTGAATTCAACTATTGCCTGAAATAAAGTCCAACACATAAAGTTCATTATAGGTTGGACTATGATTAGCAGATATCTAGGGCTTATCCATTTATATATATATATATACCTTTTGCACCAGTTAAGAGGAGAAAATAAAATGGGTTGGACAAAGTTCAGAAACGAAGAACAAGCATGCTAAGAACAACAGTCTTCCTATTATGGAAAAGTGGATCTCTAGTTTACCTAGGGTTTGGCGAGCCTGCTACAATTTGTGAAAGACAAATAATTGAGATAAGGGTATTAGAGTAAATGTAATTTAATTAGGGCGACAAATAAGAAAATTTTAGGGCGACAAATAGCAATCCCCGTTAATATATAGTTTTTAATTAGAGTTATAGGTATAATATGCCCCTCTACTATGACGTTTTATCAAACATCCCCTCTATTATTTTTTATATCAAACATACCCCTGTACTTCAAAAAAATTATCAAACATGCCCTTCTGTTAAAATTTTCATTGAAAAAATCGTCAATCATGGTTGAACCGAGATTTAGACGACCCGTCATCGGGAAATGATAGTAAAATGTCAGTTTTGTCTGCCGTTTTATTTCTCTGGGTCTCTTCAAAGTGAAATTATTTGAAATTATTTGGCTATACAAAAGAACAAAAAAATTCTAAAGTGAAATTATTAGGGATATTTTAGACATTTGTGCCGCCCAAACCAAAGTTCGACCTTAGTTAACGGTTTTTGGATGAAAATTTAAACAAAAGAGCATGTTTGATTAAACGTAATAGTAGATGGATATATTATACTTATAACCCTTTTAATTATTATGCCATCAAACAATAACCGACCTTTTAAAGAGTATACGGCAATGGATGCTTGGCCGGCACAGAAGAAGCCTTTGTTCACGCAAACCTTTTCACTATAAATACGGCCACACAACTCCACATTTCTCGGCAGTCCCCTCATTTTCCAACAACCATGGCTCCTTTTGTCGCCATCTTACTCTTCCTTCCATTTCTAGCCGCCGGCTTCACCGCCGCCGCCGCCCCACCACCGTCGAAATGCTACACTTCCCTCTTCAGCTTCGGCGACTCCGCCACCGCCACAGGCATCCAGAAAACCGACAACACCCCCGGCACCACCGCCCCGCACTGCGCATTCCCTCCCTACGGCGAATCCTTCTTCCACAAACCCACCGGCCGCTGCAGCGACGGCCGCACCATCGTCGACTTCCTCTCCCAGTACCTCCGCCTTCCTCTCCTCCCCCCTTACTGGGGCGAAACCATCCCCGCCGCCGCCAACGCCACCAAAAATCCCTACTCCCACGGCGCCAACCTCGCCGTCGTCTCCGCCACCGCCCTCGACTCCAACGAAACGGGAGGAGCCTCCGGCTGCCGGAACTGCTCCCTCTCCGTCCAAATCAACCGGTTCAAAACCCTAATAAACTCGCTCCACCCCACCTCCGCCAAACGCAGAGCGTACCTGAAGAAATCCCTAATTCTCCTCGGCGAAATCGGCGGCGTCGATTACCAGCGCGCCTCGTTTCGCAACACCACCACCTCCCAATCCCAAGTCGAATCCCTAATTCCCCTCGTCACCAAGCGAATCGGCGCCGTAATCGAGGACCTAATCGAATTCGGGGCCGTCAATTTCGTCGTCCCCGGTGATTTCCCCAAAGGTTGTTTCCCTTCCTACCTGACCAAATTCCAGAGCTCGAATCAGAGCGATTACGACCCCACCACCGGCTGCCTCGTCTACCACAACTGGTTCTCCGCCCGCCACAACAAGCTGCTGAAGAAGGAGATTGAGAGGATAAGGAAACTGCACCGCCACGTCAGCGTCCGCTACGCCGACTATTTCTCGACGGGGATCCGGATGCACCGGAACCCGGAGAAGTACGGGATCGTTAAGGCGACGATGAACAAGGCCTGCTGCGGGGCCGGCGGGCCCTACAACTACAACCCGGCGGCGGTCTGCGGGCGGGTCGGGGCGGTGGCGTGTGGGAACCCGAAGGCGTATATAAAGTGGGATGATCATCATTACACGGAGGCGGCTAACAGAGTCATCGCCGGCGCTGTGTTCAAGCGTCGGTTCCAGTACCGTACTGCTTGTAGAAACTAACTAGTATGTCCTGGTTGATTGACGCGAGGCCGTGATCGAGTGGTCGTATCGTTGATGTTTTCGATTTGGAGCTCTCTCAGATTCGAAACCCAAGGACCATGCTCATCTATTCCTCTCCTCTCTAGTAGCATTTCTCTGTAAAAAAAAAAAAAAAACTAGTAGTCCAGGTTCGACCAAGAATTTCAATATTGTTGTTCCTTTAGTTCTGAATTTTACTGTCATTACTCATTGGCGCCACTGCCACTCTGCCTACCGCCATTGCTGGAGTGGGAACGCAGGATTTAATTTGAATAATAATATTGTTAGAAGTTCTATATTTCATATGCGCAGCGTAACGGTGGTGATGATGATGACCGATTTTCGTCATCAACTAGTCAACAGAGAGTTCAATGTGTTCAAGTCAACTGGTCGACGCGTTCTGAAATAGAGCATGTGGTATATATTATTATTATTATTTATTAAGATCTCAAGGCGTCAATTGGGTCACATGTCAGAAAGTATATGGTGGAGATATTTATCTGCCGAATAAACTGAATGACCCACGAAACCGTTGACTATCTAGAAAATGAACCTTGCACTATTATACGAGACCAGCTAGGTCCTACACAAGAATATAGTCGTGGTCCTAAACTATTAAATTTTATCAAACTAGTCCCATCCAGATTAATTAAGGACTGATCATATAGTTTGGATCATAACCATGATCCTTGCCTCCTTGGAATTGCGTGGATCGGAAATTAACGTCGAGTTATTTTTTTAATTAATTGTTGAGTTTTTTTTCCCCTGAGTAATATCAGAAAGAAAGTTAGAACAAACACTACCCAATTATTTTTTTAATTAATTGTTGAGTTTATGTATTGAGAAGGTTGAGTACGCCGTTGCTTTGACGATTAGCTACGCAAAGGGTCCAAAGTCCAAACATCACAAAACTTAAAACCAATAGAAAACAACAAATTGAAGCCTAACTCGGTTCGAATGTTAGATTTGATTTATGTGTATGTTAAATACTTAAAACATAAGAATTTGTAAATTTTGTACTTATGTTATAAGTAATTCAAATTTATAATTTGGATATTCATTTGAAACTAGTTGGCATTTCATATTTTTTCCATTTTCAGTAACATTACAATTGCCAGATTCAATTTTTATTACATTTTAATACTTAAATTATAATTTTTTGTGTAGAAATATATCAATAAATTTTGATGGTAAAATTATGTTTTACTGGTTTTCTATTTTTTCCTATATGAACTTTCAAATTTTACAAACAGGGCCTATATGTTGTTGTGAGGAATTTCACATAGTTTTGTAAATATTTGAAACTCATCAATGCCCTAGATAGGTATTCAAAATTGAACATAAATATTTGACAAAAATTCAATATAATGTCTAGTTAGTATTCAAACAAATTATGTGACATTTGAAAATTTAAAATTCCAAATTCCAAATCAAAATTATTCTTCTCTCCAAGATCACCTTCCCAAAAAACTAGTACTAATGGCGCTCTTAAGTTGTTGGTAGATATACAAAAAGGTTAAAACAATTAGATTTAAATTTGTTAATTAGTTGCTAGTGAATTTTTCTAGTCCGTAGTAACTGATAAACAACTCCAAGAGGTTGGCCAACAGCTAAACGAATTTTGTTTTAATGGATGCGAAAAAACATCCTATCTTTTATTCATAAACATCCGAGATTTAAAGAGCCCTGAGAATCATATATAGTGTTGTGACCAAGGTTGTCAACCCGCGGGTTGACCCACTATGACCCTGACCCGTTGAGAAAAACGGGCCGCACGCACCCGCCGGGTCGATCGCCACAAGGTATCGGGTTGGAGGTCAAATTGTATCATTTTTTTCTTTGTTTTGCGAAATGCGCCTATTTTTCGATTTTTCTTTTCGCCTAACTCAATCTTTGGAATCCTAAGTTGAACATTTGAATATTAATGTTATATAAGTATGTGTGAATTTTCACTATATGTTGAATTTTCAGGATAAGTACAATATAATGACGCTTTCCATATTTCCGGGCTAAAACGGGTGACCCATTAACTCTTAACCCACTAGCTCAACCGGGTCCGGGTCAACCCGCGGGTTGACAACCTTGGTTGTGACTAAACGTAGAATCAGGATATAAACACGACATGCATGTCAACCAACAGAAAATGACCTCCACTAATTATAGATAATCTACACATTTGCTATGTAACTGAAGAGTGCTGGAATGGGTAAAAATCATTAACATGAATGAGTCATGATTGAAGGACAACAATCTCTCCCTTAAATGCGAACAAGGGCAAACGAAATCCAAATTGTTAATAATCATCTTAAAGAAAATTGAGAACAAATTGAAATCATAAACATGATTTGTATGGAAAAGGGTAAAAATCATATAGAAAATCACTAATGACCATCTAACAATTGGATATTAACTAGATTAGGAATCATCAATATCATATTCAGAAATATTAATAACCATATCATTGATCAGTAAAGAATGACAAAAGATTTAATGAATAACTAGATAGGCAATCGTAGATGATTATAATAAAAAGTGTTAATCTTCTCTTCTTAGCAACCCATCTAATTTGTTTTTTCCCAGCTCCTGCGCAAAGCAAGGGAGGGTTATTTGGTCCTTTTATTGATCCTGTAAGCAGGCAATTTTGGTGGGTTTAAATCACCTAACTCATTAACTACAGAAAGGATTGGACTTCAATTGAAAAACTGGCATTGTTTTTTAGTTGCTATGTTATGCTGTATTTATATATTAATATTATTAGCGGTTGTGATTTTATTGCGGTGTTTGTGAAACTGAATCATATTGGTGGTTCGATTGTAAAAAACTCTTAAAGGAAATTAAACTGGTAAGTGAGTTTTAGTGCTATGAAATGCTTGAACCGCGTCACGGTTTCAATATAAAATACACTACTGTTGGCTCTTTTGGTACAACCTTCAGTATAGTTTCGTAATCCTTTATTTATTGTATCCATCTAGGTAATTCATATTAGGTGTACAATTCGAAAGCCCGCATGACCATTCGTTATTAGTTTTGAATGAATCATATATCATTCAATTTAATTTTAATAATCAATTTTTGAGATAAAAATTAAATTAATTATGCTCTAGAAAATTATATTCACTGGAATATTTTGGAAAAAAAATGTCAATCGAGAGTCCTATAACATCATACAAAATAACATTCTCTTTTTTATAATGGTGATCGAATTGCATTAAACAGGAGAAAACAGGAACAACAATACACTGCCCGATCTATATTATTTACATTTCATAAATTAACTCACATAAGACAAAGTTGAAGAGAATTTTCAATGAAAAAGAAAATATGTCCTTTATATAAAAGAAAATGGTACCTGTTGGAGAATTTTCAACACTTCTATTGGTAATTCATTAAGTTTTCAATCTATAGGTTATCAAAATTTGTTAGCACTAGGTAGCTTACAGTGTTAGAGAGAGAAAATAAATATAAAAAATGATAATGACTAACGAAGTAAATTCTGCATTGCGAAAATGATGTTTCATATTTCAAACATTTTACCATTAAAGATTGGCTTTCAATGAAATGTTTAAAAAGAAAGAAGAGCTATTGTGAAGATAAATGTTTCATTAACGAAGACAAAAGCATTGATACTGGTGGAGATGATGATTTTTTTTAATGGTAAAGCGATCACCATGAAATCAAAAATAAAATTTGCACTTATTCTTCACAACGAGGTGCAAATAGTGTGGTTTGTTAAGTTTTCTAGAGCCGATTCCATTGCATGACTTTTGTTGTTTAGTTTGGGTAAGGACTTTTGTCAGTGAATCTATTGGCACATCGAAAAATTCAACGATTATGGTACTTTTTTATATTTTCAATAATTAAATAATTTGAATTTTTATGGTATCAAATAAAACATGTCTTAGTTGGGATAATTATTGATGTTTTTTACTTAGGGTAAGGAACTTTATTAATAAATATGTTAGCACGTCGGAAAATTTTACGAGTATGGTAGTTTTTCATATTTCCATTAATTAAATAATTTTAAATTTTTTATGGTAAGAAATAAAAAATGTCTTACTTCAGACCATAGTTAGTAAAATACGGTAAGAAAAAGTTACGTATGAAATACGTATGGGTGTTTTACTTCATCTGTAAGCGAATATTACGTTCAATAGTACGTACGTCAATAGTCATATATATAATTAATTATTTTCAAAAGTTAAAAATATATAAATAATATAAAAATTAGCAATTTAATTCATTAAATACATATATTAAACATGTTATATGGGTTTTATACGTGTTTAGTATGGGAGCCATCAAATTAACGGAAAAAATGAAATGACTTCACAATAATACGGATATAGAAATTTTAAACGTATAAAATACATACATGTACATATACGTGTATTAAACAGAATATAACTATGCTTCAAACAATTGCTATTGTTATGCGTAACATTGATGGAATTCATCCGCCTAACGGGCGGGCTCACATGTACTAGTAACTAGATAGCTCAATAACAATTCCTCGTCTCTCTTATTCTCCCGTCTTACATATAATTTTTTTATTCATTACGCCCCGCTTTTCCCATTACAAATATGTGAATTCTTATCTTAACCGCCGCACAAGTTTTATAACCATCATTCCGCCGCAGTGAAACTTTCCGGCGCCGGTTGCTTCCCGCGGCCGCAACCCAAGCCGAACGACGGGCCTCGCACCACCTCCGCTGCAATCACCGCATTCGCCGCCTCGGTGCAGTGATGATCATCCCACATCACGTAACTCTTCGGATCCTCACAGGCAACTGCCCCCGGCCGTCCGCACACCGCCGACGGGTCGTAATTGTACGGCCCGCCCGCTCCACAACAGGCCTGGTTTACCGTCGCTCGGCCCATCCCGTACTTAATCGGGTCCTGGTGCATCCGAATCGAGGGCCCATAGTAATCCGCGTAGTGGATGCTGACGTCGGGATGGAGGTTTTGCACCCGTTGGATTTCGTCACGAAGCATTGCGTTGTGGCTGCTGGAGACGCCGTTGTGACGGATCAGGCAGCCGGTGAGAGCGTCGTAGTCGCTCCGGTTGGTGGTCTGAAATTGCGTGAGGTAGGCGGGGAAACAACCCTTTGGGAAGTCCCCGGGGACTAGGAAATGAACCTGTTCGACAAAAAAAAATTTACGTGCATGAATATAGGTAAAATTTTTGTCTGTTTTGAGCCGCATCGTTTTAATCTTGGGATGTATATCAATGTAGATTTCTTAAGAGAGATCACCCATTCTTGCATTGCTGTATAAATAAGCGCGTTTAAATTCGAAGTTTTTACAAGAGCTCTTTCATTTCACCCAAAATGTATGTTTCCGGTTAAAGTGAGATTCTAACTTATGAAACATATATAGATATCTCTCCTAGTTATCCAATGTGAAATATGTGTAAACTGTTTTTTGCTATACTCCATTTTATTTGGTAGGATCGATTTTTTGTTGTCTGTTATTAATTAAATAAATGATGTGGACATGTGGTTCATTTTTTTCTTGTCGCTTGACATGAATTTTTTTTTCCGATTTTTTTTTTTTTTTGTTTATAATGTGTATTCCTGATTTATGGATTAGAGTTATTGTGAAAGTTAGTAAGATGTCCCTTTTAACTAAAAAAGAGGAAGTTAGTAAGGTGTCCTTTTACGTACCGCTCCAAGCTTGATCATCTCTTCGATAGCCGATCCGATTCGTCCGACCACGATCGGCATCAGCTCCTCGACGACATCCCCGCCAGAATCCAGATTCTCGAAAGCCGCGCGCATGTAGTCGACGCCGCCGATTTCTCCGAGCAAGATGAGGGAGCTCTTCAGATACTCTCTGCATTCCAAAGGAGTGGAGCACAGCGTCCCAAGCAGGGTCTTGAACCTTGCCAGCTGGACGCTGAGCGAGCAGTTTTGGCAGCTGACGATGCCTCTGCCCTTGAGGAACTCAAAGTCCAAGACGGTGGCGGAGACGACGGCGAAGTTGGCACCCTGGAGGAAAGAAGTGGAGTTGGCGCTCGGGTACTCTCCGTGATAAGGAGGGAGCAAGGGGAGGCCGAGGTGCTGAGCGAGGAAGTCGACGATGTTCCGGCCGTCGCTGCACCGGCCGGTGGGGCGGTGGAAGTAGGTCTCGCCGTAGGGCGTGAATGCGCAGTGCGGGGATTCGGTTCCCGGGGCGAGGTCTTTGGTGTAGATGCCGGCGGCGGTGGCGGAGTCTCCGAAGCTGAAGAGGGAAGTGTAGCATTGAGATGACGGGTTCACGATGGTGGAGGAGGAAGCTTCAGTAATAATGGAGAGAGCGAGGAGAAGGAAGGCGATCATTTGGTGAGTCGCCATTTTTTGTTTTTTGTTTTTTGCTAGCTGGACGTAGTAGGAGGAGGAAATGGCGGACAGCTTTGTTGATGAGAAAGATATCGATCGATCGAAAGTGTAGGCGGCTTTAAAAAAAGGGTGTTAGGGGTCGGGGGCTTGAATGTGATGGTGAGTTGGTTCTAGTAACATTCATGGTGCCAGTTTGATAAAAAGGAAAGAGAACGAACTGAAGGACCAGTTTTGGATGTAGTTTCCGCCGGAAAACATATGCCACGTGCATGGGGAAGGATGGATGACGGACGACTATTGGTTAAATTAATATGGAACTAACGCAGGTATACGTGTCATTAGAGGTGGCAGGTTTTCGGTTAGCAGTTAACCGGACGGTTTCAACCAAATCGATCGGTTTATGACTAACCGAAAAATCGGTTCTGAATGCATCGGTCGGTTGGCGGTGATCTTGGGTAGGGGTTCGGCTAGCCGACTAACCGGGGACGGAAACCGGCGGTTAACCGGCTAACCGACCCCTTACCTTTCCCCAAAAATGACCCCGCTTCAGTCCCACACTAACCCTAAGTGTCGAGTCTTTCGACTCCCCCCGCCGCCTCCACCTCGTCGCCCCGCCACGCCGAGCTCACCATCATCGCCGCCCTCCGCCACAAGAACCTCGTCCAACTCCTCGAATGGTGCGTGGAAAAGGGCGAGCTCCTATTAGTCTACGAGCTTATGCCACACGGCAGCATCGACAAAGCCCTCCACCACGACGACGGCGGCGGAGGAGTGCTCCTCTCGTGGGAACAGAGGCGAAACGTCGCCGTCGGTCTAGCCTCCGCCCTGGCGTATCTACACCAGGAGTGCGAGCAGCAAGTGATTCACAGGGACATCAAATCGAGCAACGTGATGTTGGACGCGAATTTCAACGCGAGATTGGGCGATTTCGGATTGGCGAGGCTGATGGACCACGACAAGAGCCCCGTTTCGACCCTGACGGCGGGGACGAGGGGGTATCTTGAGCCGGAGTATCTCCACTACGGCAAGGCGACGGAGAAGACGGATGTGTTCAATTATGGAATCGTGTTGCTTGAATTGGCTTGCGGGAGGAGGCCGATTGAGAGGTAGGCGGAGAGCCAGAGGATGGTGAATTTGGTGGATTAGGTTTGGGGATTGTATGGTGAAGGGAAAATTTTGGAAGCTGCTGATGAGAGACTCAAGGGGGAGTTTGAGATTAAAGATGTGGGCGATGGCGGTTACCGGTCAGTTAGGCAGCTAAACCGAACCGACCTTCAGATTTTTGGTTGCCCCGGTAAACCGCACCTAAACCAAAAACCAGCCGGTCGGTATGCGGTTAACTGGGACTGCTGGGACGGTCGGTCGACGGTAGCGGTTGGTCATGTCTCGGTTGAACCGATACCGACCGGTTGCCACCCCTACGTGTCGTATACTCGAATATGATGAGCTAGAATAAATTTACTGACAGTCTAGCAATAGATATTATTTATTATTTTCCTCCATGTAAACGAAGTATTGAAGTTTCTAAAATAATATTAATAAAGAAATTGAAGGAAGTTACATATAACGAGAAGATTATTCATAAATACTTATGAGTGAAAAGGCAAAATCTACTGCCAGTCTAGCGGTGAGAATTCAATACTTCTTTGAGATATTAAAGTTTGGGTTAATACCTTATTTTGGCTCGAACTATACTCATATAATCAACTTTGGTCAGTGATTTCAGAAATTCCTACAGTGGCCTCAACTATGTACTATATAGACTCAATTGGCCCGACTTGTGAATTTTCGTTAAATTAAATGGTCAACGATGTTAACCATTAGTGAATCAGTATACTATGCTGACGTTGATGCCATGAGAAAAATAAATATTAATAAAAATTTAATAATGTAATAAATATATAAAATTAAAAGGATAAACTGAAAAATTAAAAAGAAAATTTCCCTCCTTCCTCTCCGCTGCACGTGACCGCCACCCCGCACTTCGCCGCCTCCCCGCTTCCTTCCTCTTTCCCCACCACCGTCGAGAATTTCAGTTGCACCCTCAACTTCTCGTCCAGTCGACCGACCGCCTCGTAACCAGATCGATTACGATCCAACTCACCCTTAGCTTTTCCTCTGCCTGCACCGGTCGTCGTAGATCCGTACCCGGCGAACCGAGGCAGAGGCTACCGGTCGTATAATTCGCTGCGCTCTCCCTCCCGATTGGCGGAGGAGCTGCCGATGCCAGGCAGAAGGTCCAGCGTCGTGGTCGGCTCAGCTGCTGTAAAGTCAAAATAAGAAACAGAAATCTACAAGTTTCAGATCTGATTTCATTTCGATCTCGTAAATTTAAATTCCATTTTCTTCACCGAGACAAAGAAGTGATGTCTGATGATTAATTAAACAGTCAATTAATTATCTGAGGAAAATTTGTAATTAACGGGAGGCTGCTGGTGATCGAACTTGGCGGCGAGGGTAATATCTCCCAGATTGGCTACTGGCTCAGGAGGTTGCTAGTCTGTGCGAAAGTCGACTTTTCGGGGCCGATGACGAAGATAACAACAATTTCTTCACCATTTTCGTCCTTCCTTGTTCTTCGTTTGCGACGGAGATTGAGATTTTTTTTTTCTTTTCTTTTGGGGATGGCAATTGGGATTGGTTTGTGGGTTGGATGGGGAAGCTGATTTATAGATAAATTAAAAAAGGGTTAAATTAAAGGGTTGGATGGAGTGGTAGTGGTCGATGGAGAATAAGGAGTCAGAGAAGAAGGAGCGGCAAAACTGACCGTCAAACCATGGATCGGGCAATTTTGTCTATATGGGCCATAATTGAGGCTACGGTTGGAATTTCTAAAACCATTGGCCAAAGTTGATTATATGAGTATAATTCGGGCCAAAATAATATAAAGATATTGGAGGACATGACATACATTGGAATGTATGATTGGAAGGAAGTTACATACAATGAGAAGATTATTCATGAATACTTATGAGTGCAAAGGCGAAATCTACTGCCAGTCTAGCGGTGAGAATTCAATACTTCTTTGAGATATTAAAGTTTCTACCCAAAACAATATAAAGATATTGGAGGACATGGCATACATTGGAATTTATGATTTATTCATATAATCTAATAACTTGTTTGAAATATAATAACGTATAGATTTATTTTTTTGGGAATATAATCTAATAGTGTGTTTATATAATTCACACATTCATAATAGTATACGAAAAAAACTTTCGGCCCTCGAACCTCAAATTTTGGCTCCGTCCCTGCAGATAAGACTATGAGGCCAACTTCAATGCAAGACCCCAAATTTGGAGACCTTCATCCTCAAATTTGGGGATTGTCCCCATTTTCTTCAATTTGGCTCCAATGCTACCATCACCAAATTTGGGGATCTTCCTTTTTTCTAGTTTTTGTTTACTTAAAAATTTACTTATTATCATCTTAATATAATTTTTTCAAGTTAATTTTTGTATAGTTCGTCGTCATTTTTAAATACAAATTTTTCGATAAAATTTATACAAATTTAGAGACCGATTTTTTTGGGAAAAAAATTATTGGCCTAAGTTGGGTTTACACACATAATAGTTCAAATGATACAACTCATAGATTACACACAACACTTGATAATGATAAAGGTTAAAGATTACACACAATACTTGAAAATGATAAAACTTAAGGATTACAAACAACACTTGAAATGATAAAGATGAAACACATAACATGTTAATAATTGCCCAACAGAGAATAGTAAGTCTCGTAATCTCCTCCATTTTCATCTCCTCCTCCACTCTCATCTCCTCCCCCGGTCTGACTTGCGTTGGATGAATAGTTGGGAACAGAGTTGGGATCATCTTGATCTTACCCTAGAAGCATATTTTGCTTATTTTTGTAATAATTCATTTTTCTTGGTGTTAACTTCGACAAGTCCTTTTCAAGAAGATCAAGAAGTCATTTTCCCCAGTCTTACTTAAATACAGTTGTTCTGTCATATACTATACACATGAATGAATGAGATGGAAAAGGAGTTGTAAAATAGAACACACATACTAATGATCGAGTTAGAAAATAACAGTGATGGTGATAGAGAATTCATACCACATCTTGTTGATTCGTGCTACTTGGTTGATTCCTCTATGCCCTTTGGATAGCTGAATTCCAACACTTGCAGAATTTGGATATTATGCCCATTCGGTTAGACATGATTTTGATGGTACGAGCTGAGGTTCGATCGTTCACTCGAAATTGCGCAGCCACACTCTATCCCCTCTCATATCTTGCTTGTCATTGTTTGGTTTTTAGAGAGAGAAAGACGATAGAAATGATGATGAAGTTGACAGAAAATTTCAATTTAGTAAGAATGAGATGTAGAGAGAGGAGATGAAGTCTGAATATATAGAGAATTTAGGACCGTTAGGTTTGAACATTAGATGTTACCGTTCGAATATGACCGTTAGATGTTACCGTTCGAATGTGACCGTTTGGATATGACTGTTAGGTAAGGTTGCTAGGTAAGGCTGTTAGGTAGCACATGTTCGGTATGTCATTGGTAGGTAAAGTTGTTAGGTAGCACATGCTAGGTTTGTCATTGGTAGGTAGCACATGTTCGAATATGACCGTTCGGTTATAAATACAAATCCCTAATTTGCCATCAATTCAATACTTGTCTAAAACTCCCTCCCATTTCTAAATCAAACACATCCATCAACTTCTCCCCCATATTCTAAAACATATCCATCATGAGTCCCTCAGATTACTCATCGTCTAGAGGAGAAGAAGAGATGGAAGAGTTGAATCTGTTTCACTATCACCGTTTAGCTGTAACCGGGCGGAGGCTTGAAGAAGCTTCATCCTCACGTCGTCGTTCATCAAGTCGCACCTACATTGATCGTGAAAGGGTCTCAGTCATGACCGTCTTATGCAGGATTACTTTAATCCAAATCCAACATACGATGCTCGCATATTTAGAAGGCGTTTTCGTATGCAACGACGACTATTGAATCGCATAATAGGTGACGTTGTGAGGTATGATCCCTCTTTTGCAAGAAGGAGTGATTTCGTTGGTCACCTAGGCCTATCGCCAGAGCAAAAGCTGACTAGTGGACTACGCATGCTAGCTTATGGCTCTCCAGCTAATCAACTTGATGACTACGTGTGTATGGGTCAGAGCACTGTACTGGAAGTCTTCGGGAAGTTTTGTAGAGCCATTATTGGGATGTACTCGTCGACATACCTTGGTGCACCAACTCTTGCTGATTTAAGGATCCTACTTCATAAAGGCTCACAACGCGGATTCCCTGGTATGATTGGATCAATTGATTGCATGCACTGAGAGTGTATTAACAGTCCTACTTCTTGGACTGGGCAATACCTGGGGCACAACCGTAAACCAATAATCATTCTCGAGGCAGTGGCTTCATACAACACCTGGATATGGCATGCTTTCTTTGGCCCGCCTGGGTCGAACAACAACATCAATGTTCTGGGGATGTCTCCGGTGTTTGACTGTATCCTCAACATATCCGCCCCACAAGTACGATTTGACGTAAATGGTCATACCCATGATCAATATTATTATTTGGCTGATGGTATTTATCCTTCGTGGTCAACTTTAGTGAAAACATTCAACAATCCAAGCTCAAACAAAGAAGCCTTGTTTGCTCGATGTCAAGAAGCACATCAAAAAGAAGTAGAGCGGGCTTTTGGAATTCTTCAAGCTAGATGGGAAATCGTTCGTGGGCCTGAAAAATCTTGGGATGTTTCCCCAATTAATGATATAATGTTGACATGAATTATATTGCACAACATGATAATCGAGGATGAGCAGGTTGATTCTGACGATGAAATGGAAGATAATCTCTATTATGAGGTCCACGACCAACAACCAACTAATGTCGATAGAGATATACCAGCCCTACTGAGTACTTGGCTAGGAATAATAAGCTTCGTGCTGCACCAACACATCATGGCCTTCGTCAGGACTTAGTCGAGCATATTTGGAACTTGCATGGAAATAATTAGTCCTGTTTGTTGCTTGGTATTGATGTTGAGATGCTTTGAAATTCGATTAAGCTGTAGTAGGGATCAATTTTTTTTGTAATTCAAGAATGCATTTTCATTCCAATAAAATGAATTCAATTTAAATCATCTTAGAAAATAAAATAAAATAAACAAACTATTGAACACAAATTAAATACAAACTAAAAAAAGTCTAAATACAAACATTAATTCCCCTTCCCCTTAATTAATTAGATAACCTTCCCTTAATTAATTCCCCTTAAATAATTAATTAATATTAAGAAACTAAAGGAATAGATAAACAACTATGAGAGAGTACGAAGAGGAAAAAACACAAGGTAAGAGAGGGGAAGAGTTCTTCTTATTCATCTTCTTCATTTGTATAATGAGAGCTCTATTTATAGGCACATATACATAACCTTCACATTCTCCTCTATCAATGCACATGAATGTGATAAAATAACCATGAAAAGGATTCATTTCAATGATCACTGTAGGGAGGTAATTACATCTTAATGTAACATACCATATGGAATCCGCGACGAGTGTATTTTTTTGCATACACTTTTATAAAATCTCAATAGATTCAATTACTTTCACAAGTGAGTATATTCTCATCGAGAGCATGCATCACATAATCAATCCTTTGATTGATGAATTCTCTCACTTGATTTCCATATGATATATATCTCAATCATTTTTTCCGCATCTGTATCTGGGATGGTATGACCGGACATGCTAAAACAAAAAGTTACCCGATCTTGTAAACTTCTGGTTTACACTTTCAAATGTACTATTATACATGTAATACAAATTTCTCCATTTAAGTATATGTTCTCTTAGAACACATTTATGATGCAATATTAATTATGATATTCATTTCTACGAATATCTTCATAATTCGGTAATGCATCTTCAACTGACAGTCTAGTTTCTTCATGTATCAAAACAATGGCTCTTCTGGAGCCTTCACAAACTCTTGTACTACATTTTGGCCAATAGGAATATACTGATTCGATGAATTATTGTAAGCGCATATACATAGTGATAAGAATATTTTCATACTATTGATATCACCAATTATTTAGTTACTTCAAGTAACAAAACACAATCTCTTCCGGAGCTTTTGCTTACTTTCATACTATATGATATAATACCAGTATTAACTTTCGCGAATATTCATTCTATACAAAAGCAGACATAATAATAATAATAATAACAATAATAATAATAATAATAATAATAATAATATATGTGTTTCATAACACATTTCAACATATGAAGGTTACGGTATATGATCATGACTTTTGCTACATGAATTGTCATCATTTATAATTATTCTATCTTTCACTTCCGGTGAAAATATACATTTGCTGATTGTCGTTATCCAAACATCAAATTATATTTATATAATGGTGTGTCTCGATCCATTCACTTTTAAGAATGATTTGTTTTCATTCACTTCTAGGAATGAAACAACCACCTTTGGATCAAATTATATAATATTTCTCATCACAAGTCCAATACACATTTCACCTTTAACAAACAAAAATAACTTATACTTTATAAAACTTCTTCCATAATATTGCTACTGCAGGAGCACATATAGATTTTTATTTTCCTTCCATTGATTCTTGGATCAGTAAAACTTCTTTTCATACATCAGGTTGAAGACCAATGATACATTTTTCTTCATTTTTCCACTTTGTGGAAAATGAGATCTTTAGACTTTCATTTCTCTATATGTCCAATGTAGCAATCGATAAGTCAACCCATAATGTACTTATTTCATGATTTTGCTACTACAGGAGCAATTCTCATTTTTTGATAAAGTCCAAGCACAAACTCAATGTTACAAAATCGACACATATAAAATAAGTTCATAAAATAATATGAACAAATAACATGATCAAATAATCTCTCGAAGACAATGAAATAGATGAACATACCAACAAGAAATTATATGAAAATTTGCGTACCTTGATTGTGTTGTGATCTTACTCCAATATATTTAATTATGTAGAAAGACAATAACCAGCCATGACTTTGGCAGAGCTTCGTGCTGATAACGTGTTAAGAAACTAAAGGAGTAGATAAACAACTATGAGAGAGTACGAATGGGAAAAGACACAAGGTAAGAGAGGGGAAGAGTTCTTCCTATTCATCTTCTTCATTTATATAATGGGAGCTCTATTATAGGCACATATACATAACCTTCACATTCTCCTCTATCAATGCACATGAATGTTGGGAAGTAATTACATCCTAATGTAACATCCCATATGGAATCCAAAGTAGCATCCAATGGACATACACCATACTACATTGTTTCATAATAATTAACAATTAAAAAAAAAAAGTGATGGGCGGGACAACCGCCAGGGCTGGGCAGTGCCCCGCACGCATACTAACCCTTGCGCGTGCAGCGCATTGCCCAGTCCTAACAATTGTCCCGCCCAGCACCCAACTCTCTCCCCATAAATGTCGAGATCGACCCAAATGTCGATCTCCCAATAAATACCGTCTTTCCCTATTTTTAGTCCAGTATTGGAGCTCTCCACCCCCCATTTATTAAGACTACTCATTTATGGGATGCATTTGAGTCAGCCTGAATATTTATCGTACCTAATATAAGAGACAAGGTGGAGGTAAGTAAAAGGAGGAAAGAGATTAACTCGCTCGCCAGAGCTACATGCTCACGGGAACATGGGAGGGGGAAGTGTCGGCCGGAACTGTGGACCGGCAGGCCGGCCTGGTCCCGGATTTAAATACGTTTTCTGGTAATGGAGTCGGCTGGGTCTCTGAATCAGCCCAACATAACATCAATGCACGGCCGCCATAATACAAGTTATTTTTCTCCATTTAGGTACCAATTTTGATCAACAATCAACAATGGTCAGCTTGGAATTTCATTCGAATTCAGAAAGCAAAACCTGTATGTATGGATGAGCAAGATTATATTTGCCTCAATAACTTGGTTAGAAGAGGGTTGGTTGAAAATATACTACCATGCATCTAGCACTCTTTTATTTCCTCTAGAAATTTTACCTCATTCATTTTGACATGAATTAAAAAAAAATTATCTAGAAGAAATGAGTTCTGTCTGATATACATAGTGATATTTTTTTTTATATATGTATTAGGATTATTATTTTAAACCAATTATACTACCGTCTAAGCGTCTACCGCCATCTTACTAGGCACTAGTCTATTTCTATCACTATGGTATATTTCTACCATCAATATTGTACATTTTGATACATCATGATATCAACTTCTGTACTATAATCTACCATGATCTACCAAATTATATCAAAGTATATTTTTAAGGGTACAATTAAAAATATAACATTTTGATACATCACGATATCTTTTCTCGGAGAACTCATGGCTCTTCGGGTTTCATGGCCTGGTGCATGACTCACAATATAACTAATGTTTTTTTTTTTTTTTGTGGTGATGTATCGCGGTAGTCCGGATCGACTCACGTTTTGGGAGGTGGCATTCTAATGGAAATTGATAAGGTGTTGCAAACATCTCTTCAAAGTGCTTATGTCTATTCACATCTCATAGATACAATATGATTGCTCATTTCGTGAGAAAACAAACTCTTTTATCGTTGGTTCATCGACTTGTTGACAAACACTTATTTCTTTCTTTTGAATTTTAACCTTAAAAGATCTTTGTATAATAGTATCTCGTTATTCCTCTCGAAATGTCTATGAGAAAAATAATATAATAGCATCCAGTTTAGATTTAATCAAATCATCGAACAAAATTTTTTTAAGGCTTGTTCATATATCCCCCGCGCTAGTTTCTCTCTACAATTCCTTCCCGGGCGCCGGCGCCGGTTGCTTCCCGCGGCAGGCCAAGCCGAACGGCGGACCTCGCACCACCTCCGTGGCAATCACCGCATTCGCCGCCTCGGTGCAGTGATGATCATCCCACATCACGTACCTCTTCGGATCCGGGCAGGAAACCGCCCCCGGCCGCCCGCACTTGGCCGACACGACGAAGTTGTACGGCCCGCCGGCGCCACAGCAGGCCTTGTTCACCGTGGCTTTGTCCATCCCGTACTTGACCGGGTCCTGGACCATCCGAATCGTGGGCCCATAGTAATCCGCGTAGTGGATGCTGACGTCGGGATGGAGGTTTTGCACCCGTTGGATTTCGTCACGAAGCATTGCGTTGTGGCTGCTGGAGACTCCGTTGTGGTAGATGAGGCAGCCGGTGAGAGGGTCGTAGGCGCTCTTGTCGTTGCTCGGGAAATCCGTCAGATAGGCCGGGAAGCAACCCTTTGGGAAGTCGCCGGGGACTAAGAAATTAACCTGTGCCCAGAGTATATATATATATATATGAGTCAGTGAGCAAATAAACTAGGAGTTTGTTGTTAGGACCAAGGATTGAAAAATTGTACTACTGGTTCAACCAATTTTTTTTATTTATCGAAATTGGTAAGTGTAATGGAACGGCTGAATCACGGTTTTAGTATAAAATACTCTGTACTTATTTTTAGATTCTTGGTTAGAACTAATGCAAGTAAAATATGTGTATTGTAATTTGTTATGTAAATATGATGAAACTCTGTCTCTTAGAAAAATGCAGTTTTCTGTTGTTAGAATTATCGTTATATTTTTTCATTCTGCGTTGTCATCCATCCAAAATCAATCGATAGAGTTTAATCAGAAAATTTTCCAATCTTATGTGTTTCTCTTCTTCTCTAAATTCGATCACAGGTTATTCTTCTCAATCAGTCCAAAATTTACTTCTCGCTCGACTCCTAATTCCCTCATATGACATATATTCTTAACACAATCTTATTATTCGCATAAACTAATAACTAATAAGTCAATCTCGCCAACCATTTCATTTTTCTTATTGATAGGATCGAACTTTTCTTTTTATCTATTGGTGGTTCAATGATTTGATCTAATAGTACTATCATTAATCTTCAATCTAGAGATTTCAAATTCTCATAAAGAATTAATTTTTTTGTCTATAATTTAAATTAAACAAAATATATGAACTGTGAAAATTAATAGGGTATCATTGAAAATTAATAGGGTATCATTTTTAGTTATTTTACGTACCGCTCCAAGCTGGATGATCTCTTCGATAGCCGATCCGATTTTCCCGACGACGAGCGGCATCAGCCCTTCGACGGCCTCCGGGCCCGAATCGCGGATCTGCAAGGCCGCGCGCATGTAATCGACGCCGCCGATCTCCCCGAGGACGATGAGCGTGCTCTTCATATACTCTCTACACTCCGCCGGACTCTTACACAGCGACCCAAGCAGGGTCTTGAACCTTGCCAGCTGGACGCTGAGCGAGCAGTTCTGGCAGCTGGTGATGCCTCTGCCCTTGAGGAACTCAAAGTCCATGACGGTGGCGGAGACGACGGCGAAGTTGGCTCCTTGGCGGAAAGGAGCGGCGTCGGCGATGGGCTCGCCGTGGTAGGGAGGGAGCATGGGGAGGCCGAGGTGCTGGGCGAGGAAGTCAACGATGGTGCGGCCGTCGGTGCAGCGGCCGGTGGGCTTGTGGAAGTAGGTCTCGCCGTAGGGCGGTTGTGAGCAGCGGTGGGGTTCGGCTCCCGGGGTGTTGTAGATGCCGGTGGCGGTGGCGGAGTCGCCGAAGCTGAAGAGGGAAGTGTAGCATTGAGGTGGTGGGGCGGAGGAAGCGGTGGTGGCTAGTAGAGAGAGGAGAAGGAAGGCGATCATTTGGCGAATCGCCATTTTTTTTTTTTTTTGTTTCTTCTAGATGGACGTAGTAAGAGGAAGTGGCGGACAGCTTTTGTGGATGAGAAGAGATGGATTGAGTGAAGTATAGACGCCTTTAAAAAGGGTGTTTGACATCTTTTTCCCCCTTCTAAATGTACGTAATAAGAGGGAATGAAATGTCCATTTTTAGCTTCCCAAAATATAATTTTTTCCTAAACCTACAAGAGTACAAGCCTTAAAATTTAACTTCACACCAAATCAACAAACGATATTAAAAACAAATGGTCTGAAATTTTGGTGAACCCGCGACATTGGGAGATCCAGACGCAACTGTCGCGGATCCACTCCCACCACATTTCCGCTGCTAGTCAAATAGGAAGCCCCAAACCCCTTCTTATTTGACATTACCCATTTTTTGAGCTAAAAAATGGAGGGTTGGAATTAAAAAAATGCTAATAGTCATTTAGCTCTTTAGATTGGAGTTAGTCTAAGTAATTAGTTCCCCCACGTCGGAAAGATGCACTATTGGGTTAAAACTTAAAATGAACATATATAACCAACGAATCAGAAAGACTGGTAAACTTGCTAGAATTGTTTTTGTTGGGCCAAATGGTAAGCCCTCAATATCTGTATGATGACTGACGTTGCATTTAATTCTTCCATTGTCTGTACCCCTCTTCTCCAAAAGTTAATCTGCTAACTTGAAGATTCGTTAGCAGATACTAACTGATATCCAAAACACATGAACTAGTATCCAAGTACTAAAGTATCTAGAGAGCACAGACTAGTATTCAAGGTTTGCTAACTGATATCCACCATGAATCAACGATTATCCCAAATTCACAAACTAATATCCAGACAACACAGAATAGTATCCATACAACACATAATTAGTATCCAGATAACACATAAGAGTATCCAGATAACACATAAGAGTATCCATATTGAATACTAGTTGGTTGATTGTGGATATTAGTTCAGGGGCGGAGCTACTCAGAGAGTAGGGTGGGCCCCGGCCCACCCGGGAATAGTCTCGGCCCCTAGGATCGTAAGCATATTTAGATAAAATTTGGACAAGTAGTGCTCGACCTATACATTGTATCATATATCAATAATTTAGTCTATTGGTAGCTAGGCTAAACTTTTAGCCTAAAACAAACAGGTTCGATCCACAACAACCACATTTTTGCTTTAATTTCTTTTTGGACTTTATTATCTTAATTCTCCTCCACACGGTCCTGAACCAAAGGAAAAGGATACCCACTCCTTTCATTCTTTTTGTTACTTTAATCCAGCTACAAATGAAAAAATCAACCTCTATTTAGTTCATGAGATTTTTAGCTTTTTACAAACTATATGATCTATTTTTTTTATCTATGTCGGAATGAACAGAAGATTAGTGTCAAAGGAATTTTATTTTGTTGATAGGTTGATTTGTCTTCTTCTAACTCTTCCAAACTTCTAAATCTACATGTGATCGTGCATGTTTTGAGGTATAAAGATAGTGAAGAATAGATTGCAAAACAAAATGAATGATGAGTTTCCTGTTAATAATTTAGTTGTTTATATTGAAAGAAAGATAGCTAAAAATGTTAGTTCAGATGCTATTTTGAGAGATTTCAATGATCTCAAAGAAGGTTGTAGACTTTAAAAACAATTATTTTATTTTTATTTACGTTTATCTATTTTCGGCACACCCGGTCTCGAAATCATGGCTCCGCCCCCGTATTAGTTGGTATCTGCTATCTGGATACTAGTTTGTGATGTTTTGAATACTAGTCTGTGTTATCAAAATACTTTAGTAAAATCAGCAGACTTAGATACTAGTTCATACATTTTGGATATTAGTTAGTGAGGAATTTTACAATGCTATATAGTATTGGTGCTATAGGTTTTTGTCTTTACGGTACAGTTTGAAATTGTACCTTTAACGTTATGGTACAACTTCAGATTGTACCTATACTTTTTGTACAAATTCTTTTATGGTACAACCTGAAATTGTACCTTTATGTGATGGTACAACTTCAAGTTGTAAAGTTGTATCATAACATAATGATACAAATTCCTTTATGGTACAACCTAAACCTATATATTTAATGTTATGGTACAACTTCAAGTTGTACATTAAAGCACCAATACTATATAGCATAGTAGTAGTGCTCATTAGTTAGTATATACTAATAACTTATGCAGTTAGCAGAATAACTAGGCTACTCCTCCAAGGAAGGGAGGAAAATGGAGGGGATGGAAGAGATGGCAATTTTTACCTTACCTGTTTTACTCGATTTGTTTGATCTGTTTTGGGGTGGGGCGGGGAGGGGCGGGGCGGGTATGTGTACTCTCATCGACCTGACCTGCCCCATTCTCGACCCGTTCTTACCTAAATTACTTGTAATCTTAGTCAAATTACTTAGAATTTTCCTTTTATTACATCAATTTTTAGCTATAATAAAGTTATACATTAGTGAAAACCTCAATTTCTCCAATAACTTAACTACATTTATCATAATATTGTTTGTTTTCTTGGTCTTATAATAAAAAAAACGATTCTTTCTAATATTTTTCATATAAATCACCCGACCTGAACCGACCTGCCACGGGGCGGGTCTGAGTACCAAGAAACCCTCCCCGGACCTCCCCCATTGATATTCCTAGGGGATGGGAAGGGAATTAGCAGGAGAAGGACAATTTGGAGGTTAGAAATTGGAAGGAAAATAGTGTTTCATGGATGAAATTGGGAAGAAAATGTGTATTGGGAATTGTGATTGATATGTTATTTTATTGGGTATATAATAGTAAAATAATGGTATTATAATTACTGAGGAAATTATGGACCGAACTAGTATTTGGACCGGACCTAATGAACCGAATGCAATGATAGTCTGATCCTTGATCCTAAAATATCTTTCATTAATACACGAATCGTTGCACACTCATAAATTCTTTTTTCGAGCAAACATATCATCATCATCATCTTAATTACACTCATAAATTTGGTTCAATTCGAACTGGACCGAATCGTTGCACACTCATAATTCTTTTTTCGAGCAAACATATCATCATCATCATCTTAATTACACTCTCCCTATCGCCTAAACCACCTATTCTTACTTATATTATTCTATTTTTATCTTTGAACAATGTGGGTCCAGAGAAGAGTATGAGTACATTTAACTATAATAAAAAACCTAAGCCCATTAGGTTTTCCTCCCAATTTGAAAGGTCTTCCTCCAAAATGGGGTTTCCTTCCAAAATCACTTCCCTCCTTACGGTGAAAGAGGTCCAGAATAGGAAAAAAAAAAAAAATACATCGATCCCCCACTTTCCCCCTTACCTTCCCCTCCCCTTCTAAAGAAATAGAGTCAGAATTTCGAGACCGAGTTGGCCAAAAATAGATAAATGTAAATAAAAATAAAATAATTATTTTTAAAGTCTATAATGTTTGAGATCATTGAAATCTCACAAAATACCATTTGTACTAAAAATTTTAGCTATCTTATTTTCAATATAAATAACTAAATCATTAACAAGAAACTTATCATTTATTTGTTTCGCAATCTATTATTCACTATCTTTATACCCGAAAACATGCACGATCACATGTAGCTTTAGAAATTTGGAAGAGTTAGAAGAAGACAAATCAACCTATCAACAAAATAAAATTCCTTTGACACTAATCTTTCTGTTCATTCCGACATAGATAATTAAAAAAAAGATCATATAGTTTGTATAAAGAGCTAAAAATCCCAGGGGCCGAGAATATTCTCGGTGGGCCTACTCTGTAAGTAGCTCCGCCACTGAACAGAAGGTAAGTATAAATACACAAAACAGAGCATTTATTAGACCAACTACCACAGAGCATTTGATACTTTCCCTCTCTTACTACCCCTCACTAATTTTACAGGACGAGGACACTCAATTATTCGCCTCGGCCGTGTTCGTGAGTCACAAACCTTCTAGGCTCAAACTAGGGTGATAATACGGTTTGGTTCGGTTAAATTGGACCGAATTGATCCTGTTCTAGTCCGGTTTTTTAGGAACAAAAATTGGATTGGATACAGTTCGGCCTGGTCTCAATTCGGTCTTGATTTTAGATTCAGCTTATCAGAATTTGAGTGGCCCGAGGCCTGGAAGGGTGAGTAATTTGTTAAATTTTGGGTGTTGGCCTCTTTTATCCAGTCTTTATCCGGTTTCGATCCGGTCCCGAACAATGTTTTTACCTCAAATCTAAACCCGAAAATAAAATTGGATTGTTTGTTATCCGGTCACGATCCGGTTTCAGTCTGAGTTATACGATCTAGTTTCGAATAAAACCAAAAAGCTTGGACAAAAAGCCACCCCTAGCTCAAACAGTTGCCTTGCATGGGAGATCATGAACTACGTGTGCATGCGTAATTTTCATAATGTACTTTTTGCATCATAATTGGCTAATGTAATGTTAATGCAGATAAGACTAGGGATATTCATTGTACCCAAGAGCCAAGAGACATGTTGGGATATATACAAATACAATGATAGGGGAAAAAGATTGGAGGTAAATAAAAAGGTGATAAAATTTGAGTAAGGGTGAAAAAAAGACTCAATACTAATACAACCCCAACTTATTATGGGTTAGAGTAAGTATGGGTATTTTTATTTTTGGGCATATACATACTCAATCTTTTAGTTTGAGTCTAAAGTGGACATATAGTGTTGGAAGTTCAAAATAATATGAATATCTAATTATAATGCAATTTTTGTCTTGTTTTTATGAAAAAAATAGAAAGATGAAAACTAAATGTGCATAATTGGATTAAAGGTTGTTAATGAAATTGTTGATATTCTTTTTTGTCTATATAATCATCAGGCTCCCCGTTTTGATCTAATTCAAATGGGACCCAATTCAGAATCAATCCAAAATAGATAAAAACCATTCAAAATGCATATGGATCCATTTTAGCAAGACCCAATACTCATGTGAGTTTTGACAATAGGGTCACATTACCCAATGGATCAATTCGCCATATCTAATTTTGATCAACAATAAACAATGTTCAGCCTTGAATTTTATTCGAATTCCGAAAGCAAAACTGTATGGACGAGCTAGATGTGCATCAATAACTTGGCTAGAAGAGGGTTGATTGAATTATACTAGCATAGCACTCTTTTTATCTCTTCTAGCAACTAGTCCCGGGCCCGACCAGTTGGCCGGATGCATTCGTCAATTACGTAACTTACCGTATAATTAGTATTGCGAGATACATATTTATTTAGTAGTACCTTAGAATCTAAGTTATTTAAATATGCGAAACATTCAAAAGAATTGGTAGCACAAGAAAACACAAATTATTAAAATACTTAAACCATTCTAAAGGATCAATTTCATGTATTTTCTGACATTCTATCTGACCCATAGACTAAACTCCTTTATAAAAATAAACATTACAGGAAAATAGGTTTCTAATCACGGTATCTTATTCACGGGAATATTTGCCGTACTAAAAAGTACACTAGTAATCACTGAAAACTTTCCTGTAATTAATTGTATAGTTCTAGTCACGGGAAATAGTTTATCTGTTTTTAATTTTCATTACCGTGATTAATGATTAGCCACCTTTAATTTCTAATGTAACAATTTATTTTTTACAACAAAATTGGTAGACTCCAAAATTACTTTTGGGTCAAAAAATTTCATATCCCCAAAAGTTTCAGATTGGCAAAAATATGACGCCAAAGCCCCAAAAGTTAGTATACTCCTACTATCATGTATTCAACCTTCTTACAATATTGGTATGTTCATACCATCATGGTACGCTTTATTATCATATGGTATTAAATATGAGCATACCATATGGTAATGACTGGTAAAAAATTATTCAATTTTTTTGTACTAAAAATATATCAAAGTGGATATAATTTTAAAGAGCACATTTAATGTGATTTATCTGTGCAAAAAAATTTAAATTTCAACTTAAAATGAGAGAGAAATCGTTTGTTAAAGATTAAAGGGGAAAAGATAAAAGACTTTCCAAGAGAGAGGGCATGCTGATGTCATGTGGATGTGGACATGTTACTGTTGTTACTCACCATATGGGTTACTGACCTGATACGCTCCTAATTTCATTGGCTCCAAAAGTTTCACATAGGCAAAAGTATGCGGCCAAAGCTCCCGCAAAAATTTCCCCAAAAATTGAAATTACTTGTCTTCCCTCTCTCTTGGTAAAAAAGCTCTCTTCCTTCTTTGCAATATTTCGTAAATGCTTTTTATTCTACCATCACCTGTAATTTGCATAGGTAATTATTGAAGCTTATGTGATAATTTTAACAATGTGCTTTAATACAAAGATTATTTTTCTATTAGCAATCGAAGAATTTGGATTCTTTGAAGTACCAACTAAAAAGTATATTACTTAACAAAATTTCTATGGTTGTTATGACATTACTGGCACTATACAGATTCAAGATCCACCTTTAAGTTGTGGAAAAAATAACTAACATTGACTTTGTTATTATGGATCGTTGGAGCTTGATTTTTTGGAATGTCAATTGAGAGAATAACAAGACAATAATAAAATGATTGGACCTCCGCTTGCTCATCTCATAAAAATTCAGTGAATGATGTTGAATTTCAATATCAAGTTCTCATATTACCATATCTCTAACTCAATAAAGCGAGTACATGGTTTACTTGACCAAGAAGTATGAGGAGAAGTAGAATTCAACTGATCTTCTTCACTTGATTGAGGTAAATTTCACTTACTTGAAAACGGATAGCTATACTAAATATAAGGTTACATGATCTCTATTGGATTTGAAGTGTATTTGTAACACGTACCCATAAAATATTATTTAATTAAACCACCTACCATATCCCTTTTCACATGTTGATTTTGTAAATTGTAATGCATTTGATTGCATCTATCATCCACTAATTATCCTGTTATCAACGATATATGTCTTCATTTTTAAAGCTATAAATTCTTATCCGATGCAGAAATGATACTTAATTGTATTTTCTTTATTATATAGACTAATATATGTTGTTTTCCAACTCAAGTGGAATCTTAGTTGATCTCCTAACATGCATACAATTGTCAGGTGCAATTTTTACTCCAGTATATATATAAATAAAAGAGAAAATGAGGAGTAAATAATAAGGAGATGTGAACATTTTTTTAAGAGTAAGTTCCTTTCCTTGAGGTTTGTTTTTTCACTACAGGAAAAAATCCTTTAATTATGGGAAATCCGATGTTTGAATGCGTGTTTCTGTGTTTAATAGTTTTGTACTAGTCACGGTATTAATTTCCCATGATCTTTACAATTAGACACGGAGGTATATATTACGGTAATTTTCCCGTAACTAAAACTATTAAACACTGGAAACACGCATCCAAACACCGGATTTCCCATGATTAAAGGATCTTTTTCCTGTAGTGAAAAGACAAACCTCAAGGAAAGGAACTCATTCTTAAAAAAAAAAATGTTCACATCTCCTTATTATTTACTCCTCATTTTCTAAGGTTATTGCATGTTTTTGTGTTTATGTAATCATGAGCAACATCATAAATTAGTAATAATGTCTTCATCTCTATTTGTTAAACATGTATCTCTATTATCAATTGTTTCTTCTTTTCTCTCTTGCATTTCAATAGTCTCTTCCTCTCTCTTTTTTTTTTTGCATTTTATATAGCACATAAATTTAATGGTAAAATATTCACAAAAACAAATAATCTATTTTATTGGAGAAGAATTTGCCGCATCCAAATTATCAACGACATGCACGATATGTTTTTGCTCCCCATCACCTATACTTGTATCTTCCTCATCAAGAATGTTTTTCTTTTTCTCAATGGTATTGTCATCACTGGCATCAGATCCATTACCTCCAACATTAGGAGTCTCATTCTTGTTCTCATGCATTAGCATTATTAATTTAGATTATTAACTATGGGAAGCACAACGTATGATGGGTTTTATCGATTCATAATATATATATATATGGGTGGTTCTATCGTACCTTGGGTAAAATCTAGGATACGGCATACCTTGAACAAGAAACACTATCTGGACCTCGAATTGACCAAAGTTTGACATCCGGTACTATTCCCAAACCCTTAAAGATTAAAATCTAGGTCTTAATTCTATAAATCTCACACATTAAGATCAATTTAATTAGAAACAAAAATCGATGATCATGATTCGTCGAAATATATGCAACAAATTACATGCACAATCTTAGTAGTTAGGCTCTATGATTTTGAAAACTAAGACCTAGGATTTGCTCATCATAGGTTAAGGTATAGTATCATGCCTAGAAATCTGGTTAATTCGAAGTCTAGATAGTGTCTTCTTACTCAGGGTATATCGTACCCTAGATTTGACCCAAGGTACGATAGAAGCCACCATATATATATATATATACTGGAGTAAAAATTGCACCTGACAATTGTATGCATGTTAGGAGATCAACTAAGATTCCATTTGAGTTGGAAAACAACATACATTTGTCTATATAATAAAGAAAATACAATTAAGTATCATTTGTGCATCGGATAAGAATTTATAGCTATAAAATTGAAGACGTATATCGTTGATAACAGGATAATTAGTGGATGATAGATGCAATCAAATGCATTACAATTTACAAAATCAACATGTGAAAAGGGATATGGTAGGTGGTTTAATTAAATAATATTCTATGGGTACATGTTACCAATACACTTCAAATCCAATAAAGATCATGTAACCTTATATTTAGTATAGCTATCCGCTTTCAGGTAAGTGAAATTTACCTCAATCAAGTGAAGAAGATCAGTTGAATTCTGCTTCTCCTCATACTTCTTGGTCAAGTAAACCATGTACTCGCTTTATTGAGTTAGAGATATGGTAATATGAGAGCTTGATGTTGAAATTCAACATCGTTCCCTGAATTTTTATGAGATGAGCAAGCGGAGGTCCAATCATTTTATTATTGTCTTGTTATTCTCTCAATTGACATTTCAAAAAATCAAGCTCCAACGATCCATAATAACAAAGTCAACGTTAGTTATTTTTTCCACAACTTAAAGATGGATCTTGAATCTGTATAGTGCCAGTAATGTCATAACAACCATAGAAATTTGGCTAAGTAATATACTTTTTAGTTGGTACTTCAAAGAATCCAAATTCTTCGATGGTTAATAGAAAAATAATCTTAGTATTAAAGCACATTGTTAAAATTATCACATAAGCTTCAATAATTACCTATGCAAATTACAGGTGATGGTAGAATAAAAAGCATTTACGAAATATTGAAATGATGAGCTTCTATTTATTCGAAAACAACAAACCGGCTGAAATGTATACTTTGTTAATTAAAGGTTTTTCGTTAGCCATTTCATGCCAACCCCTATTTCCTATGTACGTAATCTTTTCTAGTACTGTATCCTTAATATGCTTTTCCAATTATTAAGGAAGTATTATTTAGTGTTGCACTTGTAGTAGAATCTATATTTGAGAGAATTAAACATCCAACCATTGGCATATATATTCATCACCGAATTAATAGCAAATCCCGCTTCACATTAATAATGGTTGCAAGTTCAATAGGTCGTTGCCTAGCGGTTGCTTATGTAATGTTTCTCTACAATTTTCACAGAAGCACTCGTCTAACTGTTCTTCGGGTTTCACATCCAGTATAACACATCTCATTCTTAACTTTGGCAACTTTGCATTTGATGAAATATACATTTCCCTATATATTACAGAAAGTGTTGGCATTTGATATTAATGACTCGTTAATAGAAACAAATACTTACCTCTTCTCCCTCCTTCATTTCTAATTGATTTAGCTCTTGCGATATTTTTTATTTGGATTAGTTGTTGAGTTTTTACTGTGCTTTTCACTGGAGGAGGTTGTGCATCTCCATCACTTTTTCACAAAAATAATGATAATTGTTCCCTTTTTCATTTTGAATCTTGAAACTTACAACGCATAACCAGATACAGTAAATTGTTGTGAATTTCACGTTGGCCTCAAATTAATGACTTCCTAAATTCTTGGCTTTGTCGCTATCAAGGTCTCTCCGTATGAGGAGATCTTCTCATATGCAAATTTGAGGGTCGTTTAATTAACCGTTATTAATTTATTTTCAAGGTTGATTTATAATAAAGTAATTATGATATGTCTATACCATTTTATAGAACGACATAGATTGATGTAATGACCAATATGAGAGGGTGATCACTAGCATTTGTAAAGATGAAATTTACTTGAGTAACTATCCTATTGAATAGATTCACCTTCACATTGAATACTAAACCTGAATAAGGTGGCCAACAACATATGTGGAATGAAAAAACATAAAATGGTATAGAAATACTAAATAAGGTGGCCAACAACATATGTGGAATGAAAAACATAAAAGTTATTTTTTTCGTCTCTCCTCATCACCTTGAAGTACTAAATGTGAATTGAGAACAGTAATTCAAACGTGAAATAAATTTCCTTTGGATGCACTTTTTGGCACTCTCTATTGTTTTATTAAATTAAATTTGTAACTTGGTATGACTCGAATATCGTTGCATGCTTCGGCCTCGGTATTTGATTCAAACTTAATGACCAATTTGTTGGTCTGTAAACTCACGTTGCTAGGTTGGGCTTGAAGTTCTTGATACTGTAAACTATCTCTTCACGAAACAGGGGCAGAATGTCCTTGATTTTCCTTTTGAGAATTTGCACCCAAATATAATTACCTTGAAAAGCAATTAGGCATATTAATAATATTTAAGAACTTGAATCATAGAGTTTATTTTGCGTGGATATTGTTAGTTTACTTTTGAGTCAATTAATATCATATCGAGAAGAAGAATAATACATGTGTTGGGATTTTGCCTGTCACTTCCTCGGAACCCAAAATTAAAAAAAAAAACCACTTTTTCTTTTGAGTTATCAGATCATATTTGGGATTGCCTATTGACTACTCTTCAATGAAAACATCAGTCACAATTACTTTGTTTCACAATGGATATCTGTCTAACTCATAAAATATGTAATAAGCACAATCTTAATGTAGGAAGTGTGTAATTAAGAAAACAACCATTAGCTCTTTCTAAAATAAGAATTTATCATATCTAACTATGTATATTATGTTCTTAATAAAATTTGGAAAGTAAATTTAAAAGTATGATTGAAGATTTGTAGCACTTAAATGCAATTTAATCCTCTCACAACTATGAATATATACATTAATTGAAAAAATTAATTTCTACTACTAATACAGTAATACATATTAACATGTAAGAACCTAGAAAATTGTAAATGGGAAGTTAGTAGGAAAAATATACTAAGGTTAGAAAAACATTAACAACATTTCAAACGGGACCTTCTGCGAAAGTATAACAACAAGGACAATGACAAAGAAACAACCCATGCAATAATTCGGAAGCTAAAAAATTATCAATATGTGGATTGAGTATGTCAATAAGAGCATTCGATAAAAATAACAATAACAAATAAAAATAAAAATCCAATTTATAGAGTATACAATTTCATTGTTTTTCACAATGAGTCGAATTTATATTATGAAAGGTTTTTGAAATAAATTAATTGCTTGTTTTGCAACTCAAATATTTTTTAATTTATGCAATCCAACAATCATATAGAATGGTCACTAATCCAATCTGAAGATTATTATTGATTAACTTCATAGTAAGAAAATGTATTTTCACAGCTTGCATTTGCATATGCTTCAATTATAATTTTTAAAGGTGTGTCTGAATAGGAGAAAGTAGTTATCGGTTCGGGTTAATTACAATGATGTTGGTGAACGGATGGAAATTAATTGAATTCAATTGGCTTCTTTTGCATGAAGCTCGATTGGGAAGAGTTGGACATGTTTGTACGTGGGCACCAGACCGGGTCATCCACGGGCTTGCACGGCACGGTTTGAACCCGACACGAGCACATATATGAAATATATGGGCCAGCCTAGCACGAGCACGAATTTTTTAAGGGTCGTGCCGGGCCTAAACTTTATGGGCACGGGCACGAGCACGATATGTAAATGGGTCGTGCGGGGCCTAATATTTTCAAAACCTTATTGAGTATAAGAACGAATATAGCACAAAAAGAATATTGATTATATAAAAAATAAATATAAAATTAATAATAGGTTGAAATATTGCAAATATAAGTACAAAAATAATTATTTATTGTTGTTAGAAGTGATCATTAAGATATATACTTAATAACTATCATAACAAAAAACGGACGAAGAATTAAACAAAGTAACTTTACACTCGTTGCACTTCCAATATTCTTTTCCCCTTTGTTGTTACGTTTCTCAAACATTCTCGGTTAATACTTTCATTTTCCATCCAATTTTGTCCTTCTTTTTCATTCCCTCTTTTATTTTCTTCCTCTTCGTTAAACACAAATATGAGCATGACACGAGCACGAGTATGCACGGCACGATTCAAACCGTGCCCAGTCCCGGGTCTAGCGAAAGTAACAAATGGGCTTGCACAACACGACACGAAAACTTACGGGTCGTGCCAAGCACGTCACAAAATAAGTGGACCTGAAACGTGGTTGTGTCGTGCCGGCTCAATCACGGCCCAACACCCATGTACAGACATGTTGCTCTGTAGGACTATTCACTATTGCCTTTCGTTGTAGCATTGGAAAGTTTAAGGTGGGTTCTTGAAAAATCGCCAACGCTTAGATATAATAATGTTTCCGCCGCCTACCTGGAAAAGGGTAGAGGGCTAGAAGCCCATTGAACTTCTGTTTGCCGCCTGCTGAAATAGTTAGAGGCCCATCTTAATTAAACGGAAAAGACTAAATGGTCCTTCCGATCTCTGCGTAGGAGCCAGAGAAAAGGGAATGAAGTGGGTTCTGATGCAGAACTTCCTTATATGTATTAGCTTATAACCCGGCCCGTTGGCCGGAATGTTTATATTTGATTTTTTTATACTTTTTATGTTACATTAAAGTCTATCAACCCGTTTAATTTTATTGACAATCTTTCAATTGAGATGAAACATAAAGAAAGAATATATAGGTCGAACATTCAGAGAAATATCATCATCATTTGAGAAAATAAAATATAAAAATGTATAAAACATCTCATTTTCATAATGATAATTAAGCCCAGTTAATATGTTATTAGTTAGTCGATTGTTAAGAAAGATAAAGTATAAAAGCTCACTGGAATTCCCACACAACCCATAGATAGTTTGAAACTGAATCTAAAACCTCACAATCCTACGTAAATGGTTCAATGCTCTCATTTTGGGGGCAATATGCCACTAATAAAAAAGAAATGGAGGGTTGTAGGTTCAAGTCAACTATATACTAACAACTCAGCTAAGAGAGGACCATCAAAACTTGAGAGCAAACGACAAAATTGGATTACCTCCAATATACTAATAGACTCGATCAAAGTAATATGACGCAAAATTAGATAGTCCTTATCTATCAGTTCTAGCAGGCTGAATAAAGAATCGACCTACTTCATTAAATCAATCAATAATTACTCGTTTTAAGATAGAAATAGGTTGTGGTAGTTGCAAAAACCATAAACCTAATGATCCAATAGCCACCACTCTCCATTGAAAGACCAAATTTTTATCTACTCTATCTTCAATCTCAAGAAGCATATGTTTCAACCAAACATTCACTTTCTAATCCTCCTTCTGCAACTCCATTTCTGCTACTTTGATGGACCTTCTCTCTGCGGCCCTCAATTTCTCTTCCAATTGGGGTTCTTGTCAACTCGCTCTTCAACTCCTCAATCCCCTTCCTGTGTTTTGCCAACTCATCTTTCTCAGGGGCAGTTCTAATAAGTTCGCTAAAACCAAAACTCATCTCCAATTCCATAAATATGCTCATCTCCCCCTTGCATGCCTTCACCTGCTTCAGCACACTTCCATGTCCTTCAATATCCTCTCCATTTTCATTAATATCCTCATCATCTCTCACTTCTCTCTCTTGAACTGCTCCAGTTTTGCTTCCGCGTCTTTCAACACCCTCCTCAATTCGATCACTACCCTCAGTAACTCCCTCTTCTCTGCCTTAACCTGCTACAGTTGAATTTTTCTTCCCCCCACCACTCTCATTCTCAAACTCAATCCTAACTCTTCTACTCCAAGTTCAACACCCCAAACTCCTAGAATGTTGCATGAAAGCTCAATTTCTAACTAATTCTAAAACAATATCAAAATTTGATTAGTGAGTTGGACCATAAGAATAAAAATTAATGAGGAAAATTATGGTTGCGGAGAACATTAGTTATCACAAAATCAAATATGAGTGAAAATATTGTAATTGAAAGAAACCTTTTTCTTAATTTTGATCTTATTTTATTATTTCAATAGCTAAGCAAAGACCAAAAATAAAGTATCAGAAACAAACAACAAAAAAGTAGACAGGGCTCTAGGAAAGTACAACAGCCCTCTTCTACACAAACATCTCTTTTGCTTACAAACAAATATAGTACCCAAACCATCGTTCAAATTCATTTTCTATATTTTATAAACATCATTCATAAACAACCAACTTAGATAAATCGGGAAGGAAATAATAGCCTACCAGTTCAAGTCGATGAACCTTTATGAAGATAGAAACTCATTGAAGTTGAAACCTAATAACAAAAAGAGGAGAAATGACGCAGGAGATCCCCCGAGCTTTAAACATCGTATCAGGCAATAAGATCAAAAGAAATAGATATTCTGCATGTTGTGCTCATGAGACAACGTGAAATAAAAGTCGTTTCGTTATTAATCAGAAAGATAAAACCATGAGACATAGAGAAGAAATGAATGACTTACATGTGCAAAGCGATTAACCTTGGCCGGAAACCGAAAACCTATTAAAGGTCAATGCCTGGTATAGGAAGATGAGTAAAGGCGAAAGGTATAACTAATCAAACATTGCCTTCAGCAATAGAAGCAACAAAATAGTTCTTCTGGTAGTACATCGAGGAGAGACAGAACCATTGGGTGATGCCAATGCAAAGGAATCGAGCGAGATAATCAAGGCCAGGCCATAACTACTTGATTGAACTCCATTCTATTCGCCATGGATTGATATGAGAGTTGAAATCTTCTACTTGCCCAGTCTAAATTCCCAAGAATAAAACTGCAGTGCCAAGAGATACCCGAATGTTGATTTTCAAATGCTCCTTATACTGGGAAGTGAAAGCACGCAAACTATTGCACGATGGAGGGAATTTCGGAGAAAATTAGAAAGAGATAAGAACAAAGATAAAAAGGCACAAAATTTAAATTTATATTGAAAAATGTAAGGACACAACACGTAATAAAGGAAATAGTTTCTTCCATGTTAGCCAATTACCAATATACCTTTAGAGAAACATTAAGGAGAGAGCATGAATTCTAAAAATTGATAAAATTAAATGAAACTCTACTATGAAAATTGAAGTATTAAGCACCATGAAAATACATATGGTAGACTTAGTGCCCTTGTTAATCATGATGAAAAAGTTCTCTGCTTTTCACAGTTTCAATACATGTATGTTTTGTATTAAAAAAGGAACAACAAATACACTTAGTATAATTGGTTATGACTGCTATCTTTGTTTGAAGAGATCCAGGTTCGAGTCTTGATATTGATATTTTTTATGAAATAAATAATTAATTGTAAAGACAAAAATATTCTTCCTACTTTCACTCTCATTGGAGGAAATTTGAAATGGAGAAAAGTTTACAAAACTCTACTATATATTAATGGAGGATTGTTAGATTAGATTCTACGTCCTTCGTCTTAACTTGAATGTAAAAAAATTATATAGAAAAAATGAGTTCATTGTGATCTATATAATGATATATTTTCGATATGTTTCAGATACAAATTTTTTAAACCAATTATACTACCGGCTATCATCATCCTACTACTATAGTCTATTTCTAACACTGGCATATTCCTACCAACATTGTATATTTTGATACATTATGATATAATTTTTTGTATTGTCATGTTCTACCATCGTGGTAAAAAATGCATCGATTAACTTTTGCTATTCCAAATATATCAAAGTGTCATTTTGTAAATTATAATTAATTTGATTTTTTGTGAAAATGAAAGACGAATTAAAATAAGTGAGATATAGTGCAAGAATGAGTAATCATATCCTAATCTAAATTTAGCTGCAATGGCTAGTTTTTTTTAACGTGTGAGAGTTTTTATAAAAAAGTTGTGTTATCTCCAATCTTTTATGATCGGGATATTGTTCGTTTTGGGACTATCCCTCGCGATTTTACTTTTCGGTACATCATGGTGATTTTCCGAGAAGGTTACACATCTATCTTTACAATATAATAAACATTTTGAACTTCATAGTTCTTAGAAGAACTCATTCATATCATTTGAAAGCTTAGATTTATCACATGTTTTGACCTAGAATTTGCTTGAAGGTTAGTGGCATATTTAAGGTCCGCCGCCCTGATCTACTGCGTTGTTTATGTGTCTTCGTCCTATAATGATGCTATCTTTACCTCTTTAGAGAGCTTCACATCTCCAGCAAGGTTAGTGGCATATATAATGATGCAACCTTTTGATTTTCCCTGTATTTACTGGCTTTGGGACTTTTGACAGAATCACCACGGATCAGGAGAGTAGGATGTGGTCGATTCACATGCTTCCAACAAAATTAGGTGATCAATGCAACTCGTATGCATTTCTGAAGGTGCATCTACCTGTGCCTTCACTACTTTCAGTCTGTTGATATTGCACACACTTTCAACAATGGCGACCAAGAGCCAATTCCTCCCGCCGATCCTCCCAATCCCGCTATGTTTGTTCATCGCTTTCCTGCCGGAAGCTGCCCCGTCGTGGCCTCTCCCCTCGGAGATAGCCACCGGAGGCGCCTGGGTTCTCCTCCACCAAAGCATTGGCATCTCCGTAATGCACATGCAGGTTCTGCGAAACAACAAGGTCATGATGTTCGACCGCACCGACTTCGGCACTTCCAACATCTCCCTCCCCGACGGCAAGTGCCGCTTCGACGTCACCCTCTCCCCCGTCGACTGCACGGCGCATTCGGTCCTATATGACCTCGCTTCCAACACCATCCGCCCTCTCGTACTTCAAACCAACACCTGGTGCTCGTCCGGATCGCTCGACGCCGACGGCACCCTCATCCAAACCGGCGGCCATGACGAGGGCGAGCGAGTCGTTCGGTCGTTCGCACCCTGCGACGACAATTCCTGCGATTGGGTGGAGCTTTACTACACCAGTCTGATGAATCGGCGGTGGTACGCGACCAATCAGATCCTCCCCGACGGCAGGATCATCATCGTCGGCGGGAGGAGTGTCTTCACCTACGAGTTCTACCCCAAAAGCTCCTCCTCCTCCCAATTTGACAACCAGACACTCAATTTCCTGTGGGAGACCCGAGACCCGGACGAAGAGAACAATCTCTACCCGTTCCTCCACCTTTTGCCCGACGGGAATCTCTTCATTTTCGCCAACAATCGGTCCATCCTGTTCGATTACTCTGCCAATCAAGTGATCAAGGAGTACCCTGTAATGCCCGGCGGCGACCGGCGGAATTACCCCTGCACCGGGTCCTCCGTTCTGCTTCCGCTTCGATTAACAGAATGTAATGCGGTTGGGATCCCCTGCGGCACCCCTAGGGCGGAGGTGATGATCTGCGGCGGCGCTCCTCCGGGGGCGTTCGCCAAGGCCAACAACCAGAGCATCTACGTGGAAGCGTCGAGGACCTGCGGCAGGATGACAGTATCCGACCCGAATCCGCAATGGGTCATGGAGCAGATGCCGGGGCCCCGTCTCATGAGCGACATGATACTCTTGCCGACAGGAGATATCATCCTCATCAACGGCGCCGCGAGAGGCAGCGCCGGTTGGAACAATGCCCGTGACCCTGTTTACAACCCGTTCCTCTACCTTCCCGACGAAGAAGACCCGTCTCGGAGATTCATCATCCTCCCGCCGTCGACAACTGCGAGACTGTATCACTCGACGGCAGCGCTGTCGCCGGACGGGAGGATTCTGGTGGGCGGGAGCAACCCGCACCCGACATACAACTTCACGGCGGGTCCTTACCTGACTGAGCTAAGCCTGGAAGCGTTTGATCCAGGGTATCTCAACCCGGACTATGCCCATCTGCGGCCGTCGATCTTGACTGTAGAATCCTCCATTGACGGGACAGTGAAGTATCAGGAGATGTTCTCTGTTTCGTTGATGCTGCCGTTTCCCGATCCTTATGAACCGGTGGCGGTGGTGCTGATTGCGCCGTCGTTCAGCACGCATTCGTTCGGAATGAACCAGAGGATGGTTGTGCTGGGAGTGGAGCGACAGCCTAGATTTGGCCTTAAAATGAACGTCATCGGGCCGAAAGATGTAAATGTAGCTCCTCCTGGTTACTATATGTTGTTCATAGTCCACCATGGCATTCCTAGCCCTGCTGTCTGGGTTAAGGTCAGATGATGATTCTTCTTCGTTTCCACTCTGTAATTTTGACTAGTTGCTGTGAATTCTGGAAAGGGAACTCGACTTGAAAATCTTGAATGATGATTCAGAACAAGCTAAGAGTTCAAACGAAAAATAGAATGGGCAAATAGTTTCGGGAGATCAAACAAACCAAATCATCTGGACACCTAAGTAGTAAGTACCCACAAGCCACTCTACTTCACAAGATAATAATATCTAAGGTGGAAACCAGAAAGAAACAGGAGGAGATTATAAGCATACATGCCCTCATTGGAGTATTTGACTTCCATAGTCTGCATTGAACTTCTCATACCGGTGGGCGTGAAGATGGGCAGACGGCCTTGTGTTCTTCAAAGCGGTATCTACATCTTCGCCCGATATTGGCCCAACTTGAGGCAGCTCTGTAACAGAAAACCAACAACGCACAGCTAAGAGCTTAAGTAGCGATGGGCCAATAGCATAACGCAACTCCTTGTTATTTGGAGTAGCTACTGAGACTTCAACATAATGCCCAACAAACAAAAAAATGTGACTTACCATCCTCGGGCACGATTTCCTCCTTGTTTTCAAGGATAGCCATGACACGTCTTAGTGGCTGCATAGCAGCTTCCTTGCAAACCAAACGAATATCAGAACCTGAATAACCTTCTGTCCTATCGACCAAGACATCGTAGGGAAGGTCTGCCTCGTCACTTGCTGATGGTAGGAGTTCTTCAAACATGGCTCTTCTTGCTTCCGGCTCGGGAAGAGGCACAAGGATCTAAAGTTTTGGGGTCATGGGAAACAATATTTGGAAATAAAATAACCTACCAACATGCTTTGTTTTGAAGGACTGAGAAGGAAAGATGGAAGGGAAAAGGACAGATTGCGGAAGTTTGGAAAAAGAAGGATACACGCTTTTCAAGCCGGCGTAGCATGGCTGCATCTAATTCCCAGGGGAGATTGGTTGCTGCCAGAACAAATACGAGCTCATTTGTTCGCATCAATCCATCCATCTGCAATCAATTACGTAAGATTTTGAGAGAATTGACTTTTTGAGTATGTGGTTGTGGTTGGAAGATGTTACAGCTTCAACCGTTCAAAGACATCGACAAAATCACATACTGGCTCCTCACCATATACGAACTACGAAAGTGAGTTGGAGATGGAAAAAGAACACATCACCTGAACCAGCAGCTCGGTCTTCAAACGCCTGCTCGCTTCATGCTCACTCCGACCTTCACCACGCTGACTGATAATTGCATCAATCTCATCGATAAATATAGTTGATGGTGCATGGTGTCTAGCAAGCTCAAATAAGACCTTTACTAGCTTCTCAGAGTCCCCTGCAAAATTGAGTGCCCTTACAAATTAGAGACTACAAGTATTATTTGAACAGTCTCCAATTCTGGAGATAGAAATTCACAATATATTTTCAGGAAATCATTTACTAATCACAAAGTTACAGTTTTCATTAGACACACTTCTTCTACAAGCAAACTAATGTGTTTTAACAGAATCAAGACCAACTAAATCCACAATACTAAATCCATAAAGTAGTGCCAGAATAATAAATCCATAAGATAGATTTTAGCATCTCAACTGAATAACTCTTAACAACATGCCATTTTGTCTTCAATTAATGCATAAGATATCATTCAACCCATAGTTCATCAATGATTGTGCCCCTATAACATAAAGATCTTCATATCATGCCAAAATGATATTCACATATGATAAAAACCAGACAACACCATCTAAGAAGATCCTCCGACTGCATAGAACATACCACGCCACTTGCTAACAACAGAAGATGCAGAGATATTGAAAAATGTGGTTTTACATTCCGTAGCAACCGCCTTTGCTAGCATTGTCTGAAACATCAAATAGAAAGTTGTAAGATACATTTCCTCTAAGTATTTGATTGCAGGACCATTCGAATTGAAGTTAACAGCAGCCCCAAACAAAAAGTTTTCAGAATACAGTATTCCAATATTTTAATCTGCTTCATGGGATGAACTTTCATAGACATTCATGTTTCTGTTGATCAGGTATGAGATGGGGCAGGGAAGTTCAGGAGGCCAGACAATATCACAAACCTTCCCTGTCCCTGGAGGACCAAAAAGAAGGATGCCTTTCCATGGTGATAATAGACCTGTAAAATACCTGAAAAGTGAAAGTCAGCCTAAAAATATGAACAATGAACTTGACAGACAACTAGAAAAATTCCATTTCCTTAATTGCTTATCCGATCTTACTCACAGAGTGGAAAGATTCTGATAGATAAAAGAAGACACTATGATTCAAACGAAAACATTCCTTGCTACTGCGGAAAACTTCATTACTCTCATTCAAATGAAAATCAGCTGGACAACAAAGCGTGTAATTTAGAAAGACAATTCACATGGAGAAAGTATAGACACAAATATGATGGCCAGAGTTCATTTGCATAACATAAACCAAACAGATAAAATCCCCTTACTTCCTACATGTTACCAATGCTGCTAATGGTGGTTTAGAAAAAAAAAAAACATACCACAAATTAGCAGGTCAGATCATCAACAATGGCAACAAGATTTTCTATCAGAAAGGAGACTGACCCTTGGCAATAGAAGCACATACTTATAATGTCACAATAGAAGCACATACTTTGGATACTTTATCGGCATGACCACTGCTTCTTTCAGTAAGCGCTTTGCATTCTCTAGCCCCTTGATATTCTCCCACTTAACATCTGGGCTCCCACGAATAATATCCCTGAATATGTGAAGTTGTCAGGTAAGCAAATTTAATGAAGTCAACAGCATTCATGATCAAACTCAGACTCAAAAGCAACAAAAACAGAATCAAAACGAAGCATGAAAATGCAGCACATTTTATAAGGTGGTCTCAAGTATTACCTGCACAAACCTTCAGCTAAAGATCGTGTTTCAGCAGAATCGAAAGCAGGGAGCAAGGACTTCTGCCTGAACGTAGAAAGAATGCCAAAGATCAAAAGATTGTTCAGCCAAAATGGAATTCTCATTCCACCACACAATTTCACGTTGTTGCAGTCGTCAGAAGTTACAGCATGTTCAACGCAAGTGTTAGCTAAGTCTAAAATGGTGGACGAAGACATTCAATTCCACCCCCTAGTGTGGAACCTAGATGCCAATATTTTGCTACTAAAAAAAGTCGCACCAGTTTAAATTTTGAAGCAGGATATATATCTCGAGTACAAAAGTCCCTTATATCTACAACCCAAACAATGGACAAAAAGGCTTTAAGAAGGTCCAAATTTTTAATACCAAACAGCAATATCTCTGCTAAAGGATCCCCAGAAAACTAAAGTGATGAGCATTCCGGATAAGAAAATACATACGGCACTTCACCGACTCCATTGGATAAAGTTCCATTGGGAAGACCTGAGCTCCCGTTCTGCAAAGAGAAAGGAGAAAAACAAATGAAAAACAAAAAACGATTGTCCTGCATTTGCCATAACGCCAGGAGAAACAACTCATTCAGTCCACTGCAGTACCTGCTGGTTTCTAAACTGCTCATAAATGGCCATGTCAGATGAGTTCTTCATATGGCCATTACCGTTAGCTGCAATGCCAGAAGAATTCCCATTGGGGACTGATCTATCATCGTTGGGTGAGCTGCCATTTTCGGAGTCTGGTGCTTTCTTTCTTCCGAACTTGGCATCATATTTGATTTTGAAATCCTAAAAACAGCGTTAGTCTCTTACAGAAACGCACCATCTTCCCCAAAATTTCACACAAAAATAAAACTTCAAAACACACAGCATCTGCCTCGGCACAAATCCGAATCACATCAGTAAGCCTCGGACTAACAACACTTCAATACAATCCCTTCCACCACACCATACCAACGATCAAATTTTCATTCGCAAAATGACAATCCATAATCGAAACGCCGATTCAAAGGTCAAGAGAACTCAACTTCATTCTGAGATGCAATGCAATCAAAACCATAGACGAAATGGCAGCAATTAATCTATCTAAATTCGTTGGCAGCAATCCAACGGAACGGAGCGATACAAGGAAAAAGGAAGCTCGATGAAGCCGACCTTTCCGGTAAGGCAAATGGTAAGTCGGCGAGAGAAACAGAAGGGGTACCTGAAAGCTCCAGCGAGTGACGGAAGGTTCATCGGCCATTGATGATGGAAAATCTGAGAGCGAAAGGATGGAAAAGAAGGGAGATCTCCCTCTCCCTCCACTCTCTTTCGGACTCTGTCTCTGTCTCAGTCACTCGGCCTCTCCGTTGCTCAATTTCGATTTGGGATCACTGCATGTGCTCTGCTGGGTCTTTGACTGTTTGCTGTCCTTCTCAGTTGGAACTTGGATGCGCCTGGCTGGGAAGAAAAAAAAAAACTAGAGCTGTGTGGTCATAATTTATTTTATAATAATAATATATCTTAGAAATAGGCGAATATTTACAAAATAATGTTTACTTGTGATTTTCAAGACTCCACGACAAAATTGTAATTTGGAACGCAGCGTGCAGCAATTAGCAACTACGCCAACTACCCTTGCCTTGCCCATGTTGGTCGTTGCCCGTTGGTCCCATCTAGGGCTGCAAATGAGCCAAGCCGCTCGCGAGCAACTCGGCATTCGAATCGGAAAAAACTCATTCGACACTCGACTCGTTATTTAACAAGCCGGCTCGCGAGCCAACTCGTTAGTTAACGAGCCAAGCCTGAGCTAGACCATGCTCAGCTTGATAAGCTCGCGAGCTAGCTTGATTCGGTGGCTTGTCGAGCTAAGCTCGCGAGCTGCCTTGTTTTGAGCTTGTGGAAGGATGAATTACTCTTTTAAACATGAACATTGTCTTATAATACAGATGTGTATGAAATTTAGATGTTATTTCTAGTTTCTAGTGTTCTTTCTATCATTTAAATTCTTATGTTTATACATTTTTCCAGCAAAAATGATTTTAAATCGAGCTCATCTTGAGCCGAGCTTGTACTCAGCTTAACAAGCTATGTTAATGAGCATTTATCGAGCTCTACCGAGTCGAGCTCGAGCTAGATTATTTTTATTCAAGCCGAGCTCGAGCTCGAGCTGGATTATCAAAATTCGAGTTCGAGCCGAGCTCGAGCTGAAAAATTAATAAACGAGCCGAGCTCAAGCTAAGCAAAAACTCGACTCGACTCAGCTCGTTTGCAGCCCTAGTCCCATCCCATGACTTGCTCTATAGCAAATTTTATAAGAGAGTCCAATTTTAAATTACCAAAATATTGTAAAAATAAAACAAAAATTAAAATTCAAGTATTCTTTAAACTTATTGCGCTAGACAAGTAAGATTCAAGTGGCCGCAAATACCGAGCAAAATTTGTCACAGTTTCGTTCAATATGTGTGTAGTCACAGATGGTGAGCCGAACTTTCCAAGTTTCGCTCGGCATGAGAAGAGAAGCCACACCCAGACGTAGATAAATTTTGACGGTGGACGACCAATACTTATGATTATGATTAGGGGTGAACAAATCAACAAACACACTCGTAAATCGATCCACCCGTTCAATTCGATTCAACTCACTCAGATTTATCGCTAAAATTAAGTTTTTGGGTTGGGTGGGGATTTTCTTTTGTACAACCCGCCTCATTTAGGTTGGGTTTGGATTTTGGATTACACAACCCGTAGAACCCGACCCAACCCGTGTTCCAACTATTGGTATGAGTTCGTATCCAAAAAATATTTATGTCGTATATAGCCATATGAGAAAATTAAGATATTTTACCATGTTTTTCTCTCACGGTCTCCATAATCTAATCCATTATTCGGCTTAAAGTTTAGACATAGATTTAATATAGTTATGATTCACGTAATCTTTTTACTTGTGTACAATTTTAATGGAATAACATATTATGGATGCGTTCGTTTATAACCCTTTTAGCCTATTTCAACAAATGTCGTAAAAAAAATTAGACATATGTTGAAATAAATCACATTTTATTAAAATTCAAACAACATTTGTGAATTTTGTTACCTTTCACCTCGGTTTATATATTCATTTGATATTTTAATTAGTTATAGCATATTTTTATGGTGTAGAATAATTACATATTTGTATTGGGCTGGATTTTTACTTAAAAATATCGCCAACCCGACCCACCTAATTAGAAACAAACCGTAGGATTTTAATTTTTTTTTTTTTTTGCGGTGGGTTTGGGTTTAATATTTTCCAAACCGTAGTACATGGGTCGAGTGATTAAAATGGCTAAATCCGGACCACCCGATCCATGTACACCCCTACGATGGCAGCCGCCAGTCAGCCACAGCCACATTGGGGTCCTCGAGCTCAGCCCATCCTTTAGGGATGGCAACAAAACCCGAACCCACGGGTACCCACCCGACCCAACCGGGTCAACGCGGGTAAAATCCATGTTGACGGGTTTTGGGCCGGGTTTGGGTTTAAACCCGTTCACTATTCACCGGGTTGGGTTGGGTTTGGGTTTAGGTAAACCCGACCCATGGGTACCCGCCCACATCCATATAATAATTTTTTTGGTATATTTAATATTCTAAACAACTAATCTTATTTATGTTTGTGGAGACATGTCTAATTTTTTCTTTCTAATTGTGTAGAATGAAGTTGATGTTATCGAGTGGAGATCGAAGAAACTTAATTGAAAGGAAGAAGCTTTCAATTAATCATGTTATTTATGGATAATTTGTGATTTGCTTCAATTTTCTTGAGTTTTCTAGATTGGTGTTGAACAATTTGTATAGTTAATTTGTGATTTGCTTGTATTTTCTAAAATGGTGTTTTATATATGGATAATTTGTATTGAGAGATTGATATTTGACTTTCATTTTGATAGGAACTTGTTATAGTAAATTTTTTACGACAAAAACCCGTGGGTACCCATGAACCCGCGGATACCCTGCGGGTTGGGTTGGGTTTGAGTTTTTCAAACCCAGTGGGTTTTACCCCGGTTTTTTTCACGGATAAACCCACGGGTTTGGGTTTGGCAAAACCCGACCCAACCCGACCCATTGCCATCCCTACCATCCTTCCTCCGCCAACAACTACCTCCTCAACACTAGAATAGTGGTGTGAATCTGCCATTCAAACTCACCGGGAAATGAATATTTTGACGGGAGAAGATGAATATCGTTGAAGAAGACTATTGGAGAATGGAGAGAGAGACGTGGGTGCCATACCGAATGAAGATTTTGACCCAATACCCTATTCTCATACTAGCTTTACTCGACTCGTTGGTCGGATGCATTTTTTATTTATTTTATGAATCAATTTCTTCATACTTTTAGATAATTTGAGATTTTCTAAAATAGTTAATTCATTATTTCAAAGTAATTTTTATGGTATTTGTTGATGGCTTAGGATAGCGTCAATAACCATTGGTTACTGGCTCATGAGTAACTAAATCTTAACCTTCAGAGTTAAGTGGGTCCAGAAATCCAGATCTAAGGGTTGTCAGTTAAAGGCATTTTATTTTTCCTAGTTTTCATAATTGACTTTTATCTTCTTCGTTCTAAGTCGGATTTCAAATTTTTTTTTTTTTTCAAAGATGGAACGAGTTTGTTGTGCTCTACAAAATGAGATCAATTTTCAATATATTTCGAGAAACTTTTGTTTTACCAACTACATACCATATGGTAACTTTTTCGTTTTTAAGTTGTTTTTTGAAAGGTTTGCTCAGAAGGAACGAGTCTATCATGATCTATTGGATCTACAAATTTCTAGGTGAAAAAAATACTGGACTAAAAATTATCATACTTTACCACTATGGTATGTGGGTGGTAACTTGTAGTAAACAATGGTGAAAGTTGTAAATGACAGTTAGTATACTTCTACTATCATGTATTCAACCTTCTTATCATATTGGTATGTTCATACCTTCATGATACGCTTTCTTAACATATGGTATTAAATAGGAGCATACCATATGGTAATGACTGGTAAAAAATTATTCAATTTTTTTTGTACTAAAAATATATCAAAGTGGATATCATTTTAATGAGCACATTTAATCTGATTTATCGGATTTCTTCTCTCTCTCATCTACAACTAAAATAGAGAAAAGGAACCAACACACACCTAGGTGGAAGTTTGGTTTGCGGCCGTTGAGCTCCGAATCGATTTCCCGCTTCTGCGCGCCTCGCCTGCGGGGGTGTTCTCCTTCCGGTGGGCGCTCCTCGTCACCGTACGTCTGTTACTTTCTTGTTCTTCCTGTCTCTCGCTCGTTCCTTGCTACTCATGGCGGGGGAACGCTCCAGGGCAGATCTTTTTGGAATCGCGGAGGAGAATCGGCTGGTCTATATTGAGCTTGAAATCGTGGATGGAGGGCTTCGTATACCGGCAGAGCTTGAAGATGAGGGAATTGCTCGTTGGCAGCATTGTCTGGTAGGTCAATTTCTTTCATCCTCTCCGCACTTCAAGCAAGTCCAATCTTGGGCGAATCGGTTGTGGGGGAAGAAGGGTTCGATTAGGGTTTCTTGGCTGGGGCACCGTTTGCTGCTTTTCCAATTCCCAACTGAGCAGGTTGCGCATTGGGTTTTCACGAGTGGTCCATGGCATCTTCACAATGACATGTGCTATCTACGAAAATGGGAACCAGGGATTAGGGCAGAGAGTCCTAAGCCAATGATTCCGTTGTGGGTCAAGTTCATCGATTTACCGCTAGAGAATGTCACTGGTCGGATTCTTACTCGTCTGGCTAGCATGATAGGAAAACCTTTGTGGTTTGACAAATCAACTCGACTAGGACAACGATTGGGATATCCCAAGGTCTGTGTTGAGGTTGGCCTGGACGCTAAGTTCCCGGAGTCATTGAAGCTCCTCCCAGATCGAAGGCCTGCTTTTCATGTCCAGTTGGAATATTGTAACATGTCAGTGGCTTGCAAGAAATGCCATCAGTTCGGGCATGAATGCTTGGAAGGGGCAACTGCTGAACAGATGGTGAATTCTAGCCAACAGGAGACGGAGCAGAGTATTCAGGCTGTTGAGGATTCGGTTTCAGAGGGTGTTTCAGGGGTTGTGAGTGTTCAGGAGGCATTAATGATTAATCAGCAAGGCAATGCTCAGGGGGAAGTAGAGATAGAAGAGGGCAGGGGGCTTCAGTTAGTAGTGGATAATCTTGTTACAAGCTTAAATGCTGGAGCTGAGAAGTGGCAATCCTCTAATGTGATTCTTCCATCAGAGTCTGATTTCCAGGTTGCAGTTGCTAATCAATCCTTGTCTGCTTCGTCATCAAACTCCTTTGAGGCATTATCTTCCCTGGATCAGTTTGAGAATGGATCACTAGTTGTTGTCTCTCCCTTGAAGAGCAGTAAGGATTTCCCCGAATTGCAGGAGAGTATGATACATCAGAAGGGTGGTAAGAAGAAGGTTGGGAGACCTTCAAAAAATAATAAGAATAGTAAATGATAGTTATGTCCTAGAATATGAGGGGCTTTAATAGTCCTGATAAGCAGGAAGAGTTAGTAGCGATGGTTAAGAAGTATAAGGTAGACTTAGTGGCAATTCTTGAAACAAGAGTAAATAAAGAGAAATTGCAAGTCATAAGAAAGAAGTGGTTTCCTGACTGGCAAATTGAGGGCATTTGTTCTGTAACACATGTAGGCAGAATGTGGATCTTATGGAGAGCTGACTTAGAGTTCTATGTTCTGGATAGTGGGGATCAGTTCGTTCATGCTGAGGTAAAAGGGGAAGAAGGAATGCAGGTAACTCTAGTTTACAGTTCTAATGAAGTAAAGGAACGTCTGGACTTGTATAATAAGTTGAGAAGTGTGGTGGACAAGAATAATCCATGGATGGTAGTAGGTGATTTTAATGCTATAGTATGTAGTCAGGAATCTTCGAGAGAGGTTGATTAAGGGGAAAGTGCTCTCGACTTTGGGAAATGGATAATAGACATGCAGTTGGAAGGTCACAAGATGGATGGGCCTTGGTTCACTTGGTCAAATAAGCAGGTAGCAAACTCTTTGGCAAAACGGTTGGATAGGGCAATGATGAACACTGATTGGTTGAGTAAGTTCCCCAGGAGTGAAGTAAAGATCCTTCCGCCATGGCTTTCTGATCATTGTGGTATCCTCATTCATACAGACACGCAGATAAAAAAGGCTAAATAGACTATATAAAAAAGGGAGGGATGCTCCGGCTAGGGGTTGTGCAATGTTTAGACTATATAAAAAACTGAAGCAAGTGAAGACCAGATTAAAAAGGCTAAATAGAGTCCATTACTCATATATACACGAGAGGGTCCTGCTAGCCAAGGCCTCTCTGGTTGCAGCTCAAGTTGAAGCCTTGGAGCGTCCTACTCCAGCCTTGTTTACAAGAGAGTAGGAGTGTAAGGTCCAGCTTCTTCAACTGCAGAAGGATGAGGAAAGCTTTCTCAAGCAAAAATCAAGACAATCATGGTTAGCAGAAGGGGATACGAATTCAAGGTTCTTTCCTGATTATGTGAAAATACGAAATAATAGGAACAATATTAGACAGTTGGTCACTGAGGCGGGGCAAACACTAACTGATGTGGAAGACATTGGGAAGGAAGCTATAAATTTCTATAAGAAATTGCGCTGGGTGGTAGATGCAGAGGTGCGGAAGTATCATATTAACATGGTCAAGAAGCTGCTTGTCCATCATCTTCCTTCTGAAGTCACTGGTCTTTGTGCTCTGGTCTCGTCTGAAGAAGTCAAAGCTGTGGTTTTCGGTATGTCGAGGGAAAAGCCCCTGGGCCTAACGGGTTTACATCTGAATTTTTCCAGCATAATTGGGCTCTGGTTGGTGAGCTGGTCGCAGAAGCTGTAAAGGACTTCTTTACTTCAGACATACTGCTGAAAGAAGTAAATGGTACAATCCTTAACCTCATTCCTTAAGTACCAAATGCAGACTCTCTTAAACAATATAGGCCTATTTCATGCTGTAATTTTCTCTACAAGTGTGTGTCAAAAGTGTTAGCCAATAGGCTTTGAGAAGTACTACCTCTGGTGATTAGCAAAAACCAGTCAGCTTTCATTAAGGGCAGAATGATAAGTTATAACATCATCCTCGCTCATGAACTGGATAAAGGGTATAGAAGAAAGAATGTTTCACCTAGATGTGCTATTAAGGTGGATATAATGAAGGCTTTCAATAGTGTTGATTGGGAGTTTTTGCTTACTATATTATAGGCTATGGGATTTCCATTATAGTTTATTGGTTGGATCAAAACCTATTTGGACTCTGCTACTTTCACAATCTATGTAAATGGGTGGTTAACAGGTTATTTCCAAGCAAAGAAAGGGCTACGACAAGGGGACCCCTTGTCCCCCTATCTCTTTGTCATATCAATGGAAATTCTCAGTTGTATGTTGACAAGAGCTACTGAAATGAAGATACTGCCTTTCCACCCTCTTTGCCAAAGGATATGATTGCCTCATATGTGTTTTGCAGATGATCTCCTGATTTTCACGAAAGGTTCAATGGAAGGGGTGAGAGGGGTAGCTGAAGTACTCATGCATTTCTACTGGATCTCGGGGATTTAATGCAATCCACAGAAGAGTGAGCTTTTTTGTGCTGGTGTAGATGAGGAGCTGAAAGCAGAACTAATCACACATTCAGGGTTCCAAGAGGGTAGCCTACCTGTCAGATATCTGGGAGTTCCGTTGATAGCAGGAAAGCTAAAGACTGGTGACTGTAAGGCTCTAGTCGATAAAATCTTGAAAATAATTACTGGTTGGCAAGCTCTGACTCTTTCTTATGCAGGAAAGCTTCAGTTAGTGACTTCAGTGTTAGCAAGCATAACACAATTCTGGATGATGGTCTTCCAACTGCCCAAGAAGGTACTCAATGAGATCGAGAAGAGGTGCTCTGCTTTTATATAGGGATCAGAAACAGGGAAAGCTAAAGTAACGTCGAAATAGTGGCCTTGCCAAAAAAGGAGGGAGGGTTAGGGTTCAAGGACCTGCATAGTTGGAATAAAGCCTGCCTTGTAAGGCATCTCTAGAATGTCCTATCTTATCAGGAAACCATGTGGATAGCCTGACTTAAGGAATACATATTGAGGAATGTTAGCATTTGGGAGACGAGTACTCCAAGAGCTTGGTTGTGGAATAAAGTTCTGAAATTGAAGAGTCAAGTTCAAGGACACCTAGTTAAGACACGAGCTGGGGTATGCTGGGAAGGAAAGCTGATGGTCAAATATTGTATCAAGATTGTATGGGAACACTTCAGGCCTAAGCAAGAGGAGAAGGTATGGTATAAGTTGATTTGGAGGCCAACCCTCATTCCTAAGAACTCCTTGATTACTTGGTTTAACACTCTAAATAGAATAACCACTTTTGACAAAATAAAAAAGTGGCAGCCAGAGATTGTGAATAAATGTACGTTGTGTTTGGGGCATGAAGAGTCCAGGGACCATATATTTTTTTAGTTCTCTTATGTGCAGGAGGTGATTGGAACTGTCTTCCCATCAAACTGGGGATACCATCCTCAAGAAGGATGGGAGGCTGGATTGCAGGAGGCAGTGGAGAAGTTGCAGGGATGTTGTGTGGGAAGGGTGCTTTGGAATTCGATGGTTAGTGAGGTTTGGCGGGAGAGATGTTGCAGGGTGTATGGTAAGAAGTCAGTTGCTGCATAAGCCTTCATTCCTAAGTTGAGAACTACAATGGAGGCTTTGATGATGGGAAATCTGAAGTTCAGTTTAGCTGTTGAGAGGAAAAAACTTTGGTTCATGTAATCCTATTGTAGTGTTTGTGTTTTGTTGTTCTCTGCCCAGATAGGATGTAGTGAGGTAGTAGTTATAGCTGTCTATCTGTCATGACGGTACTTACTTTTGATGGAATAAAATCTGCTTATTCATAAAAAAAAATTGATTTATCTGTGCAAAAAAAAAATTAAATTTTGACTTAAAACGAGAGAGAAATCGTCCGTTAAAGATTAAAGATGAAAAAATAAAAGACTTTCCAGGAGAGAGAGAATATTGATGTCATGCTGATGTGGACGGGTTAGTCATGGTTACTAACCATAAAGTTACTGACATGATCCGTTCCCTTTGTTGATTATGACATTAGCGATAATTAGTTAATGTATATTTTTTATCAAGTCGTCTTAGTGTACTGTTGTGTATTTTTTTCATATCTTAGAAGAAATTTGCAAACTTTTTATTGTCGTATATGAATTTGGATTTGGAAGGAAATATATGTCATCTAAAATTGATAGGAATTGAAGGTATATTAAAAAATCAAGAGAATAACCAAAATATTATTCCTAGAAATCTCAAATATGAAAGAAAACGAAAAAATAATTCTTATTGTATAAATTAAGATAATTTAGTGTATAGGCTTGTTTGAATAATAAGTGGTCTGTTAAGTGTTTGATACTAATGCACGTACAAAAGTTAAGAAAATCCAAACTTTATAAAACCTTAAATTTATTGTCACTCTATTGTCCATTTTTCTCAAATCTATCCCTATACTATTTTTTCACATCAAACATGCTCGCGTACTATATAGTATATACGTTTTAACAAATTAAATTTATCTTCATTTTGTGGTTTATCTTCTTCGTCTGCAACTTCCAATAATTAATAGACACAATCCCATCATCCATCTGTTGCGCTTTCTCTTCCTTCGACCCAACAATAAATAAACGCAAAAACTTGTCTGTCACGAAAGAACCTTGAAGACCGACTTTTGAATTTCAACCACTCTCTGAAAGTCCATAATTATTGATCGATTCGACTCAATCATAAAAATTTGAACCCAAATTTTTTAGAATATCTGAATTTCAAATTATCAAAGTTTGTCAACCCGGTTTAGCCCGTTGGTCCAGTCGATTAAGTGGATTGAGGATTAAGGGTCCAATCGTTTTAGTCTGTTTTTGCCCTGATAAATGAAAAAGTCATTATATTGTTCATATATTTATAAATTATATAAAATTTCATCTTAATATGGATAATATTCTTCCTCGCTCGTACTATCTACATTTGTTTCTCTACCTGCTACTTTCCGCTATCCTCCTTCGCGCTCATAAAAAGAACTCCAACAACATGTATTCATCACGTGATAAAGGTCGCACCTCTATGGCGACGGTGTGTGTGTGTCAGATATGGAATTAATGAGGAATGGCCAAGTGAGAATTGAGCGTGGGGATACTTGCGGGGGAAGGCAATATGCGATGGAAAGCGAGTTCTGCCAGTAGTATCTTTGTCTACAGAATTAACTCAACGGATTTACCTTACCAATTCACAGAGAGTGAGCTAGAATGGGTGCGTAAGGGTGTATATTATTTGAGAATGATAATTTGAGTGTGCGGAAAGAGTGTGACTACTATATTAATTTAATTAATATATCATTTAACTTACTAACATGTTTTGGTCAAAATATTACAACGATGCAGCATAAATATAAAAATAAAATTATTTTAGTAGAATGATAGTTTTAAATAATCTGATTAGGACCGAAAAAAAAAGACTTCAAAAGTTGAATAGAAAACCACCAAAGTTTACGATACTGTTTTTAGTTTTTTTATTAAAGTTTTTAGTTTTATTTTATTTAAAAGGAAAAGAGAAATAAATGCATCGTTTATCCACTCCCATGCACTCAATTAGTTGTTAATAAAAGTGTATATATCTTCTTCTTCCCCTTCGATTCTTTGTTTCCTAAGCCGACATTGGAGATCTCCTGTACATGTACCGAATTGGCAAATTAAATATCATCAGACATCTAACTAACCTCCTATAAATTTAGCCCCAATCCCGTGATTAGATGATCTAATTCACAATCCTCATTCACGAACTCGTGGTGTATCCTTTTCATGTTTGCTCTCCAGATCTCTGACGGCATTGCGTGAATTTCTTTCTCCCACGAAGAAGCGGGTCATCATCTTCGAGGTAAAGCTATTGATTGAGCTATAACTGGTTTCATTTTACTTTGTTATTAAATCTATTCCTCTACTATTTTTTCACATCAAACATGCTCGCATACTATATAGTATATACGTTTTAACAAATTAAATTTACCCCCATTTTGTGGCTCATCTTCTCCGTCTGCAACTCTCAATAATTAATAGACACAATCTCATCATCCATCTTTTCCAGATTAGTTTCTCTTCCTTCGACCCAACAATAAATAAATGCAAAAACTTGTCGGTCACGAAAGAACCTTGAAGAACGACTTTTGACTCAATCATAAAAATTGGAACCCAAAATTTTTAGAATATTTAGATTTGAAATTATCAAAGGTTGTCAACCTGGTTTAGCCCGTTGGTCCGGTCGATTAAGTGGATTGAGGGTTAATGGTCCAATCGTTTTCGTCTGCTTTTACCCGAATATCTGAATAAGTCATTATATTGTTCATATATTTATAAATTATATATAATCTCATCTACATATGGATAATATTCTTCCTTGCCCGGACTATCTACAATTGTTTCTCTATCTGCTACTGTCCGCTATCCTCCTTCGAGCTCCTAAAAAGCACTCAAACAACATGTATTCATCACGTGATGAAGGTCACACTCCTAGTGCGACGGTGTGTGTGTCAGGATTGGAATTAATGAGGAATGACCAAGTGGGAATTGAGCGTGGGGTGTTTGCCAGGGAAGACAATATGTGATGGAAGGCGAGTTTTGCCGGTAGTCTCTTTCTCTATAGAATTAATTCAACGGATTTAGCTTACCAATTTGCGGAGCGGAAGCTAGAATGGTAGTGTAAGAGCGTATATTATTCGAGAATTATAATTTCAATGCTCCGAAAGACCGTGAATATTATATTATTTTAAGTAATATATCATTTAACTTACTAACATGATTTGGTCAAAATATTACAACAATGTGCGATTATTTTAGCAGTATAATAGCTTTAAAAAATCTGATTAGGCCCGAAAAAGAAACAGACCTCAAAAGTTGAATAGAAACCTACCAAAGTTTATGATATTTTTTTCAATTTTTATTGAATTTTTTTAAAAGGAAAAGAGAAATGAATGCATTGTTTATCCACCCTCATACACTCAATTAGTTTTTAATGAAAGAGTCTATCTATATCTTCTTCTTCCCCTTCAATTCTTTGTTTGCTAAACCGACGTTGGAGATCTCTTGTAGATGTACCAAACTAGCAAATTCTATATCATAAGTCATCTAACTAACCTCCTATCCTTTTATTTAGCTCAAACCCGTGATTTGATGATCTAAGTCACAATCCCCATTCAGGAACTTGTGGTGTATCTTTTTCGTCTTTGCTCTCCATATCTCTGGCGGAACTGCATGGATTCCTTTCTCCCACGAAGAAGCAGGTCATCATCTTCGAGTCAAAGCTATTGATTTGGCTATAACTTGTTTCATTTTACTTTTTGTTATTAAATCTATCCTTCTGCTATTTTTCACATCAAACATGCCCGTGTACTATATAGTATATGCATTTTAACAAATTGCATTTACCCCCATTTTGTGGCTTATCTTCTCCATCTGCAACTCCCAATAATTAATAGACACAATCTCATCATTTATTTGTTGCACTTTCTCTTCTTTCAACCCAACAATAAATAAACGCAAAAACTTGTCTGTCAAGAAAGAACCTTGAAGACCGACTTTTGAATTTCAACCACTCTCTGAAAGTCCACAATTATTGATCGATTTGACTCAATCATAAAAATTGGAACCCAAAATTTTTAGAATATCTGGATTTCAAATTATCAAAGGTTGTCAACCCGGTTTAGCCCGTTGGTCCGTTCGATTAAGTGGGTTGGGGGTTAATGAGCCAAACGTTTTAGTCCACTTTTGCCCAGATATATGAAAAGGTTATTATATTGTTCATATATTTATAAATTATATAAATCTCATCTATATATGGATAATATTCTTCCTCGCCCGGACTATCTACATCTGTTTCTCTAATTGTTGTTTTCCGCTATCCTCCATTGAGCTAATAAAAAGCACTCCAACAACATGTATTCATCACGTGATGAAGGTCGCACTCCTATGGTGCCGGTGTGTGTGTCAGATGTGGAATTAATGAGGAACAGGCAAGTGGTAATTAAGCGTGGGGTGTTTGTGAAGGGAGGCAATATGTGATGGAAGACGAGTTATGTCGCTAGTCTCTTTGTCTACAGAATTAACTCAACGGATTTAGCTTACCAATTTGCGGAGCGGGAGCTAGAATGGGAGCGAAGAGCGTATATTATTCGGGAATTTTTTTTAGTAGAATGATAGCTTTAAATAATTTGATTAGGCCCGAAAAAGGAACAGAATTCAAAAGTTGAATAGAAACCCATCAAAGTTTACGATACTATTTTTAATTTTTATTGAAGTTTTTATTTTTATTTTATTTATAAGTAAAAGAGAAATGAATGCATTGTTTATCCACCCCCATGTACTCAATTAGTTGTTAATAAAAGAGTCTATATCTTCTTCTTCCCCTTCGATTCTTTATTTCCTAAGTCGACGCTAGAGATCTCATGTAGATGTACCAAATTGGCAAATTCTATATCACCAACCATCTAACTAACCTCCTATGCTTTTATTTAGCCCAAGCCCGTGATTTGATGATCTATTTGTCAATCCCCATTCAAGAACTCGTGGTAAATCTTCGGAAGTAGGAAGGTTTTTTTACCGCTCATCTAAATCTTCAACAACTTTCTAGATCTCGTGCCGCATGTATCCTTTTCATTTTTGCTCTCCAGATCTCTAACACCACCATAAGTATTTCTCTTACGAAGAAGCGGGTCATGGTTTTCGAGCCAAAGCTGTTGAAATAACATTTGGTTATAACTTGTTTCATTTTACTTTGTTTATAGAGAGAAAAATCTCTCAAATAAGTTATAAATGAAATAACATTTGTGAAGTTTGATTTTCGATGCTCTGATTTTTAGTTTGAGCTACAGTTTTGGGTTTTGGAAGTTGGTAGTTTCTGTAAAAGAATTGTGAAGCAAAAATATCATTCCTACTTTCGCTCATATAGTAGAAAATTTGAAACGAGACAACAATTTTCTTATTTCAGTATTACATATTGTGTAGAGTGTAGATAAAGACATGTACTTTCACTACAAATTCATTAGCACATTTAAAAAGGGTGAAATGAGACAACTTATTAAACTCGTAATGATTGTTGGATCCAATCATGTCAGAATAAGAAGAGGTTTAAAATTTGACGGATAGCCGAACTAAAATGTTCAAAGAACCAATCCCATATAGTTTACACAAAGATATGAATACGATTGTTTCATAGTAGGTCTAAAACTTAATACTAATTAAAGAATTATACATCACTTCTACATATTCAATACTTCAATTCGATATGGAATATTCGAACCAATGATATTTGAGCCGCGATTTTAAAGTTATCATCTATTTATAAGATATAAAGGAATTTAATTAAGTATTAAACAATAATTAAAATGAGGAATTTGACCTTTGTTAATCACACAAAGTTTCAACTCAAATGCATGTTCCTTTAATAATTGTTGCTTCTTATTTGTATGAGATGAGGTCGACTGTCTCTTTGACTGTGCAGCTGGAGAAAAAATGAAATTTACTATTGCGGGATTATGATGGCTTTTTGGATGGTTGGGTCTTCATAGGCTCACTAATCTAAAGCAAGAAGAAGAGACAATGAGATATTCGAACATGGTCTGTGTTGTTCCATGTTGTAGTGTTTTGTGATAAATAAAAGGATGATATGATAGTGTAGTTACGTATACAAATTGTTAAAAACAACATCGTTTTGAAGCGACCCGGTACTCAAATAAGTTGGTTCAATCGGTCGGATTTTTCGATTTGATTAAATTTTCATGGGTTTGACCGAGCCCGAGTAGACCACCAATTGGGCCTTCGGCACCCGCTGAGATACTCAGGTTTAGGTAGAATTGGTTCGACCAGTAGAGTCAAACTCGAATTGACTATCATGGTTATAACTCTTGTCTGTGCTTGAAGATACATTAGTTGAAATCACTATACTTGTCTATTTTTTTTATACAAAATAAAGATAAATAATGGCGAAGACAAAAATGTCATTCTTTTTTTTTTCTTTCATTGTAGGAAATTTGCAATGGGACGGCAATTTTATCATGCTAGTAGTATATATTGTGTAGAGTGTATATGTAGACATGTCCTTGCTCTACAAATTCATTTTAATAAATAAAAAAGGATAAAATAAACCAACCTAATAAACTCAACCTCGTCTAATGATTGTTGGATCCAATCATGTCTGTCGGATTAGGAATATGTTTAAAACTTAATGATTAGTCGAGCCATAAAGTTCAAAGAATCTGTCCCCATATAGTTTCTATTTATAAGATAAATAGAAATGTAAATTAAGTATCAAAATAGAATTAAAATAATTAAATATGAATAACGAAGTATCATACATCAATTAGTGTCGAGGGAAGATTTAGTGACCTTAGCTAACCATTGAAAAGTTCTGTGATTTTTTAATTTTAGCTTCTTGTATGTTTTTTATTTAAAATGATACAACTAATCTATGTAGTTTGATTGGTTAAGATGTTTGTCATTGTTGGAAATGACCATGGTTCAAATTCTAGTATGTATTTCTTTTTTTTGGAATAAATGAGAAAGAAATAGATCATTGTAAAGACAAAAATACCCTTTCTACTTTCACTTTCGTTGTAGGAAAATTTGAATGGGGATGGAAGTTACAATAACCAGCTATCTATATTCTTGTAGATTTAGACGATGATGATAGTAATTCAGTCAAGGGTAATTCTATCCAAACCTATGTAACTCCATATTTTCTGTGTAAGGTTTGGGTGGAGTTTATATACAAATTTGGATGTTTGTTGAGTAAGGTATATATTGCTTTCATATTACATTTGGGTATGAGTTGGGTATTGATTTACTCATTTACTTGATGTTTAAACTACATGCAAAAAAAAATTGGACATATATGTAAAAAAAAATATTAAAAGATAGATATCAAAATGAAAGGCAATAAATATTTAGGTACTAAAATGTATTTTTGGTGATATTCTTAGCACTTATATGAAAAGGTAAATTTAGATACTAAAATTAAAAATATATTAACTTTATGTGAAAACTCAAGACGTTGCAAACTGACAAGCTTTATTAGAAAGCACTAAGACGCTTAAGTACTTCGTGTGTTTCAGCCAACAAAACTAGCTTCCACCACTAAGTTTTCTTGAAATCAGCAACATGATTTCCAGAGCTAATGACTAAGTCTCAAATCATTCTAACTGCTGACTGGACCTACTTGACACTTAACAAGACTCAAGGACTCAACATGTAAATGACCACTCGATAGACAAACATACTGAATTCAAACAACACAACATCATTTCTTATTTAACTAGACTCCCATTTGAACTTTGTCGCCCAACCAATCCTTCGACTGCTCGGATTCGGATTACTCCAACAGCAGCAGCTCCACTTCTTCTCCAACAAATCCTCCCCTAAACTGAACCTTCTCACCATTGTTCAGTTCAATTTCACCAACCTTCAGATCTCGCCAGTATACTCAGAAACATCACACAGTCCCATCTTGCTTCTCAGCAGTTGGAACATGTCTAACTTCAAAGGCTTAGTCATGATGTCTGCAACCTGTTCTTGTGTACCACAGTGCTCAAGTTCAATCACTCCTTCATTCGCCTACTCTATGAGGAAGTGAAAACGCACATCAATGAGCTTGCTCCTACCATGGAGCACTAGATTCTTAGATAGCTTGATTGCTGAACTGTTATCACAGAAGATGATTGTTGCAGCTTTTGTACTCTTCCTCCATCCTATCTGTTCCAAGATCCTCCTGAGCCAGACACTTTGTGCTGCACAGTGAGCTGCAGCAACAAATTCTGCTTCAGTGGTGGACAAGGTGACAACGGAAATAACTCCTCCTACCAGGTAAAACACATAACCTTGTGCTCTTCCTGTCATCTGTGTCTCCAGCATAATTACTGTCTGTGTATCCCAACAACTCCTCCTCCCCTTTCACATCTTCGTTTGTACCAGATACCAAAACTGATGGTTCCTTTTAGATACCCCAACACTCTCTTAGCAGCTAGCATGTGTTGTCTCGTGGGGTGCTCCATATACCCTCTAAGAAGACAAATTGAGTACATGATGTCAGATCTGGTTGTAGTCATATACAACAGACTTCCAATCAGCTGCTTATACTCAGTAGGGTTCACCATTACTCCATCTCTAGCCTTGTTCATCTTACTTCCAGGACTCATAGGATTGTGTACATAATTGCAATCTAGAAGATTAAATTTTGCCAGTACCTCCTTTACATATTTTTGTTGACAAATAAACACTCCAGAATCCCTCTGTATGACTTCAACTCCAAGAAAGTAGTGCATCTTCCCAAGATCAGTCATCTCAAATTCTGACTGCATTGCTTGTTTGAATTCAGCAACCAACTCAGAGTTGTTGCTTGCATACATTAGGTCAACCACATACAGACTTAATATTAGAATGCCAGCTCCAGTTCTCTTAAAAAACAGTGTATGTTCAGAGGGGCTTCTCTCAAAACCAGACTTGACAAAATAGGATTCTATCCTATTGTACCAGGCCCTAGGTGCTTGCTTGAGGCCATAGAGAGCCTTGTGAAGCCCGTAAAATTTACTTTCCTCCCCAACAACCACAGACCCTGGTGGTTGCTCCACATAAACCTCTTCAGTAAGTTCCCCATTGAGAAATGCACTCTTGACATCCAACTGATTAATTGTGACCATGATGAGCTGCAAGTGCCAAAAATGTTATGATGGTGTCCCAACGAGCTACTGGGGAAAAGAATTCTGTGTAATCAATGCCTTGCCTTATGCAACTCTGTCTTGTATACCCACTTCAGACCAATGGCTTCAAAGCCCTCTGGGAGAGTAGTTAAGGTCCAAATATTGTTCTTCTTGATGGAGTGCATTTCCTTCCTGTTGGGTATAGATTAATATGCCTACACGACTATAAACGGGCCCAAGCCCACCGCAAGGAATCCTGGGCCCAAGCCCACTCAAGGAAGCCCAAACCCTATATAAGGAGGTCTAACCCTCCAAGCCAGAGATCTTCTCCTTTTCCCTTCCTCACTTTCCCCTAAGGTCTCTCTCTCTACTTTATCTCTCTACATACCATACACTCTCCTATATCGTACTAACTTGGGCGTCGGAGCTTATCCCAGGGGGCCGCCCCCCGCCTCACAGGTTCTTCCCCTCTCGAGGAGATCAAACGAAGGAGTCCAGATCGGAGCCTCACAACCGCCTAGAACATTCTAGGCACAAACACATACACTCTCCTATATCGTACTAACTTGGGCGTCGGAGCTTATCCCGGGGGGCCGCCCCCCGCCTCACAGGTTCTTCCCCTCTCGAGGAGATCAAACGAAGGAGTCCAGATCGGAGCCTCACAACCTCCTAGAACATTCTAGGCACAAACAATTTGGCGCCCACCGTGGGGCTCTGACTTAGATTCGATCGTTTGGTTTCCGGGGGGGAGGAGCAGAAAACCGAACCGTCGATGTCACACTCGTCCAGCAAGCTCACCCTCGACAACCCCTGATGATAGGAAGAAAAGGAGAATTGGTTGGTCTTCTTCCACAACAAGTGGATCCGAAACCAAGAAACGCCAGAACCAGCTTCCTCAAAGGCCGATCCAAGAAGATTATCCAAGGAAAATAAGAGAGAAGCCAGCCACGGGGAGGAGATTTAATGCTCTCATCCACCACTGCAGCTGCGGCGGCTTCGAAGACCAGTCGAAGAAAAAGGAGAAAGAAATGATTCATGTGAACCCGATCTAAGGGCTGTACTCTCAAGTGGAAAAGCGCCATACAAGTTTGATTCTCCCTCTTTCAACATCGACCACAACATCAGTGCTGCTCTCCTCCATGTTTCTCGCCGTCACCAACTCAACCAGGGAACAAAAACAAAAGAAGAAAGGGATAAAGGCAAAATAGGAAAAAGAAGAGCTCACGGAAGAAAAAGCCTGATTCGTCTCCGCGGAGCGCGTCGTCTTCACCGGTCGTCGCCCAGCCACTCACCTCCGTCGGCAAAGCTCGATGCAGCCGCCAGTTGCAACGTTATTGCTAGTCCTTGCTGTAGTCACCAGTAGCCGCCCAACTGCTCGTCAACGCCAGCGCCGATGTTTTCTTCCCTCCGTGTTGATCACCATCACCAACCAGCCGGAAAACAACAAGGCAGCAAGCCAACAATTCAGATTCTGGTCACCGGGGTCGCAAGCACCACCGACGTTCGACGGAAAAAGAAGAGGTCTTGTCGTAGTCACCATCATGGTTTCCCCCAATGACACCGAAAGTAGGGAAAGTTACTTTTCTCCTTGTCAGAAAAAGCAGGCAGACCCGGATATTGAGGAGAACAGTTATCGAGGCAAAATGGATGGGAAACGCTGAAGAAGAAGGGACTCTGCGTCCAAAAAGCATAAGAGAAATAGAAAAGGGTCACCATAAATTCTCCTCACTGAATCACTACCCTAGCCCGCTAAGGAGGACCAAAACCGCCAAGGCCCACATTTTACATGCCGGACCGCCAACAAAGTTTCAGGATTGGCCCACCAAGTGACAAACGCGTCCCGCCTCAAGTTTCTCAACGCTGGCCCAACTTCAACGCAGTGCCAAGAACAGTCGCGCCACAAATGGACTGCCACACTTCCATCACCATCCGCATTGGGCCGTAACGCGGTTCACACCACCAGATCGATGTGCAAAGCCCGACATCCACCCCCACAAGTGGACCGCCCAGCTTTGCAACTAGCCCACCTCCCGACCAAGGACTAGGCCCACTTCACATTTCGTCACACAAGGAGGTCCCCCGCCTTCGCGTCAAATGGACCGCCTCCAGTCGGCCCGCCTTCATTCAACCAAACCCGCCTACTACATCAGACCCAAGATCGCCTAAAGCCCAAGTCAAGGCCCGCTTCGTCTCGTCCATGCCCACGTTTCGTCCATGGCCCGCTTTAGTACCCGACTTCAACGGACCGCTCAAGTCGAGGCCCGCCACGCATCGCGTGCATCCCCCTCGCGGTCAAAGCCCGTCCGACCTGCAGACGCACAACACAAGCCCGTCTTGAAGATGAGCCCGCCAAGCTTTCGGAGCACAACGGCCCGCGCCTCCAACGGCCCACCAGTCCGGCCCGCTTCGCGGTCTTCAAGCATTGGCGAAGTCAAGCGACTAAAAACGCCTGCAAGGAGATTAGAACACGCGCCCTAGGCCTACCTGGAGGAAGCACTTTACTAGTATGCTATGAAGCACTACATGCACCACTACTGCAATGCTAAGAATTTGACTTTCTGCTATGTGTTACGGCTCAACCTCGAGATAAGTATTTTCCTCAAAAATATTTCTCATTTACTCATGAAACGGTCATTACCACCACGCTTTAAAATTTAAAAAATATCATGCCATGAAGAGGCGCATTGTAACCATGCTAGGCACCCTCCTCAACATATTATGATATATTTACGCTCTAAATATATTGGGCACTAGCCACTGGAATCTTTATAAGATACTTGAAGACTCACGCCTCCGACCTCCGGGTTAGGCTCGAAGACTCCCGCCTCCGAGGGATGCTCCCTCCGGGGAATGATTCACGGCTTCCGCCTTCGGGCAAGGCTCGAAAAACCGCCTCCGAGCGATGCTCCCTCTCGGGAATGCTCCCGCCTCCGAGCAATGCTCCCCCCGGGAATGCTTTCCGCCTCCGAGGAATGATTCACGCCTTCCGCCTTTGGGCAAGGCTCGAAAACCGCCTCCGAGCGATGCTCCCTCTCGGGAATGCTCCCGCCTCCGAGCGATGCTCCCCCCGGGAATGCTTTCCGCCTCCGAGTTAGGCTTGGAAAGGAACACCTATCTTCTTCGGACGTTGCTCAAATACATATCTCTAACCTCCGAGTTAGGCTTGAAGACGCACGCCTCTCAAAAGGCTGGAAGACAGAGCGCCTCCCATGGGGTTGGGAGCCAAAGACTAATGCGCTTCCCAGGGAGCCGAGGAGCGACGCGCTTCCCAGGAAGCCGAGGAACGATGTGCTTCCCAGGAAGCGAAGGAGCGACGCGCTTCCCCGGAAGCCGAGGAGCGACGCGCTTCCCCGGAAGCCGAGGAGCGACGCACTTCCCAGGAAGCCGAGGAGCGACGCGCTTCCCAGGAAGCCCAGGGAGCAACGCGCTTCCCAGGAAGCCGAGGAGCGACGCGCTTCCCAGGAAGCCGAGGAGCGATGTGCTTCCCGGGAAGCCAAGGGAGCAACGCGCTTCCCAGGAAGCCGAGGAGCGATGCGCTTCCTAGGAAGCCAAGGGAGCAATGCGCTTCCCAGGAAGCCGAGAGGCGACGCGCTTCCCAGGAAGCCGAGGAGCGATGCGCTTCTCAGGAAGTCAAGGGAACAACGCGCTTCCCAGGAAGCCGAGGAGCGACGCGCTTCCCAGGAAGCCAAAGGAGAAGCGCACCCCAGGAAGCCGAAGAAGCACTAAGATTTCCATGAAGCCGAGAGACTAATGCGCTTCTCAAAAGGCAAAATACTAAGCTTCCTAGAAGATAACAGTTGATCTTGCCTCACACAAGTAAGACATTAACAAGATACATGACTTCCTGACAACATGGACGCGACATTGGGGAGACACGAAACAAGAGCGTCTTGAGTTAAAACTCTCAAGCCGTGGGGGCCACCCTACCTAGGTCGCAATTATGGTCCACTAGCGCTAACAACAATGGACTAGCGAAGGAACTCTTAACGACTTGAGAGCTTTGGTTCAAGACATCGAAAGTCAAGCAAGGGGCAAAGGAAATGATTACGCAACTCGCACAAGGGGCAAACCGCATCATCCGGATTCATAAGTAAGGCAAATTAATACACGATTAACGCATTATATTACTCCTTCCATTCTTACAGAATACAAGAAGTAATGGGGCAATTGTTGGGTATGGATTAATATGCCTACACGACTATAAACGGGCCCAAGCCCACCGCAAGGAATCCTGGGCCCAAGCCCACTCAAGGAAGCCCAAACCCTATATAAGGAGGTCTAACCCTCCAAGCTAGGGATCTTCTCCTTTTCCCTTCCTCACTTTCCCCTAAGGTCTCTCTCTACTTTATCTCTCTACATACCATACACTCTCCTATATCGTACTAACTTGGGCGTCGGAGTTTATCCCGCCCCCCCCCCCCCCCCCCCCCCCCGCCTCACAGGTTCTTCCCCTCTCGAGGAGATCAAACGAAGGAGTCCAGATCGGAGCCTCACAACCGCCTAGAACATTCTAGGCACAAACACTTCCTCATTGCAGCATTCCATTTGGGATCCAAGATTGCTTATTCAAACGTTTGAGGATGATCAGTTACAGCTACCATTGCTACCTAATCAATAGCAACAAAGCTCATGTCAAAGTTCTAGAAATGGATAGGCAACTTGCTGACCCTTTTCCCCAGATTTTCACTTGGAGCCCCAAAACATCTGTACCCATATCCATGTCATTCTCATCATTTGTGTCACCACTCGTTGAGCCTCCTATTGTTCCTTCTGGTGTTTTTGGAGTAACAGGTTGTGGTGATTCTAGTTCTGCAGAAACAACTGGCATAGTCAAATCTGCAGCATCCTCTTCTGTTTCAGAATCAAACCAGTCATGATCACCTTCTTCCCAAAACAATTGTGTTAGGACTGGTTGCACCTCAGAGCTTGTAGGCTTTTCATTCAACTGATATACCAATAAACTGACAATGAACACTCTTATCATCTAACTTCCTTCTCTGTTGATCAGGTACATGCCTATATGCAACACAACCAAAAACACGAAAGTGGGATACAGAATGAGGACTTCCAGTCCATAGCTGTTGTGGTATTTTACCTTGGTTTGCTGCTGTTGAACTTCTGTTCAGGACATGAGTTGTCCAGACCACTGCTTCTGCCCAAAACACAGCATGCACTTTCATATATTCTAGAATGCATCTAACCATGTTTAGAATTGTTCCATTTTTCCTTTTAGCTACCCCATTATGCTGGGGTGTCAAGGCAGCTTTAAGTTTCCTTTTGATTCCAGATTCATCACACAACTCCTTGAATTCATTAAGCATGAATTCTCCTCCCCTGTTAGTTCTCAAATATTTGATCTGTGAACCAGTTTCTTGCTCAACCTGTGCTTTGTACTTCTTAAAATACTCTAGAGTTTCTGACTTAGCAACAAGAAAGTAGACCCACAAATTCCTGCTAAAGTCATCAGTCAGAGTAAGTATATACCTTTTTCCACCATTTGAAACTGGTGTAAGAGGTCCACACAGATCATAATGTACCAGCTCCAGCATCTGACTTGCTCTCCACATACTCTTCTTAGGAAATGGTTTCCTGTGTTGCTTGCCTATGAGACAAGTAGCACAGACCTCCATATCCCTCTTAAGTGCAGGTAGATCCTTGACAAATCCTTTCTGTTGCAGTTGCTTTAGGCCTGTTAAGTTCACATGACCAAATCTCTTATGCCATAGCTCCGATTATTTCTCCTTGCCACTTGCAATTTGAAAACAATGGATTTCTTGACTCTTCAGTTGATCTTCAGGATGTATGACAAACATCCTGTTTGACTTCATCTCAGTCTGCAGCATCGAACCCTTTTCTTCATGGAAGATCTTGCAACTTGCATTCTTAAACAAGAAAGCCAAACCTTTCTCTTGCAGCTGACCAATGCTAAGCAAATTGGTCTTGATACCATGTCATAAATAAGTTGGTCCCAATAACTCGAGTTGTTGGGAGAAGGTTATGATGGATCTTATACCACTCTCTAACACTTTAGGCATCAAAGTATATTTTGGATATGAGTATGAGTAAAAGTCAAATACATGGATTGAAAACTCAACCCAACTCAGCCTAAAATAAATCAATATGTGTATAAATTCATCAAACTCTACCTATATACCTTATATTTAAATTTCGTACTCAAGTGATTGGGTTAAATAAGTAAATATTCACGGATTTAGACAAAATTGTCATCCCTAAATAACATGAAAACAATTGCCCTACTTCTTTGTCTTTATATTAATAGATAGTACCCAAAAAGAAGTGCACTATCCAATTATACAAATGAAAGTCTTTGTAAATATCTCAACACTCTACATGCCGCTAAAAAATGTTCACCTCAATCTTAGCATGCTTTAAATATCACAACTCTATATATAATGGTTGAAAATGTATAACATAAGAATCTTGCTTTAAATATCTCAACACCCTATGCATCATTTGAAAGTGTGCGGTAGGGATAGCAATGGGTTGGGTTATGTCAAATTCAAACCCAAATCAACGGGTATATATATCCAAAAAAAAAATCTCGGGAAAAATCATCAGGTTCTGGAACCTCAAACCCAACCCAACCTATTGGATATATGCGCGGGTTCATGGATATTCATAGATTATTATGATGGAAAAATATACAAAATCATATATCTGTCAAAATAAGAACTTAACACCAATCTGCCAATACAATTTTCAATACAAAAAACAACAATCTAATACATACAAGAAAACTTACAGATTATCTATACTAATTGCTCAATACTGAAGATAAACATCCACAAACAACACAGTTAATTGAACGCTCCGTCCTCCTCGAGAACTTGAAAATTGTCATCTTAACATCACTCCCTCTCCGTAATATTAACTTCATTCTAGATAATTAGTAAGAACAACAAATTAGACATGTCTCCACAAACATAAGGAAGATAGTGGGATTATGGGTATGGGTCGATATTCATGAGTTGGGTAAACTTAAACTCGAACCCAACCCAACCCACTGAACAATGCCATGGATTTCAACCTGAATTCGGCCTGCAAACGTGAGTTTTTCACGCTTTAACCGGGTTGGATCATATAAGATACCCGTGGATAGGGTTTAGTTGTTGTAGAAGGATTTTACTGATATCGACTCTCTTAGCCGTTGTACTGGGAAGGCTAGGGTTGATAATCAGTTCGGTTCGGTTATAATCTGAACCATTTAGTCGGTTCTCGGTTAATCGTTAAGCACTTTGTGCTTACTGCTAATCGCACCATTTAATTTAGTCAGTTAACCGTAACCGTTTATTATGTTCTCGCTTATTTTTTCGCTTAACCGGATAACCGTTAACCAAGTGATTCGACAAGGTTATACCAAAATAACCGATCGATAACCTAACCAGCAAAAAACCTCATTTTTTTAATTGTGAAATTTTCTATAATTTTTCATACATACGCATGTGTTCTTTTCTTAAGTTGTTATCCTTGAATAAAATATAATTTAACACATATACACATATATATATATATATATACACACATATACACACACACATATATATATATATATGGTGACTTCTACGGTGCCCAGGGCAAAAGCCGGGTACGGGTACCTTGGCCGATCTTAACCGTTCGTTTTCAATCTCCACGGCTCACGTTTGTTAAACCTAACTGCGCCACTAAATAACTAAACAAATTACAAAAAGCCTCCTCCGCGTTAAGTTTGTTTTCATCCTAGTCCAACTAACTGCCCCGATTAAATTAAATGGATTAAGACCCAAACCCAATTGGGTAGACCCACTGCCGCCCAAACCAATTTCCAGTCTCCCTAACCAATTACACGATCCCTCTCTCGTCTTGGAGGGATGCCCCTTCACAGTTCCAAGAGAAGCTCCCCATCCACATTCGACGTAGATTGAATTTCCCAAAAAAAATTTGTCTTGTTTCTTCTTCGCCATTGTATTTCCCCTCGCCTATCTCTTTCTAACACGATTACGGCGACCATGTCTATTATTGTGTTCATCGAACTTTTCATTTGCAAAAGAACCCTTGAAAGAGGTTTGCTAACCCTAGGGTTCATGTCCCTAGTGCTTTGTCATCTTGTCTTAGCGTTATTGTGATTTTCTCGAGCCTTATATCTCTCGGTGAATTTAGGTTTCCTGATATGTAGTGTTCATCTCGCCCAGAGGATTGAGGAAGAAGATGAAGAACACATAATTTGATTCGAATCGGATGGAGAGGTCTCCTTAGTTTGTGTTTATGTATTAACGGTGCGTTTAGGACTAATTCTAGTTGGACTGGGTCTGATCATTGATTTTTCCAGGCTTTTAAATAACATTCAAACGTGGGCTTGTACATGACCCATGCAATATTCAAAAGTGGGCCTGGAACGTGCGAGCCCATTAGTTTTCTCCTGCGGTATCAGCGCCAACCCTAGTTTAACTAGCTTTAGTTACCCTAGTTTAACTAGCTTTTAAATAACATTCAAACGTGGGCTTGTACATGACCCATGCAATATTCAAAAGTGGGCCTGGAACGTGCGAGCCCATTAGTTTTCTCCTGCGGTATCAGCGCCAACCCTAGTTTAACTAGCTTTAGTTACCCTAGTTTAACCTACACGAGTTAACATCATCATTACTACATATCTTCCCAAATCTTCTAACTCTTGACATTCCAGACTCAACCGTCTCCATCACACGTCTCCACACTCAACCCCCACGATCACTTTTTCTTACACCTACAATCTCTCTTTCCTCCATCTTCACCTTCCCTTGTTCCTTCTTCCTCTGACTCCATGGCAAACAAAGGCAAATCGTTTGTGGATATGGGCATACTAACTCTATCAAACGACGACTGCCGATTCACCCCAAGTCTCGCGGACTATCTTTCATTCACGAGCAAGACATCTATTGTGGCCGAGTACGAGTTCATCCACCTGTCCCCTTTCCCTCAAAAAGTGAAGCAGTTAATTAAAAATCTTGGCTGGGAAAAGTTCTTTGATCTCTGGAGTCGAGGAAGCACCAATTACTGCCCGCATGTGGTGAGGAAGTTCTACCACAATTTAGAGCTGTCTGGTCCCTCCGATTCTCATCTCGTGTCGGTCTTCCTGGGTTATAGAGCCTGCTTCCAACCTCATCAGTTTGCTGAGATCCTCGATCTCCCCGCCGCAGGACACCACATTGATAGCAGAAGCGATCTTCGGCTGTACGATTTTGAGTTCGAAGTTGAACTGGCGAGACTGACGAATGGGCACATCCAGGCTTCTTTCCTCCCAGATCCTCTTCGATTCCTCCATTGGATGATCGTCAACTGCTTCATGCCAAGGTACAGTGGTCATTCGATAATTCGTAAACTTGACCTGTTTATCCTTGTGCAAGCTCAAAGAGGTGTTCCTCTTAACCTCGCATCTCTCATGTGCGTGAACATGGTTGAGGCTGCTCCTAGAGGGGTAAACTGGTACACTGCCTTTCCATATGCCACCTTCTTGACCACCTTTCTTGGAAGGGTTGGGATGGATATGGGGGTTTATGCTAGAGAGGACCATTCCGCCTATTTGCCAGTCTACCGTATCGTCGAAGTGACCAATACTTTTTATGACCTTTGGCATACGGAGCATGAAGAGACCCCTGAGGCATCCTCAAGCAAACGTCCTCGGCTTACATGAGAGTCGATTGATGCAGGGCGGGGTGGAGCAGTGCATGGCGGGGTGGAGCAGTGAAGGGGCCAGCATTGGATGTGTTTTGTTAAGAAGTTTACTGTAAGGCTTCGTTGTTTTTTTTTCCAAGTCTTTTTCTCCAGCACTCAAAACTGTCAGGTACTGAGGGGAGCCAGTACATCATCTGACTAGGAAAGTCTCCCATTTTTTTAATTATCCAGACAAATATTTTTCTATGCATGCAGTATTTTGTGAATTTGCCATGGCTAATTTCCCTAAGACAGGTGACGAGATGCAGTAATGGTCATCCCTAAGCAAGGAGGTGCAATTGCATCCTACACTTGCTATGATGTGAGAAGCTATTGCAAGGGTGCAAATTTGGTTGCAATTGAAATTGGCCCACGAGTGGGGACTATTGATGAAATTGCAATGTTTTCTCAAAATTATAGAAGTGGAAGTAGGGACTACCTATGAAATTGCAAATGAATTTCATTGGGGGAGATTTTAATCCGCTTTTGTTCTAAGCAGTTCCAATTAGGTTGATTATAATGATTTTTTATCTATGGTGATTTTTTCCCCCTTTTTCGTCAAGACTCATGCTTCTTTTATCCCCCTGTGGATCTATCATGCTTCGTTTATAGTAAAATATCTTTAATTATACACAATAAACAATCCATTAATTATGTATGCCTTTTATTGTATTTATTACTACAATGAATTCTCTGACTAAAAGGGGAGTGAAAACATCGTTGGTGGAAATTCAAGGAATGGAATGATAAGGGCTGTGCATAAATTCAATTTCTGTAAATAATTAATTTTATTATTATTAGTTAGTAACGTCATAATTTTTAGTTAGTGGGTTAGTGGCTCCTACTTTGTAGCTTCAATCTGTTCAAGAGTTGGTACTTAAGCCACTCGCCTCATCAATGTAAATCACTACTTTCAATCCTTTACATGGAAGCCTTTCCATATCCTAGGAACATTAAATTAATTACATAAGAATTTTCTATCTGCCTTGTACTGGGTTTGGTCATTATTTATACTGATTGGGAGCCAATCAGTTTTACCTTTTGGGTTACCTATACATGAATGCAAATTTAATTATACGATTGGGAGCCAATCAGTGTAACTATACATGATCCCAATTAAACCTCTCTACAAGATACAATGGCTTGAAGCCTTGAACAGAAGCAACCTCACTCACAAGTTGGAAGCTGGAATTTTGGTGAAGTCCCTTTGCCATTTCCACGAAAAAACAAACCAAACCAAACCAAATATAGAAAGCATTCACAATACCAAAAACCAAATATAGCAAGCATTCACAATACCAAAAACCAAATATACAAAGCATTTACCAAACCAAAAACCAAATATAAAAAGCATTCACCAAACCAAAAACCAAATATAAAAACCAAAAATAATAAGCATTCACCGAACCAAATAAAAAACGGTTGTCCATCATCCTGAGAAAAAAAAACATAACTGTTGTCCATCATCTTGAAAACTAAAACGCAAAATCAGGTTGTTCTTGGGCTCGTTGACTGGGTTTCCTTGTGCTCTTCTCTTTCCTTTTTCCTCTTTTCATGGGTTTTCTTGTACTCTTCCACTACAGCTTCAACTTGAGGTGCAACTCTTCTTGCTTCCGTGAGCACCATATGCCTTATGTAGTTCATGGGCTCTCGAATAAGGTACAAAGCGATCTGCATCCTCCTCACTTGAGTGCATGGCTATCAACATCAACAAACATGGTGCTTACCGCATGATTCAAAAATAACAATCAATTGTGGTTTTCTAATATGCGAATTAGAATTGTCTTTACCCAAATATAAGAGGAGTCCCAGCTTGCGCCAAACATCCACATGCATACCCAGACTCCACTGTCAGACCTACATAAAATAAAAGCATTGCGTGATAAGAACCAAGTTGATAAGTCGTCGTTTAATATCACAAAAAAATGGGCATACTTACCGATTAAGTTGTTCTTGATCCTTTGAAGGAGTTGGGTACGCAAACTCCGCAATCCTTGGTGGCGACAATCCTTGTTCACGATAGAGAATCTTCCACAAGGCTTGCATAAAGCTCATCTGTACAAATTAAGAAACGTTTGTACTTAGAAAGAGTTATTTACATTTTTTTGCGTTATAACGGCACAATGTCACAAATTTACCATTGTTTGAACAGATTGTAGTCGAAAGGAATTGCGGTCTTCATTTGGTTGTGGATCCAAGATATGGACTTCTTCCTTGTCCAACTTAATGACAGCCAAGTACCAATGGGCATTATCTCTCATCGGAACACACACCTACATATGCGGAAATTGTCAACACGTATTAAAAAAATAAACTGCAAACCATGTAATACTTATTAAGACGAACAGTTTACCTTGTTCACCATATTGGTTCGACTAAGGAATTTTGATTGGTATAGGTCTAATGCCATCTTGGGTGTTATTCCACATGAAATCACTAGTTCCTGCCCATGTGGTAGTTGCACAATTGAAATTTTGTCAACACAATATGATTCACGTTAAAAACACATGTGTTGTAATTTTTTTGGTGAGAGGAAATTGTCATTAAGTATAATCGGACCACAACCTGTAGTTCAGCAGACAGATAGCACACTCCTTTTCCGTCCTTGGAATTTGTCCACAACTCTTCTAGAGTCAAGTGGCAGGCCATCGCTGTTATAACCTAATATAACATGGACAAAAAACACTTCATGATACTATCGAGTTGTTATAAAATAATTCTACGTAGAAAGCATTGATAGTGGACAAACAAAACAAAATTTTGGAGTTCCGTTGATTACTTCAGCATCTACGAATGAGCGAGGGCTTAAGGACCACAATGACTTCCTCGTACAAGAGTTGTTAGAGGTTTTGACCAATACTTTGTCAGGTGGCAGATGGGCTAAAAATATATAGTGAGCAAGCTGGATTTGCTCATCATCGTATTCCATAGCGGTAGGTAGCTTAAACTTCAAAACAACCTGGAATAGGGGCCACAAATAAACACGAGTGGAAATGCATTCGTTATGACGGAATAACGGCAAAGAACACTTCAATGGCAAACATGACACCTTTATTACCTTGTCAACAGAAGGTAGACAAATACTTTTTCCATTTGGCTTCTTTGGTGTGACCTCGGAGTCAGATTCATCGTCCGAAATAAAAACGATGACTGAAGCAGGAGTGGGTGGAGTGCTTACACATTTGGGTATCCTTGGTTTCTTTGTTGGAGTCACAAATTCGGCTGTCTCCTACAATGACAGTGAACCTGCGATTAATAAATTAACTAGAATGAATTTCAATGGTAAAAAGAGCTATTATACATACCACAAGCTTGGACGAAGAGCGAGTAATTCTCTTATTTTCCATGTTGTGCCTCTAATCTAAGCTTTACTCTGTACTCAAAATCGCGGCAAAGAAGGATATGGAACCACTGCTCTACCGATGAAGGTTAATTATATATACAAGGTTAGGATAAATTGTGGCGCCATATTTTTCCCGGGGAAAAATAGTTAGGGTTTAGTCTAAGGTACATTAACTTGGGATAAACATGGGTAGTTATTAAACCTAAAATTAAAAATATACTTTTTTCGATCGAATAAAGAATTGAGTGCTATTAGTAATATTCGCTCATATTAATATTTGATCCTTCCCCATACACGTAGTAGTACACAGCTAGAGTCAGCTGGCGTTTGGCTTTACTAAGAAAGTTTTTTCATTTTAAATATTTTCGTTATTTGTGAAAATGGTAAAGAAATCACTAAGATAAAGAACAGAAAGTTCAACTCGTTCCTACCAAAAATATAAGATATCACAACTCGTGTTATTAATGGGGATAATTATTAAGTGGCCCATTGAAGCATTAATTCGGCTGTCATTCCCAGTAGGGTCTTGTAATCTACGTCCTTGGTTCCCCAAAATTTCCAGCAGTGACAATGACGTCGGCGGCAGACTCACCAGTGACAATGACGTCGGAGGAAGTCCTAGTATTGACGTCGGAGGAAGTCCAAGAAAACGCTGGTGCCGGAGCCAGTGACACCACCCAGGATGATAATGTCGCCGATCTCATATTTCTACAGCATGAAGATATTAAAAAAATGAAGTTCGATGATACAGAAGAAGCCTATGATTTCTACATGGACTACGGGTTAGTCAAAGGCTTCGACATCAGAAAATCAGACATTGGTCGTGATAAGAACAAAGTTATGATATGGCGTGACTATGTATGCTCTGGCGAGGGAAAGAGGCGCGTGAAGAGCACAGAACGAAAGAGAGAAGCAAGAGGGGAGACCAGATTTAACTACAGAGCCAAGATGTGTGTTAAACAAGACAATGTTGATGGGAAGTGGTATGTGCACCAGTTTGATGATGTACACACACATGAAACGATCCCCAGAGAATATAGACACTACATGAAAGAGAAACGTCGTATGAGTGATGCAGTCAAAGTAGCGATAAATTTTAGAAGAGCTGCAGGTATGAAAACTTCTCAAATTGTGAATCTGGCCGTATCAGAAGCAGGAGGCTACGACAATTTGGGGTACACGAGGAAGGATGCATATAATTATGTGGACAAAGAGAGGAAAGAACAAATCAGTGAAGGTGATGCCGCAACAGCCCTAGCCTACCTGCAAGCTAAATGCAGCGCGGACGAGCATTTCGTTATTGAACTAAAGAAGGATGACGACGACCGGCTTACTAACATTTTCTGGGCCGATAGTATTTCTGTTGCTGATTATGCATGCTTTGGAGAATTACTGTCATTCGATGCTACTTACAAAAGGAACATTTACCAGATGCCTCTCGTGATTTTTTCAGGTACTTTTCCTTCACACATAGAATTATCCCGAGCATGCTAAAATAACCCTAGAAGTTTGCATAATCTAACTTTGTTTGAACTTTTTTAGGTGTCAACCACCATTCGCAAACTTGCGTATTTGCATGTGCTTTCTTGGCTAACGAGAGAGAGGACAATTATATTTGGGTGTTGGGAGCTTTGAAGAGAAGGCTAGGCGGTGTAGATCCCAAGACTGTTATTACAGATGGGGATAGAGCAATGCGTAATGCTATTCAGAAAGTATTTCCCGATGCAACACATCGTCTATGTTCCTGGCATATAGACAAGACTATAACCAGAAATGTGAAGAATCATCCTACTTTTTTGCCCCGATGGAAGCATTTTGTGTCAGCTGACTGGGAACCTTCAGAATTCGAAGAAAAGTGGAAAACAGTGGTTGAGGAATGCTCCCTTCAGCACAACAATTGGGTCTCCAATTTATTTGACCAAAGACATGAATGTGGGTATGCATATTTGCGTTCGAAGTTCTTCGCAGGCTTGAGTACAACATCAAGATGTGAAGGACTGAACTCTCAACTTGCCAATTATATCGAGAAGGATAAAAATCTCCTTGAGTTCTTTATTCACTTTGATCGTTGGACTAGGGATATGAGGGAGAATGAGCGTCATGCTGATTTTGAATCCATTCATCGAGAACAAACCATCACAAGCAATGTCTTAGTCTCACTTCAGAAGAGTGGAGCGGCGGTTTTCACAAAGAACGCATTCTTCTTATTCAGAGACGAGGTTGAAAAGTCGGCATGTTGCATAAGGTTGGAGACAGAGCGATCGGAAATTGAGCGTGTGTACAAGGTCAAGGTGTCTGGCATGGATAAGGTTTTTCAAGTCACGTACGCAGTTGAACCCTTTGCAATGGAGTGTAGTTGTAATCACTACAATTATATGGGAATACCATGCCGTCATATGATTTTTGTACTGAAAGAAGAGAGCATACTGGAACTTCCTGAAGGCCTAGTACGTCGAAGATGGTCAAAGAAGCCGAAGACACTAGAGAGCTTGGAGGAAGCAGACATAATAGATGAATCTCAACTTTTCGCATTAAGGTTTGCCATGACTATCACTTTTAATTTTTTTTTTATATTGGTTCGAAGCTAGGTGAACATTAATTTTACTCACTTTGTATAAAATATTGTGTCAATCAGGTATGGTAGTATTCAACAACACAGCTTACAACTCATGTTAAAAGGGGCAAAATCTAGTGATTGCTTCAAGATTGCTCGTGAGGGAATTCAGGCATTATGTGAAAAGTTGGACATGGTGGACACTGGCAACGTGGACATACCCGGCATTAATAGACCGAAGGCGAATGAAATTTTGTTGGATCCATTACAGGTCAAAGCTAAAGGTTCGGGGGCTAAAAAATCTAAAAGGAAGAAAGGAGAACCACGACAGTGTAGCAATTGCGGTGAATGGCGCCACTATAGGACCCGATGCCCACATCCTGTTGGCTATGTGAAGCCAACCTCAAACGGTGATGCCCCGAATGATGGTGTTTCGGAAGAAGGTGGCAGTGGCGATGACACCGATGTTGATCCTCCCACCACTCAAGATCAGTCGGAAATAGTACAGAAGAGAAGGCAAAAGCATTGCAGTAAGTGCGGTTCTACCAATCATAATGCAAGAACGTGTACTGGGTCTGGGGCATCCGATGATGAAAATGACAATGACGACGATTACGAGCAACCTAGGGTAAGAATAAGATATAATTGTCCGTGTCTACACAATGCAGTTGCATCCAATATTTGTGTACGTCTAAAATCGTCGTTATCGATTTTGCAGAAGAGGCCTGTTACAAGAAGTAGCAACCTAAGGATTGTTGAAAACTTGAAGTGAAGATGGACGTCCTTATCCTATTCGGATTAGGACTAATGGACTATGTGAAGACTACCAGTATCAGCTTGAAGCGGCGTCGTTTGAATTATAAGAAGACTGTTGCCGTCTGCGGTGTCGTTTTAATTATGTGTAGTTTTATTTATGTGTCATTGTGTCTCTTTGGTTTATAAGAAGACTACTGCCTTCTACGGTGTCGTTTTATTTAGTTCGGATGGATTTGATTGAATTCGATATGGATGTTGCTCCCTAAATAAATCATGTACAACATTTCAGTTAAATTATTTTTCTCACTCGTTTTTTTTATTGAATTATTAAATCGGATTTTTTACTTGTTTATAAAGTTACTTAATTTTGGCTACTAAAATTATGAAATGTAATTTGGGCGTGAAATGACAAGAGCATGCGCCGACAGAGGACTTATGAAAATGGAGGCAGTAATCAAGAAATAAACTACAGTATTTTTATTGAGTGAAAGATCCCTCACCGATATATTATTAAGATCTCAAACACTAAAAGTACAAATCTTGAAAAACAAAAAGCTGTACTTTCCCTCCTCCCACTTTTATACTATACATATGGCAACTTTCCCCTCTTGTATATATTTTCGGAGCATGATCAACAAGTACGCGTCAATGTAGCCCAGAAAAACCATCATATGACGTAGGGTTCCACAACACGTATTATGGAATCGTAACAACATATGATGATTCTTCCGGCTATATTCAGACGGCGACTTATTGTCATTGCTCCCCTCCCTGCCTCTAACAAAGACCCTGCATGGAGAGAAAAGGAGAAACAATACAACGAAGGATTTAGTTTAACAGTCATGATCTAACAATGACATAATGAAAGGAAATGAGATCTAAAATAATACGCAGTCTCATCATTACCACTGCACCCGAAAATAAAGCATGGGATAGGAGGACGAAGAGGCGGATGGGGTTGATTTTCGGAGCATGATCAACAAGTACGCGTCAATATCGCACAAAAGAACCATCATATGACGTAGGGTTCCACAAAACCTATTATGGAATCGTAACAACATATGATGATTCTTCCGGCTATATTCAGACGGCGACTTATTGTCATTGCTCCCCTCCCTGCCTCTAACAAAGACCCTGCATGGAGAGCAAAGGAGAAACAATACAATGAAGGATTTAGTTTAACAGTCATGATCTAACAATGACATAATGAAAGGAACTGAGATCTAAAATAATAAGCAGTCTCATCATTACCACTACACCCGATAATAAAGCATGGAAGAGGCGGATGGGGTTGATTTTCGGGGTTGAGAAGATGGGAGAAAGGGGTCTTTTCAGGGATTGAGTGAAGGAACGAACAACAGCAGGAGATGAGTGCCTCTCGGGTTTCGGAGCATGGTCTCTCCCTCTCTGATTAAAGAATTTATAAATGAGCTCATAAATTTACTTTGCCTTTCCAGCCCTTCCCATTTACTGAAAATCACACTCCCTACCGCTGCCTCGGCCTTGGTAACGTCAGCACGGGTTAGGGGCAAATGCGACTTTCCGAAAACGGCGATATCTGATTGGGTGACACGCCGCGGTTAGGATTGAAGCTCTTTCACCATCGGATTAAAGGAAAAGTTTAGGAATTGACGGCGGGAGATGGGGATGTGCTTTTAGACTGGCTTTGTAGATTAACCAACTTTTTCGTTTACCAAAATTAATCTACTGATTTGGTACATGTAATTGTAACCCTAAACCCTAAACCCTAAACGCTGAACCCTGAACCCTAAACCCGAACCAATCAATACCATATACTCTACAACAATAACACCTTATAGGCTTATACCCGAACCAATCCATCCCATTGCTTATTTGTAGATTAACCAACTTTTTCGTTTACCAACATTACTCTATTGATCTGGTTTATGTTATTCTAACTTGAATCATAACCCTAAACCCTAAACCAAACCCTAAACCCTAAACCAAACCCTAATACACGAACCAATCAATACCATATACTCTACAACAATAACAACACCTTATAGGCTTATACCCTAACCAATCAATACCATATATACTCTAAACCATCAACACCTTGCTTATTTAGACCATCTCCAATGGTGCAATTCTTGAGAATTGCAACCTGATGTGGCAAGGGAGTGAAAGTGGGATGGTGAGTTGCATTGATGTGGGATCAATTACAAAAGTTGCAAATTTGCATCTGATGAATGTTTTCTCATGCAGTTGCAAATTTTCATGCAGCACACACATATATACAATTCCAATCATAATACTTTACATAATTCGAATAACACAACAACAAAAAACAACTTGAGAGAAAACTCAAATTAATATAACACACTCACCAATTAATATTAAATTGCATTGAAAATTAAGTAGGACCCACGGTCACAATTGATGTATAGTTAAAGTTGCTGAAGTGGCAATTGGGACCATATATTTTCTCGGTGTTGGAAACTTGAACTGAAACTGGAAGTCCTCCTAAGAAGACTGTTGGCTCTTGCGGTGTCGTTTAATTTATGTACTCATTAATGGTCAGTTGAAGGCAATTTTTAAGCACTCTAGTTTTTTTTATTCAATTATTATATCGTATTTTTTGCACTAATTTTGAGCACTCATTAAATGGGTAGAGCATGTGGCGACAGAGGAGCAGATTTCGAAATCCGGCAAAAAATCCGGTTGGCCCAATCGTAAAGACTTCTAAAAATGGAGTCAGTAGTCAACAAATAAAGTACAGTATTTTTATTGGGAGTGTAGGATCCCCTGCAGATTTAGAAGATCTCAAACGCTAATAGTACAAAGTACAATATTTTTATTGGGAGTGTAGGATCCCCTGCAGATTTAGAAGATCTCAAACGCTAATAGTACAAAGTACAGTATTTTTATTGGGAGTGGAGGATCCCTCGCAGATTTAGAAGATCTCAAACACTTTTGGAAGCCGCCATGGAAGCGAAGAGAGAAGCAGAAGAAAAAATAACAAAACAGTATACAAATATAAACAAATGTTACATATAGTCCAACAAAAACAAAAAGCTGTACTTTCCCTCCCTATTTTATCCTATTATACATATGGCAACTTTCCCATATTGTATACATTTTGGGAGCATGATCAACAAGTACGCGTCAATGTCGCCCAAAAGAATCACCACATGAAGTAGGGTTCCACAACACGTATTATGGAATCGTAACAACATGTGATGATTCTTTCGGCGATATTCAGACGGCGACTTATTGTCATTGCTCCCCTCCCTGCCTCTAACAAAGACCCTGCATGGAGAGAAAAGGAGAAACAATACAACGAAGGATTTAGTTTAACAGTCATGATCTAACAATGACATAATGAAAGGAAATGAGATCTAAAATAATACGCAGTCTCATCATTACCACTGCACCCGAAAATAAAGCATGGGATAGGAGGACGAAGAGGCGGATGGGGTTGATTTTCGGAGCATGATCAACAAGTACGCGTCAATATCGCACAAAAGAACCACCACATGAAGTAGGGTTCCACAACACCTATTATGGAATGATAACAACATGTGATGATTCTTTCGGCGATATTCAGACGGCGACTTATTGTCATTGCTCCCCTCTCTGCCTCTAACAAAGACCCTGCATGGAGAGAAAAGGAGAAACAATACAACGAAGGATTTAGTTGTACCACTGCACCCGAAAATAAAGCATGGGATAGGAGGACGAAGAGGCGGATGGGGTTGATTTTCGGAGTTTCATATTGAGAAGATGGAAGAAAGGGTTCTTTTCAGGGATTGAGAGGAGGAGGAACGAACAGCAGCAGGAGATGAGTGCCACTCGGGTTTCGGAGCACGGTCTCTCCTTCACTCATTAACGAATTTAAAGATTGACTCGTAATTACTTTTACTTTCCCTCCCTTCACATTTACTGAAAATTACACTCCCTACCACTGCCTCGGCCTTGGTAACGCCAGCATTGGTTATGGGCAAAAGCAACTTTCCGAATTCGGCAATATCTGATTGGGTGACACGCACGCGACAAGGATCGAAGGTATTTCACCATCGGATTAAGGGAAAAGTTTAGGAATTGACGGTGGGAAATGGGGATGTGCTTTTATAAATAGTCGAAGGTATTTCCCTTGCGCGTGTGGCGCACCGCCCAGCCCCGACGACATTGCACGCCAACATCTTTTTTTTTTTAATTGTTGTTGAGTTGTTTAAGGACATTTATTAAGGGAATTGTATGTAATTAATTAGGGGAAGGGAAATTAATGTTTGTATTTAGACTTTCTAGATTGTATTTAATTTGTATTTAATATTTGTGTATTTAGGCTATTTTCTAAGATGACTTAAATTGAATTCATTTTATTTAAAATTTATGTTTATCATCTTTAAGTTGTGTGTAATATTTAAGCTTTATGATTAGCAAGTGTTGTGTGTAACCTATGAATTGTGCCATTTGAATTATTATGTCAACTCGTTAAGCCCAAATTAGGTTCATAATTTTTCGCCAAAAAAAATTCGGTCTCGAAATTTAACAAAATTCTATCGAAAAATTTGTATTTAAAAATGATGATGAACTATACAAAAATTAACATGAACAAATTATATTAAAGTTTCGATAAGTACATTTTTAAATAAATGGAAAAACTGGAAATATTAAGAACCCTAAATATGGAATTTGTTGCATTGGAGCAAAAGAAGAGAAAATGGGGTTCAATCCCCAAATTTGGGGTTCAAGGCCCCCAAATTTGGGGTTTTGCATTGGACTTGGCCTTACCGCCATAGGGAGTAGGGAAGGCAATGCCAATGATCAAAGTAAGTAAAGAATCTCTCGTGGAGGAGGGGCCGGACACCGGATTAAAAGGAATCGGAGGAGGCCGGAGAAAGGGACACATGTTGCTCGCCCAGTTACTGTGGCAATTTGAAGGCCCCCACCCCACCTAAGGGCTAAGAGCAGTACGTGGAGTCCAGGTCAGTACTGGACCACGCGGACACCATAGGCCCAATAATTCTTGGGTCCAAACTTCCATTCCTCTCCGTATCCTGGTCCGACTCCTTCCTCAGTCTCATTACGTGCCATTCATTCGATTAAGCCACTACAAACGGGACGAGAGAACAAGAGTTTGAGTTACAGGAAAACATTCTACAGCCAAATGATTGAGTTTAGAGGCAGCTTGATGCACCAGAGCTTCTAGGCTTTCTATGCTACTTGGCACAGTGTGCCATGAGCTCTCTTGCGCCATGTGATAGCCAGGCTCGTGATCTAGATTTTTTTGGATCTCTTTCTCTTTCGTGAATGGTCTGTTCTTTCGGTTTGGATTGTGTTCATCTTTCTTTGTTAATACAAGTATCAGTCTGTATATATATATGGTGACTACTTATGCGCACTCACTTTTTTAGGTGCACCGACTCTAAAAGTGTCCATAGTAAATCAAATTTTGAACTTTAATTAGTACTATCAATCAAATATGATGATATGACATAGAATCATAACAAACCAATCTATTACCCTAACCCCTTAACCTTCAATTTTGAATCGCAACCCAAAATCCCAAATTGTAAACCTAAACCCTAACCCTAAATCCCTAAATCCTAAATCCTTCGAATTAAAGTAAATTTTGAATGATTTTTTTTCAAATTCATGTGCTTCTTGTTCATATATGGTGTCGTATTCGGTGCACCCACTTTTTCGGGTGCACTCAGTGCACCCGCCTCATAATTGTCATTCTGACCATGCGATTCATGTCAAACCGGTATCAATTGTTGCTTATGATATTATGAACAAGAAGCACATGAATTTGAAAAAAAAAATCATTCAAAATTTACTTTAATTCGAAGGATTTAGGATTTAGGAATTTAGGGTTAGGGTTTAGGTTTACAATTTGGGATTTTGGGTTGGGATTCAAAATTGAATATTAAGGGGTTAGGGCAATGGATTGATTTGTTATGATTCTATGTCATATCATCATATTATATTGAGAGTACTAATTAAAGTTCAAAATTTGATGTATTATGGACGCTTTTAGAGTTGGGTGCACTCAGTGCACCCAAAAAAGTGACTGCACCGAAGTAGCCACCTATATATATATATACTAGGTGGCGATGCCGCACCTTGTTGCGGGGCGGAGATGACCTATGTGCATGTATTATTTGGTCCGCTATGGTGTTTTGTTATTATTATAAGTAAACATGGTGGTGACTATATTATTTTTAGTTGTCATATGAGTTCATACAAATAAACATAAAGGATAACTCCAGTATATTTGACAAATAGATAGTTAGTAGGATAGAGTTTTCCATATAAATATAAGTGGGAGAGCTAGGAATGGATTTAATAGCCATATTAGGTGAAATTTGAGTTTGTTTAATTTTGTGGCGAGAGTTCGCTTTGACAAATTCTTGTCCGTACCAATGTTTCCTATAGTAATTTATTGAAGCTCTTTGAAGTCGTATACAACCGTATTTTTCGACAAGTTTCCTACGAATACAACTCGGGTTCAACTTTGGAGAGATTCTCCAATTTGGCCTGCAATATTTGCATCTACATCTGGTCTAGAATTCATAATCGGCCAGCTCTCTTTGTTTTTTACATTTATGAAGTCGTCATCCTCAAGTGTTGATGAGGGATGACACTACTCCAACCCCGAATATTTCCCTCCCAACATCAATAGCTCCAGTGGTTCATGTTTTCAGAGTTTTATTGTAACTAAATAGTTTTAGAAAACAAAGTTGTTCACAATTGCACTCTATACCATCACTTAAGTTGAATAGTTGATAGTTGATGTTGTTCAATATATGTAGTTAAACATAATAAAATTAGTCATTTGTCCACTACCATCTCAAATATGCAGGCTAAACTTATATTAGAGCAATGAATGTTAAAGTTAAAGAATAATTCTATGACAATGATTTGTACAAATTTGTCCAAATAAAGAGATGTTTCATTTAACTCATTCCCATAAAAAATGGTAACAAATTCAAAAATATATGTCAACATTCTTATATTATATGTCAATATATAATAAGTGTCATGATCACCAAAGAAGATAAGAAAATCATGGTACATTAAACTCTGTCAATTGTCGAAGTACAATCATTTTCTTTTATGGTGAAGAATGGTTATGAATGTATCATTGGAAGCAACTCACATGTGATTTATGGACGGTTTATATAGGCAACACTTTGTTTGTAAACATATATATGTTACTGTTAGTTGCATTTCTTTGTTAGTAATCTTAATTGTCTCATGTTTTGAAGACGTTCTAAGCATATTCGAAGTAATTTGAATATTTGTCTACATAGTCATGACGAAATACCAAATAAACACACATCATTAATATAAATAGCACATACAAATTATACGACTATCAAACTCTACCGGCCAACAGGCCGAGCCCTGTGCTAGTATATATATACTAGGTGGCGATGTCGCGCCTTATCGTGGGGAGGAGATGACCTATGTGCATGTATTATTTGGCCCGTTATGGTGTTTTGTTATTATTATTAGGCTAAGATTATTTTTTTTGTTAGCCGTTTTTTTTTACAAAAGATAATCATATATTGATCGAAAAATAGGTAATTACATCCTGGATCTCAGCCAGGCCTGAAAATCGAAAAACCGACACATTGTCGGGGACAAAGACAGGGCCTTCCTAGCTACCAAATGAGCTACCCTATTGCTATCCCGACCAATAAATCACACACTAAACCTGGCATTTGCCACCAGCATCTGCATAATCTCCTCCAAGATAGCCACTACACGACAATCCCTCACATCCTCTTGGCAGACCTTATCAATGACAACCTTGGCATCCCCTTCAAACCGCATCTCCGAAAGACCATGCTCCAAACACCAGCAAATAGCCTCCCGGAGTGTCAAAAGTTCCACTACCATGGGATCCTCAATGAAAGGGAACTGCAACCCCCTAGCCCAAAGGACGCCCCCCATTGCATCACAGGCTACCACTCCACCAGCAGAATGTGACCCCCTACGGACTGCCCCATCCCATCGACACACAGGCCCCCAACCACCCCCCTGTCCCCCCAGTATGATGCTAGCTGGGCACTGGAGCGGACTGAGTATCCGGCGGCAGTCGTAACCACTCATTTATCTGCTGATTGTACTGCCTCATTAAGGCAGGAATCCCAAACTGTTTACCTTCAAAGACAACCCAGTTATGAGACTTCCATATCCTCCAGAGGACAGCAGTGATCATCATGAAATGAGTGGGCTGGTGCAGAATAGAGAACAATTTTTTCAGGAAGAAAGGGAATGTAGACTGGGGCAATCCCTCCCCAAGATACTCCAAACCCGACTGTTCCCAAAGCGCCCTAGCCACTGGACAAGCCAGGAACAAATGCTCCATTGTCTCCACCGCTTCCCAGCAAACCGGGCACCGAGGATGAACCTCAATTTCTCGCTCAATGAGCGCTTCAGTCGTCGGGAGGATTCTATTAAAAATCTGCCAAACAAACACCTTCATTTTAGGGGGAATATTTGCATTCCAAAGCCGGATCCAACTCTCCCTATCCATCCAGCTAACCTGAGCCCTCCATCGACCATTCTGCTGATCCAACCCAACCGCAAGGTGATACGCCGATTTCACTGAGAAGACACCATCTGATGTGCCTTGCCAGATCAAGCGGTCTTCAACATTCTGTCGAGGAAGGGGGATAGCTTTAATCACTCTACAAGTTGGGGGATCAAACCATTGGCCTAGCTTATCATCACACCAGCGCCCTTCCCCAGCACAGATCACCTCCTCAATAGGGATGGCAATGGGGCGGGTTTGGGGCGGGTTTGCTTAAACCATCCCCATACCCATCTTCAAATACCCAAACCCATACCCGCCCCATACCCATGCGGGGGAATGTTTTGCAAACCCATCCCCATACCCGTGGGTTTCGGGTACCCATGGGTAATACCCATACCCGTACATCCTACATTATTATACCTAAAACTTACAAGAAAAGTTCTAATTATAACTCTAAATGAACATATTATATCACGAAGTCAACAAAACACGGTCATTTTTTTAATATGGTTCAAAGATTATGATCCTAAAATATTCATTAATATATAATATAGAGTATAATATTTTTCAAATTATTATGTTCTAACTCTGATACATCTACTAAATAATAATTAACTAACATAATCTTGTTGACAAGGGGAAAGTGAGAGTAAAATGAGAATTGAGAGAAATGAATTAGATTTTGATTAAGGTGGTCACTCAATTGCATATCTACTATTTATTTTCTCAAGTTATCCTCATCATCATTAATAGATTATAATTTGATGCACATATTTTTTATATATATGAAGAAATTATCTTGGTGGGGCGGGTATGGGGATGGGTATGGGGCGGGGGAGGCTAAAACCATACCCGCCCCATACCCATCAAACTTTTTGCGGGTTTTACCCATACCTGCCCCATACCCGGTCAAAGCGGGGATTCCCCGCGTTGACTGGGTCGGGGGAGGTCGGATGCCCACGGCCATGGGTTTTATTGCCATCCCTACTCCTCAACCCTCACCTCCCCATCCATCGGCAACACACGGGGGTTAAACACTAGGGGAAAATTGGATTGATGAGGGACCCACTTTGACTCAAGTAAAGGAGCTGTTTGACCATTTCCAATCTGCCACCGTAGACCCTTGGATAGCAACTGGCGTCCAAACAGAATGCTCTGCCATCTCCAAGATGGTCGGGATCTAGTCGTGGCTGAGAGGAACGATCCATTTGGAAAATACTTCCCTTTGTAAACCTGGGCTAACAGAGAATGTGGTTCAGTCAAAATGCGCCACCCAATTTTAGCCAACAGAGCCTGATTGAATAACTCAAACCTACGAAACCCCATCCCCCCTTCATGTTTACTGCGACATAAGCTCCGCCACGACATCCACCGAATTTTGGATTGACCCTCCTCCACTCCCCACCAAAATCTGGCTATCTGTTTATCCAGCAGGCGACAGAGAGCTAGCGGAAGCCTGAAGCAAGACAACACATGTAAGGGCAGGGCCAAAGCCACCGACTTTATCAAAGTCTCCTTAGCCGCCCAGGACAAAGTCCTCCGCTTCCACCCTTGTAATCGCTCTATCAATTTTTCCTCCAGATATCGGAAAGTTACCATTTTGGAACGTGCTATCAAGGTAGGGAGGCCTAGATACTTATCCTGCACACCCACCGCCCCCACCCCAAGAATAGCCCCTAAGAACTCCTGATCAGGCAAGGAGATATTCTTACTAAAGCAGACCGCCGACTTATTCAAGTTCACTTTTTGGCCACTTAACTCCTCATACTCATTCAAAACTTCAATGAGATTCTCACACTCCTGGAGTGAACCTCGGAGGAACAAATAAGAATACAAGCAAAGAACAAGTGAGATATCCGAGGAGCCCGAGGCGCAACTTTAACCCCCTCTAACCTCTTCTCCGAAATGGCCTTTCGGAGCAGGGCCGCGAACCCCTCCGTGCAGAGCACAAAAAGAAGAGGGGAGAGAGGGTCTCCTTGCCGGAGCCCCCTAGAAGACCTAAAGAATCCTGAGGGAGCTCCATTCATGAGCACCGAAAAAGAAGCCGATTGCAAACACTCTTGTACCCACCCTAGCCAGACCGAGCTAAACCCCATCTTCTCCAAAACCGCAAGTAGAAAGGACCATTCGACTCTGTCATAGGCCTTTTCCATGTCAACCTTCAGAGCCATGTATCCCTTCTTTCCACGGGTTTTGAGTTTCAGATAGTGCATCAACTCGTGCCCCAGGAGGATATTCTCCACGATCTGCCTATCCCGAATAAAAGCGTTCTGGCCCGTCGAAATAATTTCGGGCAACACACCAGCCAATCTCTCCGCCATAATCTTAGTAATTATTTTGTACACAAACTGGCACAGGCTAATGGGACGAAGTTGCCGTATGGATTCCACCTGGTCCACCTTGGGAATCAGCGTTAGCCAGGTATGATTGAAACTACGGAGCATCCGACTGGTTTCAAAGAACGAGCTGACCGCATCAATCACTGAATCCCCAACTATTTCCCAAAAGGCTTTAAAGAATTTCCCCGTAAAGCCATCCGAACCTGGCGCCTGTTTCGAGCCCATACCGAAAACAGTTCTTCGAATCTCCTCAGGAAGGACTACCGCCGTGAGGTTCGCATTCATCTCCTGGGTAATACTTGACCCAATCGGTAGGTCTGCCACCCTATCAGCCATATTATGCACCTGGCTTTCCGAAGTGAAAAGGGTTTGATAGAAATCAGTAGCTATATCAGCCTTTCCACGCTCCTCCGTTACCCACTCACCATCCGCATTATATAACCCAGCAACAAAGTTTCTTTTACGACGGGTTCTCATGACCGTATGGAAGTAAGAGGAGTTCTTGTCCCCTCTTTTCAGCCATCGGACCCGAGACTTCTGCTGCCAATATTCTTCTTCTGCCTCCCACTGCCTACTTAACTCCGTTTCCAACCCCGCCACTGCCTCCCAATTGATCGGGTGAACAGCCTTTATCCGTTCAATCTCAATTTTCAAGGTTTGGATATTACGGAGGGAGTTGGTTGTCCCTGCCCGGCTCCAGTCATATAAAAGATGACGAAGTTTCTTCAATCTCTCCCACAATTGAAACATCGGATTACCTTGTATTTGTTCCAGCCAAACATAGGAAACCATCGCCTTAACCTCCGGATTGTCAGCCCAACGAGCATCAAAACGAAAAAGGGGGCGACACATCCTGACATAAGGTTTATCAGACAGAAGCAAAGCCCGGTGATCCGAACCTTGATCCGTGAAATGCTTGACAAGCGTATCGGGAAAAGTATCCATCCAGGTTTGAGAACAAAGGGCCCTGTCTAGCCTCTCCCGGATACATGCCATCCCCATCCTTTTATTGGTCCAGGTGAACGGCTCACCCTGGTACCCAGGGTCATGCAGTCCTATATCCTGGATCATATTTCTGAGGTCCATGGATTGGGTAGCATTCCAAGGATTGCCACCCTCTTTCTCCCCGGCATTTAGGGTAACATTGAGATCACCAATGATCACATAAGGGAGAACAAGGCTGTCACAAATCTCACGAATCTGAGTCAATTGAGTTTCCCGCACAGCAGTATTACAACTCAAGTAAACACAAAGCACCACATAAGAAGAACCATTTTCATTAATCCTCGAACAAATACAAAAACTAGAATGAAAAAAAAAACCGAAATCTCCAGTCCGGGGGACCCAGCAAGAACAAGACCACCAGCACCATTAATGGCATCAACAAAAAAACAATCCGACGACTCAAAACCTAAACCCCGCAAACGCCGGGTGACTACTCTCCGGGACGACCGTGTCTCTGAAAAGAAAACAAGGTCCGGATTATTCGACCGAACCAACCCAACAGCCGTTTGGAACGTGAGGGATGGTCCAATTCCTCTCACATTCCAGGCTAGCATCTTCATTTATCTTCTTGGGGCCACTCACGGCTGGCTTCCTCCACCGAATCAGTTATCTCCTGCTCTTCCACAAATTGCTTTTTAGGTGTGGGGCTTTCCTCAAAACCCCCTTCCAGCTCATTCAGCGAACGGTTACGAGTCCCGGTCTCCAAATTAGACCCGTACTCATTGAGGTTAGGGTTCAACCCATCCTCCACCCCTTGCACTATATTACTTTCTTCATTAATACTCATACTAGCTTCAAAGGCCGCAACCACCTGACGAACTTGTCCCGGGAGAACCTGGTTCTGCAGCTTTGTTGGTGTGGTACGAGCCTTGATCACAAAACGCTGCTCATCCTCCTCCGAAGACGACCCTTTGGGAGAAGGCATCCCCTCGGCCTTAGTGGGCTCCTCCACCATTAGGGACTCCCCCTGGGCCGACAGATCATGGGCCTGAGCTGGCGCCATCTCAGCCGAATGGGCCGCCTTCCCCGTACCCGCCTCCTTGACTAATGGAGATTGGGCCAGGCCCTTTTTCTTTCGGGCCGCCCCAGCAGGTTTGATTGGCCGAGCCGTACCGGTCTGTTTCTTTTGGGCTGGAGCCCTGCGGGCCGAAGCCACTTTGGGCCCATCATTGGCCGTCACCATCTTGGTGAGGCGCTTCCCCTTCTTCCTCGTCTCCCCGACCTCCACCTTATCCTCCTTTGGCCTCGCAGGAATGGGAGATTCATCCTCCCAATCCTCAATTATCAGCCTCCTCCTGCGAGCATCACCCGACGCAATCTTGATGGTATGTGCCTCTCCGCCGGCGTGGGCCCCTCCAGTACCAGAGATCTTTAGGTGAGGCTCGGAATCACCCCCCCCCCCCCCCCCCCGCCTTTCCGGATAGCTCCCTAGAGATTCACCATCACCATCCGATGAAGCCATCACCCGCTCCCTCATACTCGCCACAGGACGGCCGCCAGCAGGGTCTTCCGAGCTAGCAGCAGGCGAGGCATTTGGGGTGCGAACACGGCCCAGTCTTCTCACCGGCGACCGCGACACTTTGCACCCTCGAGGGCTTAATCGGCGTTGCCCCGCCGTCTGCACTGAGGATTCTTCCGCCGCCATCTGCTTCGGTTGCCTAGTAAGCTGAGTTGGGTATCTACCTCCCTGCTCCCTCTGCATTCCGGCTCCCAATTTCTCGGGACCTTGCTGCCGATAGTCACGGTTGACCCAGACCGATTTCCCCCCTCGAGCAAACGGCTGGACTTGATCATCAGCATCATAAATCCGAGTCCCCAGTTTTTTTGTAATCATATGGGGACCATAGTTTTCCATCCGAGCTGGAGGGTCGAACGTACAAGATCGGCTTGAATGTCCCACTCGGCCACAGTGGAAACAAAAGCTTGGAAGATGTTCGTATTTGAGGCTAACACAGAACCGGCCAGTGTCGTCATTGGACGCAAGTATCTGGGATCGGAGAGGTCTGGAGAAATCAATGAGCGCCTTTACCTTCACGAACCAGCTGCCCGAGTCTTGGCAGGTAAAGACTCCTGACTCCAAGACTTTCCCAATCGTGGTTTGCACCATTTTTCGGCCAAACTGTTGAGTGCAACAGTCTTCTCTGACATCCCACAGCTGGATCCGAAACGGAGCAATCGCGAGATCATCATAAATCTGCTTCGTGATGATTGGTGTCCATGCCCGAAGGTGAATGATTCTGTCATTGATCGCCCATGGAGATCGTTTGAGGATCCAATTCCTCGCCTCCTCATTTGGTAACATGAATTCGATGAGGCCATGCTTTGCCTGGACCACTCGGATGCGCCCCTGAATCAACCACGGAGCGATCACCGATTCCCTGAGCTCTGTGGTAGAGATCCTGTTCTCCGTGAAGACTCGGCCAAGGAGAGAGTGTGCAGCTCGGTACCTTGTCGATTGCACTTCCTCCATCGAGAATTGTACTACTTGATCATTCGAGAAGTGAGCCATGGTGGTGACCTGCAAAGAAGGGGGATCAGATTTCATTGTAAGCTCCTTCTGCAAATAATTACGCATCTCAGGCTCATACGAGCCTTTCGAGGATGGACCTCCCCGCTCACAAGAGAGGGACCCAGGAACAGCGGGGGGTCTTGTTCTCTGCTGTTTGGCGAGATGACAAGGCCAAGTACACATGCCCTGGAAAGGAAACAGTTCCATACCTGAGATGAGGAAGCGCCTAGGAGAAGAAGGAGCAGCCACTTTACTCTTCAATGGTCGATTTCTCGGGGAAGATGTGAGAACAGTCGGCCAAAGCAGGAGTCTTTTATAGTGGAAGTCAAATCTTCCCCCAGGGATTTGCATACTCTCGCAGGTATCAGGGAATTGAGTTTGTCTCAAAGAGGGACTCTTTTTTAACCCGAAGGTTGTTTTAACTAATTGTTGGAAAATCCCAACGGATTTGGGGAGAGGATTTTCCTCCACCATATCCCCAACCGTTGTCCGCCGAATCAGGGATCCATCTCGGGCCTGAGCAGGGGAACATAAGTGATCACCGGCGGCGCTGATCGGATGCTCACCTGTAGCGATGATCGGCGATTGCAGGGCATACTCCACTGACTTCAATTCCACACAATTTGGGTCAGCGATCGATCGGTTTTCATTAGATGTAAACATGGCCTGTATTGGCCTTACATCTTTGGAGCTAGTGACTGGACCAGGAAATTTTCCAGTTTCGGAGTTTATCGTCTTCAACAAATCCGTCGGTTGGTCCAGTGGTACCTGCTCCCAATCCTCCATGGACGGGATGACGAATCTCCAACCTGCTATCTTCGATAGCTGTTTTCGTTTCATATTTTCGAGAAACATATTCTCTGCCAGGACAAGCCCAAGCTTCCTCTTTCGATGACCATCCTTTGGATGGTGATTTCTTGCGGGCGACAGGTCGCACCTGAAAAGGTCACCTCTTCGTCGCCCTTGCCATGGCGGCCTGACCGGTGGATCAGTCTTCGCCTTTTCACCTGTTCCTTTTGGATACGAGCTCCGTTGTTCACCAGTCGCCCATATACTAGAGAGGCCCTGATTCCGAAGGCATCGAAGGAAGAGAGTAGTGATCATGGAGACCAGGAAGTGTCCAAACGATCTCCCCCACCGGAGGAGAGACTGGAGAGCTCCCAGCATTTTTTTTTAGTGAGGTTCTTGTTAGCCGTTTTGTTAGTAATATTAACTTGAGAATATCATTAGGGCTGTACATGGGTCGGGTGGCCTGGGTTTAGGCATTTTAATCACCCGACCCATGCACTACGGTTTGAGAAATATTAAACTCAAACCACCCAAAAAAATTTAAACCCTACGGTTTGTTTCTAATTGGGTTGGGTCGGGTTGGCGATATTTTTTTGGTAAAACCCAACAAAAAATATGTAATTATTCTACACCATAAAAATATTTTATAACTAATTAAAAATTAAAACGAATAAACTGAGGTGAAAGGTATCAAAATTCACAAATGTTGTTTGAATTTTAATAAAATTTGATTTACTTCAACGTATGTCCAGTTTTTTTTCACAACATTTGTTGAAATAGGCTAAAAAGTTTACAAATAAACGCATCCATAATAGGTTATTCTATTAAAATTGTACACAAGAAAAAGAATTACATGAATCATGGCTATATTAAATTTACTTCTAAACTTTAAGCCGAAGAATGCATTAGATTACGGAGACTATAAAAGAAAAACATGGCGAAATATCTTAATTTTCTCATAAGTATAGCTATATACGACATAAATATTTTTTTGGATACGACCTCATGCCAATAATTGGAACACGGGTTGGGTCGGGTTCTACGGGTTGTATGATCCAAAATCCAAACCCAACCCAAAAGAGGCAGGTTGTACAAAAGAAAACCATCACCCAGCCCAAAACTTTCGTTTTAGCGATAAATACAGATGGGTTGGGTCGGGTTGGATGGGGGAGTCGGTTTGCGAGTGTGTTTGTTCACCCCTCAATATCATATTGACTGGGAAGATATATATTGCAGTCAACACCCAATTTATTTATTTTTTTTTTTTGAAAATTTTGGCTAATAAATAATATTTACCTAAACCCAAGTAGACTCATTGATTATGGATAGGGTATTGGTGACGTATATATGGGTTTGGAAGTTTGTAGATGGGTTTGGGTAGGGTATGGATATTTACTTCTATAATCTAAATGTGTATGTGTATGAGTTGAGTTGAATATTCATTTATTCGAGCGTGTTTAATTACACATACAAAATTAGATCTATTTGTAGAACTTTAAAAGTTTTGATACCAAAATGTAATACACAAAAAATGTAGGTACTAAAATGTAATGTTCAATCAATATTTTGAGGACTTATATGCCAAAAAAATAAATTTAGGATATAAATCTAAATATCTATTAAGTTTAGGAATACAAACTAGAACTCGCTTAAAATTTCACATCTTCAAATCCCATAGTCGAAAATGATGACTTTCTAATTAGTAATAACCATATATATTTATTTTTAATTGGACTCGATATTGAGCTGAAAAAGTTAGTGGTTTATGGTTCAATTATTAATTCTCTAGACTGTTGGTCAGTCATGTATGGACCAGTTAATACTTGTGATTAGAATAAATAAAAATAGTATACTAATTAGGGTCAGATGAATAAGGCAAAGAAAGAAATAAAGAAAGGGTTATGGAAGACGAATGAAAAATAAAACGAAGGGAAAGTAGATGATAGAAAGGTTTGACCAATTCTTTTAGTTGACAGTCAATACAACAGTCAACTCTTTTCGCCGTAGCAATTTATTGACACTTGCTTACGTAGATGTCACATATTTTGTTACATGTAGTTAGTAGAAGTTTGATACAACATCTTGTATGGTACAAACTAAATTTATACTTTTATGTTATGATGGATTGGATTCATAGATTGGTTCAAAAAGATTGATGGATTGGATTCATGAATTCAAGTGAAATCTAAACATTGGACCAATTTATATTAAAATTAAATTTAGGGTATCAAAATGTAAAATGTACATTATAGTGACTAACTTGCAATTTGTTTGGCAACGGTAAATATCCCAAATATTGACAGTCCCTATGTTATAAAACAATTACACCCAAATATGTCATCCCAAAGACCCGATCCACCATAATGGCTATAGATACGGTGTATAACTAAATTTGGACCTTTGTTTTTCAGTAGAACCAGAAAATTCAGATCTAAGGGTGGAGAATTAAAATCATTTTATTTTTCCTAGTTTTCTTAATCGACTCGTATCTTCTTCGTTTTAACTCGGATTTTAATTTTTCTTGCACAGATGGAACGAGTTGGTTGTGCTCTACAAAATGAGATTCGTTTTCAATATTTTACCAATTGTATGTCATATGGTATCTTCTTCATTTTTATGTCATTTATAAAATAAAATTGCACAGAAGAAACGAGTTCATCATGATCTATTGGATCTACAAATTTCCCGGTGAACAAAATATAGGACCAAACAATACCACACAATACCACCCTGGTACGGGGTGGTATCTTTTGGTATACAATGTTGAAAGTTGTAAATAACAATTAGTATACTTCTACTATCATGTATTCAACCATCCTATAGTCTTGGTATGTTCCTACCACCATGGTATACTTTTTATATCATATCGTATGCTCTAATTTCAATACCAGTCAATACCATATGGTATAGAATGGTAAAAAATGGCTCAATTTTTTTGTTTAAAAAAAATATCAAAGTGGATATCATTTTGAAGAACACAATTAATATGATCTAACTGTGGGAAAAAAAATTCAACTTAAAACGAGTGAGAAATCGTCTGTTTTAAATTAAGGAGAAAAATTAAAGATTTTCAAAGAAAGAGAAAAAAACACTAATATGACAAATCGTGATTAAATTATACATAGTTACTAACTTACTAATTACTAATATGCTACCCACCATAATATCCATGATGTTAAAGTAACGTACACAACTATTAGGAATGTGAAAAACATCCATTCCTTGGGAATGGACTAATCCACTATAATTATGGGCACCCATGGGGCGCCCGAACATTACATATGAAGGGAGCATCATGATTACTACTACAGACACGTGGAGAAAAACAAGGGGTTCAATGAATTTAACAGAGGCGAAAAGGTGATTGGGATTTGCTTTAATTTGCAAGAGGGAGACATTTTATTCAACGTTCAAAATGATAGTGACACCCAATATCGTTACAAGAATCTGAATCGTGGAGGAATTCCAAGCAAGTAACCCACTAATCTACTCTACTCGCCGGTCTAATCTTGAAAACGGGAGGAACAACACAAATCTCACATAATTGACCACCACCGTCCGGAGAGGAATGTTCTTTTTCGAACAAAACCATCTTTGGAAACAACTAGCTATAGCTAGGGTGATTATTTACAAACAATATTTTTTCACTTAAACTACTACATGAGCTATTTTAGATAATTGGATCTCTTTACATAGCTTTGGCTCATAGTATATAGCAGATTACCTGGATGGGCCGTACTTTGGTAGATAGTAGTTGACTGCGAGCCTGCGAGGTGACGACCATCCCAGTATTTGGTCACCATCTGTACAGTTCCATTGATACCATCGAATAGGATGACAACTTTGCACATACTCATGGGTTTCTTACTATCCAACTCAATTGGGTTGGTATGAAATCCAAATAGATGGATATGGGTAGAGTTTGATGAGTTTGTACCCATACCCATTTACTTTGGGTTGAGTTGGGTTTATATCAAATGAATTTGGATTTGTACTCATGCCCAAATACAAATTACAGTTTGGTACCCAAACTTAATAGATATGCATATATAGTACCTAATTTTTTTTGCATATAAGTCCTCAAAATATTGATGGAAAATTACGTTTTGGTACCTAAATTTTTTTTTGTCTTACATTTTGGTACCTAAACTTTTCAAGTTTTACAAATAGGTCCAATTTTTGTATGTGTAGTTAAAACAGCCTCAAGTAAATGGATATCCATATCCAGCCCATACCCATTTAGATTATGGAAGCAATATTTATACCTTACCCAAACCCATCTACAAACCCCCCAAATCCATATGCACTTCACCCATACCCAACCCATTATCAATGGGTCTACTTGGGTTTGGGTATAATTACCCATGGGTGGGTAATTTGCCATCCCTACCATCCAACAATAAGTGCATGATGATAATATCATATCATGAATACCATCCAATCCCTAAATGAATGGTGACCATCCCACGTCATGGATATCATCCAACCTTTTATAGTGAATGGTATTATCATCTCATATCATAGATATCATCCAACTCTTAAGCGGATGGTGTCATCCCACAACATGGATATCATTCAGAACCTAATTGGATGCTACTGTCCAGTCTCATGGTTGGCATCCTCGTTCAAATAGTATTTGTCGAGATGTGAACCGTAATAACAATCGTCATATTCGTAGAAGTCAGACGCAACCCATCTCCCTATTTTTCCACAATTAACAGTGATAGCCCACCGAAATTAAAAGAGCTGCGCCGTCCGGCCTGCCGGGGAGAACATGCGCGCCCGGGCGTGGCACCGTCGATGGGATGGCTGTGGCATGGCGCCATCTCTTGCGTAAGCCCCAACTTTGTGAAAGAAAAGGCGAGGGAGGAAAAGGGACTACTTAGGATGGTAAAAGGGAAGAAAAGAAGAAGGGGGTCCGGTCCTGTATGTTCGATGTCTCTTTCAGTAGTCTTAAGAACAAATTAAACTGCAGCAGCAGCAGTCAAGAGAATGAATATTATGCTCTTCTGGCTTCCATTTCGATTCCTACTTCCTACCTTGTGACCTAATAAATCTATCTAACTACTCAAAAGCATAATGGAAGCTTCAATTGGAAAGTGATGTGAAGCAAAACAAACCCTCTCCAAGACAGGGCCCCTCGCTATTTAATTATTAGCTATATATACCAACCAAATATTATTGAACTTTCTAGCTAGCTAGCTAGACAGAATAATATCCCTTCTTCAATCCCTTGATATACAAGAGGGTCCATATTAAAGTGAAGTGTGCAAAATATGATAAACTACAAACAAGGAGTTATATTAGAATTGAAAAAAAAAAGTAAACTATTAAGTTATATTGTGAAGAATCAATTAAGGGGTCATTTGGAGAAAGAAAAAATTCCTAAAATTTGGCATTCCGACTGTGCTAATGTGGATGATCTAAGTTTGGTGGTAAATTATGTTGTTAGACTGTCCTCTTTTTCTTCAAATTTGGAGAGGATTGTGCTGCGAGTCTCGCTAAGTTGAGAGATTGCATTAAAGTCTTGTAACGTGCAGTTTGTTGGTCACTCTGGAGCGAACGAAGTAATAAGATATTTACAGATATTAAAACTTCTCTCTTGTGTCACAAGATCATCCAAACGATTGGGGTTGAGTTCGAAGCATATATATTTTTTTCCGGACATACATGTACAATAATGAGGGTGGATTAGGGATGGTTGATGGTTTGTTTGATTTTGTTTCTTGTCCCCTTCCCCCCCATATTATAGGTTTTAGTTGGTGCTTTAGTTGTTCAATTGAATTACCTCCGATTTTGTTTTTCTTTGGGCTCGTTTGGAGAATTGGAGTCTAAGTCTCAATACAATGATTTTAACTTTTTGGAGTGTGAAAAAAAAAAATAAAGTTTGTCTTGTTTGATAACTGTGATTGTTAAACATTCAATGAAAAAAATATTCTATTAATCTATTTTTAATTATTATCAAAAGACATGTTTACCGTGACTAAAATAATTATAGTGACTCGAAAGATATTGATAATTTATTAAAAAGGTATTTAGTTGCATAAAGTAGAGATAAAGTATGAGGAAAAAAAATCTCACAAATCAAAATATCGAATCTCTATAATTATGAGAGCTTTGATATCTTTAAATTTTAGAGATTTGAAATGCCTGAAACTAAAATTCACAATAAAAATGATAGCAAAACAACATAATTTTCTGCCGAATCTATAAATTCAATGAATCTATATTCCAAATTATTTTCTTCAACGAGCCATTTCTTTTCGCCTTAACTATTTGCCATCAGCTATGGGAGACTATCCTTTGCTTCTTCTCTTTGAGTTTTGGTTGCTTTGTCTGATTTCTTTTAAGATTTTCCATTCTCTTGTGCTTGTGTAGGAGTTCTTTTAGGTCGACCTTATATAGGATTAGGTTGACCTTATATGCACTTTTAGGTCGACCTAATATGTCGTTTCAGTTTTGTGAGGTTCAACGACGCGGTTGACCTTTTATAGCAAATGGTTGACCTCTTGGGAAACGCATGGATGGCATGTATGACTACATAGGGCAGATTTCCACCCAAATGACTGGCATGTACGACTACATGGGGCAAATGACCACCCAGATGAGCACACTGCAGCTCACCGTGAATGAGATGCGAGATGAGTTTCGATCTTTTAGTGGAAGATACATGCATGTCACCGTAACTTCCGACTACCATAATGCTAGCAACACCAATGAAGAAAATGTGGATGAGGGAGAGAGGGGACATGAGTAGGAACTCGACGATTTTAGATTATGTGTTTTATTGTTAAGTGTTAAAAACGATTGTGGATTGATATTATGTGGTTTTAGATTTTAGTTATGTGTGAACAATTATAATTTGTGTTTTATTGTATTTCTTGTTAGTTTGTTTAGTTGTTATGTTATGAAGATATAAGTCCTTGTTATCATTATTTATGACCGATTCTGTTGGTTTGAAACGTAATTTGTATGAGCAAAAGAACCACTCACATTGCTTCCCAAAGATGTCGAACATTTGCTATAAAAGGTCAACCGCGTCGTTGAACCTCACAAAACCGAAATGACATATTAGGTTAACTTAATCCTATATAAGGTCGACCTAAAAGTGCAGATTAGGTCGACCTAATCTTATATAAGGTCGACCTAAAAGTGCAAGTTGCGGTGACATGCATGTCACCGTAGCAAAGTCCTAAAGTTCACTCTTCATAAAAAAAATTGTTCTTAGATGAAGTTATAAAAGGGGTTTCCTTCCAAGCAATTAAGGGCTCCCAAAGTTTGAATAGGGCTGGCTATTTGATCCAGACTTTTTGGTTTTACCCAAAATCGGATCATATAATTTGGACCGAGATCGGACCGGGACCGGATAGCAAACAATCGAATCCAATCTTCGGGCCTAGATTTGAGGTAAAAACCGTTTGGGACCGGACCGAAAACCGTTTAAAGATCGGATAAGAGAGCTCAACACCTAAAATTTAACCTCATCGCCCTTTCAGGCCTTAGGCCACTCAAATCCCCCCTCAGGCCACTCAAATCCCCACAAACTCAATCTAAAATCAAAACTGAATTGGGACCGGACCGGATCTAGACCGGACTTTATCCAATCCAATATTTGATTCTTATATTCTCGAAAAGACCGGACCGGTACCGGGTTAATTCGAGGCAATTTAACCGGAACGAATCGTATAACCCACCCTACTGAATAGACACAAAAATTAGGGCAGAAAGTCAAAAGAGCCACTCAATTATCTATGAGCCATCGCTCACAAAATAATATACAGATAACCGTACTCAGGAATCTGCATGCGTTGAAAAGGGGATAGCACGCACTCTTGTTCTGGGACTCTGAAGATGAATGTACGTAGTAGCTAAGGGCTCTGCTACATCTGCGTCGTAGGCGCGAAAGCTTTTCAATTATGTCGGTACGTAAAAAGTTTGTCCCAACCCACTCGTTCGATGACGACGACTGATCGGTGTAGTAGCTAACAAAATCTACATATATAATTGAAAAGCCATCCACATTCCACGATAATAATTAGCAACGCCAACTCTACAAGCTCAAAAAATTTACATAGGTTTGGATACGTACTGCGTTTTAAACAAATTAGTGATTATCGAGATTCGAACACAAGATTTCCAAACTATCAAAAGCTTTAGTATTATGTCAAGAACAGTTTGATCTTAATAACTTGATCAGATTATGGATGTTCCCTGTCGTCCTTCCTACCAAAGTAATCATCAAGCTGACGCTCGCTACTTACCTCAGATCTAGAAATTTCCCCCCACATCGACACTTGCTCTTTCTTGCCCAAACAAGATACCTGAAACTGTCCCATTTCTGGTTGCACCAAACTTTCCCTGCTACCCAATTAACTCTCTCCGTCGTCTCGTCGGAGAGGGCCAGGCCGACTCTGTTGCTGCATGCCTGAGCTGAGCTTGACTGAGAGAGATGTGATATGTCGTACAGCTTTGGGAGGGTCCTCTTTCTCCTGCCCTCACTTCTGGGACGCTCGTGATGCTGATTATAATCTGCCAAATCGTATACTATACGGATTAGAGGCGGGAAGTATTGTGCAGTCTAAGTGGTATTATCATTTTTCTGTTACCAAATATTGGAAAATTACATGGTAGGTTTTGTGTAATAACGAAATGGGAAGTTCAACGGCGGATCCAGGACATAAGAGAGTACTAGGCAGCATTTGAATAAAATATTAGATACCATAAACAAAAATATATAATAATATAGTTTTCATTACAATGCCAATTGTACAAGAAGATCTTTTAATTTAACAAATTCATCAATAATATAATCTCCATCCATACTGATAATATACTTTTTTCAAAGAAAATAGCTAAATAATCAACGAGAAATTCATCGCTCATTTTGTTGAACAAATCAATGTTCATGTTCCATTGCTGAAAATATTCTATCCATGGTAGTTGTTGAAACGGCTAGGTCAACACTAGACAAATCAACCAACAAATCAATTTGTATTGTGTGTCCATCCCGGTTTCCTCCAGCTTCTCTAATAATTTTGCAAGAGAAGAAACTTCATCTTCCTCACATAAGTAGTGCATTTTCCAAAGAATGCATCTCATAGCCTTCAAAATTTGAGGCTAAACTCTTGAGCAAGTTTGTAAATATTTTCTTCATCAAAACACCAGAAAGAACGGTTAGAATCTAGTGCCCCACTCAATTGAGGAAATTTAAATGATAACTCAGCACATTTGTAAATATTTTCTTAATCAAAAGAATGAAAAGAAAACCAGCTCGACGAACTGGCGAAGAAATCCATTTTGGGTCTGCCTGTCTCCTCGTTCTTGTTTTGTTTTGGGGGGATTGGGAATTTTAGGGTGTGCTTTATTTTAGAGTTTTTATTTTATTTTAATGAAACTTTACACTTTTAGGTTTTCATGTCTTTTTCAAATAAAATCATTTGGAATATAGAAAATTTAGTATAAATTTAGAGTGATGGTTTGGATATATTCATATGAACCATTGTCCTAGTTACACAAAATTCTATTATCAAATAAAACTAGACAGGATTTTAACTAGCACGGGACCAAATACATAAATCAAAAAAATTTATAAGCACTAAACTAACTCTGAATCCGGAGGAGGGCTGGGCCGGAGCTGGGTTGGCCCAGCCCTAGATCCGCCACTAGGGAAGTTCATTTCTAACTTGTAGAGGTAATAAGATAAAGGGTAATGAGTTGGTTACCAACTATGCTAGAAGCCTATTACTGATCATATTATGAAACTTACCAAAGTAATCATATTTTTCTGCTGGCATTTTAAGTAACATTTTTTTTTTGTATTTTCTTTCAAAACTCTAAGATTGAATTATACTATTATGATTTGTTATGTCATTATTGTATATTTGATATCGATTAACTAGTAAAATGTGAAAGGCTCGCTACACGTATTCAATTATGACAACATTAAAAAAAACAAATGAGAAATGGATCAAATGGTAAAAACTCATATAAAAGTTTAGAGTATGTTCTAACTAGGGCTGCAAATGAGCCAAATCGCTCGCGAGCAACTCGGCGTTCGAATCGGAAAAAAACTCGTTCGACACTCGGATCGTTAGTTAACAAATCGGCTCGCGAGCCGACTCGTTAGTAAACAAGTCAAGCTTGAGCTAGACCATGCTCAGCTTGATAAGCTCGTGAGCTAGCTAGCTTGACTCGGTGACTTTTTGAGCTAAGCTCACGAGCTGGCTTGTTTAGAGCTTGTAAAAGGATTAATTACTCTTCTGAACATGAACATTATCTTGTTAATACGGATGTGTATGGAAATTAGCTGTTATTTGTAGTTTCTAGTGTTCTTTTTATCATTTAAGTTCTTATGTGTACACATTTTTCAGCAAGAATGCTTTCAGATCGAGCTCATCTTGAGCAGAACTTGTACTCAGCTTGACAAGCTGTGTAAATAAGCATTTACCGAGCTCTATCGAGTCGAGTTCGAGTTGGATTATTTTTAATCGAGCCGAGCTCGAAATGGATTATCAAAATTCGAATTCGAGTTCGAGCTGAAAAATTTACAAACAAGCCGAGCTCAAGTTAAGCAAAAACTCGACTCGGCTCATTTGCAACCCTAGTTCTAACACTGTCATGTATCAAGTACCCATCTTTTACAGCTAAAATTCTATCAGAAATTTTATGATAACTTTTTTTTACTACCCTCACAACTGTGTAGCTGTGCCATACTGTTAATTTTTTGCCCACTATAATATAGGTAGATATAGGCACTAATGGAAAAGAAAACTCTATGTAGCAAATCAGTGGTGGAGAGGAGCTAACTAAATTGGGGTTATATTTATTTAGTACATTTTATAATAATTGAAGGGTAAAAAAAACTCTATGGTTCCACCGTCTAGATTGTCACCAATATAATTAACCAGTGATGGTTTCTAATGATTCATTCATAGTACGATACGATATCAAAATTAAGATAGTTAAAATGTGTGTGACCCACGTTAGCGCTCATACTATATATGTTGAAACTATTCGTCTTTTATTTCGAACTAAACTTATGAAGCCGACTACCTAGCTACTTACGCCATTCTATACCTACGGGAGAACACATTTTCTCTTTACCTCGTCACTCCCTACGTTACTGATTATTCTTTGATTAGATTGGAGTTGAGTCACCTCATTTTATTAATGCAAAAAAATTGGGGTGCCGGTTAAGCGCTATTGTTTCTAGTTTCTACCAAAAAAACTATAATTATGTAGTTAAAGTTTGGGTCGGAGTTCTTACCAAAAAAAAAAAAAAAAAAGAGTTTGGGTTCTGGTTGACAAGTATGTGGATGATATGATATAAAAGCAAAATTGGCTGCTATTACCCATCGCAGACACAAACCTTTTGTTATTAAATGGTATGATGTGATGGCTATATTTCCCCACAATAATGAAGAAAAGTAGTAATAATTGGAAATCTGACTAGAATATGAGTTGAGTTCCCTCACTTCCTTTCCTTCACCCTCTTGAGTGGGAAAGTGGGGAATCCCCCAACTGGCAAAATCAATAGTATATGTACTTCCTCCTCCTCCTCCTCCTTTTTCACAAGTCAGTAGTTTTTTCCAGATCCTCCCTTTCCTTTGCAGTTGAAATTAAAGTGAAAGCTCTTGTAAAAGCTTCGAGATAAATTTATAATTATGATCATTTGTTTGTATCTTTCAATCGGATGGCTAGATATCATGTCGTTCTTTTTCTCTCAATTGACCTCCTTAAATTAATTTTTCCGTTATACAACTTTAATTGATATGGCAGTCTATCTTCTAATAAAAAAAAATCCTCATATGAAATATTGAAGCAGTGTCTCAGTTTTTTTTATAAGAGTCTCTCAATCTCGTAATGCATTATCACTTTCAGAATTTTTCTCTTCCGCGTAACTAGACTAATATTCTTGATATTATTTTTCTACACTTTTCTCGTGACACTTTTCTCTATCAAAAGTCAATTCATTCAACGGAAAAACAAACACAAACACCAGCTGCTGGTATACATTTTACACGTCAGAAATTCACATATGAACACATTCAGTTGCATTTGATAAAAAGTAAAACGCCAGGATCTTTTACAAGGGTTCTTTTTTCCCCCTCTCAATTTCGTCCCACAAGAACAAGTACAATATTCTGAACTACTACATGATCCTCCTAACTACGAGTACGAGCTAGCTGAATAAAAAGGGGAAGGAAAGAAAAAACAACTGGAGAAGGGAACAGCCGGTAAAGGAAACTAAAGGGCGGAAATAAGAAGGCAACCTATTCGTTTTCTATACATAGCAAAGTCCGAGTCAGCTATGGTGGTGGTGGTGGCTACACATTAATAATTTATATAATAATAATAACCGAGGCCAAAACCAAATAGAATTTTGGTTCACTCGTCAGTCGATTTTCTTCTTCTCGAACTGGCCGAGCCTGTAATCAGCCAGCCTTGACTTGTAAGCCGATTTTTTGTAGTCGGCCCATGTGAACTCCACGTACCGGCTCTCCTCCCCTGCTTCCATCAAAGATCCCAGTGGTGCTATCCTCTCGCTCATCCTGGGCCCCGCAAAGTAAATCATCGACACCCTCGATTTCGTGGGCTCCGTCAATACTCTGTGCTTAACGCTCCTAAATCTTCCGTTAGTCATCACCTGTAGCGTCAAAGGTAACACAAATTTTACTATAAGCGTTTTATTACACGCGCGCGAGGTTGTGTACGTTGATATCGTTGGATCGAAGGGTGAATTAGTGTTTAATTACCTGGAGGGCGTCGCCGACATTGATGAAGAAGGAGGAGTGGTCAGGTGGGACAGAGACCCAAGTGCCATCCCGAAGACAGATTTGGAGGCCAGTTGTGTTGTTGGATCTCAGGACAGATATGATCTGCGGGTCGGTGTGCTCCCCGAACCCGATGAGGTTCTGACCGCTCAGGGGCTGAACCTCTGGGCAGGGAGGGTAGTGGTTCAACCGCAGGCACGAGTCGCTGTCCTCGCCCTTCACCAGCCGGCTCAGCGCATTTCTAGGCTCTATACCCAACCCCTCCGCTACCGCTTCCAGCACTTCCACCGTCATCGCCTTGACCGCCGCCACGTATTCCTCCACCGCAGTCCTATAACCCAACAAAAACGGGGGAAAAAAAAAAGACAAGTCCCAATTCAGTCACCAAGTCCAATTTCCGGACGGTTACACAAACAGACAAACGAGAGTTATTGTTGCATTTATTTTTAAAAATTGGTGTGTGCTCTGTTTTACCGGAAATTCCGACGGCTGTCGAAAAAGGCGCCGGCGCCGGCGGCGGGTTTGTGGGAGTGAAGGAGGAGGTACTCAATCCAGCCGATGTCGCCATTGGGTCCGATTCTCTTGTTGCCGTAGCCGAAAGGGTCGGGAGGGCCGGCGGCGTCTTTCTGGGATTGAGGGAGGCTGAAGAATTCAATGGCGAGGGACTCGAGCCGGTTGATTGTCGCCAATGGGATGCCGTGGTTGACCAGCTTGAAGAATCCGAACTCCTGGCACGCCCTTGTAATCAGGGCCTTAGCGTTCGGGTCGGCGAAATCGACCACCGGGATTCCGGCGAACAGCCCCGCCGTGGGTTTGCATGTCTTGATTGAGGAGAAATGGTCTAATGCTGGACGAGACAGGACCACCATGTCTCTGAATTTCGGAGAAATGAAAAAACAGAGTATTGAAACAGAGCAGGGGGAGAGAAAAACAGAGTAAGGGAAATATCAGGGGAAGGGAGAGAGAGAGAGTTTTGTGGTAACTGCCTATGGGAGGGAGGAGGGAGGCGAATGGGTTTGGCAGAGATATAAATAGGGCGGGAGGGAGAGGGAGTGGGAGGATGGTGGTGGTGGTGATGACGTGGACAATGGAGGGAAGTTTATCTCCATGGGAAGGGAGAGAGTGAAGCAGAGAGGACGTTGGGTAGCTATAAAGACGCGCCATCTGGCATTGCTGCGTCTGCTTGGCATTTATGCCTCGTCACAGAGACATATGTTTCTGACCGGGAATTCGTGTCTTCCTTTTTCTTCTTTTACGCATAATTTGTTTCCATGTATACGGAGGGAATATACGGTACCAAAATTTCGAATGAATTATTTACTACCTTTGCCTACTTTAATATGATTTTTTTTTTGTTTATTGCAGATTGCATTCATACTTGACATGAAAATGCTAATCGAATTTCGAAATGTGAAATTTTACAATCCTATATAGTATTGGTGCTATAGTGATTTGCATTTATGGTACAACTTAAAATTGTACATTTATGTTATGATACAACTTCAGATTGTACCTCTACTTTTTTTACAAATTCTTTTATGGTACAACTTGAACTTGTACTTTTATGTGATGGTACAATTTCAAGTTGTAAAGTTGTACCGTAACATAATATTACAAATTGCTTTATGGTACAACATAAACTTATACATTTAATATTATGGTACAACTTTAAGTTGTACATTAAAGCACCAATACTATATAGCATAGTAGAAGTGCTCTTTTGAAAGAATGGGTAACCGAATTTGTTCCTTGAACCAAATTAATTTACCCGATAACAAAGTATTAAATTGTATATTTATTACCCGGAATAAGTCAATTTTCTCATGCTTGAAAAAAATTCATTTTTCACTAGTCATTAACTTTAAATCTCGTTCTATTCTTAGTCACTCGTTTTTCAATTTCGTTAAGCTTGTCCTACGTGATTTTTAACTGTTAAATAGATGATATGGCTATTAAAAATAATTATTTACAAGCAAAATATTTTGGACCACATGTATCAATATCTTACAACTACAATATATCCATACCACCATATTAAAAAAATTGTATCACTATGATACACCAAATATAACCACTTCTCATATTAACATTAAACTATCTCATTCATTTTAAGTTGAATTTCAAACTTATGGGTTATCCATGGGAAATTTTCTCTTCCAAAAACCGAACCATCATTTCTTCCAAGAAGACTTAGGGGTTGTTTGGATGTGGGAATTTGTCTAAATTTCCATGTTTATAAAAACTAAGGAATTGACTTGTGTAAATTGAACAAAATTCTACGTTTAGATAGGATTTAGTTTTGTGAGAATTGATGGTGTGGAATTTGGTAAAATACAAAAATACCTTCTTTTTTATATACATACCTCTCCTAAAGGTTGTTGTGTTCTACTAACTACTAATTGCTGCTAACGTAAGCATAGTTAGTAAAATATCGTACGGAAAAGTTACATATAAAATATGTACGAGTATTTTACTTCGGCTCTAAACTAATGTTATGTTTAATATTACGTTAATAGCCATAAATATATCAACTTAATTCTTTTAATAATAAATACATATATAAATAATAGTAAAGTTAACAATTTAATTCATTAAATACGTACATTAAACGTGTTATACGGGTTTTATACGTGTTTAGACGAATTCAATGATGAGAAGCAGGAAAATCGACGGTGAATGAGATAATTAAGAGAATCCAAAATTAAGAAATCGACGACGGATTAGAGGAGATATACGAAGATGAGGGGAGATGAAGAAGATGAGGCGCCATTGATGAATAAAGAAGAAGGGGCTACTCTTGTAAATAATAGTTTGGAGAAATCGGAGAACGAGTAAGGAAGAAAGGAGAGTAAGGACATGAATTCCACAAGTATACGATTCCAATTTTTTAATACTTTATCTCCTTCTTTCTCTCTCTCTCTCTCTCTCTCTCTCTCTCTCTTTCTCTTTGACTGCTCGATTCTTCGCCTCCGATGGCCACCGTCGCTGACGGAGCCTCACCGGGCGCCGTGGGCGGTGGTAGGTCCTAGGTTTCATTGTTTAATGTGGCAGAAGAGAATCGCTTGGAGTACTTTGAACCAAAATGGTGAATGGCTAACTTCGAATCCCTAAATCGGTCATTGAGGAAGGGGCAAAGAAGTGGGAACACAGTTTAGTAGGGCAGTTCTTTATGGCGACTCCTCCGATTTCAGCTATTCGATATTGGGCAAACTGAATTTGGGGGCGCGATGGCGAGGTTAAGGTGTCTATGAAGATCATCTCGTGCTTTTCCAATTCCCGTATGAGTGTGTGTGTGTCGATGGGTTTTTGAGGGGGGATGCTTGGCATTTTAAGGAGAAGATTGTGTGTCTGAGGCGCTGGGTTCCGGTAATCAAAACGCTTGAGATTGACAACTCGGTGGTTCCAGTATGGGTTGTTCTTACAGGATTACCAACTGAATTGGTTTTGCGAGAAGGATTGCAAGTACGGTGGGTAACCCTTTGTGTATGGATCACTTGACTACGCATAATGAGCGAGTGGGACGAGCGAAGATTTGTGTTGAAGTAAGTGCGAAGAAGGCTAGAATAGATAGAGTCAGTGTAACCCCGGATGGAATGGAGGATATATTTGTTGGGGTGGAGTACTATGGATTACCCAGATGTTGTGACAAGTGCAAGGTGTTTGGGCATGACTGCTCTTTACCACCAGTAGGGGTGCAAACCAAACAAGTCTGGCGAGGGAAGAAAACTCAGGTTTCCAATCCAGTTGGGGTGGAGAAGGATCTGGTGGTGCAGGATGCTATAGTGGAAAAGGTTGATAAAGGCAAAGATGTTGTGATTGATACTACTCCTCTAGTAACACCGAGGGCCTTACCATCTCAAGAGTTTAACAAGGTTATCAATGGGGTGAAGCCCAAACCAAAGGTAACTACTCTAGTACTTCATTCGAATGCTTTTGATGTGTTATGTGGAAATAAGACAGTCAAGTTGCATCCTCCACCAGTTAAGAAAGCAAGCAGGGAGGGGGCTTCGTAGTCAAGGTGGCAGCTCCTCATAGATGAATGTCTTAATATGGAACGCCAGGGACTTTAATATCCCCGGGAACCACGAAAAGGTGCTTCATTATCTACGTGTGAATAAAGTAGTTTGTTTGCTTTGTTGGAAACTAGAATACAGAAGGTTAAGAAGATAGAGGAAATAAAACTAAAATTTATAGGCTATTAGTTTGCTGATAATTACATTAAGCACAAGCTGGGTAGGATTTGGATTGGGTGAATGATGAGGTGGTGCCGAAGGTTCTAGCGACTGAAGAAGATTATATTCATACTATGGTTTCCTTGCCAAACAAGAATAAATATTTCTTTACTACTGTGTACGGTTCAAATGAGGAAGCAGGTAGACTTCGTACTTACCAAAGATTAAGCAAACGGAAAGTTCAGGGCTTCCCCTGGATCATTGGGGGGGGGGGGGGGGGGGGGGGGGGACTTTAATTTGATCTTGAATCCTAATGAAGTGTCAATCTCCTCTAGTATGACTAAGTTCAGAGACTGGGTAAGACAGATGGAGATCATTGATCATTCAACAACTGGACCTCTTTTTTACTTGGGCAAATCATTAGCAGGATAACCCTATTGCAAGGAAATTAGACATGGTAATGGTAAATGTGGACTGGTTAGCTAGCTTTCCAGAGAGTGTTTTGGAGTTCTTAGCTCCGGATTTCTCGGATCATTGTGGCATTTTGCTCACACCGAGACTTCCAACAAAGAAATTCCCTAAGCCTTTTCGTTTTTATTATATGTGGACTCAACATTCTTCCTTCTCTACAATCATTGATGAGTGTTGGAGTACTGCAGTTTCTGGATCTGGACTCTTTGGTGTCAAACAAATGTTGTATTTACTCAAAAATTAGTTGAGAAAGCTCAACGGGGAGGAGTGCTGGGATATTTCTGAGAGAGTTAAGAAAAAAGAAGTGGAGATGAAGACGAAACAGGTCCAAGCTCTTTAAGATTCTAGTTCACAATTGTTATCCGAAGTCAAGGAACTTACTAAGGAATACTTACAACTAAGGAAGGCAGAGGAATCTTTCTTCAGGCAGAGGTCTCGCATCCAGTGGCTTTCTCTGGGGGATTATAATTCCTCTTTTTTTTCACAACTATGCTAGAATCCATACAGCAGGAAAGCATATTAGAAAGCTCATAGCTAATAATGGAGAAGTTTTGACTAATGTGCAAGCTATAGCTGATGAAGCTGTTAACTTCTATAAACAACTATTTGGAGTTGTCAATAAGGATGTTCTGGTGGATGAAACTCTTATAGACATTTTATTATTGGGAAGACTCTCGGAGGCTGAACATCAACTTCTCTATGTAGTTGTCTCTGCTTCTGAAATAACAAATGCCCTCTTTGAGATGAACCCAACAAAGGCCCTGGGCCCTGATGGCTGGACAACTAGCTTTTACCAAAATGCTGGGGGAGGATCAGTCCTGACATTATTATAGGAGTGCAACAGTTCTTCTCAGATTTTAATCTCCCAAATGGTATGAATTCGGCTTTTTTAACCTTGGTTCCTAAGTTTCCAAATGCATGTCAATTAGGCTCTTGTAGACCTATTGCTTGCATCAACGTGATTTACAAAATAATAGCAAAGGTCTTAGCAAATTGGTTAAAGCTTGTTCTTCCCTCTGTCATCAGCAGAAACAAGTCAGCCTTCATTCAAGGGCGTAGCATCACTAAAAATATATTGATGGCTCGGGAGATTGTCCATAACTATAATAGAAAGAATATTTCATCCAGGTGTGCTGTGAAAGTGGATTTGAAGAAAGCTTTTGACTGTAATCATTGGGATTACCTGCATTGTGTTATGACTAAAATGGGATTCCCTAATACATTTCTGAAATGGATTGAAGTCTGTCTTAGCTCTGCTTTCTTTAGCATTTCAATTCACGGTAGCTTGTTTGGGTTCTTTAAGGCTGCCAAGGGAGTTAGGCAGGGGGATCCTCTATCCCCTTACCTTTTTACAATCGCAATGGAACCACTTACAGGTTTGCTTAATAGGGAAGCCGTGTCAGGGCAGATTCCTTTTCATCCTCAATGTAAAAAGTTAGGTCTTACTCACTTATCTTTTGAGGATGATCGCTTGATATTTTCTGAGGGATCAGCTTTTGCTTTGAATGGAGTGAGTGGGATTCTTAATAGCTTTTATAGGCTCTCTAGATTACAATGAAACCCTGAAAAATGCGAAGTATTTTTTGGGGGCTATGCTCATCAGTTTAAAGACAATGCCTTAAGGATTTCTGGTTTCAAGGAGGGGACTCTTCCAGTTAGATATCTTGGTCTCCCACTGATTGCTGGTAAACTGTATAGTAGAGAATGTGATGTTTTGATTGATAAAACCACAGGCAGAATCAGAAGCTTGAGGGAAAATAAGTTGTCCTATGCTGGAAAGCTATAGTTGATTGAATATGTTCTTTACTCATTCATTACTGGATGGCTATATTCCTTATCCCAAAGAAGGTTCTGAAGGATGTTTAGAAGATTTGCTCTGATCTTATTTGGCATGGAGATAAGTCAGGTAGAGCAAAGGTTGCTTGGGATGTTCTATCATATCCAAAGAAGGAAGGTGGGCTAGGATTGAAAGATCTGGTGTCTTGGAATGTGGCTGCTCTTGCTAGACTCATTTTGCTGCTTCTACTTCAAGGAGGGAGCTTCTGGGTTGCTTGGATTAACATCCATAGACTCAGGGGAGTCTCCATCTGAGAGGCAAGGATCACTTCTTCAGGGTCCTGGATTTGGAAACAAATCTTGAAGATCCGCCCTTGATTGAGGTATAGACTGGAGGTTAGTGGAGAAAATGGACTACTTTTCTATTTCAACTATATGGGAAACAATTAGAAAGAAATAGAGTCGAGTGGCATGTTGGAAGCTTATTTGGAACAAGTTTTGATAAGCTCCAGACCCACGAGCTTCTAATCCAATCGTGCAATTCCTCAAGAACTTCAGCGTGTAAATTGAAAACGAACAGATCAAAGAAAGAACAGGGTAAAACGAACATGGAAAGTGAAACTTCAACACCGAGTTTCGGGGAAGAGGCTCGATCCAACGATGGTTCAACTCGTCCATGATTGATGTGGTGAATCAATCGATGCTAAGCTCGCTCGTTGATGGACTTGAATCCATGCAACAAGGACAAATTAAAGAGCTTGAAAGACTCAATGAACTAGGGTTCTTATTAATTAAAAATTGAGGATTAAATAGCTAACTAGTCCTAGGGCATCTAGAATTCCTGATTACAATTCAAACATGAAAAGCTAAGCTAAAACAAACAAGGAATACGAATCCAAATCAAACAAGGAAAGTAATTCTGCCTTCGTCTCCAATCAGCCCTCGCTACCGACTTTGGGCTCATGATCTTCGACTTCCAAATACGCCAACAATCATCCAATGCCTCTCCGTTGTAGATGAAAATGCGTTCTTTCATGTAGCAAGAAGCTCCATACTCGAATCATCACCATCTTCCTAGAATGAAGCTTCAAAGTAGCTTTGTTGAACACGGTTTGACACTTGAACAATTTCAGACAGTTTTCCAGTGTTGAGCAAGCACTTTGGCGAGCTTGGAAAACGCCTTTCCAAGCTTCCCCTCGAGCTCCCAGCCACTCCAATTTGTATAGAAGATTCTCAGGTTCAAATCCATACCTTAATCTCCCATTTCTATCATTCCAATTGGCCTCACCAAGCTTCCAAAGTACCCTAGTCGAGCACGTCAAATGCCTTGGCCAAAATTCCAATTTGTGCACAATGGTTGTGTTAGCTAGTTGAACAAGGAATTTTGGCTTGGAAATGACGTAAACCAGGGCTGTATCAGGCTCCCCCTCTTCAAGAAGCTTTATCCTCAAAGCTGGTGCCTTCCGCTTCTTAAATGCATCACAAAACTGCTCCCAAATAGGGTCGAAAGAAGGTTGCTTAGCCACCACGCCTATCATAAAATTGATACCTTCAAGCTCGAATCCACCTTGTACCGACGTTGTCATAGTCTTCCGAGGTGCACCAGCTTCTCGAAAAGGACCAAAGGATGGGTAAAAATTGAGATTTGGTGCATTTAAAAACCCCCGACCATAAATTTCCAGATTCTGGCGGTTTTAAGATTTCCGGCGAGGTTGTTGAGATTGGGGCTTTTTTCCTCACTCCATTCTGTTCCAATTCACCACTTCCAGAAGATTTGCCTCGTCTCCAGGGTTCGATTCCAACCTCTTTCGTGCCTCGAAATCGCCCAAGTCGCTCCAATTTGAAGGCCACAAACTTCATGCCACTGGGAAGTTAGAAATTCCCAGTTGCCGGCGAACTAAACCCAGAATCCGGCAACCCCGAGATGAGATTGGGCATTTCCGACACCGTCAAGGAAAATTGATCATCCCAGAAGCTTCCTGATAGACCGTTAATTACACATGTTTTTACCCCTGTTCTTACACCGTTTGAGATGTGATTTCTCGTGGTTTAGACCGATTTCACGCTAGGTTGTGCTTGTTTGTGATGTTTCAGGTCCTAGTACGTGAATGAAGGCTTAGGAGCGAGTCTGGGGGCGATTGGACGAAGAACGGACGAATGGCGAGGTTTTTGGGGAGCTGCACGGGCAGACCAGGGAGGCTGCACGGCCGTGCACGTGAGCAATATGGCCGTGCGCCTTATGCCGAGGACACGCACGGGCAACCCCTGAAGCTCGCACGGCCGTGCACCCTGGCCGTGCGAGAGGGCTGAAGTTCGACTAAATGACACGCTGCGTTTTGAGTTGCACGGCCAGAATGGTGATATGCACGACCGTGCACCCTGGCCGTGCGAGTCGGGATTTCCTGGTTTTAAGCCAAATTCCGAGCCAAAGAAGAGGAGAGCTGGGTTTTGGATCCCAAACACCCAAGGGACGAACCCTAGAGAGAGAGGGCGATTTGAGGGCATTCTTGGAGTAGAGAAGGAGGATTTCTTCGCCTTGGAAGCTCGAGGAACAAGCCCGGACTTGAAGACTGATCATCTGAAGATTCTTACTGCAGTCTCTCTCTTCTCTATGGAGTAACTTCCCTTCACTTAGGTTTTGAGGAACCCTAGCTATGTTTGTTTGATTGGATGATTGTATGAGTACTCTGACTTGATAATCTTGAGTTCATATTCAATCTATGCATGTTTTCATGATTCAATTCTGCTTTAGTCGAGATTATTGATTCTGCTTTGATTATATGAGAGGGAATACCTGATTAGGTCAATAGAGCACCATAGATTGATAGTAGTGGATCGATTGGTTTAGTCGAGGGTTGATTCACTGCTTTGTATCGATTGAGAACCCCTTTCGATAGAGGGAGTCTAGTTCAGAACACCTTGATCAGTTGTTCTAGAGAAGGATACGTCCCTCTAGGCAATTGACTCAAGAGGGCCTTGTTCCTTTAGTCGAGACTCAAGGTCTAGTCAAGGATTCTCCGCATTGTGAATGAAAGTGAAACAGGTTAGAGATCATCAATCGTTAATCTGGCTAGTGGCTAGGGGGAATCATACCTAAGTGAGTTCCCAACCTGTAATTAGATTAACTTTAACTGTAGTTTGCTAGAGTAGTTTTAGTTCTTTTATCTTAATCTGGTTTGCTAAATAATAAACTGAAGCTGAGTAATAGTAACTCTAGAGACCCGTGGATTCGATATTTATCACTTGAGCCACTATACTGCAGTCCCTTCCATTGGTTACACTTGGCCATTGTTAGGAGTTGTGTCGTAGCGAGTCAAGTTTTTAGCGCCGTTGCCGGGGACTTTCTAGAGTATTAGGAAAGGCAGAAGTTTGTTACTTTAGCGTTTTTCGTTTCTTTTCTTTTCCACCCTTGCTTTTCACTTGGGTGTTTTTGTTTTTGTTGGTGCAGATCTGAATCATGGATCCTAATGGCTTCTCCAATCATTGGGGGTATCCACCGCCATCTGGGTGGTATTACCCCGAGACTCCGTGGAGCAATCAAGGCGGAGAAGACTATGGATTCGGGTTCCAGTACCAACCCCCTTACTACGGAGAACAACCGGACCCCTGGGCATATCAAGAACAACCTCATTATCAAGAAGAATTTCTCCCACAACCAGAAGGGCCATCGGCACTGGAGTTACTCATGGAGCAGTATGCTCGAGACTGTGAGAGAACATGCTCCAGGATGGATCAGTGTGTCCAGGCCTGTCGTGAAACAGAGGGGATCCTCCTGAGCCTTAAGAAGAGCGTCGATGATCTTGAGCGATCTTGGGCACAGCCTGCTCCAGATCACCCTTCTGCTACCATACAAGAAGAGGAGGAGGAGGAAGAAGGCTACAAGGACATTGTGGAGCACACAGAAGTTGTCACGGAGAGCTCCCGTGATGGTCATGATCAGGAATGTCCTGTCGTAGCCGACCACGCCTTCCCACACCCCAAACTGAGCTTTGAAGAGGCGGGCATGAGTGAGGAGATGCAAGAAGATCTCATGAAAGAAATTGCTTGGCAACTTGCTCTCCAATTCGTGCTAGAAGAAGAAGAGCAAGAAAGGGTGCAGAAAGAAGTTGTGGAGGATGGCGAAAGTGAAGCTGGAGAAGTTCTTGATCATTTCCCAGGGGTGATACCACATGAAGAAGGAAGGGAGGTTAAAGAAGCAATTGGCGTCCAGGCTAAGGATGAAGTTGAGGTGGAAGAGGCCTGCACCGGCCATGAGTTACATGTGATATCTCCACCAAACTTCGAGGAACTGCTTAGCAAGGACCCATTTGCAGTGTCTCTTTGCCAGACCAAGGCCACCTCGACATCGGTCCCTCTTGGTGGACGCGATGGTGGCCAATCGATGCTGTCTTATCTAGTTTGGGGCAATGAGACGAGAGAAGAGAAGAAGAGGTCTCGAGGGTGGAGACTTCATCTGCATCAAGTACATGAGCCTTCATCACCTGCCACATCACATGCTCATGACTTGAGACTCCACCTCATCGACGAGAACCTCAACTTCAAGGAAGTTCTCTCATGGACCGAAACTTAGGAGCCATCGTCCGGCTCACGACGTGAAAGAAGCGCTTGTTGGGAGGCAACCCAACCAGTCGGTTTGCATCTCTTTCTCTATTTCTCCTCGGTTGAGTCAGTTTTGTTATTTGATTTTAGAGTCAATAACTCAACCTTTGTGAGATTTTGTGTGGTGTTTGTGTTCTGATTACTCTCTCTTTCTGGAATGCACCGCCTGACCCGTACATCATCATTCACCCTTGATCTGGTAACTTCGTTCTACCCTCCTTATCTTTCCTCCATTGAGGACAATGTCGTGCTTAAGTGTGGGGGGATGTTCGATTATGTATGCGGGTGAATGTTTGGCTGTTTGTGTGCTTGGAGCCTAGTCCACTGTCCAAATTTTTAAATTTGAGGGCTCCAAGTACGTGTTCCATGCAATTGCCTGCTCAGTATGCTTTGAATTGACAGTCTTTACAGTAATATGCAACCTAGGGAGGTAGTGTAGCACTATGGAGGATGTTGATGCATTTAAGAAGTCTCATTTCTTCTTCATATAAAGTTGGTTGATTGAGTGAATTAGTGATCTTAGGACCCTTGAATTGTGTGGTGTTGTGGATTTTCTACCGGTCATGGACTCTTGTATCATGTTTTGAAAATAACAGGTGCTCGAAAATGTGCTTCAAAATAAACGTCTCCCGTGCGAATAGGGCGAAAGTGTGTAAGGGGAGACGGGAATTCGTTCCCAATTTCCACCTACTACCTCCAGCCCCCTTACATGTCTTTCCCCCGCACGAGGCTCGAGACATCCGCTCCTGGCATGGCCGGTAAGAGCAGGTTGGGACCCTTGAAAAAGAAAAGAAAAGAAAAATATCAGAAAACAAGCAAAACAGGAAAAAAAAGGGGTCTCAACCATCTTCAAGAAGAAAATAGTGCACCTTGAAAAATGTGAGTCCATGATCCTTTGTTTTTGAGAATCTCTTCATCCACAATTCATTTGTCCTCTGTTCACTATTTGCCATGATGCCGACTCGCCGAAGAAGTTATGAGATGACTTGTGCGTCGGTTGACCTCGTAAGCTGCTAAATGATCTAGGAAGTCCTCTACCTACGATCTGGGTTGTTTGTTGCTATAGAGGTCTGGAGAGTTGCATTGGTTTGAGTTAGGTTTGCTTGGGGACAAGCAAACGGTTAAGTGTGGGGGCGTTTGATAGACCGTTAATTACACAGGTTTTTACCCCTGTTCTTACATCGTTTGAGATGTGATTTCTCATGGTTTAGACCGATTTCACGCTAGGTTGTGCTTGTTTGTGATGTTTCAGGTCCTAGTACGTGAATGAAGGCTTAGGAGCGAGTCTGGGGGCGATTGGACGAAGAACGGACGAATGGCGAGGTTTTTGGGGAGCTGCACGGGCAGACCAGGGAGGCTGCACGGCCGTGCACGTGAGCAATATGGCCGTGCGCCTTATGCCGAGGACACGCACGGGCAACCCCTGAAGCTCGCACGGCCGTGCACCCTGGCCGTGCGAGAGGGCTGAAGTTCGACTAAATGACACGCTGCGTTTTGAGTTGCACGGCCAGAATGGTGATATGCACGGCCGTGCACCCTGGCCGTGCGAGTCGGGATTTCCTGGTTTTAAGCCAAATTCCGAGCCAAAGAAGAGGAGAGCTGGGTTTTGGATCCCAAACACCCAAGGGACGAACCCTAGAGAGAGAGGGCGATTTGAGGGCATTCTTGGAGTAGAGAAGGAGGATTTCTTCGCCTTGGAAGCTCGAGGAACAAGCCCGGACTTGAAGACTGATCATCTGAAGATTCTTACTGCAGTCTCTCTCTTCTCTATGGAGTAACTTCCCTTCACTTAGGTTTTGAGGAACCCTAGCTATGTTTGTTTGATTGGATGATTGTATGAGTACTCTGACTTGATAATCTTGAGTTCATATTCAATCTATGCATGTTTTCATGATTCAATTCTGCTTTAGTCGAGATTATTGATTCTGCTTTGATTCTATGAGAGGGAATACCTGATTAGGACAATAGAGCACCATAGATTGATAGTAGTGGATCGATTGCTTTAGTCGAGGGTTGATTCACTGCTTTGTATCAATTGAGAACCCCTTTCGATAGAGGGAGTCTAGTTCAGAACGCCTTGATCAGTTGTTCTAGAGAAGGATACGTCCCTCTAGGCAATTGACTCAAGAGGGCCTTGTTCCTTTAGTCGAGACTCAAGGTCTAGTCAAGGATTCTCCGCATTGTGAATGAAAGTGAAACAGGTTAGAGATCATCAATCGTTAATCTGGCTAGTGGCTAGGGGGAATCATACCTAAGTGAGTTCCCAACCTGTAATTATATTAACTTTAACTGTAGTTTGCTAGAGTAGTTTTAGTTCTTTTATCTTAATCTGGTTTGCTAAATAATAAACTGAAGCTGAGTAATAGTAACTCTAGAGACCCGTGGATTCGATATTTATCACTTGAGCCACTATACTGCAGTCCCTTCCATTGGTTACACTTGGCCATTGTTAGGAGTTGTGTCGTAGCGAGTCACTTCCTTGGACCCTTCCGAACCTTCCCATGTTCTTCATCTCGGTCGGATCACCCTTCATCATCCCAACAGACTCCCACTTCTTGGCCTCGCCTTTCCTCTTATTTTGAACCGAAATTGGTGAAATGGGGGTTTTCAATTCACCATGTTTTGATCCCAATTGACGATTACCAAACATTGCCAATGTCCCAACCAACGTGTCGACGTTGGTCGCTTGCCCCGACTTGGCCCCGAGGCTCCCACCTGATTCACTCTCTCTCCTTCCCTGTTCGGCCGTCAAAGAGCAGAGTTGCCAACGTTGTTGCAACTGTTGAAGATGGCCCCATTTTAAGGCAGTAAACATGAATCTCCCCACCATCAGCCCTGTCCCAGCACGCCCCAGAGGCTTCGAGCTACTAGACACGTCCTCATTTTTGCACCGATTTGCCGCCATTTGCTGCTGATTGGCATGAACCTCAGCCGGTGTTAGTGGTTTAAGCAAAAACTTGTGCTCTCCTTGCCTGAATCGATAACAATTGGTTCTTCCGCCGTGAACAGCTCCTTGATCATACTGCCATGGTCGCCCTAGTAGTAGGTGAGTGGCTTGCATAGGAGCTACGTCACACCAAATCCCATCCTCATAATGGCCGATTTTAAACCGTACTTTGGCATGTTTGTTCACCTTGACAGTGCCATATTCATTTAGCCAATGAAGGCTATAAGGTTTAGGGTGTCTGATCGTACTTAACCCAAGCCTTTTGACAGCATCTAAGCTCACAACATTCTTACAGCTACCTCCATCGATCACGACGGACAGTAGCTTACCCTCAATCGTACAACGAGCATGGAAGAAGTTGTCTCGCTGTTCTTCGCCAGCCGAGAGTCGAGAGTAAGGACTCGACGATTGACCCCGAGCAGCTTGCCCGAAGGATGGATTCTACTTCTATTGACTCGTCAACATCAGAATCAGACTCACCATGTTCGTCTCTGTCCTTCTCTTCCTCATCATTAGATACGTACTCACCATCCCGAAGCATCAAAGCTTTCTTGTTCGGACATTGATTGGCCTTGTGTCCTCTGCCAAAACACTTACAGCATTGAATACTGTTCGATGAGCCTCCTGGTTTCTCGTGATTCACCAGGGTAGTAGTGAGGGGTACAGATTTGTTTCCTTCTATCTGTGTCTGCTCGGGATTAGCTACAGGGGTGGGTTCTGAAACAGGCTTTGAGTATCGTCGTCCCGCATTGGTTTGTTGTTGTCGTTCCACCTTAATCGCTAGGTGTACAACCTCTTCCAACTCGACGAAGGGTCGTAGCTCGACTTTTGACAAAATTTCACGATTCAGGCCATGAAGAAACCTGGCAACGGTGGCTTCTTTGTCTTACCGGATTTCAGCTTGCATCATAATAAGCTCTAATTCTCGAAAATATTCATCAACGGACTTGGACCCCTGTCATAATTGATGCAATGCTTCGTGCAGGTCGCGCTGGTAGTATCCCGACACGAACCTTTCGCGCAGCAGACCCCTTAGCTTTGTCCATGTTGTGATTTCAGGTTCTAAATTCGTCCGACGGCGCAGCTAGGTCTACTCCCACCATTATGCGACGTAGTAGGTGAATTCATACGTCGAAAATAGCACCTTCTGAATTTCACTATAATCTCCACATTGAAAAAACATCACCTTTCTTTCCCAGTCCAGATATGCAGAGGCGTTGTTCGTGCCAAAAAATGATGGCACTTGTAGCTTGATGCCCCTTAGATCAGCAACGTTGTTCCCTTGCCCTGCGTCTGGTGGTCGAAACTCAATATTGGCTTGAATTTGCTGCTGTTGAGGCATTCAAACTTCCCCTGCGACATCCCTTGGATGAACAGGGGCGTTCACCGTTGTCCTTAGTTCGGCCAATTGCCGATTCAAGTTCTCGAATTGAGCTTGTATCACATGATTTTGCTGCGCCAGAATGGTGTGAAGCAACTCCGCAATGTTGGCCTGCTCCTCCATGGTTGGGTCGTCGGCAATCGGAGCCTCGGTCGGGGTTGCGGACTCCTTCTTCTTCCCCGGTTCTGTTAGCAAAACAAAAGCAGGGTCACAATCCACTAGACCCTTCGACCTGGTCCACCTTGTTGTACCGGCGCCGCCTTCCGTCGACGACATCGTGACACGCCGCTGAGTAGAACCGGGCTCCGATTAACACTTGATAAGCTCCAGACCCACAAGCTTCTAATCCAATGGTGCAATTCCTCAAGAACTTCAGCGTGTGAGTTGAAAACGAACAGATCAAAGAAAAAATAGGGTAAAACGGACGTGGAAAGTGCAACTTCAACACCGAGTTCCGGGGGAGAGGCTCCATCGAACGATGGTGCAACTTGTCCATGATTGATATGGTGAATCAATCGATGCTGAGCTCGCTCGTTGATGGACTTGAATCCACGGAACAAGGGCATATCAAAGATCTTGAAAGACTCAATGAACTAGGGTTCTTATTAACTTTAAAACTGAGCACGTACAAAGCAATTGTCAAGGATTAAATAGCTAACTAGTCCTAGGGCATCTAGACTTCCTGATTATAACTAAAACGTGAAAAGCTAAGCTAAAAAAAAACAAGGAATACGAATCCAAATCAAGCAAGGAAAGTAATTCTGCCTTCTCCAAGTCTCCAATCAGCCCTCGCTATCGACTTTGGGGCTCTTGAACTTCGACTTCCAAGTACGCCAACAATCACCCAATGCCTCTCCGTTGTAGATGAAAATGCGTACATTCATGTAGCATGAAGCTCCATACTCGAATCATCACCATCTTCCTAGAATGAAGCTTCAAAGTAGCTCTGGTGAACACGGTTTGACAGTTAGACAATTTCGGACAGTTTCCTAGTGTTGAGCAAGCACTTTGCCGAGCTTGGAAAACGCCTTTTCAAGCTTCCCCTCGAGCTTCCAGCCACTCCAATTTGTATAGAAGATTCCCAGGTTCAAATCCATACCTTAATCTCCCATTTACCATCCCAATCGGCCTCACCAAGCTTTCAAAGTACCCTAGTCGAGCACGTCAAATGCCTTGGCCAAAATTCCAGTTTGTGCACAATGGTTGCATTAGCTAGTTGAACAAGGGATTTTGGCTTGGAAATGAAGTAAACCAGGGTTGTATCAAGTTTGTTCTACCATGTAACCAAGTTATTGCTTGGCTTATTATCCAGGACAGAATTAATACTAGAGACAAACAAAAAAGCTGGGGCGTTACTCAGGATAGCTCATGTGTTCTATGTGAAGATTCAGAGGAGAGCATGGTTCATTTATTCTGTCAATGCCATTACACACTGGACTTTACTGCTGCAGTGCTGAAACATCCAGTTGCTACTCCTAATGACTGGAATGCCTTGCTTGATGTTATGTGCTATAGAGTGAGAGCATAGGGTAGTTGTGGTTTGGTTGAATCAACCATTTGGAGCTGGTGTCTTTGTTTTGTATGGAAGGAACGGTGTAGGAGGGTGTTTGGAGAGCAGGCGAGGAGTTATATGCTGCTGGCAGAGCTGTTGAGAGAGGAGATTCATCTATATGCTTGCAGCAACTTAGAATTCCACTCTCAAATCCTGAAAACTGCTAGATGTAGGCTTTGTCTAGTGTAGTGGTTTTTTTGTTTGTTTTCCACTCATTCTGAGATGGCTGTAAAGGCTGTTGCCTTTTGTATTTAACTCTTGTGCGTTTTCTCCAAGAGGTGCCTCATGGTAAAGTTCTAATTACCGGGGGGGAAAAAAGAGAAGGACATAGAGACACATTTGGAAATAGAAGGAAGAAAATGTGGTAATGTCAAATTACTAGGGGGAGGTGTAGTATTCTCAATTACAATAAATGTGGTAATTGAAGCCAATTTCCATGGTCCAATTCCCATACCCTTTTTGCTCTCCCAAACGTGGGGTTTTAACCCAATTACTGCATTATGTGGTAATTGAGTCCAATTACTGCTTTACATTTCCACATCCAAATGACCCCTTAACGAAGTGGATCCTTCACTGTGTGTCGGGGCACAATACCATTATAGATATTCCTGTATTTGCAGGTACCTGTTAGCTACCATGGAGAAACTACGATAATCACAAGTTCAAAGACAAGCTTGAGATGATTGCAGAGCTCCAGTTTCACTCAAAGCAGCTCATGCAACAAACAATCATTGCCTTTCAGTAGGAAGTAGGAATGCGACATATTTGGTGAGGGGAGAGCTCGAAAACATCAACTAGTGGTTGTACACCACCAAAGAACAGTTGGACATGCCTAAATGCTGACGAGTTAGTCTTTCGCTCTCCTTCTAGCACGACGGCGAGCGACATCATAGGGGAGACTATTGTGACTTTATCAAAGCTTACTCTGTTAATCTTTTTTTTTTAGGAGGTAGGTAACATAACCCGTGTAGAGTTGGTTGGAAATGTGCATGGTCTGAGGATTGTCTGAGATAGGGCTGCAAATGAGCCAATCTGCTTGCGAGCAACTCGGCATTCGAATCGGAAAAACTCGTTCGACACTCGACTCGTTGTTTGACAAGCCAGCTCGCGAGCCATCTCGTTAGTAAACAAGCCAAGCTTGAGCTAGGCCATGCTCGGCTTGATAAACTCGTGAGCTAGCTTGACTCGGAGGATTAATTACTCTTCTGCACATGAAAATTATCTTTTTAATAAGGATGTGTATGGAAGTTAGATGTTATTTTTAGTTTCTAGTGTTATTTTTATTATTTTCAATTTCTAATGTTCTTATTTGTACACATTTTTCAGTAAGAATGGTTTCAAATCGAGCTTATCTTGAGTCGAGCTTGTACTCAGCTTGACAAGATGTGTTAATGAGCATTTACCAAGCTCTATCGAGCCAAGCTCGAGCTGGATTATTTTTAATCGAGTCGAGCTTGAGCTGGATAATCAAAATTCGAGTTCGAGCGAGCTCGAGCTAAAAAATTTATAAACGAGCCGAACTCAAGCTAAGCAAAAACTCGACTCGACTCGTTTGCAGCCCTAATCTGAGAATAAGGGATTATGAAGTTTCTTCTATTATTTGGCTTGCGGGCGACTGTAAGTCTTATTCGATCAGTCGACATTGCCCACTCATACACACTTTGTTTTGGTTCCTTAGATATATAGCCCCCGGGCGTTACAGTGGCAGGTTTGCCTCACACATGTATACAGGAAAGGCCCTTTGTGACCAGATTTTTTGCCTCTTTGTCATTCTCTATCTACTGGATAACAGTGTATTCACGTCTTTGTTTTCTGCTTTGGACTACTAGTTGTATTTTGACCATATAAGGGCATCAACTCATCGTATTACTTAAGGAATAAAGGTTGGAGCACCCTTTAAGTGCTTCATTTTTCGAGAAAAAACATTTTACTTAATTGTAGGTGATATGAACTCAATTCGACCCTTCTACGAGTTCCAATTGATCACTCAAGGATCAAACCAAGATGACAAGAATAAAGTTGGAAATTGGTTAAGTGTTGGAGCCGTTTTGGGAACCCTACCTTGGAGGGTTGATTCTCTCAAATGGTTCAGTGAAAATTCAATGTTGGGGGCTTGTTTTGAAGTTGGAATAATCTATTATAAGGTGGAGTGTTTGGATCGTCAAGAGAATCCAAGGAGGTCGATTTTCAAGCCAATCAAAAACCCAGTTTGCAACTTGAAAACTGCCTGAATTTGGCTAAGGCAGAAACTGAGTTTCGGAAGCCAACTTTGGCGTATCATTCGCAGAGTTTGGGGTGCAACCAACTAGTGATTCGAGTTGGGTATGAAAGTGTGCAACTTTCTAAACCCAGGGAAGGAATTGGCTGACCTCGACTCAACTCTAAAGGCCAGTTTCTAGGAGCTTGAAGATGGTCCGAAGAGCTGTGTCCTGGACAGCTTGCTTGGAAGAGAAGGTTGTTGCTTGGTTTACAAGTTTCCTTGTTTTATACGGATTCCTTTCCTTGTTCAGCTTTAATTCATTTCCTTGTTCTTCTAGGATTGTAATTAAGTTTACTTGGCTATAAATAGCCTTTACTTTGAGTTGTAATTGACGTTTTAGTTGAACAAAAAAAACTTTACTCTGCGGAGTTTTCCTTGAGCTTGAGTGCTTGAGTTTGGTCTTGGATTTTCGTCCTAGACTTGTAGACCTAGAGATCTATTTCACCATCATCGATCTTGTGGTGTTCTTCTACCCAAAACCAGCCTATTCCCCTTGTGTTGAGGTTGCTAGTTTGGTTCCTTCCCTTTCACAAAAAAACCACCGCGGTTTTACTATGAAGCCATCACCAACAACAAAGCCTTTGCCCAAGCTGCGTGATTCTGATTGAGTCCCATCGATGGCTTGGTCATTAGGAATAATATTATTTACTATTAATTATAGTAACTAAAATTTATATAGAAAACATGCTCTTAAAATTTATAAATAATTGGCTTTGCTTATATGGTGGTAGGGGTGGCAGTGGGTAGTTTGATGCGGATTTGGTTTGGTTTTTTACCCACCCATTAGATGGTGGTTGAAGGAAAAAATGACCCACACCCACCCAACATGTAATGTGGGTTTATACCATACATTTCAAACTTTAGTCCACCCACATCCACCCAAATCTTAGTGGGGCACCTTTTTTAGAACCTACTCTCATCCTCATCCATATGAACCACCCATAACATAATGGGTGGGTCGATTGTGGGTGACTTTGGGTGGATTGGCGGGTTCAACAACCCAATGCTCATCCCTACATGATGGACACGTGTACCCCACTGCTAGTCGCTTAATAAATTTGACGTATAAGTTAACGATTGACTATAATTGTAATCTAAGGTCCCAAAAGACTTAACGGTTTTACTGTATTTCAAATAGATTTGGTTAATTTCAAAACAAATTAGGTATTAATACATATGTTCCTTTAAATTAAGCAAGGTTTATAAGCTTTTGTTTGACTTGATGTCATTCATCAATCAATCGAACCATTTTGTTTGTTTGTTTGTTTTGCGATCTAGCCGAATCTGATCAGGTGAAACTTTTATACTTCTGGATTATTCCAATTGCATCTAATAGCATGCATGATATTGATACAAAACGTGTGTGTTGCTGCAGTACTGGTAGATGCATGATAATATGATGATATTGTTTGTATGTACCTCACCCAAATCTCAGACCTTTGTTTCGGATGCAATGCAACCACTAAACATGTCGTGGTCGGTCTTCATAAAGTACAACACTTACGCTTCAACCACCTTCGGGTGCCGATCTTCACCTTACTCAATTTCAAGTTTTAACAGAGAAAGTCAGTCACACCTTCTGACAATCACTTATCACTAGCTTATATCAATTCACGTTCCTTCATTATTCAACATTATTTACCGCACCGATATGAACTTTTAATCACACACATTTATAAACATTTAACACATTCATGTTGCTTTCAGGGGGGAAGTTAAGAAGAGAGAACCAAAGACAAATGATGAAGTTAGAAGGGCTACTATCAAACTTCAATAACCAGGGAAAGGATGGTAAGTATGATGCTCAATGAGATGAATCTTTAATTGAGGTAGAGTAGCAGGCGTAGAGTAACAACTTGGAAGTTGCACTAGTAAGGGGAGTCGGCAGACGAGGAAGCTAGAGGCAGTGTTGAGGGGAGCCACCAGTGAGGACACTGGTTGCTAAATGATGGTGCGCATTTTGATACTTAAATTTTTTAATTTTGTACAAATAGGTTCGTTGTTAAGAAGTTCTAGTATACTTTAAGAAACTTGTGATGTGATGTGCTTCATGGGAATCTTGGTACATTTCAGGGAATTTTTTGTCTAAATTAGGAAACTTGTTTTAATACATTTGTGGTATGCTTTATAGGCCTTGTGGTCTATTTTAATAAATTTGTGGAGTGTGCTTTATATGACTTGTTGTTTGCATACTTGTGGTGTGTTTCATGGCACTTAATTGTGGTCTGCTTCATGAAAGATGTAGTATGTTTTTATAAACTTATGATGTGGTGAGGTTCTGGTCTCCTTTCTAAGGTTTGTGCTTTAAATTATGTCGTGTGGTTTCTTGTGTTTGTGGTGCCTCCATTCCCTCATTTTAAGCACAAGCCACGCTAGTCTCCCTCCTCCTCCCCCAATTTTTCATAATACCAAGCGTGCCCCTACACCCACTTCTCCTTCATTAATTTTGTCAACCATTTAAATTAAAAAGTCATCCAAACGAAATGTTTCCATTGAATGAAACAAATATTAGCATTATGCTAACAAAAAAATATAATAGCATTTTAGTCTCAATCAATTATGCACACAATGCGCAAATTATAAACACGTAATTATGCACATATATAACGTGGAAATGCCCATGTAATCCCTCTACTTGTAAAAATGTGGAACAAAGGTAAACACAAATCCGTTAGATCATCATCTCAGGATCTAATCTAATGTAAAAAAAAAAAAAATGTTTATTCCACTGGTATCAAATTGAATCGATCCTATAAACTCAAAACTCGCGAGAGAAGGAAGGAGCGACAGTGACTTCCAACAAACAAACGAAACTCTTTTTTTATATGGTAGCCATTAATTAATACTGAAAGAAGGAATCTCTCAACTGATATTTTGTTTTGCAATAGTACGTACTGTTCCTTCCTACCACGAACCGTATCTACCAATTTAATTGGTTCAATCCACTTGTACGTACTTTCAAGTTTCAACATCGTATATCAACTGCACTTCCTTTCGTTTTATGTTTTCTCATTATACAAGAAACAAAAGAGAAACAATACACATGGAATTGACTCTGTTTTCCGCTGTTGGGTCTAATAAGAGAGAAGAGTAGGAGGTCGAGATTCGTCCATGTAGGAAAGCTAGGCTGGAATAATGATAATGGGTCTGGTTTGGAGATTGAATTCCTGAACCTAAAGCAGGAAACGTAACTGAAGTATAAGCCACGTCTTCCCTCGCACTGGGGAGAAGATGGAGCTGACCTGACAGGAAAGAAAAAGAAGGCACTGAGACGAGAAGCCTTTTAAGTTTTAATCATGTGAGGGGACAAGTAAGAGTAGCTCTCTGCGAGGGGGAAAAAAGCTGCGCTATCATGTTCTACTCGGGCGAGAGCAAGCTGATAGGTCACTGGTTGCAACTGAAAACTCAACAGTCACCAACTTATCCACAACCATATGTGTATAATATTCAATGATAATTTCTTATCTAGCTGCTTCTTTTCCTACAATTTGCTACGATGGTAGAGATAAAAGGGTAGGCGTCGGCACAAACGGTTATCGTTCTCATCTTGACAATTAGATTCACATGTTTGTGTTATATATCCAACAACAAAAATCGATGGACCAAGCTATATATATATATATATATTATTGGAGGATGTCACCTGCTCCTGATAATGTTTGTGGTTGGGATGCTTTGAATTTGTTATCTAGTGCTATGATGCATTATGTAACACGAGTGTCTCCTTGTGTATGGGCTCTGCACATTTGTTTTTAAGCCTTGATTTAGCCTATTCTGTTTGGAGTTGTAAAAAATGTGGAACCTTAATGAGTCCGGTTGGGTTGGGTTCACTAAAAAATCCAATTGAACCCTGTGGGTGCATCCTCCAAAAAGTCTCGATAAAATGCTTACTCAATTTTGGAAGAGAAAATCCAATCCAACCCAGCGGGTAGCGCCGTGGGTGCATGGGTACCCATGGTTTACAAACATAATTGCGAATAACTCTCAGAGCAAGCACATCTTCATATTATCAAAAAAAAAAATCATAACTATATTTCTATGCAGGCAAATAAAATTAATAATTATTCGTATATTTAGAATGCTATAAAGACTAATAATATGGATAAATTGTTCATATTATCAGGAGGGTTATGTACTAAACAATGTCATTTTCCATTCCAATAGCAGGTCGGATGGATAGCGGGTTGGGTTTTGACTAAACCCGAATCCAACCCACCAATTCCAAAAGCGAATTTTACCAGCACCACTCATCAACATGAATTTTATCCGCTTTGACCGAATTGTGTACCCGCAAGTACGTGTTCAATTGTCATCCCTACCTACCTACCTCTCAATGCAACTAGCATGCATTAAGTTAATGAAACACGAAATTTCAGTATATCATATATTCTATTAGCAACCTGAACTAAACCCTATCTTCCTGCCCCTGATCATCTCCCATCCTTTCCTACTTTCTCTGCTTCAGCAAACCAACCTCAGCTTTATTTCTTTCTTTGGAGCAGTATCTACCAGAGACTACTGCCGAATCTCAGAGAGCCCAATTGGTCACTCTCCCAGCCTCCCACATGTCTTACTCTTACCCTTACGTACAGCAAATGTGCACACTATACTATTCATTCTCTGGCTGGGGGAGGTTTGCTTGGTACTTGGTAGGATATTTTCACTTTGCCTGAACAAAGAGGGAAGCGTACGTTGTAAAAAACCAATAATGATAATAATAATTATTTTTTATTATTATTATTATTATTATTATTATTATTATTATTATTATTATTATTATTATATGAAATGGCGACCGAACCATAATATTGAAAAAGTAGTTGGATGAAGATTGATGAGGGAGATGCTTTATTTTCTTCTTCCTTTTCGTTGACCGTTCCTCTTAAGTTATCAACTGGCTGGGGGAAGGATTGGGGCGAGGTGGGTTGTTCTTGTTCAACTCCATCTCCAATAGTGGATACCAACCAAACATCTCCATCTCACTCAGCTTTAGTCTGTCACTCTGAGTTCGTAGTTCGGCGTGATAGAGAATTCTTTGAATTTTTGTGACAATATGTATTAAACTTATCGCCCCTAATTCACTCATTCTTGGATTTGCGGAGCTAAGAATATATGATTACCCATGTTGTGGCTTCAACAAATGCTTTCCGATTTCATCTCAACAACATCAATACAATTTAACCAACAATTTGGATTGGTGGGGCAGACATATAATGTTAACTCAGCTTATATAGACTTGAAAAATGCGCAAATTATTATATTTGGTAGCGCCACGCGTATCAATGAAATATACTTTTACAATTGCAGGACTTCCGTTACCTCAGCTTACGATTCGGTGGAACACTGCCGCCGATGATGACGTCCTGAGTTATAAATGATATATCCTAGTTATAACTCCCTGAAATTAAGGTCACGAAAGAAGGAATCATGTGCCAAAATTTAGTGATTCAATGTCTTTGGAGGCTTAAAAGTCTGAAAGTGCTGACTCATGCAATGATGCATATAAGTGACTTCCATCCAATCTTAATCTAATTGATTAGCATTTAGTCCTTGAGTAGAATGTGGGCACCCAAAAATGAAACACCCTGAAGAAAGCGTTAGTTAATCATATTTTAAATGCATTTTGCAAACTCGGATTTCCTTAATCGGTAGGTTGCTAATGCTGTGTACCTAGAGTTTGTCTTTAATTAATCTAAATTTTCAGAAAAGTCGACCTTTTTAGCAAAGGAATGAATGATGCTACACCACAATTTAGTCCTTACTTATCTAATCTTCACGCCGCCGGCCGCACTAACTTCCTTTTCAGATTCTTAACCATAAAAACGGTCACATCACTAACCCAATTAAGAACTGGTTGTTCTTTTTTTTTTTTTTCCTTCTTCTTTTGATTGACTTGTTTTCTTAAACTTTTTATTTATTTATTAGTTGGTACCTATCTCCTTCCAAGGACTTGGATCATGCGCAAGCATTTGACGCATGATTATTAAATCATATGAGATGACTTACAATCAATCAAATAGATGGATTTTCAACACTCATCTCTATCTCTTGAACAAAAATGCATCATTGTCGTCTATTCATATCGTCACCATCGCTCTGATTTTCACCTCCATCAACACCATCTTCGCTCATGTTTCTCTATGGCTGTGGATAGGGATGTACATGGATCGGGTGGTTGGTGTTTAGGGGCAAAGCTACACATAAGCTCGAGGGGCCTCGGCCCGCCGAGAATTTTAGAAGTTATCTATGAACGATATTGGTATTTATAAATTTTGTAATGGGTTGTATAAAAAGGTTTAGTGTGCAAAATGAAACACGAAAGAAAGATAGTCTAGCTGTGGGAACTAGTGTTTACTCTGACCAGGTCAAGGTTTCCGAGACCTATTGGGCACATATTTACTTTTGTGTTTTAATCTCTCGATAATTGCTCATTAAGTTTTCATCTTACGATTTCTCAATTCTGTAATTTCAATATGGCTTCTTTAACTCTTTTATTTTCAAAATTAAGTTTCCTATGGCTTAAAATTGATATTATGGTACAATTAAAAAATTTAGTTTCTTTTTTGCTTGGTTTTATTTTCTCTTCATAGTAACAAAATAAAACCCCCTTTGGAACGTCATATTATGTCTTCGTTCCTGATTCAGATGAAAATGCATTTACCACACTTTCAATTGCTACCGGTAAATCAATACTAGTTTTGGAAGCATATAAACTAATGGATTCATAAACAAAATTTATGGATACGACATATTCACTTTTGTGAGTTTGTCTGCACAAAATAAGTTGTAGTATAGATCTGTAACTCTAAAATCATCTAAATATGTTGTAATATAGAAAATATTTTTTTCTTAATTATTATTGCCTCTTCGAAGCAGTAGAACAAACGAACTCCGCCCCCCCCCCCCCCCCCCCCCCCCCCCGCCCCACCCCCCCCCCCCCCAACGCCGAATTCTGGCTCCGCCCCTGTTCGGGTTTAGCCATTTTAATCACCCGACCCATACACTACGATTTTGAAAACATTAAACTCAAACCTACCCAAAAAAAATTTAAATCCTACGGTTTGTTTATAATTGGGTTGGATCAGGCTGGCGATATTTTTAAGTAAAAACTCAACCCAACACAAAATATGTAATTATTCTATGCCATAAAAATATTTCTATAACTAATTAAAATTTCGAATGAATAAACCGAGATGAAAGGTATCAAAATTCACATTATTCTTTACCTTGTCATCTCTTGGAAACGTAGGCTAGATTATGTCATGTGAAGTGAACAACATATTGCATTGTTGAAGAGTATTCTGTTAGTCATACCCGTTTATTTTATGTCAATTACGAGAGCATCAGTGTATACAAGTATTAAAGACACTACATTTATAAGCAGAATCAAACCAATAGCTACAAAAATAATTCTTCATAGATCAGTTACAAATTTCAAGCAACTTTAAGCAATGTCGGGATCCTGAGGGAGTTCAATTCCTTGCTCAACAGCTTCAATGTACTGTTCCCACCACTTCTTTGCCTCCACTTTGTTATCCAACATCGTGTAGATAATTGCCTGCACAGATCGATACGTGTCGGCAGCAAACCGGTCATCTCGACCGATCAGCCCAAAAACGGTTTAAGGTTTTTCAGTTAATTCTTACAAACCTTGTATAGAGGGAACCGACCATCTGATGGCAAACGTTGATGTTCGTTCAAAGAGTTGCATTCCAAGGCTTCCTTATACTTTCCCTACATTAACACATCATGAGACTACTACAGTCAAAACATGGTTCTAGTAGTAAGGCACAGAGTTCATATGTTGTTTCAATTTTTACAGCCAAGTATTCTGGAGACTGCCCTGAATAATGTATATGCACCAAAATCTGCAGTCATAAAGAAAGGAATTGATCTTTCAATATCCAGATGCATTGATGAAAGAAGTAGTTCCCAGTCACCTGACATATGAGAATCTCAACCAAAACCATCCCAACGTTGTAGGCAGGCTCATTATCCTTCCTGTTCTTATACAGGTAAACTGCATCTCGCAGGAATTTGACGGCAGCTTCAGATTGACCATGTGCCATCAACTTCACCGCATGCATCTGCAAAATCCTCAAAGAGGAGCAACACAGTCATTTGTTACTAACAGACAAACGATTAATTCATGGTCTTATTAGTTGCTTAACTAAACATTCATCATAATTGGTAGTTCCTATACTATGATATAGTTCAGTCATCAACTCTTCTGGTGGGAGATTGAAACCATTTAGAAAAGCACTCTATACACACGTCTTCTCGCGCTTTTCTGATCGATATCTTATAATAATGCACTCAAGAAAACAATTTTCTAGATATACCTTACACAATAACATGCAATGGACACAGATAACATCTTGAATTCGTAATTGAGTTGCTATAATAAGGATGGTTAATTGGTTACCTTAATGGGGATAACTTCAGCCGTGGAAGGACTATAGGGCAACTCAAACTCCACCTGAAATGGCTCAACTTTGCTGGAAGCCATCAGCTTAGGCACATCCAACAAAGACCTCAGAGCTGTCCTCCCTCCCAGTGAGTATCCTGCCCCTCCTACCGGCGAAGATTGTGGAGCCTTTTGGTACAGTTCCCTCGGCCCAGCCATCGCTACCCGATCCCTCCTCATCAAGCTTACGCCGATGATGCCAACACCAAGAGCACAAGCCAAAACGAATGATCTAACAACCTCCAGTTTCCCCTCATTCCCATCTCTGCATTTGCTCTGTTTTTTCTCATCTCTCCACGGCATTGACCACTTCCCTTTGGCGCATACAATTACACGAGCTCTTAACCCAAATCGGCATCGGTGCTTACGAGCCCTGGAAAATGACCGAAATGAGGCATGATCGTGGCCAAGGCGGAAGTGAAGCTTATGGTTGTTGTTTGGGATTGCGGCTCTAGTAAGCTTAGCCGCGGGCGGCAGAGGTATGTTGCTGCTAAGCCCAAGCTGCATTGTACCCTCCATGGGGAATAGCCAAAGAGGTAAATCCGAATAGGAGGTTTTGGGTGTCCACTAAAAAACCCCCAAGTGATAAGAGCAGGATCGTTGTTTTGGAGGGCCATTGACGGATCAATTGAGTTGGAATCTACTTGCCTTCCAAGTTGTCCAAGGTATCTCGTTTGCTTTTTCTATTCCCCTGGAACTTAACCAGTAAGCTGATACTTTGACAAAACCCACTGAAAATCTTGAGCCTTTCTCCATCCCAACACGATTGGGATCAGAAACCCTATAGAATCTTACCTAACGCAAAGCTTCATCTCACAATTCCTTTAGTGTAAGCTACACGATAATATGTCGGACAGGCAATCAGTTTCACTAAAATATACCAGTCCCATCCCCAAGGGAACTAACCTGTGACAATAACCATTTTCTGAACAATGACGAATTTCTCCGGCTTCTCCCTGATCCACATTGACCTGAACCCGGCGCTGGAATACTTGATCAAGAATTTCTCCGTCAAGAATGGAGCAATAGCAGCCGCTGCGGGGAGCCCTCTGCTCATCGCCGGCACCATCTGCATAGCCTGGGCCTACGGCCACCGTGCGTGGCGAATGAGAAAAGAACCTCCGGCGGTTGCGGCGCCCGTCTTCACGCGGTCAATCTCCCTGGGTGCTTTACACGGCGGCAGAGTCGCGCTAGAGAGGCTGCTTGATTACCACACCATCCGGGCCGATGCCGCCGCTCTTGAAGCTGCCGAAGATGAGTTGAGGGCCCAAATCGTTGAGCCCAAGCCCCATTTCAAGAAGCTCCAGGTTAGTGACTAGTTTAGTTTGCCATGACGGATGACCGGTCTTTTCGGTTCGATTTGATTTCGTTCTAATTATGTTTTAAACGAGACTATTTGAGTGTTTGATTAAACAGAGCGCAGTTGCGAAATTTGAGATGAGTGGTAAGGAAGCGGTGGCGATTGCGATCCTAGAGAAGGAGCTGGAAAGAGCCAAGTTTTATAGACGGTCGCACGAGCTTTATGAAATCGAGATGTTGCTCGTTGAACTGTACATCTACAAGGTATCTCCTTTAATTCTAAATTTCTTTTTACTTTGATCCTCTGTTTCATAATTCTCGAGTGAAAATGGACCTGTCAGCCTAAGAACTTACTGCCAATTTTTTCGATTGATGCAATTATAGGGAGATCTCAAGAAAGCTTTAGCTTGCGATTGCTTAACCCACACGGAAATTTCTGATGCTCGACGCCCGCTTTACAAGGTACGTGTTTGGTGCATTCTGCTAAAATGTGCTTATTTGTAAGAGCATCCAAATTGGTATTGCAATTTCAATGGTAAGATGACATGACATGGGTGTAGAGGTGGCAATTAGCATCCAAATCCATGAATCCAATCCAATCCATTCACCAAATTATCCACTTAAGCCAATCCATTTAAATCCAATCCATTTGATCCAAATCCAATTGGATTGGTGGATTTATGTAGGGGTGTTCAAATGGTTACCATGGTTATAACCAAACCAAATAAGGTTAAATTCCATTAACCATGGAATACAATATCATAACCAAACCGTCCAAACTAATACAACAACCAAATTAACCAAACTAAAGTTTAATCGGTTTGGTTAATTGGTTAACCAGATTAACCAATATAAAATCACATTATCATTGATGATGAAAATTTTTCGGTTAATGCAACATTCGCAATTTATATAATGAATAAAATATAACAATCGACACGTAGTTATAGTTGACCCTTAACAAAAATACATGCAACTAAGACAATTATCTTACGATTAGTACAGAAGTATTCACCTAACAAAAATTTATGACAATGGTATGGTTAATGAATTGTTGTGTTTGTATAAATTGACTTAGTCTTTTAGCAATTATCATAGGCTGGAAATGACCTTCTTTTCAAGTTTTCATCCATCATAATGTATGAAATCCATATGTTGTGGTCTACACTTTATGTATACAAATATATAATATATGAGCAATATTGAGCTTTATATTTTATATGAGTCTAAAAGGGATGAACGTTAACTCTTGAGTCGTTATGCAAAGTATTAAGTATGTGTATATAATATATGCTAGATATATGACTAATTAATTAACTGGTTAATTTGGTTTGACTAGTTAGGAGTGTCTGAAACCAAACCAAACCACCTAAACCAAACAAGCTAAAAACTTTAACCGAACCAAACCAATTATTCAAATTAACCAAACCAAATTATCAAAATAGTACTGGTTAAAACGGTTACCACGGTAACCAAACCGTTTGAACACCCCTAGATTTATGGATCAATCCATGGATCCGAATGACAAATTACGATTTGGTACCTATATTTTTTATATTTTACATTTTGGTACCTAAAATTTATATTTGTATGCGAAAAATATCATTGGAAAATTACATTTTGGTACCTAAAATTTTTCATTACGACATTTTAGTACCTAAACTTTTCAAAATTTACATTTTGGTCCAAGCCTTGAATGTCATTTGGATTCATGGATCAATCCACCAATCTATTCACTCCAATCCATGAATCCACCAAACCATTGGATCCAATCCATTTGATCCTTGAATCCACCAATTCAATCCACGAATCCGATCCAATTGCCACCTCTACATGGGTGTTTGCAATTGCAAAACCAATTGCATTGATGTGGTTACCAATTGTATATTTGCAAGCTTACAACAAATGCAATTGCATATGCAAGTAAAAAAGGCCTTAAAATGGAGATATTTTTTATTTTATATTATTTTCTTTTCTCTTTTACTTTATTTTTTATAATTTAATCATAATATTTAATTATGTATGCAATTACAAGTTAATTGCATTGACGTAGGTGAATGAAAGTGATTTGAAATAGATTAAAAAAATTAGCAATAAAAAACATAAATACAATTACTTTTGCAATTGCATTGGTGTGGGAACCTATATATCATGTGACAATACCGTCCATCTCGACCTGTCCATTTCCTTGTGAACCACGTTAAACCTTGTCTAGTTGTCATAAAAGGTTTTGAGCATTTTGGTTAATTAGTTGCTCTATCTTTCCCTACAGGCGGTCATTTATATCATGTTGGGAAACAACGTGGAAGCCCGGCGGTTGTGGGAAGAATTTAGGAGCATTCGGTCGGAATTTGAGTTCCCGCCGGGGAACGAGGACGAAGTCCGGCTGGTGAATGAAGTGATCGAAGATTTCAGCCAGTTTGAGAAAGTGGTGAAGTTGGTCCAGAAGGACATCCAGGCGGCACAAGCACGAAGATCCTAGGAGATCGAACGATCCAGCTGGGTGTATGTATATATATGCTTTGATGTATGATGCACTATTGTATCTATCCCTAGTTCTTCTTTTCTTTATCAGTGTGGCGTTCTATATATGTACCTATTGTCTAGTCTACCCTTTGATCATGTCTATCAAATACTTAACTGGCGTTCTATATATGTAACTTTTTTTTAATCCATGCAAAGAAATTAACATGAATTAAAAAAAATAATACTGGCGGTTTTGGTGATAAAAGTGAAAATATCGGTGTTTTTTTAAACAAAATATTATCATATTGATTTATAGAAAGATCAGAGATTACACCTTGTACCGTATTCAGGACACAAAAATCAAAGATACGACACGAGGTCGGAGGCAAAGAAAGGGCTTTCCGAGCCATAAGGTGGGTCACCTTATTGCAAATTCGACCTACAAATCGCACATGAAAACTACTATGAAGAGCCAACATATGGAGAATTTCCTTAATAATAACCCCAACACGACTATCCCGTGCATCTTTGGCATTAATTTTGTCAATGAGCACCTTAACATCACCTTCAAATTGAACCTGAGCAAGTCCAAAGTCCGGACACCACTAATAACTTTCATGGAGGACAATTGTCTCAACCATAAGGGTCATCCATATTCACGAAAAACAACCATATTCCTATGCATAACCTTGTGGTGAGTGTACGTGGGCACCGGGTCGTGCCGCCCACGGGTTAGCACGGCACGACACGAGCACGGACACGAAATAAATGGGCCAGCCCAGCACGAGCACGAATAATTTATGGGCCGTGCTGGGCCTTAACTTCATGGGCACGGGCACGACACGATATATAAGTGGGTCGTGTCAGGCTTTATATTTTTGAGACTTTATTGAGTATAAAACGGACATGGCACGAAAATAATATTTATTTGATAGAAAATAAATATAAAAAGAATTATAGGTTCAAATATTACAAAACACAAGTAGAAAAATAATTATTTGTTGTTGTTAGAAGTGTCATAAAGATATAAACGTAATTACAAACATAAGTAAAAATGGACAAAGAATTAAACAAAGCTATTATCGGTTAATACTATCTTTCTCCGTCCAATTTTTACCCTATTTTTTCATTCTCTCTTTTGTTTTCGTCATTCTCATTAAACACGAATACGAGCATGGCACGAGCATGAATAGGCACGACACGATTCGAACCGTGCCTGGGCCTGAGCCGGGCCTAGCAAAATTAACAAATGGGCTTGCATGGCACGACACGAAAACTGACGGGCCGTGCCAAGCACGACACAAAATAAATGGGCCCGAACGTGCCCGTGATGTCCCCGCCCAAGCACAGCCCAACGCCCATGTACAGTGGTGAGAAAACTTTTAATTTTCTCCCCTTAATCTTTAACAGACGATTTCTCACTCGTAGGAGTATACATTATGGACCACAAGATACCACCATATACGAGTGTAGTATTGGGTGGTATTGTGTGATATTTTTTTATCTTGTATTTTGTTCACCCAGAAATTTATAGATCCAATAGATCATAATGAACTCGTTACTTCTGTGCCAATATTTTCCAAAAACGCCTAAAAAATAAATAAGATACCATATGGTATGCAGTTGGTACGAGAGGCAAGAAATTTTTTTCTCAAAAAATATTGAAAATGGATCTCATTTTGTAGAGCTTAACAAACTCGTTCCATCTGTGAAAAAAAATTGAAATCCGACTTAAAAATATAAGTCAAATAAGAAAATACAAAGAAAATAAAAATATCTTAATTCTCTACTCATAGACCTAAGTTTTTAAGGCCCACTTAAATAATTTGATAGTTGAGATTTTGTGGGTTAATGACACAAATATTGTGTTTTTTTTAATTTACCACCAATATGACGGATTAAAAAGTATTGACAAGTATATTGTGTTTTGGAGAAAAAGTTAGGCGAGAACACCTGAGAATCAGGTGAATAGGTGGGAAGAAAGTCCCAGGTGTTGGCACCTGAGACTGAGGTGGTACCGCGAAGAACAATCCTAATTCTAACCCTAAACCAGCGAATTTCGTATAAGTTATTCACACCACAAATGGCTAATAGGTAAGAGACATATTTATTTTTTTAATTATATTATTCAAATGCTATTATGATTGTGTTTAGTTTAATTAGTGAGTTTTCTGTAGTGATTTTAGAAGATTTGAACTAGTCGTTCAGCGGAAATCGGAGAAAGTAGAGGATAATTTGGGTGTCAAATTCGTTGGTGGTGGTAGTTTTCAGTTGACGGTTTTTCAAATGTAATAGTTGTGGTTTGAAGTAGTAGTTGTTTTTCAAATAGTTGTTATGGTTTAAGAAGGTAGTTGTAGTTGTTGTTTTTCAAATGTAGTAGTTGTTGTTCTTGGCCAAATTATAAAATGTCCGAGTTGTTGTTTGTTATTTGTTGTTTCGAATAGTTATCGCTAATAACATCATACATGAATGTAAAAATAGTTCAAGGAATAGTCCATATAAATAGTCCACATAATAGTCCACATAACACATAAATAGTCCACATACATATCCCAAATAATAATAACATAACAAAAATACAAAACAAAAACTCTAACGATCACCACCACGACGACCACCATGCTGATCCACTAGATGGCCGTCGGTACCACACCTCACTGGCACCCTGATCCGTGTAGGCCTACCATCATCATGCTGGGGCTGATCATCCTCGACACGGATCAACATGGTGGTCATCGTGGTGGTCGTCGTTAGAGTTTTTTTTGTATTTTTGTTATGTTATTATTATTTGGGATATGTATGTGGACTATTTATGTGTTATGTGGACTATTCCTTGAACTATTTTTACATTCATGTATGATGTTATTAGCGATAACTATTCGGAACAACAAATAACAAACAACAACTCGGACATTTTATAATTTGGCCAAGAACAACAACTACTACATTTGAAAAACAACAACTACAACAACCTTCTTAAACCATAACAACTATTTGAAAAACAATTACTACTTCAAACCACAAATATTACATTTGAAAAACCGTCAACTGAAAACTACCACCACCAACGAATTTGACACCCAAATTATCCTCTACTTTCTCCGATTTCCACCGAACGACTAGTTCAAATCTTCTAAAATCACTACAGAAAAACTCACTAATTAAACTAAACACAATCATAATAGCATTTGAATAATATAATTAAAAAAATAAATATGTCTCTTACCTATTAGCCATTTGTGGTGTGAATAACTTATACGAAATTCGCTGGTTTAGGGTTAGAATTAGGATTGTTCTTCGCGGTACCACCTCAGTCTCAGGTGCCAACACCTGGGACTTTCTTCCCACCTATTCACCTGATTCTCAGGTGGTCTCGCCTAAATTTTTCTCCAAAACACAATATACTTGTCAATACTTTTTAATCCGTCATATTGGTGGTAAATTAAAAAAAAACACAATATTTGTGTCATTAACCCACAAAATCTCAACTATCAAATTATTTAAGTGGGCCTTAAAAACTTAGGTCTATGAGTAGAGAATTAAGATATTTTTATTTTCTTTGTATTTTCTTATTTGACTTATATTTTTAAGTCGTATTTCAATTTTTTTTCACAGATGGAACGAGTTTGTTAAGCTCTACAAAATGAGATCCACTTTCAACATTTTTTGAGAAAAAAATTTCTTGCCTCTCGTACCAACTGCACACCATATGGTATCTTATTTATTTTTTAGGCGTTTTTGGAAAATATTGGCACAGAAGTAACGAGTTCATTATGATCTATTGGATCTATAAATTTCTGGGTGAACAAAATACAAGATAAAAAAATATCACACAATACCACCCAATACTACACTCGTATATGGTGGTATCTTGTGGTCCATAATGTGTACTCCTACGAGTGAGAAATCGTCTGTTAAAGATTAAGGGGAGAAAATTAAAAGTTTTCTCACCACTGTACATGGGCGTTGGGCTGTGCTTGGGCGGGGACATCACGGGCACGTTCGGGCCCATTTATTTTGTGTCGTGCTTGGCACGGCCCGTCAGTTTTCGTGTCGTGCCATGCAAGCCCATTTGTTAATTTTGCTAGGCCCGGCTCAGGCCCAGGCATGGTTCGAATCGTGTCGTGCCTATTCATGCTCGTGCCATACTCGTATTCGTGTTTAATGAGAATGACGAAAACAAAAGAGAGAATGAAAAAATAGGGTAAAAATTGGACGGAGAAAGATAGTATTAACCGATAATAGCTTTGTTTAATTCTTTGTCCATTTTTACTTATGTTTGTAATTACGTTTATATCTTTATGACACTTCTAACAACAACAAATAATTATTTTTCTACTTGTGTTTTGTAATATTTGAACCTATAATTCTTTTTTATATTTATATTCTATCAAATAAATATTATTTTCGTGCCATGTCCGTTTTATACTCAATAAAGTCTCAAAAATATTAAGCCTGACACGACTCACTTATATATCGTGTCGTGCCCGTGCTCGTGCCCGTGCCCATGAAGTTAAGGCCCAGCACGACCCATAAATTATTCGTGCTCGTGCTTGGCTGGCCCATTTATTTCGTGCCCGTGCTCGTGTCGTGCCGTGCTAGCCCGTGGGCGGCACGACCCGGTGCCCACGTACACTCACCACAAGGTTATGCATAGGAATATGGTTGTTTTTCGTGAATATGGATGACCCTTATGGTTGAGACAATTGTCCTCCATGAAAGTTATTAGTGGTGTCCGGACTTTGGACTTGCTCAGGTTCAATTTGAAGGTGATGTTAAGGTGCTCATTGACAAAATTAATGCCAAAGATGCACGGGATAGTCGTGTTGGGGTTATTATTAAGGAAATTCTCCATATGTTGGCTCTTCATAGTAGTTTTCATGTGCGATTTGTAGGTCGAATTTGCAATAAGGTGACCCACCTTATGGCTCGGAAAGCCCTTTCTTTGCCTCCGACCTCGTGTCGTATCTTCGATTTTTGTGTCCTGAATACGATACAAGGTGTAATCTCTGATCTTTCTATAAATCAATATGATAATATTTTGTTTAAAAAAACACCGATATTTTCACTTTTATCACCAAAACCGCCAGTATTATTTTTTTTAATTCATGTTAATTTCTTTGCATGGATTAAAAAAAAGTTACATATATAGAACGCCAGTTAAGTATTTGATAGACATGATCAAAGGGTAGACTAGACAATAGGTACATATATAGAACGCCACACTAGACAATAGACATGATCTCAGGTGGTGCCACCTCAGTCTCAGGTGCCAACACCTGGGACTTTCTTCCTGAGTCTCAGGTGGTGACACCTCAGTCTCAGGTGGTCTCGCCTAACTTTTTCTCCAAAACACAATATACTTGTCAATACTTTTTAATCCGCCATATTAGTGGTAAATTTAAAAAAAACACAATATTTGTGTCATTCCACCAGATTTTGTTATTGGCACCGAGCCCCAAAAGCAATATCCGATAGCTTAGTTTGGCCTTGTTGTAGCTATTGCAGAAGCAGCTTCTGGCTGGAACTTTTAGATAAGTACTTTTCAAAAAAAAACCAGTCTAGTGTTTGGCTGTAAAATTATTAGAAGTGATTTTTAATATGAACGGTTGTGTAAAATAACTATAAAGGACTTATAATATAAAATATAAATAAAAATTTTAAACAATAAAAAGTAGTCAAAATGGATATTGTTAGATTTCTTTTATATTAAATTATATGATTTTATAATTTATTTTATTTTTAAAATGATATAAATAAAGGAAAATTATATTTTGTGTAATAAAATGAAGGATAATCTTGTATTTTCAAAACAGTTTTTCGTAGCTTTTATGTTATACAAAAGCGTTTTTCGGCTTTTCAAATACCAAGTTTTTAGAGATGTTTGGCCCTGCTTCAGCTTTTAAAGTCGATAAAAACACTTCTAAAAATCGGGCCAAATCATAGGCATTGGTCTTTAACAAATAACTTTTCCAAGAAAATGGTATTACGAGTGTCTCTATTCCATCTACCGGGCGTGTTGCAGCAGGAAGCAAGCTTTTGTTAACTAACCATCAACGGAAGCTTAAACTCAAATCATCGATCGAAAGGAAGGCATAACCAATCGTCAGCTCGCCACTCACTCACTAGTCACTCCCCTCTTTCTGCTATGGTTCCCGCTCTCAATCTAATCATCCTTCCTTTATGAGTAAAACTCAGAGGAAGAAAGAAGACGAAGAAGAAGAATCCCAAATCATGCCGTCTTCGCCTAAATCTTTCAGCGCCCGTCCGTTCTCCGCTACTCGCAGATCAAATGCCCTCGTTGTCATCGTCTCCCTCTGCATCGGAATCTCCGGGTTCGTTTTCGGCCTCACCGCCCTCTTCGTTTCCCCTTCCGCTCGCCGCTGCGCCGGCAACATCCGCCCGCGATCGGTGAGTGTCGTGTGGGAGACCAATGCCCTGACCAGTGAGCTGAAAGCAGACCGAGGCGGCCTCCTTCTCGATGGCGAGAGGACGAGGCATAAGGTCATGGCCTTTGTAGGGATTCAGACCGGTTTCGGATCTTCGGGTCGGAGGCAATCGCTGAGGAAGACGTGGATGCCGTCGGATCCCCAAGGGCTTCAACGGTATGGTTCAGATTTGCGTTGAAAGTTGAAACTATGTCGAGAGAGAGATTCAATTTGTTTGATTGGGTAGTTGGTTACTTTCTTTTTTCGGTTTGAGCTGTGCAGCTTGGAAGAATCTACTGGTTTAGCATTCAGGTTTGTAATTGGTAGAACCAAGGATAAACGGAAGATGTTAGAGCTTGACAAGGAAGTTGAAGCTTATGATGATTTCTTGCTGATAGATATTGAGGAACAGTACAGTAAGCTTCCTTATAAAACGTTAGTGGTGTGTGTTGCCTCTGTGTGGTTTTGTAGAGTTGAATGGTTATTTTGTGAGTCTAACTGGAAATGTAACTGCAGATTGGCTTTCTTCAAAGCTGCATATGCACTCTTCGATTCCGATTTCTACGTGAAGGCGGACGATGACATTTACTTGAGGCCTGGTAACCATATCGTTGGCAATCTGTTGTCTTTGTTTGATTCTGTGATTCGTATTCAATTGCTGAACTCAGATCTTTGATTTACGTGTTCAGATCGTCTCTCCACGCTCCTAGCTAAGGATCGGCCTCATTCGAGGACATATCTCGGCTGCATGAAGAAGGGACCGGTTTTTAGTGATCCAAAACTCAAATGGTCAGTCTTCTTCCTCATTTTGCTTATCTTTTTTTAGGTATTCTTGTGTGCTTGAGTTCATGTGCTGCAGCCCTGTACAACTTAATTAGTTACTCATTTATTCCACTTGACATTCTTAAGTTGTACTGCTTGATGGCTGCCATCTAAGTGCAATGATTGCTAGGATACTGTGAGCATTTATATATCAGCATGTGGAGGACCATCTAGTGAATTGGAGCATATGAGAAATGATGACCGAATCACAAGTACGAGTTGGCAATAGCTTGACCATAAAGAACAATATTGAACTGAAGATAGATATGGATGACTTGGAATAAAAGAAAAAATCTATTGGAAAGATTGCGTCTTCCCTCGAACTACAAATTGAAGTTGCTCTATCATCAAGTCTCTTTGCCAATAGGATAGTTGTCATATATGGTTGAAACATGGTTGCAGCATTCACACTACAAAATATGTTGCTAGTGGCACTAGGTAATTGCTGGTTTGTATTGATTTAAGAAATAAGAACACGTAACTAATGCCCATTTCCTTGAAATCATTCAACGTTACAAACAATTGAGTTCAGTTGTCTTCTGCTGGATTTGTCAAGGATACAAGAGCTGCTGCTGATATAGTCAGAGGTCAAGAGCCATGGATTTCTTGTAGCTTGCTCCACCAGTTCACTGCCTTGAGGTGCAATAGGGGTTTAGGGGAGACAGAATCTAGAAAACGTCCTCCAACTTATCCCTTAATTATAACTCCTAAACTAGTTGTCCAAATTAGTTGCTTTTGTGGATATGTCGTGAGTTGCGACTTTAACACCAGTTTGAGCATAATTTATAATGGTCCATTTGGCTCGTATACTGCTCTTCACAGTGAAGGCTTCACTTAGACAATGGTGTTGGGTTAAGTTAGAGAACTGTGCATCTCAATGAACTTTTGGTATACTTCAGAGGCAGGGAAAGCAAGGAATACTAGAAAGATCCAAAGAACTATGAGGTTCTAGATGTGTAAGCAAACATACCTGATATTTTCATCATAAACACCAAGAGTTCTGCACGGCACTGATAAACTATCCAATGTAGGCAAATTACAATGCATGCTACAAGTCTTCATCTCTAGATCTTGTATCATAACTCTATTACGCCACACAGCCAAAGCCTTCTCCTTCAGGCAGTTCTGCATAAGTATGCAGTTATAGATAAAAAAAGCACTCGACTTGAAAATTTATAGTAACCTGCTATACAACCATCATTTGCAGGTTGCAGAAAAGTGAAGTTATGATGTTATCCAAAACTCTTGAATTCCGCTTGTCTTGTCATAACATTTCATATGAAAGTACAACTTGGAAATTTCGTGGTATCTCTTGAAAACAAGTTGGGATATCTACATAACGATTAACGATTATGCTGATTGACTGAAATTTTGTTATGTTAACACTGACTTGATCACCGAAGTATCAATGGTGGTTGTGGAAAAGGTAGAAATATATTTCCATTTGTTTTGGTCTGCTTAGGCTACCACTACCATTTCTTTTCTGTGCCAAGAAAATATTTTCCAAACCAATTCATCCTTCTTCATAGGTTTTCTCGAAACTGGCTGCTCTTGAATTGCATAATGGTCAAGTGTACTAATTATGTTTCTGCTGACTGGTACAGGTATGAGCCGCTTCACTATATGCTAGGGAGCGAGTATTTTCTCCATGCTTACGGTCCATTTTATGCTCTTTCAGCGGATGTCGTTGCAAGCTTGGTCGCTCTCAGAAATAACAGGCAAGTTTGCTCCAAATCTTTGTAGCGACCATATCTGTATCTGTCAGTTGGAAAATGAAAATCAATGCCATCTCTTAAACATTTGAGAGTACCTTTTCTTCCTTGACCTCCAAGCTGGTTGCACTTAACATGAATGCTACTTTGGCAATTAATACCCTAGTGGAGCTTTATGATGTCTGGAATGTAACTCTTCTTTGGGGGTGACATCAGTTTTAGGATGTTCAGCAACGAAGATGTTACAATCGGTTCATGGATGCTCGCAATGAATGTTAACCACGAGAATGATCGACATCTTTGTGAAACAGATTGTAGTCCGTCGTCGATTGTCATCTCGGATATTCCCACCTGTTCAGGTTGGTCTTCTGTAAGCAATCCAAACAATATTAAAATTGTGGTTGTTTAGAAGTCTTTTTAGTTGGCCCTTATTTTCTCTGGTAATACACTGCAGGGTTGTGTAATCCAGAGACAAGATTGTTGGAACTGCACAAGAGGAAGAACTGCACGGATACACCAACTGTTGATGATTAGCAATTTTGTTCTCCGTTACCCCGACGAAGTTGGAGACCAGGATTGTTCGCAGGGCAACCATCCTTATTGGTTTCTCCTCTCTTAATATCATGTCTTGTTCTGATTATGAAAAATGGATAACAGAAAGTGGGCAGAGCCAATTTTGTACACCGGCAACATTATTTGTCATTCAAAGTTTTCATTCAATAGTTTCAAATGCTTCGATCTATCGTGTAAGTTTAGACTAGAACGGAACTGACCACTGCTAGCATTACACAATTCCACTTCTGCTTCCTAATGATCTTGCACATCACACTTAAGCTACAGCTCCAAAGCTCATTGTTATCTTTTATAATCGTGCCATAGGTAACAGGAACAGAACCTCCATGCGACAAGGTTACATCATTGGTAGAGTATAAACAGCTTTCTTCTTAGGTCATTTGCCAACAGAACTCCCTCCGGCAAGCAAACAATAAACCGACTATTCCCAAGTTTACTTATTTCAGCTTCCCAAAAGCTTCAATCGTCTTGGTTGCAAGTGTAAGCACATCAACAAATGCAGAGAATGAAGCCCGCAGAAACCTTGCCTCAACTGCCTCAAAGGACCTGCACAACCATCACCAGCTCTGAGTCGTCACATAAAGAAACACATCTTCAACAATACCACCAGACAACTGGATAGTCTAAACTTGGAGAATCTACACATCTAGCAACGATGATAAATGGAAAACGCAGAGCAGAAGTACTCACACAGACAACTTGCCATCACAAACCACCATCTCCCTCTTCACTTTATCCGGCTGCAACTGCAAAACGGGAACAATAAAAGGTGATAAGCACGAACAAGCTTTGATGGCATTAAACAAAATACTTGAAGCCTCGACAAACGATGCTCATATACATGCCAATAGGAGCGGCAGCAGCTTGGTGGCAACGGGCGAACAATACTTTCATGAAACATGTAGGGAAAAACGAACTACTACTCCAGCACTTCTACTTACCTCCTTATCGACAGCCAATGCTGCATATACAATTGATGCATTTTCTTCGGATCCAAAATCTACTTCCAGGTTGCTGCAGAAGAAGATCACATTTGGTGTCAATTCTAAACAGTTGCAAGGAAAACCCAAAATATAGTAAGTTGCATAAACAGAAAGCGCACTGTCTAGATGAGATCACCAACATACGAAAGCTACCATATGTCCAGCCATAACTACACCACCAATTTTGAATTCAATACCACTAATAAACGCAGAAAGAAATGAGACGAATTCGAAGCAAATGCTGTGGAACAAACATTACAAAAGAGTACTTCCCAAATTCTACACATCTTCTATATTAATGATTCACTACAATTCAAATTGAAACAGAAGAGAAAAGAACCCAAGATGCAAGGATTAAACTCACGCTGAGAACTTGCCATCGGTGGCCATCATTTCCATCTCGGTTTTATCCAGCTGCAAAACCGCAAAACGAGGGATAAGAAACCAAGGGTTGTGAAACTGTACCAGGGACTGTCAACCAAGTTTAACGATTTAAGGTATACCATTGAACTAGGATTACAGTAATGCCATATCAACCTGTGAAGAACTAAACATCATATTAAGCCTAACCGGCGATATCATGTCCCTTAATAAAATAGATATTACCAGCAGCACCATACAAAACCAAATAGCTCCAGCCCACATGCATATCAATTTGCATAAAATTCTTCAATCAATCGACTAGCTACAGCCTACACGGATAAATCTCAAATCAACCGAATGGCTACTGTATCTTAAAGCGCCTACAAGCTTAAATTTTTTTACGACATAACTGAAAACTTGAAAGTATGACAATGCGCATTTGGTGATTGGTCTGCCAGCAGGAAATCAAGTGAATCAAACAAAAGACAAAAATGAAAACACCTGGTACCACTTAAACGAAAAATCTACCAGAAAAAGAAATCAGAAAAAATGATTTTTATCTTGGAACGCTGAAAGTCACCGTCTCCGCGACTGAAGTGGCGGCGGCGGAGGGGTTAGAATCTTACAGAGGCAAATGAACCGACGTAGCGTTCGGTGGAGGAACTGGTATCGCTTCTTCAACTAAGGTGTCCGATGGCGAGCGCTCAACGGCGGCCTGCCAGCGTGAGGAGATGCAGAAGCAGCAGCGTCGGTCGAGTAAAGGAAAACTAGGGATTTTTTTTGTCCCTTGGACGGAATTTGGCGCTCACAACTTCAATTTCTTTGTCAAGATCAGCGTTAAGAAACGGTGTAGTTTCTTTTCCAAATTCCGTGCCGAATTACAAACTTGCCACTAAACTTTAAGGGATAAATTGCGAATTTGTCACTAGGTTTACTAAATTGTTTTACATTTGTCATTAAAAATAATTTATTTCATTCGCGGTCACTGATTGTCCAACTCTCCTATGTGATAGTGAACTCTCATGGTTAATCGTTTAATAAGTGACGTGACAATTAAAAAATAATAAAATAATTTAAATTGTCCACCTCATTTCACAATCATAAAAAAAAACTCAAACTCTTGGACTTTCCTTTCTCACGTCAAATCCCCGTTCCATTTTCATTGACAATGACGGAGAGGGAGGCCATTTGTTTTTTTTTTTTTGACAATAACGTTCATCTTTTATTCCACTTCCAACTCGAAAAAAGCGAGAATACACTTTACCAAAGGAAATCCGAAATAAGATCTAGCAAGTGATCGTGCAACCCAATCAGCTCTAACATTGAAAGCACGTGAAACTGCCTTGACCTTCACTTGAGGGTTCACTCTTAAGATTGAGATCATTGATCCAATCCAGGCTGCACCTCGCCAAGGCCAACTTCTTGGATCATCAGAGAGAGCTTTGACAAGTAGCTGGCAGTCTTACTGGACAACACATTATGTGCCATATTCTTGGGCTAATTTAGACCTTCCAATAAAGCTTTTGCTTCGGCTTCGAGAGGGGTGGAACAAATGAGAGTGTTAGCTCGCCCATCACACACTTGTCCATGGTGGTTAGTGACCACAACACCATATGCCGCCGGCTGGGAGTCATTTAAGAATGACCCATCACAGTGAATCACAATATTGTGATTGCTTGGCGGTGGAGAATTGAGTGATTGGGCTCCCCTGAGCTGAGTAGAAGGAGAGTCAGTGGGGGGACTCCTCGGGCAATTTGTCCATTCTATGAACTCCTTGTAAGTACGCAAAATAACGTTTGGATGCCAAGCGATCCAATTCTTGAACACACATTCATTTCTAGCCTTTCAAATATTCCAACAAAGGAACATAACATGAGTCATGGCTGCTGGTTGGATAGAGTCCTTGAGTAGGTACAACCAGTCAAGGAAAGCAGTATACTGAGCTGTCAGAGGGAGGTTTGGGAAGATAACTTCCCATGCTTCCCTCGCGTGGGGACAATATAAGAGGCAGTGGAAGAGGGACTCAATCGGGCATTGGCACACTTGACATGTAGCATTAGGGGAGCATTTCCTATGCAAGAGTCTCTCTTTTGTTGTCAGACCGTTCCTGGCACATCTACAGACAAAGAACTTGAGCTTAGGCGGGATATTCAGACTCCACAACCATTTCCATTTCTCCACATTGTCCATCGTTTGGGGATCCATTACTGACGAGTGAACCGCATGATATGCCATCTTGACAGTAAACTTTCCGTCTTCATTAAATCTCCACGCCAGAAGTCCTTGGCGTCCTCCTCCCCAATCGGAACTCTCAAAATAGCATCCCTTTATGGAGAAGAAACTTGTCCCTGGATCAAATCATCATTCCACTTTCTGCTTTCCGGATCAATACAGGTACTGACTCTTGCGTGGTTCTGTAGACCACTCTGAATGCTCGCCTTATGAAGGAAGGGAATCCAAGGATCTTGATCAATCCATGTATCCTCACCCGATTCAATCACTTTAGCAGCTCCTAGATCAATGACTTTCTTGGACTCCCATAGACTCGCCCAGATCAATGATGGTTTGCTTCCTTTTTTAGCTGAGAGAAAGTTGCCTCTAGGGAAGTAAAGTCCTTTAATGAGACGACTCCAAAGTGAATCAGTGTTGTTCATAAGCCTCCAGGCTTGTTTGGCAAGCAGGGCCGTATTGAAATCTCTAAAGCTTCGAAAACCCAACCCTCCCTCTGATTTTGGGGTACAGAGAACATCCTTCCTACACCAGTGAAGATTGCTTTTTTGCATCGACCCTGACCAGAAAAAATTGAAAAGAAGAGAATCCATTTTCTTCGTCAGGGACACTGGTAGAAGGAAGAGGCACATGATGAAAGAAGGGATAGCCTGAATAACCGACTTGAGGAGGACTGCCTTTCCTCCATGTGAGAGAAGCATGCTCTTCCATGCTTCCCCCATCTTTTCCATCCTTTGGATAAGGGAGTATAATGTTTCCTTCTTTGAATTTCCCTGTTCTGTCGGGGCTCCAAGATATTTTGAATGGAAGTTGGAGGACGCAAATCCAATGTGATTAATGATATCATTCTTCTCTTCAGCTGGAACATTCGCCCTGAAAAAATAGAGGATTTGTGTATGTTGACTTCTTGACCAGTGATTGCCTCATAGTCGTTGATGACCTCCAAAATTCTTTCAGCCTCTTGGATGTTAGCTTTCCCAAATGTGATTGTGTCATCCGCAAAAAGACAGTGAGTGAGAGTAGGGCATCTCGAGTTGAGCTTAATTCCCTTGATCCGTTCTTCTATAACTGCTTTGTCAACCAGGAATCTGAGAGCATTAGACATAAGGATGAAAAGAAAAGGGGATAGAGGGTCTCCTTGTCTAATGCCTCTCGAGGGATAAAAGCTCTCTGAGGCTTCTCCATTGAACAATACTGAGAAACTGACCGTACGGATACAAGCGCTGACCCATTTGCACCATCTCTCATTGAACCCATATTGCCTTAGGAGAGTCTCCAGACACTCTCACTCAACCATGTCATAAGCCTTTTTCATATCTAGCTTCAGCATCATATCCCTTATGTTGCCTAGTTTGTGATTCTTGAAATGGTGTAGAACTTCATGAACGATAATGATATTATCTTGGATGAGGCGACAGCCTGTGAATGTTGTCTGAAGCTCTGAGACCAAATAGGGAGTCCATTTCTTCAGTCGGGTAGCCAAAATCTTTGAGATGATTTTCCTGAAATTGCAGCAACTGATGGGTCGAAATTGGCCTATTGTCTCTGGATGGTCCACCTTTGGTACCATCACAATGTGCGTATCATTCCACCCTCCAGGCATAATAGCTGAATAAAAGAAATCCTTTACTTCTCTACAGAGGGTTTCACCAACAGTATCCCAGTATCTTCTGTAAAATTTACTCGAGAACCCGTCTGGCCCTGGTGCCTTTGTAGCCTTGAAAAGCTCTTTGAAAAACCTTACTGACATACCCTTCAGCCTTGCCTCATCTTCAACCCAATTCCACATATCATCTTTAAGGTGAAGGATTCTGTTTCTATGCTTTCTGTGAATAGTGCTAGAATGGAAGAATGAAGTGTTTTGATCACCTTTTTAAGCCAAATAACTCTAGAGCACTGACTCCAAAAGGCTTCCTCCTCGAGCCAAATTCTGGTCAATTCTGATGTAAGGCCTTTCTCCTCCTCCACATTCTCTAGAATACGTGGAGGTTGATGGAGAATCTCAAGTCTGGACACAATTTCACTCTCCCTAAGAATACTATTCTTATGGAAGTCTTTCGCTCATGCCTTAAGTTCTCTCTCGCATTTGTTTAGCTGATTGCTAGATAGTCCTCCTGGATCCCATTCCCTGCAAACAATCTCATTGCATCCCTCTTTTTCCAGCCATCTTTCATCCACCCTGAATGGTGTTCTTCTTCTTATGTTTCCTTGATAGTGGAAATCAATTCTAATTGGGCAATGGTCAGAAGCCACCATCTTTTCATGGAATACAACCGCTTCTCCAAACATCACTCTCCAAGATGGCGAGCACAACACCCGATCCAATCTAACTCTAACCAAATTTGGACTAGAGCGCTTATTGGACCAAGTGAAAGGGTTGCCTTCGAATCCAAGGCCGATGAGGGCATTGTCAAAAATGAACCTTTTGAAAGGTTCCACATTCTCATACCTAAGAGGGCACCTCCCTTCCTTTTTATATTCATAAATAGCATCATTAAAATCCCCAACTATGACTCAGTTATCATCTGTACTACTCTGGTAAATTGTCAAATTCCATCGTAATATCGATGAGGACTAAAAATGTGAACTCTCGGTTCAAATGGTGTCGAGTTTCGACATAAATCGAGTAAGTTACGGACGTTAGTTGAATTTCGGATTAAACTCACCCGTAATTTATGAAATGGCCAAACACCCCTTGAACGATTAAAACTCAAGCTAACCCTAATCCCCCTCCACTCGGCTGCAACATTGGACTATTTAAAAACCTAATCGTGACAAGCTAATAAAAACTTTCCTCGGAAGCCGAAACCTCAAAGCTGTGCCGCCTCCTCATCCGTTTCACAATCTCGCAGTTGGGGATACATGAGTAGTTGTAGTTGTGGTCCAACAGTTACGGAAGGAGATGCGATTGGGAAGAATGGAGTTGGTGACTAAACTACTTGGGACGGGGAAGGATTATAAAAGGAATTTCCATCGCCAGGTGGAGTTAGGAGTGAGTCAGCAAGGGTTGATAATTGGAGGTGAGAACCGAACTACATGATAAATCTCCACCCATCCACCGTAAAAGCAATGGCTTGGGGGACTAATTAACCCAACCCAACCCCACCCATTATCCATTCTTCCTCTCGGCTCCCATTAGAATTATTAAGCCGTAAGTTTGCAAAATAATCTGGCACTGTTCACTAAGAAAATTTTGGAGGTTACTGTTCACGGAAGCCCTATGATTAACTGTAGGCGAACCTAACTTAAACCCATGGACACCACTTTGGGCAGAGCAAACACAACCGTTGATCAATTAAGTTTCTAAATATTACAAGCAGTTGGATTTTTATCCTCTTAATTCCTTTCCCTCCTCTATCCTTATCTCTCTCTTTTTCATTCTCCGCAAAAACCCTTCTTCTCCCTTTCCGATCTCTCTCGATTCCGCCTCTCCCATATCCCGAACCCACTGAATGGCACCGACGAACGACCTTCTTCTCCCTTTCCCAACTCTCTCGATTCCGCCTCTCTCCCACCTCTCCAACCCACTAAATGGCACCGACGAACGTGGTTTGATTTACCCTCTCTCGGACATCACTGAACCTACTGAACGACACACCGGAGGGTGACGGTGCAACGGCAGAATCTTTGAACCCACTGAACGGACGGCGACAAACGACGCCCGATTTCACCTCTTTCTTACATTATTGAACACGCTGAACGGCGCGCGGGTGAGAGAATGACAACCCCTGATTTCCCCAGGAAATCTCATTTCTTCTTTCCGACAAAATTGTAGCACAGGGTCTATTATGTGTAAATCGAAGGCGTGAGAAGCCCTATTTGAGATTCATTGGTGTTTGATCCATCTCTCAAAGTTTAATTTATGGCCGACGAGCCCACCTCCCGGCATATGGGCGATTAGCCCTTCTTTCCAGCATATTGGGTTGAAACGATGGTGAATAAGCATCAAGGAGGTACTTCCATTGTTAAGTTGCAGAACTAAGCAAGGGCCCTCTTTGCAACCCCCTTCCTCAATAGTTACAGGTCATCGTTCTTATGAACATTGAGATTGTGGTACTTTTATGTTACTCAACAAAGGTGTGTATCTAACTGTTGACTATGTTAGGCATCGCAAGGGGAGTGAATTGGAATTCTTTGGTTGTGGTTGATTCTCAGCTGAGGGGTAATTTTCTAGCTCGGTTGGATGATGATGGCAGTGAAGATAAGCATCTAACAACTCTCTCAGTAGGTAAGTTCACACACAACCCTTAGGACTTGAAGAATCGATAATCAGCAGTAGTTCTAACAGTTGACTGGGTTGGGCATTGCAATGCTCTCGGCTGCGACTAAAGGGAGTGAATTGGCATTCTCTGGTTGTGGCCGATTCTCATTGAAGGGATGATGTGCTAGCTCGGTAGTGACATGATGATGGCAGTGAAGGTAAGCATTCGGCTAGCTCTCTTGGACGTCACTTAACACAGTCCTTAGGAGCTTGAAGAATTTATAACTAACTAACTTCCTAAAGTTGACTAGGTTAGGCATCACAATGCTCTTGGATGAGACTGAGAGGAGAGAATTTGTATTCTCTGGCTGTGGCCGATTCTCAGTAAAGGGTTAATTTGCTAGCTCTCTCCGTAGGTCAGTTCACACAACTCTTAGGAGCTTGAAGAATCTATAATCCACAGTAGGTTGTGTTGGTACTAATGGATATTAGAACACACTAAGCTTTGTATTTTTGGGATAGGAAAGTAGGTACCAACTTATTACTTTAACAGCTGTATAATTTTGAGATTACTTAACTAGGTTTCTCTTTCTTTATATAAATTGTTGTTCTTTGATGGATGATTTTTCTTTTAGATACGAGTTCTGACAATTAGGAGAAGTCTACGAAGCTTATTTAGCTTTATGTTGTTTGGTTTCATTTAGGAGGGATCCCTTTCTATATCAAGCATTTTCTATTTACTATTTCAAAGCTTAGCAGGTGTAAAATCAAAGTATTGTCTATTTACACCTCATATCATGTATGGGTAGTATTGTGGTGCTTGATGTTAGGCTTAGTTAGTTCCTAGATCTCTTGTTTGCCCATGTAGGGTTCAATTACATCGTCTATCGCTGGAATTCCTATTGCTAAATGAAGGCTATTGGGTAAAAAAGTGGAAATTACTAAGTTTTGGTCTTCTTCCTTCGGGGCATCTTAGATGACATTTAATAGAACTGCTGTATTTTTCTATAACTGAAGGGGAAACAAGCTACTCCTACACCAGCTACATAACTTTTATTTAGATGAGTTGTTGTTGTGTTCCGTTATTGTTAAGCTAACTACTGCTTTTATTAGAACTTTACGATGTTATTTCTTAAACTTAGATGGATGGTTAGGTTGTTTTGTTGAACATATTTGAAGAGAACATGTATAATTTTATCTAAGAAGTTAGAGTGTTGGGTTCTCGGCACCTCAATCAACTGCTACTATTTTCTATGCTTCCAGAGTAATGAAAGTTTGTTTGCTTCAGCAGAGGATGAAAGAAAAACAAGGCTATTTGATAAAAAATTTCAAGGCTAAAGCCTCTCATTCTTTATTATCTGCTTCGTTTTCTATATATGTTTATGTCTCATATGATTCCCAAGGTTGTTGTCTTCATCAATGGATAGAGAAAGATTCTTATCTCTGCATCCATTCACTGTTCAAGAGGCACACCTGAGGGGATGCAATTTATTTATCTGCACATTCAAGCGCCACACCTTGCAAAAAGGAAGCATTGACAATTTTCTAAGCCAAATATGTGTCCTTATCACTTTCTTTCTCGGCTATGTTATTCTACGATTTCTTTCTTTTCTATGGGTTTGCATATAGGGAGCAAGGAAAGATTTTTGGATTCGGTACTCTATCAGTTCCCTTTGTTATGTTAGTTTGGGTTGTTAAAGGTTTACATATGTGCAGTACTTAGTCAATGTCACCATGAGTTCATATGACAGTAGTACACCAAAATATCTTTATATATTAGGGTCCACCATACTCGCCCGAGATGATTAATGTTCTTATAGGACCATCATACTAATGTAGTTAATACTTCATCAGGTTTGTTTTAAATGACCTCAATTATAGTGTTCTCAAGAATATTTTATGCCTTAGATTGTGTTATTGATTTTCATGTACAATTTCATGATCTGTTGCAAGGTGTTTTAAGTACTTCATGGAAATGAAAGAAGGAATGTTTACCAAATTCTCTAAGCTCAAGAAGTCCAACTATAACTATTGGTAATGTACCTTCTCTTTTAAGAAAAGCATTCTTGGCCTTGCTCTCAAGGGGTTCTGCTTCTTCCCATTAGAACATAGGCACTGCAAACATATTTCTATGATAATGGATCTTTTCTAGCTATAAGTTTGAAGTTTAGTGGTGATGGTATCATGGGGAGCTTTGTTTTGATAATCCATTGCTCTTGATTCTTAAACTCTCATCTTCTGTCCAAGGGTTGGTATAGTAATTATGACTAACTTCTTCCTCAATCAAGCTGCAACTAATAACATAGAAGATGTACTGTATTTGTTTGTTACAAAATTGTTTCTGGTATTTGTCTCTTTATTATTTAATTGTTTCACTAGCAAATGTAATGCCAACCCGTCAAGAAGTTATTTTATTTTATTTTTGCTAATGTTTGTTCAAATTTTGGCAGCAACCAGAAAGAATGAATTCTTTGCATTTGGTTGGGTCAATCTTATGTTCTCATATCCAGATATGTCATCAATATGTTTGCTACCTTTCAGCATTATGCAAAGAATAATTGTGGTTCTTCCTCTTATACATGTTTACGGTTAGAAAAGGATGGGTATTTTGATATTTGAAACAAGAATGTATTTTTTGTGCTGATGTGCAACACTATCATATTAGAATGCTAACATCAACTCAATTTGTTTGTGCTTTGTGCACACTGCCTTTTCCCTAAACAAAATCTACTTATTCATCAAACCATGTGCAAAGTAAGTATACCCAAAGGTTTAGAATATTGCCGACGCGGAGCGCGGGCTAATCAACTGGTTCTAATTAAAAGAACAAAAAAAAACCTAAGCTAGAAAGAGCAATGGTGCCCTCTCAACTCACCTCTCCATCGACCCAAATAGAAAACCCTGCCGCTGGGTGCCAATTTCACCACACGGAGATTACCACCATAAATCCTTCCTCGATTCCGTTCCGCCTCTCCACAGAAGGAGCACCACCGTAGCCTATCCCAACCCTTTTTTCAAACATAACACCAACGCTAGTGTACTATAGCCGGGACGAATATGTATCCGGAGTTGAATGGCGATGACGAGCTTGGAGAAGATAGAAGGCATACATCGATGAGTGGATGGTTGAGGAAGCTGACGTAGCTCTTGTGAGGTCGTGGGGTTGTGGCCGAGCAATTATGCAACAATCAAGTGAAGGGAAATTAATCCCTAAGTCAATTCATTTAGCTTCAACGAAAAGATGTGAGCGTAAAGGGAGTAAATTCAACGCCTTATGGTATTTCAGTTTTTGAGATTCACTGCTATGTGCCGTACTTGCCTTTGTATGTTTATATGATGTCATATGATTTGTGTGAGTTATGCTTTCAGTTTTATGTTGTTGTGTACTTTACTTACAAGTAAGTTTAAGTTTAAGAAACAAGTTTCGTTTAAGAAGTTTTTCACATTCAAGAAGGTGAAATAGTTTTAAGTGTTTTTAGTCACTAGCGCCAGTCTGTTGCCATTTGAAATTTTGAGATAGAGCAGCAGTTATGCTCTTGAGACTTTTAAGATGAGCAACAGTTATGCTCTTGAGATATTTAAATTGAGCATCATTTATGCTTTTAAGATTTTTAAGATGAGCAACAGTTATGCTCTTGAGAATCGTGGAAGACGAGCTTTCCACGATAAGTTTAAGTTTAAGGAAAGCCTTGATGGCTTCTCATACGTATGAATTGGCAACCGGACTACCTAGTGAGGGATCCCAGTGTCGATCAAGTATTTAAGTCAAGCTTTGAGATTTAAGAATGGAGTAACAGTAACTCCCATACAGTTTTAAGAGTTAAGATTTTTAATAGTGGAAGTACAAAACAACTTCCACTCAGTTAAGTAAAGTGATCAAGTACTAATAAGATGTTAATCGTAAGGGCATAGACTGACCCCATCTCACTTACCAGTTGAAGAGCTAGAGGAGGAGCTAGAGGAGCAGTTAGTGAGCAGCGAGTCCGAGGGCAGCCAACTAGAGGAGGGAAGTATAAGCATCACCGAGGATGCTTAGTCAAGGTTTTCATTAGCAACAACATTAGAGATTATTAGTTATTTACATTTATGATTATGAGTATAGACTGAAGATCATTATGAGATTTGAAGTTTTGAGTTTGCCCATGTGTTAGGGCGTTGCCTTAAACTACAAGAATGTGATTTCACTATTTTGTTTATGAAAATTTTCCCCGCTGCTTTTAGCGTTTACGGTTCTTGAGTATTTTCAATTTAACAAGGGTATTTTGGTAAAAGTAGTACCTGACCGGGTTAGGGTGTCACATTTTCGTATAAGAGCCGACACTCCTCTATTCCTTGGTCTCCAAGGAATACTGGAACATCGGTCTAAGTTTTTAAAGGCTTCCGTTTTAAAGGAAGGGAAAAAGAGTCAAGGATCTTCTTTTAAGATTTTATAGAATCTCCAGTCTACTCTAATCATAATAAGGTCAATAGCTATGACAGTATGACACGACGAAATGGTAGCACGAGGGTGCGCTTGGTTTAAGAATAAGTTAGGATGCGATTTTGTTAACATGTCGTGGGATGTCAAATAAGAGATAGAGGAGGATGGCGATCATCAGTATGAAAGGAAGGAAGCATGAAATGTGGCCAACTCAAGTAGAATCTCAAGATACGAGGCAACATAGGTGGAGTCTGTGAATGAGGTCAAACTAAGAACGATTACAAAGGCTCTTAAGATCAAGTATCTCGTCAACATGATGGATGGTATTTATGAATTAGTTAACCAACTACCAAAGAAAGAGGAACGATCACCAGATGCAGTAGCTATAATAATAGGAGGATGTCAGGGCCTTTGGTCCTAAGCAATGGAAAGTGGGCAACTAGTCAACAAACAAAAAGATACCCCTGAAAGCCATACAAATGGTTTTAATGGATGACACGATTACGACGCAATGACAAGAAGCAATGGAAAATTTAGACTCTAAGCAGTGCTAGGGTCGCATAAAGGAAGCAAAGGAGGAAACAAGTGGGCATTGGAAGTTTAATAAGAATGCAAGGAGTCAATAGATCAAGGCTAGGAAGAAGAAGGGCCATTTATCAATGTCGGCAAAGGAATCGCTTTATAGATACTATGTCATTAAAGAAGACGGTCCATGAACTTGGGGAATTAGGCCGATAGCAAGCCTTTAAAAGGAATAAGACAAGCGTCTAGATAATTGAGGTAGAGGACGAGCTTGGAACAAGAATAACAATGTTCTAGTGAACAACGTCGGGCTAGAAAGAGGATGGATTGGGATATGAGAGACCCTACAAACTACACAGATCACGAAAGGTCAGGAGGTCGTTGGGACCTTTGAATGGGGAATGCCCTCCCTCGTGCCTCAATCTCCCCTAAAGAGTAGCCGCCGCTTCCTCCAAATCCATCGACAAATTTTTTGCCCCCATGTCCACTCTGTATTCCCCCTTCATCCTCCCATGGTAATTCCCTTCTTCAGCCCTTGCTTCCTCCTCCAGTCGGCGCATAGTGAAGCCCAGTGGAATTTTGGGGTGACCTTCTTCTTCCCCTCTCGCCGACGTGAGCTCTGCCGCCACCGTCCCATCCCTTCCATAAGTTAAGCCTCCCGAGCTGTAGTGGTCCCTCCAAGCTTCAGGGTTAGTGGATGGACACCATGGTTCTTCCTCTTCGATGCGGCTTCTGCTACCACTCGACTTGTAGGGAGAATCAATCCCCGCCTTCAGCTTAGATGTGTAGATATCTGATAGCTTAACATGGCCTCCCTTCTTCCTTTCTTCTTTTATTCTTGTACATGTCGGCCAGTTGTGGCCGATTCTCCCACAAAAATTGCATAACTCAACAAGTCTTTCATATTTGAAAGTTATTTCTTTGCAATACTCTCAACCCGTTGCTTCATCCGTGAACGGAAAATCGAATCCCGTCGGGATTGGTTCACTAACCTCAACCTCAACCAACATCCTGATAAATCTTCTGTATCCGTTGAAATGGAGGCTGGCTCTGTCCATATCAATGAATTTACTGAAGTAGAATGTCCCTATTGAGATTATATTCTGCTCACATCTCTGACTTTGGTGGAGATCATGAATCTGCACCCAAACCGCCAGCTTGTTCATGGGAACAGCCTCCGGATCTCCTCTACCCTCGTACTTTGTCAGAGCCGCCATAGTGTTGGAAAGACTCCATGGTCTTTCAATCAAGATTTTCTCACGGATCTTGGCATCCTTGAAGGTAAGATGAATAGGTTTTGTGCTTGAGTTGGTTGGACTCCAACTTCCCCGTATTTTTCCCAGGCATATCTGGATGCCCCTGAAACCTTCGCCAATGCTACCTTGTTCTCGGTTAGCATCTTCCCCAGTAACATTGGAATTCCCCTGCCGGCGTTGGTAGTCACTTGGGGGCGGGAACCCCTGCCTCCTGCTGATGATGGACTGCTGTGTTCGATGCTCAAACGGCCAGCCCTCTCAGTTAGATCATTGATGTCCATCTTGCCTTGTGTTCAATGAGCTGGAGGCATTCAACCCGAGGGACCAACTGCCGTTTTCTTACGTTAGAGATGGGATGAGCCCCAAGGTGAAGATGAACATGTTCGATGTGGAAGTGTTGGAGCATATTGGACTAGAGTACAGGCACGTTCTCAAGAGATCGTCGTCGCCGGCGGCGTAACAAGGGACCAAAAGGAGGAGAGTGGGAGGTGGGTTTGGGCATGATTTGGTTGTGAATAGCAGTTGTTGCAGCAGGTGCTAGAATTACTTGTTGGAGATGTGGGGTGGTGATTCCCATGCATAAATTCCATTCATTGATTGATTCTTTTCCATCTTCTCTTTATTCTTTATATCATTTGCTGCTGTTCTTTTGGGTTTTCTCACGGATCTTGGCATCCTTGATGGTAAAGATGAATAGGTTTTGTGCTTGAGTTGGTTGGACTCCAACTTACCCGTATTTTCCCCAGGCATATCTGGCTGCCCCTGAAGCCTTTGCCAATTCTACCTTGTTCTCGGTTAGCATCTTCCCCAGTAACATTGAAATTCTCCTGCTGGCGTTGGTAGTCAGCTGGGGGCGGGAACCCCTGCTGCTTGCTGATGATGGACTGTTGCGTTCGGTGCTCAAACGGTTAGCCCTCTCGGTTAGATCATTGATGTCCATCTTGTTTCTCGTGCTCTGTTTTTCGTGGAAGCTGCGAGTTGGTAGTCTTTTAGGAGTGGGCAGAGTTTGTAAGAGGAGAAAAGGGGGGGGGGGGGGGGGGGGGGGGGTTCTCCCTGCAAGATTAAAGCCTGAAATTTCCCTTTTGTTGCTCTCCTCCTTCTTAAAGGCTCTACCTCTATGTGAGATAGCACTAACTCCCCACGAATCTTGGTGGCAATCTTTCTTTTCAACACCTTCATAATATCTCTGTTGACTGAATATTTCCATGCTTTTCTTCATCCTCAACAGCGGCTCTTTGGTCAATGTTCTCTCCACTCTACCCTAAACAGGTACTATAGATTACATACTGCACCCTCACTACTCTCCTGTTCAGTCGTACCTCCCTTCTCCTCTTCTTGATCTGACAATGAAAAACTGATCTCCCACAATCTGGTGGCTTCCAAATACCTCCTTTCCTTATAGCTATTGAAGAGCATCCCCTATGTTGTCCAATCTCCTTTAGGCTCTTAACTATTGATGCGCGTCTGTCTCTTCCCTCGACTTGTAAGTCATTAATATGGGGAAGATCTTTACCATAGGCTTTTGTGATCTTCTGGATGCTCTCGGATTGAGCTGGAAGAGTCCCAGCAACGGGTACGGAAAAGTAACCGTTGGAAGGTTCAGAGAATAGTTCTGTGAGAGAGAGAGAGAGAAGAGAGAGACATAACTTTTTGCTCGCTATCAACAAAATAAACATACTAAAAGAATTTATAGCAAGCTCATAAAATCATTAGTCACAACTTAGAAGACTTTAAAAGTGCAAGAAATTCCAAAGATCATTTCATATCTAGGTCGTCGTCGACAAATACTATTACTCTCACTATATTGCCAAGATCAATGATAATTTCATTGGTCGTCGATCAAATTTCTCTCACAAAGAAAAGACAAAAAATTGGTAAAAATGATATTAAAATAAATTTTATGAGGTAAAATAGTTTTAAACCATCATGAATTTGTAGTCATGCCTCAACTAAAATCCCACATTTTTTTAAATGTTTAAATTCCCGAGACCCATGAATTTAACAGACTGTTTGATACCAAATAAATCGAGAATTAATTTCATTTTAAAATGAATTATCATGTAGAATTTATTGTTAAGTGAATTATAGTGTTTGGTATGTCATATTCAAATATTTATAAATAAAATTAATTCAATTCCGAAACAATGTTTGGCATACGTTTAGAATTGAATTAAACTAAAAGTTTTCAACTACACCCTTATTAATTTTCTGCATAAACAATATTCATTGTAATCCATCTTCTAAAAATAATTTTGGTCCCATAAGTAGAATATCAAAAGTGTTCTTATGTGTTTCTATTATATTTATTCCATTCTTTTTAAACATTTCGTAGATGAACCCTACACTCTAATTGTGCCTTCTCAACGTACTGATACAATTGAAGCATAAATATCAAATAACCAACATCTGCTACTGGCGTTGTAATCAAATTCTTGTCGACAATCCTCGTACTGCCGAGTTGACGCCAAATAATATATGTAAAAGTAATTTAGTTAATAAATAAGGATAATTATGTCATTTTATTATAATTAGTAAATACTTGTGGAATTCATTTGAAAATTCCATCTTAATTTCTAGGAGTTACTATAACTAAATTACCCGAAAAAAAAAATACTATAACTAATTCCAGTTCCGAAGAATTCAAAATTTAGAATTGAAAATGAATTTTTTTAAATACCAAACACAAATTATTTTTATTTCAAAATAAATTATTCAAAACTTATGAAATTCAAATTTGTGAAACCACATGTTCATATTTGGTTGTTTGATTTTTTTTTTTTTTTTTTGCGTAAAAAATTTGGTTGTTTGATTTTTCTCAATCAATAAAACGAAAATAGAAAGGGGAAAGTAATAATGACGCCACTTTGCGTAGCGTTGTGGCAGGACGGCCGGACGGCCGTGATCACCATCATGAATTCACGACTTGGACGGACTCTGTGGTTGGTTCTGTTGGGGGACGAGGACGATAACAAAATCGAAGCCAAGGGCGAAGAAATCCAATGGAAGGGATTTCCATACGAAACTTAAATTTTATGGGGAAGCCAAAATCGCACGCCTCTTCTCTTCCGCCTCCATTCTTCCAATCAAAGCTCCTCTGTTTTTCTCTTCTATACCTCCTAACCTCTCTCTCCCTCGCCTTCTACAATTCTCTCTCCGCCACCCGCTGCCTCTTCCGATCTTCCCCTTTCGACCCAATTCAGTCCCCTCTCTTCACTTACCCTTCCTCCTATGGCGAGCACAAATACGTCATTCCCACTCATCGCAATTCCTGCTCTTACCCTGTTCACTTCTCCGGTACGTTCGATGCTCTCATTGCTATAAGTGGGCGGTTTTCCCCAAATCGATTCTGAAATTTGATGTTTTCTGGTTAGATTACTGGAATGTGTTGCGGGAGATCCAAGAATTGTCGACTATGCCACCGCCGTTGCCGGCCCTGAGGTATATCAAGGGCAAGGGTCAAAGTTTCGGTGGAAATTTCAGTACCCAGAACAGAGTTTCTTATTTCAATCACTCCGATAATGGCATTGAGGTTCCTTGTGGGTTCTTCAAGGATTTCCCAGTCAGTGATTCTGGTTAGTCTCTCACCTGTTTGATGAATTGACACCCAAAGGCAATTGGGTTTGATCCCAAATTTTGATTTTATTCATCCTTCCTCTCCCCTGTTTAGTCCAGACCGGAAGGCAATGGAGAGTTGCCACGGCTTAGTGGTCGTGTCCGCGTTGTTCAACGACCACGACAAAATCCGGCAGCCGAAGAGCCTGGGCTCGAAAACGATGGACACCGTGTGTTTCTTTATGTTTGTGGACGAGGTGACCCTGGCCGCGCTGGAGCAGCACGGGGTGGTGAAATCCAGGGCCTCACCAGAGAGCAGGGTAGGTGTTTGGCGAATTGTCAAGGTGAACAGCGATGAAGGTTTGTACGAGAACAATCCAGCGATGAACGGGGTGATACCGAAGTATTTGGTCCACAGGCTGTTTCCGAACTCGAAATTCAGCATCTGGGTTGACGCCAAGATGCAGCTGATGGTCGATCCGTTGCTGTTGATTCATGCATTGGTTGTGGCTCAGGATGTGGACATGGCCATATCTAGGCATCCTTTCTTTGTTCATACGATGGAGGAAGCCATGGCCACTGCAAGGTGGAAAAAGTGGTGGGATGTTGAAGGGTTGAGGCTTCAAATGGAGACTTACTGTGGGAATGGGCTGCAGCCATGGACCCCCGAGAAGCTCCCTTATCGATCAGGTAATTGGTTAAATTGATTAATCGCCACAGTGCCATCACTGTCAGTGTTAAACTTCTGGTATACTGAACCTTAAATAAACTATGATTGAAATGTGCGAAGCTTAGTTTAAAATGAATAGAAAGATCATATAATTACAAATAATTAAGAAGGATAAAGAATGGTTTGGTTAACATTATGGATTTAGCTTGGTTTGACACATTTTTTAAATGGTTTCTAGAAGTGGACGCTACAGTGCAACAGTGGTTGTCACTTGTGACTTGTCTATTCCCGGCTGGAGTGGCTCTGAAATTATAGTACTAGTTTATTGAGTTTAAATCATCTAAACTTGTTGTTGAGTTGCCAATTGAGTACTCTATAGCTAGGATGTTAGCAATAATTAATCTTGATTCTCACTTCTGTACTTTGAAGTTGAATAGCTTGGAGTCTATCTTAAGATTAATGGCTCTTATGATAATTAAGAACCAAGTAAGATCGTCAAAACTAGAATCAAGCAAGATGTACTCGGATGGTAAAGAAATTGGGCTCGATTGTATTTACTTCTCGGTTGATCTGTGATCCCATCATTTCAAAACATCTCACTTGAATAATCATAATGATTAAAATAATAAAATTATTCATAAAAATCGAATCATTCATATCTCATGAATTTGTTGAATACTTAATCCGCTACCGCCATTCATATCTCATGAATTTGTTGAATACTTAATCCGCTACTGCTCTTCTTCAATCCCTAGCTAGTACTACACCTAGAAAGAACGGTGGAATGATAAGAGTATGGTTGGAAAGTAGCTGTCATGACTTTACGTGACATACATATATCATGTGCAATAACGGGGTAGGGATAATAACCCTACTCTCTCTTTCCCCTACCTTTCTATTTTCGTTTCTGGTGAATTTTGAGCCTGTACACTGTTGAAATGGGGAAATCCAACCCTTTTTCACTGCGGCAAGCATAGCATCAGCTTCATTTCTTTGGTTTGATGTTATGTGTAACCATATTCGTTAACAAACAAAGCTGGACCAACCTTCAGAAGTACGTTTGGATTGGACCCCATGCAAACAATGCAAGTAAACGTTTACATCCATATACAGTTCTAGGACCCATGAAGGCCATAACTCATTCTACTTGCCACATCCTTACTGTAAACATCACTGCATGCAGAGCAGACAGACGATCGATGCATACACCTAACCATAACAATTCCTACCCCAATTATCTTCCTTAAATTAACTGCTCATTTGCTACACAAACTTCGATCGTTATGTTTGCAGATGTTCCAGATAGTGCTGTGATACTGAGGAGGCACGGGCCGAGGAGCGACTTGTTCTCTTGCCTTGTGTTCAACGAGCTGGAGGCGTTCAACCCGAGGGACCAGCTGCCGTTTGCTTACGTTAGAGACGGGATGAGCCCCAAGGTGAAGATGAACATGTTCGACGTGGAAGTGTTCGAGCAGATTGCACTGGAGTACAGGCACGTTTTGAAGAGATCGTCGTCGCCGGCGGCGGAACAAGGGACCAAAAGGAGGAGAGTGGGAGGTGGGTTTTGGCATGATTTGGTTGTGAATAGCAGTTGTTGCAGTAGGTGCCAGAATTACTTGTTGGAGATGTGGGGTGGCGATTCCCATGTATAAAATTCGATTCTTTGATTGATTCTTTCTATGTTCTTCTTTTCTTGTCCTCTCACTCAGCTCCTTCTCTTTATTCTTTATTTGATTAAATTGCTGTTGTTTTGGATTTTGTCTTGTCTGTGTGGTATGTTCTTTTCTTGTTGCTGCTGGGAGATTCGGACGGAGAAAATGAAAGGGGGATTACTATCAGTCTAGTTGGCATTTTCACAGGAAAAAGAAAGCTGACAGCGCAGTAGTGCATATGCTTCTCATTTTACTTCCTGTCGCTTTTGGGACCTTCTAGTGGGTCTTTCACAAATAGGGATGAAAATTGGGTGAATTTGCCTAAACAGACCATCTCATTTTCAAATACCTAAATTCATACCCGTCCCATACGCATGCAGTAGAAAGTTTTACAAATCTATCGTCATACCCATGGTTTTCGAATGTCCATGGGTAATATCTGTCCCATCAACTACTTACCATTAATAAAAGAATATGGTGACAAATGTGGATACTATTACTACCCGCCCTAAATTATGGAACTAATACATAAGAGGATGAAATTACGGTTTGGTTGCCATCAATTACATTTTAACACTTTCTTTTTCCTTTTAATTATCCGTCATTCCATTGACAAGTTACAATAAACTCCTTATATTTTACGCATATAACATAACTAGCGTGGAGCCCCGGCCAGTTGGCCGGAAGGTGAGGTATGAAATTTGAGAATGTAATGGAGTGTATAACTTATTGTTGTATAGTTTTTTTTTTGGGAAACACGTGATAAAGATAGAGAATTTTAGCAGGAAAATACATGAATGATGAAACTAATTAAAAGTCAGCCTTATGAACCAAGTTCGAGTACCTGTTACCTTGTGAAACAATATTATTTCTAATAATATGATGAGATGGAGTAAGTTTTGTAGAAACCGAATTCCAGAAAACCGAAACAAAAATCGCCTATCCCGTCGGTCTTTGGGAAATGAGCATCTCGCAATCGTTGCTAGCTTTTGCTCTGCCCGTTGGCCAATTAATTTTCTTTATAGAACTTCCATCTTGTCGTCAAAGTTATTAATTCGAATGGAACAATTCATTCATAAATTCACGGAAAGAGTTACCATTTCGACATTCACAACGGGAAGAATTGAAAGCTTGAACACCGGAAAAGTTGTATACACAAAACCCTTGGAAACATTTATTTTTACAAAAGATAATCATATATTGATAGAAGAAAAAGATAGTTACATCCTGGAACTAAGCCAGGTCCGAAAATCAAAGCGCCGACTCATAGTCGGGTACAAAGAAAAGGCCTTTCTAGCCACCCTATGGGCTACCCTATTGTTACACCGACCTACAAATCGAATAGATAAACCAGAACGGGCCTGAAAATAATATACTATCTCCTCAAGAACCATCCCCGCCCGGTTATCTGTAGTATCTTCCTTGTTGACTTTATTAATGAGCACCTTAGCATCTCCCTCACACCTGATGTCCGAGAAGCCGAGATCAAAACCCTTGGAAACATTATCATTTACATTATGAATTAGGATGATAAGTATCTCATCTCAAGCTTTGGATAACAGAATTCATGATGCTATAGAGAAACAACCTGTATGAGATAACAATAAAGGAAGTGAATGAGAATGAAAGTAAACTAGAGGGCTGTAAATGAAACCAAAAGGGAAAATTTATATAAAGGATTTTCATTAGTTTTGCTGGTAAATTAGTGATTTGATGTCTGTTTACTGAACTTAATCTGGTATATCTCGGAGTTTCAATTCGGCATAACAGTGAGTGATCACTCAAGTGACTTTGTATCAATGAGGAAAAAATTGGGGTAAGGCATCTCATCCTATGAGTATATACACATAAATTGAGGTAAGCAAACTCAATTTCTCATGTTCGACCAACTTAAAAAAACGTAAAGATGGTAAGTTTATATCCTACTAAGACTAATTGATTTTGGTTGTTTAGTTAAAGCACTTATCCCTTCAAGCCAAATTCAAAAGAAGACTGGAATTTGGTAGCCTAAAGGTTACCTGATTTACCGGATTCTGAGCTCTTCCATTCAATTCACACGGCAGTGCAAGACGAACAAAAGGGAACCACGGGATTTGAATGAGAAGGTTTATTGGAAGAGTACAACAATTTAACAGGCAATCAATGTGAGCATTCCGTATCACAAATGTTTATTAAAGACTTTAGTATCATTCACCATCACCCTATAGAAACTACCAAAAAAGGAGAATAGTAAAAAATGCAATAGCTACAAAACAAATTCTTCAGTGGCAAGCAACAACTCCAAACTTGAGGAGAATCAAACCAGTAACCTCTAGTTTTCTCTGCGACTAAGTAATTAAGGAGAAAGAGCTCACATCAGCATCAATGTAGAGAACTCTGAAAGTTTAACTGGGTTTCGCCACACTCCGGTTGGTTTTGGGAGAGACTGAGGGGTGGGTTTTTGCTACATACCATGAAAGGCTTCTGATGGCGATAGCTCCGATTATGCTGAAGTGGCTTCTCTTAAAATCAGAATAACAGTCTAACAACTAACAAACAAAGACCTTGAAAAACAATAAAGACAGAGAGCTTCCCTTATCAAATTAACACTTGAGGTGAAATAAAGAGAAACTCAATTCATCACTACAACCTACTTAATTCATCTAACCATACATAGCAACACTAACATACCTAAAAGGAGGTGTCTTCTAAAGTTTAGCATTCAATGATCAGAAATGGTGTGTATGGCTAAGAATATTGTCAATTAGGCAAACAAAAATACCTGCATCACCATTATGCACATGGTGAAGCCATACTGTCTTGGTAGCCCTGCTCCATTCATACAATGTACCTCGAACTTGACATGACGGAACCTGGAGGGTGGCCTACACGACAGAAACATGATTTCCTTTTCAGCAAACAAATAATACTTTCCTTGGAGTGATCAGCCGATAAGCTATCTCAATACATGAGTACATGATGCTGATTTCAAGTGATAATAGGGCAACTCGCAAACAAAAGTTGAACAAAATTTCCATGACATAATAAAGTAACACAACAAAATTACAGACTTACACAACCCTGCTTGTCCAGATATGCTGAGAACATGAATCGCGGAATTTCACTGAAAACAGTTGCAGAGGAGGTGTCAAAATGTTGTCGAGCTTCCTAAGACTATTTGGGAATGAAAACGTAATTACCTACCAAGCGTTACTTTTCCCTAATACCTTCAGTTAATTATCGGTACACTGCAAATATATACTAACTTCAATAGCATCAAACCTTTAGATGGCAACCCATAGGAAAAGGAAACTGCAGCAAGCTGTACTGACCTTCTATTGCACAACAAGTTCTTCCAAGGCCTGAGGTAGATACGTATCCGGTCCGCACATAGATCATTTAAAGTCGTCATCCCTCAACCCGACGCAAGGATCCACTTTAAATACCGTATGGCAAGGCACCTCCCTTCTTCAAAACCATGATGGGGAAATCTATAAGATCAAATTTGCATATCAGTTACACAATAACCATATTACAGAAAGTAGAGGTTATGATTGGGTACACAGAGTACCGTGAAGCTCTAAAGAAGTCCATAAAACTACACAGACAAAAATTGATAGCTAGCACTCTGCGTACATGCACCAATGGTATCACAACCCAAATGAAACCTCTCAGAAATAAAGATAGAGCAGAGAGTTTTCGGTTGAAGTAATCACAAGGATCTAAGGATAACTCTAGTGCCACTTGAAAGGTGATGAAAGCAAAAGCCTACAAAAGGATATGAAGCTTAATATCTACATCATCGCTTAGAAGAGCATATAAATAAATCATTGTTGTTCACAGCCGCAGACATGGAAAATGGAATCACACTTGATACTATATCTCCCAACATCTATGAATTCTGAAACGAAACTCAACGCTCCAGCAGGCAGCAAACATATTCCTACCAATAAGGAAATATATATAAAAGGAAAAATCGAGATTTCTGAATAAAGGGGAAAAATAACACTGAGATAAGAGAAGCAAATATAAATTCGAAGATGACATACCTCGTGAGAGGGAAGCTTCTAATTGTGAGTCTTTATCAATAGGAACACAGAATCCAAACTGGAAAATAAAGGAGGCAAAAGTATAGGGATGAAATTAACTTAAGGGTTTATTTAGTTGCAAGTTATTGCTAGATTAAGATCATAAATTAGCCACCGAGCTGCAAACTCAGGGTTTATTTAGTTTGCTTACCTTCAAAACTTTCGTTCAATGAATCGGCACCATGCTGTGAGTGAGCGCTGCTGGGTACTGAACGATTTCGGCGGTGAAGACGGAATCATAACAATCACAACAAAAACTCAAACCCACCCAATAAAGAGATGAATAGACATTAATAGAACCCATGGCCAATTTGACTTCCAATTCCCTTCCCCAATCACAACAATCAACTCAAGCCAAACTCATGTACTAAGGTATTCCAAAGATGGCTCTTCTAAATCGAAACTCCTCCAACCCCTAATTTCTTTATAGAGTGCGGCTTATCATCTCACTATGAAACACTAATCTTTTTACACTGTTAATCTAATGGTATTTGAGCAAAGGAATGTGGCAGCAAGGATAATTGTTTACCTAGTCAGACCAAGGCAACTATTCAACCAAACTGTATTTAAATTACACAGTCGACCATCAACATGATTCTCAATTCCAATCCCGTGGTCTGATTAAAAGCACCCTATGAACGCTAAATCACAATTGAAAATCTGGGAAATGACAGCCGACTGCCACCATGATTCTTAAATTCAATCCCGCATACTAATCATGAGCACCCCTGAATGCTAAACCAAAGTTGAAAAAGCTAGGGAAAGATAACTTACTTGGAATTTCAGCTTTGAAAGGGACCTCAGAATTCACTATTTGAGGCTGATGAACGAATCCAATTCTGATCAGGCCACATATGCCAGTTCCCTGACCCCTCGACTTGACGAAACCCTCTTGAAAATGCAAGTACGTAGTTGGAACCGCGATTGAAGGGAGAGGCATCGAAACCCAATCGTACAGCCGCAGACACCGAGAGGATTGACGAACGGCTGGAAAATGGATAATTCTGCCCCCTGCAGAACAATCATCGAATGGCCTGCGTGCACGGACGGCCTGAAACCAGTACAACTGTAGTTTGATTACTGTCTTCCCAATCGGCAATTGGAAGTTAGGCCCGACAGTTGGAAGTTAGGTTCGACAGTTTAAAGTTTGGCCTCCATAAGGTGTGGTTCCTCTCTTATTAAACCTCAAGCCTCCACAAACGTTCCTTGAACTGTAATCACCTAGCAATTATGTATAAAAACACAAACCCTTTCAATACAATTTGAACCTAATCAAAACAAAAGCTAGAAAACCAAACACGTTGGGATCGATTGATCGCCAGCTCCTTTCTCTATTAATTCTCCATGAAATTCTGTCCCCCCAAAAGAGAATTCCGCCTGCTGCCTTTTATTCTCTGGCCCCAATATTATTCCCCAGCCGTAAAAACACAAACTCTTTCAATACAATTTGAACCTAATCAAAACAGAAGCTAGAAAACCAAACACGTTGGGATCGATTGAAATGAAGAAATTAAAAATATAAACAACACAAAAGAAGGAAAGATCACCTCAATAGCGCGAGAGGGATGCCTGGATACTGAACGATTTCGGCGGTCAAGACGGAGGGCTGGAGAGAGGTGGAGACTCGGATTGACAACGGCGGAGGACGGAGAGAGGGAGGCTCGGATTGGCTGAGAGGAAAATTCAGAGGGCCGTTGGCGGTGAAGACGGAGGACGGAGAGAGGAGGAGGCTCGGATAGACACCGGCGGAGGACGGAGAGAGGGAGGCTGAGATTGACTGGGAGAAAATTCAGCAGGCCCGTTGCTGGTGAAGACGGAGGAAGGAGAGAGGAGGAGGCTCGGATTGACAACGGCGGAGGACGGAGAGAGGCAGACTCAGATTGCCTGGGAGAAAAAATCAGCAATGGGGCTCTTGATTGACAACCTTCAAAGGAGAGAGGAGGAGGCTCAGATTGACAACCTTCAAAACTGCCGTTCCGAAACTACCCCTCCGACAAACACTCTGGAGGCTGGGATTTTGAAATGGGGGTGTTTCCTCCGAAAAATCAAATGCCACCGCCGGTGCCGAATTTGTTTCCGGCAATGTTGATTTGATGTTTCGCGGTCGAAACTCTTGCGGTGCCGTTTGATCGAATGCACCGCTGATTGCTGAAATCGAGACGACCGTCAAATATCCACCGCCGAATGTCGGCGCCGTTGATTTGATCGATGCACCTCTAAATGGTGAAATCAACGTGACCGTCAAATATCCACCGCCGGGCGGTGTTGATTTGATCGATGACCTCTGACTTCTAACCAAGAACGACCGTTACTACGGTTCGCACCTCTCCAAACTACGTTCGAACGAGGGTGTTTGAGTTTTGAGGAATCTACGCTACCGCTACTCTTATGGAGATTCTTGTGGAGAGCTCTGCGACTACGACTAAGACTACAACTATGGAGATCCTTCCTGGAAGGAGAGCTCCGCGAAGGAGTTACAGAGAAAAGGTAAAGTTTTGACAGAGTTGTTCTGTGTTGATTTTGGGTTCTCCCTTCTCTCTCCTTGCTCCACTGCTTTTATTTAAAATCACTTGCGTAGTCTTCACGCCCTGTGGAACTGCTCCCTCAACCGCTCCGTCGTGAACTCCCACGTATCTTCACTCTTATCCACAGAGTCGTAGTCTTCAACCGCTTTGATCTTCTCTTCACTCCCGAATCTCCCGTGCAAGAAAATAACTCCGTTATTTTCATGAGCCTGCGCCGTCGTGTACGCCTCCACCAACAAAGTTTCCATAACGACGTCGTTGAACCCATTCACGGCATTGCTCAGCTTGCAACACCGTCAAGCTCACTACGTCGTTGAGCTCCACGATGTTGTTTTGGCCTTGCGGCATCATTGAATTTCTCGGCGTTGTCGAACTCGCAACGCCACTGAATTTGCGACTGCGACATCAATTCCGCTGCGTTGTTGTTTAACTAGCGGCATTTTTAGCCCTGCGACACCGCATCAATTAAATATTTCAGGTACCACAGCATTGTCGGGCTTACTTGCGGTGTCGTTTTCTTCCTCAAACAGCTCCGTTTGCTTTTTCTCCGTGACATTGTTTTATATTAAACGCTGTCGTTTTCTCTAGCACAACAGTACCGTTGGGCTTACTCGCGGTATCGTTTTTAACTAAACAACACCGCTTGGTTCTACCCGCGACATTGCTTGTCACTAAACAGTGTTGTTTTTTTAATCATTCTCCGACAAGGAATAAAAATAATAATTAATTAAAAAAACTCCTTTTCCAACACCAATACTAAACGCGCGGCCCACATCTTATTTTCTGGTAAACAGTGTTTTTTCAAGTGCCGCGGTACCGCTGAGCTTCCTTGCGGTACCGTTTTTTTGTTTCGCGGTATCGTTTTCACTCATTCGCGATGCCGCTTGTCGCGGTGCCGTTTTTAGCCAAACGACACTGTTTCCCAGTCTCGCGATGCAGCTTGTCGCGGTGCCTTTTTTAGCCAAACGACACAGTTTCCCAGTCTCGCGATGCAGCTTGTCGCGGTGCCGTTTTTAGCCAAACGACACTGTTTCCCAGTCTCGCGATGTCGTTGAGCTTTGAGGTTCGCTGCACCGTTTTATCTCTTCGCAGCATTGCTTGACTCCAAACGGTGATGTTACTCTCCTCCTCCGACAAGGAAAAATATAATAAAAAACATTCCTTTTCCAACAGCAACACATGTCTTGCGCATGACTCACACATTGTCTGCAACCAATGTCGTTTCAAGTACCGCGGTACCGCCGAGCCTCTTCGCGGTCTCGCTTAAATTCTCCGTGGCATTGCTCGACTCCAAACGACATCGTTTTGGCCAGCGATATCGAATTAAATGTCGTGACTCATTATTACGGCATTGAATTTAGGCCAAAAATATTTTAGGTGTAAACAGGGGGTTCTGTTTTTCGCTTCAGCGTATTATAGTATGTGTTGATATCTTTGGTGGGGAGGATTTGGGTATGGGGCGGGGGAGTCTAAAACCATACCCTCCTCATACCCATCAACAGTTTTTTGCGAAAATTACCTATACCTGCCTCATACCCAATCAAAACGGGGATTCTGCGTATTGACTAGGTCGAATGAGGTCGGGTATTCGCGACCATGAGTTTGGTTCAGGGCCTTTTGTAGGATGCGGTGGAAGGTACAGTGGCAAATTGGAAATTGCCACAACTATACACTTATTAGGCTGGCAACTTGGTATTCTATGCTAACTTTTTATTTTTACGATCATTCTATATTAGTTCTTTGAAATACATGATAAAATGTTATTAGTTTATAGCTTAGGAATGTTGGCAGCTGAAGTTTTGGTGTTGAATTCGCTATCACTATGCAATGAGATTGTGGCTAACTGATTGTGTTAAATTACAGGGGCGCCCTCCTTTCTTCTTCCTCCATGCCTCAAGTTCAACATGTCTAAGGAAAGAGAAACTAGCATAAAAGAAAAAGGTCAATGGCACTTGGAACCAATTTATGCACAAACTTGAAGGAATTACAAGGAGGGAAAACCAAGGTTCAAGGAGAATTACCCAAAACCTTGCTATGAATCCATTTGCATAAGCTATAAAATGTTACATACTAGTTTGATGCTTGCAGAATGTTCAGGACGTTTTGCCAAAGCTGCACCTTCAGTACTAACAAGTTGCAAAATGGAATCTACACGATGTTAGGGAAAAGTAAACGAAGTGAAAACATAACCCAAAATGTATTTGCATAAATTAGAAGTTGCGGAAGCAAGTGAACCCAACTTCATTAAGTGTTACCATAAAAAATAAAAATAAACTTCATTAAGTGTTAGATTTGACAACGGATGGATACGTTCTGAGACTTCTGACGAAGGTACTCAAAGAAATAAGTTAGCCTTCTAACAATAACTTTATGGTTTGCCCATCTCCTTACAAACTCGCTTAACATGAATTCAGCATGCTTCCCCTCGAGGATAGGTAGACTACATATTTTTCCATAGAATTTTACGGGTTGATTGGATGAACAATTTAAGTATTTAGTAGCAGGTGGAAAGTAAAAAAAAAATGTTGGTAATATTTTTTCAGAGGTGGGTCTAAAATTGATAATTTGGCAAAATATTGAGAAATTTTTATTAGTTGATATTCTTAAGTAGATTTTTTTATCAAAACGATCACTCGTATTACCGAGAAAAACAGCCAGATACAAAAGAGTTCAAATGGCCGAAAACAGCAAAACAACCAAATCGAACCCAACTAAAGAAGAGAACAATGAAAGGGCTTTTCGTGCCACCAAATGGGCAACTCCAATTACAACGCCTACCAACAAACTGGACTGAGGACCACACAAAGGATTGAAAGTAGGTTGGAATTGGGAAATCAATATTTAATAAAATAATTATCTTTTAAAAATATGTTATGAGATATTCCTCATGCCACAACGACCCACCTTCTCTGTTTGGATATCGGTACACCATACGATCAACTCTTCTCGTGCCATCCATATGCAAGTAACGTTAGTACACATTTGATAGAGGTCTTCAAGCATCGGTCTGGTAGCGACATTTATTTTCTGAAAATTGCCACCGACGTAGATGACCCCCTTTCCGGTCTCTTTTGTGTAACCATTCCACCGTAACCCAAGCGTGAACTTTTGGAATGCCATCTGCAAATAAACCGTAGTTCAGTTAATATCATAAAAATCACAAATCACAAAAAAAAGTAATACAAAATAAACTTACGAGTTAACGTTAACAGCAAAAACAATAAAGAAGTAAGGAGCTACAACAGAAAATTGAAAAGGGAGAAGGAGAGGTGTGAAGAGAAGAGGTTTCCCGGGTCTGCCTTTAATAGGCAAAATCATCAATGAAAACCGCATGGGGGGGGGGGGGGGTGCGGTTTTCATCTGCCATGCAACCCCACGTCTGTCAACCTGCATGGCAACATGGTGGATGTCGGGAAAATGAGGAGGACACACAAAATGCATGGGGGAGGGTGCAGTTTGTGTGTCGGCAAGGACAAAACCGCAAGTTGAGGGTGGGTTTGTGTTGGAGAAATAAAACCGCATCCTCAACGTGCGGTTTTGCTAGGTCAACCAAAGAACCGCACCTAGGCCATGCGGTTCTGTTAGGTCAGACACAAAACCGCACGGCTAAGATGCGGTTTTGGCCCAACCTTAAACTGCTCTCTCGGGATGCGGTTTACATATAAACCGCACCTTGGACGTGCGGTTATAAAATAAAGGTGCTATTATTGGAATTTCTGTGAGTTGGGTGCTATTTTTGTAAAAAAAATAAAATAATGATGCTATTTTTTGAAAAATCCCGTTACTAAATTCACGACCCGCCGCGCAGCGTAGGCTTTGGTGCTAGTTACCACAAAACTGCAATGCTCTTTTGTGGGCTGGGCTTCCATTTTGCCTTGCCATTCAAGTTAAAAGCCTCTAAGCTACTTTTTTTGTTTTTGGTTAGGGCCTCCTTTGATTGATTATGGGTTTCTCCAACGTACAATGGACACAGGGATCCAAAGAAAATTAAATAATTTTTACATGTTTCCAGCCAAATAAAAAAAAATCTTTTTGGCACTTATGCAAAAAGTAATTGGCATAAACTAGATATTTTCAACTAAATCAATCGAGAATTACTTTTATGGGATTGAAATATTTGACTAGACTATAATTGTGTAATGATGAATGATTTTATGAGATGGCATGATTGATCAATAAGATTAAGTGAAAAGATTGGTTGATTTGATTAGTTGTGTTAAAAAAACAGACTATTTAGTTGATTTGTATAAAGAATCGATAAATTACGAGAAAACAAAAATCCGTGACATGAATGCTGTACCATTTTTTCACCACCCAACTTGTGTGCCGAGAAACATCGTCCAAAACCAGGGTGTCCCTGTGCAGGCAGGCTGGAAGTTTGAAGGACATGCAGTTGGCTTTTGTAGCATTTTTGTACCTTATTGATTCGAGGACTCATCAAGTGCTCTACATATATGTAGCAGATCAGAGCGCTATTTATTTATGTGATCGCAAACATTTGAGTGCACGTTACGGAAATGTCCCATAACCATTACCCCGTCCCACCAAATACTCCCTTACCAAATGCTGCCTGCCTGCCGGAACCATCACGTGTCCCCTCTATTTCCCACCCCCCGATTTCGCAATTTATAATGTTTTCTTCTTCGACGTCCCTTCCTATCTAGTTCATTCTCAAATCGCCACTCTGCAGAGACAATAATTCCCCTAGAACAAGAAACCACAACAAGCTCATTCAATAACCCAACATACATTTCTTCCTTCCCCTCCGTACTCCACTGACTGACACATATATATATATATATATATGTATCTTTCTTTATGTGCACAACATGACTTATATCAGCTTTCCTTTCCAAAAATATAACAAGGAACTCAGTGCAGCAGCAGTAGTACACATGTATTACACACAGAACATAGAAGTACTCGTCGTTGCCAGTAGCAGTGTAGAAAACAAAATCGTACGTTCGTCCTAATTACACGGTCAACCCTGCCTGCACCTTTACAGTCAGATCCATGGCGATAAACCGAGATCTGAATATCAGGCGTCAATCATATCACCATCGATCTCACGCCCCAAAAGAAAGGAAAAGTACTGAAAATCGGCAGGAAGAAATGCAAAAACAAAAAACAATTTGTTTGGTTTAGGGTTTTGGAGCAGCAAAATTACGATTAGGTCACCGTGATCAGACATGCATGCCGCCAAAATTAGTTTCGGCCGAGACAGACCGACCGACCGACCTGGAGAAGAATTAATGTGGCGACGGCGCTAGGGTTCAGCGGCGGAGAGACGGCAGGAGTAGGAAGTGGCGGTGGCGGCGCCCTTGGTGGATTCGTCGGGTTTGGCATTGTGGCAAGGAGACGACCCCGAGGGAGGTACGAAGCCCTTGGGCAGCATCACGGAGAACTGCCTCGCCGATCCCCTCCTGCTGACGTCGTCATTCTTGCCGGAAGTCGACGTCATCTTCATCCTCGTCTTCTTCATCATGCCCGACGACGACGTCCTCCCGCTGCCCGTCTTGGCCCGTTGGTTGCGCTTGTGGTGGTGGTGGCGGTGGTTGTAACCGCTCCCAATCCCGCGGCGTCCTCCACGTGTCCCCGACTCGCCGTCCAAGAAGAAGGGCGTCGCGTTCTTGATGTGGAACACCTGGTACTGCGCCTCCGCCGCCGGATCGCGAGTATGATCACGCGCCTGGTGATCTCGCTTTGCGGCGGCGGGAGTGGTAGTGGTGCTGCGGCTGCGCTGCGTCGTCGTATGGCGGTGGACGGCCAACTGATCGCGCGGGGGGTGAAATCGGAGCGGCGGCTGCGGGCGTGGCGGCGGGGACCTGGGAGGGAGGGCGACGACGGCGGAGATGATGAGGAGGAGGGAGAAGAAGAGGAAGGCCGTGAAGAAGAGCTTGATGAGCGTCTTGACGTTGATGAGAGTCGCCATGGCTACGAGATTGTTGTGGTGGTTGTCCCAAGCTCGGAGGCAGCCACGGTAATGGCGCATTTATCAGTTTCTGGCGGTGGAAAAGGCTAGAGGAGGGAGTAGAAAGAAAGGAAAGGAAGAAAGCCGCAATAGATGCGTCGTCGACTCGGGAATCGACGAGAGTGGATTGATGAAACTGAGTTGAAGTGTTGCTTTTGAGGGAGGGAGGACGGGACGGAGGTGTACACGCGTTACCTTTTATGGAAGAGACTTGTAAGTCAAAGCAAAAGGTTGGGCCCGATTGGGAATTTCGGGCGAATCTGAAGGCCCGTGTTTTTTACTTGGGCCAGAAGAATCCCGGCCCATCAAGCTTCTATCCTCCTCTTCGGACGAGGTCAGCACACACAGTGAAAGAAGCAGTACAGCGACGATGGCGACTCCCGAAATTTACCGCGTTACATCATCGTTCGGATCGGATTGCAGAACCTGCCGAGAAAGTACTGCAAAGAGGAGAAGAGTCCATTTCTACCTTTCCGCTGTCCCGTATTGTGTTTTGACTTAAAAACACCACCATCACAAAGCCAAGCTCCGAAGTCTCCTTCATTCCCCGTTCTCTTCTTACAGTCTCAATTTCCTCACTGCCTCGCTTTCAGAATTTCATTCCGAGCGCCCCCTCCGTCGGACGATCCCCGCTCGGCGTTCGGAAAGGTGATTACTCGGCTCCGCCATTTCTGCCTCTGCTATCGCCAAGCGGAGGATAGCAGCAGAGTAGAGCTCGGGCGCAGAGAAGGAAGGACAGAGAGGGGAAAAACGAAATCGGGAAGCCCTAGTAGTTCCGAGCATGTCGAAATCGCTTCCCTATTCGGTTAAAGATTTGCAATACGACAACGCCAAGTTCCGCCAGCGTTCGGTTTCTAAGGTTCTCATCATCCCATATATCTGGATCTCGATCTCTGCAAAATTCTCCTGCTGATCGATGTTTATTCGATTTCGATTGATTTTAGCTCAAGCTGACAGATGGCATTGCCTGGTTGCCTTCCCGTTTTTAATCTACAATGTATCGTATGATGATGATCCGAATGAATGGGATTGAGGAGAAGTCTTTGATTCGCGAGATAATTCAATTGCGAGCAATTTGTTCGATGTCCTGGATTGTTTGTTGGTCTTTGTGATTGGGGAGCGGAAGTATAGGTCCTGAAAGCGAAAATGAAATGACTGGGAGAATGCGAATAACAATGACTGCGTTGTTATGTGTCCAGAGGCCTACAACTATGGAGCCTGAAATTACTAGTTCTTATGCGTCCTACTTCACCAAGTAATTCAGTTGGACTTTACTTCGGTCACAACTTGGCTCCAGTACAACATTTGAGTTGTATTACGAGGACTAGAAGAAGCTGTCTTCACATTTCTTTCTTGCTCACTGTCTTTTTGGCTTCATATGCTAGCATCAAAGAGTACATTGTGATGGGGGATGTTTAGTTCATTATTTTGCTTTCTGATTTTCCTCTGTATGCTTGATTGTGGTTTTTGTTTTGGTGGAATGATTGACTTATCCTTTTTGATTTAGGTCATAACGCAGTCCTTGCTCACCAATACCATGAGGCGGGATTGTGTAAGCTGCAGTACGGGGAAGTTTCTAGCGTTATTGTTAATCTTTGGGGTAGGATATCTTATGCTAACCCATACAAGTACTGCCCATTCTGTTTCGGTTAGAGTAGCGGATAAATTGAGTGTTCATGGGGAAGGTACAAATGCGACAGGAGGTAATGCTTTGTTTGGAAGGATCGGGAGGAAGCCACCGAGGCTTCCTCCACGATTACCACCCAATGAGCATGGTAGTCACAATGATAAAGCTGTTCACGAACCAGCAAAGATTGATACCGATTTAGGATGGGTAGAAAGACAACAGAAAGTAAAAGAGGCTTTTATCCATGCTTGGTTTGGCTATAAAAAGTATGCTATGGGCTATGACGAACTTATGCCTCTCAGCCAGAGAGGAACTGATGGATTAGGAGGCCTTGGTGCTACCGTTGTGGATGCGCTTGATACTGCTATGATAATGGGTGCTGATGACATTGTTTCAGAGGCAGGCTCATGGGTTCAGACACACCTCTCTGATTTGATTAAGAAGAAAGGCCAAGTTAATTTATTTGAGACTACCATTCGTGTCTTGGGTGGACTTTTAAGTGCATATCATTTAAGTGGAGGGGAGAAGGGGACAAACGTAACGTATAAGGGGCCTAAACCAGTTGTTTACCTTGATACTGCTAAAGACTTGGCTGACCGTCTGCTATTAGCTTTCACTTCCAGTCCCACTCCCATTCCATTCAGTGATGTTGTTCTCCATGATCCTTCTGCACATCGAGCACCTGATGGTTTGAGTAGTACTTCGGAGGTTTCTACTTTGCAGCTTGAGTTCAATTATCTCAGTACTCTTTCTGGTGATCCAAAATACAGCATGGCTGCTATGAAAGTTTTGGAGCACATGAAAGATCTCCAGAAGGTGGAGGGACTTGTTCCGATCTATATAAGGTCTGATTCTTCCTTCTTTGTCATATGTATGAGGTCACTGGCATTAGAACCTAACTTTCCAAATCCATCTTAATATTAAGTGTTCGAACTTCATTTTGGATTAATGCGCAATTGCCTCTTTTTGTGAAAGCTGACTAGTTAGTTAATAGAATTGTAGCTGATTTTTATACTTTCTTCTCTGTTCCAAATAATCGTAAAATCTGTGCATGTCAGTCGAATCATATTCATCCGCAGAGTGGGCTAGCGAATTCTGTTATCAACAGTAAGGATGTCTTCAATCTAGAAATGGTCTCAGTGTTCTATGTGAACCATAGGATTCATGCTTCCCCAGGGAAAAAAGCTATTGGCTTTGGAACTTCATCCCGATTAAGTTGCAGTTCTATGTTTTTGTGCAGCTTCCTGCAGAATCTATCACCCTTTGAATTGGACTCTCTATTAAGAATATTTCGGTTCAGCCATAAGTATTGGGCTCAGGAAAACAGAGGACAGTTTGTTTTTGTGGTGGTTTTGGTTATGAATAAGAAAGAAGGGGACTTTGCTTAAGATGTGAACCTTTCCTGTACACCAGTGGATACTTTGACATGGAGACTTAGCCTGCCAAGACACTCTTATTACATATTAAAAAAAAAAAAAAGATCTATGTGAGTTTTGATTTTCCAGATGTCATCAGTCCAGTTGATCTAAATAGATAATATCTCATCCATTGCAGTCCGGACTCTGGTGAATTTAGTGGAGAAAATATCAGACTTGGATCTCGTGGAGACAGCTATTATGAGTACCTGATTAAGGTATGGCTTCAGCAAAGGAGCAATCGAGATAATAACTTTACATATCTTCATGATATGTACACGGAAGCAATGAAAGGTGTAAGGCACCGACTTGTGAAGAAGTCAATCCCAAATGGCTTGGTGTTTGTAGGTGAATTGCCTTATGGACCTAATGGTGCTTTTAGTCCTAAAATGGATCACCTGGTATGTTATATCTAACTGTGTTCTATGCCACTGCATTTCTTGCTTATTTCTTGTGCCTTGTTGCTTCGCTGTCTTTCAAAAGCCATAAACGTGTCCAATTGGCTGTTAATATGAGTATTGTTTTTGCTGTGAGTCTCGACTGCGGATGGAACTCTGGAATCGTGAAAAGCAATGCTACTCTTTCCATTTCATCTAGGTAACAGAGATCTGTCCCTAACCCCAGAGTAGTTATAACTTGTTACCTCTTTTGATTGGCTTCAACCATTTAGATTAGGCAATGTTTACACCAGATGCTACCTAGATAGTCCCCGAACGTCTGGAAAATGCACAGTTGTTAAAGGTTTTCAAACGGACTGGATAATGAAAGCTACTCATGTGTTACTGTCTGCTGTTGATGGTTATTTGCATTCCTTGCTTAATCTTGCTTAGACTACGCCTTCAGTGCTGAATAAGTCCCTGGCAGGTCTTCTGCTGAACTTTGTATGGTGAACATTGGTACTTTCTCTTTGAATGGGTACTTTCTCTTTACACGTCTGCTTTATTGCATTGAGCTGGTGAACATAGTATGCCAATTCTTGATGGGGGTTCAGTTCAGTGCATGTCAGGTTGGATGGATACATGTAATTGTTTCTTTGCCATCTTTTGATGAAGTCCGGAGTTTAGAGTGATGACAGGGAAATGACGCACTTGTTATTTTTGTAGGTGTGCTTTCTGCCTGGTACACTTGCCCTTGGAGCCACTAAGGGATTTACCAAGAAGAAAGCAATGGAAGAAAACTTGCTCAACTTTGAAGACCTTGAAAATTTGAAGCTTGCAGAGGACCTAGCAAAGACTTGTTTTGAGATGTATGCAGCAACTTCCACTGGTCTTGCACCTGAAATTGTTTACTTCCATACTGAGGTTTGTCAGACTTGTTGAATATATTCAGTATTTTCTACTATTGCTTGAACTGAAACAAATGCATGTGATGCTTCATTATACTCCTTTTACTAAATGAAGTTTTCATTCTGTAAAATTAATGTGGTAAATGTTTCTGGATTGGGCAGGAATATTCAGAAGACGGTCTTGATGGAGGGAACAAGAGTTCGAAGTATATCAATGACATAATAATAAAACCTCTAGACCGACATAATCTTTTGCGCCCAGAAACAGTGGAATCGTTGTTTGTCTTATACCGTGTTACCGAAGACCCAAAGTATGTTTATGCAATTTCATTTGCTAGGTTACCTTGTTTGTCTGATTATTATATTACCTCTCGCTCTCTCTGCTCCTGTATAGAAGTTCTGAACCTGAGATAATACTTGCAGTTTCTTACCAATTCTCATCTATTGTAGATACCGTGAGTGGGGCTGGCATATTTTTGAAGCTTTTGAGAAGTACACAAAGGTTGATTCTGGTGGATATAGTTCTCTTGACGATGTAACTGGCCTTCCCCCTCGAAGAAGGGACAAGATGGAGACCTTCTTTCTCGGTGAAACATTGAAGTACTTATACTTGCTTTTTGGGGATAGTTCCGTTATCCCATTAGATAAGTTCGTCTTCAACACAGAAGCTCATCCTCTTCCAATTAAAGGCATGTGAGAGAGGCTCATAATTATTTTCCATTAAGGCTGATGAGTCGAAGAAAATGCACTTCCAGTCTTCACCCTTTTGATCTTTATGGCGAATCATTCACATGCTTCGCTGCTCGTGAGGTTCCTAGGCCAACTCAATGCCGTGATTCTTTTCTGCGATCTGAATCACCTCCATTCGTGTACGCTCAATCAGATACAGAAGAAGAAATTGTCTCCAACTCTGTTCATATAGCCACAGGATTGTGACCTTAACTTTTTCTTTCTTTTCTCTCTCGTTAAAGTAGCTAGTGAAAGTGTTACTATTATGGTAGACTTCTTAAAGTAAGCATCAGTGGCCAGATTCAGATGCTCATTTTCATCAATTTATGTACTCTATTCTCGTTATATTTCTAATACAGATTGCGGAATATACACAGCTCTTTCTAGCTTCTAGATCACTGCCTTCTGATTGTTGTGGGCGTTGTTGGCTTACATACTTTCTATGTCGTTTTGAAGGAAAAATAGATGGTCTCCATCTCGAATGACACATATATCATCAATTTCTGCATTTTCAGCATTGATGACTTTTGCAAATGTGTTGCCTCCAAATTTCTCACCTGCAGTGCCACAAGTTGCTACAATGACAAATCGGATGAGGATGCAACAAAGAAAATGCAAGTTGACCGAGTACTAAGACTTCTTAAAGGTTCAATCGCTTGTATATGTCTTCATGTTTGTTTGTTTGTTTGTTTGTTTATACATATCAAATTTAACTAGTCCATTATTTTTGCAGACAATATCCAGGTTTAAGCTAAAACACTCTGCTGAGACTAAAGAGATCTTACCAGCAATCCTGAGCAGCTCTTCCATGGACTCAGGTAGGATAATCAATTTCCCCCATTGGCTTGATGTTCTTTCAACTTGGTATTTCATATGGATGGTTACTCTCTTCGTGCTCAAGCTTTTTGCTTCCCTGTCGTCAAAATCACTTGAAGTGACTTTTGTGATTCCCTTTGCTGAATTGAGCCATGCAGTTTCCTGGTCAATGAAACCTGTCCTTTGGGTTTTACTTTCGTAGCTTACTAAGAGGTCATATATGCTTTTGTCTCCTCGCTCTGTCGCAATTGTCTTGGGAGTCCACCCTCTATCATCTGGTTTGTTCGTGTTTGACCCTCCTTCAAGCAGAACCTTTGTCATTTCTATATACCCCTTGGATACTGCAGCATGCAGAGTTGTTTGGCCATTCATTAAATCTGCAGTCTCTCTCGTAAAATTATGGCCTTCTCCTACTTCATTCTTCTCTTTAAAATCTGTTGTCAGTGAATCTTCCCCTCTTTGAGAAACTGATTTATCCCCATGTGAATAGCCTTGACTTCCTTCCATTGGACAGCATCTAGGGCTCATTCCTCCATTGCTTTCAGAGGGTATGCTCTCTTGCCCTTGCAGTTTCTACTTATGTTGAAAAGATACCAACAGGCAACAGCTCAGTTAGTCTCTACCGAAATGAAAGGCTATAGATAATTTTATATAGTACCATTCATGCTACAATTTAGTGTCTCTCACCATGAAAAGGTTATGCATGATTTTATGCCCGTCGTCCACGTTTGTCTGTAGGGTGTTTATTAGAGAAGTTCTGCTGAGTCGTAATATTTGAGAAAGCTCAGTAGTCTTGACAGTGAAAGGTTGAGGCTTGTTACATAAAACTCCCATCTCCCCAAACATATCTACTGCAGTAGCTTTGCCAACAACCTAAAAAGTGTAACGAGAGAAAGATTGATTAAGGTTTGGTTTGACAAGTTCTCCAGTAGGTATTTATTATAAAAGAAATTGCGTACTTACTCGATCATGTCCGTCAACTGAGGTTAAAAAATTCTGCACGGTGGAATTGACTCATTAGAAAATCCTATTTTTAGGTAGTTATTTGTTTAGACTACTAGAATGACTTGAAATTAGGACTTACCACTGTTCCCGACACCAGTACGTAGAGGTCTGTTGGAGATTCATTCTGAAGTATGACATCTTCCCTTGGTGGAAAATACTCAGCCTCCATTTCTGAGACCTTTACAAGAAAGTTTCTGCACTTAATTATATGTTTTCATTTTGGTAGAACTAATAGAAAAAGCAGACAGTATTAGAAATGATACCAGCTGGAAAAGAAAGTCATGTGAAACCCCTTGGAACAGATAGACGTTTTCAACAATGGGATAGAAGAGATAATGTGCAATGCTTGAGCGAATGGCCTTTGGAAGGCCATTCACGGTCTCTTGTTGCTTCAATCCTTCTGTTTTGAATTTCAGAGATATGTGTGACAGCATTTGGTCCTGGATGCGGGGTGGCAACTGATTCCTAGTGGCGAATTCTGAAGCAGCTCTGACCATGTCCCTCTGCAAAAATTAAAGGCAAGTTTCTGTTCTTAGTACTGATGTCATCAAAGCAGCTTGTCCTTGAAGGAAATCATGTTCCCTGATTCAACGACTCAGGCTTAAAATTGTGCTCAAACACCTTATGAGAAAGTACACATGAAATTAATATATCATAACATTGGCAGACTTCTAGCATTTACTTATGAAATCTTTCATGAACTTTATCGAAGTTTTCATTCTCTAATTGGGTGGAAATTGAGTCAGAAGAGCAGAGTGCTCTCTGAGCAAAAGAAAGAGTACGTACGAAATTCCGTGTCCGGCTGGTCCAATGCACGACGAGGTTTGTCATGTTCCCAATTAGGTAAGACGTTAGTCCCAAGTTGAATAACATGTAGAATATATCGAAAAGCATCTCTCTTGGATTCTCAGCATGCAAGTCTCCATAACCAGTTGTAGTTAACGTAGTGATAGACCAATACATTGAAGTGACATATCTGTTCCACAGAGAGTCTTCTTTGAAATTAGGGTTTACTGCACCGATCCAGGTTCTTGTGGGGTCAGGGTATCTGTCTGCAATGAGATAGTTGAAACATCCAGCACAATGTACCGCGAATAGGGTTACCTGAAAAGCACCAATGAGAAATTGGATGGTCGGTGTCATCTACAGAAGGGGCATGTATTTGAAACTTTGGATTTTAGTAATAAGGACTTACAGAAACAAGCTTCAAACATCGAGTCCAGAAATAATTGAATCTGATGTCTTTCTCAAGTCTGAAAGGAAATTAAGCACCGGCATTGACTAACTTTTGCTATTTAATTTTTGTGAAATAAAAGAAACAGAACACAAGACATAGGGTTTGTAGGTTAGAGTGATTGACCTTGCGAACAGGGAGCTGACTCTCCTGAGACGCCAGAGACGTAGCATGTTGAGTAATTTGAATCCGAGTTCACTGCTTTGTTCTCTAAATAGGAGGCTCACAGGCTGAAATGGTGCAGTGGAAGAGACGTCGAAGACAAACCAGGTACATATGTACCTGCGGATTGGGTTAGAAAGATCTGCTTGGGGTAGTAGAAAGATGAAACAATGTAGGGTCAAATGTTGCAAAAAGCCTTACCCACCTTATTGCTATTTTCTTAGGGTCATCGACGAGAAGGCAAGATTGGCTATCCAGATAGGCAACGAAGAAGGTGAGGACCAAGTCAATGGCAAAGAAACCATTGACAATGTTGTCGATAACAAAAAGGGTGTCTTTCTTGTAAGTTAGAAATGCAAACTGGAATGGAGAGATCCAGGCAGAGTAGATGACCAGAACAACGAGCCACATCTGCCAAGCCCTGTTAATACAGGACGACAAGTACAACATGATTGAGACTATTAGTCACATAAAGAGAGGTAAGTAACAGCTCAAGAGAATGGTGATGGGAAGTGGGAGAATCACCTATACCGAGGATCATAAGGTGAAATGATATGTCTTCTGAGTTTAGTTGTCTGGTTTATTCTGGCTCCAAGCGATGGCAAGAGATCATTGGAAAAGAAGCTGCCATGATTCGGGATGCGTCGTGAGTGAACATCTTCAGTACAGAACCGTTGTAGGAAGTTTCTGGCGCTAGAAAATAACATCATGTTGGGTGCTTTGAATTCCAAGCGAAAGGGCGCTGTTACAATGCTATGTTGGGTGGTGAGTCCCTAGGATATCCGTGTGTTATGCATATATGTATTTATATAGAGAGGGGTACAAGTAAGAAGCCTGTGAGTGGTGGGTATTGAAAAGGGTAAAAGTACTCAGCTTTTCCTTTCTCCTTTGTGCACTCTTCCTTTTCTTCTCTCACAGAACCCTGACTTGTTTGAAAGGATTCTGCAGGAAGCTTGTGGAACCAAGCGGTCTCTGTTAACGGGTGAAAATGAAAGCAGGAACGGGGTAAAAGGAGCACCTTTCCTCGTGTTTGAACAAGAAGGGTAAACGATTGACTGCAGAAAAAAGGCGGGCAATTGCAGAAAGGGATCAAAGTGAGATAGCAGTGCAAGTGGCAGACACAAGGTTGGTTTTGTTTTTTTCTCTGTAAATGCAGCCTGCTTCAATGAGTTAGTTACCAGCCTGTGTGGGATATGAAGAAAAGGAGAAAAAAAAAGAAAAAAAGGAAGGAATATAGAGGGAAGAAGATGGCAATTGGCAATAGAAATGGTGCTTCTCTTCCTAAATTGGTTGGTGGTAGTGGTGGTGGTGGTGGTGGAAGGTCCATCATCTAACTCATGTCATGTGGAGGCGTGAAATCATATATAGACAGAAAGAGGGGGTGGGATTAGGAAGGACAGATTTGAGTGAAATTATGTTGGTGTTTTCATTTCAGGATTCAGAACTGGACCAGCCAGACAAGGCGGGACGGGAAGACTAGAGGAGGAGGAGGAGGAGGAAGGTGCTGAAGTGTCATGGATGCCACGTGGACCAATGGGTTCTTGTCTTTAGAGGGTTTGGCCCCCCCACGAAATCAAAGTCCTTTCCAACAGACAGATTGTGAATCTATGCCCCTTTGCTCTACTCCGTGAGTCTCTCTTCCCTTCTCTTCCTCCTTAATACACACGCTAACGTTGTATGTGGATGCAAAAACTCAACCCCCCAGCCATAAATGTCCCAAAAAGGATTTCCCTCCATATTAACCTGCCATCTCTCTCCCAAACCGACTTTCTCATCTTTATTCATCTTCCTTACTTGTGTGACAACTTCTTAGTATTACAATACTCATTATCTTTTGCACCAATTTGTTTTTCCATTTCACCGACCTTTTATCCAACAATTGGCCCACGTCTTGATTTCTTGATGATTAGCATGTTTCAACCTTGACTTGACTGGACTCCTCTGTGCTATTCATGCCTTTGATCTCGGCTACAAATTACTATGCATTAGTTTAATCACCATCATCATTATTTTAACATGGATGAAACGTTCAGGAAAACTATGCAGAGTGAAAGTGGGAGGAGATTGGGAGGCCTCTCCGTCAATCTATGCGGAGTGAAATGGGGACCGAGGAAATGGGCGGAGGGGACCCTGTAGAGGACAAAAGGGCATCCCGTAATCCCTCCCCACGAGATTCTTTCTCTCTTTCTTTCTTTCAGGGTAAAAAGGCTGACAGAATTCAGCCACTTGTAGAAGGATTTTGGGATCGCGCCTGAGATGCATCAAAGTATGAAGACATAATTGGGAGGAAAGAAAGAGGATATAGTATGGGCCAGCCAGCAAGCCAGGTCAAGTGGAACTGCACCTACACTGCGCATCAACTGTGGGCTGTGGGTTGGGCAACAGTCATGAGGTAATCGTGGTGAGATTCTGCATTTCCTTTCGGCTTCCCATCTCTCTGGTTCCTTTCCCATTGATAATATACGTCTTAGAGAATGGAAATTCCGTCTTATCGGAGAATAATCAGGAGTGAAAGGGCGAAGTTAGCCAAATTCCAAAAAGCTATGCCCTTGAGCACTACTGGGGGAATACGTACAGAAGATAAGCTTAGAGCTTTGACACGACGCTGGTACTCTCATCATACAGTTTTCCCCTCATTATTATTATTATTATTATCTGTTTTTATAATTTGTTTCTTTGACGTGATTTAATAGCTAAAAAGGTGAAGTGCTGAAAGGAAAGGAAAAATAGAAGCAGTATAAGGGAAAGAGTGGATGATCCATTTTAGAGAGTTCGGTTGTGACTTGTGAGTAAGGTTAGGTTTACCAGCAATGCATGGGCCTTGATTGGTTTGGTCCTACCACCACAGCACGATAATGACCTGACCCGTCGGGCGGGCGGGCGGGCGGCCAAATGGGACATTGTAAGCTCCTCTAACGTCGGGGGGGACGAGATGACATGCCATGTGTTGCGCAAGATATAAGATCTAACCTCTGTCTCCTTCCAGACTTCCCCAGCTAATACACCAACGTTAGCAAACTTTTAATTTTTAATTCATATTACTACACTCACACGGGAGCCACCCCACTTTAAAGTATTGTTCTTGCAAGAAATGTAAACTAGGGAGGACCTACAATGCCATGGAAAGTGAAGGCTGCAAGCTGAAAGATCAAACAAACAGGGAAAATATCAGAGGTCCATACAGATGTTGGATGGCCAACCAGTGAACCCTAGCTATGAAGCCTATCTCCGTGATCCTATTGCGGCTAGCGAATTATGCTCGTTAAGGAGAGTCGAGTCGAGTCTTTAGTTACTGCAATAAGCTAAGAACCGGACAAAGATTAAAAAGCATTAACAACCCGCTATTTATGTCTACTTTCCACTTATATGTGTGAATGTTAACATGTTGATTGGAGTCGTAAAGATAAATCATTACCCATGGATAGGGGTGGGCACGTGGGTGGTTAATTCGCGGATTGATATCGATCCACCCACAAATAACTCGACCCACACACTGTGGGTGATTGGTGTGGATGGATTGGGGATTGTTAAATCTCTCACCCGCACTTATGTGGGTGAATGGTGGATGGATTGCGGGTCATCCGTATGACCCACGTCTTATTTTTACATGGAAAAATATTGTTTCTTATAGTATCAAATATTCATCATATTTTCGAACTGCACTACAGTCTGACCATATACTTCAAAATATGGAGAATAAATAATAGTTTTGACTACTATTATTGGTTATTGTGCAATATCCATTGGATATTGGTGTGCAAATTATTGTTAATATCCATTAAATATTGAGATACAAACTATAAATTATTAATTGTATCAAAATCACAAATTATTGATACAATCTTACTAATTTGCTATGAATTTATTATAAATGTTAGTCAATTTTCTTAATGGCTAGTTGGAGAATTGCTTTTGCGGGTTAACCCGCGGGCCGCGACCCAACCGCACTCATCCGCCACTCGAATTTATTATAAATGTTAGTCAATTTTCTTAATGGCTAGTTGGAGAATTGCTTGCGGGTTAACCCGCGACCCAACCGCACTCATCCGCCACTCACCCAACCCAACCCGCATAAGTATGTGGGTGGATGGTGGGTCACGTGTATTCCAACCCGCTAGTAAACAGGTGGGTCAATTTTAGACCAAAATCCACCCAACCCGCCCATTGCCCACCCCTACCCATGGATAACCGTGGATACCTAAAAGCTGAATAGTTATGGATATTGTTTTGATTTTCTATCCGATTTTTATATGGATATGGGTATGAATATAGGTAAAACTCTAATTATTTTGGATAAGATAATTGATATATACTATCTGCCCGTGACCCCACCCGTGTTGATAAATATCGCATGATCAAATGCAATCTTTGTAGCCAAACCGCCATTAATGCCTGCCACATTAATTTTAGTCCGAGTCTTGCTAAACCAATATATGTTTCCCTTGTTCTTCACGAGAACGAGAGAACTCTGAAGTGTTCTCGAGGTAATTAGTCCTTGAGTTCCATTTGCATTTCCCAAAACGGCAAAAAGAAACAGGTGGGGGGAGAGATGCCCGGATTCCATGTGACCACTTTCGCAAATTGCGTAGCATTTACAAAGCACAGGGTTTCCCCATCGCGGCCGCTGCTATTGCTGACCAACTACATCTTTTCTTTCCCATTTGATTCTCTTCTATAGAACCGCAGCTCTAAAGCACCAAAAGAAAAGAGCGACTGAGAAAATAATAACACTAACTAATAAGTTTGTGGTGATCAGCTCTCAGTGATTTATGGATAGGTTATGGCCTAAAAAAGTGTTAAGAAAGTGGTCCTCTCAAGGAAACAAACGATTCCATTTTTCAACTATCCAAATACATTGTTTATTATGTGTTCGGTGCATGAATCCTTGGAGGTTTTACCGGAAAAGCTAGCGGCAGGATATTTTATGATAAAATTGTGGTTTGAGGTGGTGAAGTTTTTTCATACCGCTGATTTATCCTCTTGTAAAAGGTTTTTCTTATCGGATCGCTAGTACGATATGGTTTTTCAATCATTGCTTATTAAGAATTAATAAATTATGGAGAACTCAGTTGAAAAAATCATCATTCGTGCACCAAAAATCCTTGGTTACATAGGGCTAAGACCAGACCATGCTACTATAGCCAAATTATTTAATAGACTGTTTGGTACCAAATGAATCAAGAATTCATTTCCTTATAAAATGAATTACCGCGTAGAATTCATTCTCAAATGAAATCTTGTGATTGGTGTGTCATATTCAAATCTTTAAAAATACAATAAATTGCGGTGTAGAATTCATTGTCAAATGAATTCCTGTGTTTGGTATGTCATATGCATAAGTAATTTAGTTAATAAAATAGGATAATTATATCATTCTATTAAAAATAGCTAATACTTGTGGAATTCATTTGGAAATTCCATCTCAATTCCTCGGAATTGCTATAACTAGTTCCAATTCCGTAGAATTCAAAATTTAGAATTGAAAATGAATTCTTTCAGATACCAAACACAAAAAGATTTCATTTCAAAATGAATTCCTCAAAACTTATGGAATTCATTTATACCAAACGGTATGTAAGTGTAAATTTTATTAACCATGAAACTAATCAAATCAAATATGAATTGGTTTGGTTAATTGGTTACACAAGACTAAGACAAGACCATGATACTATTGCCAAATTATTTAAGAATAAATTCTATCAATCATGAAACTAATCAAATTAAAGACTAATTGATTTGGTTAATTGGTTAATCGATTAACCAATATCATATAAGATCACATGTAACAAATTATCATTTTAATGAACCAACTCACAATATATAATGAATGTAAACAATACATATTAGGACTTTGCTACGGTAACATGCAAGTCACCGTAACTAGCACTTTTAGGTCGACCTCTGATAGGATTAGGTCGACCTAATCTGCTGTTTCAGTTTTGTGAGGCTCAACGACGTGGTTGACCTTTTACAACAAAATGGTCGACCTCTTTGGGGAACGAACAACATAAAAGACCGACCCAAATATCTCAAAGGCCGACCATTTTGCTATTAAGAGGTCGGCCTCATAAGTGAAAAGGTCGACCTCTGTTTCATTAACTGATAAACATCAAAGTCGGGATTATTTAGGAAAATAGTATAAACGGTCGACCTGACAAGTACGAGGTCGACCGTGTGCACACCGTATCTGTATTGTATAGGGATTCCAACACTAGAAAGGTAACCCTAACTTGTCTATCACTTAATTCGACCCAATCTCGTCCTAAATATCTATAAGTCACCTGCACCTCAACCAAAACTCTGAATTTGGTTTTTTGTACGGTTAGAGCTTTTGTGAAGAAGAAGATCTTTTGCGGTGGTTGTTGTACGTGTTTCAAGAGGTCGACCACGTAAAAGGTGAGGTCGGCCTATTCTAGCTATCGTCGTCATCTTGTCTAATTCGTAATTTGCACCGTTTAATTTGATGTTTTGTTGCGTGCAGAAGCCATTCGGTTGACCCTTATTTCAATCAGTTCGAGCTCTGTTTGACAATTGCGAGAAATTAAATTTAGGACACAACCCTCGGACTTATGTACTTGTGAGGTAAGGAAGATCAAACCCAATAGGCCGATCTAATTCTTATCATGATCGACCGTTTCTGTTTGTTTTGCTTGTTTATCCAGAATGTTCACTTTGGCTTTGTTTGTAAGACTATGTTGTGCTTAAAAGGTCGGTTGATCAATGTGTCTGGTCGACCTATCAATTGTTCGTGGTAGTATTACACATGTTTTTGTTGGTATAAATTGATATTATTTTGCTGGATAGGTCGACCTAATTGGTTCTTGTAGTGACAACTTACGTCTTTAAGGTCGACCTAATTGGTTCTGGTAGTGACAATTTACGTCTTTAAGGTTGACCTAATAATATTTCAGGTCGACCACTTCTCTGTTGTGGTTATTTGTATAAAATTAGAGTGACCTCCTTAGGGGATTCGGTCGATCACGGTTTAAAATAGATCGAGCGAATTGTGCAAGTTACAGTGACTTGCAAGACACCATAGTCACACCGTATATAGTTATGAGGATTACAAGATTGACGATAGTAAGTTTAGCCGGCTATAATTTACTGGTTACATATATAGGACAATATATGCATGAATATGATTAAACATTAGGTGGTCCAATTTAATCATGGGAATGTCAGGCGGATGGCTTCAATTGTCTAAGCATCATATACCGTTCATTAAAAGGGATATGTCATTAGGCCCATTTTCCCATTACTGAGAAGAATAAGCTTCAAATCTTGACTTGTGCAATTTGATTGCCCCAAAAAATGTAAGTAGGTGACAAGAAAGAGAGGTTTTGGTTAGCCAACAAATTAGATACTTCCAATATCGTCCTTTTCATTTTCTTGTTTTGTATATATGTTTTTGTGTATGTCAATTTGTTAATTTGGGATCAGTAGTCACTTTCTTTTTCTCTCTTTCATGTTGATCCCATATGGTTGAAGTCAAATGTAAGAAATCCAATATTGTTACTACATCCTTTCCCCAATCCAAATCAATCATAATCTTTGGTTTATGATGGGTTGTGGGTTGGTTGGCACTCACCGATCTCTTCTCCGATCAGATAGAATATATATGTATGAAGGCACATCTATAGTACACACTTACTTTTGTGATCATAGATTAACATAAAAAATATTGATGTTGTTTGCATATATTTGTTTAAATAAATACGTAGAATTTGTCAATGAAGTGATGGGTTATTAGAATGTTAGGCAGAAGAAAAATAAATGGGGGTTAGGGAAAAGAAGTTGCAAAAGATTACTCTCACAAACGAAAAGAGCCAAAAACTTGGTGGGTATGGGTACAAGGTGGGAATATCAAATATGAAGCAAACATTTCCACTATTTGGTATCTTGTCTATCACTACACCTACAAATCAAAGAAGGAGAATATGAATTTCTCATGCAAAACCACACATGGCTTTTCCCATCTACATGGGTTTTGATTACTTATTATTCCTCCATCCAAACGTAAATTTTAGGCTAAAGTTGACTCTTGTTGAGGAGAAAAAGAATACGACCAGTTTCATCACACAAAAAGTAAATTTTACATTATTCATAATATACATTTATATGTGCCCTAATAAACTAAATTACATATGGGTACGTTAGTCCTTAAACTAAATCCTAGTTTGCACTATACTTCAGCATCTCTCTTCAAAGCTGGATCATAAATGTCAAGAATTTTTTGTTTAAATTTCAATGTTATAAAATTGCAAAGACTTGCTAAAATGATCAGCAAGCTGGTTAGCAGTTGAGATATGTAAAAGTTTAATCAAACTAGAAGCCACCTTATCACGAGTAAGATGACAATCAAGTTCAATATATTTTGTTTGTTATTGTGCAATACGATTGATTCGGGTCTAATTGTAGACATTTTATCCCCGTTTCCCTTGTGCGTTTGTAACATTTGAACTCCTAAAAGGGTGGTTTTACGCTAGGTTTTGTGCGTTTTAGTGTGTTTCGGGATCCAACAGGTGATACCAGCTCTGGAGTCGAAAGTTGGACGAAAAGAGGCAAAGACCGGGCAAAAAGGGTAATTCAGGCAAGGTTCACGGTTTCTCATTGGAGTTCACGGTCTCCTATGGCCGTGAACTGAAGCCCAAAAACGTGAACCGCGAGGCGTCCAGGGAGAAATCTGCAGTTACTGGCGCAAGGCGAGTTCATGGTCAACAAGACAGTGAACATTGAGTGCAAATCGTGAACTCATGCAAGTGAAGCGGTGCGTTTTGACACAGCGCTCTGTGTTCACGGACGTGTTGAAGAGTTCACGGCTGTGAACTGAGCCCGTGAACTGAGCCCGATCCTGGTATAAAATGTGAGCTGAAAGGAAGAGAGAGGGGGAGCCCAAAAGTTAGAAAGTGTCTTCTTCGGATTTTAGAGAGAGAAAGGATGAACCAAGGAAGAAAGAAGGCTAGGGTTTGCTCCAAGTGGTGAATTAGGAAGAATCTCACCAAGAGAAGATCAACACAAGCTTAGAGGAGATTGGAGGCATCACCATGATGGTTTCTAGCTCTTTCTCTTGTGTTCAATCCCCCAACCGGAGCAAAGAAAGGAAAAGGAAGCTCCAACTCTTCCCTATCCTTCTCGACTCCAAAATGATCGTATGGCAGCAGAGTTTGGCCACTTTATGTAGTAGATGAACCAGTTGTACTTAAACATCCCCTTCATGGAGGCCGTCACCCAGATGCCCAAGTACGCAAAATACTTGAAGGACCTCCTTTCCAACAAGAAGAAGCTGGAAGGGACAACTACGGTGAGCTTGAATGAAGAGTGCTCCGCCATCCTGCAGAACCACCTTCCCACAAAGCGCAAAGATCCAAGGAGTTTCACTATCCCTTGTTTATTGGCAACATGTGCATAGGGAAATCCTTGGCGGATCTAGGAGCCAGTAATCCCACAATAAATATGATGCTTTATAAGTTGTTTCAAAAGTTAGACCTAGGTGAACCTAGATCTACTAGGATGAATATTCAGTTGGTGGATAGGTCTATTGTACGACCTAAGGGGGTCGTAGAGGACTTGCTCATTAAGGTGGGCCCTCGAATTTATCCGGTCGATTTGATCATTTTAGACATTGATGAAAACGTGAATGTCCCTCTTATCTTGGGTAGAACTTTCTTAGCTATCGCCAAGGCCTTGATTGATGTGCATGGGGGGAAGTTGGTGCTTAGGGCAGGGGAGGAAGAAGTTATGTTCTCTATTGATGATAGCATGAAGTTATCTCACCATCATGATGATTTTTATTATTGCGAAGAGGTCTTTGACTTCATGGAGGCACTCGCATCCGCGGGTGCCCATACTTCTGACCTTTTGAAGAGTGTTGTTTGGTAGGGACGAACAGCTCGAACTCTCCGGAAGAGGAAAGCCAACTTCTGCAAGATCAAGAAGTGGAGGCCTTGCCCTCGATGCCAAAAATCCCTACCTCATAGGAGGAACCTCCCGAGTTGGAGCTAAAGCCTCTGCGTCCACATCTTGAGTACGCTTTTCGGAGGGATGATGGGAAACTCCCGGTCATCATCAAATCAAATCTTACACAGGAGCATAAGGCTGAATTGTTTGCGTCCTGAAGCGTCACGAGAGGACGATAGTATGGAAGATCACAGATATCCGAGGGATCATACCGACCTTTTGCTAGCACAAAATCCACTTGGAGGAGGATGCCAAACCGGTTCGACAACCGCAAAGGCGTGTGAACCCTAATATGGAGGAAGTGGTGAAGGCGGAAGTGATTAAGCTATTGGATGCTGGGATTATCTACCCCATTTCGGATAGTCAGTGGGTGAGCCCGACTCAGTTGGTTCCTAAGAAAGGAGGAATGATGGTGGTGGCCAATGAGAAGGAAGAGCTTATACCAACAAGAACAGTGGTTGGATGGAGGGTATGCATCGACTATCAAAGGTTGAACGACGCCACTCGGAAAGATCACTTCCTTTTGCCCTTCATCGATCAAATCCCTGAAAGGCTTGCTGGACATGATTACTACTGCTTCTTAGACGGGATGTCAGGATACTTCCAGATCCCAATCGCCCCAGAAGATCAAGCTAAGAAAACATTCACATGCCCCTTCGGAACATTCGCTTACAGGCGCATCCCGTTTGGATTGTGCAATGCCCCGGAAACATTCCAGAGATGCATGGTAGCCATTTTTTATAAGCTCGTGGGGGAGATAATGGAGGTGTTCATGGACGACTTCTAGGTCTTCGGAGATTCATTTCTTCACTGTCTTGCCAACCTGGAGAAGGTCCTTGAGCGATGCAAAGAAACCAATCTAGCTTTGAGATGGGAGAAGTCGCATTTTATGGTGCGAGAGGGCATTGTGTTGGCCGTTGGGTCACAAAATCTCTAAAAGAGGAATTGAAGTGGATCGAGCCAAGGTTGCAACAATAAGCAAGCTCCCTTCACCAATCATAGTCAAGGGCATCAGGAGCTTCCTTGGACATGCTGGGTTTTACCGTCGGTTCATCGAGAACTTCTCGAAGATTGCATTACCCCTGACCAAGCTTTTGGAGAAGGACGTCCCCTTCCTTTTCACAAAGGAATGTTTGGAGGCTTTTAACATCCTCAAGGCGAAGCTTACAGATGCCCCCATAATGGTCTCACCAGATTGGAGCCTTCCTTTCGAGCTCATGTGTGACGCTAGTGACTATGCAGTGGGAGCGGTGTATGGCCAAAGGCGGGGTAGGCATTTTCAACCTATTTGCTATACTTGAAAGACGCTGAATGATGCTCAAGAGAACTACACAACTACCGAAAAAGAGTTGTTGGTAGTGATCTTCGCTTTCGATAAATTCAGATCTTACCTGGTGATCTCAAAGGTTATTGTCTACACCAACCACTCTGCCATCCGCTTCTTGATGCGCAAGGCGGACGCCAAGCCAGACTAATATGATGGATCCTACTACTTCAAGAGTTCGATGTGGAGATAAAGGACAAAAAGGGAGCCGAGAACCTTGCCGCTGACCACCTTTCGCAACTTCTGGGACGATCCCCACCTCTTTCGGATTGGGGCCGACGGGGTCATTCGGAGGTGTATATCGGAGAAGGAACTGATGGATATCCTAAACCACTACCACACGGGACCAGCTGGAGGCTATCACGGAGGCAACCAAACTGCAAGGAAGGTACTCCAGTTGGGGTTCTATTGGCCAAACCTTTTCCGAGATGCCTACAAATTTGTGAGCCATTGTGACAGCTGCCAAAGGGCATGTACTGTTTCTAACCGAAATGAGATGCCCCAAACGATTTTCATTACTTGTGAGATTTTTTATGTTTGGGGCATTGACTTCATGGGTCCTTTTCCCTCGTCTTTTAGTAACAAATACATCCTTGTGGTCGTAGACTACGTCTCGAGGTGGGTTGAGGATCAAGCCCTCCCCACCAATGATGCAAGACGAGTATGTGGATTCCTTAAAAAGCTTTTTTCAAGTTTCGGGACCCCAAGGGCCATCATTAGCGACCGAGGAACCCATTTTCAGGGGCAATTCGACAGACTCCTCGATCGCTATGGTGTTACCCATCGGGTGTCAATGGCCTATCATCCTCCGACTAGTGGACAAGTTGAGTTATCAAATAGGGAACTGAAAAGGACAATGGAAAAGACCGTGGATTAATCTCGCAAGGATTGGTCTGTAAAACTCGGTGATGCTCTATGGGCGTACCGCACGGCCTACAAAACACCAATAGGCGTCTCGCCTTACCAATTGGTGTATGGAAAGGCTTGTCATTTGCCCGTAGAGCTAGAGTACAAGGCTTTCTGAGCTACAAAGCTATTGAATATGGACCCTATTCTGTGTGAAATTGAACGAAAGTTGCAGGTGCTTGAACTTGAGGAGTGGCGTCTCCAAGCCTATGAGAACACCAAAATTTACAAGGAAAAGACGAAGCACCTGCATGATGCTCGACTGAAAGGAGGGAAGGATTTCCAACAAGAGACCAAGTGCTCTTATACAACACGCGGTTGTGATTGTTCCCGGGAAGTTAAGATCGAAATGGTCGGGACCGTATGTGGTATCGCAAGTGTTCCCATACGAGATGGTTGAGATCTCCCAACCAGATAAATGAACTTTCAAAGTGAATGGACATTTCCTCAAACGTTACCTTGGAGGAGAGGTAATGCCTCAAAAGGAGGTGGTGTTCCTACAAGATGCTTGGTCCGGAGTCTCCGTCTAGCTAACGACGTTAAAGTAGCGCTTGTTGGGAGGCAACCCAACGAAGGTTAGCAAGTTTGAACTACTACTGGTGTATTGTGTTGTGTAATAACCTTGCCTTGAGCGAGTCGTATTGTGTTTGTGTGTGTGTGTGTGTGTGTGTGTGTGTTTTCTTTTCCTTGAAGCTCCAAATCTCCTACCTCGGAAACAATTCCAACTTTCACTTACCAAGCAAAGCGGTAACGTCGTTCTACCCCTATCTTATGCCATTGAGGGCAATGTCGAGCTTAAGTGTGGGGTAGTCTTTTATAATGCTTGTGTGAGTGTGATTGATGCTTGTAGCCTTGATTTATGCCCAAATTTGAAAATTTTGAGGGCTCCAAGCAATGTTTGCATGATCAAAGTGGTCGGTTTGTAGGAGAATCTTGTGGTTATTTGCATTGACCTTGAATTGTTGCATGTGATCGAGTACGTCCTATGATGATGATTGAGAGGTGCATTAGGATAGTGTAAAGATTTAGTTCTCATGTGTGCAAAAATGAATGGATGTTTTGACTCGATTACTTTTTTATTACAATTTCCATGCATGTTGCTTTGTGCATTGGAATAGATGGTTGGGTGACTAAGTAGCCATGTGAGCTTTGAGCCGATCGTTTTCTTCTTATGTGCTTATATCCCTCTTACCATGGCGAGTAACATCACAGCTGGCACTAGTGAGTATGATGGAGGCATAGGATTAGTCCATGCCCAAATGTTGATTGTCCCAAAATGATTTATCCACTAGTCAACCCCTTTGAGCCTTGTGACTTTGGGAGTCGTTCTCATGTTAGAATCTTTTTGCTTGTGAGCTTAATGGTGTTAAAAGAACGATCCCCCCCCCCCCCATCCTTTCTTCGTGTCTGTACATGTGTCATCCTTGTGTCCCAAAGCTCTCGCTTTTGAGCTCCATTGAGGTTCTACATGGGAGGATTGTGTACGGTTCTTGCTAAGAAAGGAAGTGAAAGGAAGAGTAGTGTTGGAGTGAATTCTTAAAATGAGAGCATTGATCGTTAAAAGCAATGTGGCAAATGTTTAACTCTCTAGTACCCCCCTCAAAAAGGGAACAAAACGAAAGAAAAAAAAATAGAAAGAAAAAAAAGAAAGAGAAACGAAAAAGATGTAATAAAAAGGGGTCAATAAAGTAGAGAGTGTCACAAGTAATCAAAGAGTATTCTCTAGGTGAGGTTTCTTGGCGCAAAAGCCATTGAAACGTCCACATTGTCTTAGAAACCTTCACTACCAAATCAAAGTGTGATAGCAAGAGTAGACCGAGGAAGAGCGCTTAAGGGAAGTTCATGATGGGTGATAGTTTGGAAGGGAGAAGCAAGGATTTTGGCCAATGCTAGTGGCCGTTGTTTGTAAAGAAGGTTCTTAGTGGAAACCATAGAGCTTTCGGTTTTAGGGTGAAGATGTAGGACCTCATGATGTGTTTGCCACCACCCAAAAATCCTTTTCCCCATGTCCAAGACAATCGCAAGTCATTTGAACCCGTGTCTAAGACCTCCGGACAAGCTAGTGATGACAACCATTCTGTGAACTCTAGCATTTAGAGGTTGCCACCGTGGTGTTGAGACGACAGGGCTGAGAGTTTATGATTGTGCACGTTTTTTTCACCAAAAAGGTACCGACCCCACTGGTCAAGAGAGTGAGTGATTCATTCTTGTTTTGCATGTCATATCATACCTCGGTGAGGACCTTTGTTGCCCATCCGTTTGTTCCTTGGACTTGAACTCTATGCATGGTTAGTTGTGGTTGGTAAGTGATATTGTCAAAACTTGCATTGATTCATGAACAAGGTGGGAATTTTTATTTGCCCGTTTCTAGTAGCCTCGAATGTCATTTGTAGTGGATGTCGGTATTGCTTGCAACGGTCATCGTGTTAATTGCCAATAGCCATTTGAGATTCGCCACTTTGTGCCCTTTGAATTGTCCCCAAAGCATTTTGATAGGTTGAGATATTACCTTGTGTGAAATGGTTTGCTTGGGACAAGCACACGTCTAAGTGTGGGGGAGTGATTCGGGCCTAATTGCACACATTTTATCCCCGTTTTCCTAGAGCGTTTGTAGCATTTGAATTCCTAAAAGGGTGGTTTTACGCTAGGTTTTGTGCGTTTTAGTGTGTTTCATGATCCAACAGGTGAAACCAGCCCCGGAGTCGAAAGTTGGACGAAAAGAGCAAAGTCTGGGCAAAAAGGGTGATCCAGGCAAGGTTCACGGTTTCCCATTGGAGTTCAGAGTCTCCTATGGCCGTGAACTGAAGCCCAAAAACGTGAACCGCGAGGCTTCCAGGGAGAAATCTACAGTTATTGGCGCAAGACGAGTTCACGATCAACAAGACCGTGAACATTGAGTATAAACCTTGAACTCATGGAAGTGAAGCGGTGCGTTTCGACACAGCGCTCTGTGTTCACAGACGCGTTGAAGAGTTCACGGCCGTGAACTGAGCCCAATCTTGGTATAAAATGTGAGCTAAAAGGAAGAGAGAGGGTGAGCCCAAGAGTGAGAAAGTGTCTTCTTCTTCAGATTTTAGAGAGAGAAAGGATGAACCAAGGAAGAAGGAAGGATAGGGTTTGCTCCACGTGGTGAATTGGGAAGAATCTCCCCAAGAGAATATCAACACAAGCTTAGAGGAGATTGGAGGCATCATCATGATGGTTTCTACCTCTTTCTCTTGTGTTCTTCCCCTTTCTAGCATGGAGTAGTACTCTTTTTCACTTGGGTGTTGTGAAACCCTAACTATTTGCCATGTAGTTGTTGTGTGAATTGAATGATTGTTTATGGGTGTTGTTTAATTTAATGATTGAGGTATTCTTCATGATGATTGTGCATGTTTGTGCTTAGCAATCCAATTGGCTATTCTAACCTAGTTTAGAGGGAAAAACCCCCTTCAAAGGAGGCTCAATTGAGTTGGGATTTCTTGGGCTTTTAAGCCACCAATCTATGTTAATGTAGGGCAAGCCTCTATCTTGAATTAAACAATTTGGTTAAGCGCGATTAAGCCGTCCAATCATTGTGTTTAGAGAGAGAGAGTAAGTCAACCCTCTATTGCCTTAACCAAGAGCGCTACTTGAGTAGTCTAAAATGTATCCCTTGGTTTGGCAATCGAGAGTGTGGTCTACGACCATAGTTGCATTTCCTAACGGTTCGCGGTCACCTTGCCCATGACGATTAATTCGATTCCACGAGCCATGGTAGTAGTTAGGGGGAAGCGACACCCGAGTGATCCTTCTCATCTAAAGCTTTCAAACCATTTACCTTTACTTTGTTTTGATATAAATCCCATAGTTTTCAACCAAAAACCAATTCACTAGATAATGCTTCAAAATAATGGAAGTAGGGTACACGGATCAGCCCGGATTGATATTTAAACATATTTGTCCTATATTGCACCCATCTAAGGTTTATACTTGGGCCTTAGGTGGAAATTTATTGCGATATTCGGGACGAATCAACGATCGTCAGCTATTCTAATGGCACATCATATATCAGAATACATTATAGTTGACAAAGTAAAAAACACCTAATGTTAGTCAAAGATTCGATACAATTGGTTGATGAAGTAATCAAAGATTTGATATAAGCACTAGACACCTTCATAGAAATTTGTTACAAATGTTAGTCAACTTGTCTAAGTACTAGTTGGAGAATTACGTTCGCGAGTTAACTCACAACCCAGCCGCACTCATCCGCCACCCACCGAACCCTACCCAAAGAAGAGTGTGAGTGTAAGTGAATTGCGGGTCAAAATTACATCATCTCGTTAGTAAGTAAGTGGGACGGTTGACACCGAAACCCACCCATTGTCCACTCCTACCTACATGAATGTAATTTTCAGGCTCACATTTCACACTGATTTCCCTTCCATTCAGGGGCGGACCCAAAGGTAAGGTAGGGATGTCCCGGGACACACATAAAATTGAGGAAAAGAAATATCGAACCCTCGGTAATAGTACGAGTTCCAAAAAAATTAAAATACATAATGTTTGTTGGGATTCAAACCTAGGACACTGTTGTTGTAAACTAACTTACCATTAGGCTGCAACAGAATGTTTGTATGATTTGGAACATACCTATATTTATATGTCTTTAGGTTCAGGTATATTAAAAATGTTAATTTTCTCTCGATCCCTAAAACCAATTAATTTGTTAGTTTCTGCTATACGAAAAGGAAACCCTCTCTACCGAGACAAGGATTATCTTATTTATGAATTTTTAAAAATTTTATTATATTTTTTGTAATGAGACACCCCTAGATACAATTGGTCCGCCACTGCTTCCATTTGCAGTTTGGCTTCTTCCCAAAATTGAAGGTCAAACGTCTTAATTAAATATCTGTAGTTGGCATATTCTGAAACACCTACCACTTAACATTATACAATTACAGTTAATAAAGTATATTAACTGCATTGTTATGGAGCCAACTTGGCACATAATATTGTTGGCTAATGATGTTGAGGGGGCATAGAGGTAATTAGCAGGTAGGCAACTAATGAACGAATCTCGTCAAATCAGTAACTAGTTAGCTTTGCTTTAAGATATTGTTCAAAAAAATCAACCTAAATTTTGGACCATGAATTTAAACTATTTACTGATTTGAGTAATAAAGCACAAAATGCCGATTAGCACATTCCATCTTCAAGGCAAAGGAGCCGTCCACATTTGCCCTTTTGTTTATGTGCTGGAGAGATTATATTTTACCCGTAATGGCCATTTTGGTCAAAGTTTGTTTTTGTGTTATTCCTTATCGACGCGATTTGTTTTAGTAAAAGTGTACCCCAATTGAAAGGCTGTAGACGAGTGTTCAAACTTACAATATAGTTTGAAATGACTACAAGAATCGGTTGGGAGTGGTCGATCTAATACTTTTCTCTAATTAATGAAATCGCATAGATTTACTAGGAAATAGTGTGTATAAAAGAAAATTTCTTGAAATATTTAAAGTGAATTTTTTTCAAAAGAATCGGACTATAGAAGATAAATGCAAGACTTGATAAATTTTCTTCTTTCAAGCAAAATTTTGTATCTTTCATTCATAGTAATCCTTATATTTCTGAATTTGGACTTGGCTATTGTCAAGCTAAATTTTAGTTGCTTGTTGAGATTAATAATTGTTATTATCTTCTGAGATGCTGCTTCTGAACTTTCGTCGTTTATAAGGATTAGCTTTTTAAGACTTACAAAGCAAGCTCATGTGCAGATATTTGACTTGGCATGTCTACTCTATCTTTACCGACATTCATCGTGTAGCGAGACTTTGAAAGGATAAAGGATTTGTTGAAGCTATGAGGGCTTCACCAAGATTATCATCCTCACCAATCCACATGAAATTCTTAAATGAACTCGGCATCTCTTGTTGGAGTTCTTTTTCTATCCAGAAAAATCTTTTTGTTTCTCCAGTAATCAATATCGGAATTTTTTTGTGTTAAAATTCAACCGTTCATCCATTTGATAAACTATCGAAGAAGGCAAAAATCCTTGCAAAATGAAGTAGATACAATGTCAATTAATATTGTCAAAATCCTTCTTTTTTTTCCACTGTCCAGCCTGAACATCATCCTCGATTTCCCATTCTTCTTTTGACTATCCACAATCATAAATTCATAATTCATATATGAGCATATAACAAAATAATGACTCTGTCGAGGCGACATTTGCGTAGCATTCCATTATTAATAACAAGATTTTGTTATGGCCTCCAAGCTTGAACAACCTCTAACTAAACTGAAATAAACTTTCCAGTACCATCATTTTAGTATTAATGATGCATCCACGCATGTGATCATCAATAGGTCAATGACTATCACATGCAAAAATGCCTCTCCTGTAGTAGTTAAGATACTTACACTATTGCGATGATTTCCCTTGACTTAGCTTTGAGATATATAGTAGGAAGGTTTAGGAAACAATCATTGATCAATGGAAGACACTCTGTGTGCATTATTTCAATAATTCTGGCATACTGGGTCCTGCATTGCATTTGCATTTGCATGCACCACTGCAGCCCTATCCCATCAAGACATGACCAATACTAACAATATCTTGAATCTCAACCATATTCAACTGCTTCCTAACCTGGTCCAAACTAAATGTGTTCATCATGAATTCTTCATTACCCAAGTCCAATTCCTTTAATCATTTCACCTCCAAAATTATTGACGGTTTATCAATTATTATGGTTCAAGTCTTTATTGAGAACGAAGCCTATAATAATTTGTTTGGACTGTGTTATTCATAATGTTTCCTCCGATAGTAAGTGAATAAAGAATAGCGTAGAAGCTACGTACTAATGTTGCCTCTGCAAACTTCTTAAAAACCAACCGATTACGGTGTTGGAAAAACTTTCAATAACAATCTAATATCGTTATTTCTTATTGAGTCTGCTATCACCTTATACAGACAATTGATTTATATATGAACACTTCTACTATGCTATATAGCATTGGTGCTTTAATGTACAACTTGAAATTGTACCATAACATAAGGTACAAGTTTTAAGTTGTACCATAAAAGAATTTGTATCATTATGTTATGGTACAACTTTACAACTTGAAGTTGTACCATCACATAAGGTACAAGTTTAAGTTGTGCCATAAAAGAATTTGTACAAAAAGTATAGGTACAATATGAAGTTGTACCATAACGTTAAAAGTACAATTTCAAGTTGTACCATAAAGGCAAAAACCTATAGCACCAATGCTATATAGCATTGTAAAATTCCTCTTAATATCTATGAACCATATATATATGTGAGTCAGACTGGCGTACACCTGGAGTATACTATACTCCAGGTACTCATAGTGAGATATCTCTATCTAAACCATGAATTAAATCGAGTTTGGGATATGATACTATACCCTAACCTGTAATAGATAAACCTCAGGCCCCAATTCTCTAACTCAAACTCGAAGTTCAATTTAATACAAAATATTAATTGACCGTTGAGATTGGTCGGAGCTCAGAAAAAGAGATCTAACGGTCATATCACATGGAGTATGGTATACTCCTGGACTCCTCCAGTACACTAGTCATTACCATATATATATATATATATGGTGGCGTCTTCGGTGCACTCACTTTTTTTTGTGCATTTAGTGCACTCGCTTCATAACCGTCATTTTAAACATGCGATTTATGTCAAAATAATGTCAATCATCACTTATGATGTGATGAACAATAACGCACATGAATTTGCACAAAAACCATTATAAATTTACTTTAATTTGAAGGATTTAGAGTTTAAAGATTTAGGGTTAGGGTTTACAGTTTGGGGTTTAGGGTTTAGGGATAGAACTCAAAATTGGAGGTCTAGGGCTTAGGGTAATCCGCTAATTAGTTGTTATCATATGTTATATCATCATATTACACTAATTCTACAAATTAAAATTCAAAATCCGACACCTTAAGACTAGTTTTTGAGTTGGGTGCATTGAACGCACTCATTTTTGTGAGTCCACCGAAGTACTTACACGACTAATCAGTCCATTTCCTTAACCCTAAACCTTCAATTTTGAACATAAACTCAAACTCCCAAATTATAAACCCTAACCCTAAATCTCTAAACCCTTAATCCTTCAAATTGAAGAAAATGTTGAATGCGTTTTTTTTTTTTTTTTGCAAATTCATGTGTTTATTATCTCTTTAAAAGAACAAACTACATGTGTACTGTTTGGTAGAGTCACTTCCTAATTAATAGCCTTAACAGTGTTTACTAGGTTCTTGTTTTTAATTATGACCTCTTCTTTCTCTGTTCTCTCTTTCGTCTCTGTTTTTTACCTGGGTTCCTTCGCTAGCGACGACTCTTCTCTCTTCAGCTTATCGGTTTTCGTGCAGTCTCGCCTCTGCCCTGGAGATGACGGGTCTGACGCTTCTTACCCTTTTTTTGTTCACAACTTTTGCTTTGCTGTCTTCTTATCTTCCATTCTTCTTCTAACATTTTTCTGCTCTTGCTCTTCAATGGTGGCCCATAAACTTCTGTTGGATCTAAACGACTCGGATGGTCTTCATACTCTTTTGAAACTGCGCCTGCTTAATGCGTGGGGCTCCTATGGCTTGAAGAACCCCAACTTAATCTTCAATTACTGCACTCTTGGGAGTGATGAGGAGGTAAGCGCCGCCTGTGATGGTTTTTAGTACAAAATCCTCCTGCTTATTCACCTGTTGAGGTCCCTGATGTTTCTTGCTTTTCTGTACAGGGTACTTTGATTTAGGGCATGGCTCCTTCGGACCTCACGCAACATTTTGCTCCAATTTTGCAGTTGGGAAGTGTCTACTTGGTTAGTAATTTTCGCGTCAACCCGCCTGGTCCTTCGTATCATTCTTGGTCCCACAAGTTGAATATCATCCTATCTCGGGATACACAGTTTCAGGATGTCACCAGTTCGTCGCCTGATTTTTGGGTGGATGCGTTTGAATTTTCCCCTTTTAGCTCGCTTCAGTCCCACATACGCGCATCAGTTTATTTAACAGGTTGCCTTCTGTGTAGTTGCCTCTTGCCCTGCCCTACTTTGTCCCCTTTGCATTCCTTACCTTATTCCTTCTTCCTCTGTCAGATGTCGTTGGCGTTAGCATCACATGTGTTTCAAGCACCGTCACTTCTTTTGGAAGTACTGTGCGGAGTGATTTGGTTCTCCAGAATGAAAAGTATGTTACAAATTCCACAGCTCTGTTTCCTACACCTGTCTTCCCTTTTTACTTACTAGCTTTGGGGTTCTTGCCCAACCATATGTTTCTTGACATCAGCTTATGGGGCGGGATAGCTAGAACTCTCAATGGTCAGGACCTGGTTGTTCTTGGTCACTCTGACCCTATCCTGCTTGTTGTTTGCTCGCTTTGGGTCACTAGCGCTACTAGAGGTCTACATATGCCTTTCCAATGATTCATATTATTTATTTTGCTTTCTATTCATCTTATTAATCTTTTCCCTTTTACAGGAGGTTATTCTCTTACCAGTACTCCAGACACCCGCTATGTTCTCAACCCCGTATCTGAGATGTCTCACTTGGTTCAATCTGTGTATGTTGTTCCTCTTTGCTTGTGGTGTTTTTTGTTGCCTTTGTGATTTAGTTTTTATCCTGCCAGTTCCTTTTCTGCTTCTGTTGATTGCTTGCCTTTGTTGGGTTTCCTCTCACCAGGTTCTTTTCCAGCACTAATACAGTTCATTACTACCCTCCGAGGTTTGCAACTCCTCATGAAGAAGCAGCTTTCGAAGCTGAGTGCACAAAAACTGTATCGCAATTGCTTGCCTTGTGTTTTCCGCCTGTTGCCGATGTATGTGTGTTTTTTTTACTGTATCGCTTACCCATCAGTTCCTTTCTGTTTTCTTCCTTACCTCCTGTTCTGATCACTTCCCATTTCTCACTGCTCATAACCTATAGTCTACGCGGTACCATTGCTCCAGCCGAATTGTTTCTGTCGATTCTTCTGTGCAGGGGTATTACCTGGGTTATGCGTTGTGTTCCAAAGCAGCCATAGACTATGATGGTGTTGACAAGTGGTGTGATGACCACCATTTTTTAGTACCTCAGCAAGCACAGAACTTGTAATTTCCATGCTTGATCTTTGCTTAACCGCCTTTTCTCTATGTCTGATATGATAAGTTCTTCCAGTCCCTTTTATCTGCAGTTACAAGCTTCGAGCGACTGTTGATGACACCACTGGCTCAGCAGTATTTGTGCTGCTTGGGAGGGCCGCTGACCTCCTTGTGGGGTTGACTGCTCACGATCTCTCTGCTAGGTTCCCTCACCAACGTAACAGTTTGCCACAATAATTTCTAGCTCTCGAAGGGCGAGACTTTTCTTTTGATGTGCAACTTCCAAAGCCTGAATATGGGTCTCGTTGACCACGAGAGTTCACAGTGCTTTCTGCCACGGAGCAAGAACAACCCAATTCCCATTCTCCAACTCCCATTCGCCGACTAAGAATGCAACGCCCATACACCACCTCCTAGCAGGTTAGTTCGCCCGTTCTGCTTTTTTTACACTGATCGCTTAGCTTGTCTTTAGTAACATCGTGTGCTTCTTCATCGCAGTTCTCCCATGCTCCCTGTTAGTTCCATGCAGTCTGTCCTATCAATGCGCGCTTCTGCAATGGACCCAGTGTCTTCTGCTGATTCGCCGAGGTTATGCTTCAATTTCCTCAAATTTTACTTTCCATATTTCTTTTCCTCAACCTGATTTCTAATTTCCTCTTCACTTTGCAGTGGTAGTTCTCAAACTGCCTTCTCTACTCCTCCACGGCATCCCTACATAAGGTTTATTAACACGTTTTACTATGCTTAATGTCTGGCGTGCACACACTGTTTAAGTACTGTCGCGATCTCCCCTGCATATTTATACTTTATGTTTTAATGGGTTCTCCTCGCACCATTTTGAAGCAGGCGCATTCCTACTGGTTCTTCATCAACATCTGTTGCATTGGGAAGGTTGGTTGCTTATTATTGGACTTACTGGCCTGCTTATATTTTTTGCATTATGATGTGTCTGTATTAAATATATTATTACTTTCCAGCATGAACTCTGAGGTCCCTTCCCCACAACTTGCTCGGGTTGGTCCTGTTTCCTATGCACGGTAACCTTTCTTCCATTTGGGTTTCTTACTACTCGCCGTTAGATTTAACGTATTCTCCTTATATCCATTGCCTCTTACATGACCACTTTTTCTATTGTTTCTTAGACCTAGAACTGAGGCAGTGCTTCGCCAAACTGGACCGCCTCCAGAGCCGCAGTAAAAGCCATTTCTCCTTTTCCTCCTGTCTCGCTGGATCTAAGACCATTTCTGTGCTGACACTACCTCTATCAGGGAACTTGAAACAGCCAATGCAGAAGTTTCCACGCAAAACAAAACCGGTCGCTCAAAAAAAACAACCTCGAAGAAAACGCCACTTAAGACAATGTTTGTCTGCTCTTTGGTTATTTGCTTTGTAATGTTCATTGCTTGGTCAGTTTATAATTTACATTCCTTTTCCCAAGAATTCTGAACCAAGCCAGCCCAAGGTTTCCACTCTGCAAGAAACTCTTCTTTCGGACAAAAAAACGCAGAAAGACACCAAACACCATTGAAGCTGAGGTTGGTGTTGTGCTTGCATTGTTGCTTCTGTGCTGTTTGCATGACATAAAGTTGCCAATAGATGTAGTTATGCATCTTCCTTAGAGTCTCTCTCTCTTCCATATTTTGATTTGCTCTGCGAACAATCAATCTCAACTTTGAGTACCCGCACTGATTATCCAGGAATGTGTAACCTTTCTTTTTAACGAAAATTGTCGAATCTGTATATTTTATTATCCAGGCTGTTTAGTTCGTAGGTCAGGCCTTCTAGCACTACCTTCTTTCCTTCTTTTCATCCAGTGGTCCTTGCCTGATGTTGGTGTCACTTCTGATTTACTCAATTTTAGGTTCTTCTGTTGTACTTAATTCGTTTTTGAGCTGGTCCTTCCCTCATATTTATAGTTCTTGCATATTGTTTTGCCCTCTTCCCTGGACTGCTTTTGCATTGTCTAATTGTCTCTTTCCTCTGCCCATTTTTCCTATTATTACTGTATTTGCTTAGTCCTCTTCTAATAAAATCTTATCCACCTGGTTTGCCCAATAATCATTCTTTACTTATTGCGTTTTTTGTCCTAGTTTGTTGTTTGTTGTCACCATGATCCCACTTTCGTTTCACAAATTTGTTGGAAATTGTACACAATTTTGTGCATGGTATTCTTCTATTTATGGACAGTCTGTTCATGAACCTGTTCTGTGTGTTTTCATTTTGTAGCAAAAAAGTGCTTGCGAACCCTACACATGTACGCCGTCGGCGCTTGGTTGTTTATTTTGATGAAGATGAACTTGTTGTTCCACTAGAGCTGCAAGATTATGATGTTGAACTTCCCCTAGAAGAATAGTCCATTGCCACCTTTCCACTTACCACTGCTTCTCACATTGACTTTGTCATCCCTAACACTGTTGTTGCTGTCCAAGAAGTTTCGGTGCTTCCAGCCGGGGAAACCGACTCTGGGAGGTCACAGGGAACCAGAACACCGTCTAAAAAGGCCATTGAAGCATCTATGGAGACTTGTAAGGGGAAGAAAAAAACTCCCAGGTCCTCTGCTAAAGAACCTACTAAGAAACGCTTGTTTGCCGTTTAGCCTTGCCTTCTAGAAACGAGTGCTGGTCTCTGATGTTCCTGCGATGGCCTCCATTTACTTCCTTTTGCAACTGCTTTTGGGGGATGCGCTATTTGGCGAGTGATGCATTAGGTCTCCTTTGCCTTCTGTGTGTTTATGCCAACTTTGCCTATGACATGCTAAAACACAACACCTAACAATGGCCAAGTGTAACCAATGAAAGGGACTGCAGTATAGTGGCACAAGTAATAAATATCGAATCCACGGGTCTCTAGAGTTACTATTACTCAGCTTCAGTTCATTATCTAGCAAACTAGATTAAGGATTGATTTATAAACTACTCTACTGACTACTCTACTAATTACAAGTTGTGAACTCACTTAGGTATGATTCGCCCTAGCTCCTCAATTAGGTCCAAGTTGCAATTACCTTTGGTTGATCTATTGTTGATTAAACTGCGGAAGATCCGACAGTAGCTTGGAATCTCTTAAGCTGACCAAGCCCTCTCAGTCCAACTACCCGGCAGGCGACTAAACTTCACCGGGATAGAAAGCTGAGGCTATGAACACAGAACTCCACTACCGGAATTGGATTCCAGTACAAAACAGTAGATTGACTAACTCTCGTATAACCAATTCACCACCATCAATCAAGGAAGCTCTCTTAACCTAATCAGATTCTATCTATCATAGGTTAAAGCAGAAATCAAGAGAATTTGATCAAGGTTCCATTGACTCAATAAATCATGCCTCAATCGATTATAATCAAACAATATAGCATCCAAAACTTCATACAAGAAAGATCCTAACTCATGGAACTAGGGTTCCTCAAAACCTAAGTGAAGGGAAGTTACTCCATAGAGAAGAGAGAGACTGCAGAAATCTGATCTAGATCTTCAATCTCCATCTCCAAGCTTGATTCCCGAGCTCCAATGGCGAAGAAATCCTCCAAAATAGCTCCAAGAATGTTCCCAAGTCGCTCTCTCTCTCTAGGGTTCGTCCCTTGGGTGTTTGGGATCCAAAACCCAACTCTCCCCTCTCCTTTTCCTGAAAATCGGGTTTTAACCAGCAATTCCCAACTCACACGGGCAGGGCCACACGGCCGTGTGGCATACCCAATTGCCCGTGTGACTTCAAAACGCCGCGTATCGATTAATTGGACTTCAGTCAACCTACACGGCCAGGGTCACACGGCCGTGTAACTCACCCTGCCTGGCCGTGTGAAGTCTCGCACAATTCAACATGGCCAAACCACTCCTTCACACGGCCGTGTGGATTTCAGGGCAAGCCATGTGAAGGCTCGCACAATCTCACACGGCCAAAGTGGTCACTTGCGCGGCCGTGTGAGTTGTGGGTGTGCCCGTGTGGCTTCCTTTTCGACTTGCCTCGCGCCCGATCTTCGTCCAATCAACCCCAAACTCGCTCCTAAACCTTCATTCACTTGCTAGGACCTGAAATATCACAAACAAACACAACCTAGCGTGAAATCGGCCTAAAACACGAGAATCACCAACTCAAACGGCTCCAGAATAGGGGTAAAAACATGTGCAATTAACGGCTTATCAAACTCCCCCACACTTAACCGTTTGCTTGTCCCCAAGCAAACCAAGTCAGACACAAGGTAAGCTCACATATTTCAATCAACCAACATTGGGGACAAATCATATAGGCACAGAAACACGTGAATCATACTGGTTTTCAAACATCAACACATGAACAACCTTAATAGCAACCTGGACAACCACCACAGAAGACATTCAAGTGCAGCAAAATCGAGTAAAGGAGGAGTCTCCCTTCTGTTCATCAACCAACCTAGACTTGACTCAATCACTCACTCAAGACAGTCAACTCATGCATAAAACTCAAGATATCAGAATAGAGACCGAGCAATCTAGGTCCTCACCGGGTAAAGAGTGTAAAGAACAAGGAAATGAATCGCTCACTCTCGACCAGTGGGGTCAGGACAATTTGATGCGAAAAATGCGCATACCCGTTCTCTCAAATCCTAACATCTCTTCACCATGACGGCAGCCTCTAAAGGTTAGAGTTCACATAGATGGTTCATGGTTGTCATCACTAACTAATCAGGAGGTCTTAGACACAGGTTCAAGTGACTGGCTAGGGTCTTGGACATGGGGAAAAGGCCTTTTAGGTGGTGGAAACATTCATAGCACAAGGTTCCACAGTTCCAAACCCAACAACTCACAGTCAATCAAACCAGTACTTTTTTCTGCTATTCTGCATTACTCAAATTCAGAGCACAAGAGCGAAGGAGGTCACATAAACACCAGTATTTCTAAGCCAAACTGCTAAGAAACACTACTTAATGGGCACTGTTCAGATTTTTGGTGGTGGCTCTCTTTTGCTTTCATTTTTTCTTTGTTTTTTCTTTCATTCTTTTCATTTCTTAAGAGAACCACCACCTCTGCATATTTTCAAACACCTGCCCAACTTTTTAAGAACTACCTCCAACTCTCACATTATATTTAGCAGAAACAGCAGAGAACATGTAGAAATCACTCTGTGGAACCTTCTAAAAGATGCAAAAAGGGTGACTTTTCATTGAAGACCGAAAGAAAGGGTAACACACGGCTCAAAGGGGCTGACTAGGGGGTATGCGTATGACACACCAGGACAGTCAATTTGGTCGTGGGCTAATCCTATGCCTCCATCATCTTAGCTAATGACAACGTGAATGCTACACATCATGGAAGAGGGAACTATCGCACAAGAAAGAAACGAGTAGGCTCAAATATCACATGGCTACCTATATGCTCTATCTCTCATTCTGATTCCCTGAACTAGATGCATAAGAGACTGTCAAAAGCAAGTAATCAATCCGAGTCACAGTTGGTAAGCAAACAGTTGAAAAAACTGAACCCCTACACAATTCTACTGTACGTCTCAGTCATCATTATAGGTTGTCCTAGTCACTATCCAGTTGTCATGCATCAATCCGAAAACAATTCCATTCACCAATCAAAACACAGTGCCAATATGATCAAACAGCCGTACTTGGAGCCCTCAAATCTCGAGATTTGGACAGTGGACTAGGCTCCAAGCACACAAACAGCCAAACATTCACCCGCATAAATAATCGAACACCCCCCCCCCCCCACTTAAGCACGACATTGTCCTCAATGGAGGAAAGATAAGGTGGGTAGAACGAAGTTACCAGATCGAGGGTGAATGATGATGAACGGGTCAGGCGGTGCATTCCAGAAAGAGAGAGTAATCAGAACACAAACACCACACAAAATCTCACAAAGGTTGAGTTATTGACTCTAAAATCAAATAGCAAAACTGACTCAACCGAGGAGAAATAGAGAAAGAAATGCAAACCGACTGGTTGGGTTGCCTCCCAACAAGCGTTTCTTTCACGTCGTGAGCCGGACGATGGCTCCTAAGTTTCGGTCCATGCTAGAACCTCCTTGAAGTTGAGGTTCTCGTCGATGAGGTGGAGTCTCAAGTCACGAGCATGTGGTGTGGCAGGTGATGAAGGCTCATGTACTTGATGCAGATGAAGTCTCCACCCTCGAGACCTCTTGTTCTCTTCTCTCGTCTCATTGCCCCAAACCAGATATGACAGCATCGATTGGCCACCATCTTGCCACCAAGAGGGACCGATGTTGATGTGGCCTTGGTCTGGCAAAGAGACACTGCAAATGGGTCCTTGCTAAGCAGTTCCTCAAAGTTTGGTGGGGATATTACTTGCAACTCATGGCCGGTGCAGGACTCTTCCACCTTAACTTCATCCTCAGCCTGGACGCCAATTGCTTCCTCAACCCCCCTTCCTTCTTCAAAATGTGGTCTCTCCCCTGGGAAAAGATCAAGAACCACCTCTTCTTTTCTTTCTTCCTCATCCTCCACAACTTCCTTCCTCATCCTTGCTCGCTCTTCTTCTTCTAGAACAGACTGGAGAGCAAGTCGCCAAGCAGTTTCTTCAATGGGATCATCTTGCATCTCCTCGCACGGGCCCAGCATGTTAGAGCATAAATGAGGAAAGGTGTGATCTGCAACCAAAGGACTTTCCTGATCATGATTATCATGGGAGTTCTCTGTGATAACTTCTGTATGCTCCTCAACGCTCCCGTAGCCTTTGTCATCCTCCACCTCTTCTAGCGTGGTAGTAGAAAGGTGATCTTGAGCAAGATGTTAGCAAACTTGCTCCACCCACTCTGTTTGCTTCGCTGAGCGCTGAACAGTCTCCTCCATATCATGGAGAAATGAGGGATCGGAAGAGGCAAGGGCTTGGATTTGAAGATCCATCTTGGAGCAGGATCTCTCAGTGTCTCGAGCAAACTGCTCCACGAGAAGCCTTAATTGTTTTTTCGGATCTTCCAGTGAAGTGTAGCATGGCTCTGCAGAGTGGCCCGTGAAGGTTGTGGCTAACTCAAGATCTGACGGCCCTTCTTGTTGTGGGAGAAAGTCTTCTTGGTAATGAGGTTGTTCTTGATATGCCCAGGGGTCTGATTGTTCTCCGTAGTAAGGGGGTTGGTACTGGAATCCGAACCCATAGTCTTCTCCTCCTTGATTGCTCCAGGAAGTCTCGGGGTAATACCACACGGATGGTGGTTGATACCCCCAATGGTTGGAGAAGCCATGAGGGTCCATGTTTCAGAGCTGCACCAACAAAAACAAAAACACCCAAGTGAAAAGCAAGGGTGGAAAAGAAAAGAAAAACGCTAAAGTAACAAACTTCTGCCTTTCCTAATAATCTAGAAAGTCCCCGGCAACGGCGCCAAAAATTTGATGCTCTAAAACACAACACCTAACAATGGCCTAGTGTAACCAATAAAAGGGACTGCAGTATAGTGGCACAAGTAATAAATATCGAATCCACGGGTCTCTAGAGTTACTATTACTCAGCTTCAGTTCATTATCTAGCAAACTAGATTAAGGATTGATTTATAAACTACTCTACTGACTACTCTACTAATTACAAGTTGTGAACTCACTTAGGTATGATTCCCCCTAACTCCTCAATTAGGTCCAAGTTGCAATTACCTTTGGTTGATCTATTGTTGATTAAACTGCTGAAGATTCGACAGTAGCTTGGAATCTCTTAAGCTGACCAAGCCCTCTCAGTCCAACTACCCGGCAGGCAACTAAACTTCACCAGGATAGAAAGCTGAGGCTATGAACACAGAACTCCACTACCGGAATTGGATTCCAGTACAAAGCATTAGATTGACTAACTCTCGTATAACCAATTCACCACCATCAATCAAGGAAGCTCTCTTAACCTAATCAGATTCTATCTATCATAGGATAAAGCAGAAATCAAGAGAATTTGATCAAGGTTCCATTGACTCAATAAATCATGCCTCAATCGATTATAATCAAACAATATAGCATCCAAAACTTCATACAAGAACGATCCTAACTCATGGAACTAGGGTTCCTCAAAACCTAAGTGAAGGGAAGTTACTCCATAGAGAAGAGAGAGACTGCAGAAATCTGATCTAGATCTTCAATCTCCATCTCCAAGCTTGATTCCCGAGCTCCAATGGCGAAGAAATCCTTCAAAATAGCTCCAAGAATGTTCCCAAGTCGCTCTCTCTCTCTCTAGGGTTCGTCCCTTGGGTGTTTGGGATCCAAAACCCAGCTCTCCCCTCTCCTTTTCCTGAAAATCGGGTTTTAACCAGCAATTCCCGACTCACACGGGCAGGGCCACACGGCCGTGTGGCATACCCAGTTGCCCGTGTGACTTCAAAACGCCGCGTATCGATTAATTGGACTTCAGTCAACCTACACGGCCAGGGTCACACGGCCGTGTAACTCACCCTGCCTGGCCGTGTGAAGTCTCGCACAATTCAACACGGCCAAACCACTCCTTCACACGGCCGTGTGGATTTCAGGGCAAGTCGTGTGAAGGCTCGCACAATCTCACACGGCCAAAGTGGTCACTTGCACGGCCGTGTGAGTTGTGGGTGTGCCCGTGTGGCTTCCTTTTCGACTTGCCTCGTGCCCGATCTTCGTCCAATCAACCCCGAACTCGCTCCTAAACCTTCATTCTCTTTCTAGGACTTGAAATATCACAAACAAACACAACCTAGCATGAAATCGGCCTAAAACACGAGAATTACCAACTCAAACGGCTCCAGAATAGGGGTAAAAACATGTACAATTAACAGCTTATCAGCCTACATTTTGTGGTGTTCCTACTACCACCACTATTCTCGGTATAGCCCTGTCGTGGAACTCGGTTGGTATTGGTTTATGTCTCCTGCGTATTAGTACTTTGAATTCTTGCTTTTTATCCAACGGTTATGTGGTTCCTATCTATACAAGTTTGTCCATGTAGTTTTGTTGGTATGATGGTGTTGCGCCACTCTGCGTATTAAACTTTACTTTGTTAATGAGGTTTGTTGCTCCTATTGATTCTTTAGTTATTGTACATAATTTGAGGATCTCGCCCAAAATCGCTTTAACCCTTCAACTTGACATTGTGCTAGATAATTGACTATCTTGCTATTTGGTCGGATTTAGGGAATTGTCTTTTGTCAGCGCCCACTTTCAACAGCATATAATACACAGGTTTCTCGCTTGATGGAGATTCAATTTCAATCCTAACACCTAAACCTTTGTAAATTTACACATCAGTTCCCAACTAGATCATGAATTTGCCTTTTACTTTTGGCGATTTAGTTTCTATCTCATTAGCTACCCATTTCACCTATGGGATTAATCCATTACTTTGTTTTCTTGCTTCCCTAGACCAAAATTATTAACTCATTTGCCTGCTACTAATTCCCATCATACATTTAATGGTCTGACTGTCATGTACAGTAATGATTGTTTTTTGGTTCTCACTTCCCTACACTGTCTTATTGTGTTACAGGTTACATTATTGGAATTCTCACTTTTTCCCAGAGAGAACGATTGCCCTGTATACTGTCTTCCTCCATAACTCTTGTCATTAATGCTCTTTTATGCTCATTCTCTTGCAGGTGGTGGTTATCTCAAAATATTATGTACTACAACCGCTGCAATCTTACCTATTTATTTACTGCCTGCTTGGTTCTGGCAGTACCGTTATTCCCCAGCGCCCATTTGGAAGACACCTGATGGTTAGTTTTCCAGTTTTCCTGCCTTCATCTTTCTAGATTTGTGATTTGTTTCCTGTCCTAGCTTCTACATGATGTTTCAGGTTTTGTTTGTTGTTTGACGCCAATGTTTATGCATCGGGCTTCTTACAACCAGGCTGCACTACGGGTGCCTGGACGCTCGACGAATAGAAAACGGCAGCTTTGACAAATGCGGACGCTTGCACCCGCTCCTTGACTCAGGACCTAGCCTTGCCTTCTCTCAACAGGACTTAGGAAATCTGGAAGGGCCAACAGCTAGCCCGCAGTCTCCCCATTGGGTGATGATCGTTTGTTGCCTGTTGTGTCTCTTCCACCTGCACAACAACCAGAATTACTAGGACTATCGATCATGCTTTTCCTGACTGTGAATGTCAATACTGTGGTGCACGCTTCTGGTATGAGGAGCGGCTTAACAGGCATGCACTCTTGCCCCTGTTTTCACACTTTGTTGTCAAAAGGGTCGAGTACGCCTGCCATTCCTTCAGGAAACTCCTCAGTATCTTGGAGAACTCTTGGGTATCAATGGCGGTCCTATGGCAGCGCATTTCAGGGAACATATACGCTCTTATAATGCTGTTTTTTCTTTCACATCTTTTGGAGCACGACTTGATCCACGAGCTACACGGTCGCGAGGGCCTTATTCGTTTGTAATATGTGGAGAAAATTATCATCGCATGGGATCTCTGCTTCCTATTGAAGGCCAGAAACCAAAATATTCTCAACTCTATGTCTATGACCCACAGACTGAATTAGCATATCGACTGTCCAATTTTTCTGCTGTTGAGAGGTGCCTGCGTCCAGATATTGTTTCCGGTTTGATGAAGCTATTTGATATGACAAATGACCTGGTTAAGTCTTTCAGGCGAATTTGTTTGAAATTGATGGATCCAGCATCACTCAATTTAAGGTTGCGTATTGTTGGCACTAGAGACACAGCATCTCGACGGTATGAACTTCCGACTGGTTCTGAATTAGCTGGACTCATTCTGGGTGACTTCTTGACTAACAAGGAAGAACGCAACATAATTATCAACCATCGGTAAGAGGGCCTAAAGAGGATCACAAGTGTTCACCCTAAGTATGATGCCTTGCACTTCCCGGTTCTGTTCCCATATGGAGAAGATGGATTCCATGTAAACATACCATATGACCCCGTTCATACTCCCAGGTCACTAAAGAGGAAACATGTGACTCAAAGAGAAGACTATGCCTTCCGCCTACAGCATAGAGATGACGAGGGCCAAACATTGATGCGTGGTGGCAAGGCACTCCAGCATTATGTGGTCGATGCTTATTCCACAATCGAACAGAATCGACTTTACTATCTACGCTCACATCAAGAAGACCTTCGCTCTGAATTGTACTATGGTCTCACGGATGCTTTCAACAGAGGTGATGTTACAGGAGATGATGTTGTCCATGTTGTGTTGCCATCATCGCATACCGGGAGTCCTAGGTACATGAAGCAATTATACCTAGACAAAATGGCAGTTGTCCACCATCATGGTAGTCCGGATCTGTTCATTACCTTTACGTGCAACTCTCAGTGGCCAGAAATTACAAAATCCTTTCGTGCTCTGTGCGGTTCAAGGAGCGAACTGAAACCAGACATTGTGGCCAGGGTTTTCCGCATGAAGCTTAATTCACTGGAAGATGAATTGACACAAGGCCACTTTTTTGGCCAAACAGTAGCAGGTTTTCCCTTTGCATTTTGCTCTTCGTTTCTTTTAAGATGACCTGTTCTCAACTCTCATGTTGCTTTCACCATGTACTTGCTTATTTACCTTTCCATTTTTACTTTATTGTAAATAACAGGTTTCATTAACTTATACTTGCAGGCATCAAAACAGTAGAGTTCCATAAGAGTATGCCCCATGTTCATATACTTCTATGGTTAGATTCAAAGAATAAGTTGCGTACACCTTTTGATATTGATGCAACTGTTAGTGCTGAGATGCCAGGTCCACTCAATGATCCAGTTGGGTATGATGTTGTGACAAAGTTTATGCTCCATGGCCCATGTGGTGAAGATAATCCGACTAATATTTGCATGAAAGAAGGGTCATGTTCAAAGTATTTCCCGAAACCGTTCAATATAGAAACTACAATGGATCAATTTGGTTACACAGTATATCGTCGTCGCGATACAGGGATAACAGCAGTGAAAGGTACAACTGTGCTTGACAACCGGTTTATTGTTCCATATAATAGAAATTTACTTGTGTTATTTCAAGCGCATATAAATGTCGAGGTTTGTCATCAAGGTCGGTTGATTAAATATATGTTCAAGTACATTACAAAGGGCCTAGATAGATCCATGGTACTTGCTGAGACTGATGGTTTGACTTTGCCTAATACTGGGATCCCAAACCATATCCCTCCATTGGATAAATTAAGCAGTTCCTTGATTGTATAAGTCTGTCTTCATATGAGGCAGCATGGCGTATCTTTGAGTTTCCAATTCATGAACAGACATCAGCCATTCAACGCTTGTGCGTTCATCTTGAAGGGAGACATTATGTTCCTTATAGAAAAAATAGCGTCTGTCTCGAATACTTGCCCACGATGATGTTTCATAAACAACATTAACACAGTGGTTTGCTCTTAACCAGCGGGATCCAACCGCCAGGGAATTTCTCTATGCTGAAACTCCAAATCGTTATGTCTGGAATCTGAAAACAAAAACATGGTGTCATAGGAAGAAAGGGTTCTCGATTGGACGGATTGTCTATATTCATCCTGGTTGTGGTGACACCTTCTATTTGAGACAACTTCTGACCAAAATCCGTGGGTATGTCAGTTATGCAGATCTTCGAACAATTCATGGATTCCCATGTCGAACGTACCAGGATGAATGCCAACGACTTGGTCTTCTGTCTAATGATGGCGAATGGTTACTTGTGATTAAAGAAGTCAGTCAATGGGGCATGTGATGCCTCTTGCGATATCTCTTTGTCTCCATGTTGATGTTCTGTGAGTTATCTAACCCACTTCAGCTTTTCAATCAAACATGGGAATTGCTTTCCGAAGATATCACGTATAGGTGCCAATGAGATGTCTGCTTCAACAACAACTTGATACCACCTGAAATGCCCAAAAATAAATTGTTGTGGGAGCTGCAACACATGTTGAATGCTTATTCAACCACACTGTCTCATTTTAACCTTCCCCTGTCAACAGATGGCCCTCCACAAACTGATCCTTTGCTTCATTCTGGAACTGATTCGCATCCTTCCATTTTACTTCCTATAGATTTCCCATTTCCTGTAGTTGGTAATCTTAACAGAAAGCAGCTTGAGGCCTTTAATTTGGTCATGACATCTGTTGTCTCTCCAACTAGAGATTCACATACATTCTACTTTCTATATGGACATGGAGGCACTGGCAAGAATTTTCTTTACAGAACTATTCTTGCGCGCCTTAAAGAAGCTGGAATAGTTCTTGTGGTCGCTTCTTCGGGAATTGCAGCAACATTACTTCCTGATGCAAGTACAGCTCGCTCTCGATTTAAAATACCCCTGGAGATCGACCATGGTTTTTCATGTAATATCAAAAAAGGTACGCCATTAGCTCAGTTGATCAGTGATGCATCGCTTATAATATGGGATGAAGCCCCAATGGTTCATAGATTGTCTTTTGAAGCGGTTAACAGAGCTTTTTGTGATATTATGAACGTTCCTTTTACTGGTGCAAACTACAAACCATTTGGCGGCAAGGTTGTTCTTCTTGGAGGCAACTTTAGACAGACGCTACCAATAGTAACTGATGCTGGAAGAGAGGAGAGCATTGATTCATCTCTTACATGTTCCTTCTTATGGCAGTACTGTACTATCTTGCATTTGACTGAAAACATGCGTGTTGTTGCTTCCAGTGAGAGGCAGAGGCAAAATTTCTGCGGCATGCCCTCTACGGAATGGACTCTTGCTGTAGGGAATGGGAATGTGCCAGGAAAATCTTTTTCCACCAACCAGCCTGCTGATTGGATAGAGATTCCTGAATTGATGCTTTCTTCTACAGAAGATCCTATTGAGACAATTTCTTCTACGGTTTATCCTGACTTCGCTCAACGGTTCCATAGTGTTTCGTACCTGACTGAAAGATCAATTATTACACCGACTAATCGAAATGTCACAGAGATCAATTCTCATATGCTTGCTCTTATCCCAGGAATGCCTCGCACATATTTCACTAGTGACGGGCTCCATACAAATTCAAGCGATCCAGACCGCCTAGAAGCAGAATATCCCACTGAATTCCTAAACTCCCTCTCTTTCAATGGTTGCCCTGAACATCAGATTGATCTCAAGGTATTTGCTCTGATTATGCTGCTGAGGAATCTTAACCCATCCATTGGTCTTTGTAATGGTACACGCTTGATGGTGCTTTATCTGGGACATTATGTTATAAAGGGGCTATGGGCGGCACATTCAATGGTAAGACTGTAGCAATACCGAGGATCGTCCTCAGTATCAATGATTATTGTTGGCCATTTGTCCTTAAACGACGTCAATTTCTAGTTCGCTTGTGCTATGCTATGACAATCAACAAAAGTCAGGGACACATTGCAGAATGTCGGTGTCTATCTGCCGAGTCCAGCATTCAGTCATGGATAGCTTTATGTTGCTATTTCTCGGGTTAGAACAACAGATGGTCTACGGTTTCTTATTATAAATGAGGATGGAGTGCCCTCCAACTATACCCGCAATATTGTTTACCAGGAAGCATTTGCTGACCTTCAGAACCCATCTTCTTAGCTGCAGGTACTGCTTTCCATTTGATGCATTCACTGTTTTACCATTTACTTACAGAACGACCTCCTAGAAGTGCAATGTTTTTTATACCGATTATGTTGGTTTGTGTGTCTTTTTGCAGTTCTGTTATGTTTTTTCAAATACAACTTTTCCAATATATCGCTCTTTCCTACCAGCACTCTTCTAACGATAGGTGGGTATAAACAACAACTACTATTCGGTCTTTTAATGCAGATTAACCTGCACTATTTTGCTTATCCATACCACATCTAATCTATGTATTCTTTCCAGGTCGAAACTCTTATGCCTGGAGTTTCTTCAGTCCCTTTGTTCAGCTTTGTTTTGTGTGGGGTGCTATTCCACAAGCAAGGCCATTTTGTCGCTGCAATTATCTTCCCTTTCATTTTTCTTTCGCCCTTTCTATCTGTCGGCTTTGTAAGATCTCTGCAAAATAGTTGCGCTTCAATTTATGAACTCTACACTACTTTTCCTATTTTGATGCATCGCTGCTCTCCCGTCCAGCCCGTTACAATATTGGCCCATTCCCAACGCCCCATTCAAGCCCAACATCACGAACATTCTGTGATGACAAAAAACTGGCCTTGCTTTTCTATTTAATTAGACAGCCCCACGAATACATTAAAAAAAAAAGATGAAATTTATGCATTCTATTATTTCAGTATGTTCGCTAGAACAACGGCCCAAAAATGAAAATCCCAATCCATCTTCGGCAGTTGCTTTCACATGGACTTGCAACAAAAAGGGATTGGTGTTATTTCTCTCCTTCAGTCACAGATGTTTTCGTCGCACCAGAAACCCTAAAAAGGAAAACTGCTTGGCGCAGCCTTGACGTCCCCCATATCCCGCATCCGGCCCCATACAGAACTACATACCGGCAAGTACTACACATTCATCCTCCGGTTTCTGTATTCTTAGCCAGAAACTTTGCTAATTTTGTTTCTTTTCGCAATTTAAGCCAGAACTTGCGCCTGCCACAAAACGCTGTCAAAATCCGCAATTCCTATTTTGGGCGACAATGGGAGGGGAAGTCCTACCTGAAGTCCTACATGATACCTTTTCGATTAGTTGTTTAGCTTTCCTTATAGAGTAGAGTATCCATGTTGATTTTGTCACAATTTTGCTTTTACATGTAATGACTCAGTCCACAACCTTTCGTGGATTACGTCCTGGAACAGAAAACCATTTCCTTATGGCTCGACTGTTAAACATGTGGTCAGAATCTGAAACAAATGGAATGCATCTATTACCTTGATGCATATGCTTTGGTTGGATAAAGAGGTATGTTTATAAACAATTCAGACCTACTGTTTATACCTTAGACACATTATCTCTTTAATAAACACAGTTCCTGCATTCTTACTCCTTCAGAGACAACTTATGGAAGCAAATGCACGCTACGCGGTTTTTGCTCATATTTGCAAAGACATTCAGATTGGAAGTTTGTATGTCATGATGAACCCAACTGTCATACCAGCTAGATCGGAACGTAGCACTAAACCTTCCAACTTGAGATTGTATTTCGCTGAGGGAGCTTCCTTCAAACTGATGCATGAATATCGCAGCACCATGCATTTTCTAAATAACTCTTTTCTTCACATTCCTTTCAATGACAATGCTCTTTCTAAAAGTACTCCGATCTGCTACTCATGTACTTATTATTTATGTTTGCCACCAGGTATCAACACACTATATTCAATTTCATATACAAAAACTTTTATATTCCAAATGTCGCACCATAACCACCACATGTACTTAAACAACTAAAATGAAATTATATTTCAGATATCATCGGATGTGTGACACATATCACGGAACCAATCAAAGTGAATTCTAATATATCTATGTTCCAGATTCATCTTGAAGATATGAGGTACCATTTATAATTAATTAGTGTTATGTCTTATTAAATCAAAATCAGTATATATTGTCGCTTATAATCCGTTTGACAACTGTATAGTGGAAACAAAGGACTTGTGAGCTATATTGGCATAGGGATTAGAGAATTCATTCGAAGTGTTGATTCCAAAGAAGTTCATTATCCTCTGGTTGTGATAGCAACAACAATTACCCGCAACATCCACTAATTCACCCACATTCAGCCATTATGTTTCGTGACATCTCCTGGCAGTCGTCTAATTGTACATTCATACAATGAAATGACACAAGATATTATGAACAGGCACACCACTACATCTATGTGTTTCTCTTTTCTATCTTTTGCGGGGGAAAAAGTCTAACCCTTTTTTAATTAAGCAAACAAAACATTTTAGGTTCTTTCGTAACAGACTACCCGTGGATATCATCAACTACAGATCAAAAGAACATGTTGGATACCTTCGCCACAAAATTCCTCCCAGAATCTCATTGTTGGAATTAACGGACAAGCTCCCTTTAGGAGAACCAGAAACTGAGGTAGTTGTCATTATCTCTTACATAATGCTATACATCTATCAACCAAAAGTATATTGCTAGGACTACAACTAAGTTCACAATTATCTTCTTTGGGTGCCAGTGTTTTCAAATACTCCCTAATGCTAATTCTTTGTGTTTTTGCTTAATAAAACTATATGACATATACTTTATCGATGCAAATTGAAGATAATCAAGTTTGACCTTGGATCTGAAACCTGTAAAACTTCTCCTAGAGACACTAAGTATTTCTGAATTACTTTTGCTTTTCTATTCCTTATTATTAAACTGCTATACTTTTTTTGCTTGCAACTAATCTTCAAATGTGTTCAGATTATACTATGAACTACATGTTGAATGTGAATCGGGAAATCACCGAGCAAAAATTGTTATCACTCATGAATCTGCTCTTGCTCTGATTCGTACGCCACCGCTCGAGTTTCAGACAATGCCATATGAACAGTGAGTTCAATTACTCAAAGGATGCTGCAACATCAAATTCATGGCAGAAGTATACATCATTAGAGAAGAATATTCTGATGAGCCACAGATTCGCATGTTTGCAATTTGGCATCCAAAAGCATTTCAACCATTACTGGATCTTAAGTTACAGGTGTAGAACATTGTTCTCATTTTGCGATCCAAAAGGTATAATTCTTAGTCTTTTCAATTTCACCCGGAGAAGATTCACCCGGAGAAGAATAACACTGCTAAATATTTACATTTGAGAATTAACTTCCTCTTTTGTTATTATTTCAGCTCTTAGGACTAAGAAATGGATCAGCAGGTTATCTGAGGAAGATTCCCGGGGGGGTTGGGGGACGCAGAGTTAAAAGACATGAATTCCAGTATTGTTTTGTGCATCCCCGCTTTTGTGTAGTAGAACAAATACTTCTTGGTTCCTGATGTATTTTCGTATTGAACAGAAATTGCATTAGTAAGCCATGTGTTCCAATCTAATGCTTATTGGTGTGTAGTAGTTAATATTTGGACTTAGGAAGACATATACTTCGGAGTTTTCAGGTAGTTTTATGTCTTCCAATTAAGTCACTTCTTGAACAATGCACTACAGAATGCACGTCTTTTTGTACTGCAGCTTATTTATTCCCCCATATGCGGTGTGTTTCTGCACCAACTGCATATTGTTCCTGTTGTTGTTCAAATGCTCAAGCTGGTCAGTTTACTTTCGTGCCCTGCTATCTTCTTTTACTGGAAATAAAATTTCCCGTGACAAGCCTTACAAAACAATAGACAAAAAAATTGAATTTGTTTGAGCCCTGAGCTGAACCATGCTTTGGTCTTTCCTTGCAAGATCCTCTGCTAATTTTAATCGTGAACAACTTATTTTATGAGCCACAAAAGTGACTAAACAAACCTACATCCATAACTTGGTGGCCACCATTTAGTCACGTCACATTCTTGCTATATGTGAACTATCGTGTTCTGTGTTGTAGCATCATTAGTCAAAAACATCTACACATAACAAACCAGACCTGTTTAAACCAACCCAGCTGAAAAGATATATTGTGCAGCGAATGGCCTTTGGCCCAAAATTACTAAATGCAAACTAGCTAATTATTCCGGCTCAACATCTCTTACCTTATCCTTTCTAGAATGCATCTGACAAACCTATCGCTCCTCACTTGAAGAACACACCAGAATAACAATCATCGTCTCAACTCTCCACGCTCCAGTCATGAATCATACAAGAGAACTCCGCCATTTGTGCCCAGGTTACACTGACGAACCGATCCAGGTCAGACATCTTCACACATGGAAAGAAGCACCAACAGGAGATCATGAGGTTCATCATCTTCTGCTCGACAAGAAGGTATTCATTTTTTATTTGTTCTCTCGATGTTAGTTTTTGTTTATTACAAATTGTGTAATTCTCGATCATGGCCTGCACCAGGGAATATTGACTGTTGCAGCTGCAGATCTAACAACTAAGGAATCAGAACTGCCAAATCTCAAAACCGGCCAGATCTACAAGATAACTTCTTTCTTCGTTGGTCCTGCAAGGGGTTTTGGTCGCATTTGTTCAAACAGTCTCGAGCTGCGATTTACCAGAAATACTACCTTCCAATCTATTCAGGAACCTCCGCCATCTGAATACCATCATACCAACATGTCTGAACTAGTACCTTTCTTAAATTTATACAATCGAGCATTCATCAACAAAGGAAGATCAGGTACCCAGATCCCTCCCTATAAAATTTCGCTTGTTAATTCCTTACCAACATCTCATGAAGGTTTTTCTTACTTTATTTGCTTGCACAAAAGACGTGTTAGGCCGCATAGTTGTTGTGTCCACGCCTTATGTGGAAGAATCATCAGTTGAAACACATCTATGTCAGCTCATTATTCTAGAGGATGACTGGTTCGTGCTCGAATCAACAGAACTCTTGCATTACTCAAAACTGTATGCCGCTTACATCCATAAACTAACTTTTTCACACAGCAAATGACCAATCTTAACTCATATTGCAGATCGAGACATCATTTACACACTTGAGGCAATAGTTGCTGAGCAGGAACAAAAAGGACCCGTCATTGCAACTATAACTTCACTCATTGGTTATCTTTCCGAAGGTAAATCGCTAAAAGTCCAAAATTCTGGTATTTTGTACACAACCTCACTATTGTTTTTAACGCACAGGAAGAACAATCTATCGAACCACCCACAACACACGGGTTATAATTGACCAGCATTTGCGCATGCATCGACCAATGTTTTACAGGTTAGCTATCCTTTTGCTAGCCACTATATATTTTGTCGCATGAGTCACAAAGCATTAATATATTGTCGTTTAAATACCGTCACTCAAACTCAAACATGCCAATCTTCTAAATTGATCAAGCTCGAACCATAGAATATATCAGGCCAATCCAGCCACACGACAGATGCTACTCAATCAAGGAATTACTTTTCGGCTTAGCTACAGATACTGAAATGGGCATCGAAACATCATTTACACACTTGAGGCAATAGTTGCTTAGCAAGAACAAAAAGGACCCGTCATTGCAACTATAACTTCACTCATTGGTTATCTTTTCGAAGGTAAATCGCTAAAAGTCCGAAATTCTGGTATTCTGTACACAACCTCACTATTGTTTTTAACGCACAGGAAGAACAATCTATCAAACCACCCGCAGCACACGGGTTATAATTGACCAACATTTGCGCATGCATCGACCAATGTTTTACAGGTTAGCTATCCTTTTGCTAGCCACTATATATTTTGTTGCGTGAGTCACAAAGCATTAACATATTGTCGTTTAAATACCGTCACTCAAACTCAAACATGCCAATCTTCTAAATTGATCAAGCTCGAACCATAGAATATATCAGGCCAATCCAGCCACACGGCAGATGCTACTCAATCAAGGAATTACTTTTCGGCTTAGCTACAGATACTGAAATGGGCATCGAAACATCAGGAAATATATGTTTCCTTCTTTCTTCTAATGATTAACCTAGGATTCAGAATGCATATCCTCACCACATCTTTATCATTATTGGTTAGACAACATATAGGTGTCTGGCATCAGTCCAAACAATCGATCGCAACTTTGGATTCTTCTGCTGGTTGTGTCCTGAATGATCCCCACAAAAAGAAAGATTGCTCTCAAATGATGTCTAATCCAATTGCTGCACACCAATTGCTCATGACGATAGAATTAGGAGGTACATATTATTATACACAGATATCTCCAATAATAATAGAAGTACAAAACAAAACCAAATGACTAAATCTGGCCATGAACAGCTTCTATATCTCAGCTGACATGTATGACGAAACAGATCAGACAACATTCCTGATTAGCCATGAAGCTGCTGCAGCACTCCTTCAAACAGGTCCTGCATGGGCTCTTGAGGAACCAGATGTTGACATTCTTCTCCAGCCTGTCATTTACCAAGCATACACGTTTGAAGTGAAACAATTGCCCTGGTCCAAGCACAATCGTGAATGCTTCGAGGTTGTTTCTGTTTGGAGTCGTCATGCTGCAAATGTTCAAGATTGATGCACCTCCTGATTACATCAGGAAACTTACGCACCGGTCACTTGCAATTAGGGATGGCAATGGGTAGGGTCGGGGGCGGGTTTACCCTATACCAACTCCTAACCCGCCGGGTAAAGCCTTCTAAAATAAACGACCAAATAATCACCGGGTATGAAAATTATATAACCATACCCTACCCACCGTGTAACCACGGGTATTCGGGTAACCATGGGTACGAATCCTAAACTATGAACTTATACACATATATGCACATACATACTGTTGTCTATTAAAAATTCTCAATACTTGTAACTGTTCTAGCTTCAACAATCCACACAAATAAAAACAACAAACACATAATAATTGTTTTTGCTTCTACAATCCACACAAACATAATAATCGTCTACATCTTCATCATCAATAATGGTAGCTAAACTAAATTTCGCAAGCTAAACTAAATTTCTCAAGGAAAATTGACCCTTTGGTTAGCGGGGCGGGTATAACGGGGCGGGTATTATCGATTACCATAACCGTACCCTACCCTTTATTTTGAAAACGGGTATTACCCGTACCCGCCCCTTAACCCGTCAAAGTGAGTAATTACCCTCGTTGACCGGTTACGGTCGGGTAGGGTACCCATGGTTATGGATTGGATTGACATCCCTACTTGCAATCGAGGTTGTGCACAGTTCACCATTTGTGCCCCTAATGCAATCTTTTTTTTCCTTTAAGAAATTAAGCTTTCGTTTCTCGCTGGACATGTTATACTTTATTATTTCGCTCTGTTGCCTGAGGAAGATACTTACTTCCCACTTTTGCTCATCCAGCCTCTTTTGGGCCCAAAAAAACAATCATCTAGAACTAAAACATTTGCGATCCATTACTCTGCCAACAAGTTGTATTTGTTATTAGGTTAGTGACAGGTTCCTAGTTTAGCTGTATTTTCCTACGGTTATTTGCTCAGAAAATACTACTTAGAGAGAACTCACGGAATGGAATGCTTGCCCGAGGCCCCCACCTCAAGGTTCAGATGGTCCCACTCAGCTCAGGGGATCCCACCCTACTACGAATCCCCCGCCAAGTGATCACTCGATAGTGATTCAATGTGATGGGTCGTTCTTTAGCGACTCCTAGTCGGCGGCTTATGGTGTTGTTGTTGTTAACCACCATGGACAAGTGTCTGATGGGAGAGCTGAAAATCTTCTTTGTTCCACCCCGATTGAAGCGGAAGCAAAGGCTCTCTTGGAAGGAATTAAATTAGCCCAAGAATATGGATCGGTTTGTATAGTACAAACTGACTGTCAGATGATGGTGAAGGCCCTTAAGAATAGCCAGTCGCGATGGCCCTGGAGATGTGCAGCGTGGATTAGAATAATGGTCAATATTCTTCGGACTAATCCTGCAATTTCGGTGGAAGAAATTCCGAGGACCTCCAATGTCAAAGCGGATTGGGTGGCACGATCAAAAGCTAGAGATAGGTTACCAGATGACTGGATTAATATTCTTGATCTAATTTCTGATCTCCTGTAAGAATGTATTTGCCTTTGCTTGGTGCTTTTTTAAGGTGGAATAAAAGTTGATATTATTTGTCAAAAAAAAAAAAAAAGAGTACCTGGAATGTGCATTCGCACACTTGCCTTAGAATTCCTTATCTTTTCTAATCACCGGATCTTTTGTAGTCATTTGCCCTTTTAGTGTGTACTTACTTTCACCTGTTTCTTTGTTGATATTTTCCCTTACTACAGTCCTCATGCTATTCTCTTACTATTCGCCCTTTAGCCTTAACTGATTTTAATTTCCACCTAAGTCTTGCTTATGTTTATGTTCTTCTGGTGTCAAAGATTATAATTATTTGAATCATCTGCCTTGAGGGAAACTTCTTATCCTTTACGATACACTTCTCTTTCAGAATGGGTTACTCTTCATGACAGTCCTCTGACAAACAAATTTATATATAATTCTCAAACTCATTTACTTTTTGATCACTTTAATCTACTTGCTCTGCTCTTACTATTTCTATTCATACCCTATGATTTTTTTATGACTGATTCTTTGATTTATCCGATTAGGCATCAGTTCTTTAGCTTAAAGCTTTATTGCAACCAAACCATCAATGATCCTATATTCTTACACAAGGGTGCATTATTTCTACCAGCCAATCATAAAAATTCTCCAAACCAGTAAAACAGAAAAAAATATATGTGTTCTTTTCAACATCTCCTGTTCTCAGGCATATTCGAGAGGGTCCCACATCCTGTAAACTTTTCTCCTCCACACTTCTCTTTCCATATCAATTAACTGTCACCTATTTCTTTTCGTTTTCCTATTCCTGAGCACGTTTCCAGCTCTCTTCTTTTCAGATATCCAAATCTACTTCATTGACCTACTCTGTTTCTGTTCGCATTCTCCCCATTCCTTCTTCCACCTTAATCCTCTGTCGCTTTTTTCATCTCTGGTGTCTTTATGTCTGCGCATAAGTTACTACTGGATCTCAACAGCAGTGATGGTATGAAGACCGTTCTGAAGTTGCGGCTGGTACATATTTGGGGTTCATATGCCCCAAATAATCCCTTAGTTATCTGTGACTATTGCACTCTTTGGGTCGATGAACAAGTACACTTCGTGCTCACAGATCTTTTCTCAGTTTAATTCTCCTTCCTTCTTAACCGGCCTAATTCGGTTTTACATTTTTTCTTCGCCAAACATTCTCGCAGGGAGTTTTAGTTCAGGGCATCGCTCCAGCAGAATTGGTTTGTCATTTTGCTCTAATCCTCAAAGTGAACTGTGTCTATTTAGTTGGTAACTTCCACGTCCAAACACACAGTTCAGTGCACAGTGCGTGCTCGCACAAACTCAACATGGTTCTTTCTGAGAATACGTCATTTCACGATGTTACCATCCTATCACCCAACTTTTGTACCAATTCATTTGAGTTTGTTCGGTTCAATACCTTACGCTCTCTTACTCATTCATCAAGCCATCTCGCAGGTTTACTTCCTCATATGTTCTGTCCTGCCATGGATTTTCACTTTCATACTTTGACCTACATTCTTTTTGCTTCTTTAATTGTAGACGTTGTTGGTGTTGTTGTCGCTGTAACTGGACTATCATGTTCTATTATGCCTTATGGTCTCATCCCAAAACGAAAGCTGGTTATTAAGGATGAAAGGTTCCGAACTCACTTTTAGTTTTGCTATCTATTCCTTTCTCTGTGGGTTATTCATTATTTTCCATCTGACTTTTATCTACAATTTGCCTTTTCCAGTAATGTGCTGTTGCATATTACCCTGTGGGGTGAAGTTGCGCGATCTTTGGATGATGAAGAGCTAGCGTACCTTGGTCGATCTGATAAAGTTATACTGGGGGTCTGCAGTTTGCAAGTTACCAGCACTACCAAAGGTTTTACTAACAAATACAACACGCAATGATTATATAGTTTAACCATTTTTTTGTAGTAATAACATTAGTTCTTTTTCTTTGTTCCTCTCAAAGAAGGATTCTCTTGTCTAGCACATCAGGTACTCGCTTTGTGCTCGAACCATCGTCTAACATGGCACAAATCATTCGTTCTACATACGCCTACTCCACTTTGTCGTTCTTTTGTCTTGCCTTCTATAATCATCTGGCAATTTTCTTTGCAGTCATTTGTTTGAGGAAACAAGTACGATCCAGTACTATCCTCCACATTTCTCTAGCCCCGACGAAGCATCAGCATTTGAGGCTGATTGCAGAAAGACATTTGCACAGTTAGTCCAGCTTTGCACCCCTTCAGTTCTTGATGTATGTTGTTTAAGTCATGTAATTCAGGTCATTGCATGTTATACACAAATTATCATGATTGTTGTTATGTAAAGAGAAAAAAGGATCATAAGATTTACATTAATTTACATTCTATCTCTTACAATCTTGTATGACAATTCGTTTACCAACTCATAAATCGTTGCTTGCTTTGTGGTCAGTGTACAAGTTACCGTTGCATAGCTCAAGTCTTATCGGTTCATTCTTCATGACGATGGCATTACCTGGGATGTGCATTCTGTGCTAAAACAGCAAAGGACTATGATGGTAATAATTATTGGTGTGATGAACATCGATATTTGACGCCTCAGCAAACACAAAATTGGTCAGCTTACATTTCAGGCTCATGACTTACTCTACAATTTCAACACTAAATTCACACCTATTTTTATTTCAAATTGTAGCTATAGTCTCCGAATTGCTATAGGAGATATAACTAGTTCAGCATGCTTCGTTCTGTTGGGCAAAACCGCAGAATATCTTTTAGGGCCAACCGTTCCCGAATTATCTGCACAATTTCCCAACAAACATGACCTGCCTCCACAGATTATCGGGCTCAAGGGATGCTCGTTTGCCTTTGATGTTCAGCTTCTGAAACCTGGGTATTTACAACACGGCTCTTTGGAATTCACGATTCTTTCTGTTGTGGAAGAAAATTCACCTTCTCTGTAACATCCACGCCAATCATATTGTCACCTTTCTATGCCTTATTTCATAGACTTTATTTTCTGATACCTAATAGACTTGCCTAAAGTTGTGCACTGAAGTCGCTTATAATAGTACTTTTGTGAGTCATGTGTTATCTACCAACACCTCCTTTTAGCATTTTAGACTATATGTGGATAGGACTTTCCGAAGTGTAGCCTTTTGGCACGATCTTTTTATATTATGCACCCATTCTTGGTCATCCAGTGTCCTTTTTGTTCCTTTTTACCATTTTCTATTTGTTTCACCAACTAATTTGCATAATATGTCCTTATTTTGTATCATTGTTACGCGAAGCAACGCGAGCGGGTCTGTCTAGTTGTTCATCATATCACAAGTGATGATCAATACCGTTTTGACACGAATCGCATGCTCGGAATGATAATTATGAAACAAGTGTATTAAATGCATACAAAAAAAATAAGTGCACCGAAACAATACCATATACATATACTTTAAATGGCATGGGCTAACATGATACACAGTCCAATACCTTTATGGGAAAAATCCCCTTTGGCCCATTTGGATTTGGTGAGTGAATAATTGTACAAAGTGGCGTGTGAATGAATCAGTTTCTCCCAGAAGTTCCACTATGTGTCTTTTTGGGCAGAATGAGATGTTTAGTTGGTTGGTTGGCCCTTCCGTATCTCCAAGTTCCACAATATCGTTAGCTCTGCCACTGCCAGCACGGCAGGCCAGAGCATATAGCGTACTACTAAAACATTCGCGTAATGTAATTAAAATGCCGACTAATTAGCTTAGCTGCCGCGCATGCAATGCAAAGCACATACCAAAGAAGGCAAAAAGGCATGTGCATGTTAGATTGTCGCGAGCTTTTGCAGCCACCAGTTGAGGGAAAGGGAAGTAGGGCTCAAGTTCGGGTTATGCCCCTGTCTTGTGGTACGACTGCATCTGCCTGATTATCGGGCCAGAAAATTAACGGCATCTCTAAGTGGCAATTGTCTCTCTCTCTCTCTCTCTCTCTCTCTCTCTCTCTCTCTCTCTCCATAGAGATCCAGATATTGCCCGAGAAGCCTAATGCACGATGATGAAGGTCGATCAAGCCCAACCATGTTTTCTTAGCCAACAGAGAGGTGATTTGATATAGACATATCAGCGGCCAAGACCCTGAATCAAGGTGGCCGAAAACAACTAGAGCGATTTGAACCCTCATAGTCTGATGTTAATTAGAGTTCGGATGTTGAGTGGAGTGATGTCTCAAACCAAAGTCAATTCATTGGTTTGAAATTTGTACAGGTTCGAATATTGTGTGCTTAACAAATGTGTGGATCGTTGAGATTTGAACACAAGACCTATCGGTCATCGAAGACACTGGTATCATGTCGTAATCATCCAGTTTCAATAACTCGAGTTGCTGGGAACAATTCATTCATAAAATCTTATTATGTCATTTTTTTTTATAATGGTCTTATCCATTTACGAACACCAAACTCATCGAACACAAGACCCGATAGCAAACCATAAATTTAAAGGAAGTTACTTGAGAGTTCCCAAGCATAATACTTGACTCATTCGAGTGGAATGAAAGTTAGGTTAGCATGCTAATGCTCTACTACGTAAACGTCAAGTAGAACAAGCGAGAGTAAGTGCAATGGTACACTAATATACCTACCGCGGCAGAAAGAGCTGCAACTCAAAACTTCGAAACTTAGTGCCATCGCATCCCATCATCCCCAGCAAATTTTGCAAGAGCAAACAACTTGGTGCCAGCTGAATTGTTGGTGAACAGAGTATAATGGTTTCCACCTACTGCTCTAGTGCTTTCAGTAGACAATATGATATTCACTGGCAGAGCATGTAGTCAATCTAGTGCGATCTCACGAAAGTGAAGGTTCAAACTCGTGCGTCTTAATTTTTGGGTTTTGGTACCGTGTTCTACGACAAGTGCATTCTACGATTGCTGCATTTGCGGTTCGTGAGACCTAGTAGGACAAAAACACAGAGGTCACATGGCGACATGAATCAAATCGATGCAACTGTCTTCACTAACCCAAGCGAGTCCAAGACGCAATGCTTTCATCCACGCCAACTATGATCCATCAGACAACAATCCCCAGATTTCACCGCCTTTTTTGCCGCACGTTTCGCAATGATGTTTGGAATATTCCCTTCTCGGTCTCCAGCTTAATAATAGTCCCTCTCGCTTTCACAGTGTGTACCTTAAACGCAGCATCGCTAAAAGTAAGCAACTAGAGCGTTAGTGCTGCTACCTCGTGAGCACGTTTCTGGGGAGAGGTTTCCTAGTCACAGACAAGACAGATCACCTCCCAAATGTCTCTTTTACTCCATACATGCTGGGACCGCACTGCAGCGTGGATAGGGATGGCAAATTACCCACTCATGGGTAATTATACCCAAACCCAAGTAGACCCATTGATAATGGGTTGGGTATGGGTGAAGTGCATATGGATTTGGGGGTTTATAGATGGGTTTGGGTTTGGGTTTGGGGCTTCCATAATCTAAATGGGTATGGGTTGGATATGGATATCCATTTACTTGAGGGTGTTTTAACTACACAAGCAAAAATTGGACCTATTTGCAAAACTTGAAAAGTTTAGGTACCAAAATGTAAGACAAAAAAATTTAGATACCAAAATGTAATTTTCCATCGATATTTTAAGGACTTATATGCAAAAAAAATTAAATTTAGGTACTAAATATGCATGTCTATTAAGTTTGGGTACCAAACTGTAATTTGTATTTGGGCATAGGTACAAACCCAAATCCATTTGATATAAACCCAACTCAACTCAAAGTAAATGGGTATGGGTACAAACCCATCAAACTCTACCCATATCCATCTATTTGGATTTCGTACCCAACCCAATTGGGTTGGATAGTAAGAAACCCATGGGTATGGGCAAAGTTGCCATCCTAAGCGTGGATACACAAGTTCAATCACCAACCAGAAGAAGAAGACGGGTCATGTGGGATAACTAATAAGGATACACACTCTTGAGTAATGATGCCAGTCACAACTTGCAATGTTCGAAGGGATCGGAAAAATGATGCAGCTTTCGATGAGAAACAATAACGTATGTACATCAGATCCGCTGCAGTAAGCAAATGGTACAGCTGCCAAGCCCCCAGGGAAACCAACATGTGCGTGGATCACGCTTTTGCTTTTCCGGCCTGAAGAGCTTGCATTCTTTGTTGTACTTTCAAGACCTACAAGCAAATGGCACCAGTGGAAGGGTTATAAGTAGAGAATGGAAGGATAAAGCGAGAGATACTAATGTTACTCATGTTAAAAATCTCTTTACATACTAATGAAACCTCAGTGACGCGCTAAATGGCTGTTGAACTTGGATCAACTAAGAGCTCAGCCGTTCCCGACAGTATTCATGTCCAAACTTGGCTCAAACAAGACACAAGTGACACAAACAACATCTTTCAAGATGCATCAGCAATTTAGTGGAGCAGTTTCTTACGGGTCTCAGAAACTCCAGTGCCATTATTCCATCTCATTAACATCTTGTAGAGTAACAGCCGTGGCCTAGTATTATGGATGTTTAACGGGTAACAAAGTAGTCTTAGACATGAGAGGGAAGATACAGTTGGAGGAGCCATAGCCTGCACCAAAATCCCATATCTACTCTCTAAGCTTATGAATTCTATCCCGGTGCTCATTCTTTCAGCAATAATTAATAGAAGATAGGCTTGCATCAGAGCGTTCTGTTAGTTAGAAAGTATTATTGTTCAAGGACTATTATTCAGCTCATACTGAAAAAAGTTATTTCTATGCATAGGGGCAATCAGACTTGATATGTTCTCGAGTCTCAAGTGAAGGAAAAGTTTGTCTCTTTTCTGGAGTTTGCAGAATAGGTTCTCAGAACAAAAAGAGTATATCTGCTTTGGCGTGACGAGATCCACTGGCCTTAAACACCTACTCAACAAGCGCTGCTACCGTCACACTGCTAGCTTCAACACATCATCAGGCCAGAAATTACATCCTACAAGTTATTTATGGCATGAAACAACCCGAAGCATGGGTCTAGCTTATTAAGAACACCAATATACACTATTCCCAACCACAAAAAATATTCCAGTCTTAAGTATAAAACAATGCTTAGGTCGATAATTCCCTAAACAAGGACAAGTGATGGTTGAGGCCCAAGATGAGCGGGTCACAACTGGCAAGGTCTACGAAGGATATGAACTCAACCAATCATCTTCCATGCCCTAGATTATAGAGGAGAATCAATTGATCTTAGCTCTGGATGAGACAAGTGGACGACAATGGCTATGAAGTAGTGGTTGGATACGATTTCTATACTTCAAATTGCAAGGTAATAAGGGAAGGGGTGACAAAATGAAAGATAGGAGCCTAAAAAGACACAAAGTTGAACAACAAAAACACACAGCTTAAACCAATGGGCAACAAATGCAAAACAGAAACGCATATATGTTGATAAAAGGAGTCTGCCCATCGCGGATGAAAACCAGAGTACGAAGAAATAAATCGAGACAGGAGGAGGGCAACACATACCGCCTCTCTTTTGCTGTTCTGCTTTTCCTCCAGATCCTGAACAATTGCATCAAGCCGCTTCCTGATATTCAGAGCCAGCAAACATGAACATACAACTAGAACAACATTTCACGTCCAAAGGGAAATAAGTAACAAAAGCAGATTCTCATTACCAACTGCCATTTCATATCGACCCTACCTTCAAACCCAGTAAAATGTAGATTCAAACATATAGCAGCTATACCTATAATCTGGACGGGTTCAGCAGAACTTATAGCAGCTATAGAGGAGAATCTACCCAAAAAAATAACTTACAATTCAGCAGAGATATACTCAATCCTCTTGCGGACATTGGCATTCGCCTCCGCCAAATCCTGCTTCACCAGCACCGGACCGATCAACTTGTAAACATTTGCGTCCTCCTTCAACAATTCCAGCTCCTGCACTCCACACAAGCATCAATATTTAACGAACTCCAATTCAAACGAACCAGATGAAAGCCTGAAACAAGCTAAGAGAACGAGAGAAAGAGAAATCAGACCTTAAGCACTAGCTCATTCTCGCCGAGCTGGATAGTGTACTTCTTCCTCACTTGGTGATTCTTCGCGATATCTGCCGCGAGTGAAAAGCTATGGAATTAGGGTTTTCCAAGTCAACTCAACAACATAAATTGTTCCCTTGGCCATAAGCACGAAATGTGATTGGTAAGCGGTCCAAAAGCTTGCCTTTCTGGATTTTACTGAGATCGTTCGCTTTGTTTTCGAGATCGCGCTGCAGCTCTCTTACAGCGGCTGGAGACGCCATTTTTACTCTAGTATTTCGAAGGGCAGCTAATTCCGTCTCCGATGCTTGTTTTTATTTCTCTGCTCTTTCTTCTTTCCTCCGCCGTCGCTGGCGCCGTGGAGGGTTTGTTTGATTGTGGCATCCGCGCTACCAGGCAGTAGGAAGCGGTTTGGACTGGGCCTGCTTTTTCTTGTAACTTTGACTGGACGAATTTTCAGAAATGATGAGCATCCCTGGGCTTCTAAAAGACTTAAATACAACTATCTGGGCCACTATTCAGAATAGGCCCATTAAATTGGGACGCAACGCAAAACAATTTATTCGGCTTTATTGCGTTAGCATTTTCATTGGTGCAATTGCATTTGTAATTATATTTGTGGTTTTTTTTTACACATCATTTTTGCAAACCAACTCAATTTACTTTCATTGTAACTACATTGGTGCAATTAACATGCAATTGCATATGGTGTCTAATTTTTTTATTATAAAAAACCATTTTTATCTATGGTAAAAATTAAATCTATGACAATAAAAGCCAAACGTTGGCATTGAAATCATAACAGGAAAAAGCAAAAAATGATAAAGTTTTCATTTTTGCAATAGCAACTCACATTGGTGCAATGGGAAAATACAATTGCAATTTGCAAAGCTCTGCCACGTCAAAATGCAATTGCACTCTCTGGGACCGATGGAAATGCTCTTACACAATGAGAATTGAGAACCCCACATTGGACTTTTTCTTATAGCATCAGAACCAATTGGACTACATTAATTATTCATAATTTTTTATGAAAATTATTAAGAACTATAACTCATCTTCTTTTTTGCTATAAATATCTACTATCTGGTTCGGCCCGTTGGCCGGAAGAATTTTATCAAGAAATATGATATATAATAATGGATATAATAGATGATTTGAAATGTATGAAATGATTGCTTTCTACTTTAGTTATGGTCCAACTATGCATAATCTGTTTAGACCTCCATGAAAAGAGAAAAAAATATATAATATAAGCATTACATATAATTATTGAATGAAAAAAGAAATAAATACAAGTACTTGTCATTTATTGTTTAATTAAAACATATAATTGAATATTATAGTTGCTCCTCATAATACATGCATAATCAACATTTATGATGAAACAAAATGTCCATCGTGGAGTTTGGTATGTCCTTTAAGTTTTCCCCAATATAGAGCATTCTTTTTTACCACACTGTTGGTAATGAATCTGAAGTTGCTTGATTTGAAATATATAGTACATGATGCTAACTTGTCGCTAATATTTAGTTGGACAATGTGTTGTGGTACGGACTTACCAAATTATTCTCATATCGCAGACATGTCTATCAACAATGTAGTCATTTTCATGCCGCAAATAATTGTTTCATGAAATAATTCAATAAATAAAAACCTATAAAATTCATATTACATGAAATATATGTTACTCATTAAGTTGATGAATGAGCGAGTGTATCTTTTGAGTGAAATGAGATCGCATATTCTCATTATCGCTAACTGACTTATGCCTTTTTGCAATAAATAGTCCAAAATGTGCCTTAAGACTTTTGTTTCCACCAGTGTAAAAGAATTGTTGGAACCAAAGGATTGTAAAATCGCCTCCAAAAAATTGGTAGTAAAGTATTTTATACTGAAATTATAATTTAACAATGGTTCAACTCTTTCATATTGCTAAATATCACCTATCGATTTAGTCTATGGTGTGAAGTTTTATTGTCGAACCGTCGGTACGTACGATCTTTCAATTCAAACTTTATATAAAAAACCACTAAAATATTAACATTATCAAATACCCCTTAAACCTAAGAAATTACCATAATTGTATTAAGAAAAAAATCATCAAAATGATAATATTGATTTAGGATTTTAAATTGAAATGGAAATGGAAATGGAAATGGAAAAAATCAGACAACAATATAATGTCTCTCCTAATATAAAACAAAACTCAACGGAAGAGGGCCAAGAATACCCACTAAGCATAGCAGAAAGACAATTAGTTCACACTATCTCATTTCTCCCCCCTCTTTTAAGTGTGGCCTCTCACTCTCTCTTAGCCTTCCTCTTTGTTTTTCCGTTTGTTCGTCCAACACGCTTTCTAAGCTTTGTATCTCACCACTCTCCCCCTTTCCCTTCCTCTTCTTCTAACCACCTTCAATCGATAGAAACCTATAAACAACCCAATTACTTCTCCAATTTTGAGTTTGAAACGCTTCTTCTCCATTCACAGTCGATAGTGTGAATCAAAGCACCTGAAACTTGGCGAACAGATAGTCGCTTATTCCTTGACGGAGCAAAGTAGTTTGATAGCTTGTGAATAAACTAATTACTAAAAGTGATAAAATAGAACTCGTAAACCAATCTAGTGAGTGTATAGTTAGTTCATCGCTTAAACCATTTTATTTATCTAAAGAATCAAAATGCATAATCAGGTTTATCTTCACTTATTTACATGTATTTGTCATACAAATTCATTACTCATAAAAAATGGTTTTTGAATCTGCATATCAAACTAAATCTCATCTTATGATTATTGGATCTATATGATATTAGCAAAAGGTCTAATGGGTCGTTTGGATGAGTCTTTTTGATGAGACAATTTGGTTCAATTGACTCAAAATGAGACAATTGAGACAAATTGGTTCATTTGGCAACAAAAAATGAAAACGGAACATTTCAAAGTGGGGGAATGAGAATTGTTCCATTATGGACCAATTCTAAATACCTAGGGTAGGGGGATGTATTGAGAATTGATCCGTTTTTCTCCCCACTTTCCCAATTGTGTCCTTTTCTTTTTCTTTTTCATTTCTCTTTCTCTCTGCAGAGTGCAGGCACAAAAAATGGCAACCCTTTCTCTTCCTTCCTCTTCTCTTCTTCTCTCTTGCAAGAGACAAAGCTTGCTCTGTTCTTTCTTTCCTCTCTCTCTGCATAGTGCAGAGACAACCCATTCCTTTTCTCTTCTTTTATTTCATGTTTCTCTTTGACGAACCAAGAAAATGAATTTCTTTCTCGGCGACTGAAGCGTTGAGGTAGTCGGTGATAGAGCGGGGAGAAAGGGCACTCGAAGTAGAACCCGCCATCGTGGATGTAGATTAGGAGGGGGAGCTTTTTCCTGACAAAGATGGCGGACGACGGGGCATAGATGGGAACAGAAAGGGATACCTGGGTTGAGTATACGAAGTCCGTGCAAGCGACATATGAGGTGGTATCGTGGCAGGCAGGGAGGGTGGCGGTTCCCCGTAGCCGCTCGACACAACCGTCAAATCTGGATTAGTGGAGAGAAATTCTGGGAAACTTTTTTTATGGTCATCCTGGGAATTTTTGGTAGACTTTGTTAGCCAAAATGTCTCATTTCAATTGGTCGCATTATTTCACTCCACTGCCACTGTAATTGAATCTGGGAATTTTGTGCTGGTGGTTCTCAAAGAGATAGAAAAGAAAAAGAGTGAAAAGGAGGGTAAAAATGTAATATGGACAAAATGTCTCATTTCAATTGTTTCATCACAAATCCTAATCAAACAAGACAATTTCAGTCAAATTCCTCATACAAATGATTCATTTTTAAAAATGAGTCAATTTAAGTCAAATTGACTCATTCACCAATTGCTCCATCCAAACGACCCCTTACTATTGGTCAACTGGGCTGAAAATTAATACTAATTTAAGAATTATATATTGTTTTCAAATGTTCAATACTCAAATTCAATATACAATATTCAAACAAACTATATATGAGTTTCAACCCTTCCTCAAATTTTCTTAGACCAAAAAAGTCTCCCCCTCCCCCAAAACACAAGCACACATTTGCAAAGAAATACTAACATACCGTTTGGTATAAATGAATTCCATACATTTTGAGGAATTCATTTTGAAATGAAACATTTTTGTATTTGGTATTTAAAATAATTCATTTTCAATTCTAAATTTTGAATTCTATGGAATTGGAACTAGTTTATAGCAATTCCGAAGAATAGAGATGGAATTTCCAAATGAATTCCACAAGTATTTACTAATTGTAATAATATTATATAATTATCCTCTTTTATTAACTAAATTACTTATATATATGACATACCAAACATAGTAATTCATTTGAGAATGAATTCTACTTGGCAATTCATTTTATTTTTAAGGATTTGAATATGACATACCAAACACAAGATTTCATTTGACAATGAATTATATACGGTAATTCATTTAAAATGAAATGAATTCTCGATTCATTTGATACCAAACGGTTTGTAAATCCCAATTTTTTCTTCACTTTGCATGATTCTAAAGTTATTGTTGACGTTGTTTGTTATTACTATAAGTTGTAAAAAAGACTTTTCAGCTATGAGTGTTTAGTTGTATACATTGAAAAAAGGTTCTAGTCTCAAAATAAACAATTAGTGTGTTTTATAGACCTTTTACAATATGAGCCGTCACACGTTGATGTGAAAAAACTACTCATTAATTCAAATTTTATATGTTATTTGTATAATATTTTATTTTAATCAAATGACGCATTTCTCCATAAAACATGAGTTTACCAAACGCGGGCCCTTGAAGTTTTAGTCTGGTATGCCCATGAAGCATTAATGCTTGTACAGGGTCGATCCATATATATTGTCCTCATGGTATGCTCTAACTGTGTTATGCTAGCTTGACCATGTGCTTAGGTATAGTTATATGTATTCATAATCAAGTTTCTACCTATTCACAACACCAAGATAAATAACAGTCATAAATACATCTAGTATTCGATTTTGAGTACCTGATAAAATACTACATTTGAACCAACTACCATTGATGTCACAAATAATAAGTATACCTCTAAATCATAGATAAAATATTTCAAACATCACAAATATTAAAATTAAATTAATGATTATAAAGAGTAAAAATTGTATAATGAGGTTAATTATAACTCATTTATATGTTAATGCCCTTAAATTGATCAACACAACCAAAAATGACGAAGTGAACATCACCTTAAACCCAATATCGTCTTATTATTGTCGAATCCATTCATGCCATATTAGCAAGAGGTTTAACGTTTAGCAGTTAACCCGACTAAAATTTATAGAACCAGTCACCTATAGTTTGGACAAAATATTATTGCTTCAAAATATTACTGAAAATTTATATTAATTTAAATATTTCTACATCGCTTTTTCATATTGAATACTGCAATTCGGTATGCAATATTTAAAGCATTGAAATTTGTGTTGCAATTTTAAGATTACCCGTCATTTTATAGGTTATAAAAAATTATAAATGATATATTAAACTTTGCTTTTCAGAAGATTTAATAGGCTAGCTAACCCTGATGGAAAATTCCTCTGCATTTCAAATCTTCGCTTAGTGTATGTTTACAATTTAAGAAGATAAAACAAATTTGTTTAGTGTAATTGATTGTGATTATTGTTTTTATTTGAAGATACCATGGTTCAAATCTTGATATTGATACTTTTTTATAGGAAGTAGATAAATAATTGTGATGACAAAAACACTCTTCCTACTTTCACTCTTGTTTCACGAAATTTGAAATGGAAAATCTTAAAACATTGAATATATCTTATAGAAAAAGCTCCATCAACCAAGTAGGTATTTTACCTGAAATTATTATATCTTATAGAAAGTGATGAATTGTGAAATCAAAACTCAAGTAACATTGATTCAAACATTAAACATTAAATTGTATGTGTAGTTCAGTTTAGACAAAATGCATGTATGTAGCCTAAACATGGATCTTTGTGACAAATATAGTAAGTTTTCGTGACAAATCAACACATAAATAGAAAGATCAATTGGGCGCTATGATGAAAAAGAAGTTCATAGAATCACTCTCAAGTCACAAAATTTGAAATGAGACTCTCATTTTCCAATTTTATCATTATATTATGTGTACATTTGTCACCAAAAAATGACTCTACTCCTCACAAAGGTTCATGTTTTGGTTACACTTCTGTATTTTGTCTAAACTAAACTACACATATAATTTAATATTAATGTTTGAATCAAATCAATGTTACTTGAGTTTCGATTTCAGAATCAATCTTTTTCTATAAAATATAAATAACTTAAGACAAAATATAAATATAAAAGCATCATCACCAAACATATTCCTAGAATTTACTCAAAGAAATAATAGTAAATATAACGTAGTCTAGTTGGTTATAACGCTCTTTGTTCTTTTAAGTGACAAATGTTTGAACTCCAATGATAACATTTTTAATACATGAAGATGAACTAGGTGCAATGACAAAAATGACGTTTCTAAAATCACTCTCAAGCCACAAAATTTGAAATGAGACAATTCCAACTCATGTTTTGCCTTTATATATCTTGTAGACAATAAAAACCACGTGAAAAACAAAAACTAGAATCTCCACTGAAACTCAAATCAAGTAATTCAAAATTACGACATTAACATAAATACAGGATATTGATAGAATAGAAACATATCCTAATCAAACAAATAAATGGAACTGCCACGGTTATATAACCATTCTCCTAATGCATGGTTGAAATGACAAACCCACCCAAATCCACGCAAATCCACCCATAACTAAAGACTAAATAATACAATCGTAGACTCGAACAACTCGCAACGCGATTTATAAATTCACGCAAATCCATCCATAACTAAATACTAAATAATACAATCGCAGACTCGAACAACTCGCAGCCCGATTTATTTGCAATATATCTGACCAATAATTCGATAACATATGTGTTGGGGATGTGAGAAAGCCCGAAAGAGTTGAAGTTCTCAAATGTGAAGTCCAGGCCCAAATGCCCAAAGCCCAAAAGAAGAGAAGTCAGTCCAAGGGAGATATCTGACAACCGAGGCACATAGAGACAAAAGCTCTGACAAGAAGCACATAGCGACAAAAGACATGTAACTGGCGGAAATGTACGAAAAGCTGAACGGCTTAGGTCATGCGCCTTGGATCTATGATGTTGGTGTCAGATGGTCGAGGCGCATGGCATAAAGAAGGTACAATGCATTAATCGCAATGCTGACGTAGGGCGGATTTGGGAGGCATTGGTCGGGAAGGCTCCTAGTATAAATAGGAGAGTAGGTAAACTTCATTACTCAGATTGGGTTCTCTCACTAAAACCTCCTTCTACTTCTCTCTCTACACTGTGGTGCTAACTTGACCGTCGGAGGTCTAACGGGTGAAGTAAGCCCGCTGTGCGCTTTGTGTGCAGAGATCCATGTGCCTCGAAAGGAGTGAAGGAAAGAAGTGCGTATGGACGGGAGAGTGCAACGTGACATGAACGGTCAGCAATGCGCCTTGTGTGTGTGGAGTTCCATGCGCCTAAGAAGAAAGAAGTGCATACGTACCGGGGAAGTGCAAACTGGCACGAACGATCAGTTATGCGCCTCGTACGTAGAGATCCATGCGCCTTGAAAGAAGGAGGGAAGGAAAGAAGTGTGTACAGATCAAGGAAGCGTAATGTGGCACAAACAATTGGCGCGCCAGGAAGGGGAATATAACCAAAAATGTGAGAAAGAGACGCATGTAGACGACCGCCAGAAAGGAGGGGAAGCGTAGGGGGAGGAGCCTGCTCGGCCGGGAGGCGCCTCGCTCACCAAGAGGGACTTTATAAGGCTCCTAACGTTTGATTATGAGCAGGAACCTATTGTTTTATGGTGGCTCTCAATCGAAGGCAAGAAAACACGGATATTGATGAGTGAGGAGGTATAAGACGTCAGGAGTTAAAAAAAAAAAAAATTTGGCGAAGGAACTTGAAAGGGTAAGCACGGAGGCGAGGCTCCTGGAAGGTAGAAAGACAAGGAGTTCACAAGTTGCTGATGAGGAAGAGTCTACGACTCTGTTTGTACGGGCGCCTGATTTCAGGAGCATGATGAGCAAACCCCACCGACATCATCATCAATAGGCGCCCAGGCTACATATAAATGATAGGAATAAGGCGTTCGCTAAATTACCAAGAAGGTATTTGGGCCCAATTGGGCAACATATATCAAGCGTCTCCACCATCAACCTAGTAACAGGAGATTGGACGCACGAGGGAGGGAGCAAACGAAGGCAACGACAGTGTGATCTTGAAAATCGGGAGCGTACAAAATTTGTTTCACTATTGGGCTCTTCCGACCAAACAACTCTTTTGCGCCACATTCATTTGCTGATTCTCTAAAATGGAGCGCCCAAACCACCTCAGATGTACATTATGCGGCAAAGCGGGAGATCATGCTATTTTCCGAGAGGGGTGCATATACCACCGAGTGTCGCGTTTTCTTGCTGATTCTCTAAATTTGAAGGCGCTCTGTGGAGGATGTCTAGCAAATTTGGGCCACCGGGAGTAGTCGAAAGAAGTGAGAAAAAAAAATGCTCCCTGGTGGTTGAAGGCGATCTAATGCGGAACATGTACTAATTTGAGAGGCGCATACCTTCAAGATACGCTATAAGGAGCCGCCGGAGGGAAGGGCGTACGACAGGTGATGTGTCAGTTTTATTTTCTCCTTCGCGAATACACCTCTCGTGTCACACTTTCCTGGTTATTAATCAAATAAATAGGTGCTGAGTTGCGGCGCTTAGAGGAGAATACCGAGCGGGGTATTTTAGCGTTGCACGGACTTGTAATTCTGTAAAAACTCCGAGGAATGGTAGAGCGTCTGGTCACTTCTCTGCACAAAGGAAAAGAAGCGTGTACTAAATATGGGGGTTAGATGATGAGATAGAAGAAGCACACAATGCTTGTGGAAGAAGGGTCAATGCGCCTTCAAAGAGGAGGTTACCGCCAAAGGAAATAAGAGAGGCTCATGGACTAAAAAGGAAATAGAAAGGACAAAGTACGTTGTCTTTCAAGATGATTGGGCGTGTGCTCAGCTTACATCTTCATCTAGCTCGTCGAGAGCATACATCCTGCATGGCCAGTTTGTGCGCCGGAGTTCCAAGCGGAGGAATCAAAATGGGAGGGGAGGATGGAATTAGAAGCAGCGCTGCGAAGCGTAACAATAGATGTTTTGAATCAAAAGAGGAAAGGGGGGAAAACTACGCATTTTATTAAGTGTATTTGAGGTTTGGTTGAAAGGAAGGTGCACGCTTTGGCAATGGAGAAGAAATGAAAAGAAAAACGCTCAAGCGGCGCTCATATGCTTTGGAAGGGCAAGCATTTGTCCCATGAAGTGTCGCGTTGGTCAAGCTTGACTCCTCGTTTAATGGGCCACAAGGAGGGCGCCCACAAAATTTTCATCACGCTTGAAAATTCAGGCCCCAACTCGGCTAAGCGGTGGAAACCTTTGGAAAGTAAAAAAGACAGATAGGCGCCCAGGAAGCAAGCAACTGAAATAATTGGAAGCAAGCAGCAGCGGGCCGTATGTGGAAGCAAGCAGATGATATAAATGGAAGCAAGTAGCTTATTGGCGTGGAATACTTGGAGGCGCAGCATCAGAGGAGACAAATAAAAGAAAAGGAGGAGGCGCCCACCGGAAATGGTAAAGGAAAAAGAGAAGTGACGAGGCATTTGATTGTCTTCAACAAAGGTGGAGTTTTATCGGGGAAAAAAAACTGGGAAAGCAGAGAGGTGATGGCGCATGAAAAAGTTCAATGGGGAGCTAGGAGGAAGCGTGCGTGGCGGAAAAGAAACAAGAGAGAGGAGGCGCTTTGTCAAGAATAAACACAAAAACCCATATTGGGGGGGGGGGGGGGGTTAAATGTGTTCCATTGGATTCGAGAAGGTAAAGAGGCGGGTGCTGGAATCATGCACGAGAAAAAGAGCATTCATTCGTGTGCCAATATCAATCCTATAAGCCCTTCTCATCGGTCTGTATACCCTACTAGCTTGATCTGTTTTGATGGGCGCAAGTGAACCAAGCGCCAGGCCCACAAAGGCCAAGTTGTCGGGATCCCACTAGAGAGTGGTGATCTGATTTATGGAGCAATCCATATTTCTTATTAAGTAAGACATTTCAGAAGTCCAAAAATGATGTGAAAATACACATCAAACACGCCTACTTGAAGAATTGAACCTGGCACCTGTTGAAGACAAGTCAGACGCATAGATTAGCAGGGCAGCTGACATGATTATGTTACAATGAGCCTCCACTAAATTTTGTTCTCTGAAGAAAGCGTCCAACACTTGAAATTCAGAAAGCAAGATTCGAAGTAAGCGCCCCGACAACAAAACTCAAGCGCCTAAAGCCACTGCACTACGACCCTAAGCCTTCTATTTGGAAACAGGCATCTATCATTTACAACAAGTGTTAGCACGAGCTTCAACACACACAAACCAAGCTAAGTATTTTATTTGTTCGTGAAATTCGGTTTTAACTCCACGAGATATTGCTTTGTTTTATTTGGTGCGCCCAAATGAAGTCTTTTGTTCGAATATGTAAAGAGCCCAAATCTAGCGCCCTTGATTGAAAATACTCTCCGCGCGCAAATCTAGCGCCCTCGATTGAAAATAATCTCCGCGCCCAAATCTAGCGCCCGTGATATTTGAAAGATCTCCGAGAGAGATGTAAAGCGCCCTGCAATACATAAAGCGCCCAAAGTATCAAAAATTGTCAAGATAGAATGCTACAGGGCACTCTAAGCCTCAAATTTACGCAATGAATCGAGGCGTATGGCCTAATGAGGGGTGCTTCAAAGTGGGCCACGAGAGCCCAAATGTCCAACTTTTCCCTATCATCAATGATTCATGCGCCTCGCCTACTTTCATGGGGTCAAGCTCGTGAAATAGTTGTTTGGTCTCACATACTTCCCATATAGAGCTTCTATGCTTCTTCTTGTAGGAATATTGAAGTCTACGTCGTGACTCGTCCACTCTCACGGGGATCTGTAGCGATGTCACATGAATGTAGGCATAGTTGAGCGGTCAAGATGCCCAACTTGTACTATTGAGGGCCTCGGTTCGAATCTCATGTGAAGCTTTTCTATCGCTTTCCTTACTGGGATGCATACTGGGCTAAGCGTGGTGGGCATGGAGGAGCCAAAGTGCACCGAGCTCTGAAATGGGGTTTAGTCTGGGCACCCAGAACATCAAAGATTTTGTGGAGATATTTAAAGCGCATAGATCTTTTGTGTTCAACGCCTGTTGTTACCAAGCACTGCCTATAAGGGAAGATAGATGGCAGCAGGTGCGGCCAACCGCGCAGTGCAAAATTTGTGTTCGAGCGCCTTTCCAAAGAGGAATGGATAAAATGAGGGAATTCTATCAAGGGGATGCAAGGATCTGATCGAGGGGCAGGGGATCGGAGAAGCCCAACGGTCACACGAACACACGTGTCCACCGGTCGTGCACCTCAAATAGAAAAGTAGTCCCAACAAAACGCATGCTACGCGTTTTGGTAAGCAACCATCAAAGGAACAAGAAGCGCATAGTAATTCTCCAAGACAAAGGAAGAATGTGAAGTGAAGATGAGTATGGATCCACGAAGCTGAATAAGGGCGCATAATAAAGAGAAGTACAAGCAGACATCGAAGCATAGTTAGGCGCCCAATTGGATATATTGAGCGCCTAACTAGGGGGCAATTGTTGGGGATGTAGAGAAAGTCTAATGAGAGAAGCCCAAGAATTACAAAGACTAAGTGTACATGTGCAACGGCCTTGCGCCTCGGATAGAGCAAGAAGTCGAAACGAAACACATCCTATAAATCCAATGGCACATCAAGCGAGTGAAAGAAGCAGAAGCCCAAAAGACATATCCAACGACCATGAGTCTAAGAGAGAAGGAATTGGATCAAGGCACGTAAGAGCAAGGGCAAGAAAATTCGGGTAAGATAGGGGAAAAGTCTGACTACTTTGAATCCAAAAGGCTAATGCACATTGTGCGTATAACAACGATAAATTGACAAACCGAGAGTGGAAGGTGCAAAGTCGAACAAGGCGCATGGGGGGCACGAGATTATAATTAGGCGTCCAAATTCACCCACTTCTTTGAACGCCTAACTGGGGGGCAATTGTTGGGGGATGTGAGAAAGCCCAAAAGAGTTGAAGTTCTCAAATGTGAAGTCCAGGCCCAAATGCCCAAAGCCCAAAAGAAGAGAAGTCAGTCCAAGGGAGATATCTGACAACCGAGGCACATAGAGACAAAAGCTCTGACAAGAAGCACATAGCGACAAAAGACATGTAACTGGCGTAAATGTACGAAAAGCTGAACGGCTTAGGTCATGCGCCTTGGATCTATGATGTTGGTGTCAGATGGTCGAGGCGCATGGCATAAAGAAGGTACAATGCATTAATCGCAATGCTGACGTAGGGCGGATTTGGGGGGCATTGGTCGGGAAGGCTCCTAGTATAAATAGGAGAGTAGGTAAACTTCATTACTCAGATTGGGTTCTCTCACTAAAACCTCCTTCTACTTCTCTCTCTACAATGTGGTGCTAACTTGACCGTCGGAGGTCTAATGGGCGAAGTAAGCCCGCTGTGCGCTTTGTGTGCAGAGATCCATGTGCCTCGAAAGGAGTGAAGGAAAGAAGTGCGTATGGACGGGAGAGCGCAACGTGACATGAACGGTCAGCAATGCGCCTTGTGTGTGTGGAGTTCCATGCGCCTAAGAAGAAAGAAGTGCATACGTACCGGGGAAGTGCAAACTGGCACGAACGATCAGTTATGCGCCTCGTACGTAGAGATCCATGCGCCTTGAAAGAAGGAGGGAAGGAAAGAAGTGTGTACAGATCAAGGAAGCGTAATGTGGCATATTTGATACATGTGATTACCTAATGTTATGGCATATATGAGATGTATTTGCTCACATATACTCAATGTATTAAACACCATATGAGATGATATATACAATTTAATAATTATATGCATCTTTAACAAACCAACTCATAAATATAGATTGATTTTCTTATAAGCTGTATTCGAGTTGGCTCTCTAGTCACAATGTTGGGACATCTCATAAGCTCAAAACAAGACAGTTCATGAGTTGAATTCAAAGAGCCACCTAATCGAGCTAGTTCACGAGCTTCAAGAGCCGAACAAGCTAGAGCTCAAGCTCGGCTCGTTTATTAACGAGCCTAGCTTTTTTAATTGAACGAACTTTTATCGAGTTCGAGACCGAGCCGCTCACGAATAGCTCGGCTCATTAACAACCCTTGGTATACGGCAAACGAAACCTTGTTGTCGGTATACCGACCCATACCTGGTATGTAACCGCCGTTTACTTGGTATAATTGAGTATACCGATATAGGCAAAAAAAACCCTCTCCTCTTTTTCGATCAGTTCACTCCTCTCTCTCCATCTCCCTCAAGAAGAAAAATTATCTCTTTCTTCAACAAATAGAACCTTCACCATGAGAGATTCTATGAAACCCCCTCCTCTCTTTCTCAATTTCTTGATCTGGACCATGGCATCGTGATTCATCATCGTCAAAGGGATGCATCGTCGCCGGAGAGAGGGCAAAGTGCGATGAGTTTGCTGCTCGCCCAGCCACCTCCTTTTTCAACTCCTCTGCCGCCGTCGCTGTTATCATTATGGAGAACCCAGAACCCGATCCGGCGACTCCCTCTCCCTCTCGATTCTAGATCTGGCGCCATGCAAAATCCCTCGTGCGACGGCTCTCTTCCTCTCGAGGTCAGATTCGGCAAGATGTTGTCTCCATACCGCAGCGGTTCTGAGTCCGTCTCAATTCCATATCTGGAGTCGCCGTTGGCAACTAGCTCTTCCCCTCGATTTCAGGTCTGGCGTGATGCAAACTCTCTCGCGTGGTGGCTCTCTTCCGCTCGAGGCCAGATCCATCATCATGCTGTCTCACTCGAGCGGCGATTCTCAATCCCTCTCAATTCCATATTCGGAGCCGGCGCCAGGACACAATGGTGCACACACGCCGCCAGAAAACTGGATTCAAGTTTCATTTTCCACTTCTCCAATCTCTCCTAACCCTATTTACCGGATAACCGAGTTGGTAACCGGCTATTCGGTAACGGGTAAATCAAATATTTGTTGGTATCGGTAGTCGACAATGCTTTGCCTTGGTTCGATCTCTCCCGGCGACTGTCTTCGACCATACCCACCCCAGACTCATCCTTCGCCGGCGGGAATCGTGAGCGGGAGCAGAGCGGATGAACTGTGACACAAGAAAAGAGCGAAGGAAAAAGGAAAAAAAAGGTCGACGGGAACGATAGAGGAGGAGGTTGGAGGAAGCGAAGGAGGTCAGAGGTTTGAGGGTGAAGTTGTCGTTAGGTTTGGATTTGGGGAGAAGTGTGAGACGATAGAGTGAAGAATGTGAGGTTTGATGTCAATTAGGGAGGCAGGTTTGAGATTTAATAAAATTGAAAGGGATAAAACGAGAATAAAAAATATAGTAATGTGCGATTTTAAAATAATTGATTCTTATTAGCTGTTTTAAAAAACCTGCACATGAGAGTTTTTGAAATCTATCATAGCCATGATCCTTGATCTATCCAAACAAGTAAATTTGTTAGGTCGTTTGGATGCAGTATTTTGATGAGATAATTTGGTCGAAATAACTCAGAATGAGGTATTTCAATCAAAATAACTCGTTTGGCAAAAATAAAGTAGAATGTGGTATTTTGTCCATGAGTCAATTGAAATAACTCATTTTGAGTTATTTGAAATACCTACCCACCCCCTAGTTATTTCAAATACCTCATCTCCCAACTTCTTTTTCCACTTCATCCCTTCTTTAAGTGGTGAAATACCACAATATTTGAATGTTTTATCTAAACAAGACAATTACACCAATTACTACATTTCAAAATGAAATACCACATAAAATGCCACATAGCAAAATAATGCATCATTTGAATTCGAAATACCATGGAACCAAAATGATACATCCAAACGACCCGTAAATCATTCAGAATAAGAGATTTGAGATTTGGGCAAAATCCTTCCTCTAAAGCTCTAATCCAATGAAAGAATCCGAGAAGAAAATTGAAGTGGGAAACCCTATCCCTGATGGGTTTTACGGGCCCATGCTGCTCCCATGTGTAATTGACGAGCGTGAGAGAGTAGGGCCTTTATAGAGATGGACTGATCTATCTTTTCAAGTTGATTTGTTTGCCAAAAATCAAATTGCAAAAGAGGAGGGGGGAATTAAAGGAGGGGAGATATCTGTTGTTCTCGTATTAGCCAGCTGGGGGAACAACATTTAATACTCTGCTAATTGCAAGACGGCAAAACTTTCACTAGTTTCCGGGCATGTGCCCTGAAATTTGGGGATTGCACTCTCTTCAGTGCAATAGTGTGCACGAACGAAGAGAAAGACCAAAGTCCGATGAGTATTGTCGAGGGAGAACACACTACACATTCCACGGTTGGGAATAGCAATTTCACATTAGGAGACGGTGAGGCTCTGTCATTTGTTTACGTTTTTTACCCGCAGCTTGCAGAAGCCATTTCCCGTGACCGTGTTTCCGTTCCCCAAATTACTCAGAGTTCAAACCTGGAAGTCGAATAAATTTTTGACTCATTGATTGAAATTGTTCAACTGACAGCAGATGGGAAAAGTTTTCACTTGCTATTAACAGATTTAACGTTCACTAATATTCAACTGTTCAGAGTAAAAAACATATTCTAATCTGTCAAGTGTGAAATGTTGTCCGAGGTCAGAAATAGACAGCAACGCTGGTTTATGCTTTCGGTGGATGGTGGTGGTAAATAATTGGTGTTGGGCTAAGATAGATAGATAGATATATAGACTGGTTTGGTTCTATTTAATTGGTGTAGTGATTTGATCTTTAAGTGCAGAAGTAGCAGTGATTGGCTGAATGCTATTTGTAGTATAGTATTGCCCATCTTGTGTAGTGTGTTTCTTGTTCACTATTTGATGTTTGTGTTGGTTTAAAAATTGTAACTATTGGATTTAATGTACAAACTGGTTGTTACTCAGAGCTACCCCAATATTCCCATTAATTTCAATTTTTTCTTAACCAAATCTCTGTTTTGTTAATTTATCATTTTTTTATGGAAACTACTCCTTTTTGTTAATTTATCGTTGAAGTGCATCTGAAAATACGTTTCAGGATCTGGCTTCAACGTTTCTTCCAGTACATTGAGAGACAAGTTAATAGTGATGACATGATTGTTGTGATCCCTTTATATCGAAACTAATGAAAAACATTTAAAAAAATTCAAAGCTACACTCTTATTCTGGAAACAGACTCAAAATTGGCTATAGACCTCATCAGGAATCGAGAGGATCCTGCCCATCCTCATTCGACTATCTTGGCAGCTATCAGACGTTTGCTTTCTCAGAACTGGGTGGTACGGTTAGTTCACACGTATAGAGAGGGGAAACGAGTCGCGGACTGGCTCTCGAAGCACAGTCTCGTCTATCCCTTCTATACGTGTGAGCTGACAAGTCCACCTAGGGAATTGGAAAGACTCTTGAGGGAAGACATAATTGGTGTTAGCTTCCCGAGAAGGGTGATTCTGAGCGGGGATTAATTTGCTGGTTGGAACCAGGGGTATTTTGCTTCTGTTTGTCAGCTTGGCGAGTTCTGTTTTCCTGCTGATTGAGGTTTTCCACCTTCCCGGTCCTGCAACCTGGTTGTAGGGACAACTTGGGAGGTGCTTGTAATTTTCTTTGACCGTGGGCTTTTGCCTCCCTTCACTCAAAAAAAAAAAATGACAATGATGTTATCTCCCACAATTAGTAAGAAGAAGTCTCATAATTCATAAATATCTTCTCAGTCTCACCTTATTCTCTATCTCAAAATTAAAATTAAAATGTTATTTATGACACACACCCGATGATATGTAACACTATGAATTATGATTCACTCAACTATATCTAGACCCAAATGTTGAGAATGTCAATTTCAGGATCAAAATGTTAGTGAATACGTACGCTAGCACTGAACTTGTACAGATCCAAAACTATACCTACACGACAAAGCAGAGAGAGAGAGAGAAAGGGGGAAAGCAATTTTTGTTGTTTATTTTTTCACTTCCACAAGTGAAAAAGAAGAGAAAAAGAGAGACGGTGCTGCTGTAGAGAGAGCAGTGGAGCCGCAGCCCTGGAATCTTGCAATAAAAAGGACCCTCCTTGCGTCCTCTGCCCTCTCCCATCCGCTACACAACAACACAACAAAAACACCCGACCCGAAGAAGAAAACATTCGAAAGAGAGCGTGAGAGTGAGAGAGAGGGGAAGAAACTTATAGAGACGAAGATGGCGGTGCCGCCGAGAAGTAGCAAATGCCTGCCCCTTTTCGCCCTGCTTCTGTTCGCCCTTTTCGCTGCTGCCATACTCGGCGAGGACGGTAAGTTTACTCCCAAACCCCACTCTGCTTCTTCCGATTCCCCTGTTTTTTTTTTTTTTTTTTATGTTTGTTTGTCCCATTTCCAATTTGCGCTCTCTACTTCAGCACTCGCTCCCTTCACTAGATTAACCGTTCCGAGATCTGGTAAAGCGTCAAAGCTGCTACCTTTAGATTTCATTCTTTCATTTTCCGAGGAAGTTTGAATCCCTGTGTTTCATAGCTTAGTTAATGAGAAAACTTAGGATTGTGAAATTGGAAGTATTGATTGGGGATTGAAGAGAACTGATTGTTCTTTTTAGCAAGTTTTCCGGAATAGCTGGGTTTCCCTCTGGAGCTGCAGAGGGAACAGTAAAGCTGCCTAATGGGGGATAACTGGTAAATAAAAAGAATTTTTAATCAATTTTTGCCCTTTTTTTTTGTAGGGCTAATTTATGCCCTCTGCGTTAAGCAGTAATAAATGAAAGCCAAGCTAGTAAATAGTAAACATACCCATACGGCTTTAAATTCTCTTGCTTTGGCTTCGCTTTCTCGGTGAAACAAAAGCAGGGGAGGGCCGAGGGGACCGTTCTTTGTTTTAATTCCTCTTACCCTACTCCAGAAATTTGGTTTAAGCGTCCTAATCCATCATCGTTTTATGGTTGATTCTTTTCTTTATGAGTTAATGACCCTCTTAATGATTATGATAATTGATTGTAGGACCCTCTCCGGTCCCTTTCCCATTGAATTGATGCTCTTTATTTTTTCTCCCCTTTTATGAAAGCATAATTTAGGTGATAGCCATGGCCATGACAGATTAGTTTAATAGTTAAGTAACTAAGCTCTCCTAAGAAATGCCTTTTTAAGTTCGATTTCTTTGGTGACAAGTAACTTAAACGAAAACAAGCATGATTCCCTAGTAATTTCGACTGCCAGTTGCAGGTGATTAATTGAATTTTCAACCCATCTTTATACTAAGTTGAAAAGATGCAAAATTTACAATGTTTACATTTTTTTTTTTGTAAGATTTGTTTACATATTTACATGGAATGGCCACTTCACTGGCGTTACTTTCTGAATGGTGAATCATGTCTGGTTGAAATGTGTGATAAGGATGAATATGGGCACTGGCGAGAGGGAGTAACTAGCAACAGAGAGAGAGAGAGATTTATTTTGATATGCTATATATTTTACATTAATAAAAAGAATAATTTCAGAATTACTAATTAAAGTAATTAAGCTATAATTGATAACAGAGACATATGTGGGGACGGAACGGGGATTAAAGGGAACACCGTTTCCGGAAACCTGGAAGCAGCTGTAGACTGTAGTCTCTAGCTAGCTACTAGCTAGGCAGTAGAAATCATGGAGCTATAGAGCTTAGAGAATAGAGAGGAATCAAACTGCATCCATCCCGATGTTCAAAAGTGGGGAGTTTAAAGTAAAAGGAAAAAGTCCGGTGTGTGAAACGGGGAAAAAAGCAGTCAGAATGAGTGGGAGTGGGAAGGGAACAGCGAAAGTAAAAAAATCCAGTAGGCGTAATCCTCCTTCTTATTCCCTCTTCTGCTCTTCTTTTGGTGGCGGATGGAGTCAAATAAGTCAAAAAGACAGTGTGGACTTCGAAATAAAACGGTGGAAACGAGGGTAGGCCCCAACCCTTCCGTTTAACGCGGCTTCTGTCTTCCCCCTACTTCTCCCAAATGGTCATGGATATGGGTGGACGGTGGTGGTGGTGAAGTTTGTCGACCCTGCTGCATCAGATTTCATATATATGGTTTTTGTCCTCCACCTAACCTGCCCTCCATTTCAGACGATCTCCCCCACCACCCAACTTGCTTCCCTGCTTTGGATTGGAAAGAACAAGCATGAATTTGATCCATCACTTTCAGACTTGTCTCCGTTTACATGTGCCATGGCCTCACCCTCATGACCGCGACAACTGCTAGCTTCCCGATTTTGTTTGTTTCTTCTGCTACGAGGTGAATCGGGTTTTTTCCAGGCGAGGTTAATTTTGGACACAGAGCAGATCCGTGAGGATCTTGTTCATTCATCAGCTGTGTATCTGCTTGCGTGGGATCCAGATTTTTGCTGATTTGATCATATTCACTCTTTCATTATGTATGTGACTGTGTAAGTCAGCACCTGGTTGCTGACCACTGTCATCATCCTGTGGTGGGGATAGGTAAAAAATGGCTCTTTCAAAATGAAAGCCCTACAAAGCAAGCTCCTTGCTTTACCAATTGCCACATTGCAAATGCTTTTCACAACTGACAGTGAAGTTTAAACACGCCATACCTAAATCTGCACACCAGCTGTTTGATGAAATAACTCAGCAGAATACGGACAATAGATGACTTAATTAGTACCATTGATTTTTTCTTTGCAGGGTTGGTGATGAACGGCGATTTCGAGTCTCCCCCGTCAAACGGCTTCCCGACTGGGGAATCCGCCATCTTGGAGGGCCCCGCCGAGATCCCCAGCTGGAAATCAGACGGCACCGTGGAGCTGGTCTCGTCGGGACAAAAGCAAGGCGGGATGATTCTGATCGTACCGCAGGGAACTCACGCCGTCCGGCTGGGCAACGACGCCGAGATCAGACAGGAGCTGACGGTGGAGAAGGGTTCCGTCTACTCCGTCACCTTCAGCGCCGCTCGCACGTGCGCACAGCTGGAATCGCTTAACGTCTCCGTCCCGCCCGCCTCCCAGACCATCGATCTCCAGACGCTCTACAACGTCCAAGGGTGGGACCCTTATGCTTGGGCTTTCGAGGCCCAGGACGACAAGGTGTCGCTGGCTTTCAGGAATCCCGGCATGGAAGACGACCCCACCTGTGGGCCCATCATCGACGACATCGCCATCAAAAAGCTCTTCGCCCCCGATCGCCCCAAAGGTAGCCAGCCGGCCCACTAGCCCGCTAATCAAATTCCGCTTTTGCTTTAATTGGGCTTTTTATCCAGTCCTTTAAATTCCCGCCTTTTTTTTTGCCCGGCAGAAAACGCGGTGGTGAATGGTGACATGGAGGAAGGACCGTGGATGTTCAGGAACATCTCGCTGGGGGTACTGCTTCCGACCAACCTCGACGAGCAGACTTCATCTCTACCCGGTTGGATCGTGGAATCCAACCGAGCGGTTCGTTACATCGACTCGTACCATTACTCGGTCCCCGAGGGGAAGCGGGCCATCGAGCTACTGTCCGGGAAAGAAGGCATCATTTCGCAGATGGTGGAGACGAAGCCCAACGAGCCATACAAGCTGTCGTTTGCATTGGGCCAGGCCGGGGACAGGTGCAAGGAGCCCTTGGCGGTCATGGCTTTCGCCGGAGACCAGGCGCAGAACGTCCACTACACTCCCAATGCCAACTCCACGTTTCAGACTGCTGATCTGAACTTCACGGCCAAGGCTGAGAGGACCCGGATTGCGTTCTACAGCATCTATTACAACACCAGGACTGATGACATGAGCTCGCTGTGCGGGCCTGTGATTGATGACGTCCGGGTTTGGTTTTCCGGGGCCGGGCGTATTGGGCTTGGTGGACCAGTGTGGCTGGTGCTTGGGCTTTGGGCTTTTATCTTGGTTTTGGTTTAGCTGTTGAAGTGGGGTGTTACTATTAGAGAATTGGGTTTTTTGTGTTTCTCTCGCTGGCTTGGAGGGGTATATCAAAATGTAATGTTGGCTTTTGCTTTGCTTGCAATCTGGCGATCTGGCAATTAGAATGTTTTGCTAGTAGCTAAGTTATATTGGTTACATCAGAAGTGATCAAGTGAATCAGTTCTGCTTCCTAAGATTAGATATTCCACTTTGTCGCCAGCTTACTCAATGTCTGATCGCATCATATATATTCCAAAAAGATGCTGTAACACTCTGTCTGGGGTCTTTCCTTTGTGGATTGGAATGTAAGATTGTTAATGGGCTTTACTTGCACGTGTTGTAAGGATTCATGGCGGTGGTGAGGCTTGGCATATCAAGTAGGGCTGTCATTTCGATTGCCGGTTAGCGGCTAACCGGCCGGTCTAATTGTTAACCGTCGGTTAGCGGTTAACCGGTAACCGAAAATAACAGGGGGCGGTCGGTTGGCGGATGCTGTAAGTGGTTAGGCGGTTAGTCGATTAACCGACGCCGGTTAACCGGCTAACCGACGCTAACCGGCCGACAAAACGACACCGTTTTGGCCTAGCTGAGACCCAACATCATCCCCAACCCTAGCATCCTCCTTCTCCCTCATACCCTTTGTTCTCGGCCTCCATCCTCCCTCAGCCGCCACTTCCACAACACATCCGCGCGACGACTCCGCCTCCAATCGCCTCGCCGCAACCCTCCTCCAGCCTCCATCACCGCCAGTCCGCCATCGCCGCCTCCCTCCAATCCACTCGCCGCGCCTCCCGCCTTCACCCGCCGCGCCGCAACCCTCCTCCGGCCTCCATCACCGCCAGTCCGCCATCGCCGCCTCCCTCCAATCCACTCGCCGCCTCCCTCAAATTCCGCGACGAGCAGAAGCCGTTGTTCCGAGCCAAGGTCCCGTTGAGCATTCTGGGCTTGCCTTTCCAATCCGGAATCGTCGCCGGCGAGGCCAAGGAGCTCTCTCTCAACCTCTCGACGTTCTTCGATTCCGGCCCGTCGTTCAAGGTTGCCTACCGCCCCAACGATTCGTGGAATCCGTTCTCCCTCGTGCTCAAGACGGGGTCGGGGTCGTTCGGGTCGCCGACGTCGAGCCCGATGGTGATGAGCGCGGAGTTCAATTTGGTCGGGAAGGGGAACCCTAGCTTCATGCTTCATTTCAAGCCGAGGTTTGGGGATTTCTCGATCAAGAAGTCACAGGCGTCGTCGGGTTTGGAGAAGAGTATGAACCATAACCCGAAACTTGATTTTTTCCCCTCGCTGTCCGGTCGGTTTTGACCGGTTAACGGTCGGTTTTGGCGGTTAACGTTCGGTTCGTGGCGGTTAACTGTCGATTCGTGGCGGGTACCGGTCGGGTTTTGACGGTTGTCGGTCGGTCATGCAGTTAAACCAAACCGCCATCAATTTTTCGGTTGCCCCGATTAAACCGTACCTGAACTGAAAACCGCCCAGTCGGTTTGCGGCTAACCGGGACTCTGGGGACGGTCGGTTGACGGTGGCTACTGGTCAGATTCTCGATTTTCAGTTAAACCGAAACCGATCGGTTGCCAGCCCTAATATCAAGTACGAGTTTGGATGTTCAAGGAGTTGATGGTATAGATATCATTGATAATTTTAAAGAGCTCATCCACGGGGTTTTGAAAAGTTATTATCTCTCATATCTAATAGAGAGAATAACAAGTGTGATGATTATCTTATTAGTCGAGATCATACTTTATCTTTTGGTTTACACCTTATCTCGAGTATAAATTCGTAATTGTACCAATTTTTTATGTACGATATACAGAGGGTTTTTAAATTTTAGTTGATTTTGAATAAAAGTTATGATGCTACTACAAAGGGGAAAAATCGAGTTAATTGCATGGTTGGTCGTCGAGATTACAAAAAAAGTTCAAGTTTGATCACCCAAAATATTTAAATCCATTGGTGATACTATAGTTTACTGAAATAGTTCACGTTTGGTCACTCTCCGTCCAACTCCATTAACTTTTGGTTACGTGGCGGTCAACTTTAAAGTTGACCGTTAAGTGTGTGGCAATTAAAAAATTAATAAAATAATAAAAATTTAATCTTTTGTTAATGACTGGTATACTCCAGGAGTATAGTATACTCCAGATGATCTGACCGTTAGATGCACTTCTATGAGCACCGATCAATCTCAACCGTCAATTATTATTTTCTTTTAAATCTAAATTCGGGTTTGGCTTAACAACATTGCGGTATAGGTTTATCCATTAGACGTTAAGGTATAGTATCATACCCCAAACTCAATTTAATTCAAAGTCTATATATAGATATCTCAATTAGAGTACCTGGAGTATAGTATATTCCAGGTGTACACCAGTCTGATCTTTTATATATTTATAGGAAAAATTTGAATAACATTACAATTTAGATGTTCAAAAAAATAATGTATGATTATGTTCATGAACTCATGAGTAGTTATGCACCTGTGGGTAGGAGTGAAAGTTTGGTTTGCAATTTGCGGGTTATTGTGGTTAACCAAACCCACATTTTGTGGGTAGTGAGTTGGGTATGGTTAGTAAAATCTTTATTTTTGTGGTTACTATAACCACATTAGTCTAACAATTTTTTTTACTTAGCTTTAAGTTCATCATACGTATTGATATTATTTTATTATAATTTCCACCTCATTTCTAACTATTACAAAAGATAAAAACAAAATGATAATTTATTAAAATTAAGAAAAAACGGAGAATCCTCTCTCATCTTCTCCGCCGCCACGTCACTCACTTAACGATCCACTTTTAAGGTTGACCGCCACGTAAACAAAAATTAACGAAGTTGGACGGAGAATGACCAAACATAAACGTTTCAATAAATTAAATTACAACCTATAAATTTAAATATTTCAAGTGACAAAACTTAAACGTTTTTTGTAATCTCAGTCACCATGCCATTAAAAAAAAATCGAATGTATATCAATTGAATCGGTGCGGCTGCGTCCGGTGCCAGGGTGGAAAAGGTGTTGAAAAGCTTTGGCACGTAGCTAGCTTCTGATGCAGACACAAGGACAGGGGAATTGGGAAAGACCGATTTGACACAAATGTCCCTGCCTCCATTTGCCAAGACTTTTCCTTTGCCCCCACCTATAAAACCCACCTGGGAAGAATCGGCTAGAGAGCAGGGGAAGAATGAGCGGGAGGGTTTCTTTCTGATTGAAATTTCCAAATCCAGCAAGCGAAAACCCGCTTCCGTTTCTTCCTCCTCCTTCTCCCAAAATGGAAGGAGAAGTTGGACCCGCCGCTGCCGCGGTCGTGCCTGCCTCCGCCACCGCTGCGCCGCCTCCCTCGCTGCCGTTGGTGTCCGATTCGTCGTCTCTCGTCACATCCCATGAGGAGAATCCGGAGGAGGCCCACGCTCTGCCGTCGGACGAGGAGCAGGAGAACAACGAGCAATACCCCGACCTTGACCCGGACCACGGCGCCGATCATGATGAGGATCACGACGGAGACCAACACCAGGCGTCGGAGCAAACGGACGACGATCTTAAGCTTAAAATCATAAAGCAGGTGGCCGACGCTGTTAATTTCTTTGTTCTATCCCATGTTCTTTTCGAGGGCTAGCGGTTCTTCTGGTTTTCATTATTATCCTCGCTAATTCTGCTCTTATTGGGCTTTAGGGATTGCAATTTCTTTTTAATATGTTGTATGGAATGTTGGTTTACAAACCCGAGTCATTTTCCATTGGAATCGCTTGTCTGCTAATTGATACTTTATTGGTATGGTTGTTTCTGTAAAAAATTTCTCATGGAAGTTCTGCACTTGTAGGTGGAGTACTATTTCAGCGACGAGAATTTGCCCACTGATAAATACATGATAAGCTTGATAAAGAAGAACAAAGAAGGTTTTGGTAAGTGTTTCCCCCTTCCTAAAGGGGGTCTCTTAATTCATTCCCATATGCTACTGTGATCCAGAAGAGTGTCCCTTCTCATTGTTTGGTTATGTACGTGCTTTGTATGAACATTCATCATCGCTGATGCAATTCATTATTCACTGCTTAAAAACTGAATCTTTTCTCGCCTATAAGAACATGGTTTGGCTCCTTAATGATCGTCTTGTTCTATGCTCCATTGTCTACTTTAACTTATGCTGTTATAACTTATTCCAGTAAAATGTGGTTACTGACCGCTGCTTTCTGTGCTCTATTACTTTTCTTGTAGGCTGTAAGTTTGTATACGGAGAGTAGGTGGTGTATTTTGCTGTATGAAAGAATGATATGTTCTGTTGTCTACTTCTGCTAATTATTTCAATCCTGAAGTAGTGACTGAGTGTTGTTTCGTCTTTCATTGCAGTTCCTATAAAAATTCTTGCTTCATTCAGGAAAATGAAGAAACTTACCCTTGACCATGAATTCATCTGTGCTGCGTTAAAGGATTCACCATTTTTGGTAAGTGACTTAACCTTGTTTATGTACATCGGGTACATGTATCGTATATGGGGAAAATGAAAATCCTTCCTTTCTCACCACTGTGTCTTCTCTTCTGTAGGTTGTGAGTTCTGATGGAAAGAAGGTGAAGCGCCTTAATCCTTTTCAAATGTCAGAAGTAAAGGATCCAAAGGTACTAGTTTTTTTACTTCATCCCCTCTACTTCATTTGTAGAATATCAGCTTTTAACTTGAGCTTATTTTGGATCTTAGCTTTCCACGGTTCTGGTGGAGAATCTTCCTGAAGATCATTCTTTGGAAAATATCCGAAGTATATTTGGTGAAGCTGGGAGGTATAACGTCTGATATGTGTGCTCTTCTTTTTAGATCCCTGGTAAGTGCATCTGATAAATATTGGGATTCTGACAGGATAAGGAAAATCACGTTTCGTGATCCTCATGCGGGTGAAGTCTCAAAGAAAGGAAGCAAAGCAGATTTTCTCGTTAGCATCAAGGTATTGAATACCGTTTTAAGTGGTTGGTCGGCTAAATTGTTGGTGATTCTTGTTCCGGTGATGCCTATCTTTTGCATTTCTTGCTTACTTAATCACTTATTATCTACTATTGAGACGCATCATGCTGTAGGTAGGCCTCCTATGTGAAGTTCACAAATCACCAGATAAACTGAACTTTCTTGTCATGTGGTTCAATAGTTCTAGTTTTTCCTTGTGCAGTTACACGCCCTTGTGGAATACGACACTGTGGAGGCTGCTGAAAAAGCTGTGGCTAGTTTGAACAATGAACAGGACTGGAGAAATGGCATGCATGTGAAACTTCTCAAGCGAGTGGTGGTGAGTCATCCTTTTATTTTGTTCTCCGACTCCTTAGGAGAGATGCTAATTCACTAACTATGATGTGTGGCCGTAGGGCAATCCTGCACAGAGGAAGCCGTGGAAAGAGCACGATTTTGACAAGAGTAGCAATGTTCGCGTGTCTTCTTCTCAAACTGTAGGGGAAGAGGTAGTTAATCCTACACAGGAGAACCGCCATGATTTATCACCAGAAGAAGAGGTAACTAGCTTTATAGTTTTTTTTTGCTTTTGTCTGTTATCCCTGGGCTGCCCTACGTAAGTTAAGGCCTCCCTCTTTCTCAGGAGGCAGAACATGTTTCCAAGGAGAAGAATGGACAGAGAGCAAGAGCTAGAGGACGAGGTCGAAGGAATAGATATCACAATTCTAATGGAATGGGTAAAAAAATTTACACACTCAAAGTTACTCATCTTAGTTCTCTTGAGTAATATCACGTAACTACCTGGTCCATCGCTTCCCTACAGGCCATGGAACCGCATCCTCTGTGCACGCAGCCGAACCCTCAAAGCCTCCGCCCGGACCGAAAATGCCTGATGGAACCAGGGGATTCACGATGGGACGTGGCCGCCCTCTCGCCTCCTCCGATGTGGCGAAACCCATTCAGCAGCAGCAGCAGACGGTCTGAAGCTGATCATGTGTCATGCCTGTGTGCACTACGTTTTACCATTTGTGATGTATGTTTACTATTGCGTGGTGGGAACGGCAAGGATTAGCCTCGCTGAAACGGGTTGTTGTGGGTTTGTCTTAGTTTTGTTGGGGGTGAGTTTTCTTGCATGGTTTTGAAATGTAGGATGAAGATGGGGAACAGGTCGGCCTTTCATGTGCTCTACAATTAGTGTGCCTGTTTTAGTTTGGTGTACAGAAATACGACCTCCTCATCCCCATTAGTAGATGGCTGTGAATGAATTGTGACTGTTTGCTTTCCTCTCTTCACTCAATTCCAAGATGCCCTGTTTTGGAAGCCACAAACCCTTAACACGGCTTACATCCTTTGCTGTTTGCATCGTAGTGTTGGTGGTATGGTGTTAGGGCTGGCTATTTGGTCCGGACTTTTGGTTTTACCTGAAATCGGACCGTATAATCGGGACCGGATAACAAACAATCGAATCTCATATTTGGGTTTAGATTTGAGGTAAAAAAATCGTTTGGATCGGATCGAAAACCGAATAAAGAATCAATAAGAGAACCCAACACTCAAAATTTAACCAACTTCTCACCCTTTGATGCCTCAGGCCACTCAAATCCCCACAAGTTCAATCTAATATCAAGACCAAATTGAGACCGGACCGGGTCAAGACCGGACTGGACTGTATCCAATCTAATTTTTGGTCTTTATATTCCTGAAAAGATCGGATTGGGACCGAATTAATTCGGGCCAATTTAACCGGACCAGACTGTATAACCACCGTATTATGGGAAGGTTATATAAGTTTGTATCAGCCAGGCGTTACTAGATTTATCTATAATGTATTGAATAAGATTTATGATTGCAGCGTTAACTATTTACTAACTGTAGTATGAACTACATATGCGCACATGAAATTGAGGACGTGCCATTGTAGTCTAAAATTGATCCGCAAATTTGGGGGTCGGATACTATGCTAACCCCTAAAGGGGTAGTGATTTTCGACACCCTCCTATTGATTGGTCAGTTTTATATTTAATTATTAAACAAGTATTAATGGCTGTCCTAAATAAATATGAATGGAGAAAGAATTAATTGTCATATTAATTATGCACGGGAAGGGGGCAATTTAGCTGGATCCCCTTTCCCTCTGTGGCGTTTCTACTCCCTTTCCCTTTGTTTCTATTTCCCCCCTCCCTCCTCTGCTATTTCCCCTTGTTTCTTTCCATTGTTGTGGAGAACCATAGCTCTGGTTCATCATTACACGGCTGGCGGATATCCCCGCCGCCCTTACAACAAGTCCGACCATCCATGTCGTCGGCCGTCTGCCGTCCTCCGTCTTCCATCTCAAACATCACCTTCCAACAACTTCCTCTTATCCACGGCCTGCGCTTGATCTTTTCCTGTTGACCACCGTCTTTCCACGGTAGAGATTCGATAAACCCTAAGTGGCGGCGACAGAATCTGAAGGTGAGGGTGGTACCACTAGGCGGCAGAGGAAACACACCAATGGACTGGTACGTGTACCAGTGGAGTGGTACGTGTACCAGTGGAGTGATACGTGTACCAGTGGAGTTTGGAATACATCGTCATGAAAATATTGTGGTCTCCACCACTTTTGAAGTTTGGAATTGATTTTATTATTTTTCTTTTGTCTTAATTATTGGTCAACTTCTTTCAATGTCATTGAAATATCTTTGCCGACGAGTAATGAATAGAAATGGTCTTCGCACAACTTCGGCGGTAATCATACTACTTCAGTGGTACATATATACCACTGAACTTGTACTATACCACTAGACTGGTATACATATCAATTAACTGGTACTTATACCACTGAACTGATACTAATTAAGACTGTCCTCAATATACCAATACTCAATACTTACTTGATCATGAAATATAATTCTGGCACAAGCAACACAATAAACATTTAAATCAGTCAACAAAATAGGAACTTTATATTAGTAGCCAAAAGTTGTGTTCCAAAATGGGTTGCAAAATCAGGGAAATGCCAACAACAATGCCAAAAGCAATAAATTATCCTTTGAATGTGAATAAACATAAAGTCTTCACAATTTTTTTTAAGCCTAAACAAGACATATGGTTGCTAGTACCACTCCACTAGTATCACTCCACTGGTACGCGTACCACTCCTGGTACATGTACCAGTCCATTGGTGCGTTTCCTCTGACGGTGGCTCTCACAGCGTTGCTTCTTGTTGGTACTCGCACCCGATGAATGATCTTGACCTACCCCAACTTCTACATGGCGAGGAAATAGCTTCCATGACTCTTTCCTTTAGGCACTCCAAGTTACGGTCTCTTCGTCTTGACCATTCCTACAGATAGGGCTGTCCATTTGGTTTTGGTTTTTTGGTTTTAACCATAACCAAACCAATTGGAAAGCTAATGGTTTCAGTTTTTTGGTTTTAAACCAATAAGCAACTTAATGGTTTTGGTTTGGTTAAAACTGAAAAACCAATAAGAAACCAATATCAACGAAACGACCCCTTTCAACGAAACGCTCGCGCAACTCTTTCCCTAGAACCCTTCGAAATCCCTAAACCCCTTTCGAACGAAATGCTCTCGCCTGCGCACGAGGCACCTCTCTTCAGAGTCTTTTCGTTGCTCTGAATCCCTAGAACCCTTTCGAGGCACCTCTCTTCTTCTCGTTGCTCTGAAGTCGGCTATCTTTGGCATAGGCGGAAACCTGAGTTGCTGCTTTGTGGCCGTTGATTCTTAGCTCGAGGAACTGGGTCAGCGAATAACTCCATGGGTGGGCATTGTCCAGCTTGAGCATATTCTGGGTCGTCGGTGACTTGCTGATTTGTTTTTTCGTGCTCGCTAACATTGTCCAGCTTGAGCAAATTATCGGTGTCGATTGGAGAGAATTTGTCAGCGACAATTTCCTTCTCCTACTCCATACTCTGTTCTAAACTTTCCGCCTTTGTTCAATGGAATCTCAGTGAGTCCCTCACATAGCTTGCTTGCATCTATCTTCCCCTATTCGATTTGTTGATTTTTGGATTTGGGTTTCGTTTCTGGGGCTTGGTTGTTGGCTAAAGCGTGGTTTATGTGTTGATTTTTGGATTTGGGTTTCGTTTCTGCCATATTTTCTGGTGACTCTGTTTGTGGCTTTCATTCAAGCTCCCCTGAATTTTTCTGGGTGGTGACTCTGTTTATATTTCCTGGTTGCTTTCTGGATCACCGAGAAGTCGTTCTTGCTTTGAAGTTGTTCTGTTTCAAAAGCAGACAAGGAAAATTGATTGTCCTTGATTGTAGCCTAGTTCGCTAACATCGTTTGGCTTGGCAAAAATGGAAAACAAATCTAGACACCGTAAGTCCAGAGGAAGCAAAACCTAGAGAATGGTACTGTCGATTCTTGCTTACCGTCTGCATCTGCAAACAAAGAGTGAGTGTGTGATACAAAAGTATGTGTGTAAAGTTGACAATGGTTTTGTATATTCATTTTACAAATGCAATGTATATATATATCTCTCTCTTGGGCTTTCTCTGCCTCATGAGTATTCGATGATTGGGAACATTTGACAAGACACTGTTTTGGCTACTCACAGACAGTTTAGTTCTATAGAGTTTTATCTACTGGAGAATATGAAGCAGTTGTTAGTTATGTAAGGTGATCATAGATTTATTCTGCTTTTGGTTTACTTGGAGCGGAGGGGGAGAGATTCTGGAAGTAATGGGCATGTTGTGGGGAGCTGCTGGGCACCGTTTGGATAATCTAGACACCGTAACTTTCTTCCCAGTATGTTTAAGGTTTTTCATCGCTAGTATCTTGGGAGGTCCGAATTTTGATGAATTGTTGAGTTAGATTCTTGTATTCTTAGTTATGTGACCAATTGATTAAGTAGTCTTTCATAGTGGATAACTTTTGGAGTTCTGCATTAGTGGTGGAACTATGAGCTTTTGACAAAAGGGACCTTTAATAAAGTTAAAAGCTTTCAGATTGCTGCCAATGTTGATGAGTTTCCTTTGCTTTACTCCTCTGAGTTGGTTGTTCCCGTGTCTTTTAGGTGGAATGAAGTGACATGTGTTCTAAATGATTGAGATTATATGGGACGATCAGGAGCTTAATATGCTGATAAGTGCAATTCAAATTGAGATAGATTTGTGATGATACTGGTCTTAATGATTGTCATTCTGTTCATAATTGGTGTTGAGATAGATTTGCTTGTTTCAGGGTGTGATGTTAGGCCAAGTGATTATGTACTTGATTTTGATACAAACTCACTTTTGATATTGGCAGGGGCAGTGAGATACCATTATCACAAAATGCTTCATCTAGTGGTGCTCGTCCTAGAAGTGGGCACTCCAAAAGCACCAGTATTCCGCCTAGACCTCCTGCAACGTCTTCCTCCACTTTTGCACCATCTTCTGGTACCACCACAGTACCCAATGCTCAAACAGAAGGTGGGGGGACAACATCGAAAAAAAGGAAAGACAGATATGATGTTTGGAGACATTTCACACACTTGGAGATGGGTGGAGTGAAAAAAGCTCGATGCAATTACTGCAATAGTGCTCTTGTAGCTAACGGGACATCTACTCTACGGACCCACAAGGATAATTGTTTGGCAAAGATAGCAAGGGGTGATCTTGTAGTCGAGCTTCCGTCATCTTTTGAAGGCCAGGTACACACTCTTGGTTCTTGGCAATTTAATCAGACTGATGCTAGGAGAGCTTTAGCGGAGATGATAATTCTAGATGAATTGCCATTTAGATACGTTGAACATGAAGGGTTCAAACGCTTTATGTCCCGTGTTTGTCCTATGTTTGTGCTGCCTAGCCGACAAACTGTTAGAGAAGATTGCATCAAGGTGTTTTTTTGAAAACAGAGATATGTTAAAGGATTATTTCAAAGCTAAATGTTTGGGGATGGTATCTCTCACAACTGATTGTTGGACGTCTTTGTCCAATCTCAACTACATGTGTGTTACTGCACATTTCATCGGTAGGGATTGGAAGCTGTATAAGAAAATTATCAACTTTGTTCAGATAACAAAACATTCTGGAAATGAAATTGGAAAACAGTTGGCTAGTTGTTTGGTGGACTGGGGAATTAGGAAGGTCTTTTGTATCACAAAGGATAATGCTAGTATTAATGATGTGGTTGCTATCCATATGAGGCAACAGTTGAAAGAGTGGGGATCAGATGTTGTGGATGGAAAGTATCTGCAGATGAGGTGTGTGGCTCACATTATTAATTTAGCTATGAAGGATGGGCTTAAAGAAACTGGTATATCTGTTGAGCGAGTGAGAGAGTCTGTGAAGTGGGTTAAATCTACACTAACTAGGAGCAGAAAATTCAAAGATTGCATTGAGTTTGAAAAGATAGTGTCGAAGAAATTTGTTTCGTTGGATGTAGCTACAAGGTGGAACTCAACGTATCCGATGTTGGAATCTGCAAAGCCATTTGAGAAAGCATTTCAGACATTAGCCAGAAATGAGAAGAATTTCAAGAAACATCTCAATGAAAAAAAATATGGAAATCAAAGCCTTGGTATCCCAACTTCTGATGATTGGTCAAGTGTCGGACGGTTGATTAGTTACCTGAAGCTCTTCTATGATGTGACTGTTCGAGTTTCTGGGACTTCATATGTAACTTTACACCTCTTATTTGATGAGATATGTGAAATGTATACTACGATTTCTGAGTGGGTTGATAGTATTGATTTTGAGGTGGGTTGCATGGCTGAGAGAATCAAGTCCAAACTTGCCAAGTATTGGTTTGAAGAAGAGTGGGAGAATTCCAAGATCAATCGGTTGTGCTATATGGCAGTCATATTAGATCCAAGGCGCAAAATGGAATATCTTGAAGAAGCTTTGAAGAAGGTATATGGTAAAAGTAGGGGGAAAGCTTTGGCCGAAGAGGTGAAAGATGAAATGCATGCCCTGTTTGACCATTACAAGCATAGGATCGGACTTCATAGTAGTTCTCCTATTGTGATTCAAGAAGGTGAGCAAGAACCTAGTGGAAGTGGGGATGGGAAGAAGAAAGGAAAGTTTTGGGATGATTTCAGGAAAAAGAAAATAGAGGCCATTCGGAAAGGAACTAGAAAAAGTTCCAAATCTGAGTTTGATAGGTACCTTGAGGAGGAGGAGGATGATGAGGAGGTTACACGAGCAATGGTGGGTTCTGAAGATGATGAGTATAAGTTTGACATCTTGGGATGGTGGTCGCGAAGTGGGATGAAATATCCTATTATTTATGAGATGGCTAGGGATATTCTCACTGTTCCTATTTCCACGGTTGCTTCTGAGTCGGCATTCAGTACAGGAGGTCGAGTTTTAGATTCGTTTAGGACCTCCTTATCCCCTGAAGTTGTGGAGGCTTTGATTTGCTGTGAAGATTGGATAAGATCTTCTAACTCTGAGTTGGTGGCTGATGGAGAAGATGAGTGTGATGAAGTTGTATTTCAGAATGGTAAGAACTTATGTTTATTCTTATATTTGTTATTGTAATGAAATCATATTCTAACAAGTTATTGTTTATGTTATCTAGTATTTGCAGCTTTTCAAACTCGAAGTGCAAGTGCACCTGCAGAACCTAGTGGAAGCTCACATTCTGCTCATGTTCCGATCTCGAGTCCTACTGGGTCACAAGTCGAAGAAGTTTATTTTGATGAGGATTCTGATGGGAATGATGAGACTTGTGTGGAAATAGAGTCTGATAAGGTGGAGTGATGTTGATTTTTAATATTGTTATCCAAAGTTGACATTGTGGATGTTATTAGTCTTAAATGTATTACTGGAAGGATAAAATGTTGGTAAGACCATTTGTAGTATAATGTTATTAGGTGACAACTTATATAAAAGCAATCAACAGGGGACATAAATACGAGCCCCAAAACCATGGCTAAGACTAACTTCCTTCCTAACTCGTATCAAAGACACAGACCTGAAAGAGACTCTCAAAAGGGTTTCTGTTCAATCCATGGCATCCATTTAAAATAAGAAAAAGAATAACATGTTTCCTTGATTCATTGTGAACCATATATATACTATTTTTTATAAGAATGTACAAATAATAATAATAAAATTATTTATCATGAATTTTTTTTATTGTTTCTTTAGATATGCATGCCAACCAATAATTTATAATGGTCATTTTATCATTTACCATTATTATGACATTTATTCAATAAAAAGAAAAGAAATAGAAATAAATATGAGTGTATGAGTACATGTTGGTTTTTTGGTTATCCAAAACCAAAACCAAAAAAAAAACCAAAACCATTAAGGTCCTTATTGGTTATTGGAACCAATAACCAATAAGGACCTTAATGGTTTTGGTTTTGGTTTTGCTGATTTGGTTTTTGGTTTTTGATTTTTCATACTTAATGGTTTGGTTAACCAAACCAAACCAAATTGACAGCCCTACCTACAGACAATAATCAACACTATCAATTCAGTGATAGAAATATGAGTTTGATAAGTAAGACAACCATCACTATAGTGGTAGAATTCAGTGGTAGAATTACCAATACATCTTTGCAACTATCACTGCAGTGATATAAATCAGTAGTACATACCAGTACAGTGGTACTAATACCAGTACACTGGTACTAATACCACTCTAGTGATAGACATACCAGTACACTGGTACTAATACCACATGAAAAAATCCACACGAAAACCCAGATTTGAGTTTGGGAGAAAGAGACAGTAGGGGAGAGAGAGCTACCTCAGTTTCTTCGTCGTCATCTTCGCCGGGAAGGGGAGGAGGGTCACCGCAGGAACGACATGAGTGAAGTCATCTCGTAGGGAAGGTGAGGAGGGTCGTCGTCTTCTCCGTCGATCCCTTTGCAGTGCCGAGCTTTGTGGAAGGAGATGGATAGTCGCGGCGGCAAGCCTGGTGTTGCGCGGAGAACAACGACAAGCATCATCCGAGACTTAGCCCACGACGGAGGATGGGGGAGAGTCGGAGGGAGAGGATTTTGTTGGTGCGTCGACGATCAGAAACCATGGACTGTGGCGGGAAAGAGGTGACGGCGGCGAGCAGGGGCAGAGCGAAATCGAGGGAGAGAGAAGGAGAAAGGGAAAAAAAATGGGATTGATTTTTGAATTAGGGGTGTGAACTGTTTTTTCCTAGATTCTTTCCATTTTCCAATATAGTGAGAGAAACTTATTGTGTAATTAATACCTAATACACAATAATCAGTTTCAATTGTGTAATTAATACCTAGTGAGAGGATTTTGTAATTAATACCTGATTAATCCTTACCATTTGGATTAGATGGACGGTATCTAAGAGGGGTGTCAAAAATCAGACCCCCTTAGGAGGGTAGTCACGCTAACCGCTCCCGCAAATTTGCCATTTCCACAAAAATTTACAGAGAAGAAAATTGGTAAATGCCACCTTTGGTTGCTGACATTACTAATTCATGTTATGTTTAGTCATTAGAAAAAATTAATATTAATTTTGGTCACTCGAATTGTCGAAATATGTCACATTTAGTCACTTTTAGTCACACTCTCCCATTAGTTTCCGTCCAACTCCATTAACAGAGTTGGATGGGGGTTAATGGAGAGTGACTTAATGTGACATGTTTCAGTAATTTGAGTGACATTCATGAAAAAAAGAGTAATTCGAGTGACCGGAGTTGGACGGAGGCTAATGGTAGAGTGACTAAATATGACTTGTTTTAGTAATTCGAGTGACCAAAATTGATATTAATTTTTTCTAGTGACTAAACATAACACGATTTAGTAATCTTAGTGACCAAATGCGGCATTTACCGGTGGCGTCTTCGGTGCACTCACTTATTTGGGTGCATTCAATGCACTCTCTTCATAACCGTTATTTTAAACATGGGATTTGTGTTAAAATAATGTCAATCATCAATTATGATGTGATGAACAATAACGCAGATGAATTTGCATAAAACCCATTAAATATTTACTTTAATTTGAGGATTTAGAGTTTAGAGATTTAGGGTTAGGGTTTACAATTTGGGGTTTATGGATAGAACTCAAAATTGGAGGTCTAGGGCTTAGGTAATCCACTAATTAGTTGAAGGATTTAATTTGAAGGATTTAGAGTTTAGAGATTTAGGGTTAGGGTTTACAATTTGGGGTTTATGGATAGAACTCAAAATTGGAGGTCTAAGGCTTAGGTAATCCACTAATTAGTTGTTATCATATGTTATATCATCATATTACACTAATTCTACAAGACTAATTTTTGAGTTTTATGAGTGCACCGAAGTAGTCACGGCATTTGCATGATGAAAATGGAAGAAATATGAAAGTGAAGTTTGTCATGGCACGATGGAGATCCTGATTCCTGAGTATCAAACAACCTACCGACGCGTGAAAAGGGCGCGTGACTAACCAACGACGACAAATTGCTGCACCAAGCTAGCGTTGATTTCTCCTCTCTGGAGGTTCCGGCAACTTCAAAGTAGGCTGCCAATTAACCAACAACCTCGTCTGCTGCTTTCTCTTCCCGCCCCCTCTGTGCATTTTCGATTCCGGAGAAACGCCCTCCGCCGGTGCATATATCACAGTACGCATCAGTTATTTCGCATCGCTGGTTTAGAATAATTCTCCACAGCTTCCCAGGACAGCAACCCCCTGCGAGCGAATCAAATGCGATCTCTGAATCACCACCGCCCAAACATCCGACCCGGTTGCTCTCGCCGGCGGAGTCACTCTTCTATTCTCGACGCAGCATCATCGCTGTCCTTCTATTCCCGTCCGTCTTATAATCCCCAGGTGCTGCACTCTTCTGTATAACATTCCCGCTTCACTGTTCTTTGCCCCGTTTAGTCAATTCGCTTATGAATTGCTTTCGTTTCTGCAGTTGAAAGCATTACGGGTAAACCGAAATGCAATTCGGTTACATGATAGAGCTGTTCAAACTAGAGCGTTTGATGTGGTAGGTGTTGGAAGAGTAGCTTCTTCTACTCAATTTTTGCTTCATCTATTGATGGAGGCTGATGGGTCTTGGTTGTTGCTGTAGGATTCGTTCTTTATGTCCCCTGTCGATGATTGGGGTGACAATGAGGATTTTCCTGTTGACTACGTGTTCTCATCCAGTGATGCCGATAGCAGCGATGGGGAATTCGTGCTGAGTCCTTTGACTGATATGGATTTACCTACTTCTAAGGTGTCGACTAACGATGCTGTTACATTAACAGCTCACCGCCTAGGATTGATTGGGAGGGGTCACAGAAGACATAGGTTAGTAGTATTCAGTGTTCTTCACCCTTTGATGAATCACTTGCAGACTGTTGAGCCTCCTGAAATGATGCTGTTTGTTACTAATTCCTTGCAGAGTCAATTACGGGATTTGGAACAATTTTGGGTTGATAACCTTCTTGACGGTGCTGCTTCTGTTTATTGACTGGCGTGCCTGGAAGATTGTAAGGGTACCCCTGCCATCATTATACTTATCTCGGCCCTTTTTCTTATCAGCAGCTTTAGTCGCATGTGCGGGCTACATTTGTGTCCCATTGCTTGACGCTTTGATGATTCACGAGACTGTCAGGAGAGTAGGGCATTTTATGTATTCCAGGAAGAGGGAAACACCTACAATGGGTGGCCTGTTTACGGTTCCTATCGGTGTAGGTGTCTCTTTCTTCTTTGTTGGTTTTACTTGTGTCGAAGTTTCTGCTGCAGCATTAGCAACTATTGCATTTGGTGCCATTGGTTTTCTTGATGACATTGTAAGGGTTATCAACCGACATCACTGTGGCCTGTCTATGTGGACAAAAGTTCTTTTGGAGGTAAAACTTATGACCTTGAATGTGCTTTGTTTCTTTCTTTTCTGAATTAGCAACTGTGTCAAACCCTTTTTCGCTTTTTGTAGGTGGCTTCAGGAACTGGTTTTGCAGTTTGGCTAAGCACGGCAAACATATCATCACCTTACAGCATGTATACATTCTTGAAACTATTCTGATCAACATTTGTCTGATGATGGTAACTCACATATCTTTTTCTTGGGATGAGCGTGTATGGTAGAATGCCAAGCTGACTGCTACCTTAACTAGTATCGCAGTGTAACTGTCAGAGTTGTTTGTATAGAGTAGGACACTTTCCCACTTTTCTCTTACATGCTTTCTTAGTAACGTGGAATAACAACGAAAATGCTACACCATATGACTTGTAGAATGTGCGAATGTCGAAGAACTAAAATAAGCACTTGGAATTACCATCTTCATTCTTCACCTGTGCCGTCTGACACATTATATGCTGCAGGAAAATGTTGGTTCCTCTACCCGCTCCGCTGGGCCTTGTTTGCTTGGGGAAATTTTATTTGGTGCTGACTTCTCTATGCTTTGTCTCCATGGGACGTGGGATTGACCTAACAGATGGTCTTGATGGGCTAACTGCTGGAACTGCTGCATCGGCTTTTACAGGAATGGCAGTTGCAGTGCTACCGATATGTCCTGGTTAGTAACTTTGTATCGGTGAAAAATGACAGGGTTGGGATGGCATAGTGGTATCTTCTCTGTATATAAAGAACCCAGTATGCTTTACGAAAATATTTCTGTGTTCCGTTTTGCTTTCGTGTTTCTTTGTCTTATCTTAAATGCCCCTTCATTATCGAGAGCAAGATTTAAAATGGAAGAAGGATAGATTTTTGCTGAATGAACCCTGCCTTGCCGTGGGATTCTCCCATCTTCTATACACTTGCTAACTACAGTGTTACATTCCAAACCAGAACTTGGCATATTTGGAGCATCAATGGCAGGTGCCTGTGTTGGTTTTCTGCTGCACAACCGGTACAAGGCATCGGTCCTGCTGGGAGACACGGGATCTTTGGCCTTAGGAGGAGCATTAGCTGCAATGGCTGCTTGTACTGGGATGTTCTTTCCATTGTTTCTTTCATCTGGAATCTTCCTTTTAGAAGCACTCTCGGTTGGAATGCAGGTCATTTTTGGAGTAAGCTATCGTGTAAAATGTGTTTTACATGTCTCATCTTTGCAAAGATGTAGCAGAAAGATTCTAACTTCGTATTTGGTTTTAGGTTGTCAACTTGAAGACAAGGAAAGGGCTGAAGGCAGGAATAGAGCGGTATGCGACGTGCATCACACCTCTCCATCGGCACCTCCAATTATGGGGAGTGAAGGAACCCGTCATTGTTGCTAGTGCATATGTTATATCAAGCTTCTTGGCCTTGACCGGAGGATATGTTGCTCTAATCTCAGCTTAGCTTCTCTTTCTATTTCTACTAATGATCACTAGGTTTGTCCTTCTTTTCCATAGCTTGGTGATTCTGACTACGAAAACCACTATACATGTGTTCAGAGACCACAGTAGAATAGAAGATAGACGATAGTCAATTCATGTAACCCATTGATTGCAATCTAAGGTTTTGAAAAGGGTATGAAAGCTGGTACTTTTATTTTTTTTGGGTAGAAAGATAGACGCATTGCGTCTAGGTCACATTACTAGAAAAACGAAGGTGGGAAGTTCCCACAATATCATGGCGGAGCCATTGTACAAGGTCTCTATCGCATACATCGAAGGGATGTGTGCCAAAATTAAAGCCGTGAGCCTTGCAAGCCAAAAAATCAGCCGCAAAATTGGCTTCCCTAAAAACATGGGAGATACAAACTTCCCAATCACGATTCAAAAGGACCTTAAACTGGTTTGCTAAGCTACCATGCCTATGATCATCCTTCTGACATTGTTTGATAATCTCAATCGCTGTTGTGGAATCAAGCTTTAGTTGAACCTTCCTATAACCTGCCTTCCATGCGATTTTAAGGCCCTCCAATGCTCCTTTCAATTCTGCAGCAGTGATTGAACATGAGCCAAGGTTGCAAACAAAGGCGTGGGTGCATCTGCCCAGGTGGTCTCTGAGCAGGCCTCCTGCTGCTGCCTTCCCACTATTTGTAAGAAACGAGCCATCCGTCTGCAGTTGTATCCAGCCTTCCATAGGAGGGTCCCAGCTAACATTCCTGAAGTGGCAAGCTGGAGGATTAGAAATAGTAGTCAGCTGGACATTTTCCTGAGCGTTGCTGACAATGTTGAACCATGCTTGAATCCTTGCAAATAAACCATTCTTTGAGAAAACTTTGCCCTCCATAACTTCCTCATTCCTTTGTTTCCAAAGCTGCCAAATAATAATGCCAAACTCAGTTGCAGTATCATGCTGTCTTGGGTTAGTCATTAACCAGCCCTGCAGAGGGAGATTCATGGAATTGGCCACTGTTCTGCTTTGGAACTTTTCCCACACAACTCGAGCTTTGCTGCAACTCCTGAGAATGTGGTCAATTGTTTCTTCCTGGTCAGGGCAGAGATTGCAGTGGCTGTTTGTTATGATTTTTCTTCTAGTTAACTCCTTCTTTGTGAGGAGCCTACCGTGTAGTACAATCCACATGAAATGCTTGATTCTGTTGGGTCCCTTCCATTTCCAAAGATCTTTCCAGCATCTGTCAGGTGCATTGTCCTCCTCCTCAGCAACCAGGTTGTAAGCTGACTTGAGTCTGAAGCGGCCATCCTTCTCCAACCCCCAGATGGTGGTGTCCTCTCCAAGCTCCGGATCAGGAGTCTACAAACCTGCAATAGCCGAGAGATAAGCATAAGGGAGGAGTGTTCTGAGTTTCTCCCAGTCCCACTCACCTTCCTTAGTGATCCATTCAGCCACCACAGAGTTTTTTTCCTCCTCAGTCAGGGCCTTCAGGGCAACATCTTCCAGAATAAGGTCACTATCAACCCATGGCTGTGTCCAGAATTTGGTTGTTTGTCCATTTCTTATGCTCCAACAAGTGGCATGCTTCATGATATTCATTCCTTTGACAATGGCCTTCCAGAGATTTGAATGGTTGCTCTTTTTCATTGAAATGATCTCTCCATTCTGCTGCTTGAAATACTTCCCCTGCAACACCTGAACCCACAAGTCATTGTCCTTATTAAGCATGTTCCATCCCAGTTTAATCATATAAGACATGTTCATGTTCCTGGCAGACTTCAGACCTAAACCACCTAGTTCTTTGGGCTTACAGATGGTTTCCCAAGAGACAAGGTGTGGCTTTCTCTTCCCCTCACAGGACCCCCACACAAAACTCCTAACTTTTCTATCAATAGTATCACATATGGAAGCAGGTAGGAAGGTGGTTTGCATAGCATAAGTGGGTAAGGCATTGAGGACAGAAGTGGCCAGGGTAACTTTGCCAGCCAGGGAAAGAGTCTTTGCTTTCCAGTTGGTGAGTTTTTGCTCAATTCTGTCGATAATATACTTGTAAGTGGTTTTGGTGATTCTGCCATGAATCACAGGGACACCAAGGTATCTCCCTAGATCAGTAGTAGCTTGAATCCCAAGTCTCTTACATATCTCATTTCTATTATGGTTCTTGACATTTTTGGAGAAGAAAACCCTAGACTTTTCTTTGCTAATAGCTTCACCTGAGGCAGCACAGAAACAGTCAAGGCATCTAAGGACAATGTCAGCTTGTTGTGGGTTGGCTTCAACAAGCAACACTAAATCATCAGCAAAGAAGATATGAGACAGAGCAGGTCCTTTAGGAGACAGCCTAATAGGTTTCCAAGAGCCGTTATGAACTTCCGACTCAATGCAGTGACTTAACCTTTCAACACACAAAGTAAAGAGGTAAGGGGAGAGGGGACATCCCTGTCTAAGTCCTCTGGTTGGCTTGAAAGCTTCAGTTTCACCTCCATTCCAAAGGACTTGATAGCTTGTAGAGGACACACACTTCATGATCAGGTTGATGATGTTGGAAGGGAAGTTTGCAGCTTTGAGAGTGTCCTCCAGGAATTCCCACTCGATTCTGTCATAAGCTTTAGCAAGGTCCACTTTTAGGACCATGAAGCCTTTCCTGCCACTTTTCCTTGCCATAGAGTGGATGGTTTCCTGCAAAATAATGATATTATCTGTAATATGGCGATTAGGAATGAAACTGGATTGGTACTTGTTCACAAGATGAGGCATCAAAGGTTTCAGTTTATTGGCAATCAGTTTAGCAATCACTTTATATCCCACATTGCATAAGCTGATTGGTCTAAACTGACTCATTGAAGAGGGGTTATCCACTTTTGGAATCAAAGCAAGGAGGGTTTCATTAATGCACTGGATTTTATCAGGGTTTCTAAAACAGGAAGTAATGAAACCACAAAAATCCCTCCCCACAGAGTGCCAACATTTTTGGTAGAAGATGGCATGAAAACCATCTTTCCCTGGTGCCTTAAGGCCATTCATTTCCATAACCACATTCCTGATCTCTTCAGAGTTGGGTAATGAGCCCAGGCTAGTAAGTACACAACTATCAAGAACAGGGAAGTTAGCAGGGATAGAGAGACCAGACACAAGACTGTTTTTGGTAAAAAGGGTCAGAAAATACTCCCTGGCCATCGATAGAAGGGAGTTGGCATCAGTGATCCATTGTCCATGATCATCTCTGAGGCAGGTGATCTTGTTCCTCTTTCTTCTGCTGAGGGTGCTGGTGTGGAAATAGCGTGTGTTCAAGTCCCCCTTCACCACCCAGTTTGTCCTGGATTTTTGAATCCAGAGCATTTCTTCTTGCCGGAGGGTTTCCTCCAGTTCCTCTCTAGTCTGTTGCTCCTTTTCAGTGGATATAGTAGATGAGCATCTCCCATTAATCATCTCCAAGGACTTGAGTTCCAACAGTAGCCTCTTCTTCCTTTGAAAGATGTTTCCATACACTTCTTTGTTCCATTTTTGTAGGTCAACTGAGAGTTGGTGGAGAGACAGAGTGAAATCCACTCCACTTTTCCAGGATGACTCCAAAAAGGAATGGAAATCTTCATGTGCAAGCCAGGAGGCAAGGAACTGAAACCTTCTAACCAGTTTTTGTTCCACAGTCTGGTTAGTAGTACAAGTCATGATAGGGCGGTGGTCCGATTTAATTTTTGGCAAGTGGTAGATGGTTGTGGAAGGGAATCTATGTTGCCAATCGATGTTGCATAGACTGCGATCAAGTCTCTCTTTAATACCAGAGTTTCTTGTGAACCAAGTAAACTTGGGGCCTGAAAAGCCCAGGTCAATCAGTCCACAATCCTGGATACACTCATTGAAAGCACGCACCTTAGCAAAGCTAAAAGCAGCACCTCCTTGCTTATCAATGGATCTGGAGATAGAGTTGAAATCACCTGTCAAGATCCATGGAGAATTGGTTGTCTTCTCAATATTTCTGATGGACTCCCAAAGTTCCATTCTGTCATGTTCATTTGGGCTGCCATAGACCACAGTAAATTGGAATCTCTCTCTCTCTGCTCGAAGACCCCCTTGATGTTGATGAATTGCTTATGGGTGTCAATGGAGTCACAGATCAGGTCCCTTTCATTCCAAAGAATCCAGATACCCCCACTGAAACCGGTAGCTTCCGAGATAGCAGAGGCATCAAAGCCAAGTTTATTAATAACCGAGGTAGCTTCCTTCCCACTGATTCTGGGTTCCAAGATACACATCACATCAGGCTTGTAGGTAGCCTTATACAACATAAATGTAGACAGAAACTTGTGGTGCTTTGCACCCCTGCAGTTCCATGAGAAGATTTTAACCATTACAAGACTTGGTTAGAAAAACTTCCCTGCAGGACACATGCCAAATTAACAAAGATCGACGGCCATAGCCGTCTCAATGACCCCCGTGGCATCATCAGTAGAGATATCCTTGGGGTGCTGTGTATTTTCCAGTTCAGACTTCACATTAACTTTCTGTGAAACAAACTCAATTTTCCTCCCTTTTGAAATTCCTTTCTCTGGTGTACCTTGTACAACTGTCCCTTGTGTCTTGCCAGTTGCTGATGAGGAAGGTGTTTTCATCTTGGGTTGATGCCCTGATTTGGCCTCTTTAGTCGGACCCTTCTCCTTCCCAGACTTAGTTGAAGCAGCTTTCTGTTTTGTGCCACTTTGTTCTTTGCTCTGGGTAGCAGCTGTTGTGGGTGAGTCAGGTCCTTGTTTTGTTTCTGCTTCACTTCCTTCCAAGCTGAAACAGCTGTCTCTTCCAGCTTACTCGAATTGATGTTCTTGCTCTTTTGTTTCGCCGCTTCTGGGGAGATTTTCTGGTTCTCTTTCCTATCGAATTTTTCCTTTTCAGCAGCTTTTTCCTTGTTGATCCGACTTTCCAGGGTTCTCTGATCTCTCCTGCTTTGTTGCCCCTGGGTAGAGGTGTCACTCTGCATCTTTTCAGCACTGGGTTCATCAGACATGTTTTCAGTGCTTGTTGGAGCTTGTTCCTCTTCCTCCTTGGTTGTCTCCACCCCTGCCTCTTCTTCTTCATTGGCCAAGCTTTCAAATCTTGATCCATTCGAGGTTTTTTCCACCCTTGGAGTGGTTTGTATGATTGCACCAGTTGTGGCTTTATTGTTCTTTTGATTCCTCACTCTTCTAGTTCTAGTTGCAAGCATCCATGGTCCGAAATCCTCAAGGATTTCCGGCCTGATTTGTGACGACGATTCCTGGCTGTTGCTCGCACTTGCTCCCTGATTCTCTGAGGGATTCTCTGCCACATCTTTGGTGGGACAGTTCGCTTCAAGGTGTCCATAGAGCCCGCAGCAGAAACAGGCAGTATGTAGGCCTTCATATTCCACTCTCCTGACTCGTCTCTTGAGTCTGTACTTGGATACAAGTCTTTTTCTTAAATCAATCTCCACGCAGATTCTGGCAAAGTTTCCCCTAAAGCCATTCGTTGTATTGTAATCGATTTTCTGCACTTTCCCCAATTTGTTTCCTATGTCTGTGAGTATTTCCTCGTCGAAATATGCAAGTGGTAAGCGAGGAAGTCTCACCCAAACCATGAAGTGGTTGATGGAGTCGTAATCGGGATCGAAGTCGAGTCTCCATGGCTCCGCCACAATGTAGTGGTCTTCGATGGTCCAGGGACCTCCATAAAGTGCTCTGTCATGATCAATCTGAGAGTCGAAGACTGCTTGACAGTAACCATTCCCAATGTCACCCACCTTCACAGCTCCAGTCTTTGCCCACATCTTCTGGATGCGCCTGTGGACAAAAGCAAATGGGAAATGCTTGCCCAGAACTCTGAAGGTAATTGCTCTGTTCCATCTGCTTTGAATTCTCGCATTTGTTCTTTTCCTCACCCTGATTGTGGGACAATCCGGGTCGTCTTCACCGTTTTCATCCTCAGACTCATCCGACATTAACTCGTTACCTTCATGGAAGTTGATGAAAGTAGTGTTACCTAGAACAGAGTCTTTGTATGTGTTGCGTCGTTCACCTGCAGGGGGGGTCCTGTCCCTTGATTGCCTTTGGTTCGTTTCCCCCAAATCTTGAGTCACACTTCTTTGTATCTCAGCTTCACTCCCATTGGGGGTTCCCGATTTCATGATCTCATCCTCAGCTTCTTGGTATTCTTTTGCAGAGGCGGTCATAATCGCGATGTCCATGAGCCCTTCACCAGAGAATCCCTCCGAGCAAAGTGCTTTAGCCTTCTTGCTGGGCTGGCACGGCGAGGTCGCCGGCGAAATATCTGGCGGCTTTGGGTCCGGAACGGAGACCTCCCCGGGAGGATCCATTCGCAGCTCCCAAAAAGAGCAGCTAACGGCTAGAAACTCAAAAGGAGAGAAGGAGAGAGGGGAGAGCTTTTTTCTCTCTCAAGGAAGTCTCTCCCACTTTCCCCCTGGTACTTTTAGTTATGGTACTATTCAATAAATAAATGTCACTGTTTTCTGCGATTGCATTTATCTCAAATGCGTGCAATCGCAAACATATGAATGGAGGGTGGGTTTTGTTGTGTATACTCGGGAACGGGTGTTGTTCGAAGAAATGTCTTCCTAAGAGGCATGCTCGATAATGTTGGTACCTTTTTGGTGAAGTGCTTCTTGCCTTTAACTGGGTTCTCATTGTTGGATCTCTTTATTTGAGCTTGGGTTTGCTTGAGAGACAATTTTGGTGGGACAAGGTAAGCTTAAAGCACACAAGGTGTTCGATCCTATAGCTGACCAAAGGATAGAACATGGCAACGGAGCAAGGCAGTGGTCATGGGAAACTCAATCCAACTACTAGGCCCTTGCCATTGAAGACTCCAGTTTCTCTTGCTCTTTCTGGCATTTGGGCTTTGGATTTCTGTTCTCAGCATGTTCATGATTAGGTATCTGGGATAACAAACTTTACCAGCTGCTGTTGCAAGACAAAAAGGTTGGGTTGCCATCTCCCTTAGGTTTGCCTAGCCTCAGAGAAGAACCACCTTCTTCATTATAGTGGCGGCATAGGATGAATAACGAGTTGTTGTGGTGTGCTTCGTTTGTTCCTCGAATCAAAGAATACCCTTTCAGGAGCGTGCCAAAGATTGCATTCATGTTCTTGACGAAGGACCCATTGCCCTTGGAGCCCTTTGGGAGAGGTTTTTTTTAACCTAAAAAACGCCTTGTCCGATCTGAATGATGCTTATCAAGTGAAGCTGATGAAGATGAAACTCTGCAGAAATGAAGAAGAGAATGCAGGGGAGCTCGAGAAAGAAACCTCACCCAGAAGTGAAACGTTTTTGGGTTCCCTCCACTCAACACAAACGAAGAGGCGAAGCGACGTCGTAGTGGAGTCTCGGAATTTACCGTTGAGTGGATGTTACTGTGACGAATAGTGGAGAGCCGTGTGTTGATTTACCATTTTGTTATTTTTGAATTTCTTTTTTCCATTTGCAGTTTTACTGTGTATCTTCAAGAACATATTTGAGGTTTCTATATAAATACAAAATGCAGAGAGATCCCTTGCTCTTGCGCGTTCCCAAATTCGTGCTGTCTTCTCTTCGATTAACCCTAGCTACAACTAGTTTGTTATGGTATCAGAGCGGTTACTGATCCAGTAACTTTCAATGGCGACGACACCTCCCAATACTCCTGGAGCCATTCCTTTCGGAACCTTCTCTGGAATGTCTTTTGGGACTACTGGAGGCAACAACAACAATGATCGCCCAGATCCCTAATTCGGTAATCCATTCTATATCAACCCAAATGAGAACATTTCACAAGCAAATGTTTCAGAAGCTCTTGATGGTTCAAACTACCAGATGTGGCAACGAGCCATGAGAATGGCTCTCAAAACCAAACACAAAATTGGTTTTATCGATGGTTACATTCCTTCTCCAGGCATAGGAAACCCTAATTTTAGTACATGAGATGCTTGTAATACTCTAGTACTTTGTTGGATTCTTAATTGTGCGGACAAGGAGATAAGAAGAAGTGTTATGCAGATGATGTTGCTCGTAATCTGTGGGAAGAACTCAGATCTCGTTTTGGGTATGCAAATGCCATTAAGTTGGCTAATCTTGGAGACCATATTATTGCTTGTAAGCAGGGAAATCTCAATGTTACTTAGTATTACACTGCGTTGAAGGGGTTGTGGGAAGAACATTTGCAACTTAACCCAATTGTAGATTGCAATTGTGCTCCACAAAGAACCCAACCTTGTGCTGCAGTGGAGGCATCAAGCAGAAACAAGAGATTGACTATCTCATCAGGTTTCTAAAGGGTCTTAGACAAGAATTTGATGTGTGCATACCCAGATTTTGATGTTGAAGCCACTACCCACTGTGGAGGTGGCGATTAATGATGTTTTACAGCATGAGCAGATATTGAAAGCAGATAAAAGCACTACCAGGGGGTGTGCAATCAGTGGCTCTTGCTGTTCCAGGAGATGATCAAGATGGAAAGAAGTTCTACTGCTATTGCAAGAAAGATGGTCATACAAAGGAAGAATGCTGGAAGCTAAAGAACAAGAAGCTTAGAATGGCTGGGGGAGTTGCTGTTGCAGTCTCTCAGGGAGAGCATTCCAATGAAAGTGACTCAGTGAGTTCAGATTCTAAGCAGAGTTCAGAATCCAGGAGTGTCTCTTCAAAGGATAACTTGCATTTTTCAGCTGAAGAACTCAACAAACTGAGATACTTGTTGCAATCGGTTCCTTCTCCTAGTCCCTCACCACCTGCTTCTCCTTTAGTCAACCATATGGTATTCTCTGTTGCTCATAGTATTTCTCAGTTCCCAACTTAAGCTAGTAAGTTCATAATATCATCTTTTATGCAACATAAGGCAAAACACCTTGCTCATACCTGAATTTTGGATACCGGAGCCTCTGACCACACAGCTTGCAACATTGCTTTGTTTAGTAAAGCTTTGCCTGTTAAGGATCAGTTTGTCTATCTAGCTAATGAGACTAAGGTTGTGGTTAGTCATGTAGGAAAAGTTCAAATCTCACCTGATCTAGCCTTAGACAATGTTCTCCTTGTGCCAAGTTTCACTTTCAACCTTATCTCAGTTAGTCAATTGACAAATGATCAACCTATATCCTTACATTTTGAATCTGATTCTTGTCAAATTCAGAACCTGATGACCCAAAAAAGGATTGGTTTGGCAAGACAGAATAGAGGATTATACCAATTACACACCAACTCCAATGCCCCACTTCTGCCTACCCCACAAGCAGCCTTTACCTACAATTTCCAACCACAAAATATCCACCTCTGGCACCGGAGACTAGGGTACCCAGGCAAAGACAAGGAGAAACAGGCATTACCTTGTAATAGAGATGTAGTTTCTCATTGTCAGATTTGTCATTTTGCCAAACATAAGAGGCTTTCTTTTCCTGTTAGTACTAGTAGAGCACATGATGCTTTTGGTTTAATCCATGTCGATATTTGGGGGCCATTGGTTGTTAAGTCCCATGAAGGGTTTTCCTATTTCTTAACAATAGTTGATGACTTTACAAGAGCTGTTTGGGTTTTCTTGATGAAGTTTAAGCCTGAAACTGGTCTTTTATTGAAATCTTTTCGCACTATGGTAGAAAGACAATTTTCCAAGTCTGTTAAAATTATCAGAAGTGACCAAGGTCCTGAATTTCACATGGCTGAGTTTTATAATGCTCTTGGGATTGAGCATCAACAATCATGTGTGGAAACTCCAGAACAGAATGTTAGAGTTGAAAGAAAGCACCAATATATCTTGCATGTGGCAAGATCACTTCAATTTCAATCTGGCATTCCTCTCAAGTTCTGGAGTGATTATGTTTTACATGTTGTTTACTTAATTAACAGACTTCCCACTTCAGCTCTTGATAACAAGTCTCCCTATGAGCTTCTCTATTGCAAAGCTCTTAATCTGAATAGCCTGAAGGTGTTTGGTTCTCTTTGCTATGCTTCTACTTTACATAGAGACAGGACCAAGTTTTATTCCAGGGCTAGGCAGTGTATTTTTCTTGGTTTTCCTACAAGGATAAAAGGCTTCAAGCTGTTTGACCTTAATTCACACTCTTTCTTTGTTTCTCGAGATGTGATTTTCTATGAACTCAATTCTTTTCTTACCTCGAACGGGATTCATCTATTCTACCATTTCACTCCTCTTCTTCATCTACATCTTCCATTTCTGACTCTTCTGCTCCACTGGCACAAGAACCTATCCTACCCCAATTATCACCTATTGCACCAATCTCTCTTCCAAGCCATCAAATTCCTGACAAATCCACTACTTCTTCCACTCTTCAGCCTGCAAAATTACCTGTTTCACCTTCATTTTCTACTTCTCCTTATACGTCTTCTACACTGCCTGTTGTGCCTGAGGAGGTTTCTCCTGTCAGTTTGCATTCTGAGGGGGAGGATAGTGAGATTTAAGTGTTTCCTGAGCTCAATGACTCCGATGAGGCTGAACATGTAAGGAAGTCCAAGAGAACTCACACTGTGCCAGTTTGGCACAAAGACTACCATGTTAGCATGGCTGCTTTAACTTCAAAACACCATATTAGTCACCAAATTGGTTACGATCATTTATCTGCTTCTCAGGGATCATTTGCACTTAATGTGTTATCTATACAAGAACCTACCTCTTATGCTGAATCTTGTAAAGATCATCGATGGAATCAAGCCTGTAAGGAGGAGATTTATGCATTGAATGAGAATCCGACATGGGAAGTGGTCAAATTACCTGAAGGAAAGAAGCCAATAGGTGCAAAATGGGTGTTTAAATTGAAATACAGGTCTGATGGTACTATTAAGAGGTTCAAAGCATGTTTGGTGGCAAAGGGATATACTCAAATCTATGGGATAGACTTCCTTGACACTTATTCACCAGTAGCAAAAATTAATTCAGTGAAAACATTGTTAACAGTTGCTGCTTCTAAGGATTGGCACATACACCAGATGGATGTGTCCAATGCCTTCCTTCATGGGGACTTGGATGAAGAAGTGTATCTTGAGATACCACCAGGAGTTGATGTCCCTAAGGATTCAGGTCTTGTGTTTTTATATTAAAGAAGTCCTTGTTTAAAACAGGCTAGTAGACAGTGGTTTGCTAAGTTAACCAATGCTTTGTTGAAAATGGTTAATCACAAACAAAATCTTACTATTAAATGTTTATGAGGTGGATTCAAGGAAGAGTGGTGGATGTTCTAGTCTATGTTGATGACATCCTTATAGCTGGAAGTTACCTAAGGGACATAGAACAGTTGAAGAAGTTTCTAAGTAAGGATTTCAAGGTGAAAGACCTGGTCAGATGAGCTACTTCCTAGGACGGGAAGTAATCAGAGATCATAAGGGGATCTCAGTTAGTTAGAGGAAGTATTGCTTGGAGTTACTTGGGGATACAGGTTTTGTAGAAGCAAAAGACTGTTTATCTCCTATTGATTGCAATGTAAAATTGTCTGCAGAACAAGAGGAGTTGATGTCAGATCCTAGTATCTATAAAAGATTGATAGGAAGACTGCACTATCTTACAATCACAAGCCTGATGTAGCCTATGCTGTCCAACAACTTGCTCAATTTCAAGCAGCTCCATGTGTTAAACACCTGAAAGCAGCACATTGAGTGATTAGATATTTGAAACACACTCTTGGTCAGGGTCTGATCTTCAGGGCAGATTCCAAACTTGAATTGTCTGGCTACTGTGATGCAGATTGGGCAAGCTGCCCAGATTCTAGGAGATCCCCCTAATTGGATACTGCACCTTCTTGGGAACTTCATTGATCACGTGGAGGACCAAGAAGCAGACTACAATTTCCATATCATCTTTAGAAGCAGAGTACAGGGCTCTAGCTCAGGTGGTTTGCGAGGTACAATGGTTGAGAAATGTCTTGTCAGAAATGGGAGTTAAGGTGACCTTGCCTATCCCACTGTTTTGTGATAATAAATCTACTATGCATATTGCTGAAAACCCAGTTTTCCATGAAAGAACAAAGCATATCGAGATGACTGACATGTGACCAGAGAAAGATTGAAATCTGGGTTAATCAAATTGATTCATGTGAGAACTGATGATCAGGTTGCAGATTTATTTACGAAGGGAATGACTCATTACGGACTTAAGTTCCTTTTCGACAAGCTGGGACTGGGAGTGCATAACGTTTACTCGCCAGCTTGTGGGGGAGTATCAAGTGAAGCTGATGAAGATGAAACTCTGCAAAAATGAAGAAGAGAATGCAGGGGAGCTCGAGAAAGAAACCTCATCCAGTAACGAAACGTTTCTGGGTTCCCTCCACTCAACACAAACGAAGAGGCGAAGCGACATCGTAGTGGAGTCTCGGAATTTACCGTTGAGTGGATGTTACTGTGACGAATAGTGGAGAGCCATGTGTATCTTTACCATTTTGTTATTTTTGAATTTCTGTTTTCCATTTCCAGTTTTACTCTGTATCTTCAAGAACACATTTGAGGTTTCTGTATAAATACAAAACGCAGAGAGATCCCTTGTTCTTGTATGTTCCCAAATTCGTGCCGTCTTCTCTTCGATTAACCCTAGCTACAACTAGTTTGTTAATGCTGCAGATGATTGTGATAGATTGTGCGTAAAGTAAGTCGGCCTAGAGGAATGTCGGTGAACATTTTTGGGTTGTGAAGCACTCATTCTCACATTAAATATTTTCACGAGGGAAGCTTTCGTTTCTCGGTTAGTCTACTCGATTGCTTCTTGTCATTTTTCAATTCTTCTGGAATGATATCCTCAAGCTGTGAGTAAAGAATCTTCTTCATGTTCTCGTTCTGTCTCACAATGGTGTCGAGAGAAATCAAGTAAGTCAGACGGAAACCAGCGATCAGCCATTGGTAACCTTCACGTCGAGCGTGTACGAAATCAGGGATTGAAAGTTCCGGCTAAGGAGTTCCTTTCCGCGCAAGGCCATTTCTGCGAGCAAGACAAGATAATATTGGGCCCGGTAGAGATAAATAGACAATTGGGCTACGCTTTTAATATGGGCTTTCTATACCAAAAGAAATAACAGAGGGGTGACAGTTCACTAGAAATTTTGTGACCAAATTTGAAAACTTTCGGTCCAGTCTCTCACTTACAGGCCAAAACCCTAGTCCACCTGCTCTTATAATCGCAGCCGATACCGATTAGCTCTCTCCTCTTTCCATTAGGGTTTTGGTTTATTGGCTCAGCAGTTCCTCCGCGGCGAACGCCTCTACCTCCACGTCTTGAGCTAGAACGATCTGCAGCCATGGTACGGAAATCCTTTACTGCTTCTACAATATTGCTTGAAGATATTGTCGACCGATCTTCGTGTTAGTCAGTGTTGTTGAAACTGTTTCCGGTCAGCTTGTTAGCGCTTATGATAGATCTGTTATGTTTCCCTGATAGATTCAGTAGAGGTTTAAGATTTAGAGGAATCGACTGTATTTGGAGTCGATGGGCAACTTGATTGTTGATTTGGGGTTGCGAAGAGGATATTAGGCTTTGGGATACTCGTTTGATTAAGCGTTTCCATTGCATCATTTCTTCAATAACGTGCTGGGTCTAGGATTTTCGGTGTTGTTAGGCTCTGTTAGCTGGATTTCACTTCAGTTTTACTTTGAGTTTGCATCAATGAAAATAGGGGTTTGAAGAGCTTGTTTATGTTGCTGGAATAGTGAATGCTTTGTCCTTTGTTGCGTTTCAGGAGGCTTTTGGTGTTTGCATTTGTTCTGTCTGTTCATGGTTTTTTGTTTTGCACTGTTGTGTTTGGGATATTGCAGTCAAAGAGAAAGGTTAAGGAGCCCAAGGAAGAGGCTGCTCCGCTTGGTCCTATTGTGCCTGATGGAGTGAATGTTTTTGGTGTTGCCCACATCTTCGCATCATTCAATGACACATTCATTGTAAGTGCTTGAATTCCTTTCCTTTGCTTGTTCATCTTGTTTTGTTTACTGGTTCGTGTGTCTAACCCCTTTACTTCTGTTGGAATGGCAGCACGTTACTGATCTTTCTGGAAGAGAAACCCTTGTCCGCATCACTGGTAATTTCACTGATCCTGTTGGTTAGATCCATATCATAATGTCTTGTTGCTGTTATGGAATCAAGTCATTTTATTTGACCCTCCAGAGTACTCCCAAGTTATTGTGTATCTTGTTCTCCTTTTGATGTGATCTTCCTTGTAGGCTTAGATATTTTTACTCTTGTTTCTGAACCGTCTTTTACCAGACCTAGAAGATCTGCAACTTAGAGATTTTCTTTTACTAGCCTTGCTCTTATTCTCTTTTTTATTTTCTCCTTTCCTTTTTGTCCCTTATGGTTGTATTTTGGAGTTAGTCCACTCCTTGTGAGCCCTCTTTTCAATCCAGTACAACTACTCTTTCATAAAAAAATAGTTCTGTGTGCTTCAGTTTTGATCTTAACATTTCATCTGAACAGGTGGAATGAAAGTGAAAGCTGACAGAGACGAGTCTTCTCCTTATGCTGCCATGCTTGCTGCACAGGATGTTTCACAGAGATGCAAGGTCTGATTAATTTTGTGAGATAGAATTGATAGTTAATGACTTTTGCATTCGGAAAATTTTGTTTGAATGCAGCAACATAATCTGGATGATTCTTCACCCTGTGCATTCTCATTTGTATTCCCTGTGTCACCATCACAACCGAAGAGCTCAAACTATTTCCAGTGATTTTGCATCTAAAACTATTTAGGTCCCTATACAGTTATACTTGTGTGAGCAACTCAAACTATTAAATATAATTCCTCAAAACTTTTCTCTTGATGTCATTTATAGCATTAATCTATAACCCAGACTCGAGTGATCTATGCTTAGAAGTCTGTCTTTGTTTTGGGTTCAGGAACTTGGAATCACAGCACTTCACATTAAGCTGCGTGCTACTGGTGGAAACAAGACCAAAACACCTGGACCAGGTGCACAATCTGCTCTCCGTGCCCTTGCTCGTTCTGGAATGAAGATTGGTCGCATAGGTATGATGTTCTTTTCCAACTCTTATTGCTATAGTGCAGGATAATGTCCCTGTTTTTTAGTTTTGAACTTCCGTTTGGTGCTACTGTTGTCACATCCTCTTTCTATTTCCGTCTGTGTTTTATAAAATGCATACTTTCCTATATCCTCGTAGAGGTACTTCTTAAGTTCTAACTCTCCTTGTTTATTCATTGTTTCAGAGGATGTGACTCCGATCCCAACTGACAGCACTCGCCGAAAGGGTGGTAGAAGGGGAAGAAGGCTGTAAGCATTTTGCGCCGTTCCAAGCAAGATCAGGCTCTCCCTATTTGCATTATGGTTGTCTTTTCAAACAGCGATTTCAGTACTTAAGTTGTCTTTTTGAGTTTTGCCTATGGCTTTTTGGTGACAATGGGGACGAATAGTTTACATAACAATATCAGTTGAGCCGTCGCCTTTTTCATTCCATCATCAGTGAGTTTGATTTTGCACCTTTATTAGTGTCAAAATTGATCTAAAGCTAAGCAGACAGTCATTGCTGTCAAGACTGTCGTCTTCTAAGAATATTATGCTCTGTCGAATCATCATATCAACTGGCCTAGACTCGTTTTCGCCATGCCAAAGGCTGTTGGGTTGGCTATCCGTTTTGGTGTGGTCGTCGTCGTCACAGTTGAGTATTCGGCCAATCATAATTCGTATACCTTATCTCGCCCACACTAACATACACGTTTTTCTATTTGAAAGAATGATCTATTCAATGTGAGGCGGAAAAATGGATTCAATCTTGATGTGTGGTTTCCTACTTCGAATTGGGTCCCAAGCCACAAATTCATGACAAAAAAAAAAAAAAAGTTGCAGAAGGCTTCTGTCCTGGGATGCCTCAATACAAGTCTAACACTTGCTGTCCGAACAACTATAAAATTTATACGATGAGTCTCGGTAATTAGTTAGTTTTTCAACGATCAATGTTAGTGTTTATGTGATAAAATATCAAGCTTATTTATAAACAAAGAATTTTGTAACCGACTTGGAGTTTGGTAGGTGGACTTCAAACTTATTGTTTAAGTTCGGACTTACACGTTATAGTGTCTCTTTGTTGTGGGTTGGGTCGGATTGTATATTCGTGTCCAATATCTTCATAGAGGGATTGGTTTTCTTGGAAGAAACCATTTATTAATGAATAATGACATTTATAGCTAGTTTTATAATCGTTTTCGAAACCTCGAAGGGGGTTGCGATGCGAGCACTATAGACAGAATAAGCATAATTCCGGTCTTTTGGTTTTCTCGATTTTTCTTTTGTTTTTTTTACTTGTTAGATTTAGCAATACTGCTGTTTTATTCTTGTACCTGTACTTCTTTAGTAAAGTAGTGACGTTCCCCTTTCTCATCTTGAAGAGACATGCCAGGATAAAAAAATGGTCAAAACCCCTCAATATGGAGAAGCAAGTCTGCTGACGAGGGAAACATACATTTCTTCGTTTTATCTTCTTCTTCTTGTAAAACAAACACAAAACTGTGAGCGTTGGTTGTTGCCGACTTTCAGTTGTGTTCCTGGGTGCCAACCTGTGGTTGGCCGCTACCCTTTTCCTCGGCTCTAGTTTTGACTCTGAAGAAACAGATTGGTTTGGTTTAGGGGCTGAAAAAACGGGCTGGGAGTGTTTGTGGAGCTCTTGAACCGCGTTCAGACTCTGCTCAGGGGCGGTCCCATAAGATCTTGCAAGAAAGGTTCTCCGGGGAATTCTGGGACCTACTCCGATTCCTAAGTTAGTGAGAGAAATGAGAGAATCGTAAGAGAGAGAGTAGTAGTTGAAAGTTACCATAAATGTTATCTATCAGGAGATATTTATACTTGTTTTGATTGAGGTGAGGCCATTTAATGACCTGTCGGTCTCTATTAAATGCGAAGTCAGAATGTATCTTTGTCAGTCTCCCTACTGGGTAAGTCAAGAAGCCGTTAGACCTTTATATCTTGCGGTCTTCTAGGTTTACGTAGGAAAATATGTCGGGCGGTTGGGTTCCAGTGAGTTTTCAGCAATCTAGGGGTTGATTGGGTTCTAGTGAGACAACTGGCAGATTTAAGTAGATTTAGAGGGGCTTTGGAACTTCAAATTATCTCTCGCGCAATCATCAGTACTTTGTGTATATGTATTTTCTTTATTTTTTTAATCTTCTAAGCACCTCGGATTGTGGGCATAATCGACTGTTTGGTGTGACAGGTGAAGCAGAGGCTACAATTGTGTACACACATGTTAGCTTTGGAGCTGATTCCATCCCTTAGTTCCCAATATTTGGGAATCCAAGCTTTCCCCTAGATCTGTCATTAGCATTCTTTCTTTATAGTTCTCTTTACTCCAATATTTGCAGTCATTCATCTTCCTGTGGGGTCTTTCTATTTCTACATTCGTTTGGAATTCTTACAGAGTTGGTTGGGGGTTGTGGTTTATGACTTCACCAGTTATAGGTCTAGCGGGTCAGAAAGATATCTTTTTGGAACCGAACAGTCAAGGCCGGTATATTGTGAAATCTCCACAGTAGTTCTCTCTGTCTGGTCATTGTTTCTATTGAACACTGTTGATTCTTTTTTACAGTCGCATGGAGAACCTCCAGTCCTAAGTCCCTTGAATTGTCATTGTGGTCTCGTTGCAATTAGCCTCTGCTGTTTGTGTTTAAAGCATTTCAGTTTCCCTTCCATGTTGGTGATGGCCATTCATTTCCTCAGGTGAAGTCTTATTTCATAGACCGTGCAACTGTGATGCAGTCAATGCGTGCATTAGACATTCTACATTCTTGGTATTCATGATAATGCGCTTATCAAGTAGTGGCAGGGTGAGGCGTTGATTTGTTATCTTCCCGGAAAGGGACACAACTTTGTGAGATTAGAGGACAAGATGACAAACAAATGCTCTTGCGGTGCCTTGGCGAAGTGATTGTAGGGTGTACATGAATCCGAGTATTATGTGTTTCAATTTCAATTTTACTATGCTCCTGAAAGTTTGTCAAATTATTATTGAGACAAGAATCAATTGTCTTTTTCTAATGGTTTATTGTTTTTTTTTGGCTTAGTAGCTAGTAGACAACACTATGGATGTAAGTCTTCCTACTGGGGAAGTCAAAAAGCCGTTAGACCTTTATATCTGGCGGCCTTCTAGGTTTACGTTGGAAAATATGTCGGGCGTCTCCTCGTGCCTCTTCAAAGACCGCAAAGTGAGGGGCTCCAACATGTATGCCAGCCTGTTTGGGCCTGGTTTGCTTATTTATGCGCTTTTAGTCACCATGGATTCGGGGCCCACGCGTCTCAATGCTTGGCCCAACTGACAGATTCTTAAATTGGTTCGAAATTGATTTGTGGGTTCAACCTTGGGGTCAAATGGATTGATTGGTCGGACATGAGGAATTAATTGGTTTATTGGCTAATCCAGCTAATAACTACATACGGCATGTACTTGGTAAAGTGTTTATGACTTGTTAAGAGGGAGGAATAATCCAGGTGATGAGAAATAGGGTAATAATTTGGAATCTTGGTGACCATATGTTGCTGTAGTCAAGAAGGTTGTATGAAAATCTTCTAGTAAACAGGTTGTTTTGGTAATCTTTGCGATGTTCTCAAGGCAATGGGTAATGAATCTTGTGCGTGGGATGGAGGTGAATAATATGAAGTGGGAGGAGACTCTACTAAAGGTGTAAAAGGTGTAGAAATAGCAGGTGAATCAGAGGGATAATAGTATGAGTTAGTGGTTTCATGAATGTTATGATCTGAGGGTATGAAGCATAAAACATTGTGACAAAGAAACATATGTGATTGTTTATCGCAATTAGCTTGAGATCTTAGTTGTACATGAACAACACAAATGTACATTTTTTTATAGGAAACCTGGGATCTTATATTAATGGAAATCAGTTTTGGCCCAAAGTGCCATGGCCCAAGTCGGCCTCAATCAGAAAACAAAGCAACAAAGGAGGATTTTCTACCCAAACAACCTGTTGATCCCAACCCAGACTAGCGTGAGCCAACCAGTGGGCCACTGAGTTGGTCTTTCTTGGAGCAAAGCACCACCTAACTTTTTCCCCAACCAGAGATTCGTTCACCCTGCCAACGATCTAAGCTCATCACTCCAAACTCCCATCTCAGTGAAACCTTCCGTTCCATTCTTCAAAAGATTCACAAGCACCTGGCAATTAGTTTCAACAATAAGAGGGCCGAGAGCTCTTTGATTTGCTTCCTTCATACCCATAATCAACGCCTTTGATTCCGCTTCGATCGGTCGGAATACTCCTCTTTCCTTCTTAGCCATAGCACCAACAAACTCACCCAGCCAGTCCCGAATGATGCAACCCAATCCAATTCTCTGGTTCTGGAAAACGCCCGCATCAGCTTTCAGCTTGTAGAAGCCCTCAGAAGGAGGGGTCTAGTGGCAGATTGGTGGAGGTCGGTGCCGAGGAGGGCAAGCAAGAGAGCTCGGATCTGGTGATGCATTTGCCGCCAGGAACGAAGAGAGCCAGGCCAGAGCACGCGGGACAATCTCGTCCTCATCCAGCTTTCGATTATTGTACTTATGATTGCATCTCTCTTTCCAAAGGTACCACAAGATCGAACTGAATTTTGGATTCTGTCTTCCGTGAAAGTTTTCAGTATCTCATTGATCCATTCGTAACATGATTTCCCTTCTCCTTTCTCAAACATCTCTCCTACTTCACAGCCCCTCCATCATCTACGGATCCAGTCACAGTCATGAAGAGCATGCTTTTGTGTTTCCGGGAGGTTGCAAAAAGGAAAATTTGGGGCAGCGTTCTCAATCCATTCTTCAATATGGGCACCCACAGGTAAGATATTCTTGCAAACCTTCCATAGGAAAGCACGTACCTTAGGTTGGATATGAAGCATCCATAGAGCCTTCCAGAACTCAATATAATAAGTGTTAAGATTGTGTGTCCTGGCCTGGTAGTGAGATTGTTGTCTGCGAATGAAGTGATAAGCTGATTTTACGGAGTAGGCTCCATTTTCTGAGTATTTCCAAACTCTCGAATTCGGTTCAAGAGGGAAACAGAGGGGAATCTTAACAATAATATTCTTATCCTCTCGAGAGAACAACAACCTCAGCTTCTCACCCTTCCAAGTCCCTGTCTCAGGGGCAATGAGGGAGCTGACTTTTTCTTCGGGCATATCCCCTGATGGGGCAGGGTCAGCTTGGAAAAAGCTTTTACCTGGGATCCATTTGTCTTTCCAAATACTAATCGAAACTCCATTTACAACTCTCCACCTGAATCCTTCCTCAATTTTCTCTTTTGCTTCCATGATACTCTTCCTAATGTAACTAGGCTTATAACCCATCTTAGCTTGTAAGATATCCGTTTTGGGAAAGTAGCGGGCCTTGAGAAATCTGGCCATGAGAGAATTTGGTCTAGTAAGCATATTCCAGACCTGTTTCTCAAGCATCGCATAGTTAAAAGATCTTAGGTCTCTGAAACCCATCCCACCATCCTTTTTTCCATCGCATAGTTCATCCTACTCGATCCACTGAATTTTTGACTCCTTTCCCTTCTGCCCCCACCAGAAGTTTGAAATAAGATTTTGAATCTCTTTAAGAGTACCCTCTGGAATTTTAAAAACAGACATGGGATAAAGACATTGAGCTTGGGCAATGGCCTTAATCAAAATCTCCTTACTAGCTTGAGAAAGAGTCCTGCTCTTCCAGTCTTTCAGCTTTTTCCTCACCCTTTCTTTTATTTCCTCAAAGATTACCTTCTTTGATCTTCCCACCACAGTAGGGAGGCCAAGGTATTTCTTGTGGTTTTCAACTTCCTTTATGCCCAGAGTACCACAAATCTCCAGTCTTCTACTGATTCGAACATTTTTGCTGAAAGAAAGCTCAGATTTTGAGAAGTTTATGAGCTGCCCTCATTCCATTGCATAAGTATTCGTAATTTCCTTGAGTTGATCACACTCTGTAATTAGTCGAATTAGACATATATACATATGTGATTGGTTAGTTCAATTAATTAGCTATTTACTACAGATTAGTTGTTGCTAATCAACAACATTTGCACAGTTGACCTATATATTAATAAATGAAAAAAATCAGAAGGCTCTCAGTTGAGAATCCTTCACCAAAATTCAATATGTTGTTTTTCTTCCCACTCACCCGCAATTGATCTGCTATTGTGATTGGTAAAGATCACTCATATTTTATTGAAGAATTTTGCGATAACAATAACCGTCGAGGGTCAGACGATGAATGAAAATATCAATTAAGTTTTAACGGGGTTCCATGACAAGGTAGATTCTGCATTGAGGAACGATGAAAACCCTAGATGAGGCCTCCTCACTTTCTCTCAGATACTAAAAAGGAGTAACTTTGCTACATCTAAGTTTATGTTAAACATTAATACCCTGTTTGGAGTAAATAAGAATGAGAAAGCCTTATATAAACCCAATCCTATTAGTCTCTAAAAATTAATTATGGTTAGGGGTAGGGGTGGAAATTGGGGTGGGTGTGGTTACCTGCCCCACATTTTGCCGGTAACGACATTCACAAATATAGAATTATACTACCCACTACCCGCTGCTAGTTGGTGCGGGTTGGTTGTGGATACCCACAAAAATTTCACATTAAATATAATAATATTGTAATTAAATAGTGATGTTGTATTTCTTCTCACACAAAAATAAAAACATACATAAAAGAAAGTTAATAAAGTGTAAAATTTAATTAGAAATCTCGAATACAATAGGTTAGTTAGTGTAAATTCAGAAGTGATGGATTTGGAAAGAGATTTGAAATAACGGAGAGGTGGAGTGATATGTTACCAGACTAACATCGTTGCATGTCACGACTCCTCCGATGGCAACAACAGCAAAACACAAAAGTGGCTCGATAAGTGGAGGCGCTTGCTTTTAATGAATCGATTATTCTCCACTCTCGATTATAGTCTTGTGTTGTTGGTAGTTGGTTGCATGTTGTATTGTTTGTGAGTTCGTGGAGAAATGGATATGAGTTTGGGTATTTGACTAACCTTTATCGATTATTCCGCTCTTTTAACGAATCGATTAATTTATCTGACTATATCTATGGACTTGGTTTTGTTATAAAATAAACATATAACACAGGGACAATGCTTATTTAATAAAAGTATCTCACATGAACATTGCGTATTGACTTGGTTTTGTTTTATAGAATATGTGCATATTTGATTTTGGTAGCTACTTTAATTCTTAGTCTTCCAAGTTTCACAAATTAATATAACTAATGTGGTTAATGTGGGTTACAAAGTATTTTGAAGAAATAAATATAACTAATGTGGTTAATGTGGGTTTTGTGGGTAAACCGTTGTGGGTAGTGGTTAACCACTAACCACAAAAATCAATATTTTGCTACCCACCCCAACCCACTATCCACAAATTGTGGGTATGGGTATCCACAAAGTGTGCGGTTTGGTGCGGTTCGTGGGTTACCCGCAACCCGCAAACCAAACTTCCACCCCTAGTTAGGGGTATGGAAAAGCCCAAAAACGGGCCCAATCATCAAGAGTATGGAAGGAAGCCCAAGAATAGGGCTCAAGGGATGAAGTACGTCCTAGAGCAAGGGCCCAATGGTATCAAGGACCAGTCCAATGGAGGGCACGTAGCAACCTGGAGAAGTGGGCCAGACCTCTGACACAAGGCGCATAGGACAAAAGAGTGTAACGGTCGAAAATGTACGAAGGGCGCAGCAGATGAGGCTAGGCACCTCAAACCTCTCAACACGATGTCAGGTGATCGAAGCGCATGATAAGGTGAAGGTACAGTTCATTTATTGCGGTGATGACGTGGGGATGATTTGGGTGGCAATGGTCGGCCAACCTCGAGGTATAAATAGTCGAGTAGGTGAACCTCAATTACTCGGGTTGGATTCTCTCACTAAACCTTACTCTACTTTTCTCTCTAAAATTGGGGTGCTAACTTGACCTTCAGAGTGCTAACGGACCATAAGGGTCCGGTGTGCACCTCGTGTGCATGAGCCTACACGCCTTAGCCATAAGGAGTGGAAGTGGTTAGGGCGTTTCAGGAGAGAGAAAGGGGAAACTTGGCTTAAACAATTGGTACGCTAGAAAGGGAAACATAACCAAAGGAAGCGAGATGCATGGAGACAATTGACGGAAGGGAAGGTGAGAGGGAGCGCGCTCAGCACGAGGTAACGGCGAAGAAGGAGCCACCCCTGACCGAAGGCACTCAAGAAGTGAACATTGAGGCTGAAGGAACAACCCAGTTGAAAGGTGCGTCCTTGACTAAGGAGGACTTGATCAAGATAATTGAGGATTGAGACCAGGCACTCGGGATGCTAAAGAAGAGATCGAGGCGCTAAAGAGGGGATCAGGCACCACGCTGGCTTCGGGTCCAAGGAGAAAGTTCAGAGAGGAAGAGGAAGAGGGGACGTCGAGTGTCATCAGGCGCACAGAGTACCTAGGCCACCTAACTAGACACCTCGCATCCGACTTCGACAAGAACAATGGATGGGCGTACAGGCAAGCAGAAAACATTGGGGCGTGAGGCAACCCCTGGTGCGAAGTATCCGGCAGAACAAGCCAATTCGGTCATCCTGGCATTGCCCAGCTCTGATGGGATGACTGATTCGAAAGATCACCTGAACAATTACTTCACGAAGATGCAGTTGTATAACAACTCCCATGCCACCCTGTGTCGGGCCTTCCCTTCTAGTTTCACGGGAATAGTCATTGACTGGTATCACCAAATCGATGAAGGAAGAATCGACAGGTTTGAGCTATTCGATGCCATGTTCCTCTCTAAGTTCGCCAGTCGAAAGCGCCGGAGCCTCACCATCAAAGCCCTATTCAAAGTTCGGCAAATAGAAGGCAAACCGCTCCGAGACTTTTACGAGCATTGGATGAAGGTAGCAATGACGGTCAAGGAAGTCCCATCCGCGAGAGGAAGTCCAGGGGATGCCCCCAGCACCGCCCTTTGACTGTGACCAAGAATCCGACCCAGGGCACGTCCGGCTAACCATAGAGGCTGTCATCAGGTCAATTGAAATGAGACAAAAGCTAGAAGTGGGGAGGCGCCTAAAATCGGCCACGGCGAGCGTTCTCCCTCCCATGACTAAGGGCGGGGGGGGGGGGGGGGGGGGGTCCTTAGTCACTTGACTAAGCCCCTCCTAGCCATTAGATCTGGACATTTCAATCCAACGGCTACAAGTGGAAGGGATTTTAATTAGTGGGAGGGGTAATTTGGGTATTATGAAAAATTACGAAGTATACAAACTAGACTTGCAAACAGTAAAAACAATACAAACTTACAAACAATACAAATTATAATGAGAAAACATATAAATAGATTTACAAACATTACAAACATATGAACTGTACAAACAATACAAACTACACCGACAAACAATACAAAAAGAAAAAAACAACTGGGTTGACTTTGGAGGCTCCATCCCTATATAGAGGGGCTCCCTTCCAAAGTCAACCCGGTTGTTTTTTAGACATACGAACATTACGAACATGGTGGATAAAAATGAAAAACTAGATTGACAAAACATACAAACTGGAAAAACACTCTGGTTGACTTTGGAGGCTTCATCCCTATATAGTGGAGTTACATCCAAAAGTCAACCACGTTGTTTTTAGACATAAAAAACATTACAAACATGGTGCACAAAAATAACAAAGCTTACAAACATTACAAAAGTAACCGACAAACATTACAAAATAACAAAGCTTACAAACATTACAAAAGGAACCGAAAAACATTATAAATTACAATATATACAAAATAGTCATATAAAGATTACAAACATAATAGATTAAAATTAAAAACAAGAATAATAAAAAATACAAAGCGAATTGATATAAACAATACAAACTGAACTTATAAACATTACAATATAGGTTGACAAACATCACGAATCCGACATTGTTGCCGGAAAATCATCCACCACCGTCTCTGATCGCCGGAAAACTCCGCCGTCGCCGGAAAAGTTAAAAAGAAATCTCTCTCTCTCTCTATCTCTCTCGGTTTGGGGCCAAAGCCATTTGGGGCAAAAGCCATTTTGGGGAAAAATACTGGTCACTTTAGGATATGAGGGGCACCGGGTGACCCATACGGTGGATTTTGGCATCATGGATTGTCCATCCTTGTATAATGTGATCCTGGGTAGGTGATAATGACATTTTCTAACATGTTTTTCCCGTCATTTCTTGATCGTTTGAGCTTTGTTTCTAGCTCTCGTGACCTGCTTTACGCTTGTGCATGTTAGTTTATAATGTTTCAGGACTTGGTACGTGAAAGGGAACGAAGGAGCGAAGTTTCGGGACATTTTGGAGCAAATGGGAAGATCGATCCTGGGAGTTACGTGCAAACCTTGCAAGTTACGGTTTGGCCCGCAACTCACCTAGAGGAACTGTAAGTTGCAAGTGGAAGAACGAAGAGGTTCCAGGAGGCTTCTTGGAGTTACGGGCTGACCTTCCTAGTTACGGCCAAGGCCGTAACTCATCCTTGGCACCCGTAACTCCCGGGAAGAATAAACATCAGTTCCAGAATTGTTTTAGAAGTTACGGTCTCCCTCTGCAAGTTACGGTCGAGACCGTAACTCCCCAAAGGAAACCGTAACTCTTGGTTTATGGATTTCAATAACGACTTCGTTCTTCCTCAAGTTACGGGCGGTCAAGGCGAGTTATGAGTGTAACTTAGGCCATAACTCGCAAATTCTCACCCTATTTAAAGGCTGCTCGGGAAATTCGCAAAGGATCCGGATTTTTAGACTTCAAAAGGCAGAAAAGAACCCTAGAGAGAGAGTGAGGAAGAAAAACTCTTGGGCAAGGATTGGAGCGATCTGAAGATCTCGAAGCTCGAGTCCCCAACCTCGGAGTACTGGTTATCCACCAGGAGCAGTTGTCCATTGTCGACTTGTCGATGTCTACTCCGAGCATGACGTTCCCGCATTTCTCCATGGAGTAATTTTCCATCTCATCTGGGTATGAAGAACCCTAGCTGTGTATGTTAGGAATGATTGTATGAACCCCATGTTATGAATGATTGATTTGATAAATTCAGTTGAAAAATTATTCAGAATTGCATGAGTCCTGATCAAACCTGTGTAATTCCGGATTTAACCTAGAACGATAGGCTCTGAATAGGTTAAAAGAGCAACCTTTAACTGAAAGTGGTGAATCGACTACTTTAGCCGAGAAGTCGATTCACTGCTCCGTACTAGAACTAAGGCCAGTAGTGGAAGTTTCGCGTGGTTAGCCTTGGTTAGTGTATGCCGGTGGAGGTTAGTCATCCGCCGGGTATTTGAATCAAGAGGGTCTTGATAACTTTAGTCAAGACTCCAGACCAGTAAAGAACTTCCCGCGGTTTATCTTTCAATCTGAGTAATTTGGGACCATATAACCTGAACTAGCTGCACACTAGGGGGAACCATACCTGGATAACCTTTTGAACTTGAAAAGAACCAGACAACTATTTGCTTTTGTTTCTTTTGCACTAAAATCACTACATTCGCTTGTTCTTGCTAGATAATAGGATTTCACTGAGTAGGAAGTACATCTAGAGCCCGGGTCGATAATTAGACTTAACCACTATTCTGCAGTTCCACTCTGCGATTATATTTTGTCGCAGTGTGGTGTTATGTCATTGTGTTTCAAGTTTTTGGCCCCGTTGCCGGGGAACCTCTATGTTATTGGAGAAACGTGAATATCTATTATTTTAGCATTTACTTTTTTGCATTTTTCTTTCTTCCCCTGTGTGCCTTCACGGGCTGTGCTTGCAGTCTATGTCCAGGTAGTGCATGACCCGTACCCAGTTGGGAGGACTAGTACCGCTAGATCCAGAACTAGAACACACTTATCACCAGCTTAGGCGAGTGCATCGAGCGAGACTGGCTACGGCAGAAGAGCATATTGACGGTCGGATTAGCAGCGAATCTGAGCAGGAGGACGACATGGGAGACGAGAATAACTGGATGAACAACCTGAATTAGGGACAGCCCCTGGGGATGCCCCTCCAGGTTCCTCCGGTGAATCAAGTCCCACCCAATGGCGACATTCCACATGCAGATGCTGCCAACCCTCAGCTTCCACCCCAGAGGCCCACGATAGAGTACTTCTACACTCCACGGATCACTGACATCCGCCCAGTCATCCGACACCCCCCCATTCCTGCCAACAGCTTTGAGATCAAGCCATGCTGGATCCAATTGATTACATCTTCCATCCAGTTCCATGGTCTAAAAGATGAAGAGGCGAGGGTGCAACTTTCGCGGTTCTTGCAGCTAACTAATGGGTTCAAGCTGAACGGTGTCCCAGATGACGCTATCCGTCTTCACCTCTTCTCCCATTCTCTGGTGGGGCATGCGAAGAGGTGGCTAGAGACTCAGCCGCCATTCTCCATCACTTCTTGCGACGATCTGTCCAACAAGTTCTTGCACTGGTACTTTCGGTCTCAAAAACCTCAGAGATTCAGCGGGAGATCACTCATTTCAGCGAAGAAGATGGTGAGTCACTGCGAGATGCTTGGGAGCTTTACTCGGGACTATTCTGAAAGTGCCCCCATCACAGCTTTAGTGATTTATGACTTGATACATACACATGATTTTGTCCATCATTCTTATACCATTTGAGTCTTATTTCTCGTGTTTTAGGCCGATTTCATGCTAGGTTGTTCTTGTTTGTGATATTTCAGGTCTTAGTATGTGAATGAAGGTTTGGGAACGAGTTCGAGGTCGATATGACGAAGATTGGACGTTTGGCAAGAAGCTGAGGAACCCACACGGGCACGCCTAAAATTCCACACGGCCGTGTGGCACCACTTTGCACGGGCAAATCGCACTGGCTGTGTATTGGACCCCTTGTAGCCGTGTGGAATGTCCAGGGAGCTCACACGGACAGACTGGAAATTCACACGGTCGTGTGCCTCTAGCCGTGCAGCATGCCTGAATACCACTTAAGTGAAACGCGGTGTTTCCATTCTCACACGGGCAAACTGGGAATCCACACGGTCGTGTGGCTTGTCCGTGTGGTCGGGAAATTCTCGGTTTTAATCCACTTTCGAGCCAAAGGAGAGAAAATCGAGTTTTTGAGCAAAAAAAAGAGCCCTAGAGAGAAAAAGTGCAAAGAACACATCCTAGTAGTGATTTTGGAACTGGGTTTCATCAATCGAGCTTGGAGATCATCATAGGAGTGAAGATCATTATCCCAGAGAAGATTTTCTTCATCTTTATGAGTATGACTACTCTGATTTCTATTTTCCTCTCTCTCTCTCTCTCTCTCTCTTTCTCTCTCTATGGAGTAGAACCCTCTCTCACTTGGGTATGAAGAACCTTAGTTCAATGTGCTAGGGATCTTGATTGTAACGACTTGGGATTGTTATAATGATTGATTTTAATCGATTGATGCATGATTCATTGAGTCAATGTAAGCCTGATCATCTTTTCTTGATTTCTGCTGCAAACTGAGATAGATAGAATCTGATTAGGTTGTTAGAACTTCATCAATTGGTAGTGGTAGATTGATTATATGAGAGTTAATCGATTTACTGCTTTGTACTGGAATCCAATTCCAGTAGTGGAGTTCTGTGTTCATAGCCTCAGCTTTCTATCCCGGTGAAGACTAGTCGTCTGCCGGGTAGTTGGATTGAGAGGGCTTGGTCAACTTAAGAGATTCCAAGCTACCGTCGGATCTTCCACAGTTGAGTCAACAGTTAATCAAGCCAGGGTAATTACAACTATGACTTAACTAATGAGCTAGGGGGACTCATTCCCGAGTGAGTCTCCCCTTGCGAAAGAACTTTGAACCATTTCCTGCTTTCTTACTGCTTTTAGTTAAAACCACAATCACTCGACTTAGTTTGCTAGATAATAAATAATCACGGAGTAGGCAGTAGATCTAGGCCCCGGGTTGACAAATAGAGCTTGCCACTTAATGTATTTCCAGAATGCGATTGCACTTGGTCGCAGTTTGGTGTTGTGTTTTAGCGTGTCAAGTTTTTGGCGCCGTTGCCGGGGACCTCTAGGTTATTGTAGAAACGTGAAAGTCTGTTACTCTGGCCTTTTTTTCTTTACTGCATTTTCTCTCTTCCACCTGTGTGCCTTCACGGGTTGCTTTTGCTGATTGCGTGCAAGTAGTGCATGACCCGTAGCTAGTCGGGAGATCTACTGCCATATGACCAGGAAATTGAATGAACCTGTCGTAACCTCAAGCGGACTCTAAAGGCACGACTGGCTGCGGAGGAATCTGTGGAGAAACTGCACATCACCGAGGAGGAAGAAATGGGTGAACCACAGAACAATGATGTGCTCATTCCCGAGGAGCAAACCATGGGCTATTACTGGACCGCCCGTGCCGCAGACATGAGGTCTCCCATCCAACACCCTCAAGTTGCTGCCAACAAGTTTGAGGTGAGTACCTCTGTCATCACCATGCTGCGCAGCTCGGTGGTATTCCTTGGCAAGGAGGGAGAATGCCCTCGATCACACCTGAGGCAGTTTCACGAGCTCATAGATGGGATCAAGATAAATGGGGTCCCAGTCGATGCCATCCAGCTGAGGTACTTCCCATTTACTCTGGAGGGGCAAGCCAAGGAGTGGCTGGACACTAGGCCTCCCGGATTGATCACCACGTTCGTCAACCTGGCAGACAAGTTCCTCACCGCTATCATCCTCCGTCAAAAACGGCAGACTTACAGAAGCAGATCACCCAATTTGTCTAGGATAAAGACGAGACCATCCGGGACGCATGGGAGAGATACACCAGTCTCTTCCTAAGGTGTCCCAATCATGGTTTCAATGATGCTTGCAAAGTGGGCACCTTCTACCACGCCCTCTTCCTAGGAGACAAGCAGCTGATTGATTCGGTTTGTGACGGGAACATGCTGACCAAGACGCCGCCGCAGTTGAATCCGCTCTTTGAGGAGATGGCAGAGAAAGGGTATGATTGGGGCACTGCTAGGAGGTCGAGGCGAGCACCAAGCCGAGGTGTACATGCTGTGGGCACCCACTCTTCTGATTTGGTGCAGGTTGTGTCTAAACTGGTCTCAGCCATCGATCGGAATGGGATGGTTCCGGGGACAGGGCAGCAGCCGGCAATGCATTGCCAGAGCTGCGAGAGTGCTCATCATACTGTAGAGGACTGCCAGGCCATGCGTGAGTCAAGTACACCCCAGGAGCAGGTGAACTTCATCAACAATGGCCGGCGCAACGACCCATACAGTAACACCTACAATGAGGGATGACGCCAGCATCCAAATTTCTCTTGGAGTGGCAACAGCAATATATCAACCCAGACAAGGGCAGGCTTTTCAACAGCCCCCACAGCAGCAGTACCGGCAGCCTGGTGCATCTCCATCAGTGCCAGCACCAGGCGATCCCGTGTCAGAACTGAGGGATCTAGTGACTACCTTGGCCAACAATAGTATCCAAAAGTTCAATAAATTGGAGCAATTCATGGAAGTGGTTGCAGGCAAATTCATGGAGATTGAAGCTGGCCAGAGAAACCAGTAGGCACTCCTGCAGGATATGGACACCAAGATCGGGCACCTGGAAGATGCCCTTGCTTTCAGACCGGCTGGCACACTTCCTGGACAAACCCTACCGAATCCCAGAAATCATAAGGAGGGGTTGCACGCCATTATGCAGAGAAGTGGGACTGTGACTGCGGATGCACCGTAGAAGAGTGCCAAGAAGGTGACCTAGATCACCCCAGAGCAGGAAGAAGACCTAGTGATGGAAATGGAGCCAAGGATCAAGCTCCAAAGCCACAACCAGTAGTGGCCGAATATAAGCCTAAGCTCCCTTTTCCCACCAGGATTTACAAAGACATGCTAGAGGCAGAGTTCGGCAACTTCTCGTCCATGCTTAGGAAGCTGCATGTTCAAGTGCCCTTCATGGAGGCCCTATCTCAAATGCCTAAGTATGCGAAGTTCCTAAAGGAGCTTTTCTCGAAGAAGCGGAGGCTGAGTGAGCTAGCCACTGTGGAGCTCAGTGAGGAGTGCTCGGCCATTCTGCAGAACAAGCTTCCGCAGAAGCAGAAGGACCTAGGTAGTTTTACTATCCCGTGCTCTATAGGTAAATTGCATGTAGAGAGGTCCTTGGAGGATCTAGGTGCTAGTATTAATGTTATACCATATAAATTGTTCAAGAAACTAGGCCTAGGTGAACCCAGTGCAACTAGGATGAGTATTCAACTAGCTGACCGATCTATAGTTCATCCTAGGGGCATAGTGGAAGACCTTCTGGTTAAGGTTGGGAGATTTTTTTATCCTGTAGATTTTGTTGTCTTGGACATCAATGAAGACACAGAAGTGCCCCTTATACTAGGAAGGCCTTTCCTGGCCACCGCCAAGGCTCTCATTGATGTGCATGAAGGGACCTTAGTCTTGAGGGATGGCTAGGAGCAAATAACATTTTCCATTGCTAATACTCTCCCTGCTTCATCGCCTTTGTATGATGTTTCTCACCAGGAGCACGAGTCTGTAGTGTATCCTTCCGTGCTTCCCATTTTGCAAGATCCCTCTCACATATCTTCGTCGCCGCTCCCGTCCACTCCGTTACCAAAAGACAAGATCAAGGAGGAGTGGCGGCCGAAACTGCAGGTAGCCAAGCCTGCTCAAAAGAAAGCCGGAGACCACTATGAGCTGGTCCAACCTCCTGAGCCTCGACTGCCTTGGTCATCCGAGTATTAACTCGCTTGCATCCTGCCGGATGGCCAGGTCGAGTTGAGGAGTGCTGGTGGTCATACTCGTCGAGTGCATGGCCACCACCTGAAGTTGTACCTCAAGAGCGATGTGGATCCGCTCTTGAAGGCACATGTTCCTACACCTATCTGAGCATCCACCCTACTGGCGTCCAGCTAAACGACGGCAAAGAAGCGCTTGTGGGGAGGCAACCCCACCAAAGTTTGTTTTTCTTTCGTTTGTTTTTCGGTTTGTCCACTTGGAACTATGTTTTTTATCACCCAGTCTGTTTTGATGACTCTAGCCCTGCTGACTGGTCCCATTTCCAGTCCCCCTACAGTTCGTATTCCCGGTAACATTGTTTCCCCTTGTATTTCCCTCTGCTCCATTGAGGGCAATGTCGTGCTTAAGTGTGTGTGTGTGGGGGGGGGGGGGTGTTTATCTGTTGTGGACTGCTAGATGAGTTTGTGTGCTTGGAGCCTAGTCCGCTGCCCAAATCTCGAGATTTGAGGGCTCCAAGTACTGATGTTTGCATGATCATATTGGCACTGTGGATTTGATTGGTGAATCGAATGGCTTTCGAATTGATGCATGAAAACTTGATTCTAACTAGGAAAACCTATGATGATGACTGAGACGTGCAGTAGAATTGTGTAGGAGTTCATTTTTTCAATTGTTTGCTTACCAACTGTGACTTGGATTGATCACTTGCTCTTGACAGTCGTTTATGCATCTAATTCAAGGAATCAGAATGAGAGATGGAGCATATACGTAGCCATGTGAGATTTGAGCCTGCTCGTTTCTTTCTTGTGCGATAGATCCCTCTTCCATGATGTGTAGCATTCACTTTGTCACTAGCTAAGATGATGGGGCATAGGATTAGCCCATGACCAAATTGACTGTCCTGGTGTGTCATACCCCCTAGTCAGCCCCTTTGAGCCGTGTACTTTTTTTTTCTTTCGGTCTACAATGGGAAATCACCCCTTTGCATCTCTTAGAAGGTTCCACAGAGTGGTTTTTGCATGTTCTCTGCTGTTTCTGCTAAATTTAATGTGAGGGTTGGAGGTAGTGCTTAAAAATTGGGCACGTGTTTGAAAAATGTGCAGAGGTGGTGGTTCTCTCAAGAAATGAAAAAAAAATGAAGAGAAAAAAATGAATGAAAGCAAAAGAGAGCCACTACCCAAAATTATGAACCATGCTCATTAAGTAGTGTTTCTTAGCATTCTGGCTTGGAAATACTAACATTTATGTGACCTCCTTCGCTCTTGTGCTCTAGAGAATTTGAGTAATGCAGAATGGCAGAAAGAAAGTACTGGTTTGATTGGTTGTGAATGTGTTGGGTTTGGAACTGTGGAACCTTGTGCTATGAATACTTCCACCACCTAAAAGGCTTTTTCCCCATGTCCAAAACCCTAGCCAGTCACTTGAACCTTTGTCTAAGACCTCCGGATTAGTTAGTGGTGACATCCCTTGTGTGAACTCTAAAGGTTAGAGGCTGCCATCATGGTGAAGAGACGTTAGGATTTGAGAGAATAAGCATGTACATTTTTTTCATCAAAGTGTCCTGACTCCACTGGTCGAGAGTGAGCGATTCATTTCCTTTTTCTTCATGCTCTTTACCCCGGTGAGGACCTAGATGGCTCGGTCTTGATTATGATGTCTTGAGTTTGATGCATGCGATGACTGTCTTGGTCAAGTGGTTGAGTCAAGTCTATGTTGGTTGGTGAACATAAAGGCTTCCTCTTCCTTTACCCGATTTTGCTGCACTCGAATGTCCTCTGTGGTGGTTGTCTAGGTTGCTGTTGAGTTGTCCATATCGCAATGATCAAAAGACAGTATGATTCACGTGTTCTGTGCCTTTATGATTTGTCCCCAAAGTTGGTATGATTGAAATATGTTGAGCTTACCTTGTATCTGACTTGGTTTGCTTGGGGACAAGCAAACGGTTAAGTGTGGGGGAATTTGATGACTTGATATATACACATATTTTTGTCCACCATTCTTATACCGTTTGAGTCTTATTTCCCGTGTTTTAGGCCGATTTCACGCTAGGTTGTTCTTGTTTGTTATATTTCAGGTCTTAGTATGTGAATGAAGGTTTGGGAACGAGTTCGAGGTCGATTGGACGAAGATTGGACGTTTGGCGAGAAGCTGAGGAACCCACACAGGAATGCCTAAAATTCAACACGGCCGTGTGACTTAGCTGTGTGGCACCACTTTGCACGGGCAAATCGCACTGGCCGTGTATTGGACCCCTTGTGGCCGTGTGGAAAGTCCAGGGAGGTCACACGGCCAGACTGGAAATCCACAAGGTTGTGTGCCTCTGGCCGTGCAGCATGCCTAAAGACCACTTAAGTGAAACGCGGCGTTTCCATTCTCAAACGGGAAAACTGGGAATCCACATGGCCGTGTGTCCTGGCCGTGTGGTTGGGAAATTCTGGGTTTTAACCCAATTTCGAGCCAAAGGAGAGAAAATTGAGTTTTTGAGCAAAAAAACAGAGCCCTAGAGAGAAAAAGTGCGAAGAACACATCCTAGAGGTGACTTTGGAGCTGGGTTTCATCAATCGAGCTTGGAGATCATCATAGGAGTGAAGATCATTATCCCATAGCAGATTTTCCTCATCTTTATGAGTATGACTACTATGATTTATGTTTTCCTCTCTCTCTCTCTCTCTCTATCTATATGGAGTAGAACCCTCTCTCACTTGGATATAAGAACCCTAGTTCCATGTGTTAGGGATCTTGATTGTAACGACTTGGGATTGTTATACTGATTGATTTTAATCGATTGATGCATGATTCATTGAGTCAATTGAAGTCTGGTAATCTTTTCTTGATTTCTGCTGCAACCTGAGATAGATAGAATCTGATTAGGTTGTTAGAGCTTCATCAATCGGTAGTGGTAGATTGATTATATGAGAGTTAATCGATTTACTGCTTTGTACTGGAATCCAATTCCAGTAGTGGAGTTCTGTGTTCATAGCCTCAGCTTTCTATCCCGGTGAAGACTAGTCGTCTGCTGGGTAGTTGGACTGAGAGAACTTGGTCAGCTTAAGAGATTCCAAGCTACTGTCGGATCTTCCGCAGTTTAATCAACAGTTAATTAAACCAGGGTAATTACAACTGTGACCTAACTAAGGAGCTAGGGGGACTCACAATCACTCGACTTAGTTTGCTAGATAATAAATAATCATGGAGTAGGAAGTAGATCTAGGCCCCGGGTTGACAAATAGAGCTTGCCACTTACTGCATTTCCAGACTGTGATTGCACTTGGTCGCAGTTTGGTGTTGTGTTTTAGCATGACGGTGATGCATTCATGGTGGGGATTGATTGAGTCTTTATGTTTTGTCTCCAGAGAGTCTGAGATTGATTGAGTCTTTATGTTTTGTCGGGGACATTCTCACTAAGACTCCCCCCCCCCCCCCCCCCGAGACGAACCAGATGATCAGTAATTTGGTCTCCAGAGATCATTCTTGGGGGTAGATCACCAGAGGTAGGAACTCTTGAGACAGAGGTGTACATGTCATAGAGGCTAGATCAATACTTGAGCGAGTGGTGGCAGAGCTGGTTCAAACGTTGAAGCTGTCCAACAGGCTCATACTAGGCAGAGGCATGGCAACACCTCCAGTAGCCCAGTGCTAGTGGTGCTAGAGCTCAAATCATCTGGTGGAGGATTGTCAAGCAATGTGGGAGTCTACCCCCCCCCCCCCAGGAGTAGTTGGACTTCATCGCCAATGCTCGGAGCCTCCATCCTTACAACGTTACATATAATGAGGGATGACGCCAACAGGCATGGCAGCACCTCCAGTAGCAGTACCACCAAGCCTCCCGGTTTCACAGCACTAGCTGGTGGTTTTCAGCAGAGGCAGTAGTACCAGACTCGACAAGGTCCATTTCCACAGCAGTAGTCGTTTCAGCCCAGACAGGGGCAAACCTTCCAGCACAGCAGAGGCCATTCCCACATTTGCCACCAGCCCCTGCACAGGGTGACCATATGTCGGAGATGAAAATATGGTGACGACTTTCGTGAGGACCAACATAGAGAAGTTCTCCAGGATGGACCAGTTGATGTATTTCTCTATGGGGAAATTCAATTCACTGGAGGCAGGCCAGAGAAACCAGAGTGCTATTCTGCAGGACCTCCAGAACCAGATTGGAGGAATAGCTCAAAACAACAGCACCGGGGCACCAGGAACTCTACCTTCCAACTTTGCACGGGCAAATCGCACTGGCCGTGTATTGGACCCCTTGTGGCCGTGTGGAAAGTCCAGGGAGCTCACACGGCCAGACTGGAAATCCACAAGGTTGTGTGCCTCTGGCCGTGCAGCATGCCTAAAGACCACTTAAGTGAAACGCGGCGTTTCCATTCTCAAACGGGAAAACTGGGAATCCACATGGCCGTGTGTCCTGGCCGTGTGGTTGGGAAATTCTGGGTTTTAACCCAATTTCGAGCCAAAGGAGAGAAAATTGAGTTTTTGAGCAAAAAAACAGAGCCCTAGAGAGAAAAAGTGCGAAGAACACATCCTAGAGGTGACTTTGGAGCTGGGTTTCATCAATCGAGCTTGGAGATCATCATAGGAGTGAAGATCATTATCCCATAGCAGATTTTCCTCATCTTTATGAGTATGACTACTATGATTTATGTTTTCCTCTCTCTCTCTCTCTCTCTCTCTCTCTCTATCTATATGGAGTAGAACCCTCTCTCACTTGGATATAAGAACCCTAGTTCCATGTGTTAGGGATCTTGATTGTAACGACTTGGGATTGTTATACTGATTGATTTTAATCGATTGATGCATGATTCATTGAGTCAATTGAAGTCTGGTAATCTTTTCTTGATTTCTGCTGCAACCTGAGATAGATAGAATCTGATTAGGTTGTTAGAGCTTCATCAATCGGTAGTGGTAGATTGATTATATGAGAGTTAATCGATTTACTGCTTTGTACTGGAATCCAATTCCAGTAGTGGAGTTCTGTGTTCATAGCCTCAGCTTTCTATCCCGGTGAAGACTAGTCGTCTGCTGGGTAGTTGGACTGAGAGAACTTGGTCAGCTTAAGAGATTCCAAGCTACTGTCGGATCTTCCGCAGTTTAATCAACAGTTAATTAAACCAGGGTAATTACAACTGTGACCTAACTAAGGAGCTAGGGGGACTCACAATCACTCGACTTAGTTTGCTAGATAATAAATAATCATGGAGTAGGAAGTAGATCTAGGCCCCGGGTTGACAAATAGAGCTTGCCACTTACTGCATTTCCAGACTGTGATTGCACTTGGTCGCAGTTTGGTGTTGTGTTTTAGCATGACGGTGATGCATTCATGGTGGGGATTGATTGAGTCTTTATGTTTTGTCTCCAGAGAGTCTGAGATTGATTGAGTCTTTATGTTTTGTCGGGGACATTCTCACTAAGACTCCCCCCCCCCCCCCCGAGACGAACCAGATGATCAGTAATTTGGTCTCCAGAGATCATTCTTGGGGGTAGATCACCAGAGGTAGGAACTCTTGAGACAGAGGTGTACATGTCATAGAGGCTAGATCAATACTTGAGCGAGTGGTGGCAGAGCTGGTTCAAACGTTGAAGCTGTCCAACAGGCTCATACTAGGCAGAGGCATGGCAACACCTCCAGTAGCCCAGTGCTAGTGGTGCTAGAGCTCAAATCATCTGGTGGAGGATTGTCAAGCAATGTGGGAGTCTACCCCCCCCCCCCCCCCCAGGAGTAGTTGGACTTCATCGCCAATGCTCGGAGCCTCCATCCTTACAACGTTACATATAATGAGGGATGACACCAACAGGCATGGCAGCACCTCCAGTAGCAGTACCACCAAGCCTCCCGGTTTCACAGCACTAGCTGGTGGTTTTCAGCAGAGGCAGTAGTACCAGACTCGACAAGGTCCATTTCCACAGCAGTAGTCGTTTCAGCCCAGACAGGGGCAAACCTTCCAGCACAGCAGAGGCCATTCCCACATTTGCCACCAGCCCCTGCACAGGGTGACCATATGTCGGAGATGAAAATATGGTGACGACTTTCGTGAGGACCAACATAGAGAAGTTCTCCAGGATGGACCAGTTGATGTATTTCTCTATGGGGAAATTCAATTCACTGGAGGCAGGCCAGAGAAACCAGAGTGCTATTCTGCAGGACCTCCAGAACCAGATTGGAGGAATAGCTCAAAACAACAGCACCGGGGCACCAGGAACTCTACCTTCCAACACCATCCCAAATCCTCGCGAGCCGCACCAGCAGTTGGATGTCGTCACAACTAGAAGTGGCAAGACGATGTCTATTATACCTGCCCTGTCCAGGCAAGAGGAACCAACACCTGCTCTAGCACTTCCAGCTGAAGATGAAGAGGTGGGGATAGAGAATGAAGCACCTGCTCCCAAGCCACAACCAGTGGTTAAGGATCATGTTCCCCAGCTTCCCTTCCCCACTCGTATGCACAAGGACAAGCTGGAGACTAAGTTTGCCAAATTCATGGCAATGTTGAAGCAGGTCAACATCAACATGCCGTTCGTTGAGGCACTGTCGAAGATGCCCAAGTATACAAAATTCACGAAGGATCTCCTCACCAACAAGAAGAAACTTGAGGATCTATCGATAGTGATGCTAAATGAGGAGTGTTCTTCCATCCTGCAGAACAAGCTGCCCGAGAAGCGAAAAGACCTAGGGAGTTTTACTATCCCTCTTGGCATTAGCAGCATGCATGTAGGAAATCCTTGGAGGAACTAGGCGCTAGCATTAACATCATGCCCTATAAACTATTTAAGAAGCTAGGCTTAGGTGAACCTAGAACTACTAGGATGAGCGTTAGCTTGCTGAGCGCTCGATTGTGCATCCTAGGAGGTATCATTGAGGACTTGCTTGTTAATGTTGGTGCATTTACATAGCCTATTGATTTTGTTATTTTGGATATCAATGAGGATGTGGATGTGCCTTTGATACTGGGTAGACCATTTCTCGCCACCGTCAAGGCATTAATTGATGTGCATAGTTGCAAGTAGATTTTGAGGGCTGGGGATGACCAAACTACAATTTCGGTGTCTGATAATGCAAAACATTCCCACCTACATGATGACTTGGACTATTATGATATTGTGGTTGATTTTGATAAATTAAACAAGTAGTGATGTATATATGTTATCATAAATTACTTGGTCTACTTTTTCGGTGATAATTACGAGTGAGGGGAATGACGATGTTCTTGAGCGTTGCATTTTCCTAGGCGAGCAGGCATCACATGAGCTGCAGCTGGAGGAGCAGTTGGCAGCCCCAGAACGTGGCGAGTTCCTGGAGGTTGGGAAGCCGTTCAAGACGCTTTCTGCATCGACTCATATTCCCACCTCTTTGGAGGCACCACCCGAACTGGAGCTGAAGCCCCTCCCTCCTCATTTGGAGTATGCCTTTCTCCGGGAGGGGAATAAGCTATCAATCATCATCATACTGGTGGCGCTTATGAAGAAGTACGAGCGAGCTCTTGTCTGGAAGATCACTTATATCTGGGGGATCAGTCCCTATTTCTATTCCCGCCGATCCTGATGGAGGACGAGATTCGCCCGGTGCGTCAACCCCAGAGGAGGATGACGCCGAATCTAGAGGTTGTGGTCAGAAAAGAGATCGTCCAGTTGATGGACGCCGGTATCATCTTCGCCATATATGACAGTGAGTGGGTCAGTCCTACTCAAGTGGTGCCTAAGAAGGGCAGGATGACTGTAGTCTGGAATGTGAAGAATGAACTCATACTGATAGACCGTTAATTGCACATGTTTTTACCCCTAGTCTTGAGCCGTTTGAGATGTTGATTCTCGTGTTTTAGGTCGATTTCACGCTAGGTTGTGCTTGTTTGTGATATTTCAGGTACTAGTACGTGAATGAAATTTTAGGAACGAGTTCGGGGTCGATTGAACGGAGATTGGACGTTAGGCGAGAAGATGAGAAGTCACACGGGCATGCCTAAAACCCACACGGCCGTGTAGGGGAACCCATGTGGCCGTGTGGAAATTCTAGGGAACTCACACGGGCATCCTGGAAATCCACACGGTGTGGTTGTGGCCGTGTAGGATGGCTGGAAGTCACTTAATGGAAACTCGGCGTTTTGACACTCACAAGGGCAGCTGGGAAAGCCACACGGCCGTGTGGCCTGCCCGTGTGGTCGGGAATTTTTGGGTTTTTACCCCGATTCAAGCCAAAGGAGAGGGAATCGACTTTTCAAGCAAAAACAGAGCCCTAGAGAGAGAAAGTGCAAAGAACACCTCCTAAGAGTGGTTTTGGAGCTGGGTTTCATCAATCAAGCTTGGAAATCATCCTTGGAGTGAAGACTGACATCCCAAAGGAGATTTTCCTCATCTTTATGAGTATGACTACTGTGATTTCTTTTATCCTCTCTCTCTCTCTCTCTCTCTCTATGGAGTAGAACCCTCTCTCACTTGGGTATGAAGAACCCTAGTTCCATGTGTTAGGGATCTTGATTGTAATGACTTGGGATTGTTATACTGTTTGGTTTTAATCGAATGATGCATGATTCATTGAATCAATTGAAGTCTGATCATCTTTTCTTGATTTCTGTTGCAACCTGAGATAGATAGAATATGATTAGGTTGTTAGAGCTTCATCATTCGGTAGTGGTAGATTGGTTATACGAGAGTTAATCAACCTACTGCTTTGTACTAGAATCCAATTCCAGTAGTGGAGTTCTGTGTTCATAGCCTTAGTTTTCTATCTCGGTGAAGACTAGTCGTCTACCGGGTAGTTGGACTAAGAGGGCTTGGTCAGCTTAAGAGATTCCAAGCTACTGTCAGATCTTCTGCAGTTTAATCAAAAGTAAATCAACCCAGGGTAATTACAACTGTGACCTAACTAAGGAGCTAGGGGGACTCATTCCCGAGTGACTCTTCCTTTGCTTTAGAAAATCGAATCAATTCCTGCTTTCTTACTGCTTTTAGTTAAAACCACAATCAATCGACTTAGTTGGCTAGATAATAGATATTCACGGAGTAGGCAATAGATCTAGACGCCGGGTTGATAATTAGAACTTGTCACTATACTGCATTTCCAGACTGCGATTACACTTGGTCGCAGTTTGGTGTTTTGTCGTAGCGTGTCAAGTTTTTTGCGCCGTTGCCGGGGACTTTCTAGGTTATTGGAGAAACATGAAAGTTTGTTACTCTAGCCTTTTCTTTACTGCATTTTCTCTCTTCCACCTGTGTGCCTTCACAGGTTGCCTTTGCTGATTGTGTGCAGGTAGTGCATGACCCGTAGCCAGTCGGGAGATTTACTACCATTAGACCAGGAGCTTGAACGGACCTGCAGGAACTTCAAGCGGGCTCTAATGGCGCGACTGGCTGTGGAGGAGGCACTAGCACAGCTGCAAATTGCCGACGAAGAAGAGATGGGTGATCCAAATGACCATGATGTGGTCCTTCCTGAGGAGCAAACCATGGGATACTACTGGACCGCCAGGGCCGCAGACATGAGGTCTCCCATTCAACACCCCTCATGTGCCCGCGAATAACTTTGAGGTGAGCACCTCTGTCATCACCATGCTGCGCGGTTCGGTGGTGTTCCGTGGCAAAGAGGGGGAGTGCCCCCGATCACATCTGAGGCGATTCCACGAGCTCATCGATGGGATCAAGATCAATGGGGTCCCAGCCGATGCCATCCAGCTGAGGTACTTCCCATTTACTCTGGAGGGGCAGGCCAAGGAGTGGCTAGACACTCGACCTCCAGGCTTGATCACCACGTTCGCCAACCTGGCGGACAAGTTCTTCACTCGCTACCATCCTCCGTCCAAGACGGTGGACCTGCAGAAGCAAATTACCCACTTTGCTCAGGACGAAGATGAGACCATCCGGGATGCTTGGGAGAGATACACCAGTCTCTTCCTCAAGTGTCCCAACCATGGTTTTACTGACGCCTTCAAGGTGGGCACCTTCTACCATGCCCTCTTCCCGGAAGACAAGCAGCTGATTGACTCAGTCTGTGGCGGGAATATGCTCACCAAAACACCGCCACAGTTGAATCAACTTTCTGAAGAGATGGCAGAGCTGGACTATGACTGGGGAACTACGAGGAAATCGAGACGAGCACCAGGGCGGGGTTTGCATGCTGTAGCCACCCATTCATTTGATTTGGTGCAGGTGGTATCAAAATTGGTTTCAGCCATCGATTGCTCTGGGATGATTTCAGGTACAGGAGAGCAGCAGGCGATGCAATGCCAGTGGTGTGAGAGCACCCATCACACTGTGGAAGACTGCCAGGCGATGCGTGAGTCCAGTACACCCCAGGAGCAGGTGAACTTCATCAACAATGTCCGGCGCAATGACCCATACAGTAACACCTACAATGAGGGATGGCGCCAGCATCCAAATTTCTCCTGGAGTGGCAACAGCAATCCAAAGCCACCCGGCTTCCAGGCTCCCGCAGCTAGTTTTCCACACTAGAGGTAGCCATACGAGCCTCGCCCGGGACAAATGCAGCAACAACAGCCACTCTATCATCCCATAAAGCGGTAGGCTTTTCAACAGTCCCCACAGCAGCAGTACCAGCAACCTGGTGCACCTCCATCAGTCCCAACAACGGGCGATCCCGTGTCAGAACTGAGGGATCTAGTGACTACCTTGGCGAGCACTAGTACCCAAAAGTTCAATAAATTGGAGCAATTCATGGAAGTGGCTGTAGGTAAATTCATGGAGATTGAAGCTGGCCAGAGAAACCAGCAGGAACTCCTGCAGGATATGGACACCAAGATAGGGCACCTGGCAGATGCCCTAGCTTCCGGACCGGCTGACACACTTCCTGACCAACCCCTACCGAATCCTAGAAATCATAAGGAGGGGTTGCACGCCATTACACTGCGAAGTGGGACTGTGACTGTGGATGCACCGCAGAAGAGTGCCAAGAAGGTGACCCAGATCACCCCTGAGCCGGAAGAAGACCTGGTTATGGAAAAGGAGCCAGAGGATCAAGATCCAAAGCCACAACCTGTAGTGGCCGAATATAAGCCTAAGCGCCCTTTTCCCACCAGGATTCACAAAGACAGGCTAGAGGCAGAGTTTGGCAACTTCTCGTCCATGCTTAGGAAGTTGCATTTTCAAGTGCCCTTCATGGAGGCACTATCTCTGATGCCTAAGTATGCGAAGTTCCTGAAGGAGCTTCTCTCGAAGAAGCGGAGGCTGAGCGAGCTAGCCACTGTGGAGCTCAGCGAGGAGTGCTCGGCCGTTTTGCAGAACAAGCTTCCGCAGAAGCAGAAGGACCCAGGTAGTTTTACTATCCCGTGCTCTATAGGTAAATTGCATGTAGAGAGGTCCTTGGCAGATCTAGGTGCTAGTATTAATTTGATACCATATAAATTGTTCAAGAAACTAGGCCTAGGTGAACCCAGTGCAACTAGGATGAGTATTCAACTGGCTGACCGATCTATAGTTCATCCCAGGGGCATAGTGGAAGACCTTCTGGTTAAGGTTCGCAGATTCTTTTATCCTGTGGATTTTGTTGTCTTGGACATCAATGAAGACACAGAAGTGCCCCTTATACTAGGAAGGCCTTTCCTGGCCACCACCAAGGCTCTTATAGATGTGCATGATGGGACCTTAGTCTTGAGGGATGGCGAGGAGAAAATAACATTTTCCATTGCTAATACTCTCCCTGCTTCATCGCCTTTGCATGATGTTTCTCACCAGGAGCACGAGTCTGTCGTGTATACCTCTATGCTTCCCATTTTGCAGGATTCCCCTCCCATACCTTTGCCGCCACTCCCGTCCACTCCGTCACCAAAGGAAAAGATCAAGGCGGAGTGGCGACCGAAACTGCAGGTAGCTAAGCCTGGTCACAAGAAAACTGGAGACCACTATGAGCTGGTCCCGCCTCCTGAGCCTCGACAACCTTGGCCATCCAAGTATTCACTCGCTTGCATCCTGCCGGATGGCCAGGTTGAGTTGACGAGTGCTGGTGGTCACACCCGCCGTGTGCATGGTCACCATCTGAAGCTGTACCTCAAGAGCGATGTGGATCCTCTCTTGAAGGCACTTGCTCCTACACCTCTAAGAGCATCCACCTACTGGCGTCCAGCTAAAAGACGGTAAAGAAGCACTTGTGGGGAGGCAACCCCACCAAGGTTTGTTTTTCCTTCGTTTGTTTTCGGTTTGTCCACTTGGAACTATGGTTTCTATCACCCAGTGTGTTTTGATGACTCTAGACCTGCTGACTGGTCCCATTTCCAGTCCCTCGACAGTCCATATTCCAGGTAACATCGTTCCCCTTATCTTTCCTTCTGCTCCATTGAGGGCAATGTCGTGCTTAAGTGTGTGTGTGTGGGGGGGGGGGGGGGTGTTTATCTATTTTTGACTGCTAGATGAGTTTGTGTGCTTGGAGCCTAGTCCACTATCCAATTCGATGAATTGAGGGCTCCAAGTACTGTTCCCTGCAAAATCCTGCTCAGTATGCTTTGAATTGGCAGTCCCTATGGACTATGGTGATATGCAACCTAGGGAGGTAGTTGTAGCACTATGGAGGATGTTGAAGTATAAGATTTTTTCTATCTATCTCTCTGCTGTGCCGGTTGATTTTGTGAACTAGTGGATTTAGGACCGTTGATTCATGCAGTATTGATGACTCTTCCTATGCTGTGTTGTGGGCTCATGTATCGAAAAAGGGTGCTCAAGTGTGAAAATGAAAAGCAGTTGGTCCTCCATGTCAAAAATTTGAAATTCTAAGACATGGGGTAAACCCAACGTGTGCGGCACCGTTCATTGCAAAAAATCGGGTTTTGGAAGGGATTTTAGTGATCCTTGGTGGGGTAGGCCTACAATGTGAAGCTAAGTTGTCTCTAGTACAAGTAAAATTTCCACCCGTTGAACGGTTTGCCTACTTGAGGATGTGTTTTTAAGGGCACGGATAGAACTTCCGACCCCCCGTAATTTCATTGACCCTCCACACGAAGTGAGGAATAGGAGTTAAAAGAAGTACTCTGGCGAGTGACAGATGTACAGAAATTGCTCTTGCTCACCCAATAAGGGCAGACCGCATATACAAACTGCATCTGGAACCCCAGCAAAGAAAAAAAAAACAAATAGTAAGAAGAAGGGGTTCCAACAAGTGAAATGAAATGAAAGAGCACCCGATACAATGAGTCCTTGGTTGTTGAATTGTGTGAGTCTCCTTATCCATGAATTGACTGTCTTAGTTCCACTGCTTCTCATGATCCTGGCTTGAGTCTAGTACTCACATTGAGAGAGATAGAAGGCGTCTTAGAAGACCAGTTGACCTCGTAAGCTGCTAAATGATCTAGAAAATCCTCTGCCGACGATCGGGGTTGCATGTTGCTATAGAGGTCTGGAGAGTTGTATTTGTTTGAGTCAGGTTTGCTTGGGGACAAGCAAACGGTTAAGTGTGGGGGAGTTTGATAGACCGTTAATTGCACATGTTTTTACCCCTAGTCTTGAGCCGTTTGAGATGTTGATTCTCGCGTTTTAGGCCGATTTCATGCAAGGTTGTGCTTGTTTGTGATATTTCAGGTCCTAGTACGTGAATGAAGGTTTAGGAACGAGTTCGGGGTCGATTGGACGGAGATCGGACGTTTGGCGAGAAGCTGAGAAGTCACACGGGCAACCCTAAAACCCACACGGCCCTGTAGGGGAACCCATGTGGCCGTGTGGAAATTCCATGCAACTCACACGGGCATCCTGGATATCCACACGGCCGTGTGGTTGTGGCCGTGTAGGATGGCTGGAAGTCACTTAATCGAAACACGGCGCTTTGACACTCACACGGGCAGCTGGGAAAGCTACACGGCCGTGTGGCCTGCCCGTGTGGTCGATAATTTCTGGGTTTTTACCCCAATTCGAGCCAAAGGAAAGGGAATCGACTTTTCATAGCAAAAACAGAGCCCTAGAGAGAGAAAGTGCGAAGAACACCTTCTAAGAGTGGTTTTGGAGCTGGGTTTCATCAATCAAGCTTGGAAATCATCCTCGGAGTGAAGACTGACATCCCAGAGCAGATTTTCCCTATCTTTATGAGTATGACTACTCTGATTTCTTTTTTCCTCTCTCTATCTCTCTCTCTCTATGGAGTAGAACCCTCTCTCACTTGGGTATGAAGAACCCTAGTTCCATGTGTTAGGATCTTGATTGCAATGACTTGGGATTGTTATACTGTTTGGTTTTAATCGAATGATGCATGATTCATTGAATCAATTGAAGTCTGATCATCTTTTCTTGATTTCTGTTGCAACCTGAGATAGATAGAATCTGATTAGGTTGTTAGAGCTTCATCATTCGTTAGTGGTAGATTGTTTATACGAGAGTTAATCAACCTACTGCTTTGTACTGGAATCCAATTCCAGTAGTGGAGTTCTGTGTTCAAAGCCTCAATTTTCTATCCCGATGAAGACTAGTCGTCTGTCGGGTAGTTGGACTAAGAGGGCTTGGTCAGCTTAAGAGATTCCAAGCTACTGTCGGATCTTCCGCAGTTTAGTCAACAGTAAATCAACCCAGCGTAATTACAACTGTGACCTAACTAAGGAGCTAGGGGGACTCATTCCCGAGTGACTCTTCCTTCGCTTTAGAAAACCGAATCAATTCTTGATTTCTTACTGCTTTTAGTTAAAACCACAATCAATCGACTTAGTTGGCTAGATAATAGATATTCACGGAGTAGGCAGTAGATCTAGACTCCGGGTTGATAATTAGAACTTGCCACTGTACTGCATTTCCAGACTGCGATTACACTTGGTCGCAGTTTGGTGTTGTGTCGTAGCATGTCACATACCGATGCAGACGGTGACTGGGTACCACGTCTACACCGACTATCGGCGCCTCAACAACACCACGAGAAAGGATCATTTCCCTCTACCTTTCATTGACCAGATGCTCGAGAGGCTGGCGGGGCACGAGTTTTACTACTTCTTGGATGGGATGTCCGGGTATTTTAAGATTCCTATAGCACCGGAAGACCAGGTGAAGACCACCTTCACCTGTCTTTTCGGCACATTTGCCTACCGGAGGATCCCGTTCGGGCTTTGCAACGCCCCCGCCACATTCTAGAGGTGTATGCTCACTATCTTTGACCGCATGGTCGGGGATATCATGGAAGTTTTCATGGATGAGTTTTCGGTTTATGGAGACTCATTCTCTCACTGTCTCCATAATCTGGAACTCGTCCTAGAAAGGTGCAAGGAGACGAGCCTTGCGCTAAGTTGGGAGAAATGCCACTTCATGATTCGCGAAGGCATAGTCTTGGGGCATAAGATTTCCAAGATGGGGATCGAGTTGGACAGAGCCAAGATTGAGACGATCAGCAAGCTGCCCCCTCTCATTTCTGTGAAGGGGATTCGCATCTTTCTAAGCGACGCCGGGTTCTATCTGTGGTTCATCAAGGACTTCTCCAAGATTGCCCTGCCTCTAACGAAGCTCCTGGAGAAGGACGCCCCTTCCATTTCACCGACGAGTGCATCGCGGTGTTCACAACCTTGAAGGAGAAGCTCACTAATGCTCCTATCATGGTCACCCCTGACTGGACCTTATCGTTTGAGCTTATGTGCGATGCGAGTGACTACGCGGTGGGAGCCTTCCTAGGGCAGAGGTGCGATCAGCATTTTCAGCCCATCTACTACGCATCAAAGACCCTCAATGATGCACATGAGAACTACACCTCCACAGAGAAGGAGCTAGTAGCTATGGTGTTCACCTTTGACAAGTTTCGCCCATATCTAGTCTTGTCTCGAGTGGTGGTCTACAATGTAGTCAAAATCGAGTTTCTATGAAAAACATTTTGTTGATCTAGAAGCGTAAAATCCTAAGTTTTTAAGTTTTAAAGCGTAGTTTTTATTACATAAGTTATAAGAATTGAGATTTTGAGTAGAAGCGTTTTAGTGACCTAGAAATGTAAAATCGTAAGTTTTTAAGTTTTAAAGCGCGATTTTGACTACATTGGTGGTCTACACATATCACTATGCCATCAGATACTTGATGAGCAAGGCTGGCGCCAAGCCTTGGCTCATATCGATTTCATGAACCCATTTCCTCCATCATTTGGTAATCTCTACATCTTATTTGCTGTTGATTATGTCTCTAGGTGGGCTGAAGCTCAAGCTTTGCCCGCCAATGATGCTAGACGTGTCTGCTAGTTTCTTAAGTAGTTGTTCTCCCGTTCGGGACACCTAAAGCCATCATTAGCTAGAGGAACCCATTTTCAGGGCTAATTCGATAGGCTCCTTTCTCGCTATGGTATCACTCACAAGGTGTCCATGCCCTACCACCCCAAAACGAGTGGTCAGGCCGAGCTGACGAATCGGAAGCTTAAGAGCATAATTGAGATAACGGTGGATCAGTCTCGCAGGGATTGGTCCACCAAGCTCGATGATGATCTCTGGGCATACCGGACTGCCTATAAGACGTCGATCGGTACTTCGCTGTATCGACTTCTCTTGGAAATGCATGTCACTTGCTTGTTGGGCTAGAGCACAAGCCCTACTTGGCCCAAGTTGTACAAGGAGTGAACAAAGCGTCTTTACGGCGCTCGATTGAGGGGCCCGAAAGAGTTTCAGGTTGGCGATCGAGTCCTTATCTATAACTCTCGCCTGAAACTATTTCTTGGAAAGCTCCGCTCCCGGTGGTCTGAACCGTTCACGGTCACGCAGGTGTTCCCATATGGCACTATCAAGATTGCCAATCCATAGACTGAGCCGTTCAAGGTAATCGAGCATCGCCTCAAGCTATACCTGGGAGGTGATGTCGAACCCGCGGAGTTGTTGATTGATCTTGCATACCCTTAGTTCCTCCTTGGGCGTCGAGCTAAACGACGGTAAAGAAGCGCTTGTGGGGAGGCAACCCCACCTAAGTTTGCATTTCTACACTTTTTTCTCTTTGTTTTGTGTGTCGAATGTCGAACATGGAGTTTTGTGGTCAAGTATTATGCCATGTGTTGTCGTTATGGTGGAATTTTGGTCACGGGAGGCCAGTGGGGTGTTTTTCGATACCTTGGGATGTTTCTGGTGCGTTTGGGCAGAGACGGACATAGGACTCTTAGAAGTTACTGTCTGGAGCCTCCAGTTACGGTCATGGCCGTAACTTGGACAACTCGACCGTAACTCCTGAGAGCCGTCTGGTGGCGATGGGAGCACTTTCTCCCAGTTACGGGCCGAAGAGGTGAGTTACGGCCCCAACCGTAACTCCCTCCCCAACCCATAACTCTCACGTCTCAGGATGATCAGAGAGTTACAGTCATAACTCATCTGATCATCCCATAACTCAACGACTCACTTCGAGTCAGCGAGTTACGGCCGTAACTCGCCCGACGAAGTCGTAACTCAGGCTTTGTCTATAAAAGGGAGACTTACCCCCGTCACTCTGCACCAAAAAAATTCCACCCACCTTCGTCGACGAGCCCCGCGCCGCCGACCTTCATTCACAATTTCCGACCGCTCCCGACCTCCGATCGAGTCTCCGTTTGCAGCGTTGGGTTACTCTCGTCGAGGCCCACCGAGCGGCACCCCCTCTCCCTTGTCGCTGACGTTCCACATTCGTCGAAAATCACCTCCGGCGGGTCTTTTCCGCGTTCAAGTTGTCTGGCATTCTCCCGTCGTTTTCCCCCCCAATCATCCAATGCCATGTCTTTGTAGTAGAACATACCTACTTTCATGTGGTATAAGCCTCTGGACTCGAATCTCATCCATGCTTCTGGAATGGAGCTCCAAAGTAGGCTTCTTGAACACAGTTTCTGCCTTAACCAAATTCTGGCAGTTTTCCAGTTTTGAGGTAGCAACTTTGAGGCCTTGGAAAAAAACCTTAATGATATTATCTGGATCCACAAAGCATACCATTGGAAAGGTGGCAACTTTATCTGCAAAACAAACTCTTAAAATGGAATTTCCACCAAGCCAATTGAGAGAACCATGCCTCCAAAGTATGTACCCTGAACACGGATTTTGACTTAGCCAAATTCTGCCCTTCTTCTTTCCAACCTTGATAGCTTCTTTGTCAAGTAATAAAAACGTGTATGGTTGGCAATTTGGGATCATATCAGGCTCCCCCTCTTCAAAAAGCTTTGACCTCAAAGCTTGATCTTTCCTTTTGTCAAAATCATCACAGAATCGATCCCAAATTGGATCGAAAGTAGCCTGCTCGAACATCTTTTTCGGCACAACTTTGGCAGCTTCAATCTCATCATCAATCGCATCTAGTTGTGTTGGTGCTTGCAGTTTTATTGGGAACGCTTTGTGTGGTTGAAATAAACCTGCTTTGACCACCAATTTTGCCGAATTTCGTTCCGAGCAATTTCCATGTCGTCGGACAGCAGTGCGACACTCGTTCTTGCTCGGCACAATTGGGGGTTTGTGATTCAAGTATCCCCCATCCAATTCAAGCACTCCAAACTCTTCTCCAGGCTTCCAATTGAAGTTCTGCTCCATTCCCAAGTCCCGAAGCATCGCCATTGTCTTCAATTCGTCGAGTTCTCCTTTCCCACCGTCGACGGAATTCGAATGTCCGCAACCCAGAAAAACCAAATCGAAATTGGGGGTTTTATATCCAAGCACCTTCTCTTCGAATTGTTGAATTCTACACGTTCCTCTTACCTCCTGTGATGATTCTACAACGTTGGATTTGCTCGAATCGAGCTGGATTGCTCCACCCAAGAGAGGGTCCTCGTCGGCCGTTTGCTTCACGAACAGAGGTAGTTTTACGCGAATCGATTCTCCAATTCCAGGTCTGTTCATCTCCGATGAAGTAGCTTCCAATGTTTTTGGGGTCGTGGGGATCGATTTGGCACCAATGGCGGAGTTCGAATCTTCGCCGATCTCTACGACGAAGTCGCCCTCTCTCCTGCTCTGTTTTCTCGAGTGCAGGGGCGTTGCTGGTCGATCTCGATTCTGCAGTTGGTCTTGAATCGACGCAAACCACTCCAGGGTAAAGATTCTTGATGCTACCTGGACCATGTCTGCACTGGTGGTGTGGCTGGACTCTTCCCCTAGCTCGGCATCGACTTCTCCACGCTGTGGGCTCTGTTTTGACGAAGGAAAACAGAGATGATGAGCGCCGGTGGACGTTTGGACGGGAATGCCTTGCGAGGATGCCAACGTTCGTCGATCCAAACTCCTAACTCTCTCTTCCAAGTCGTGGGCAGGTCTGATTACAAATCCTTGGTCTTGACTCCCTTCTGGAATTGGATTACGTACTGTAAAACTTGGCGTCGAAGTTGTATTGTTTCTCGGCAACGCAAACTCATCTATTCGATGAGAAACTCGATCAAATTTGGGCTGGAAGGTCGCGTTAAACGCGTCTGTGAGCATCTTCTTAAATTCATCCATGTCAATTTGAAGACTTCCCATCGTCTCTTCTGCGGATCGGGTCTTCTTCTTCGAATAAGAATCTTCCTCTGCTCCTCTCTGTTTGCTGTCCGCAAAGAAAAACAGAACGAAAAACAAGATTCTCGATCTCCTTCTTGCCCCTGCTTTGAACGGGGCTCTGATACCACCTAATACGCCCCTGGGGGGGTGTATGTTTATCAAAGTCACGCAGCAAACGACTCAATCGAAGAATCGATTGAGCTCGAATCAAGAACAACGCGTTCTTAATACGAACTTGGATAAAACGGAACCAAAAGGACAAATCCACACCTGGGGATAGCTCGATTGGTATAAAAGGGTAGTTGCTCGACCACGATTGAAGTGACTATTCAATCGATACACAAGCTCAGCAAGTTTGGAATCCACCAAACCCAAAACAAGTCGCAACTTGCACAAACCAAACGGTTTCGATTTCTATTCAACAAAGTCTTAGTTTTACAACGAAATAGAAAGCTTAAATAGGCCTAGCTAGGGTTACACACGTCCCATAAACTCCTAATTACAGTCTAATACGAAAAGGAATCAAAAACTACCAAAACAATGAAATCCTAACTAAACAAGAAAAGAAATTTGCCTTTAGCTCCAAGTAACCAAACAGCTTTGATGCCATCTTTGAGCCTCTCGATCAAAGCCTTCCAGGTAAGCTTCCAATCATCCAATGCCATGTCTTTGTAGTAGAACATACCTACTTTCATGTGGTATAAGCCTCTGGACTCGAATCTCATCCATGCTTCTGGAATGGAGCTCCAAAGTAGGCTTCTTGAACACAGTTTCTGCCTTAACCAAATTCTGGCAGTTTTCCAGTTTTGAGGTAGCAACTTTGAGGCCTTGGAAAAAAACCTTAATGATATTATCTGGATCCACAAAGCATACCATTGGAAAGGTGGAAAATTTATCTGCAAAACAAACTCTTAAAATGAAATTTCCACCAAGCCAATTGAGAGAACCATGCCTCCAAAGTATGTACCCTGAACACGGATTTTGACTTAGCCAAATTCTGCCCTTCTTCTTTCCAACCTTGATAGCTTCTTTGTCATGTAATAAAAACGTGTATGGTTGGCAATTTGGGATCATATCAAGAACCGTGTAGGGGTTAAGTTTTTTTTTCAATGGTTCGCTTACCAACTGTGACTTGAGTTGACTACTTATTTGCTACAGTCGTTTATGCATCTAGTTAAGGGAATCAGAATGAGAGATAGAGCATATAGGTAGCCATGTGAGATTTGAGCCTGCTCGTTTCTTTCTTGTGTGATAGATCCCTCTTCCATGATGTGTAGCATTCACGTTGTCACTAATTAGGATGATGGAGGCATAGGATTAGCCACGACCAAGTTGTTTGTCCTGGTGTCATACCACTAGTCAGCTCTTTGAGCCGTGTAACTTCCTTTCTTTCTGTCTTCAATGAAAATCACCCTTTTGCATCTCTTAGAGGTTCCACAGAGTGGTTTTTTCATGTCTTTGTTGTTCTGCTAAAAAAATGAGGGATGGAGGTAGTTCTTAAATGTTGGGCGTCTGTTTGAAAAAGTGTATAAGTTGTGGTTCTCTAAAGAAATGAAAAAAAATATGAAAGCAAGAGAGAGCCACCATAAAAATCTGAATCATGCCCATTAAGTAGTGTTTCTTAGAAATCTGTCTTAGGAATACTAGCAATATTGTGACCTCCTTCACTCTTGTACTCTACCCCGGTGAGGACCTAGATTGAGAGAATGAGCATGTGCATCTTCCGCATCAAATTGTCCCAACCCCACTAATCGAGAGTTAGTGATTCATTTCCCTTTTTTCTTTACATTCTCTACCCCGGTGAGGACCTAGATTGCTCGGTCTTGATTCTGATGTCTTGAAATTTATGCATAAGGAGACTATCTTGAATTAGTGGTTGAGTCAAGTCTATGTCGGTTGGTGAACAGAAGGGAGACTCTTCCTTTACTCGATTTTGCTGCACTCGAATGTCATCGGTGGTGGTTGTCCAGGTTGTTTTTGTTGTGTCCATGTGCTGAGGTCTGGTAGCCAGTATGATTCACGTGTTTGTGCCGGTATGATATGTCCCCAAGGTTTACATGGTTAAAATGTTTTGAGCTTATCGGGTGACTAATTCGGTTTTGAGCTTATTGGGTAACCTAGAACGATAGTCTCTACATAGGTTAAAAGAGCAACCTTTAACTGAAAGTGGTGAATCGACTACTTTAGTCAAGAAGTCGATTCACTGCTCTGTACTCGAACTAAGGCTAGTAGTGGAAGTTTCGCGTGGTTAGCCTTGGTTAGTGTATGCATGTGGAAGTTAGTCGCCCGTCAGGTATTCGAATCAAGAGGGTCTGAATAACTTTAGTCGAGAGTCCAGACCAGTAAAGAACTTCCAGCGGTTTATCTTTCAATCTGAGTAATTTGGGACCATATAACCTGAACTAGCTGCACACTAGGGGGAACCATAATTGGATGACCTTTTGAACCTGGAAAGAACCAGACCACTACTTGCTTTTGTTTCTTTTGCACTAAAACCGCTATATTCGCTTGTCCTTGCTAGATAATAGGAGTTCACTGAGTATGCAATAGATATAGAGCCCTGGTTGATAATTAGACTTAACCACTATTCTGCAATTCCACTCTGCGATTATACTTGGTCGTAGTTTTGTGTTGTGTCATAGCGTGTCATGAGGCCGTTGCTCGCATTGTTCAACGGGATGGCCTCCTCCTACCATCAAGCGCTGAAGTGAATCAAAAGTAAAGGAGTCGGCATCTCCAGAGGAGAAGGGTCGCAGGAGGCGCGCTTCACAAGAAGGAATAAGATGTATAATGTGGACGTGTGCCCCTAAGATCTACCTAGAGTTGAGGCAGCCGACGCGGAAAATACAAGAAACCTAGACGATGCGCGCCCTGAACGATGCGTTCGTTTCTCGACCTGCACCAGCAACGAGACGATTGAGCCAATGATCGGGTTTCTAAGAGAGTACGCCGACCTGCAGGGGTAAGACCTGAGGCTGCAGATCATCGCCTGGGGATAGCGGGAGGTGTGCGTCGAGTGCAACAAAAGAGGAGACCGCTATCTTCGAACAAAGATAAGGCGTTGAAGATGTGAAGTACACGATGCGGCTCTCTAACGTGGTCCTTGTGCCCAAGATGTCCGAAGATTGGAGAATGTGTGTCATTTACAAGATTATGGATTGGGCGTGCCCCACTGACGTGTACCCCATGCCAAGGATCGACTTATTTGTGGATGAAACCGCTTATCACCAAACGCTTAGCTGTCTGGACATATTCTCGGGATACCATCAAATACCTATGTGCAAGGAGGACAGAGACAAAACATTCATGACTCCGTTTGGGAACTACCGTTATAAGATCATGTCATCTAGGCTTAAAAACGCTGGGGTGACGTATCAGCGAATGGTGAACGATGTGTTCAGGGTGCAGATCAGGCGACATGTGGAGCGTACATAGATGATCTGGTGGCCAAGAGTAAGGAAAGGTGCAAGCACCTAAAAGATTTGCGGGAACCTTTGAGACCATGCGCCTTAACAACCTACGTCTCAACCCTTTAAAGTGTGTGTTTGGTACAGACGGAAAAGTTCCTAGGGTTCATGATCACGAAGAGAGGGATTTAGGCCAACTCAAAACAAGTGGAGGCTATCACAGACCTCAATCCTCCACGATCGCTGAAGTAAGTCCAAAGTTTGAACGGGAGCCTGACGGCGCGGGGGCGGTTCCTTCCATGGTCGGCGGATTGTGGGTGCCTTTCTTCTGTGTTGAAAAGGGTCTCGCGATTCAAGTGGACAGAGGAATGCGACAAGGAGTTTGGGCAACTGAAAGGCCTGATGACGGCACCCACTGTGATAACAGTCCCAAAAGCAGGCGAGGTGATCTACCTTTACATAGCGGTCAATTAACTATGGAATGGTTGAAAAACCATTACCATCCTGTGTTAGAGTTTTTATGTATGTTGCAGGTTAAGAAAATGAGAAAAATACAGCACAAGCATATTGCAGTAACACAGGTTTTGAGGAATTAATTTCGTGATCATATGCGACTGGGCCGGCCTTTTGTAATTGATGTTGGTCACACGAAACTTTGCAAGAGGAGGCATTATTTGGAATTTGATGGACCAAGTAGTTTGTCCTTTTTTGGTAAGGATTTGGAACGCATCGTTGGACGAGGGAGCAATGGAAAAAGATACGTAGACAAAAGGAGGGCTGCAATATATATATACTTGGACCGGGAATTAGCGGAGGAGAAAAAAAAAAGTTGGACCAGAGTTAATAGCGGGGGGATTCTTTTGGCGAAAAAAAGCAGAGGGACAGCGGAGGGCTTGGGGACGAGAGGAAGAGGGCAATTGGCGATCGACTTCTCCAAGGTGGCTTGAGCTGAGTTCAACGAGAGTGATTATTTGGTTGGATTTTCTGAACCAAATTAGTTGTTTATTGTTGATATAGAATATGATGATCAAAACTTTATCGATTTATCTCAGTTTCATCATGAACTAAACCCCAATTTCTGGGGGGAAACACCATAGGATGCAGCTATTTCTTGACTTGATGGATTAATTCGTATTTCTTTTCTTCCAATCTCTATCGCACGGAATTACTTAATGCTTTGTGTTGACTGGCCACCAATACATTGATTTGTAGTTAATTAGGTTATTAGCGACAGTGAAACCCTAATGACTGAACATATTTCATGTGATATAGTAACTTATCGAAGCGATAGTGGATTAAATAAGGTACTATGCGCTCTTGATTGGGATATCGTTCTTCAGGATAAATAGTTAATTCATTGAGCTACGACAGTAGGAATTGAATTAATTGTTTAGTACGTAGTAATTCCCGACAGAGATAGCTAACACATTCGTGATATCCTGGTTGTAGAGAGTTGGTTTAAATTGATTGGAATATGTGAATTAATCTGGATAGGATAGGTAGTGAGTCCTGGTGTTTCTTCCAGAGCTTTCTCCGTTGAATTTCTCCCGACAGTTTTCATTTGCTTAATTTGTTTAGTTTATTTTGATTTTAGAAATTAGTCAAATTAAACTATTTTCACCTATAGTTTGCTCCAAAGAATTGATAAATTATAAGGTTTGTACCAGTCCCTGAGAGACGATACCCGCGTTTTCGGTTTTACTACAAGATAGGAATTGGCATTACGCTTTTGCCCTATCAAGTTTTTGGCGCCGTTGCCGCGGACTGCCATACCTTATGTTTGTTGATTTTTGTGAGTGAACTATTTTGATCTGCGTGTTAGTGTGCAGAAGAATTTTCAGGTTTATCTTCCTCGTGCATGCCAAGGAGGACGACTGGCAATTTACTGCCACTAGATCCAGAGATTGAGAAGACCTGCCGTCAGAACAAGAAGCAGGTCAAGTTAGGGAAGCAGCCAACCACAACTACTAGGCCTTCCCTAACCCAGAGAGGGCAGGCTTCATCACCTGTCGTCCCTACACCACCGACACCACCACCACCACCTCGTGACATTGAGCATGTCATCATGGCAAACGAGGATCGTTCGATCAGGGCTCGTTTGAATCGACGGACTGGAGCCCGAGCTTCATGTATTGTCATTCCGGCTGGGGATACAACCATGGAGATTACCCCAGCATTTATCAACATTATCACCAATGGATATACTTTCTCCGGGCTAGCAATGAGGATCCTCACGAGCATCTCCGCCGGTTCGCGAGCATATGTGATACGATGAAGAGCCCAACTGTGTCTGATGATGCAATTCGTCTTCAGATGTTCTCATTCTCTCTGATAGGGAATGCATCACACTGGTTTCAGAACTTAACACCCGTCCATCACGACATGGGCTCAGCTTGAAAAGGTGTTTCTGGATAAATACTTCCCACCTGCCTTGGCAATGAAGAGGCAAGAAGAGATTGTTACTTTTAAGCAGGCTGATGATGAGAGTCTGACTGAGGCATGGGAGCCCCAGCTGGAAGAGTTGATTTTGGCTCATATGCAGAAAACAGACAATAATTTCAAGGGTCTTGATCAATTTGTCACTCAAAAAGTAGCCATCAACAATAATATGCAATCATCTATGCTAGCTATGGAGAGAAAAATAGGCCAGATGGCTCAAACTTTGGCAGATATTCAAGGTAGGATTCCGGGAACTTTATCAGCAAATACCGAGAGGAATCCGAAGGATGCCATGGTGGTAGCTGTCACATTGAGGAGTGGAAAGGCCTTGGAGGATCCAGAGAGTTCGAGGAAGTCAACAAAATCAGAAAAAGAAGGAGTTGAAGAGATAGAAGAAAGTGCAAAAGCTGAAAAATCTGACTTGCACAGGCAAACTGCATGCAATCTGCCTGTGCATGAGCATTCTGCCTGTGCACCTCAAAAAGTGGAAAAATTGAAGAAGGAAGAGGTAAAGCCTTATGAACCTCCCGCACCCTTCCCTCAGAGGTTAATGAAGCCCATGGAAGACCCAAACTTCAAGAAATTTGTGAATCTCTTCAAGCAACTTCATATCAACATACCGTTGGCGGAGGCACTTGAACAGATGCCTATATATGCTAAATTCTTAAGGGAGTTGCTGACAAAGAAGCGTAAGTGGGCTGATCTAGAGAAGGTAACCCTTACTTCTGAATGTAGTGCTATGATTCAGAATAAATTACCAGAAAAGAGGGATGATCCGGGCAGTTTCACCATTCCATGTGTCATTGGAGGTACAGAGTTCGATAAATCACTTTGTGATCTTGGAGCAGGAATTAATTTGATGCCATACTCAGTCTACAAGAAATTGGGATTGGAAGATGTTCTTAAGCCTACTCGGATCACTCTCCAATTGGCCGATCGATCAGTGAAAATTCCAAAGGGAGTGGTGGAGAATGTATTGGTGAAGGTGGGGAAGTTTATTCTCCCAACATATTTTGTGATTCTGGAGACGGAAGAAGATCGGGGAGTGCCTCTCGTACTTGGTAGACCTTTTCTAGCCACTGGAGATGCACTTATTGACGTCGGGAGAGGCAAGTTAACATTCCGAGTAGGTAAGGAGGAAGAAATTTTTAATGTCTTTCAAGTTGATCATAATCACGATGCATTTGATGACTTTGAAAGTGGAGTTCGAGAAAGGAAAAATTCTTCTTCCTGTGATAGTGGACCACCCAAAGAGCTATCACATGTCCTAACAGCTCAAAGTCTGAAATCAAAGCAAGAGCATAAATCCTTGCCAGGTCACCTCAAGTATAGATATTTGGGTAAGGATTTCAATCTTCCTGTTATTATTCCTTCTTCACTGACATTGAAACAAGAAGAGTACTTGCTTGAGGAGCTACAGTACCACCTACGCGTCACTAAGGGGTCCAACATGCAAGCTAAGAAGGTCGTACCCAATTTTCGTACACCTGGCCCTGCAGAGGTGACTCATATGTTGGATGGAGGTTATGCATTCTATCATTGCTCGATAGGGTATTCTGGATATCTTTCCATACCCATTGGTTGAAATCTCCATGAACGTCAGGCTGAGGACGTTAAACAAGCGCTTCTTGGGAGGCAACCCAAGGTGAGTTTTCTTTTCTTTATTTTTTCTTTTTTGTTGTGTCAAACCCGTGCATGTTTAGATTAAGAGTTGAACATTAGGGACATTGTTCCATCCTGAGTGTGGGGTGGTGAGTCTTAGTGTTTGTTTGTCCCTATTGCATGTGGTAAAAAAATAATAAAAAAAACTTTCATTTGGGTTGTGCACAGCCAAACTGCATGCAGTCTACCTGTGCTGGTGCAGTCTGCCTGTGCTAACCTAATGGCTAAAAAACACCTAAAAATCATAAAAATTAAAAACAAAACCTTGTACTCTTGTGGTAACATGATGTAAATGACAGTGATGCCTTGAAAATGAGTTTGTGCTTGAATGAAATCATCGAAATCACCCCACTAGTGTTGAATTGCATAGTTCTTCACAATGAGCTTAATAGTTTAACTGACTGGATATGCTTTGAATGAGCAAACTCTTTTAGCAACATTCTATTTTTTTTTAGGATAGTGTAACGACTTTTGGTGAAGTAGTTAGGTGGAGAACATTAACCATTCGACATGTTTGGATACCGTGCTTACTTGCATCAATTGTGAGCTTTTGATTTTGCAATGAGTCTCTCTGTTTTGATTGTTTTATCATGGGGTGAACTGTATCTTTATAAAAGGAAAAATCCTACCTGACAAGTAAAATATAAGAAAGTTGCCATAGCAATTAAAGTGTGTGTAAAATGCCAAAATCGTGTGAGGCAATCACTCATTGCACAGGGGGATTAAGAAAGGTTCAATTGAGCATCGGTTCGCGACCGTACGATGTTGCCTATTAAGTACGATCCCCCGTTGAGTGAAGTGCCATTTGAGGATGTGCAGTGACCCTCCACACGGACCGAGGAAAAGGAGTTGAAAGAAGCCCTTGTGCGAGTGCTAAGAAGCAGAAATTGCTCTTACTTGGTCACCGGTAGTAAGAAACAAATCCCACTTGTACTAAATACGACCACTCGGCAAGCAAAATTAGAAAGAGATGTGCTTAAAGTGATGTGCTTAAAGTAAAATCAAGTTTGCTAAAAGCTTCCCCCATTTGTTTTTTAGACTCATGCTTAATTAATTGCTTATGCTTGGTGTGAGTAAGCCAGACTGTCCTCACGAGATATGCACTTCACTGATGTGGTTAGATTCTCCTAATAACTGTTGCACCATAAGTTGTTAACCACCCACTAACGACGATCGGAATTGAGTGTTGAGTTTTTGATGGATTTGAGTCAGTTAATGGTTAATGGTTGCAAAGACCTTGAGTGTGGGGTGAAAATGTATGATCATTAAAGCACAACTCATCCATTGAGAAAGAAACTACTGATTATCACAAGAGTACAATGGTAAATTTCTGGTGTTGATGTTATGTTTTGTGAGTCGTGGGTCTTGTGTTTTGAGCTAGGTTGCGTCTCCCTGGTCTATGTTGTGTTTTCTCCAATTATCGTTCTCTTGTTTGAGTCTTTGCTTAGGGACAAGCAAGTAGTGAGTGTGGGGTTGTGATAATTGTCGAAAACATATTGATTTTGTGTGCTTAATGTGATTATTTCATTATATGTTTGAGATATATGATGCTTGGTTTAGGGCCAATTGATTATGGAATGGTTGAAAAACCATTACCATCCTGTGTTAGAGTTTTTTATGTATGTTGCAGGTTAAGAAAATGAGAAAAATACAGCACAAGCAGATTGCAGTAACACAGGTTTTGAGGAATTAATTTCGTGATCATATGCGACTGGGCCGGCCCTTTGTAATTGATGTTGGTCACACAAAACTTTGCAAGAGGAGGCATTATTTGGAATTTGATGGACCAAGTAGTTTGTCCTTTTTTGGTAAGGATTTGGAACGCAGCGTTGGACGGGGGAGCAATGGAAAAAGAGACGTAGACAAAAGGAGGGCTGCAATATATATACTTGGACCGGGAATTAGCGGAGGACAAAAAAAAAAGTTGGACCCGAGTTAATAGCGGGGGGAATTCTTTTGTCGAAAAAAGGAGCGGGACAGCGGAGGGCTTGGGGACGAGAGGAAGAGGGCAATTGGCGATCGACTTCTCCAAGGTGGCTTGAGCTGAGTTCAACGAGAGTGATTATTTGGTTGGATTTTCTAAACCAAATTAGTTGTTTATTGTTGATTTGGAATATGATGATCAAAACTTTATCGATTTATCTCAGTTTCATTATGAACTAAACCCCAATTTCTGGGGGAAACACCATAGGATGTAGCTATTTCTTGACTTGATGGATTAATTCGTATTTCTTTTCTTCCAATCTCTATCGCATGGAATTACTTAATGCTTTGTGTTGATTGGTAGAGACAGTGAAACCCTAATGACTGAGCATATTTCATGTGACATAGTAACTTATCGAAGCGATAGTGGATTAAATAAGGTATTATGCGGTCTTGATTGGGATATCGTTCTTCAGGCTAAATAGTTAATTCATTGAGCTATGACAGTAGGAATTGAATTAATTGTTTAGTACGTAGTAATTCCCGACAGGGATAGCTAGCACATTCGTGATATCCTGGCTGTAGAGGGTTGGATTAAATTGATTGGAATATGTGAAATAATCTGGATAGGATAGGTAGTGAGTCCCGGTGTTTCTCCCAGAGCTTTCTCCGTTGAATTTCTCCCGACAATTTTCATTTGCTTAATTTGTTTAGTTTATTTTGCTTTTAGAAATTAGTCAAATTAAACTATTTTCACCTATAGTTTGCTCCAAAGAATTGATAAATTATAAGGTTGTACCAGTCCCTGAGAGACGATACCCAGATTTACGGTTTTACTACAAGATAGGAATTGGCATTACGTTTTCGCCCTATCTGATGCTCTGTCAAAGCTTACCACGATCTCGAACTTCGACGAGGAGAGACACGTAATAGCCACCAAGGAATATCTCTCGAATGAGGTAGAGGTGTTTGTTATTGGTAACGGAGCTGAGGAAGAAGAATACGTGTGGATAGCCCCCATCAGGGCGTACTTACTGAGTGGGACAGTGCCAGAAGACGCCCGAGAGGCATGGCAAGTGAGGCGCAAGGCGACCAGATGCACGATCATCAATGGACGAATATACAAGCGGTCGCACACAAGAGTCTACCTAAAGTGTCTCATTGTGATAGAAAGGAAAGAAACCATTTAGGAAGTACACCATGGCGCCTGCGGCATTTACACGGGGGCAAGAAGCTTGGAAAAAATCTTGTTGCGGCAAGGGTACTATTGGCCTACAATCTGAGTCGATGCGGAGAAACACGTCACCAGCTGTCACCAATGTCAGATCCATGCCCATGACATACATATCCTAGTCGCTCCCATGCAAGGAACCCGAGGGATTCAAGGCACCCCGTAGGCAACCCATCTCTTATAATCCGACGCACCATTCACCGGGTGCACGTCGTGGTGAGACACAGTGCCCCGTGGTAAGGAGCATGGAAAATTTCACCGAACTAAATGACTCTTTTAAGAACATCCTACAACATGTGAAGGACAAAGGATACCACTTGTGCTGGCTAGGCCCTATTACGGGACGACCTAACGAACAAAATCTGGATAGATATTGTGACTTTCATAGGGAAAGGGCGCACCACACGACTGATTGCTACCAACTCAAGTCGGAAGTACAAGGCTTGGCCGATCGGAGGATGTTAAATGAATTTGTGAAGAAAGGGGATGACAAGGCGCAACGAACCTTCATGGCCCAAGAGCGGAAGATGGACTCAGCAGTCACCGAGGATACAAAGCCCCATCCGCGAGAGGAAGTCTAGGGGACTCCCCTGCCACCGCCCTTTGACTGTGACCAAGAATCCGTCCCAAAGCGCGTCAGGCTAACCATAGAGGCTATCACCGGGTCAATTGACTTGAGACAAAAGCTAGAAGAGGGGAGGCGCCTAAAATCGGTCACGGCAAGCGCTCGAGCGGCCATTCACATTCAATTCAACGAGGCGTCGAAGGAAGCATGTCGAGTCTAGTCCCTAGAGGCGCTGGAAATCCGGGGAGTGGTTGCTGGATGCGAAGTAAACCGCAAGTTGGTCGACACCGGGAGCTCGATGGACGTATTGTTTCCGTCCAGATTTGAGCAAATTCATATCTCACCTAGCGTGGTGAGGCTGGCAGACACGATCTTGGTGGGATTTTTTGGGGTACCGGCTCCAGCCACTTTAGAAGATGAGGAGCCCCAAGTGACCCATACGGTGTATTTCGACATTGTGGATTGTCCATCCCCGTACAATGCGATCATGGGGAGGACGTTGTTGGCGTTGTTCAACGGGGTGGCCTCCTCCTGCCATCAAGCGCTAAATTTGATCACGTATAAAGGAGTCGACATCTCCAGAGAAGAAGGATCGCAATAGGCACCTCAAAAGGAAGAATATGATGTGTAATGTGGACGTGTGCCTCGAAGATCTACCGAGAGCTGATCCAGCCGATGCCAAAATACAAATGCCCTTGGACGATGTGCCCTCTGAACGATGCATTCGGATCTTGGCCTACACCAGCGACGAGAGTATTGAGCCAATGATCGGAATGCTAAGAGAGTACGCCGACCTGTTTGCGTGGAGTGCCAAGGAGATGCTAGGAGTGAGACCTGAGGTTGCGGAGCATCGCCTGGGATAGGCGGAAGCGTGCGCCCAGTGCAACAGAAGAGGAGACTGTTATCCGCGAACAAAGAGGAGGCGCCGAAGGAAGTGGCCAAGATGCTTGAAGCTGATTTCAAAGAACTCTAACATGGTCCTAGTGCCCAAGGCGTTCGGAGATCGGAGAATGTGTGTCGATTACACGAGTCTGAATCGGGTGTTCCCTACTGATGTGTACCCCATACCAAGGATCGACTTATTGGTGGATGCAATCGCTTATCACCAGACGCTGGGGTGGCGAGCCAAGTGGGTGTTGGAGCGGGAATTGTGGTAATAAACCCCATGGTGCCATGCATGAGATGGCTTTAAGTTTCTTAGTGTTGAAGACTTACAATGAAGCCAAGTATGAAGCAATCATAGTCGGGATGCATATGGCACGTGAGTTGGGAGCCCAAAGAATTCGTCTGCATTCTGAATCGGCCTTGGTGGTCAACCAGTTGGGAAACCTGTATGCTGTAAAGGAAGAAGCCCTGGGCGTATACATAGAGCATGTCAAAAGAAGGGGTGCATGGTTCGACGAGGTGGAATTCTGGCATTTCCCTAGGAAGGAGAACGCGCATGCGGATGCTCTGTCGAAGCTTGCCACGATCACAAACTTCGACAAGGAGAGACACGTTATAGTCACCAAGGAGTCTCTCTCGAAGGAGGTAGAGGTGTTTTTTATTTGTAACGGAGCTGAGGAATAAGGATACGAGTGGATGGCCCCCATCAGGGTGTACTTGCTGAGTGGGACGATTCTGGAGGACGCCCGAGAGGCATGGCAAGTGAGCCGCAAGGGGGCCAGGTGCACGATCATCAATGGACGAATGTACAACCGGTCGCACACAGGATTTTACCTAAAGTGCCTCACCGAGCAGGAAAGTAAAGAAGTCATTGATGAAGTACACCTAGGCACCTGTGGCATGCACGCGGGGGGCAAGAAGCTTGGAGAAAATCTTGTTGCGGCAAGGGTACTACTGGCCTACAATCCGAGTCGACGCGAAGAAATATGTCACCAGTTGTCACCAATGCTAGATCCATGCCCATGACATACATATCCCAACTACTCCCATGAAAGGAAACGTGGGCGCATGGCCATTCTCACAAAGGGGGATGGATTTGTTGTGTCATTTTCCCAAGGCGCTTGGGCAGTTGAAATATTTGATTGTGACCATCGATGATTTTTCCAAATGGATAGAGGCTCGACCAATGGCAACCATCACTCAGGCTCATGTTCGGAAGTTCACCAACTGCAACAACTTTACTCGCTTAGGGTTGCCTGAGTCAATCGTGGCCGACCATGAAAGCAGTTTGGTTGCAAGAAGTTCATCGACTTTTGCGATGACAAGGGGGTGATTATATGCTTCTCCTTCGTAGCCTACCTCCAGGAGAAGGGCCGAGGAGCCGAGGAGCTTCCAGTGGTTCTTTAAGCGCAACGAACGACATACAAGATCGCTACGAGAGAAACTCCGTTTGTGCTCACATACGGAAGCGAGACAGTCTTTTCGGTTGAGATGCACCTCCTAACCTTCTGCGTGGCAAATCATGAGCCGCAGTCGAAATACATGGAGCATATACACAACCTGGACATGTTGGAGGAGCGTCGAGATATCACTTAGAATCCATGTTGAGGCAGGTGGCAGGATACTATAATCGTAAGCAGCGCTCTCATCGAATCCGCCAAGGAAGCTTGATACTAGGGAGGGATTTTAGGCCGAAGGCAAGTGAAGGAAAACTGGCACCAAAATGGAAGGGTCCCTAACGAGTCCGGGAATTCATCGGCCTGGCAACATTCAAATTGAAGCACCTGGGAGGAAAGCTCATCAAGAGCAAATGGAATGCCCAGAACCTCAAAGCATATCACGAACGGGAGACGCACACACCGCAGGAGTAAAGGAAGGTGGATTCAGCGGGGCGGCGAGGAAGCACGGTCAGGAGTACACTGGTTATTTTGGGGTAAGGGCTTCCAGAATTCTCAATAGAAAGCGCCCAGGTGAAACCTACTCCCTCATATTATGATAGCTTTGTTGATGGTAGGTAGTATATTTGTAATGTGCCCTAAAGTAATGCGCTCTTTTGTTTTCTTTCTTGGATTGACAAGTCGAACGATTGTAAACCGCATGTACATTATAACGCCTTAAGATATTTTGGAATCCGTAAAGCGTCCTCTACAATGCGCCCTAGCAAGCTTTGCCCTGTGTGTTTCATTCGAATTCGTAAAGTGTCCTAGCTCCAAAGCGCCCATGTTTGATTGGTTGGTTCGTTCCGAAAAGCGCCAAGTGGTTAGCGCCAATTCTCGTACTATTTGACTTTTTTAAGCGCCCATCATTTGCGCCCATAGTATCAACGGAACAAATTTTGGTTAACATATCCTTAGCAATTAAACGGGTCATAAGAAACATAGGAAGCTAGATATCACAAGCAGGTTCAAAAGTGGGGGGCGCCCTAGCGTTTTGACAACGTATTACACACCAAAAGAGAAAACGTATGGTAAGGTGAAGGTACAATGCATTTATTGCGGTGATGATGTGGGGTTGATATGGGGGGCAATGGTCGCCAACCTCGGGGTATAAATTGTCGAGTAGGTGAACCTCATTTACTAAGGTTGGATTCTCTCATTAAACCTTACACTACTTCTCTCTCTAAAATTGTGGTGACCGTCAGAGTGCTAATGGACCACAAGGGTCATGTTTACACCTCAAAATAAATCTTGTACCGCATCGATTAACTACAAGAGATTTAATTGATTTATAAGGGCAGCTCAACATTAATAATTAAAAGAGCTAACTGGACCTTGTTGGATGGGGTTTTGGGCCTAAGTGGCCAAAATCTTCTCCACCCCTTGGTATGAAATTTGGCTCCCAAAAACTTAGTCTAGAAACAAGACGACACAATGGGGTGCCAAACGACCAGGTACCAAGTCGGGTACCAAAAAAGGGGGTCATCCAAAAACTAAGTACGGAAACAAGGGGACACAACGGGGTGCCAAACGACAGAGTACCAAGCCGGCAAGATAGGCTTGGTATCCACGCAACAGGGTACCAAGACTCCAAGAGGGTAAATTTGGCTAAGTATGGAATCTCATGGCTAGGGGGCCATACGACACGATGTCATACCACCCATAGCAAGAGGGTACCAAGCCGACAAGATAGCCCTGGTACTGAAGCATGAAACTTGGCTAAGTATGGAATCCCATGGCAATAGGGGACCATACGATAGGGTGTCATACCAGCCATAGCAGCAGGCGCCCAAACGATAGGGTACCAAGACGAAAGAGGCTTGGTAGGCTGAGGGTACCAAGCCGGCAAGGCAGGGCTTGGTACCAAGACATGAAAAACATGAATTTGGCTAAGTATGGAGCTAAGAGGGTACCAGGCCGGCAAGGCAGCCTCGGTACCAAGACCCCTAGAGGGTATCAAGCCAACAAGACAGATTTGATATCAGGTTACCAAACGTCCCAAAAAACTAAGTATTGAGATCAAAGGGTGTCAACCCGATGAAGAGGTGACAAGTTGGCCATCTGAGGTGACTACCCGGCTGGGTACCAAGTCATCATGAACATGATGTAGAGCCCCTTAGGGGGGCTATGTGGAGACTAAGTCCAAGATGGGCTTGGTAGCCCCCTAACGGGGTAACAAGCCGACAGGGTGTAAGGTACCAACTTGATAAGATTGCAGAAGCTAAATATGGAGACCAAGCCAGCCCTGCTGGCTTGGTAGCAAGGGTATCAAGCCGACAAGATTGGTTTGATACCAAGATGACAAATTGGTGCCATGGCAGTCTCTCTAAGACTAAGTGTGGAGACTTGGGGGGTAAAGGGGCCAAGTTACCAAGTCGGCCTAGCTATCAAGACGGTTCATCGAGGTGGCTAGCAGGATAAGGAGCGTGGAGTCGTCAGGGCTGTCGAGGATGTGGTCAAGACTTCATCGTGGAGGCTAAGGCAAAGAGGCTCAACACCAACCCAACCCGACATCAAGACCATCAAATATCCACCAGCCCCAAGATGGGACAAAGGCCCCCAAGGCAACGGTTACAAACTAGTCACCAAGGCGGCGACAAGGGGGCCCGAGGCGGTTTGGAGCAAGAGGCCAGCTAGCAGTTACCAAGGCGGCTACCAAGACAGTTACACCTAGTGGCTATAAATAGATGAAACTAAGATTGTAAACGGGTTCCGCAACCAAACCTTTGACACACTATGTCAAACATTTGTATTTTCTCTGCAAATTAGCTATAGCCTTAGTTTCGGAGCTCTCATTGAACCTCTATAGGAGTAGAAGTAATTTAACGTAGCTTATTCCCAAAAACCATCAAAAATATCTAATACCCTCGTTCGAACGTTGTTCGAAGAGGTGTGGACCGTGTAATTATCGTTGTTCAAGAAGTCAAGTTGCATTGATTGAATTCAAACACCAGATTTTTTCTCGTCGGAAAACAGGTGCGCGATGCGCCTCGTGTGAAGAAAGAAAGAGATAACTTGGCTCAAACAATTATTAATTTAAATTGAGTAGTTTCTGAAAAATGGTTGTATTTCATGAAAATTTCTTAATCATTCTTAACCCACACGGAAGTTATAAGAATCTATCCGCCAAGCTCTATCGGCTTGCTCTTTGAAAGTGCATATTTCAGTGTCTCCGTGGAATCTAGAGCCTTCGGCGGACTGAGAACGACAAATAAAAAATTTAACAACGAAGTACGAATGAGGTTGAATATTATCCATAAATAAAGAAAGCAAGGATTAGACAATCGGCGACTGCATTTGAGAATTTTCAGAATTGTGACGTTTTAATTATCCCCTAAGATAATGACAATATAAAGAATCGCAAACAGAAGTCATTTACGCAAGTTTTGTCGATGGTTGAATTCAACTGCGATAACCAAAAGCGAAATCCAAGCAAATATTGACCATTTGGGGGGAAAGACCAAGGACCCTCCGATTGGACAACCGTCCAAAGTAAGGGATCACAATTTCTATCTGAAACGTTTTATATGTTTGATATGTTATCAGTGGCAAAGCTAGATGGAAACAAGAATGGATTGTAACCCAATCAACTTATAAATATAAGTAAAATTACATGTAATTCTATAGACATATAAGAATTAGAATAATTAGTCAGACTTTATCACCTCTATTAGTTACCACATGTAATTCAAAGTTAGCCACTCTTGTTCAGATTTTTTGGCTTCGTCACTGACCCGACTGATTTTTGACCCATTCTTGCCTAAATAACATGTAATTATACTCAAATTACTTAGGATTTTAGTTTCATTACCTAGTATTTTAGCTATAATATAGTTGTTAATAGGTGAGAATCTCAACTTCTCGAATAATTTAACTGCATTCATTCTTATTGTTTATTTTAGGGTTATATGTATAATATGCCCCTCTACTATGTCATTTTATCAAACATGCCCCTCTACTATTTTTTACATCAATCATGCCCTTGTATTTTGACAAAATGATCAAACATGCCCTTCTGTTAAAATTCTCATTGAAGAAATCATCAATCATGGTTGAACTGAGATTTAGACGACCCGACTTCGGCAAATGGGAGGAAAATTTATCAGTTTTGTCCCCTACTTTATTTCCCGGGTCTCGTTAAAGTGAAATTATAAGAATCATTTGGCTATACAAAAGAACCAAACAAAATTCTAAAGTGAAATTATTAGGGGTATTTTAGACATTTGTGTCTCCCAAACCAAAGTTTGATCGTGGTTAACGGTTTTTGGATGAAAATCTGAACATAAGGGCATGTTTGATAATTTTTCCAAAGTACAAGGGCATGTTTGATGTAAAAAATAGTAGAGGGGCACATTTGATAAAACGACATAGTAGAGGGGCATATTATACCTATAACCCTTTATTTTATTGAAAAATAATTATTCAAATATCTTACATTTAAATTACATACTCATATGGGTCAACCTACCTCGACCTGCGCCCATGATAGATTATCTTACATGACGTGACCTGCCACTCGATGAGTATAGATATCGAGATATCTACCCGACATACCCATCGTCGTTCCTATCCTCTTTTTGGTAATTAATTTTTTTGAAACTTTTTTGAAAGGCTTGTAAAGAAGGAAAGCTCATATGATATGAGAATTCAAAGTTAGAACTATAGGTGTCGATCGGGCGGGTTCGGGCTGGGTTCAATCGGGTTCGGGTCCAAACGGGTTGCGGGTTAGTCGGGTTGCGGGTTCATCGGGTTCGGATTCAATCGGGTTGCGGGCAAATCGGGTTGTGGGTTCATCGGGTTTTGGGTCGGGCGGGTTGCAGGCGGGTCGGGTTTCGGGTTGTTCGGGACAGCGCATCAAGTAACTTAACTCATTACTTATTACCAACTTACACATTTTATTACACTAATTTAAAATATTTTCTCAACTTTTTAACCAATTTATTTCTATCTCGTATATATATACTTTATTTTTTTGAAAAAAACTAGTCAAAATGTTAAATCAATTTGTATGACTTGCAAACTTGTTATGTAATTAATCATAATTGGTAAAGTATTATAGCTAATAGTAATGGTGATATCAATATTTGCAACCAAAAGACACCGTTAATTGTTTATTTGATATTTTAGTATTAATTCAGTAGTAATTTGATTAAAGTATCTCGTTTAGTATAACCATGCAAATCTGGTATTTGGCGTGTGGTATTTGGCAAAAGCATAGTGATAAAAAGAGTTATTTCAAAATAACTCATTGCCCAAATAACTTTAGTAAACTGTTGCCAAACGAGTTATTTGTAAAATTGTTCGAATTATCCTAAAAATTGAACCATTAAAGATTAGCTATCAAAGTTAGTAAAATTATTGTGACTTCAATCATAACTTACTCAATAGCATATGTCCTATACACTTAGCTTTACCCTCAATCAACAATATTAAGTTAGTATATGTTGTTGATTGTATACCCTAACCCATCAATACATTATACATTAACCACATAACCTATACCCTAACCATATGTCCTTGAGTTGTGATTTTGCTAGTATAGTTAATTTAAAAGTGAAATTCATACTTTGATTTTCAAAACATAGATAAAAAGTGATATTTGCTAATTGTTATACCCTAACCATATATCATATACTTTACACCACATACCTTGTACCCTAACCACGTACCATAAACATAAATTAAAAAGGGATCTCCTGCCGTTAAAGACTTCAAATGACTTCAAGTGAACATATGTCAATAAAAAACTTAGAACCGTCAAAACCATCAATATCTTATACCCTAACCATATAGACCCTAAACCATATGTACCTTATACCTTATACCCTAACCATATACTTTATATCCTAAACAACGAACCGACAAAGATTACTTATCAAGTTTAGTATAAATTGTTGTAACTAATGGTTATTTATTTATTAGCCCATAAAAATTACATACATATATACATATTAGCCTTCAAAGCATATAAGAATAGTTTTAACTAGTTATGCCCTCCATATAAAAGTTAAAGATTCATATTTCAAAAGCTAAAATTATGAAAAACCAAAAAATTGAAAACACCAAATTTGTTTTCTTCTTTCTTTTCACAAAAATACTAAAATTTCCCTCTTTCTTTCTCCTTCCATACATTAGAAAAACTCAATTTTCCCTCCTCTTTCTCTTCCATAAAATTGAAAGAACCAAATTACCCTCTTCTTTCCTTCTACAAAAAGTTGAAAAGTCAAAAGTTTTCCTCCTTATTTCTTTTTCATAATCAAAAGAATCAAACTTTCCCACTTCTTTCTCTTCCCACATATCAAAACCACCAAAATTCCCACTTGTTTCTTTTCTAAAAAATTCAAAGAACCAAATTTCCCTGTTCTTTCTCTTCCCAAAAACTTGAATACACCAAAATTTCCCTCTTCTTTTAAAAACATCAAATTACCAAATACATTACTTTACTTTATTTATATTTAATTAATAATTTTATTGAATAGATAAATTAACCAAAATTTTAATTTATATATTATATTAATATTGTCATGATCTCAAGTGACCTTCATGTTTCAATTTTCTTAAAATACGTAATATCAATTGAGTTTCATATTTTTACAATTTCTTATACGAAATGAAAAATAATTTTACTTAAGTTTAGAATGAAAAACTTTATTTTGAAAAAATATGTATTGTATATTTTTATAATTATTCAAGTGGATTAGATGAAATTTGGGTTGAGTCGGTCGGGTTATGGGTTAGTCGGGTTCGGGTCAATTGGGTTTGGGTTAATCGGGTTGCGGGTCAGTCGGGTTGTGGGTCAATCGAGTTCGGGTTAATCGGATTGCGGGTTAGTTGGGTTGCGGGTCAATCGGGTTGCGGGCCGGACGGGTTACGGGTTGTTGACTTTTAGTCAATTCGGGTTGCGGTCGGATTACGGATCGGGTTGATCGGACGGGTTAATCGGGTCGGGCTATGTTTTGACACCTATAGTTAGAACATACAAGTTGAAATCAATAATTGCAGCACCATGCCGTATTTATGGGTTTGACCAAGCTTGCATATAACCTATGGCAATATAATCTAAACTTTGCTAAAATGAGAAAAAGTAAATTCAACGAAAAAATGAGTAAAAAATAAAATTAGAAGAAAGGGTAAATTTTAAAATTTAAATATATGAGCTGCGTGGGAAATCCTGTAAGAAGACACGAAGTCAAAGGAAGAACCGGAAACCAGCCAGTCCCCGACCCGACACCATATCTGACCAGACTGACCAGCACTCCCCTTGGTTAGAAACCGTTTGTCTAACTGAGCCAGAGCTACGGTAAATTTTTTTGTCCTTTTTTTAAGTCTATGGTGAAAAGAAGCACATCATGAAATTCAAATTTATCACTAGATCAAATTCAAATTTACACCACATCAAATATTTAATTCGAATATTATCAACCAATTTTTTTCAAGCCACCTATAATCTACATTGATCATAACCTTGCTAAAAAGGGCAGAGGTTAGGGTGTTTTACACAATTTGTCCACAAGGTGCTAACACTAATTTTTGAAAATAAATTCTTTTATTGTGATGACTATTTTTATATTCAATAGGTTGACCACAATTAATGATGATTTTTAATAAAAGAGGGGCATGCTTGTCATGTAAAAAAAATTAAGGAGAGCACATGTGTGTTGCGCTGCTCATTTATTTCGCGTACCGCACCTCGTGACAAGTATAACTAAGCAGACCATAAACATAACAAATCACACCACAAATAGCATAAAGTAGGCCAAAAAGCTTATAAACAGACAAGAATATCACCACGCCATATAAATCCTAAATCATACTAGAAAACTCAAATCGGACCACAAGTTTCTCAAAGCGGACCAAAAACCTTATAAGGCATATCAGAATTCTCATAAAACATACCACAAGCTCGTTGAAGTAGACCAAAAACCTAATAAAGCATACCACAAGTTCCCTGAAACAGCGAGAAACCTCGTGAATCATACAAGAAACCTTGTAAATCATACCACTAGTTCCCCAGAGTAGGTCATAAACCTCATAAAACACGTCACAAGTTCTCTGAATCATATAAAAAATCTCATAGAAGCATACTATAAGTTCCTTGAAGCACACGATAAATTTTATAAAGCACACCATAAGTTTTATGAAACATACCAGAAACCTTATAAAACATACCACAAGTTCCCCGAAGCACCGAGAAACCGCATAAATCATGCCACAAGTTTCATGAATCATACAAAAAAATCACATAAAGCATATCACAAACTCCCTAGAACATGCCAGAAATCTCACAAAATACACCATAAATTCCCCAAACCATACTAGAAACCTCATAAAGCACACTACAAGTTTCATGAAATAGATCAGAAATCATAGAGGCAAAATACACTTGTATAGCCATAACTTTCACGTTTGTGACAAATATATCCATAACTATCGGAAAACACAAAATAGCCAAAAAAATAGATGGTTGTGTGACAAATCTAGCCATTTTCGTTAGAAACTTTAACGGCGTTAGAAACTCCGTCAGTTAGGTTAACGTTAGGCTGACTAGGATGCCAAATCATCCTACATGTTAGCGACAACTCAACCACACTTGCCACGTATGTGCCATGTCATATTTTAATTTAAAAATAAATTAGTTAATAAATTAATTAACTAATTAAAAAAACCAAAAATAATAAAACAGAAAAAAGGAGATGAAAAGGCGTCTCCTTCCCCTCTTTCATCGAGATGAAAAGGCGTCTCCTCCGTTGACCCAATCCGACTAGAACCTTGCTCAAAACCAGAAGAAACCCCGATGACAAGCCTCGCGAACCCAGCAGCTGAAAGCGATCCAGGAGAACAGAGCGAGAGAAGGAACCTTGAACCCAGAAAAGGAAGCAGAGATCTGGATGGTTTAGCGGAAGAGGAATGATAGATTGATTCTAGCAACTAGCACCACCATTCGTCTCATGCGGCGGAAGCTCGACACAAACCCCATCCTCGCCGCCCGAAAGCCATCCCTGGACTCGGATCCAGATCCTTCGCCGACTCCAACGCCGCGGCTACGAGTCTTGGCTCGTCGCCTCCTCTATCGATGAAATTTCCCCCAATTTCAGGTTCCCTTTCAGGGAGGTCCACCGTAGCGGCGCAGTCCTCAACGCAGTCGGCACAACCGTAACCAGCCACCGCCAACGATGGGGGAGTTCAGCGCTGTGGGTGGTGGTGAGGGTCACAGCTGCTTCTTGATTTTCCCATAGGTGAAGGTGGTGGCGGCGATTTAGGTTTGTGGGTTGCTGGGTAATTGGTGGGGAATAAGGTTGCGGGTTGCTGGGATGAAGATGATGTTGATGACGGTGGCGCCAATTTAGGGTTGCTGGGTAATGGTGGGGATAGGGGTAGAGGAGTACGGGAGGAAGATGAAGCTTTTTCTATGCTGCGTCGGTGCCGTTGGATCATATCCCTGCATCCGTATTCTTCTCTTCTTTTTCGTTGAAGGTAGGGAAGTAGGCGACGGCGGCTAAGGGTTGGAGAGAGCGGAAGAGGGGGTGAGATCGGTGAGAGGAAGCGGCAGTGGAAGAGAAGGAGATTGGAAGCAGCGGAGGCAAATTAGGAGGGAATAAGAGGCGGTGGAAGAAATCCTAATTCAGGGGAAAATATTTTTGTTTTTTTTTTTATTTCAAATTTTTTTTGTTAATCCACGTCAGTTAGCGGGACAATAAATCGCCAGATCAGCATATTCCGTTAGTACAGTCATACCGTCAACTGACACTGTTAACAAAGTGGACGGAATTGGTTATTTTTTGTTTTCGAATAATTATGGCTATATTTGTCACAAACGTGAAAGTCATGGCTATACAGGTGTATTTTTCCAATCATAGAAGGCTTATGAAAAGTTCAATGAAACAGGCCAGAAACATCATAAAGCAAATACCACAAATTTCATGAAACAAAATTGAAATATGTGCAATCATATGAGAACTCTCTTAAAGTACACTAGAAAGACGAGAAACCACACAATAGACGTCATGAAGCAAATCAAAAACTTTAGGACTTTGCTACGGTGACATGCACTTTTCGGTCGACCTCATATAGGATTAGGTCGACCTAATCTGTTGTTTCAGTGTAAAATCAGTTTCATGGTGCCTACTTTGGAGATTCATATCTTACAATTGGCTAGATGGAAATTGGAGACTAAGGGCTTGTTTTGAAGCTGAAGTGTCCCTCTACACATTAAAGTACTTGGGAGCTCAATAGAAAGTCCAGAAAACCATTTTTGAACCTGACCAAAAGGCTATGCCAAAATTGGGAAACTGCCTGAAAATGGCCAAGTCTGGCAACGTGTTTGTCAAGCCTACTTTGGAGCTCAATTTGAGAAGCATGGATGCGAGTCAAGTCCAGGAGCCTCTACCACGTTAAATTACGTATTTTATTATACAAAGGCAAGGCATTGGATGAAAGATTGGATATCTGTAAGGCTTCAAACAAAAGGCTCGAAGTTGCTACGAAGGCTGTTTTTCTGGCAGCTTGCTTGTGCTCGAAGTCTGCCAGAAAAACAGCCTTCGTAGCAACTTCGACCCTTTTGTTTGAAGCCTTACAGATATCCAATCTTTCATCCAATGCCTTGAATTTGTATAAAAATATACCTAATTTAACGTGGTAGAGGCTCGTGGACTCGACTCGCATTCATGCTTCTCGAATTGAGCTCCAAAATAGGCTTCACAAACACATTTCCAGACTTAACCATTTCCAGGCAGTTTTCCAGTTTTGGCATAGCCTTTTGATGAGGTTCAAAAATGGTCTTCTGAACTTCCTATCGAGCTCTCTTCCACTTCAATATGTAGAGGAACACTCCAGCTTCAAAACAAGTCATTAGTTTCATCTAGCCAATTGTATGATATAAATATCCAAAGTAGGCACCATGAACTGTTTTTACAATGAAACAACAGATTAGGTCGACTTGATCCTATATGAGGTAGACCATATCTTATATGAGGTCGACCGAATTGTAAATGAGGTCGACCGGAAAGTGCAAGTCACCGTGACATGCATGTCACCGTAGGCACACCCAAAACTTTATAAGGAATGACAAGTAATAAATAAATTATAATGATGAAATTTTTTTTTTATAACGGTAAAATAATTGCATTTTACAAGTAAGGTGCTTTTTACAGGGGAAGTGGAGGGGCGAGAGAAAAACGTGGGCGAGGAAGGGATGGTAACTACTATCTACAGTATTTATTATAATACTCATAATAATTATGTTAGTTTGATTTTAATAATAGATGTTAGTGTCATATTTGTCGTGACTGTTTCTACGTATGGGGCAATCAGATAATCGACAAAACAAAAAAATGAAAGCAAGAAACGAAACAAGACACATAGATTTTGTGGTTCACTAACGCAAAGACACAAATTAGACAAGAATATAAGAAGTATTTATAGTATGTGATCTTATCCTAATTCAATATGATAAATGATAATATTACAAACCATATCCAGATTAAAGCAGCAAGACCCATGACTTCGAGTAGTCGCCAAATAATATAATCCTATTAAAATCACATCAACCATATTTGATTTAGTACCTGAAAGGAGAGAAGTACTTTTAATAGAGTTCATTCATTAAACATGTAAAATACCTCGGGTACCATAGTATAAGAATTGGGGGAGCTATACCACTTAAGTAAGAATAGGGCATCGCGTGCCATTGAACTGTATTATATGTGCACCCGATACGACTTAAGTTTACTGTCAAGTGCATTCCGTTAAAGTTGACAAAATATTTTTGGAATATTTCATTTTCTAAATTTCAGAATTGGTTCTTCTAATTTTTTTATTGTAAAAACTCATTTGTACTTATGAAAAACATTATTTTTTTATTATTTAGTTGGAATAATCTTTTGAAAACTATGTTTTATACCAAACCAATTTTTTAATAAGAAATTTAAAAATAAATTATTATTATACATATTTTTAATTATCATTATGTGTTCTATTAATTAAATTATTCCCCTAAGCACATATATACTATGAATTCTGTCTCGATATAAATAATCTGATGTATTTATGGTCAATTAGATTCCATTTTAACTGTTTTTAGTTTTACTTCTAATTGTATAAGGAGTTCAAATAGATATTCCAATATTGATTTTATATATTTATTATTCTTTCATGATATTCGTTTATTATTTTTATGAATTTATCTATTTTATTGAAAAAATTCATTAGTAATCCTAATAATACTATGTTTAGAAGGTTTTTTTATTTTTTATATTGGGTTAACATATGGCCTGAAATTTTTGATCTATAACATCATGGACAATCTTTTCGATCTATAACATCATGGCCTGAACTATACACCAAAGTAGAGAAATTGGCCAAACCCGAATATTGACAGTCATCTTGGACGGTCAAATGCGTTGACTAACGGTCAACGCGCCAGGTTAGCACGTTTCACTTAAAAAAATTATATTTTCCACCTATTAAGTGAAAGGTGTTGACGTGGCGCGTTGACCGTTAGTCAACGCGTTTGACCATCCAAGATAACGGTCAATTTTCGGGTTTGACCAATTTCGTTACTTTGGTGTATAGTTCAGGCCATGATGTTATAGATCGAAAAAATTGGTCAGGATGTTTATTATGTGAAAAGCTCAGGTCATACAAATATATTAACCCTTTTATATTAGATAATACTTGTTGAAATATAGTTTTGGATGTTTTAAAAAAATTTGGGTACTAAAAGATAATTAAAATTTTTGACTGGATAAAAAACTAGACGTATGCACGTTTTGGTGAGTTTAATGTAACCAACGCACTATTCAATTCAAAATTAAATGGTATGTATGACCTAACTCTCGAATTTAAGTGGTGCTCGATATATTTTCCTCATGAGAAAACATAAATACACGAGCCCAGTGGGAAATCCACCGTCGGCGGTGGTCCTCGCGACTTTTACCACAACCTCCCCTCGATGTCCATTCATATAGCTGCAGGGAGAAGTCAAAGCCAGAACCGGGAAACCGGCCAGTCCCCGACCCGACACCATATCTGACCACCATTCTCCTCCTTCCCTTTTCTCGTCAAAATAAAATAAAAGAAATGACTGCCACTCTGCCATACAAAACCAACTTTCCTTTCCTTTTCTCTCGGTATTTAATTTCAAAAAGGCTCTGGGCTCTGGCTTTTATCGATACTGCCACATCACATCCTCCATTACCTAGCTGTTCCTTCCCTTCTCTCTCTCTCTCTCGTCTCTCCCCGCCACACAGCTCGCTCACTGATTCATAAATCGGCTGAGCGAGCTCCGACCAGCAAAACCTCCGTCTCCCGCTTTCCCCGTCCTAACACTTCCCACACTCATTTACTCACCATCGTTGCTGCTCAAATACAGCCGCCGCCGCTGACCGTCCTCTCGATCTACCTTTGACTTCCCAATTCCCCTTCTCCAGTACAACAACTGCCGAAACAAACATATTCCCCCCCAAATCTAACCCACCTTTCCATATTGATACACGGACGTCGCTCTCTTCCCCCACAATAACCGCCGACGATGTTCCTTTCCTTTTCCGCCATCCTCCCTTACCTCTTCTCTTCCCTAATCCTCCTCGCCCTAATCGAGCAGATCTCCTACCTCTTCAAGAAACGCCACCTCCCGGGGCCGACTTTCGTCCTCCCTTTCCTCGGCGGCGCAATCTCCGTCGTCACCAATCCCACCAAATTCTGGGACGCCCAATCCGCCTTCAGCGCCTCCCTCGGCTACTCCGCCAACTACATCGTCGGCAACTTCATTCTCTACATACGCGACTCCAATCTCAGCAACCTGATTTTCTCCAATGTCCGGCCCGACGCCTTCAAGCTCGTCGGGCACCCGTTCGGCAAGAAGCTCTTCGGTGAGCACAATCTCATCTACATGTTCGGCCAGGACCACAAGGACCTCCGCCGTCGGATTGCCCCCAATTTCACCCCGCGCGCCCTCTCCACCTACACCGACCTTCAACAGATGATAATCCTCAAGCACTTGAAGCAGTGGGAGGAGCTCTGCTCTCGGGACCCGACCCGGCCCATCCCGCTCCGCCTCCTCGCTAGGGAAATGAATCTTGAGACCTCTCAGACCGTCTTCGTCGGGCCCTATTTGAAGCCCCAGGATCGGGCCAGGTTCAGGGAGGATTACAATCTGTTCAACGTCGGCTCGATGAGCCTCCCTTTTGACCTCCCCGGATTCGCGTTTAGAAAGGCGATTCGCGCAGTTGACCGGTTAGTAAACACGCTCGCCGATTGCGCCAGGCAGTGTAAAAGCAAGATGGAGGCCGGCGACGAGGAGCCGACTTGTTTGGTGGATTTCTGGATGCAGGAGACGCTGAGGGAAATCGCGGCGGCGAAGGCCGCCGGCGACGCCGAGCCGTCGCACCCCGGCGACGTCGAGATCGGAGGTCACCTCTTCGACTTCCTATTCGCGGCGCAAGACGCGTCGACGTCTTCGCTTCTCTGGGCGGTCTCGCTGCTGGATTCTCATCCTGACGTCCTGTCGAGAGTCCGGGAGGAGGTGGAGCGCGTGTGGTCGCCGGAATCTGACGGGCTGATAACGACGGAGCAGATCCGGGAGATGAAGTACACGCAGATGGTGGCGCGTGAGGTGATAAGGTACAGGCCGCCCGCGACGATGGTCCCACACGTGGCGATGCGGGACTTCCCGCTGACGGAGTCGTACACGGTGCCCAAGGGGACGATCGTTTTCCCGTCAGTTTACGACAGCTCGTTCCAAGGGTTCACGGAGGCGGAGCGGTTCGACCCGGACCGGTTCTCGGAGGGCCGGGCCGAGGACCAGCTGTACAAGAGGAACTTCCTGGCGTTTGGGGCCGGGGCCCACCAGTGCGTGGGCCAGAGGTATGCGCTGAACCATCTGGTGCTTTTTATCGCCATGTTCTGCACGCTGCTGGATTTCAAGAGGCACCGGACCGACGGCTGCGATGAGATCGTGTACAACCCCACGATCTGCCCCAAGGACGGGTGCATGGTTACGATGTCGAGGCGGTGCGCACGGTATCCCGATCTCGCTTCCAATTGACGAGAAGGCCCCTCCTTAGGTCATGAGTGTTGATTATGATTTATTCTGAATCACAATTATATGGTTTCGTGATTCTTGTTAAGTTTCTTCTTTGTTCATTGGCGATGTGTTATGATTTTTCTCGTCTTCTTTTATAATTTTCTAGGGAAAAAAAAAACAAAAGAAAAATGGTCTCTCTGTTTTACTTTGTGGTAAAGGGGTATCTCGGGATTTTGACCGAGATGGGGAGAAGGAAGAGGATTCTTTTTCAAATATTTGGGGGGATGGGGACATTGATTCGGTGGGCAATTGGAATTATTTTGTACGGAGAACACTCCCAATAACATCAGTGTGCTGGATTGTCATGAAATTATAAAGTCCGTTCCGTTCCGTTGGTGTCGGTATTTGATTGGTCATTACTTATCCATCGCGTAACGGGATGTGTATTATGGCACAAATTGTCATTTTGGCTAAATTATCATGGCTTACATTAGTCAACTAAGTTGGTTGTCATGCCAGTGGTATGCCGGCCGGTTGAACCAGGTTCAACCGGTGCCGGTGATGAAACCGGCTGGAATACCACCGGCATAACCCTCTGGTCAATTCCGGTCAATACCGGTCAAACCAGGTCAAAATCCGGAATGTCAGTGGTTCAACCGGAATAGAAAATGCCGGCCTGATAAGCAATCTGCCGTCGTTCTGTCGAAATGGATTAGGCTGCACTTAGGGATTTTGCAGGCGAGCTCCCAAGACCCATCCTCGATCCCTAGTCTTCTTCGCCTCATCACAAGGTCTTGATCGAGCAACTCTTTCTCTCGTCGCGTCTTCCTCTGGTGACGTATTTCCTCGGCGCGTCTTCCTCTTGCAGGCGAGCTCCCAAGATCTACTTCCTCCCGGCGCGTCTTCCTCTGGTGACGCCACCGGCCACCGCATCTTCCTCCGGCGAAGCTACCAATTCCATGTCATCTTCCTCCTGGCGCATCTTCCTCCCGGCGACGCCACCGCATCTTCCTCCCTCTGCAATCTGTTTGTAGATAATCTCTGTTGAGGGTAGCCAAAAATAGATGAAAATTGGGAGGGTTTGGTTGGGCATGACATTCTATGTAGAAGGGTAAAGGAGGAAGGGTTGATGGGTGGTGCTTGTGCGAGCCTAGTGCTGGGGCGGTGGCAGATTGGGGATATAAATTAGGGTTTATATTTTTTTATGAATGTTTTATTATTTTTTATACATATTTTCTTAAACCGGCATAAACCGGTATGTATACCGGTGATAAGCCCTACCCGGTCAACTTGATAACATCAAATGATGTGTGATTTTTTTTGGATAATGTGTGAAATATTATTTAAGATAGGTACCTTAACTTTTCAAAATTTGTATAGTGGTCCAATGTAATGACACTTAAATCAATGGAACCAATCCACTAATCCAATCTACAAATTTATCTATAAAGAAATTCAATCCATTTGTCAAATTGAGCATACCCAGGTGTTGACTAGGTGTGTCATCCGACACATCTCTGATCGAAAATTTTGTAAAACACTTACGTTTTTCCGATAAAAAAAATTTAACTCAAGACCTCCGACACTGCTCGATAATTGCATCCAACACACCTTCATTATGCATCAATAAATTTATTGTTATAAAATTACTAAAATATAAATATATATTATTCATCTTAATTTTAATTAATAGTAGTAAGTTAAATAATATTTTAGTTGTTTCAAAGAACCCATAAACATCTCACTGCAATTATAGGTGTCAATCGGGCGGGTTCGGGCGGGTTCGGACTGGGTTCAATCGGGTTCGGGTTCAAACGAGTTGCGGGTTAGTCGGGTTGAGGGTTCATCGGGTTCGGGTTCATCGGGTTCGGGTTCAAACGGGTTGCGGGTTAGTCGGGTTGCGGGTTCATCGGGTTCGGATTCAATCGGGTTGCGGGCAAATCGGGTTGCGGGTTCATCGGGTTTTGGATCGGGCGGGTTGAGGGCGGATCGGGTTTCGGGTTGTTCGGGCCAGCGCATCAAGTAACTTAACTCATTATTCATTACCAACTTACACATTTTATTACACTAATTTAAAATATTCTCTCAACTTTTTAACCAATTTATTTCTACCTTGTATATATATACTTTATTTTTTTGAAAAAACTAGTCAAAATGTTAAATCAATTTGTATGACTTGCAAACTTGTTATGTAATTAATCATAATTGGTAAAGTATTATAGCTAATAGTAATGGTGATATCAATATTTGCAACCAAAAGATACCGTTAATTGTTTATTTGATATTTTAGTATTAATTCAGTAGTAATTGGATTAAAGTATCTCGTTTAGTATACCATGCAAATCTGGTATTTGGCGTGTGGTATTTGGCAAAAGCATAGTGATAAAAGGAGTTATTTCAAAATAACTCATTGCCCAAATAACTTTAGTAAACTGTTGCCAAACGAGTTATTTGTAAAATTGTTCGAATTATCCTAAAAATTGAACCATTAAAGATTAGTTATCAAATTTAGTAAAATTATTGTGAATTCAATCATAACTTACTCAATAGCATATATCCTATACACTTAGCTTTACCCTCAATCAACAATATTAAGTTAGCATATATTGTTGATTGTATACCCTAAACCATCAATACATTATACACTAACCACATAACCTATAGCCAGTGGCGGATACATGGGTCGGGACACCCCTAAAATTTGGGAAAATGATTATTCAACTTCCGGTAATAGTTTCGTATGAATAAAAAAAATATAATTGGTAATCCGGGACACCCTTAAATTTTGAAAAAAGATAATCATGTTCTCGGTAGTAGTTTGCGTATGATTAAAAATATATAAGTAGTAGTCTGTGTTATTCAAACCTATGACACTACTATTATTAAACATATTCTCTAGGTTGCAACTCATTTGTTGTTTTATTTTAAACACTATGTTATAGTAAAAAACACTATTCTTTATTCCCAATTATATTCAATACTTAACAATTAAACTCATTCGAGCTATCCTTAATTTGAATTGATTTTATAGGTATAGTGTAAGAGTTGAAAGAGTCTTTCAAGTTTGAGTTACATCAGGAACAAGGTTAAAAATCGAATATGCGATCAGTTTGGAAATCATTGTCTAATATGGTATATTTGCACTAATCGGATATTTATTTGATTTATGAATTGTTTAATTTAATTTAATTTTTAATTAAAATTTAATTTTTGGAAGAGGACACCCCTATAAAAATTTCCTGGATCCGCCACTGCCTATACCCTAACCATATGTCCTTGAGTTGTGATTTTGCTAGTATAGTTAATTTAAAAGTGAAATTCATACTTTGATTTTCAAAACATAGATAAAAAGTGATATTTTCTAATTGTTATACCCTAACCATATATCATATACTTTACACCACACACCTTGTACCTTAACCACGTACCATAAACATAAATTAAAAAGAGATCTCCTGCCGTTAAAGACTTCCAATGACTTCAAGTGAACATATGTTAATAAAAAAACTTAGAACCGTCAAAACCATCAATATCTTATATCCTAACCATATACACCCTAAACCATATATACCTTATACCCTAACCATATACTTTATATCATAAACAACGAACCGTCAAAGATTACTTATCAAGTTTAGTATAAATTATTGTAACTAATGGTTAATTTATTTATTAGCCCATAAAAAATTACATACATATATACATATTATCCTTCAAAGCATATAAGAATAATTTTAACTAGTCATGCCCTTCATATAAAAGTTAAAGGTTCATATTTCAAAAGTTAAAATTATGAAAAACCAAAAAATTGAAAACACCAAATTTGTTCCCTTCTTTCTTTTCACAAAAATACTAAAATTTTCCTCCTTCTTTCTCCTTCATACATTAGAAAAACTCAACTTTCCCTCCTCTTTCTCTTCCATAAAATTGAAAGAACCAAATTACCCTCTTCTTTCCTTCTACAAAAAGTTGAAAAATCAAAAGTTCCCCTCCTAATTTCTCTTTCATAATCAAAAGAATCAAACTTTCCCACTTCTTTCTCTTCCCACATATCAAAACCACCAAAATTCCCACTTGTTTCTTTTCTAAAAAATTCAAAGAACCAAATTTCCCTCTTCTTTCTCTTCCCAAAAACTTGAATACACCAAAATTTCCCTCTTCTTTTAAAAATATCAAATTACCAAATACATTACTTTACTTTATTTATATTTAATTGATAATTTTATTGAATAGTTAAATTAACCAAAATTTTAATTTATATATTATATTAATATTGTCATGATCTCAAGTGACCTTCATGTTTCAATTTTTGTAATTTTCTTAAAATACGTAATATCAAGTGGGTTTCATATTTTTCAAATTTCTTATACAAAATGAAAAAATAATTTTACTTAAGTTTAGAATGAAAAACTTTATTTTGAAAAACTATGTATTGTATATTTTTTTAATTATTCAAGTGGATTAGATGAAATTCGGGTTGAGTCGGTCGGGTTACGGGTTAGTCGGGTTCGGGTCAATCGAGTTTGGGTTAATCGGGTTGCGGGTCAGTCAGGTTGCGGGTCAATCGAGTTCGGGTTAATCAGGTTGCGGGTTAGTCGGGTAGCGGGTTAGTTGGGTTGCGGGTCGGGCGGGTTACGGGTTGTTGACTTTTAGTCAAATCGGGTTGCGAATCGAGTTGATCGGGTGGGTTAATCGGGTCGGGCTATGTTTTGACACCTATAACTGCAATGCAGCGTTCCACTTTAATTATCCCTTTTTATTTATTGGACAATTCCCATCTCACTAAGTCTAACATCCATCACCTATCTTCTTTTTCATACAAATAGTGGAATCTTTATTCCAAATCAAATAAGGGGAAACATTGAAAGATTGCAATACTGAAGCTAAAAGATCAGTAATTACAACCCATTTCATCGAGAGAAGATTCAAACGAGCATTACGTGTCATCCAATCGACTAACGTATTGAGACATTGAGGGACAATGTTAATTACCCGACCCATATATTACAGTTTTGAAAATGTTAAATCCAACCCAACCCAACTAAAAAAAAATTAAAACCTACGGTTTGTTTATAATTGAGTTGGGTTGGGTTGGAGATACTTTTAATTAATATTCAACCCAACACAAAAAAGACAACTATTATACACTACGAAAATATTATATAACTAATTAAGATTTTAAACAAATAAATAGAGGCAAAAATTTTCAATATGCATAAAAATATTGTTTTGATTTTAATGAAATGCAATTTACTTCAACATATATCTAGTTTTTTACATAAATATTTGTTGAAGTAAACTATAGTAGTTATAAGCCAACATATTCACGATATATTCTTCTTCTAAAATTGTGCACACAAGAAAAAATCATAGGTTATATTAAATCTACTTCTCAATATTAAGTTGAAGAATGTATTAGACTAGAGAAACCACAAGAGAAAAATATGATAATATAGCTTAATTTTCTCACAAATATGTTTATTTACGATACAAATATGGGCTGTATACGAACACTTATGACAATAGTTCAACTCGGGTTGGGTCGTGTTTTACGGGTTGTGTTACCCAAAATTCAGACCCAACCCAATAGAGGCGGATTGTACAAAAGAAAAACCTCATCCAACCTTAAACTTTAATTTTGATGATAAATACAGGTGGGTTGGATCTGATTGGACGAATGGGTCGATTTGAGAATTTTTTTGTTCTCCCCTATCACCTGCCATCCCCACTATTCCCCCCTCCCCTATTTCAAATTATTATGATTCATATATCGCCCGTCTCCGGGAGAGATCCTAACCCAGCGCAATTCTCGATGAATCTGGCGACCTCCAATTGTCAATTCCTAATCGAGCGCTTCTTCAAGCTTCAAACTTCCTATATTTTTTCCATAGATATTCCCTAAAGGAAAAGGCAGATACGAAGTATAACAATATACACGACCTTTGTAGGTCAAATCACAAATAAAGAAAACACATTTGCAGGTCTGACAGTAATAGGGCTATACGGTCACGATATGGACAGTCCTATGATACCTGAACGACATAGGCAATATCATGATTTCTTTCCTTAAAGGATCAAAATCATGAACCAACCATACTAAATATTGAAGCATGAAAGCAAACCCTTGTAAATCTAGCTGCAATTCAACACAAAAGCTTGTAAAAGCCTCCCCTGAATATACCGATAATCCTGCAAAATATAAACAAAAATTCCTCTTTTTTCTTGGCTCTAGCCCATTTTTTAAAAATCAAAATGTAACTAATTTGGAGATGGTTACCCTAAATTGCAAGTTTTAGGGTTTTATTTCTTTTACATTTTCTTTTCCAATTTAACTTATCAAATTGTAATTGATGGGTGAAATTGAATATATTTGTTGTAGATTGTGGTTTGATTCTCATGAGCTAAATACTCGATTGTTGGACAATATTTTGACCAACTAACTTATTTGCTGATAAAGTAAAGAACGGTCGGGAAACGGTGCGGTCTGGTCCAGATTGGACCATATATGTGGTTTACGATCCAGACCAAGAGAATAGAGTATAGATCATAGACTAGACTACAAACTATACGTTCTATATCATATCATGCCTGTGCAATTTGGTCCGGTACGGTCTGGTCTAGATAGACCACATTGAACGAAAAATAAACAATTTGATTATTCAATAACAAAAAAAAATGAACCAATAGTAAAGAAAAAAAAAATTCCCCCTTAAAACATATCCAACATGCATGAATATTTTTGACACCATAAATCTGAGTAAATAACAAAGATAGAAAGTCAAAGCATCCCAACTTGCAGCACACGTCATAAATATTAACATAATTTCATATCTAGGCACGATCGTCTTTACTCTCTGGTGAAATGTGGTTGTTAATAAAGGAGAAGACAAGTTTCTCAAAATTAAGATTGAGATTTGGATTTTGTTGTGGGAGTTGGGAGAGTGGTCAAGTGGGGTGCTTACAAGTAGGGCTGAAAGTTTGGTACCGGTATTTGGGATATACCGAATTTATCACTATTTGGTATTACCGAATACCGACTTATTTTTTAGGAATTGGGATCATTTTGGAGTGCTATTCGGTATCAGGGATTATGTGATTGAGATCGGTATATACTGTAATACCGAGAAATACCGAATATTAAAAATTAATGAAATATAACACACAACCTTTAGTCATTACTCACTCTTTCACAACTTAGAAGCCCCCATCCAACTCAATTTTGACTTTCCAGATTAAGTCACTCTCGTTTCTCACCTAATATCCTGTTATTTTAATAACACCAAAAAAACAAACACTAGTATTAGTTGTCTCTCAACCTCCAATTCGTCAAATTAAGGATTACCAATGACAAGAATTTGAGATGTCAGCTCTCCTTCATTCTCCTTATCCATATCCTAGCTCTAGGCAAACTCAAGACTCTTTGCTTAGTCTCTTTGCCCTAAATTAAACAATCAAATCTAATTTATGTATTTAATTATTACTTGCAAAGGTAATTAATTTCGTATTCGATAATACCGATTGGGATACCGAAATATTTAGGGATTGGGATTGCGATACCGAAATTATTTAGGGATTGGGTTTGTGCTTGACTTTAGGGTGTAATTCGGTATTCGGGATTTTAGTATTTGGTATTGGGATACCGATACCGTACCGATTTCCACCCCTACTTACAAGTATTGAGAAGTCTGTTGGGTCCACGGTTTGGTCCCGATAAACCTCGGTCTAGACTAGACCAGCCCAAGAGATCAAAACATCATATAATGCAGACCATGGACCAGACCAAATCATACTTAACGGTCTACGGTCCGGACCAAACTCTGCGGTCCGATTTGGACCATGGTTTTTCAAACGGTCTGGTCTATTTTCCCAGCTCTAAGTAAAGTTGTTGCGAAACGACCTTATTATGGTATGAAATAAAAAACGATCTTCGGAATCGGTTGAGTAACCAATTTATGAACCATGTTTTATATAAAAAAGGTTTGATTGTAATGAATGCATTTTACAAACATTTCAAAATATGAAAATTCACCGTTGTTCGTTGTGAACATAACATTATAAACTTTATAAATTTATTTTTAATTAATTAGTATAATAATTATCATATTTTATCAACAACACATGTATTTGACAAGACATATAACTCTTCTTCGTAGTTCGTAGGCATGTTGTTGTCTTCCTACGGGCGGCACTTCCACTATTGCCTTGTTTTCCCCCTCTTTATTCGTCCCCTGTCTTTTGCGCAATATCTTCACATGCAGGCTGCAGCTTCATCTTAGTGCCATTTACCCATGCACAATGACCCAACTGCAAACCGGTCATCATCTCCCTTCTCCAGTGAAGCTTTTCATTCCCATTGGCCTTCTCTTTTGTGTCGAGTTGTCATCGTCAGTTGTGGTGATTGGCGGGTTCAGCTCTATTTTTTTCTCCCATCGCAGAGTCCGGTCAGCTTTCTCTCCCGTTTCGGAGACCAAATTAGACTAGGGTTGTTTTGAGAATTCAATTGGAGATCAAATCTCTAGATTTTAAAAAAATCAATTTTTTTATATTATTGGATAAGCAATAACTGCAATGGTTAACAATAAATATAAATATATTTTTTATTTTTTTTATTGAATGACATGTTTATCCTTAAAATAAAAAATTAGAGTGGATTGACAATAGTGGCGTAGCCACTTCAGGCCAAGGTGGATCATTTGTACCACTTTGGCCTAAAAATATATAGTAAATTAATTTTCATATAGATAATTTTACGAAAAGTAATGTTTCGTGATCTCTATTTAACTTTTAATTCATATACTCTCCAATTGAGTTTAATATAAACAAAAATTTGAAACTTAAGTGTGTTTGTTGCTATCGGTTACCATTGCCAGTGTCGGAAGAACACCTACTACTATAAGCAAAGTAAAAAAAAAGTACTTTAGAATAGGAATGGCAATGGGGCAGGTCCATACCGGGTTTCTTGGTACCCAGACCCGCCCCATGGCAGGTCGAGTCCAGGTCGGGTAATTTATCACGGGTCACGGGTCGGGGCAGGTCGACCCAATGAGTATGCAATTTATATTAAAAATATTAGAAATATTCATTATTTTTATTATAAGACCAAGGAAAGCAACAATATTATGATAAATATAGTTAAATTATTGGAGAAATTTAGGTTTTCACTAATTTACATCTTTATTATAACTAAAATTTTATGTAATAAAAGGAAAATCCTAAGTAATTTGACTAAAATCACGTGTAATTTAGGAAAGAACGGGTCGAGAATGGGGAGGGTTAGGGCAGGTCGGGTCGATGAGAGTACTCATGCCCGCCCCGCCCCAAAACAGGTCAAACAGGTCGGGTAAAACGGGTCAGGTCGAAATTGCCATCCCTACTTTAGAATAAGATGACTCATAGAATCGTGAACTATTTTTTTATTGTTTTATTGATCTTAACATTCATCATAACTTGCATGATGAATTTATTTTAGAATATTTTTCAGAGTAATAACACATCCCAAAACTTACATTATATTTTTTCCATGTTTGACCCAGCTTGTATAAATCTTTGACTTCGCACACAATTATCGAAAATTTATCGACTATATCTTTGCACGAGTGCAAACTGGGATACCATCAAGACAGTTTTAGCCTCTAGCACTAGTTGCCTACCATGGTTTGTTGTTTATAGTTAGATGTGGAGAGTACTTTTCTTCCTCATGGATTTGAAGTTGTCAGGGGAAAGGAAAGTCTCTACAACTGAATTGAACATTACTTTATGAAAGCATGCTTTGAAAGAAGTTATTATAATCGTAAGTTGTTCATAAAATATATGACAGTAGCATATTATTGGATAGTCTTTATGTTCATTAGTCTAATGTATACTAGCAACAATCATGAACTTATTAAAGAGTTTAAAATATCTATGCAGTGTGAATTTTAAATGACAAACTTGGGAAAAAAGTTAAGTATGTTTAGTGAGTAGAGGTGCATCAAAACGAGTTTGACGTATTCATCAATCAACAAAAATACACGAAAGAAGTACTTGATAACTTTAGTCTGTTGGAATGAAATTTTGTGAAGAATCCCATTCTCATGGAGCTAAGGTGTCTAAGGCGGAGATGACATTCAGGTGAATGCTATCCAATACAAGAAGCTAAATGGAAGCTTACTCTATATCACTCCCACCACAATTTATAAAATTTACTCGGTATGCTTAATAGGCAATCATGGAGTCACCAACTAGACAACATATGTTGGCAGCAAAGAGAATTCTAAGGTACCTACTTAAGGAGTAAACTTAGTCATGACATGTGATATAGAAGAATTGATGTAAATGGTGGTATGTTAGGTTACACCAACAGGGATTATGCAGGGGATGTAGATGATAAAAAAGCACCCATGGTTATGTGTTTTCCTAGCACATAAGGTTATATCTTGTGCTTCAATGAAACAACCAGTGGTTACTCTTTTAATTATTGAAGTTGAATTCGTTGCGACATCCTATTGTGTTACATGGTGTATGTGGCTAAAAAGAATTTTGGAACATATGGGTTTTGAAAGCGAGTGTAGCACGAGCAACAAGGTGTTTTGTAACAATAACTCAACAATCAAGTTGTTCAAGAATCATGTGCTCTATGTTGGAGCATGGAATCAAACCAGATTGTTGGAGTCTTGGTGCGCAGAAGTTGAAGTTCAAATAAAGTGTCTCTGGTCATTTATATTTAAGTCATCGAATTGTCAAGTTATATTTATTCAGTCCTTGCAGAGTCTTAGGGAGTCAGTTTCAGTTGTGAGTTGATCATGTGATCATGTTAGCTACTTTGGTGGGTTGTGGGGTTGAGACTTTCAGGGGAGTCGTTGTGTTTGGCCATTGTGAGTCTGTACATATTGGTTTAATCCACCTTGGAATAAAACTTGTCAGTTTAAACCCCATTTTGAGACTACATTGTGGTATCAGAGCATGGACTCTAAACTGTAACCAAGAAACAGATATGCAGATTTGAGATTGAAGCAAGGCAAGAGAGAGACGAGTGAAACTGTTTGTTCTCTGGGTTGGGAAACACGAGAGTATTAAGTGAGGTTGTTTGAAACCTGGTGAGGGAGACGAGCAAAACATGAGTGAAGGGAGTTTTGCTCAAGTGTGTATTCCCAAATTCGATGGGGATTATGAGCATTGGAGTATGCTGATGGAGAACCTACTGAGGTCCAAAGAGTATTGGCCAGTGGTTCATGATGGATTCAAGGAGCCGGCAGAGGGTGAAGAGTTGGCTGCCGCACAGAAGAAGGTGTTGGATGAAAATCGATTGAAAGACCTAAAGGCTAAGAACTATTTATTTAGTTCGATTGATAAGAGTATTCTGAAGACGATTACTCAGAAAACAACTGCAAAGCAACTCTGGGACTCGATGAAGATGAAGTTCCAAGGGAGTGTCAGAGTTCAAAAACAGCAGTTGCAGGCTCTCAGAAGAAGCTTTGAGTTGCTGGAGATGAAGGAGGGAGAAACCATTACAGACTACTTCGGCAGGGTCATGGTAGTGGCAAATTCGATGAGGAATTGTGGTGAGTCAATGACTGATGCAAAAATTGTTGAAAAGATACTGAGGACTTTAACAGAAAAATTTAATTACATAGTCTGCTCTATAGAAGAATCAAAGGATATAGAGGATCTGTCTGTTGATGCTTTGCAAAGTTCATTGCTTGTACATGAGCAAAAATTCCATAAGCAATCAGCAGGAGAGGATCAAGCTCTTAAAGTAACTCATGATTATGGAAGTAGGGGAGGAAGAGGTCAAGGAAGAGGTGGATTTTATGGTAGAGGTCGAGGAAGAGGAGGCAGGTCATGGAATCGTGATATGGTTGAGTGCTTCAAGTGCCATAAGCTGGGGCACTATAGAAGTGAGTGCCCTGATTGGTACAATCAATACAATCAGCAGCAAGTTCATTACTCCATGTCTGATTCCTATCGAACTCAAAGACAGTCTCAACTAGATATGAAGGAAGATGTTCTTCTTATGGCCTATGTTGAAGAAAAGGGAGAACAAGAGGCTGATCAGGTGTCTTTAATGGCATTTTTGGAAGCACATCAACTAGAGGCAAACACAAGCTGGTGGTTTTTAGACTCTGGTTGCAGCAACCATATGTGTGGTGAGAAGAAGTGGTTTACAAGTCTTGATACCACTTTTAGCTGCAATGTGAAGCTTGGAAATGGAACCACACTGAAAGTTGCAGGGAAAGGAAATGTGAAGTTGCAGGTTGATGAGCTTCCTTTGGTTATCCAAGATGTGTTTTTTGTCCCAGGCTTGAAAACAAACTTGCTCTGTGTGGGGCAATTGCAAGAAAAGAACCTATCCTTCTTAATTAAGGATGGCCACTGCAAAATATTCCATGAAGATAAAGGTTTACTTCTGCAGACCTCAATGAAGACAAACAGGATGTTTGTTCTTCATGCTAAGCAAGCCACACAGCTGGAAACTGGAAATCTGCAGTGTCTGCAGACAAAGACAGTGAAGGACGACACCCCTACTCTCTGGCATAGGAGGTTTGGCCATCTGAATGCTAGAAGCTTGCTGGAAATACAAAGGAAAGGGGCTGTCAGTGGAGTTCCTAAGCTCACAGGAGATCTAGGTGTGTGTTCAACCTGTCTAGTAGGCAAACAACACAGACACAGTTTTCCCAAGAAAAGCAGTTGGAGAGCAAGTCAGAAACTGCAATTAATACATGCTGATCTTTGTGGTCCAATCACTCCCACTTCCAATGGAGGCAAGAGGTATATCCTAACTATTACTGATGATCTAAGTAGAAAGTTGTGGGTTTACTTCTTGTCTGCAAAATCTGAAGCTTTGGGTTGTTTTAAGAAGTTTAAAGCACAAGTTGAAAATGAGACTGGACACAAAATTGTGTGTCTTAGAACTGACAGGGGAGGAGAATTCTTGCTCAAAGAATTCCAGCAACTTTGTGAAGAGAATGGTATCAAGAGGCAACTTACTGCTGCTCTCACACCTCAGCAGAACGGTGTGGCTGAGAGGAAGAACATATCTATCATGAATTTAGTAAGGTGTTCTCTAGACGATACAAAGGTGCCTGCTGCTTTCTGGCCTGAAGCTGTGGCCTGGACAGCTCATATTCTGAACAGAAGTCCAACATCAGCAAATGACGGAAAAACACCACATGAGATTTGGACTGGATCACCCCCTTCAGTGGATCATCTCAAAGTGTTTGGTTGTGTTGGTTACGTACATGTACATGATCATTTGAGGAAGAAATTGGATGGGAAGAGTATTAAATGCCAGTTCCTTGGCATTTCAACAGAATCAAAGGCATACAAGTTGTATAATCCTGCTACAAAAAAGGTGCTGGTAAGCAGAGATGTTACCTTTGATGAAAGTGAAGGGTGGTAATGGGAGTCTGATACTCATTCTGTATTGACCAAACTCATTTGGGAGGGAAGTGATGGCTTTTGGGAAGACTCAGATGCTGAAGAAGAGTCTGTGGCAGCAGAGTTTCAAGATGAGGAAGAAGCAGATCCCCCAAGTCCAGCAACACCTGTGATTATTGGAACTTCTGCTACTACTTCTTCTTCTGCAAGTCAAGAAGATTCAGGTTCACATACTGATAGCTTGGGACTTCCCAGTGGTGGATTGGCTCCTAGAAGCAGACATCCTCCATCTCATCTCTCAATTTATGACTGTAACTTTGGTGATACAGACTGGTGGGCAATGGTGGCTGTAAGTGATGATCCACAGACCTATGAAGAAGCTGCTGCAGATGAGAAATGGAATGAAGCCATGAGGAAAGAGATTGAGGCTATTATAAAGAACAACACATGGATACTAACAACTCTACCTGCAGGAGTAACTCCAATAGGAGTTAAGTGGGTCTTCAGAACCAAACTTAAAGAAGATGGATCAGTGGATAAATTTAAGGCAAGGCTGGTGGCAAAGGGATACTCACAGAGGCATGGCATTGATTACACAGAATTTTTTGCTCCAGTTGTCAGATGGGATACAATAAGGACTCTTCTTGCTCTTGCTGCCCATCATGGTCTTCCCGTATTCCAGCTTGATGTCAAGAGTGCCTTCTTGCATGGGGAGCTGACTGAGGATGTGTACATTGAACAACCACCGGGATTTGTCATTCCTGGGGAGGAACAGAAGGTTTATAAGCTCCAAAAGGCCCTCTATGGTCTGAAACAGGCTCCACGAGCCTGGTACAGTAGGATAGAGGCTTACTTTCTCAAGACTGGGTTCATCAGATGTGATTATGAGCATACTTTGTTCATAAAAACAACCGAGGCTGGTTTTCTGCTAGTAAGTCTATATGTTGATGATCTCATGTACACCAGCAACAATCCTACCTTGATTGAAGAGTTTAAGGAGCTAATGAAGTCTGAATTTGAAATGACAGACTTGGGGAGGATGAAGTACTTTCTTGGGGTTGAGGTTACTCAGTCTAAGTCTGGCATATTCATTAATCAGCAGAAATACATCAAGGAAGTACTGAGCAGGTTCAAGTTGCTTGAATGCAACTTTGTCAAGCATCTCATGGTTCCTGGTATGAAGTTGACAAAGGCTGGGGATGGAGCATTGGTGGATCCTACCGAGTATAAGCAACTAATAGGGAGTCTTCTCTATGTTACTGCTACCAGACCTGACATTATGCACTCAGTCTGTTTGCTTAGCAGGTACATGGAGGCTCCTACAAGACAGCATGTATTGGCAGCCAAGAGAATCTTAAGATACCTCAAGGGTACTATGACCTATGGTGTCTGGTACAAGAAAGGAAGCAAAGAAGACTGTCTGGTGGGGTTCACTGATTCTGATTATGCATGTGACACTGATGACAGGAAGAGTACCAGTGGGTATGTCTTCTTCTTAGCAGGAGGAGCTGTGTCCTGGGCCTTGAAAAAACAACCAGTAGTCACTCTATCGACCACTGAGGCTGAGTTTGTTGCTGCTTCATACAGTGCAACTCAGTGTGTTTGGCTAAGGAATGTGCTGCAGCAAATGGGATGGAGCTCATGTGTGAAGGAAGCAACCAGGGTGATGTGTGATAACAGCTCCACAATTAAGTTATCTAAGAACCTTGTGATGCATGGAAGAAGCAAGCATATCGATGTTCGATTTCATTTTCTAAGGGAGCTGGCAAAGGAAGGAACCATCGAGCTGGAGCACTGTGGAACTGTGGATCAGGTGGCTGATATCATGACCAAACCTCTCAAACTTGATGCATTCCTGTGGTTGAGAAGTAAGCTGGGTGTTTGTGACATTTCTGAGTTTCTCAGTGATGTTTCTAAGCTTGGCCTGAAGGATTGAAGAGTTGCAGTGTGATGTACTGAAGCTTGCAGCTTGCAGCAGAGGCTTCAGTTCAGGGGAGGCTTTGTTGGAGCATGGAATCAAACCAGATTGTTGGAGTCTTGGTGCGCAGAAGTTGAAGTTCAAATAAAGTGTCTCTGGTCATTTATATTTAAGTCATCGAATTGTCAAGTTATATTTATTCAGTCCTTGCAGAGTCTTAGGGAGTCAGTTTCAGTTGTGAGTTGATCATGTGATCATGTTAGCTACTTTGGTGGGTTGTGGGGTTGAGACTTTCAGGGGAGTCGTTGTGTTTGGCCATTGTGAGTCTGTACATATTGGTTTAATCCACCTTGGAATAAAACTTGTCAGTTTAAACCCCATTTTGAGACTACACTCTATGATAAAAGCAAGCACATTGATGTGCACTTTCAATTTTTGAGGTAGGTGACAAAGGAGGAAGTAATTGAGATGGAACACTGTGGGACTCATGAGCATATTGAATATATAATGACGAAGTACTCAAGTTGGAGACTTTCTAGTTATCGAGAAGCCAACTTGGAGTATGTGATGCCGAATAGTTTAGTGCAGCAAAGTGAATCGATGTTTGTGAAAGTGTTTTAAGTTTAAGGGAGGATGATGTTGATGATCATGTTTTAAGTTGGGGAGTCTTTTAGTAGTGGTCTGGAAGACTAGAACCCAACGATAGGAGGTTGAAAGTTGTTTGTCGTGGCCTACATCAGTGGTCATAATCATGTACTTTTTGTTTATTCAGTTCATCAATAAAAAATTTGCTAGTTAGCTTTCCATTTTGTGTTAACAGGACTCGCAATCGGAACAAAGATGAGGTGACGAATATCCTCATCGAATTGGACGACATCGAGATTTCTCATTGGTGGTTGGGCTAGATCTAGTTCCCAATCCTGATAGTTACTCCATCAATAAAAGTATGTGGGTGTCAAATCTGTGGGGTCCACAAATTTGGTCTTTATTTGGATCTAATTCGGTGAACCACATAGACTTGTAAACCCCCATATATTATGTTGGGATTTGGTGGATGGCAGGATTTCCATAGAATCTTGAAATACAATTGATCTTTGTAACAAAAATTCCATCATAAATATATCATCAAATCTACAATGCAAATAATGAACTCTTCAAATCTATATAATGCAATAAATTCAATATAATTTTTACCAAAATTCCATCATAAATATATCATCAAATCTACCATACAAATAATGAACTCTCCAAATATATTTAATGCAACAAATTCAATATAATTTTTTTTTTACCAAAAAGCCTGCTTTTTCAATTTCAACAAGCAAACCACCTTTAACCTCTTAGGCTCTTACTAATCTCCTCTTAAGTGGGAGGAGATGGTGTGTGCAAAATCAGAAGGCGATTTGGGTATAAGAGTTTGCGTGGGTTCAATGAAGTCATGTTAGCAAAACAACTATGGCGAATCCACCAACGCCCACTGTCTCTGGTGGCGCGCGTAATGAAGGTAAAATACTATAAGAATTCGAGTGTGCTTGAAGCCTCGGTTGGTTCTAGCCAAGTTTCATCTAGCGCAGTATGATGAGCGCTCAAGAATTGCTACGTGGTGGGATACGTTGGCGCATCAGGGATGAGAGTTTGGTACGTATCTGGGGGGATAAATGGCTCTCGGAGGAACCTTACTATGTGGTCGATGCGCCAACATGCTTGGATGTGACGTCTAGAGTCAGAGAACTAATTGACCCAGAGACAAGGTTTTAGGATCTTCCGTTGGTGGAAGCTTGCTTTCAATCGGGTACGATACGACAGATTTTCCAAATCCCGCCGAGAGGATGTGAAGAACAGGATACGCTGATTTGGGAAAATAATGAGAAGGGAGTCTACATAGTTAAGGATGGCAACCACTTTTGGTTCGAGGATATTAAGCGGAGGAATGGGGTGAGCCAGATTGGGAGTCCGGAAGTTTGGAACAAGCTATGGAGGCTGAAAATTCCTCCCAAAATCCGATACTTCTACTGGCATTTTTGCTCGACATGTCCTTCCAACGGAGGATCACATCAGTACCAAAAGCAAGAGGTGGGGGGGAGATAAATGTCCTTTTTGTGATGCCCGAGAAACACAGACACACCTGTTCAGAGAGTGTGAGTGGGTTACCAGGATATGGAGAACAACGGAGCTTAGTAGCTGCTTTCCCAACAGAGGAAATGGGGCTGCTATGAATGGTTTAAGGAGGTGATGGCGAGAAATGGGGATGAGGTGTTGGAGAGCTGGTGTGTGCTCTTATGGTTCTTTTGGAAAGAAAGGAATGCTATCTTTTCAATGGCAAAAAGCTTGTGGAATCCGAGATTGTGCTGAAAGCAAAATTCTTTCTTGAGGACTATAAAGCTCGACAATTAAAGATTGTAGTTGAGCAGCACAGACACGAGGCTAAGGGAAGGAGCATGCCACAGAAAGGGAGGTGCCAATCAATATTGATGTAGGGACAATGGAGGATGGAGTAACTGGGTTGGGACTGGTTATTCGTGGGAATGGAGGTCGATTTTTGCTTGTTGCAGCGAGGAACATTCCAAGCCAGGTGAACGTTGAAACCGCTGAAGCACTTGCAGCAGAGTTAGGAGTCCAGCTGGCGTTTCAATGTCCCGGGAAGCGATACATCCTGGAGATGGATAGGCTGTCATTAACAGGTAAATTGGAAATGATGGTTGAAGTTCACACCGAGATTGGAATTATATGTAGGATCATCCGACGAAAGCTAGCTGAGTTAAATGGCGAATGTCGTCTTCTCCCAAAATAGGGTAACAAGGTTGCTCATGTGATGGCCCATGCCCATGCCAAGTCCCGTTTGAATGAACAATAACGGTTTATATTGTTAAATCAGTTAGTGCAGGACAATGTAACAATAGTTTCTTATCAAAAAATTTCAGCAGATTCCCATAAAAAAAATCTAGTGATCCATGTCCGCTCAAAATCTTTAACTTTCAAGTCGATCTGGTAGATTTTCTCTTCTTCGTTTTTCCTCAAGCCCAACCCAGTTAGATTACGAGATCCAGTTCAAACCCGTTCTGCAAAATATCTGCTACTGGATCAATTACTTGGGCTTTCCTTGTGCAGGCAGATTCAGATTGGAAGGAAACTACGAGGCGTCCTTCTCGTTGTCGTTCCGCCGGGAAACTGTTTGCCTAATAGCGCAGAAGGAGGAGGGAGAGAATAGAAATGCAAACAATTATCAGACGGGGATAATTGAAAAGGAAAACTCTCGAATTGGAAGTTGAAACCCTCTCTTCTGTCTTCTCGATTGATTCGGCATCATAATGACCGGAGAAGGAGAAGGCAGGGGCCTCGCCGCCGCCGGCAACCCTAACAACCCGCTCTACTACGGGACTTTTCAAGGCGTCGCCAATTACTACCCGCCTTCTGCTCCTCCGCCGTTTACACAACAATCCCAGCCTGCCGTCGGTTTCGTCCAGCCGATCGCCCCTCTTCGTGGCCCCGTCGTGAACCACCCTTACTATGCACATGGATACCACGCCATTGACACCGGTGCCTCTCTCTCTCGTTTCCCCATTATTTCATTGCTCTTATGCTGATATTTTTTGGTTGTCTGTTTCAAGGTTATGTGATTGCAGAGGGCAGGCCTTTAATTAGGGAATTTCCCCTCCCTTGCTGTGGAATGGGCATGGGATGGTTCTTGTAAGTTTTGGATCTTCAAATTTCAACATCTATTATGATCATTAATGGCGAAATGACCTATCTTTCCCCCCTTTTAATATCTTCTCCATTGGTGATGAGTTCATTCTTCGCCTCCCTCTTGGATGGACGAGGAAAGAACTTCACGTGTATGCTTCCCTGACACAGTTGCCTTTGTTGTTCATCGATTCCTATTTTGGTTATAACAATGGATGATAGGTAGACGTTTCCCCTAGTAGTTTGCCCAATTTTGTTTAACAAAACTGGTATAAATGAAATGGGTTGAGTAGCTTGTTAGGTTATCTGAATCACAAACTTGTAAGTTGGGTAATTTAATATATACTGCCTGTCCTGTACTAGTGGTTGCTATCTATCAAGAGCTGTTTCTTTACGCTTGATTTCGATATAATCTATTGAGCCTGTCATTGTGCTGAACATCCTAGAATATCTATAAAGCTAATGCCTGTTGCTCTTGGTTTCTTTCATTCTTTCAATTTCTTTTTGTTTGCTTATTGTTGTTGGGGTTTGAGGCGGATGTTTTTTTGACAAAGAGTTTGAGGTGAATTTGGTGAGACTTCTTCGTGCATGTTTTTATATGTTGTATTGCATCTGTCATTGTTATCAACATCCAAGAATGCCTGAAAAGCTAATGAGTGTTGCTCTTGGTTTCTTCCAATCTTTCTATTTCCTTTTGTTTGCTTATTGTTGTTGGGGTGGATTTGGTGAGATTTCTTTCCTTATGTTTTTATATATAGTATTGAATCTGTCATCGTACCAACATCCAATCATGCCTGAAAATCTGATGCGTGTTGTTCTTGTTTTCATTTGTTCTTTCATGTCTTTTAGTTTGCTTAATGTAATCTGAGTTTTGGGGTGGATTTGGTGCAGCTAACATTAACCTTTTCCCGTTATCCTGCAAGGTTTATTGTTGGCTTCTTCTTTGGTGGCATTCCTTGGTACATTGGGGCATTTGTTCTACTATTCGCACAAGTGGACTACAGAGAGAAGCCTGGATATGTTGCGTGTGTGATAGCTGTGAGTATTGGTTTGCCTGCTAATATCCCCTTTGCTTGTGGACTTCGAAGCTATTTTGATTTCCTTGTCTCATATGAGTTACGACTGGACTTATGTACAGACTTGGGCTCATACCGTTTGTCAGAAATTGAGTATATCCTGATACAACCTGTTTCTCTGATTCCAGTCAGTTCTTGCTATGACTGCTGTTACGCTTGGGGTTACTAAAGGAGCTAACACCTGGTGAAGACCCAAACGTGGAGTTTGCATGTTCTACAGAGTGATCGACTCGTTTATGCAGTTTACCATTCAGGTTACTTATTTGAAAGGTGGTATAGCCGTGGTGGAATCCTTATGCTGTGCAGGGGGGAGCTGTAGGATGGGTGTTCGGCAATTTGGAACTCTTTTTTCATGTGTTAACTGATGGTTGTGGCATCGATCATCCCTGTAAATTTTTTACTTAAACTAGAAGGAATTGGGCTGTAGACAAGACATCAGTCACTGTTGATTGGGCTGTATATTGATGCATTATTACGTTTCCCTTCTCTTTCTTTGGTTTGAATCACTGATTTTCAGGCCCCTTAATCAGCGTCGATTAATAGTTCATTACACTTCGAGCCTAGAGGCAACATGAAGAGATCAAAACACTTGTTTAACTCGATTGAATGTCATCTCAAGATTGGAATTTGATCGCCTGATTTGGCTACAAGTAAACATATACATCCAAGCAATTGGTGTTTGTTTATGTATTTTCATTTGTTTGGTAGGTTATTCATCCTAAACGAGTCGAAGGCAAGTAGGCATTGAAGTAAACTCACCTAAGTTCTTACCGTAGCCGGTAATTTTCGGGTGATTACTGCTGCTCGCGTCCTGGAAGACAAGCAGCCCAAGCGACTGCGTCGATCGAAGCAACTGAAGTGGCGTTTCTACTTACCATCGTCGGAGGGGGTTGAAATAAAGACACACGAGGACCTGGACTCATTGGACCATTGTCACGAGTGTGAGGTGCCGTCCACGGTCCTGGAATCAGGGATTGAGACCCCTTGCTTTGAGCTTAGATTCCGAAATGGGGTGAGCTTCGAATTCAGACCCCGGAATGGGGCGAGTTCCATTCAATTTGATAATGGTGTTCAGGAACCGGAAAACTGTGACCGACGCAAGCCGATGACGGAGCCGTGGAACCCAGCGTTTCTCCGATCGGGCCTCTACCCGAATCGTACGCTGCTAGGGCTGATTGCTGGCAAGCGAAATTTCAGTAGGCCTGCGATTTCGTCGGGGGTTTGTAACGGGCGGGGAGATTTGGTGTTCTGCTGTATCTCTGCACCCGCAATTAAGTCGGGGGTTTGTAGCAGGCGGGGAGATTTGGAAATCCGCCGTATCTCTGCAGGGTTTGGTATTTCCACTGACCGTTTGTTCAATTTTAAAAAATCTAGTTCCCCACCTCAGATAGAACTCCCGCTGCAATGGGCGTATCCGACCTTCCCTGCCTATTTAACACAGCTATCAAAGCCCATCCCTCACCAACGCAATCGTCGAAAGGGAGGTCGGGTGCCAAACAACTGCGTTTCCAACTCAAAGCAGGAGCTCTATTCTGGTACGTGGGAACTTCTTCTTTCGGAGATCATTCTCTGTGTTTGGGTAGAGGCTATTCCTACCAGAAATTTCTTTAGCAGCTTCTCGAGCTACCCGTGGGCTCCGATTGGCGAACTTCCTGTCGTTATTAATGTTGGTGACTTGACTTTCTCGTCTCTGCTGCAGTCGGTCACCATGGCTCACATTGCGAGTGATCAGGTTGTGGAATTTTCGCTAACGGAGATTCAGTCCGCTAGGGTGTGCAAGTCGAGGATGCTGCTTGGTCGGGTCTTTGCGGAGGATCTGCTGTCAATTGCTGAACTACGTGAAGGAACCAACAACCCATGGCAAGGCCAGGGAAGAATCAAAGTAAGGGAGGTGGGGCACGGATTATACGAATTTGTTCTCCCCACTGAAGTGGCCAAAAACTAGGTGCTCCAACGCACTCCCTGGGTTATAAAGGATAAAATTCTTCACCTGCGTGCCTGGACACCATATATTACTGCTCGCACGTTTGAAGAGTTGGCGATTGCACCTTTCCGAGTCCAAATGTGGGATGTACAGGAGGAGTGCTGCACTCAACAGTTTGGCAGAAAAGTGGCTAGTTCCACCCTAGGCCGGGTTCTCGAAGCAGGCGTGTTCTCCTGCACAGATACTGCCAAGACGTTCATCAAGGTTAAAGTCCTCATCGATTTCTCCAAACCGTTAAGATCGCAGATCATGGCGACAAATGAGGAGATGGGCTCTTTTTGGATCAGGTTCAAGTATGAACACCTTTCTGCTATAACTGCGGCCGGGTGGGGCATTTTCGCCAGAATTGTGGGTTTGACCCGCCACCAAGAAAGGAGCGGTTTGGCCCCCATATGGCGACCAAAAAAATGGGAAGGAAGATTTTCGATGAGGAGGAGCAAAGCCAACATCCCAATTCGGTTTGGATTAACTCCAATATTCGCCACAAACCTAGCCAGGTGGAACAGGTGGAACGGGTGGAGCCTAGACCAGGAACTTTGGGGCGGCGAGACTCGCAACCTACCAAAAGTCTGTTGGTCGAAAGAAGCCTGCTGTGGATGGGGTCTTCGGAAAACCCTTTCGCCACTACCGAGCCTGAAGCGCCTCGATCTAAGCCGGGGAGGAGCCCTCTTCGCTTCTCGATTCCAAAGGTTCCCAAAATTCCCTTTGGTAGGCCAGGTCGCCGTGGGAAGGGGAAGGTTGTTCCACTGGGCAGTCCGATGGAGGTTGATGGGGACCAAAACTCGATCCGGGTGGCGGGCCGCCGTGGCAGACATGGCAGAATTTCGCGGGATAATAGGATGTCGTCTGCCGCAGTAGACGGTAACCATCGTGAACAGGCAGGCTTGCCACGGGAGACGCTTCCCCCTGCTGGTACTTCCCCTGGTGCGGCGGCCAAAGCAGTATCGTGTCGCCGGAGACTCATTCTGGAGGATGAATCGGAAGATGATTTCGTGGTTCAGCCTGTACCGCCTAGCAAGCAGAAGGAGGGTCGTCCATTTCCTCGGCAGGATGACTCAAACGGGCAAAGGGCGGCTGACCCCAATCGCTTCGAGGCCCGGAAAGCCCAGCGGAAGGGGAAGGGTGATGCTGACCCGCCTCATCTGGGCCCCAGGCCTAGCACTGGGCATGCCCATCCTCTAAAGGCACCAACAGCGGGAACATGACCAAAAAGAATAAAGGAAGGGGGATCAGTAAGGGAGAGGGCCGACAAGCCCAAACACATAAGCAAAAGGAATCCTCCTAAGCCCTCTTCGGATCGGGTCCTTGTGGAGACAAAGGGACCGAAGGCGGGCAGGCGGGCCTGGCGGTGTCTCCAAAGGCTGGCCCGGATTCTCCCGAGCCCATTGTTGACCCTCGGGATTTGGAGGACACGTGATCGGACGACGAGGCCCAATTATTTGAGCTGCGGCGTCGTGCTCCTTCGGAGACAAGGACCCTGAAGCGACTGGTTAAGAATTCTCGGGTTAATCAAGTTGTGCGAGCTTTTGAAATGGGCTTGGCAATGAAGGACAATGAGGAAAATTACGATACGGACCAACCCCAACCTCGAGTATGTGCAGGCATACAGAATCCGGTGGTTGAAGCTGTTAACGATTTCCCCTTGAATGAATATGGTACAAACATACCTGAGCCGGGGGCGGGGATTAAGAAACGTCAGTTTGACGAGATTGAGGGGGAGATGGCGGAGAATCCAACCCCCAAGAAACAGTTTGTTGAGGAGAAAGCTGATGTGGAAAAGGTGGAGGAAGCCAGCCTGGAGTGGCCCCAACCAGATAAATGAGGCTTCTGGCCTGGAATGTGAGAGGAATTGGGCTAGCCCTCACATTCCAAACTGCTGTAGGTTTATTGCATTCTAATAAACCGGATCTTGTGTTCTTCTCGGAGACACGATCGAGCCGGCGTGTAGTTATCTGTCGCATGCGGGGGTTAGGTTTTCATCATTCTCATTATTTCTTTGTGGATGCTGTTAATGCATCGGGTGGTTTAGTTGTAGCTTGGTCCCCCGGGGTTGATGCTTCGGTGTTTTTTCATTCCAACTTTTGTATCTGCACTCAGATTAATGAAGTTGAGCTTTCTTATGTTGTGATTTCTGTTTACTTTAGCTGTGATATTGCCACTAGAGCCGCTCAATTGTCCCAGTTACAAGAGATCTGTAGCACAATTCAGCTCCCATATGTTGTCATTGGTGATTTCAACGCTACTCTCCATGAGGGTGAAAAAGATGGTGGGAATGCTTGGAATGCGACTTAGTCTCTTAGTTTGCGCGATTTTATCCATGATCTTTGTCTTCATGACCCTGGGTTCCAGCGTGATCAATTCACCTGGACTAACAGGCGCATGAGAGTGGCCTGTATTCGTGAAAGATTGGATCAGGCTCTGTGTTCTTAGACTTGGGTGAATCGATTTCCAGAATCTCTGGTAAAGCATTTCACTAATCAGGGATCGGGCCATCAGGCCATCCTCCTCTCAGACCAGCCTTATCGGCGCCATAGTCGCCCTCTTTTTAGATTTGATGCCCGCTGGGCGGATAATCCTGAGGTCAGAGCTATGGTGGCCTATGTGTGGAAGGAGGGGATCCAGGGAACACCCATGTACCAGCTCTGGGAGCGGCTTAAGAAGCTTCACCATCTGCTTTATGATTGGAGTAGGGCTGGTACTACGAACTCTTTGCGAAATATTCGGACCCTCAAGTCTGAAGTTGATCGGATCAAATTGGTCCACCCAATAGATTGGGATACAGTCCGTACCTTGGAATCGGAGCTATCTAGGCAATGAGAGGCGGAAGAGATGTATTGGCAACAAAAGTCTAGGGTAAATTGGCTGAAAAAGGGGATAAAAACACTTCTTACTTCCATACGGTCACGAGGACAAGGAGGAAGAAAAATTTTATTTCCGGTCTGCGTAATGACACTGGGGATTGGATCACTGATAAGACTGGGAAAGAGGACATTGCCAGCTCGTTCTACCAAAAGTTATTCACCTCGGAAAACCAGGTGGGGAATATGCCTGACAGGGTGGCGGCCCTCCCTATCGCTCACAGTGTTTCTCCTGAAATGAATGCTTCTCTCACGGCCCCAGTCCAACCTAATGATGTTCGCAGAACTGTGTTTGCTATGGGTTCGACAAAAGCACCAGGATCGGATGGGTTCACTGGCAAGTTTTTTAAAGCTTTCTAGGACATTGTTGGGGAGTTAGTGATTGACACAGTTTGTTCTTTCTTCTCAACGAGCAAAATGCTTCGGAGTTTTAATCACACCTGGCTGACTCTGATTCCCAAGGTCGATGCGGTGGAAACTATGCGACAGCTTCGTCCAATCAGTCTATGCCAGTTCGTATACAAAATTATTACTAAAATTATGGCGGAGCGTCTGGTCGAGTTCCTACCTAATATAATTTCGGAGGGCCAAAATGCCTTTATCAAGGAGCGCCAGATAGTGGATAATGTCCTTCTAGGACACGAGTTGATGCATTACCTAAAAATCAAAAAGAAAGGAAAGAAAGGCTACATGGCTCTGAAGGTTGATATGGAAAAGGCCTATGATAGAGTTGAATGGCCCTTTCTTCTTGCTGTTCTTGAGAAAATGGGCTTTAACTCTACCTGGAGGGGATGGATCCAGGAATGCTTAGCATCCACTTCTTTTTCGGTTCTAATGAATGACTCCCCCTCGGGGTATTTCTCCCCGACGAGGGGTCTTCGGCAAGGGGATCCTCTCTCGTCGTTGCTGTTTGTACTTTGTACGGAGGGGTTTGCTGCTCTCTTACGGAAGGCTATTACGGAACGGAAATTGGAAGGTGTGAAGGTTGCTCCGCGTGCTCCTAGAATCTCCCACATGTTCTTCGCTGATGACTCCTATTTATTTCTCCGGGGATCTCTCCGGGAATGTGAGAACCTGCTTGAGGTTTTAAATGAGTATGAGGAACTCAGTGGACAACGAGTTAATCTGGGTATATCAGCAGTTTGCTTTAGCAAGAATATAGCACTGCCTGACCAAGAGTTCTTGGCCCAGATTCTGGGTGTAGGTGCAGTAGGCGTCCATGATAAATACCTTGGCCTTCCGACGCTGATAGCCCCATCTAAGATGGCTACCTTCCGATATCTGGAGGAGAAATTATTGGAGAGATTATAGGGGTGGAAACAACGGACTTTGTCTTGGGCGGCAAAGGAAACCTTGATTAAATCTATTGCTTTAGCTTTGCCCCTACATGTCATGTCGTGTTTTAAGCTCTCGTTGTCTCTCTGTCGTCTCTTAGATAAACATATAGCACGGTTTTGGTGGGGGACTGCGAATGACCATTCAAAAATTCGATGGATATCATGGCAGAATATGTGCAGAAGCAAGCATGATGGTGGTATGGGGTTCCGTCGTTTCGAGCAGTTTAATCAAGCTCTCTTACCCAAGATTGGGTGGCGTATCCTTAATGAACCCGATTCCCTCTTAGCCCAAGTCTATAAAGGAAAGTACTTTCCCAATGGTACGTTCCTCACTGCTCAAGCAAGGTCCCGTCCATCCTGGGGGTGGCAGAGTATCCTTTTTGGTAGAACTCTGCTTGAGAAGGGTCTTCGGTGGCAGATTGGTGATGGCCAGACTGCTTCTCTTCTGCACTCCAATTGGATTCCTAATTTGCACCCATCGGCCCCGGTGCTTAATCCTCAAGTTCTTCCGGAGGGCGGTGACCCTTGTGTGGCGGAGGTTTTGTTCCCCGGAGAGGGGCGGTGGTGTGACACCAAGTTAGTAGTGCAATGGTTTGATCCCCCTACCTGTCAGGCAATTAAGGCAATCCCCCTCCCTTGGCATCAAATACCGGATAGGCTTATTTGGCATGATACGACGGATGGTCAGTTTACTGTTAAGTCAGCGTACCATCTTGCGGTTCTTTTGGATAAACAGAAGGGTGGGTGGCGCTCATCGGTGAGTTGGATGGATAAGGCGAGCCGGGTCCGTCTTTGGGGCGCGAATGTCCCACCAAAGTTGAAGGTGTTCCTTTGGCAGATTTTGAATAGGATCCTCCCAACTACGGAAGCTCTCATTGAGAGAGAGGTTCAGGTACACCCCAGATGCCCGGTGTGTTGGGAGGAATCGGAAACGTTGGAGCATCTCTTTCTCTTTTGTCCAGTGGCGCGTGCACTTTGGGACCTCTCGGGGTTGGAGTTTCTAGGGCAAGGTTTGCCTACCCATACTTTCCCTCTGTTTCTGAAAAGAGTAATGGCTCTCATTCATCAGTCGGACTTGTTTATGGCGTTGGTGGCGGTCCTCTGGCGGATATGGCGCTCTCGGAACTGGGTGGGTTTTTAAGGCAAATCAGTTTGGGATCCCAGCCTTGATGCGACAATTTTACCAGCAATATGAGGAGTGGATGAGTTTGCTAATGGATCGAATTCTGCCTCCGCATACCACGTCTATCCCCTCGGCTTCCTCGGTAGGCGATTCTAGGGTCGTCTGCCTCTAGGATGGGGCTACTAGACAGGGTGCTCCCTCAACCAGTGGTATGGTGCTTATGGACTCGAACCATGATCTACTGCTGGCTAGGGGGGCCAGATTTCCTGATGTGGTGGACCCTATGGTCGTTGAATTACTGACCCTTCGGGAGGCTATTGGCTAGTGTTTGGGACTTGGGTTCGCGATGGTTAGGTTTGAAGGAGATGCCAAGGTGGTTATTGATAAGATTAATTCGCGGCAGGCTAGTGATAACCGGGTGGGGGCTATTCTAGAAGAAGTTTTACACTACTTTGATTCTCATCCGGGGTTGGGTCATGGGTGTGCGGTTTGTAGGTCGGAATAACAATAGGGTAGCCCACCGGGTGGCTAGGAAGGCCCTTTCTTTGTCTCCGACTATGAGTCGTGTTTTTGATTTCCAGGCCTGGCTGGGAACCAGGATGTAATTATCTTTTCTTGAATCAATATAAGATTATCTTTTGTAAAAAAAAAAAAAAAATCAGATGATAGTCCATTAGGTGTTGAGGATCATATACAAATTTGCTAGATAACATTATTTAGAGAAGGCAAAATTCACTTCCATAGCCATAACTTTTCACTTTGTGACAAATATAGCCAGATTCGGAGAAATACACAGAAATAGCCATTCCATCCAATAATGTAACAGAAAACATAACGCCTGCTGACTAGACAAACGAACCCAAATGGCCGCGTTTAATTTGGTCTACGTGTATGCCAACGTGGAAATGAATTTATTATTTTTCATTAATTAGTTTTTACCCTACTTTACCAAATTTTCATCCTTTCGCAGACCCCCCCCCCTCCCCTTCGTTCTTTCACCCTACCCAGCAGAACCCTAAATCTCCACCCCCCACTCTCGATTCTCTTCGCCGGTGACTGTGAATTGACCAACACAGTCATCCGGTCATCTCGCCTTGGTCGACGTGTCCTCTCGCCTCATTGATCTGGTCATCGAACTTCCCTCCATACCCATCTCAATTGACGAACACAGAGGTGGTGACGAAGCTCGAACTATCGATTCCGGTAAAAAAATCCAGAGACGAAGCTCGAACCCTAATCTGTTATCGGTAAGTAATCCTCGCCTCTTCCTCTGCCCCTCGATTCTGTCGAGGGTTGACACTTCAGAGGGATGTGAGATGCCGAGGGATGGGAGAATCAGAGGGATGGATGGGAGATGCGGGTTCACACTGCGAGTCGAGGAAGATGGAAGCCGATTTCGGAATCACACCCACGGCGTCGAGGGATGGGAGAATCGGAATCACACCCACGGCGTCGAGGGTTTTCGCCGGATTGACACTGCCGCTGCGAGGAAGATGGAAGTCGATTTCGGCTTTTTTTGGGAGGAGGGAAGATGAAATCGAAAATCAGATGGAGGAGAAGTAGCTGGAAGATCGGCTAGGTTTAATTGCCCCAAACGATTCTCTCTCCTCCGGATGATGTGGCGCTTTGGTGGCAAATTCAGTCCTGTTGGCGCCGACGTGGAGGTTGTAGGTTGGCCATGTCAGCTAAGCGAACATGTAATTAACGGCGTCCCTGACGTCGTCACATTTAATAACGGAAATGGCTATTATTGTCAACGCATTTTCAAATTTTTGGCTATTTCTGTGTATTTCTCCGAATCTGGCTATATTTGTCACAAAGTGCAAAGTTATGGCTATGTAAGTGAATTTTGCCTTTAGAGAAAACAAATATAGGTTTCGGAAGGCATTCGTCTTCTAGCTGTGAACTTTGGCTTCTGGTCTTATTCTTTTGCTCCGTGTAGTGATAGTAGGGCTGTTCATTTTGTGGTTAAACAAACTTTTTCATCAAAAGTTCCATTATTGGTCTTGGTCGATTTTTCGCATGTGCTTATATTCTATACTCTTTTCTTGGTAAAAATTTATTTATTTATAGGTAAAATTGTATTCCATTCTCTGACTGTGTATGAATGCTCATCGTTTGATTATGTTAAGGTCAATTGGGCTTGGGTCAGTCAAGCGCACAGAATAGCTGAAAAACTGTCTTCGGGAACCTTGATGTCATTGTCTAAGAGTTCATGACAGTCAGGCCCAACAAGTCGTCCATCAACGTACTTTTATTGGGCTTTGCCCACTACTAATTAGCAATGCCCCGCAAGCCCGCCGAGCGCAATTAGGGTTCGTTTACATCTTCGAGCTAGTTATATAAAGCCGCAGAAAAACCCTACCGCTCGCTTTCTGTAGGTAAGTGAGAGACGGAGGAGCAGCTGCACGGATCTTCCTCTTGCTGCGAAAATGGTCGCATACAGGGTACGTAGCTGCTTCCTTTACCTGATCTTTCATTGTTCTGATGCATCTTGGCCGGTTCCTCTCCGTCATTGATGTTCTTCGTAGCTCAATTTGCATTTCACTTGATTGTTCTGGTGCTCCACTCCGTAGTTTTGTACATCTAGGTGAAATAGCAAGCTCGCGATTTTGTGCGATTAATAATTTGGTGGAGCTGTAAATGTTGCTAGATATGATAAGACCTCCTGGATTTTGAGCTAGTTATTATGGGGTCAAGTCATTCGTTTGCTTGCTTGAGTCGTATTTGGGGATTTGGCACTCGTATGTTCCTTTCTTACCACGTTGCTTTGAACGGTTTGAGTTTTAGTTCTTCATTTGGAATTTGGGTACTGTGGCATGTTCAAATTGTGGTGGAATGAGTCTTACAGTTAATGTCTTGAGTTTGTAGATTCGGGTAGTGATTGGGATGCATTTTATTCAGATATGTTATTGTTCGGAATCTAATGAGCAAGGTTAGGGTGATTATTAATTGATGTTTTTTTTTTGTGTGTGTGTGTACAGTATCACCAGTACCAGGTTGTTGGAAGAGCCCTCCCAACTGAGGGTGATGAGCATCCCAAGATTTACAGGATGAAGTTGTGGCACACAAATGAAGTCCGTGCTAAGTCCAAGTTCTGGTAAGTGGGTGTGTTTTGGTAGCTGTTTTGAGGCTGTTTTTATTTTTAATGTGTCTCTGATGGGATCTTTGATTTTGGTTTGGGATTGAGCAGGTACTTCTTGAGGAAGTTGAAGAAGGTGAAGAAAAGCAATGGTCAAATTCTTGCTATCAACGAGGTAAAACTTCTGTGGGTGTTTTGACTGAATCAGCTACCTGATCTATGTTACTGAGCTTTTAGGTTGTTTTCTATGTTTAGGATTGGGCCAATTGAATGGTTAACTTATTGCTTCATCATCTAGTCGGTATGGACTATACTAATTCCTACATGACTCGTTCCCTTGAAGCTATAAAACTTGTGTTGCTTTTTTCAATCTCCCCCTTGGTAATACTATTTTTGCCCTGGGGGTACACTGGAGCAGCTACATTTCCTTTATGTCAATCTCAATCTTATCAGTTCAATTTAAGTCTCAATCCCTGGGTGTTGGGATTTGTATAGCAAGGTTCTGTTGTGTCATCATTGCTTATTCTTCCCCAATTATTGGACATGTCGATCTTGATAGTTGATGCTCCAAGTGCTTCATTATCTAGTCTATGGGTTAATTTAGTTCCTGTTTGACTCGTTCCCTTGAAGCTAGAGTTCATGTGTTGCTTTTCTAATCTCCCCAACGTTCAATTCTTATTTTGCTTTGGGGAACACTGGGGCAACTACATGTGTTACTGATATCATATCTTGTTCTGGTACCATGTTTTCTTTTTCACTTGTTAAGTATTCATCATTTGAGTTGTAACCATCATATTATGATGGGTCTTTCTGCAGATCTTCGAGAAGAACCCAACCAAGATAAACAACTACGGGATCTGGCTCCGCTACCAGAGTCGAACCGGGTATCACAACATGTACAAGGAGTTCAGGGACACCACTCTGAACGGTGCTGTGGAGCAGATGTACACTGAGATGGCTTCTCGCCACAGAGTGAGGTCTCCATGCATTCAGGTGATCAAAACTGCCACCATCCCTGCCAAGCTGTGCAAGAGGGAGAGCACCAAGCAGTTCCACAACTCCAAGATCAAGTTCCCATTGGTGTTCAAGAAGGTGAGGCCTCCAACCAGGAAGTTGAAGACGACTTACAAGGCATCCAGGCCCAACTTGTTTGTGTAGTGATGCTCATCGCGTTTGGTGAATGTGAATGAGAGACACAGCTAGAGTCGGATGTGGGGGCTGGGTTATCGATGGGGCTTTTCTGTTTTTAGAAGACTTGCTGGTTTCATCAGTTTTGTTGATTTGGAATGATGTTCAATTTTGGAACCCCAAAGTTGTAGTAGCTTTTATCATATGGATGAGAATTGAATTTATGATAATTGAATTTTGTGTGGAAGAAGTAATCTTTGCTTTCATAACTTTGCAGGTAATTCGGTTTCATATATTAGCTGTTATGAAATCAGCTTTAGTAATCACTACTGAGCAAATAGTGCTTACTTTCTTATGTTAATGTCCTTGTTTAGTCCTACCGTTCCTAAATTATGAACAGATGACTTTGATTAGTGAATTATGCCATGGATTAATCATTGATTGATGTTTATTTGGATAAAGCTATTACCAAATGCTTGTTTAATACAAATGAAGTGGAAGGTAATGTTTATAACTAATCCCACAAATCGAAGTCCTTGGGATGCCATCCTTGATCACAAATGGTTGGCCAAACTCAGTCATTCATCAGTGAAGAATAGGAATGCAGACTTTTGTTTAGTTTTCACTTTTCATTCACATCCTTGGTAGAGCATACCTTCTTTGTTTCTTTGAAAAGAAAGTTGATATGCTGAATGTGTTTGCTTCACTGATATCCCTTTTGTACACGCCTTTAGCTTTCAAATCCCTGCAAATTGATCGCATCTCCAATAATATTATCTTGCTTCATTCTAACTTTCTGATCAGTGTCAAACAATCTAGTATACATTATAGAAGTCATGTATGAGATTTGTAGCTTGTATCATTAAACTCTCACTGTCGTAATGATTTGTAAAATTTAACCGATAAAGAAAATAGATGAATGTATTTGGTAATTTTTATAATAATAGAGTTGATAAAAATAGGATTAATGAGATTTACGATTAACAGTGTACCTTAATGTTAATCTGAAATTCAAAATGAGCAAAAATATATTATATGAACTACGTAAAGAAATGATCAAGCAAACTTCGGGCCATGCTGATAACCGAATAGTCGCAGCAGCAGCAGCCATGTGATAGTGAAAAAGCTTTGCCTCTGAGGGATTATTTGTCAAAAGGGCAAAGGCATCCATTGAGCATTTACAAGTCAAAATCCACTACATACTCTACACGACTGGGATGATTGATGGGGATTGCTCACCAAACTCTTGTTCTCTCTTTGGGTATCTTGAAAATTTTTCAAGTTGAATTAAAAGACGCATTGAAGGTAATGATTATTATGGCTACTTTACTGTTACTATACTGACCCCATTACAGACATACTAACCGATTTGCAGGGTTTGTGAAACCGTATCGTATTGACTGTTCAATTGGAAAACTTCATACAAAAGTAGAAATCGGTAGTCAATCTTTTAACAGTATGAAATTGTTGAACCACAGTTAAATCATGATATAAACATAAAATATATTACCTCTAACTTTTTTCGATACAACCTCCTTTACGGTTTACAATCCTTGTGAATTTGGTTTGAGGTATTTCGGAAATAAAGTTAGAGTACTAAATACTAAATAGATATAATTTATAGAAGATAAGATTAATCAATGATTTTGGCTCTTTCGACATTTCACTAGTTCTCATCCATTGTTTTCTTTCTTCTTTTAGATCTTTTTTTTTCTCTTCTCATATCTCTGTTCTTTCAAATATATTTATCGAACTCGATATTGCAATTCCAATTTCATCGAACCACAATATTCATCGAACCACAATTCCAATTTCTGATTCCGAGTGAACCATGTAAATTTTGCATCGTGTGATTGTTGTAATTTTCAAACATCAAACTCAATCCTGTAGAAATTAAATTATGTTAATGGCTTACCTCTTCAATCACCTACCAACTAGAAACCTTTATCAACTCTTATTACTCATTAGTATTTGTTATCAACCATATGATAGCGCAGAAGAAAGTAATTAAGGTGGTTGATTGCATTTGCATGTAGGACCAAAGGGAAAGAAGCTTAGGGGTCGTTTGGATTGAGTATTTGGGGGTGTTATTTGAGGTCAAATAACACAAAATCTGTTATTTAACCCCAAATAACATGTTTGGCTGACAAAAAGTGGGATGTGTTATTTGGATGTAGTGTTTTGCCAAATAACAGGTTTGAGACCAAATAACACAAAAAGTGTTGTTTGCCAAATACTTGGGAGGGGGCAGGTATTTCCCAAATAACAAGTTTGAGACCAAATATCACATACCAAATAACAAGTTTTATATTATGTGGTATTTGTGTGGTAATTGGCCCCAAACAACAAGTTTATCAAATACTCAATCCAAACGACCCCTTAAAGTCCTCTCTAGCTATACTCACCATTCATTGGTCATGCTAATATCTTCGAGGTCTCATACTACCATCGTTAATTTCTTCATCAACCTCATTTCATCTCTCAGGTGAGAATCTTAGTAATCATAGCTATCTTATGATCTATGATCAGTAGATTTACATTCTAGCGATTAAGTTGTAGTGATTTTCTTTCATGATTAGCATCTGTTAACACTTTGTTTAATAATGCTATGTTTTTTCTACCCAAGTGATTATTGACTTCAAAGTTTGAATGCGAAATACAGGTATTAACATCAAATTTAACTAAACAACTCAACATGCTCAATATTCCAACTAAATGAGTTTTCAACTTTTCATACAAGAGAGAGTAAGCGGAAACCCTAAAAAGTGTTCAAATTTTAGTTTTAGAATTAAAAATGTAATTACACGATGATTAACAGTAATAGTGATTTAGGAAGTATTTGACCAATATAAAACACTCAGATACAATTTTTTTTTTCATGTTTGTGAAATTTTACCAGAAATTACGTCAGAATATTTAGCAGAATGATATTTAATGTTAATATGTAGTTTAATCCGCAACTTATATATAGAATATCGATGCGAAAACATACTGAAGAAAGATAATATATATTGATTAAAAATGTCAACAAAAAACAGTAAAATCGACCAAAATATCACGGATAGAAGATTGACCAAATTGTATCGGACATGACAAATCTTTCATTTTATATGTGTATAACCATATTCTATTGCCGATAATAAACAATTTGTACGATCCGACAGTCATTATGATACAATACTACGAAACATAATTCTTTCACCCAATTCTCTATCGCTTCTCTTAAATTTTATATACCAAACTTTTTTAGTCTTGACAAGAGAGCAAAAGCTTATAAAGCTACATATCATACTAATGGGATTTCCATCTTTCTACATGACTGCCACAATATATGATACGGTCCCCCAAAGTCTAGAAAGCAAAAAAACAACTCTCTATTCATCTTCCCACCATCCCATTCCCCACTTCAGAGAAAGAAAGAAAAGAAAAAAAAAAAAAAAGAATATCACCATTGCAATTCACCAATTCTATGCCCCCATCTCCCCGTTGTCGTCCATTCTACACTATAACTAAATCTACTTTGATGATCCGATTGGGTCTCTCCACTTTTGTCACTTATAATATTGACCTAGCCAAGTTTGATCGTCCTCTACAAGAAAACATTACTAATGTTATCCAGAAATGCTTATATATAAAAAAACCAGCACTACCCACAAGCCATTCACATTCTTCAAAACCCCACTTTCTCTCTCACTTTGCTAAGCTAGCGGTCGAGCTCTTTCTTTAGTAATGCCTCTCGCATTTGCATACCAAGTTTGCCTACTTCCACTACTGCTGCTTCTCCCCTTCGTCGGCGGATCCTCTCACGACGAAGTTGATCACCTTCACCAGATTGGACAGAGCAGTCACAAGATCTCCAGAGACAGCATCCACAAACTAGTCAGTACTCTGTTTTTTCCCCCCCTGTTTCTCTTCATTTCTGGCCTGGCTACAGACCATATATCATGATTATGATTAATGGGGTTTCTCCAGCTGGTTAAGGATGATAAGAAGACATCCGATATTGCGCTTCATGGGATTCTGCTGTGGGTTTCGATGGGTGTGCTGTCCCCTCTTGGCATCCTCACCATCAGGCTGTCCCTTAGAGAACAGGGCAGCAAACGCAGAGTCTTCTTCTATCTCCACATTGTTTTCCAGGTAAATTAATCAGATCAAACACAGTCAGTCGATCGATTGCTTCGCTTACAAAACCCATTTTGTGGCTAACTTGTTAGCTAGCTAATGAGTCGGTGGTTGTAGTGATGGAGTTCCTTGAGCTCATAATTAGCTATCATGCATCTCTATGTATTGTAGATGTAGCCCACGTCCTCCCTTTAATCATTGTGTCGACGACAATGTTCATCAATAGTTGTGGGGGGTTTCGCTTTTGAATTCGTTAGAAAGCAAAGGGAATTATGATTCCTAACCACCTGTAACAAGTTTGTTAATTGATTTTACAAAAATGATTTCTCCCATCACTTGCTTCAATGATGATGATATATGGTGGATCATGTAACAAACGCTCCCTGCTTTGGTAGTTAATTAGTAAGTGTTGATTACTTACTTGGTTTGTTTTTTTATCATATATTTGAGATTAAACAGAATCAAATCATCTTATTGTAGGCACTTTCGGTACTTCTTGCAACTTCAGGAGCTATATTATCTATAATATCGTTTGAGAACAAGTTTGACAACAACCACCAGAGAATCGGCCTTGCTCTTTACGGAGTCGTTTGGTTGCAAGCGGTCCTTGGATTCTTGAGGCCTCGCAGGTGAGAACTAAGCTAACTTTTTTTTTTTTTTTTACAAAATGTACCATGAATAACTTCTCAATCACGAAAGATTCTGATACCATCCCGCGACTAATTAGCTAGCCATATCGATCGATCATTTGCTATTTTTGACACAGAGGGAACAAAAGGAGAAGCACCTGGTACTTTGCCCATTGGGTACTCGGAACAGTGATCTCTCTGGTTGGGATCATCAACGTTTACACAGGGTTAGAGGCTTACAAGAAGAAGACCTCAAAAGGGACAAGGCTGTGGAGCATAATTTTCACAGCTCAGGTCTCTTTCATGGCTTTCTTTTACCTTTTCCAAGACAAATGGGATTACATGCAAAACCAAGGAGTGATGTCAGGGCATAATGATCATCAAGATCAAGAAGGCGCCGGCGGTGCCAGTAGTAATGCACAGATCGTAAGCCAGAAGGCGCTGGTGCCTCTGCAGCAGCCATCTCGTCCTAAGCGCAATGCACTGCAGAACTTATTTGAATAGCTATATATATATATATATACATACATGCTGTTAAAATCATATATTATTTATGTGTTGATAATGGTTAGAGACTTATAGATTATATTTTGGTTTGATTTTGAATATTCTTTTGGTGAAATTTCTGCTTTGTTTTTTTTTTTTGGATGGGGGCTTGCTTAAATGGATACCTATATATAATACTCTTATAATTATTTTTTTTTGACGCTTGCACTTTGTCAATTGGTGGCTCTGTGGAATTCAATTGATGGAGTTCAGGCATCAAAAGCTTTGGAGAAACCATGCTTGTAGGTAAATTGGTCATTGGTTGATGTGTGCCAGTTATTATGATTAGAGGTTTTCCTATTACAGAGAGCATGTGTTAATTATTATATGTTTATACTTGTAATAGAAAAATCAATGAATTGCATTGATTTTGTGAAATAAAATTAAAATAACTTGGATTGTATTAATTGTGAGGTGGTGATAAAAACAACTTATACAATTGATCTTACCATTACTTGAGTCTTGACAGAATGAATGGAAGGTCTTTTCAGACCGATTTTGAATGAAGTGGTGCTAAAAATTTAAACAGGTGAATACAAGCGCAAACTATGTGATTGGAATTTTTTTTATTTGTTGCGGGTCGAGCTCTCTATCTTCTTTGTCTTCTTCAAATTTGGATTTAAATTTTTTATTGCGAAATCTCTGCAATTAGAATTCAGTCCAATCCATCCACTAAAAAATTTAATTTAATCCAAATTCAATTGCAATGGTGGATTAATGGATTAAATTGATAAATTGTTGGAAAACTATAATTTAGTACCTATATCCTTTATTTTTTAAATTTGATACCTTTATGAAGAAAATTATTCAAAATAATATTTTGGTACAAAAAAATTGTATACTCAAATACGACTAATACACTACAGAAGTGATCCAGACTTGCTCTTGAAAGTTGAAAGTACCTATGGAGCATGGAGTTTGGAGGTGAGTTGCTCATAGAAGAATAAATTCATACAAGGGAACAGTTTTCTAATAATGGACTAGCCTGCATATACAAGATCAGGCCCAACTTGACGCCGAAGTTGACTGTCAAGTTTATGGGCCTCGGGCCCAGAATTTGCCGATAGTAATACAATACCGGCTAGAACCCACAGCAAATTGGGAAAGGACTAGAAACTACAAAGTATTGCTCTGCGAATAGCCAACGGAGGGGGCGAACGGCCGGCGATTCAGTCTCTCCGATTCCTAAACTACTCAAATTCTCTGCAGTTTCCCGTCAATTCATTGATGAAACTTCACCAGGGGCTCTGACTGAAGTTTTTTCACCTTCAATTGTAATTTGGGGCTCCAAGCAATGGGGGAAGAAGGGCAAGGGAAGAAACGGCGGGTGGTGGCGGAATCGCTGGGATGGCTGACGGAGTCAACTATCATGCCGAAGAAGCACCGAGCCATTGAGGGCGTCGGCGCTTCTTCCATCGTCGAGCTTAAGGCTCAGCTCTACAAATCGCAGGAGGAAGCCAGGAAAGCCAAGGACTTGGCCGGTACAGATGTGGAATATCATCGCGCCAAGAAGAAAATCTCCCCCCACGATGCTTTCTCCGTCAAGAATTCCGGTGTTGATTCCCGAGCGCACAAGTGAGTCCCTTTTGAACATTCATCTTGCCTTTACTTCCCCTCTTTCGTATATATTGCATTCATTCCCAAGCGCTTAGAATTAGGGTTTCGGTAATCAATTAGTGGATGAATTCTTCCAATTTCTCTGATTCCAGGGACAAGCTTGAGCTGAAAGCGGTTCAAGATGGGTCGGCGAGCTATGCCGCGTTGGAGAAGAAGGCAGCGTTATACGAGAAGCTAGTAAGAGGAGAGTTATCGGACGAGGAAGCGGAAGAGAAGTACTGTGTTGATTTTTTCCGTAAAGGAATTGAGGTAGAGGAGTCCCAGAAGTCGCAATCCCCTGAAACTTCTTCCAGTGCTGCTGCTGCAGCGGCAAGTGTGAATGATGAAGATGGCGGTGATGGTCCAGCTGGTCTATTTAGTACGAAATTTGTGAAGCCTGGCCAATCAGGTGGAGCATTTGACCAAGATGAACACAGGCGTTTTGTCAGGTACTTACAACCTGTTCTTATGGAATTCGATTTCAGCATAACTTTTGTGAAGGTTCTGTTCTTGTTGTTAATGTGCGTTTGAGGTTTAACTTGAGAATGGCTCTTGGTGCTGGTTAGCAAATTGAGTATCTAGGCGTGAGAAGGGACCTTGGTGTTTGCAAAGTTGTAGACTTTGCTTCTTTTGAAATAGATTAGGCTGCAGAATCGAATCAACAATGTGTGATTTTTATACATTTTTGCTCTTCTGGCCATATTGTGCAAAGGTTGTCTGGCTGTCTGGAGTTCAACTCCTTTCTGTAAAGGACTGGTTGTTCTTGTTTTGTTTTAAATGGTAAGTTTATGTATGGGTTTCTGCAACTAAATATGATCATACTATGGTCTTCAACATTAGATCTCTTCATGAGATCAGCCTAGGTGATTAGCCTATCTAAGGAGAACTTTAAAGGGTTGGTTTCTCCCTGCGATTTCCTTGTACATGTTCAACATTTTCTATGATCAGATTTTTCTGCAATGGATGAAATCACTCTAAAATAAAATTTTCCATCAAATGGTTATCATTCGGAAGATAGCTTAATTCAATAGTCAAGAAAGAGAAGTACTAATGAAGGCCCATGGTTTGGTTATGGTATTATGCAGTCAAGTTCATGAAGAAGCAAATCAAGCGAGAGAGAAGGTGTTGGAGATGAAATTGCAGAGGCAAGAGAAGGTAGAAGCTCGCCGCAAGAACTTCAAGCAGGCATATCTTATGAAGAAGTTGGAGAAACTGAAAGCTGCTGGAACCTCTTTAGAACAATCTGTAGAAGGGGGGAAGTGATGGCTCCCCATATTGTTTTGCATATATGATGAACTGCTGAAAGATGTTATGAGGTCATCACTCATGTGTAAAGACAGCAAAATTCAATACACATTTTCTAAAGCCTTTCCTTTTTTTCCTTCATATCTCTTCCCTACTCCAAAGTATAAAAAGTCGATGGAGATTGTGGAATGAAATGGGCGGCACCGGCCTGCCTCTTATTAATTGGATTTCTGCAAATATTAGTTGAAAAATGAAAAAAAAAAAAATCGACTCCGCTGGGGATCGAACCCAGAATCTCTGGTTTCGTAGACCAGCGCCTTATCCATTGGGCCACGGAGTCTCGATGTTGAGGTAGAATGCAAAGTTTATAATCATTGAATTTTATTTAGCTCACATCACCTGTCAAGGCAGTCCAGGAGGCGGACGCAATTCAAATGCTGAATGTATAGCAAACAAATTTCATCTAAAGTATGGAATTTTGGGAGAGAGGAAGAAGGCTTAAGGAGCCATGAAGAAGTAGAATCCAGTATAGTTAATAGTGAACAAGACAAAGGCGGCCAAAGGAAGTAAATTGATAGGACTCGTTAGAGGGAGGTCATGAAGCTCAACCAACTTAACCACTTTCACAAACACTTGTGAAAAAGAGGTTATGAAGTAGGTGGGAACAATGATGCGGTCGGACTGGTCCAAATCTCGTCAAATCTCACATGTGTTGCAACCAAATCACACCACGAAACTTGATGTTTGACAAGACATCTGAATTTTATGCGGTTAATGATTAGTGGTTTAAATGGATAGAAAGTACACGGTTGTAACACTAAATCGTAAACCACAAATTACCGTAAAGCCCCAAAACGTGGAACAGACTTGAACATGTGAATCACTATGAAGTAAAAGCTAAAAAGCACCACACGGGAGGAAGGCTCATCCTTTGCCTCTTTCCTCATGTTGCAATGGGCGCTGCTAGTGACAGACTGACAGGCAAAAGGCAAAGCTTATCCCTCATAGATGGACTCATGGCACTCTTTCCTATTCCTCTTACCAGTTTCCAGCAGCAGATAGTGACTATTCGTATCTTGCTTGATTGGTTTATGTTTGTTTGGCCAATTTATATGAGGCAGTCACAACCAAATCCCGCCAAATCACTAATTTATGTGGTTTGATTCGACCGCATCAATTAATTTGTGGTAACATTTATGGTGCGATCCAATGAACTTACGGTGCGCTGGGATTAGCATGATTGTGGTGCAGTACAATCGGACCATACCATTTGCCCACCCCTATCATGAGGAAGAAGACAAGATCACACGCTATACTACTATAGTCGTCATCTCCCAGCTTGCGGCGAGAGTGGTTAGGAGGAGGCCCACACGGCGGAACCAAAGCGACTGAAATGGATTTCTCATATTTTCTGACAAACCCGCCTCTTGATTCCTCTCAGCTATATATCCAGAAATCCATGCGGGGCAGTGGACTCTTTAGCAGGAAGTGGAGTTTTGCTTGCTGACAGAATCATGATTCCCATTTCGGTAGCGTAGGATCGAGGTTGGGACCCTTGGGCAGAATTTGTAATCCGAATCAAAACGTACTTCCGTGCTTGAAGCTCGTCTCCATTACACCACTCGTACATAATTCCATCCGTCCCTCGCGCTTTCAGATGATTTGAAACCTAACCTACCCATTACTGATTCACCTCTGCTGGTGAGAAAACAGGAAAAAAAAAAAGAAAAAAAAGAAGAGGTATTCTCCCGAGTCACCTCATTTGCTACTTGCAGCAAATCCAGCTCTCTGCTTTCTGAGTTTGGCTGAATCGGACGTGAATTTGCTTCAATGGGTTTTGGCAAAGCATCTCTCCGGTGCCTCTTTTTGTTTTCTTTCCTCAATCCCAGACTCCCATTGCTGCAGTGCTGTCACCCGCCGAATCACATCACATCACCCTAAATTTGTCTGAATGCGGCAGAGGACACCTCCAGCCGTTACAAATAGCTTCATCCCGTCCCCATGTAAACTACACTCTATTCTTTGCTTAATCATCGCAATAAGTCCCCTGCCTTTGAATAGCGTTTGATCGATCGGAGATATGGGAGAAGCCGATCAGCAGCCGGCCGGCCTGAAGCTAAGTGTCATGGGTAAGTGAATCCAAAACCTTTCTCTGAAAATAGAGTGCTAGCGTATTCTGAGTAAAAGAAGAATTTCTCTCGTGATATCAGTCCCACCACCACCGCCGCTTTTTAGCATTTTGATTAGTAACGTTAGTTCCAAGTCCAAGAAAAACGTTCCTTCTCTGCTTTGCATGTATCGGAGAACAAAGTAAACTTGAACCGGAAAAGAGTACTATTCACAGCTCTTCAGACTATAACTCCCTCTTCCTTCCCGTTAATTGACAATGTTGTTTCAGGACTCGAATCAGGGGAACCCACCACCGTCGCCGAAATGGTCACGGATCCCAGAACCCGCCGGATGTGGTGGATTCGAGTCTCCATGTACATCGCCTTCGTTATCGCCGGACAATCGGCGGCGACGCTGCTCGGAAGACTCTACTACGCGAAGGGTGGCAACAGCAAGTGGATGGCGAGCCTCGTCGAATGCGGCGGCTTCCCGGTCCTCATCCCTCTCTACATCCTCACCAAGAAAAACTCGCCGCCGGCGAACAGCAACAGCAATTCCACCTCCCATGTTTCCCTTCCGATCCTGACCCTCGCTTACACCGTCATGGGGATTCTGATTGCCGGATTCAGCTTGCTCTACTCCGTGGGACTGATGTACCTTCCTGTGTCAACCTACTCCTTAATCTCCGCATCCCAATTAGGGTTCAATGCCCTCTTCTCCTTCTTCATCAATTCCCAGAAAATCACCACCTACATCCTCAATTCCCTCGTCCTCCTCACTCTCTCGTCAATTCTCCTCGTCTTCGAAAACCCTAGCTCCTCCGAATCGGCCCAATCGGGTTCCTCGCGGCGCAATTTTGCGATTGGCTTTCTTTCCACGGTCGGCGCATCCGTCGGGTACGGGCTGCTGCTGACCCTGACCGAGTTCTTCTTCGAGAAGGTGGTGAGGAGGCGGACGTTCAAAGTGGTGGTGGACGTTCTGGTGTACCCGCCGGCGGTTGCGAGCGCGGCGGTGGTCGCGGGGCTGTTCGGCAGCGGGGAGTGGAAGGGAATTGGGAAGGAGATGGAAGGGTTTGAATTGGGGAAAGCTTCGTACGTGATGACGTTGGTGTGGACGGCGGTTTGTTGGCAGGTGTTCTCGATAGGGTGCGTGGGGTTGATATTCGAGGTGTCGTCGCTGTTTTCGAACGTTATCGGGACGTTTGGGCTGCCGGTGGTGCCGATTCTTGCGGTGGTTTGTTTTCGGGACGAGATGGGTGGTTTGAAGGTGATAGCTATGGTTTTGGCAGTTTGGGGGTTTGTTTCGTATCTGTATCAGCATTACCTTGACGACCGTGAGGATTCCGGATCCAAGTTTGAGAGCGATGGTGGCCGGAGCTCCGGCGAGGGAGATGATCAGGAGACTCTGGGAGAAGGGTTGTTAGTGTAGAAAAATGTGTAGCGTGGAAGTAGCTAGGGTATTGAACTATATTGGTCGAGTTCTTCGGGTTGGAGGCAGCATATGTATTCTATGTTTCCTGCTCTACGGTTTCGTTATTTGATGTGAATAAGGTGATGAGAAAGTAACATATGTAGTATTTTTCATTTAATCGTTGCAAGTTTTCATTTAATTGTTGTAAGGTTATTGAGGTATTGTAATCATGTAGAGGCATTGCAATGTAATGGTCAAATATATATTAGGGACATCAAGATTGTATTTATAAGTAACTTTGAGTTGACAGTCAGTTTATTTACATAAAATTATTAACTTTTCTATTTCAATTTTCACAAAATTGTGAATAGGAGAAGTGAAAACCTCTCAGTTATATTTATCTCTACTGATTTTCCCCCTCTATTTGGTTGACCTATCTGTGTATTTTGGATGATTGTCTCTAGCCAATTTAGACGATCTTTACACCCGGGGACTGGCGTAGCCAGACTTTGAGTTCATTGGGATCCCTAAAAATTTACTAATATTAAGTCTGTGTATCTACTGAATTTTGAGTTGATCAGGGTTCCTGGTAATCTAACATCGTTGAGAGTAAGGAGTCTTAAACTTCAAGGATCGTACTAAACCCTACGTATTTAATAGATTTTGTTGCCCAATTTTTTGCCAAGTGGGGTCCTAGGACCCCTCTCCTCCTCACCTCCCTCCGCCACTTTCCGGGGAATACAATGTGACTCGAAGGTCTCCGCATCCTTATCGCACAAACAACTTTTCTCTCTGTTAACTTGGAGATGACACCAGTAGCAATAGAGGTGATGTAGGCATGACAACGAGTGGATATGGGGCCGGGTAGTGGCTCCCCGATCCCTGTCCGCAACTACAAACGGGTTTTATCGGAGTTTTCCCAAAAATACTATAGAAATTAAAAAGAATTCCTACAATACATAACTTTTATAAATATTTCTCAAAATACCAAAGTTTGGCGTAGTTCGAGTTCACTAAACTCGATCCACGTACTGGCGACTTTTAAAGACTCGATCAAGTTTTGACCGTTGGCAAAAAACTCAATCCACTATGCATCGAGTTTACCAAACTGGATCTAGGTAGATCGTGGCTCTAAGACTCGATCAAGGACAACTATGTAATGGGTTGTTTCTATAAACAGCAGAATTACATATTTTCTGAATAGTATTGACTACGAAGATGGTAAATCAAGCACTGTCCAGTTGAGAGCATATTTACTTGGCAAGATCTCTACCACATTTGCGCGGAACGATGTTGCACAAGGGGCGAAGAGTATGCAAGATGACTTACCGTATGCCGGTTTACAAAGTATATGCACTTTTATATGAAGGATCAATTCTGTCTGACGATGATGACATTAATATGATGGTGAGATTTATTGCAGAAAACAGATTTTCAATTGCCGAGGTGTATGTCGAACTGAAGATGTTGGCCAATATGGTGGTGGGGGTTATACTAAACAAGGTGAATGATAGGGTTGAGTTTCCGGTTCTGGAGATTTTGGAGGTCCGGATGATGTACCATGGTCAAGATACAAGGATCGAACTGCCCCTACTCCATTGGTTGAACATGATGGACAAGAGTGGCCAGCATGGGGTGAAGAATGGGATTACATAAGGGCACCCAAACAGGCACCCACACAAGCATCTGGCATCAACAATGATCCATATGTGGATAAATCAAGTCTTCCGTACACTAGCGTGGCAAACGACGTGGAAGATGAAGATTTAGAATCAGTGAGTAGTTCAGATGGTGAAGATGTGGAAGTTGATGAGGGGGAATTTGAGCCCCCCACACCTCACTACACGATGGTGCCACAACATCCTCTCTATGCTCACAACGACGATCCTGACCTCCCTCCTATACCCATCTGGACTCCTGATTCGGGGTTCGTGGTTGGTCAAACATTTGGAGAAAAGCCTCAGGTGGTCGATGCATTTAAAGAAACTGCTATGCAAAGGATATTTCAATATCGTGTCATCACTTCCGACGCCAATCAAATTCATGTCCGCTGCGAGAACCATGGTGACGGATGCATGTAGTATTCAACTTTTCCCGCTTGTTTTTGCCGTAGTTGAATCGGAGAACAACTTAAGTTGGGCATGGTTTTTCCCCAACTATAAACTCGTGCCACTCAACGGAAGGACATTGCCATACTTTCCGATCGAGACCATGGAATTGCACACGTAATGTACGACTTGCACGAGAAGTTAGTGTGAAAGTGGTGTTGGTGCATATGACATTTCAAAAGTAATTACAGGAAGCACTTTGGTCTAACTTTTGGACAACTTGTTGTTTGGCATGCTGGTAAGAACAAATAAGATGTTTCATTAACTCGCTTGGTCGAATGCTTCTACTCATTTACTAACCCTATTAACGCAAGTTCCAACCCATCAACCTAGTTAAACAACACTTTAGTCAAATAATCTTTATGTAACTAAAGTAAATAAGCGAAAATAGATGTTGTGCTTACCAACGAACTGATCACGACACCACGTTTGGTTACTCATCTTTTTGTGAACTTGCGGTACCAGATCATGTGTTCATCTTAGTACCCCATTGGCCTTGTCATTGGGATGCCATCAATTGCATACGTATGACGAGACTCCCACATACCAATACATCTATGGTGCTTGGTTGGCCAATCACTAACTGTATCTCGCAGATCCTTGCTGTATTTGTGGAGTGACTTATGTACGTCCGGAGGTGTAATAGGAATCGGCTGCGCCTAATTATATTGCAAGACACATCTGTTCGGGAGGTGCCACTCGACGATGTTGTGGAAAATCACACGCAACTTGTACGACCAGAGTCGACGATCCTCAATGTACCGCAACTCGTACATCTCCTTGGCTCCGTTCGGATATAGATCCCACTCCACCTAAGTTTCAACAAATAAATTAAGGTCCATACATATAATTTCAACATATACAATAGCACTCATATTCATAAAAATAAATTAATGGCCAAGACAAATAATTTCAACAAAATAAATAGCATTCATATTCAAAAAAATAAATTATTGGCTAAGACAAATAATTTCAACCAATAAAATGCTATTCATAATCATACAAATAATTAGGAGTTAATAAACTAGAACGTTACCTCGTTGAACTCTATACTATCAAGATGTTGGCAGTACCCGGCTAGGGAGAAGAATCTCGTGATAGCTCCAACTCATCGAGCACCACAGCGGCAGATCCAGGACATAGTAGAACACTGGGCAGCATTACATTAGAAAACTAGATACCGCAAAAAATCATAATTTTTTTTAGAATATCAATGTACACGTCGATCTTTTAATATAGTGAATTCATCAATAAAGGAGTCTATATCCATACTAATCGCATACTACTCTTTTCAAATAAAATAGCTAAACAAACGGCGAGAAATTCATCGCTCATTTTGTTACGCAAATCATTTTTCACCTGTTCCATTGTTGAAAAGGTTCTCTCCATAGTAGCTGTTGAAATGAACAATGTCAACACTAGACAAATTAATCGACTAATCAATTTGTATTGTGTATCCATCCCTATTTCCACCACCTGCTCTAGTGATTTTTCAAGGGAACAAATCTCATATTTCTTTTAGCCTTTTACGTTTTAGACTTTTAGACTTTTAGGTTTCATTGTTTGTTTTTCTTTAGATGAGACTCATTTGAGCTAGAATTTCTAGACTAAATTTAGAGTTATGATTTGAATATGTTCATCTTACTCATTTTCCTAATTACACACAATTTTATTATAAAATAACACTGAGCCGAAAGGCTAAAATCGATAAACGCATAAAGACTATACTAATTCCGGATTCAGAGGAGGGTTGGGCCGTGACCCGAGGTGGCCACCCCCTGGATCCGCCACTGGATAAGCCGCTTGTCGTAGTGGCTCTTCGGGGACCCCAATTGTCGGCAGGGCAGATCAGAGCGAAAGTAGGAAGGTGCTCCCAAACCCATAGTTGGAGGATGAACATGGCACCACCTACTTGTTTTTTTTTCTTCGTACACTTGCACAACCCCGAGTATATCATCGCCAAACAAGCCGATCCCCAAAATTTTCTCCCAATCTCCCAAAAGAACTCGGAGCCACATACAATACATATTTCCACCAGACTTGTTCAGAAACAAAAATTCTCCAACCAAACAAATCAGGCAGATGTGAGCATACCTATATGTCTGATCATCCGTGGCATCCTCCGGAAACATACCAAATGTCCTCACTAGCCAAGGGATCGATAGCATAGACTTGTGTAGCGGTGCTACACGACGACCTTTGGCTGCTTCCTCGGGGATGTTGATGCCTAAATGCTGTCTTATGAATTGGCCCCAACCATTCAATGATTTTTGTGAACTCTGTATTATGGCATCACCATTGATTGGAAGCACTGTCAGCATGGACACGTCCTTCAACGTAGTCGTCATCTCTCCATCCCTACAAAGTTTCGCACCCTCAGCAATCCATCTCTTTCAATGAAGGGACTGATCCGAACATCCCATCGAGGCAAGCGAGACAGCGAACGATGGGTGATTACGTCAAAAAACCCTTAATTATTATACAAAAAATTAAAAGAATAATATTGCATTGAAAGAAAAGAGGTACATGAGGAAATTCTTACCGGGTTTCAAACACTTTCAGACCGATGGTAAAGTTGATCATTAAACAAATCGGTTTCTCGCGGTCCGTCGAGAATGTATAATCTAGGATTGTAAATACTCGGGTCCATCTCGACAATTTTGAGAGATAGAGGTACCAAACTAAACAAAAAAAATATGATGCGGGGGGTGGGTATTTATAGGTTCCGTGGGTGGTAGTGGATCGAGTTTAGAAAAGTCGAACTAGTGGATCGAGTTATGTGTCATCGATCCATGTCAAACAACTGTTCGCGGAATGGCAAATCGAACGGGCCATATCGAGTTTTAGACACTCGATCAATGGTAGATCGCGTCCCATGTCATCGATTTGTGTCAACTGGATCGAGTACCAAGAAGTCGAACCACTTGCGTCGAGTTTAATGCACTTGATCCGCGTCATTCCATGTTTGCGGCCGAAGAAATCGAACGACCAGCATCGAGTTTCACTCATTCGATCAATGGTGAGGCGCGTTCCAGGTCATCGATCCGCATCAACTGGATCGAGTCCTATATCCTCCATTTATGTTGATCGAGTTGTTTACACTCGATCCGCGTATTCGGGTTTCAGCCAATCGTGGTCGTTCCAGTCGATGCACGTGGATCGATTATTTGGCACTCAAACTAGGTTGTAGTTCGAGTTTATTGGACTCAATCTGCGACAATTTTTGGTATTTTGGGAAATTTTAATAAAAGTTGTGTATTGTATGATTTTTTTTAAATTTTTACTGTATTTAGAGAAAAAATCAGGTTTTACTCGTCCCTGTCTGAAATGAACTATGGATAGTGAATGGCTACCCATCCCTGTATCCATTCGGGTTTCGGCATTCCCTGGCTTTGGTCGGGTTTTACCCGTCACACAGGATGGTCTATGACTTCATAGGCGGAGGCAGGCCCTTGGGGCCTTGTCACAGGACAATGGTAAATTTCGGAAGAAAAAAAAATACCCCATATATATTTATATTGGTGATTGAACACAACCTATAGATGGTATTAGAGTATTTTGTCACTGCAACACAACTCATTACTTGTTCATAAATTGACATAAAATTAATTTATTATTACTATAAAAGAAATTCCAATTGGAATAAAGATCGAATCGGATATCTTTTCTCCTTATCACTATTTGATTTTTGCCTACAACATCCCTGAAATTGTCCAGCGACAACGCAATTACACTAGTTTTGATTCTACCAGTTACAACTGCAAGTGTAGAAAGAGTATTTTCAGTTTTGAATTATAGTAAGAACAAGTTTTCAAGTCGAATTGGCTATCAATTTTATAATGATTGTATAGTGAGATACATTGAAAGAGGGGGTAAATTGCAAGGTTGGTCACTAAGATTTCTAAAAACGTTCACATTTGGTCACTGTAAATATTTAATTCCATTAATGGTCATTGAGATTACTTAAATCGTTCAAGTTTGGTCACTCTCCGTTAACTTTCGTTAGTCTCCTTTAAAGGTGTCAGTTTTTCGCTGACGTGGCTAACAGAATTATCCAGTTACCCAATTCTAAATTAAAAAAACTCAAAACCGACCCACCACGTCGTTAAACCCGCCACATAAGATACTCAAACCCAACTAACCCATAATCTTCTTCCTATTGAAAAAACCTTAATTCCCAAATTCTCAGATCCCCTTCTACCTCTGTCATCCTTCTCCTCCGCACTTGCCTTCTGCTTCTCCCTCAATTCCAACATCTTCATACTCCCAACTCCAATATGACTCCCTCTATTTGAAGGTTTGCAAAGCTTTCCAAGAAGGGTCCTTTCAACTTCCAATCGACAAATTCCCAAAGAATTCCCTAACAGCTTGTTCTCATCCCTATATAAACCACTCTCTATGTCTATCGATTTCTAAAAATCAAGGAATTCTATATCAGACCCAAGCAACAAATCTTAGTAGCAACTGCAGAATCAAAAGAAGCAATGGATCTCCGATTCGTGGGGAGATAGCCGGATGCGAACGCCACCGGCGCCAACAACAGGTCCTCGTCTTCTGTAGTGAACGCATCGATGAGGATGTACGTGAGGGACGATAAGGTGAGGGCAAAGGAAACGACCGACCGCCAGGCTCGGAGTGGGGTTCCAGCAGATGTGGTCCTCCCGACCCCTTCGATTGCGTTACGACAGGCGCTGTAAAGCGTGGAATACGAGCGAGAACACACGACTTTCATTTTGGAGGGCGTTAAGGAAGGATTTCGGCCGATGGAGGATGTGTGGGTTGGAAGGAATTGGTTCTGCAATTTTTTGTCACATGATTGGAAGAGAAGAAGAAAAGATGAAAGGGGGGAGGAGTAAAGGTTGGGAATCCAATGAGGGAAGTGCGACCGGCAGAGGTTGGGAAGACGACTAGGGAAGTGTGGCGATTAAGCTCCGGGACCCTAAATTTTGACAATCTGCCTGGCGATTAAGCTCCGGGATGGAAGGACTATGACAACCAGAGGAGGGGTGGAGAGAGAAGAGGTAGATATTTTCTTAGGCTGGGTTGGTCAAGAAGGGTTGGGTTATGGGTTGGGTGGATTATCTTATGTGGTTTGTTTCAATGACGTGGCGGGTCAAAATAGGCTGATTAGGCTTTTCTGTTAGCCACATCAGCAAAAAACTGACGCTGTTAACGGAGACTAACGAAAGTTAACGGAGAGTGACCAAAGTTGAACGGTTTAAGTAATCTCAGTGACCACTGATAGAATTAAATATTTCCAGTGACCAAACATGAACATTTTCAATAATCTTAGTGACCAACCGTGCAATTTACCCTTGAAAGAGGCTTACTTAAAAGTGTAGACAACAAATGTTTTTGCGTTTCTTTGACAATATGAAATCCCATCATGGTTGTTTATGAAAACAATGATTATATTCGTCGGTTATTTTTTTTATCTATAAAAGAATTATTTGGATATAATTAATTTTAATTATATTTATTATATAATAATTAATTAATATTTATATTATGAAAAGACTACAGAGGTAGATTCAATCCACTGTACGACGGAGCTATCAATGATGTCCAACAAGAACAAATCCTCCACTAGAACTGTTGCCTTCTCGTCCTCTGCGGCAGTCGGTGGAAAAGGCTTCAAATCCGGTCAAATCGAATAATCCGCTAGGGATTTCAGTACCTGGCGGTAACCACAGACAGATTATAATCGACAATGGCGGAGATGGCGACTGACTCGTCTAAATCGACCCGCCTCTAGCTCTCGTTCTGCCTCCACAAGGTCGATTGAAGATGAGAGAAGCGATTAGAGTCGCATGAGGGGAGTCTGGGAGAGGGAGCTTCTTTGAAGGGTTTGCTGGTGGAGCTCCGGCTAGTGCTGCTTTGAAATTCATCGCCTGTGACGTTGCATTTTGTGTTGCATCTGTTTGAGGGATATGAGGAGTAGGGTCAGGTGGCCGACCCGCCAGAGTCGGACCAGTCACCGACGGAGTGTCTCCGACCGACCACTTTTGTCGAGAGCACTCCTCACCATGGAAAACAGAGAGAAACATAAATATAATTTTAGTCAATGTTAATACCCCACTTAGGCCACTGCCAGTCTGTCACACCCGTATGCATTGTTGAAAGTCCCACAAACAGCATTATTACAATATTACTTATCAGTTATCACTACTTTACCTTTAATTATGAGACCACTCATCTACTTGCATAGTTAGAGAATCTTTCTCTTTGATAAGAACCCAACTAGATCAACGACCGGGCTAGTAGAACCGTTAAACCAGTTATGATAGCGATTCGGTTCATTGATTAACCGGTTATTGATTCACCAAATGGTTTTTCACAGTTCAACGTAATGTCATATGAACCACCATGATTTAACCGGTCCACGGGTTCACTATAAAAAAAAAAATTAAAAAATACTTTAACACAAACTAAGACCATCAAGCTATAATTATTAATTTTATATATGCTTTCTCTTCTTAGTTCTTATTCCAACTTGGTTGTCCACTAAGAAACTGTAATTTTTAATTTGAATTAAAAAAAAATATGATATCTTTTGTGAGATGGTTGAATGATTTATTAAATTATGGTAAATGTTAACTTAATTCTTAAATTAGTGTAATACTTCTTTCCTCCTATAATGGACATATATTATATATGTAAGGCAGATTGATACCTATCCCCGACCCGAACCCGCTACTATTCTTATACTGGGTTTTCCCGAACCCAACTCATATCCGATTCTTGCGGGTTTCACAACGGATTTGGCTGGGCGGGCATGGGTAATACCCGTAGGGTGGATTTCAGTCGGTTTCGGTCTAACCGATAATCGAAATATCAATTTTCGGTTAGCCAAACTCACCAAAGTGGCTACCGAACACCGACCGACTGTTAGCCTCGGTTCACCGCAAAACCGATCGGTCGATTGTAACCGCGGATAGTCGAGTGTCCGAAAAAATCATGCTGGCCTTCTCTGATACTCGACGACGACGGAGTCAAAGGAGGAGGCGCAGCGTGAGTAGGGGACGTGAGTTGGGCGGATGCGGAGGCTCGTCTGCTCTACTAGTCGATGAAGACGGAGGCGGAGGAGCTGCGCATGCGAATTGGGTGGAGTCGGAGGCAAGGCGTGGAATCGGGGAGCTGGGGGGAGGGAAGGGTCGTCAAATTAGGTTTTTTCGATTTGGGGGTGAAGGGTTTGGATGGTGGAAAATAAAGAATTAGGGTTGGGGGGAGGAATGGGGGTTAGTCGTTTTTGGTGATTGGAAACGACGTTGTTTTATTAAATGGGTGGCTGGTCGGTTGTTTTCGGTTACTCGGTTAAACGCGGTTAATTATCCTTGGTTACTCGGCTGACCGAAAAATTACCTCTCTTCTACCGACCACCGACCGAGATAAATAACTGTCGATTTTGGTTAGCTACTAACCGGTCAGTTATCGGTTAAATCGTTCGGTTAACCGCTAACCGAAAACTGATCATCCACCCCTAAATACCCGCTATTTTGGTACCCAGTTACCCACTAGCATCCCTAGTGATAGGTCTCAAGCGCGGTTTTGTTTTATAAGATTTTATCTTTGAATTTTTATTTAAGTTGTTGTATTTTTTTATTGATTCATCAAATTGACGTGACATATTAACCTTCCAGCTTGACCGTCAATCAATAAATCAGGCTAAATGGATCCAAAATAGTTACCGGAGGCCAAAACAAAGTATTAACCCTCAAAATTTGTGGATTGTGACTATGAAGTCTTTTACTTGCACTTCAAATTTAACTTTCCAATTGAAATGAATTCTTTAATGGAATAGGAAGATAAATGGTGGGCCGGGCAAAAAAAAAAAAAAAAGACGCTCTCTCCCCTTTCTCTTCACGAGTGGGGCGATTTATGCGCATCGTGTGCTTTGCCGATACTGGTCTCCGCCATCGTGCGGGGCCGAAAACGACCCTCTCCTCTATGGAGCCTTTAAATAAGTGTTGGCTGTTCGGGGAATTTGGGGTTCCCTTGGCCATAACTGGTTCAACGAGTGTTCAATCATCATTGTTCATCTTCGATTTCCTCCCAATTTCAACTGCGATGGCGGTGGTCCGGTTCTCCGACAAAGATGTGCAAGTAGGAGCGTCCCACGGGGTGCTATCACTCGTGGGTAGAGTTTGCGGCTCGCGACCAGCCTTGCACGCTCTCAAAACTGGTTTGCTACGATTGTGGAAATGCCCGGATGCTGTCTCCATAGTGATTGTTGATTGGGGCCTCGTGCAAGTGGTGTTCTCGGTGACAAAGGACCTCAACAAGGTGCTCAAAGGTTCACCCTGGTTCCTTCCCAAGTACTTGGTCCATCTGATTCCATGAGAGACACTTTCCCCTGTGTTGGGTGACTCCCTCTTTTGTGTGCCTTTGATGATCCAATTTTGGGGCATACCATACAACTACTGCACGGAGTGCCTAGGCTCGCTGTTGGGGTCATCTCTTGGTGCTTCGGATCCGGCGGACATTCGCCAATCAGAGTCCTCTGGCGGGCTTTATGTGCGATTTATGGTTCACATCGATGTTTCCAATCCCCTGCCATATGAAGTCCCCGCGAAGCATGAAGAGTCCTGTAAGGGTGAATTCAAAGTATCTGTAAATTTGAACGCTTACCCCAATTTTGCTACTTGTGTGGTTTTCTTGGAAATTCAAGCCACCGTTGTCCTAGGAAGGAGGAGCTCGGCGACCAACCGCCGCGCTATGGCAAGCACACCATTAGCCGGGACAGAGGCCCTCGCGTTAATGAGCAAACCTTGGCTCGCAAAATCAAGTTTCAATGGCTCCGCCCTGCTGGAATGAGTGCGAGCGAGAAAGCTCTCTGGGGGGTCATCGTCACATAACTTAGGGACCCTAGTTCTTAACACCAAGCTGCAACTCTTGTCTATTGAGGGGAGGAAGGGAAAGGAGGCTGATTCATCCTCAGCTCCTGCCCAGAATGCTAGACTCCCTTCTGCTACTGATTCAATAGAGGAAGGAGAAGTCTTAGGCCAGTTGGAGCCAGCGGCCAAAAGGGTTTGTATTGGACAACAAGCTTCCCTCATATCTGGTGAGGGAAGCCCAATGGTGGAGGAAACCGACCTAGATCGGTTCCAATCCTTTAAATGAGCATCATGGCCTGGAATTGTCGGCGTTTGGGCTCCCTCCTGACGATTCCATCTATCCGGGAAGCTATTCGATGTCATCTTCCCTTCCTGGCATTTCTCAGTGAAACGAGGAGAGACGACGACTTCGTTGAAGGCCATATCCGTAACCTGGGTTTCTCTAATTGTCGTGCGTTCCATGGTGTAAATAGAGGTGGTGGACTAGCAGTAGGCTGGTCGAATCTAGTGTCTTGTACATTTTACATTCTTCTTATGCGTTTCTCATTGTTGAATGCCTCCATCCGTCTCTAGGTAAATTTGTCGTAGTGTTTGTGCACCTCAGTTGCGAATTGCGATGTACATGCCAGGCAAGCTGAGCTTAATGAAATTTCCACTTTTGTTTTGTCTTGTTTTAATCCTACTTTCATTATAGGCGACTTTAATTGCTTGTTGTCCTCAACAGAGAAGTAGGGGGGGGGGGCGCTCTCTTACCCCTACTGCTTATGATAAGCTAGGAGATTTCTTTCTATTTACTAATAACATTGACTTAGGTTGCATTGGAACCCCATTTACGTGGTTGAATCGTTAGTCTGGGAATCGTCATATTGTAGAAAGGATAGACAGATGTCTTGCCACCTCTCAAGTGATCTCTTTGTGGCCTGGTCTTCAAGTGAGGAATCTGTCGAACATAGGATCAGATCATAGAATCCTCATGGTGAATTTTCTCAAGCCTCCTTCCGGTCCTCGACGCCGCTTCAGGTATGATATGAGATGGGATTCTAATTCAGAAGTGTCTGGAATTTTTCGTTCTTCTTGGCAACAGGTGGTTCATGGCACAACACAATTCAAACTTCAATTGATGCTCAAGAATGTCCGACATGGGCTGGTAGATTGGGCTCGGAAGGGCACTTCCAACTCAGCCCGGAGGATTACTACTCTCAAACTACATATTGAATCAGGAAAGGAGGAGCCTTATGTGGATTGGGAAGAAATTAAAGGGCTGGAAATCCAACTAGGAGAGGCATACAAACATGAAGAGCTCTACTGGAAACAAAAGACCCGGGTTAGGTGGCTGAAAACTGGAGATGCTAACTCCCGATTTTTTCATTTGTCTTTGCTCCACCAGAGGCGATTCAACTATATTCTCTCCCTACAAGATGAACATGGTACCCTTCACTAGGATGAGGATGCAAAGGGTGCAATTGAAGTAGACTACTATAAAATTCTCTTCACGACTACAGGAATTGATCCAGCAGAATATGTAGCCAGTCTTCAGTTCCCTCGGCTGGTAGATGAGGATGCGAATGCTGCTCTTACTGCTCTAGTATCATGTGATGAGATTCGTAGAGCGGTGTTTCAATTGGGAAATCTCAGGCACCAGGCTCTGACGACTTTACAGGACGTTCTATCATCGATTCTGGCCTGAGTTGGAGAAGGATGTTTGTGCAGTTGTCATGTCCTTTTTCAGTACGGGACGACTCCTCCACAACATCGACCATACTTGGATTGCCCTCATTCTTAAGGTGGAAAATGCAAATTCCATGAGGCAAATGCGACCCATCAGTTTATGTCAGGTTCTGTACAAAATCATTGCTAAAGTATTGGCTGCTAGACTGAGCTTAATTCTTACTAATATCGTTAATACTTTCCAGAATGGCTTTGTTAAGGTTCGATCCATATCTTATAACAGTTTGATTGCCCAAGAAATCATGCAGTTCTTAAAAACAAAAGTGGATGGCGTTGAAGCTCGATATGGAGAAGGCTTACGATCGGGTTGAATGACAGTTTCTTCTCCAGGTTTTGGCAGACATGGGGTTTTCTCCCACTTGGACCCGTTGGATTCAGTCCTGCATCTCCACGGTTCGATTCTCAATCCCATGAATGGGGTGGAGTACGAGTACTTCCAACCACAACGAGACATCCGCCAAGGTGACCCCCTCTCCCCTCTCCTTTTTGCATTATATACTGAAGCTTTCTCTGCCAAACTGCTTTATGAGATTGCTGTCTCATCTCTCCATGGTCTTCGAGTGCAGAGCGATCACCCATGACCTCACATCTTCTTTTCGATGATGATACATATTTGTTTACTTTATTCGGGCTTCCCTCCCGGAATATGCTAACTCCCTCCATGTCTTCCATGAATACGAGGCAATAAATGGGCAAAAAGTGAATCTCCACAAGTCCTCAATGTGTGTACGTGCTAATGTGACAGCTGAAGAATTTGCTACCCTCACATCCTTCCTGGGAGTCGGACAGATGGGCATTGGAGACAAGTATTTGGGGCTCCCGTTGTAAGTCCACATGTCTAAAATTTTGACTTTTCAATTTGTGGAAGAAGCCTTGGCAGCGCATATCCGGAGTTGGAAAGCAAAGTCTCTATCCTTGGCTCGTAAGGAGATAGTTATCAAGGCAGTTGGTGCAGCTCGTCCGGTGTATGCCATGTCAGCATTTCAGTTACCATCCTCGACATGTCGGTGCTACAACAACCTTCTATCCAAGTTCTGGTGGGCGGGGCAAGACAAGGAAAATGACATTAGATAGCTATCTTGGTTGGCTGCTTGCAAAAGTAAATTCGCAGGGGCCTGGGTTTTCGTGACTTTGATAGGTTTAATGTTGCTCTGCTTGCTAAGCAGGCCTGGCGAGTCATGCTCACTCCAGAGGGATGCTTGGGAGAGATTTATAAAGCGAGATATCATCCTCATCAACACTTCCTAGATGCCCAAGCAGATTTTCGGCCCACATGGGCATGGCAAGGTGTCTTGGAAGGACGAGACTTGTTGAAACGTGGTCTTAGGTGGAAAATTGGCTCGGGGGAATCTGTACGCGTCGTTGAGGATGTATGGCTTCGCACGAATCCTCTGTCATCGCCATGCTTACTGTCTGGGATCATCTCTTTCCCCCAAAAGGTGGCAGATTTGATCTGTAGTGAAACCTGCACTTGGAAGCGTGAAGTTCTTCTCTCCTACTTCACTAATGAGTCCATCCAAGCAATTTTGAGCATTCCGCTATCCATTAATTTGACATATGACCGTCTCATATGGCACTATTCTCCCACAGGATATTACACAGTTTTGGAAGTTGCTGTGAAATCTTCCGGTGCCGCCAAAGCTCAAAATTTTCTTATGGAGTGTGGTCAGAAAGTTTCTTCCTTTGCAAACAGTCCTACTGCAGAAGACTTTGGTGACTTCGGCCACTTGCCCTGTCTGCTCAGAAGACCCGGAGACATTTAAACATTGCTTTTTCCATTGCGGGGTGGCTCGCCCTTTATGGATTCTTGCTGGTTTTGCAGATGTCCGTAACAGCTTGGAAAACTTGCAAATGGATGATTCGTGGAAGAACCCGTTCTTCTCGCTCCACCTTTCTAAGTTGCAGATATCGGATGTGGTCTTTCTTTCTTGGAGAGTATGGAAAGGGTGATGCTGGACAGTCCATGGCAGCATACAATATCTACCTTCAGCTCTTCTCCGAAAATTCTGATTCCTAGTGGATGAGTGGCTAGAAGCCAATGCCGACACAAGTACGGCTCCAGTATCTTCCTAATCTTCAGACCCAGCACCCCCGCGCAGGCCCAACAGAGACTTGTCAGGTATAATAGTATCGCGCATAATGAATACGCTAGTTGCTGCTTCCCACGCCTTTCTGGTGCGGTTTGACGGAGATGTCAAAAGAGATCGTGGAGTCAGCATTGGCTTCGTCGGATTCGACTCTCTTGGCGCTCTTCACTTTGCACTTGGTAAGTTTTATGATGGGATCCAAGACCCTTTCCTCGCTAAACTCTTAGCACTCCGTGATGCTATGAACTGGTGTCTAACTCGGGGTTCTTGTCTGTCAAATTCTTTGGGGATTCCCAATTGGTGGTTCTCCGAGTTCTGTCTGGGGATCGGAAGCACGCGATGGGAGGAGCTCTGCTAGAAGATGTTCACAGACTATTGCAGGCCATTTGACTTCTGCTCTTGCTCGTACGCTAATCGTAGCTTAAACAAGGCAACCCATTTTGTGGCAAAAAAAAGCTCTTTCATCGGAATTTCAACTATTGGTCGACTTCTGCACGGTGTTATGTTCTGTACTCTGACTATGTGACTCTTTGATCTACTTCGTGTCCATGTTAAAAAAAAATATCTTTAATGGATTGCATACAAAAATCTTCGATGGATGGCCCATTAGGCTCGATCTTGGGGCCTTGCTGGGTTCTTCTTCCAGTACACAACACGATGGGTGGAATATTGATGCATAATTAATGAATTTGTGGTGGATATGTTGCAACTTTCAATTGGTTGATTCTTGCATTATGGCGAGTTAGGTGGCATGCTATAATTAGTGGTTTGGTTTGAGGGTAAAATATCTCGGGTGTCACTTAAGTTTGAGAATTGGGGTCATACTACTAATGTTTGAATATGGCGTCAGGTACCATTAAAGTTGCTAAAATGTGCATCCGCCTACTTTTCCATCCAACCCAAAATTTTAATTACTTTTTGATACCCAAAACTTTTAAAATTATCCAAAACAATATTTCAACAAGTTTTATCTAATATAATAAATAGAAAACCTTCTAAACATATTATTACTAGAATGACTAATCAAAATTTTCAATAAAATAGATAAATTAGTAAAAACACTAAAATAATATCAAGAAGAAGAATAAATATGCTAGAATATAATAATAAATATTAGAATATCTATTTAAACTCCCTAATTCTATTAGAAGCACTATTAGAAATAGTTAAAATAGTTTCACCAAAACAAATAGTTAAAATAGAACCTAATCGATCATCAATACATCAAAATAAAAAATGGATAAATGAAACACAATTAGAAAGAATTAAAAATATTTCACTAATTGAAAAAAATTAGAACAAAAAGAGATGAAAAGTAACCAAGTAATACAAAAAATATAAAAGCTACAACATTCGGTAAAAAATGTAGAAAAGAAAATATGACTATAAAAGCTACAACATTCATGGAATAATTCAATTATTAGAACACATAATGATAATTGAAAATAATTATAATGATAATTAATTCTAAAATTTCTATTCAAAAATTGGTTTGGTATCAAGTATTCAAAAAAAGATTCTAAATTCAACGAAAAAAAAAGATTCTAACTAAAGAATAATAAATGATATTTTTCATAAGCCCAAATGATTTTTTTACAATAAGAAAAGTAGAAGGACCAATTATGAAATTTAAAAAAACGGAATATTTCAAAAAGATTCTGTCAACTTTAACGGAACGCACTTAACAGTAAACTTAAGTGATACCGAGTACACATATAATAAAGTTCAGTGGTACTCGACGCTCTATTCAAACTTAAGTGATATGTCAACCTAATTCTCAAACTAAAATTACACCCGATACATATTTATCGTTTGGTTTGATGAATTTGTGACTGACGGTCATGGTGATTGGTGGCAGGTTGACGATGCAAGTTTCATCGGTTTTGATGCTGCATGTATTATAATTTTGTTTTGGCAAGTTCTATGAGCATATAGTTGACCATATATGTAGAGTTACAAGTAGTGTGAGAAGATATGATATGATCAGGATTTCGTCGAGAGTGGGTCTATTTAGAAAAGGGTTATAGTGATAATATGCTCCTCTACTATGATGTTTTATCAAACATGCCCCTTTACTAGTTTTTACATCAAACATGCTCCTGTACTTTGTAAAAATTATCAAACATGCACTTTTGTTAAAATTTTCATCCAAAAACAATTAATCAACGCCGAACTTTGGTTTGGACGACACACATGTCTAAAATATCCCTAATAATTTTACTTTAGAATTTTTTTGGTTCTTTTGTATAGTCAAATAATTCAAATAATTTCACTTTGAAGAGATCCAGAGATTTTGTTGGGTTAGATTTAATAATGGATCTTATAGTATTTAGTATTTACTAACACTTCCCTGCTAACCAAAACCAACTTATAAGTGCTTAATTTTTTTTGCAAATCTGAATATCATGTGCTTAGCAATTTGGGCGCCAAGATTCGGAACACGTGATCTCTCGATCAACCATTATCAATTAGAAGTACTCTAAATTTCATTCTTGATTAACTATTATACTAATTTATTCATTTTCGTCATTTGTAGCCACCCGTTACACTCTCCCTATCCTCGATTGAAATAAAATTATTTTTACAAACTAACTATGATATGGTGGAATTTTTTTTGTAGATATTGAATAAGTACATCTTTAATTTTGGGCGGATCATATGCACCATTGTCATTTTTGTGTAGCTCGTTATAACATATTGAGTATGCCAAAACACAACGTATAAATCATACATAAAATATTTCAAAGGTCAACCATTCTCATTTAAATACATATTATTTTTCATACCTGATTAATTATTATATCTAATAGATAATTTTATCTCCCGAACACCCTCCGCCCTCCGCCCCTGGATATGGTATATTGTTAGCACATTATTTTTGTTATCAAATTTTATGGTAATCGCAATTGGGGTTCGATAAGTGTTGATGGGTGAGACGTCTTATAATATGAGTGAAGCCCTTCTGCAAGACTTCTGATAATTGTTTTCTACTTCAATTCGACTATTTATTGATTGCCACGATTTCTCAATTCCTCTTAATTGTTTATCTTTGGAAAAAAAGTTATCGGTATCATACGATAACCTAGTCATATACCCGGTTTACAAAGAAAAAGAAATGCAACCTCTTGGCCTTAGCAATTAGCATCATATGCTTGGTGACGCCGATGTTATACTCCTCTCCACTTCACTACGGAGCATACCATGACAAATATAAGGAAACCGTTTTGTGTTGTTGTAATTGTAAACGAAGATAAGCTAAGAATACCATATGCATAGACAAGAAGACAAGGAAACCGTTCCCACCGAATCTAGGCTAGAGAGGCAGAGACAAGTGCACCTAAGTATCATCTAAAGGATAATACCTTAAAATTAAAAGGCTTTAAACTTGTCGTATAATTCTTGATGTGAAAATGAAAAGAATTTCCGATCTTAAATACACTTTGCTCTAATAAACTCGTAACAGACTTCATTAACTAGAAAACTGAAATACCGTCAATTAGTAACATTTTAGACAAATCATATTGGAAAAATAATAAAAGGATCTATAATTCATAAATAAGAAATCAGATTTAACTGACATGACACTCTTTTAAAAGAAATTAAAGAGTTCTTATAAGAATTCTGAAGTTAAACGTGTTTACTGTGAAATACTACAATAATGACTGAACTTATGAAAAATCACCTTTAATTTATATGCACCCAAGAAAAAATTCACAAAACACTAGATTCGAAGTGAACAATATTTTCTCTTGAGAAAAAATTTACCATCCAACTTAGTGATTATTTATTTATTTATTCGTTATGCTCATTAACCCCAAAGTACATATCAAGTCCACGTCAACTGAAGGGCCCCATCTCCACAGCCTCCCAGAAACTGATCGTCTATTAACAAGTTACGGCTACCAATTTGTATAAAGACTTGCCAAAATCAAACAACCTTGGATTCTCAAAAACCAAACATAATAACAAAATAATTATTGTTTCGCAAGTTCTCATCGCGGCGACACGACGTTCCAAGAGATATGGAACAGCCACCGGAGATCCAAGTTAAAGTTTTGGGTAAGTCCTTAACTAAGACTACAGATACCGAGAAACGGTTTGTTACCATGGTCTAATATATATATACTTATACCCGCAGGTGATGATGAAGAGTCGCCTGCCGGAATTAACAGCGTGACGATGATAAAGCAGAGCAGCCGGAAGGTTTACTGGCGGTGGCTCAAAATCGCACTCTACACGTTAAGCGTCCTGTTGGGCCAATCCGCCGCGCTTCTCCTCGGCAGGCTCTACTTCCTCAAGGGAGGCAACAGCAAATGGCTGTCATCAGTCGTCCAAGTCATCGGCTTCCCAATTCTCATCCCATTCTACCTCCTCACAACAACAACAACAACAACCGCCGCTGGCGGCGGCAACAATCAACCACTTCCGTCTCCCTACACGCTCGGCGCAATCTACGCATCCCGCGGCCTGCTCGTCGGAATCTGCACCTTCCTCTTCTCCGTGGGGCTTCAGTACCTCCCCGTCTCCACTTACACGCTCCTCTGCGCTTCCGTACTAGCATTCAACTCCTTCTTCTCCTACTTCATCAACGGCCAGAAATTCACCCCTTTCATCGTCAATTCCCTCGTCTTGCTCACGATTTCCTCCGTCCTGCTCGTATTTAACAACGACGACGACAACGAGGAATCTGCTTCCTCATCGGCTCCGAACAGGGGAAACTACGTTGTCGGATTCCTCTGTACATTGGCAGGATCGGCTCTGTTCGGCCTGCTGTTGTCCGCCACGCAGTTTGTGTTCGTTAAGGTTATCAAGCGGCAAACTTTTAAGCATATGATGGACATGGTAATCTACGAGAACGTGGTTGCCTGCGGTGTTACTGTTGTGGGACTTTTTGCTAGCGGGGAGTGGAAGGAGCTGGGCAGGGAGATGGATGGCTATGAACTGGGAACGGCATCGTATTTGATGACGTTGATTTGGGTTGCTGTGTTCTGGCAGATGTATGCTCTGGGAGCTATGGGCTTGATATTTGAGGTGTCTGCTCTGTTCTCGAATTCGATTAGTGTTGTGGGGCTGCCGATTGTGCCGGTTGCGGCGGTGTTCTGTTTTCGTGACAGGATGAGCGGGGTGAAAGGGGTTTCTATGGCTTTGGCGATATGGGGATTCGTTTCGTATATGTATCAGTGTTATTTGGATGATCGGAACTCCAAAGTTGTCACTAAGTCAATTGATGAGACCTCTCCTCGGATGAGTTCATAATGAAGATCTCTAAGAGTGTTTTATTTGTAACTAATTGAGGTACGTACTTACCCTACTACAGGTGTAAGTTTCGCAACAAGAAATTTGAAGGGTTTATTTCTTTCTAAAGAAACACTAATTCATAGATGAATCGTGAGTTCGAGTTGTATGACGTTCTATGTGAAGTGGAGCCGAAAATTCCATCTGATGTATTATTGATGAAAGGGATTTATACAGGGTACTAGATACAATAGGTAAACAGAAAGAGCTAACCCTAAGCAGAAGTGTGTGCAACTAACTGCTGAATATCAACAACATAATACAAGTAGTGGAGAAACAGTCAACACTAATTATAAGATATATTTATCCCTATCACGCCCCCACAAGTGAAACCTCGGACAGGTGAAATTTGGAACAGAACTGATGGAAGGGAAGCCGAGTGAGGGGCTTGGAAAGCACATCGGCTATTTGATCAGTGGCAGGTAAGTAGCGAACATGGAACTGGCCCTTGGCAACACGATCGCGAACAAAATAAAAATCTATCTCCATATGTTTGGATCGATTGTGGAAAACAAGATTATGAGCTAAGTATGTCACCCCAAGGTTGTCACATCAAAGCACCGGAGAAGAGGAAATGGGCTGGCCAAGTTCGGAAAGAAGTGCCTGTAACTATATTACCTCACAGGCAAGAGTAGCCAGTGCCCGGTATTCACTCTCAGTAGAGGAACGCGCCACCGATTTCTGTTTACGAGTAGACCAAGAGACCAAGTTACTCTCGAGAAAAACTGCAAAGCTGGTGACTGATTTCCGATCTTGGGGACAAGAAGCAAAAGAGGCATCATAATATCCATGTACGTGAAGGCTGGATGAGCGATTGAAGACCAGACCACGTGTGATAGTCCCCTGTAAGTAGCGCAAAATGCGCTTAACAGCAGACCAATGAACTTCCTTTGGGGCCTGCTGATACTGGGAAACATGGTTCACAACAAAGGATATATCCGGCCGAGTGAAGCTAAGATATTGCAGGCCGCCAACAATGCTTCGATATAGCCCAGGATCAGAGAAAGCAGCGGATGCGTCCATAACACACTCCACAATAAGATCACTTGTACATGGAGTAGTAATTGGTTTGGCATCAGCCATGCCTGACCTCTCCAGAATATCACAGACATATTTGGAATGATTGAGTAGAATACCAGTGGAAGTCTTATGAACCTCCAACCCAAGGAAATAGGATAAGTCACCAAGATCACGAAGGGAAAATCAAGTGTGCAGAAAAGAGAGTAGGCGCTGTAGAAGGCCAGAGTTATTACCAGTGATAACAATATCATCAATGTACACCAGCATGTAGAGTGTTGCTGTTGGATTGCGAAAGATAAAGAGGGAGGGATCAGTCATGGAAGCCTGAAAACCAAAGTCACGAATGGCAGCAGACAAGCATTTGAACTAGCAGCGAGGAGCCTGGCACAAGCCGTAAATGGACTTCCGCAGTTTGCACACATAATTCGGATGATCCTTATCAACAAAGCCTTTAGGTTGCTGCATATAAAATTCTTCTTCTAGGGTGCCATGGAGGAACGCATTGGATATATCCAGTTGGTGAAGAGGCCAAGAATGGGAAATGGCAATACCTAAGATTAAGCGCAGCGTGGCAGGTTTGATCACGGGACTAAAAGTCTCTGTGAAATCGTGGCCGGGTACCTTCTCAAAACCAAAAGCCACAAGGCGTGCGCAATGATGTTTGACAGAGCCATCGGAATGAGTCTTAATCGCATAGACCCAACGATAGGAGATGATATTGCAGTTAGGTGGGGGGGGGGGGGGAACCAGATCACAGGTTTGATTGCGAATCAAGGCATGAAACTCAGTCGTCATTGTCGAGTTCCAGTGTGGAGATTATAGGGCTTGGGCGACGGTGGACGGGAGCAAACATGGAGCAGCCGCCAGAAATTGTTTGGGTTTTAGATTCCCAGTTTGCTGGCATGTGACTATTCATCTTGGAGGAGGAGGAGTAGTAGAGGAAGATGGTATGAGGCGAGGGGAAGTACTGAACCAAGGACGGGTAGATAGGGTAGCTGGAGGAGGTTGAATGCGAGAGGCAGAGGGTGGGGGTAGTGGTGGAAGAGGGTAGGACAACGGTGGATAGGGGCAGAATGGGAACGGTGGGCGACGGGTTAGGAGGGCATAACAGGGCGGGCAAGGGTTGGAGAGTCTTGAGGGTTGTGGGCTTCAGTAGTAGGTGGTGGGCTGACAGATGGAGGGGGGGGGGGGGGGAGAGAGATGGGCCAAGAGAAATAGTGGGTAGAGTAGGCAAAAGAATAGGCGTAGTAGGGTCATGGGTTGAGGACTTTGGTTGTGGGCCGGACTTCAGATCTGCAAAAGGAAACACTTTTTCGTCAAATAGAACGTGGCGACTAATATAGATAAACTTTGTGTAGCTTACGATAGCCAAGAAAAACACAAGCAACAGAGCGAGGGGCAAGTTTATGAGCTACATAAGGACGGAGCCAAGGATAACACAAACAACCAAAGACACGAAGATTGTGAACATCAGGATCACGAGAAAACAAAGTAGCAAATGGAGTAGTATTTTGAAGAAGAGGTGTGGGAGTGCGATTAATGAGATAACATGCAGTGTCAAAAGCAAGAGGCCAATATTTAAGAGGGACATGTGCATGATGTAACATTACAAGACAATTGGTGGCTATATGACAATGTTTACGTTCAACACAACCATTATGTTCAGGAGTATATGGACAAGAAGAAGGATGAACTATACCATGGTGGGCAAGATAAGTTGAAAGCGCCTCATACTCACCACCCCAGTCGGATTGAAAGGATTTTATAGGGAGACCAAAGAACTTCTCAACGAGTTGACGAAACTGAACAAACACACTCAAAAGTTTATAAGTTCTAATGGCGCAGTAGCTTTATAACTAGAAGAAGGAAACAGAAGTTTGTGAATTTTGCTAACTGAACACCCATGGCATAACGAAGAGGGATTGGGTGCATAATTGATTTGATGATGGGACATAAGATGACGAAAAACTTGTAGATTTGCGTGACCAAGACGTTGATGCCAAAGATCAAGAGATGCCACAAAAACACGAGGAGAAAACCGACTGGTGATGTGAAGCGGTAGTGAGTAAAGACCGTCAATTTTGGAGCCCCGGTAGAGTTCATGCTTGGTGCGGCGGTCCTTGATAATGACATAAGAATAAAAAATTTCAATGGAAATAGGATTAGACCGAGTAAGAGAACTCACCGAAAGGTGATTATGAGGGGCATCTTTAACACACAATATATAATTCAAAGAAAGGAGAATAATTAGGAATGAAAGTTTGAGATGAGCCAGTGTGAGAGATTGGAAGTGTTTTACCATTTCCAAAGGTGACGCTATCAGTGCCATTATATTCGGAATGATTAGCCAAATTGTCCAAATCTGAAGTCAAGTGATGGTTGGCCCTAGAGTCCATGAGCCATTGCTAGGAAGATTGAGCTGGATGGGAGGTTTGGGCTAGGTGGGAAGATGGGCCGAAAGGATAAGAGGAGTGGGCTTGATATAAAGGGCATGGAAAGTTGGGCCGGATATGGCCTCTTCCTCCACAATTATGGCAAATAGTCTTTGATGGACCAGAAGCCCCAGCTCCAAGTACACCTGCATGCATGGGCTGATAAGAATTAAACTGTTGGTTAGAATAAGAGTTGGGCTAGGATTGAGGGTTGGCCGAGAAGGGTTTTGATGGCCATAAGCACCACGACCACCAATACCACTCCGGCCACCCCTTCATCTTGAATTTTTGCCTCCCTTGCTGCGATAATCACCACAAGAGTAGAACACCTGCGGAGAAGCCAGGTCACCAGCACCCGACTAATAGCGCTTAAGTTGCATTTCTTCGCTCAGGAGAAGACTGCTGAGATTATCAAACGAAATAGGCTCAAGTTTTGCTTCTAGATTTCGGGTACAGGGACGGTAAACCTCACCAAGACCATCCATGATAGTGCCAACAAGCTCGGACCCCTTGACAGGGTCACAGAGAGCCGCAAGCTTGTCGGAGATCTCCTTGGCACCTGCAGAAATTCATGAGCAAATTTGGAGCCGCGGGTCAAGCGACTGGGGAGCCACTGAGCTTACGTATAATCACCGGCGAAGCAGATCCATAGACTTGGGCGAGAGATTCCCAGGCATCACGAGCAGTGGATTTGTTGACAATATTGGGCATCATTGCTTCAGATAAAGAAAATGTTATCCAAATAAGAACCAGCTGATATGTTTCATACCACTCAACATAAGAGGGATTCGGTTGGGAATCGATGGTTGCCGGCGGAGGCAGCACTGTGCCATCAATGTGACCAATCAGCCTGTGACAACAGAGAAGTGGCAGAATTTGAGTCTTCCATAAGAGGTAATTTGTCGGTGTCAGTTTGACGGTCAACTGAGGATTGGATGGGAGAGACAGAGGAATAACAGAGACGGAGGAGACAGAAGTAGTAGAAGAAGAAGAGTGTGAGGAAACTGTCGACATTGTACTAGGAAGTAGTAGAAGAAAAAGAAAGGGAAGATAGCATAGAAGAAAAGAGAAAACTCGTTAGAGTCTAGTGAGGCTCTGATACCATGAAGTGGAGTCGAAAATCCCATATGATGTATTATTGGTGAAAGGGATTTATACAGGGTACTGGATACAATAGGTAAACAGAAAGAGCTACTCCTAAGTAGAAGTGTGATAGACCATTGATTGCACATGTTTTTACCCCTATTCTTGAGCCGTTTGATATGTTGATTCTCGTGTTTTAGGCCGATTTCACACTAGGTTGTTCTTGTTTGTGATATTTCAGGTCCTAGTACGTGAATGAAGGCTTGGGAACGAGTTCAGGGTCGATTGGACTAAGATTGGACGTTTGGCGAGAAGCTGAGGAACTCACATGGGCACGCCTAAAATCCCACACGGCCGTGTGACTTGGCCGTGTGGCACCACTTTGCACGGGCAAGCCACACTGGCCGTGTAGGGGACCCCTTGTGGCCGTGTGGAAAGTCTAGGGAGCTCACACGACCAGCCTGGAAACCCACATGGCCTTGTGCCCCTGGCCGTGCAGCATGGCTAAAAGCCCACTAATCGAAACGCCGCGTTTTAACATCCACACGGGGAAACTGGAAAGCCACACGGCCGTGTGGCCTAGCTGTGTGGTCGGGAATTTATGGGTTTTAACCCAATTTCGAGCCAAAAGAGAGGGAACCAAGTTTTAGAGAGACAAAGCGTATACCTAGAGAGAGATAGTGACGAACCTGATTCTTAAAGTGCCTTTGATCGATCTCCATCACCATTGGAGCCCGGCTTGAGTTTGGAGAAGAGCTGATTAAGTGCCAGAAGCAGGATCTCATCACTCACAGTATGGTTTCAGCGTTTGAGCTATATTTCCCATCTCTCTCTATGGAGTAACTTTCTCTTTCACCTGGGTATGAAGAACCCTAGATTTGTATGTTAGGTCTGATTGTATGAACCCAAGTACAGATTCAGTGATATGATTTTATTCAATTGAGGTTTGATTTGTTGAATGGCATGAATCCTGATCAAATTCCTGTTGTCTCTGCTTTAACCTAGAAAGAGAATATCTGCCTAGGTTGATAGAGCACCCTTGATTCAAGGTAGTGAATTGACGACTTTAGTCAGGAGTCGATTCACTATCCTGTACCGAATTTACTTCGGTAGTGGAGGTTTGGTTCGTTAGGGCCTCAATTTGTTTACTCCAGTGGAGGTTAGTCGCCCGCTGGGGACTCAGATTGAGAGGGTCTGGAGACCTTTAGTCGAGACTGCAGACTGTTTAAGAACCTCCCGCAGTATAACTATCTTTGAATTTGAACTTGGTAAATTACAATTCGGCTTAACTGCAGTCTAGGGGGAACCATATCCGAGTGACCTCTCTCAACTTGAAAACAACCTTTAACTGCTTTGCTTGTTTGCTTGTTTGGACCTTCACTACACTATCATCACTATATAATAAGAACTCACGGAGTAGTCATCACATTTAGGACCCGGGTTGACATTAAAACCCAAACACGCTATACTACGCTTTAGGAGGTGGTTACACTTGGCCATTTTCTAAAGTGACGGTAGGAGCGAGTCAAAGTGCGTGCAACTAACTGCTGAATATCAGCAACGTAATACAAATAGTGGAGAAACAATCAACACTAATTATAAGAGATATTTATCCCTATCACTATGTACATTGTTAGCTTGGAGTCATGTTCCATAAAAATGATCTTAATTTGAATGGAGACAACCCTGAGTGGAGCGGGTATCTGGAAACAACTGATGACATGAACCAATATTAGAGCTCCCATCACCACTTCATAAGAGTTTTCTTAGCTGCCGTCTACAATGCTGGATGCTTTCATCCTTTAAGTTTCTTAATGTGGTCATCCACGAAAAAAAAAACTGAAATGCTAAATGTCGTCCTAAATTTACTAATCGTTGTCGTAATTTTAATATGCAATTTACTTAATTATCCTATTTGAATTTCACTTTCAAATACAAACAAACACCTCCCTGTTCTCTCTCATATTTCACCGTCAAACCCTCTCCGCCGGCGCCAACCTCCCAGCGCCGCCGATTACCTCCCAGACCTCCTAGCGCCGCCACCAATGACCTCTGAGCACCGCTGCCGACCCTTTGATCTCTTGCATTGTCGCCTTCCTCTACCGTCACTGACTGTCACTTGCTCAACCTCGCCGTCTCTTACCGCAAAGAATCTGCCCGGCCAGAGAAGAAGGAGAGAAGGAAAGAATGAACGCCAGCAATTACAAAGAATCTCTGCTCGGCCTCCAATTGCCTCTCCTCTGCCTCCTGCCGTTATGTTGACCTGCCAAGAAGAAGCAACGCTAGAAATTTGCATTTTTGCCTTGGCCCAACCGAAGGTTTGACTTCGGTTGACCATGGGCCAAAACACAAATTAATTTTCGTTTGGCCCACGGTCAACCGAAGTGAAACCTTTGGTTGGGCCAAGGTCAAACTGTAATAATGTATTGGGTTAATACTTAGTTTGGCTCGAACTATAGACAAACTTTCTACCTTGGCCCGTGGTATCGGAAATTGCTATTCTGGCCTAAACTATATAGCATACTTTCTTATTTGGCCCGGAGGTGGGTTTGACAGTCAAATTAGACGGTCAACCGAGTTTACCGTTAGCCAAAGTCCACCTCACTTGCCACGTCAGCTATCAGAAAATAAAAAATTAATTTTTTTGAATTTCTAAAATTAATCCGATCGATCGATAATCCGATTTTCGTCAAAATATATGTATACTTATCCGATCGATCGATCGATAATTCGATTTTCGTCAAAATACTATCAAAACGCTCGATTTTAAATCGCGAACTTTCTAGCGATCGAAATACGAGTTTTTCCTGAATAAGATGTTACATGATTCATTCAACTTCTAAGACTTTGGAACAATTAGAAAATTACAAAAATGAAACCATTCATTTTAAAGAACAAAGAGCAATTTTCTCCTTCTTCGTGAAAATGATCATTAATAATGGGAAAAATCCAAGAAATGAAGCATGCAAATAGGTGTCAATCGGGCAGGTTCAGGTTCAAACGGGTTGCGGGTTAGTCGAGTTGCGGGTTCATCTAGTTCGGGTTTACCGGGTTCAGTTTCAAGCGGATTACGGGTTAGGCGAGTTGCGGGTTCATCGGGTTTGGGTTTAATTGGGTTGGGGGTTCATCGGGTTTTGGGTCGGGCGGGTTGCGGGCGGATCGGGTTTCGGGTTGTCCGGGCCAGCGCATCGAGTAACTTACTCATTTCTTTTTACCAACTTGCACATTTTATTTCACTAATTTAAAATATTTTCTAAACTTTTCAACTAATTTATTTCTATCTCGTATATATATATATATACTTAATTAAAAAAAACTAGTGAAAATGTTAAATAAATTTGTATGACTTGCAAACTTGTTATGTAATTAATCATAATTGGTAAAGTACACTATTAGTGATATAAATATTTGCAACCAAAAGACACAATTAATTATTTATTTATATTTTAGTATTAATTAAGTAGTAATTGAATTAAAGTATCTCGTTTAGTATAACCATGCAAATATGGTATTTGGCGTGTGGTATTTTGCAAAAGCAGAGTGATAAAAGGAGTTATTTCGAAATAACTCATTGCCCAAATAACTTCACTAAACTGTTGCCAAACGAGTTATTGTAAAATTGTTCGAATTATCCTAAAATTTGAATCATTAAAGATTAACTATCAAATTTAGTAAAATTATTGTGACTTCAATCATAACTTACTCAATAACATATATCCTATACACTTAGCCTTACCCTCAATCGACAATATTAAGTTAGTATATGTTGTTGATTGTATACCCTAAACCATCAATACATTATACACTAACCACATACCCTATACCCTAACCATATGTCCTTGAGTTGTGATTTTGCTAGTATAGTTAATTTAAAAGTGAAATTCATACTTTGATTTTCAAAACATAGATAAAAAGTGATATTTGCTAATTGCTATACCCTAACCATATATCCTATACTCTACACAACATACATTGTACACTAACCATGTTACCATAAACATAAATTAAAAATGAATCTCCTACCGTTAAAGACTTCAAATGACTTCAAGTGAACATATGTTAATAACAAACGTAGAACCGTCAAAACCATCAATGTCTTATACCCTAACCATATACACCCTAAACCATCAGTACCCTATACTCTAACCATATACTTTAGGGTGTGCCTACGGTGACATGCATGTCACCGTGATTTGCACTTTCCGGTCGACCTCAGTTAGGATTAGGTCGACCTTATTTAGAATTCGGTCGACCTCATATAGGATCTGGTTGACCTCATTTAGGATTCGCTCGACCTCATATAGGATCAGGTCGACCTAATATGTTGTTTCAGTGTAAAAACAGTTCATGGTGCATACTTTGGATATTCATATCATACAATTGGCTAGATGAAAATTGAAGACTAATGACTTGTTTTGAAGCTGGAGTGTCCCTCTACATATTGAAGTGATTGAGAGCTCGATAGGAAGTTCAGAAGATCATTTTTGAACCTCATCAAAAGACTATGCCAAAACAGGGAAATTGCCTGAAAATGGCTAAGTCTGGAAACGTGTTTGTGAAGCCTATTTTGGAGCTCAATTCGAGAAGCATGAATGCGAGTCGAGTCAAGGAGCATCTACCACGTTAAATTAGGTATGTTTTTATACGAATTCAAGGCATTGGATGAAAGATTGGATATCTGTAAGGCATCAAACAAAAGGGTCTAAGTTGCTACGAAGGTTGTTTTTCTGGCAGACTTCGAGCACAAGCAAGCTGCCAGAAAAACAACCTTCGTAGCAACTCGAGCCTTTTGTTTGAAGTCTTAAAGATATTCAATCTTTCATCCAATGCCTTGCCTTTGTATAAAAAAATACGTAATTTAACGTGGTAGAGGCCCCTGGACTTGACTTGCATCTATGCTTCTCAAATTGAGCTCCAAAGTAGGCTTGACAAACACGTTGCCAGACTTGGCCATTTTCAGGCCGTTTCCCAGTTTTGGCATAGCCTTTTGGCCAGGTTCAAAAATGGTCTTCTGGACTTTCTATTGAGCTCCCAAGTACTTTAATGTGTAGAGGGGCACTTCAGCTTCAAAACAAGCCTTTAATCTCCAATTTCCATCTAGCCAATTGTAAGATATGAATCTCCAAAGTAGACACCATGAAACTGTTTTTACACTGAAACAACAGATTAGGTCGACCTAATCCTACATGAGGTTGACCGAAAAGTGCATGTCACCGTAGCAAAGTCCTATACTTTATACCCTAAATAACGAACCGTCAAAGATTACTTATCAAATTTAGTATAATTCTTGTAACTAATGGTTAATTTATTTATTAGCATAAAAAATTACATATATATATATATATATTAGTCTTCAAAGCATATAAAAATAAATTTAACTGGCCATGCCCTCCATACAAAAATTAAAGATTCATATTTCAGAGGCTAAAATTTTAGAAAACCAAAAAATTGAAAACACCATATTTGTTTCCTTCTTTCTTTTCACAAAAAAAAAAAATAAAACTAAAATTTTCCTCCTTCTTTCTCCTTCCATAAATTAGAAACACTCAATTTTCCCTTCTTTTTCACTTCCATAAAATTGAAAGAACCAAATTTCCCTCTTCTTTCCTTCCTTCCACAAAAAAATTGAAAACTCAAAATTTTCCTCCTTGTTTCTCTTTCATAATCAAAAGAACCAAACTTTCCCACTTCTTTCTCTTCCTACAAATCAAAACCACCAAAATTTCCAATTGTTTCTTTTCTAAAAAATTCAAAGAACCAAAATTTCCTCTTCTTTCTCTTCCCAAGTTTTGTTTTTGTCTTTCTCTTGGGGTCTTCATGACTCCCCCTCGTTGTATTGGTCTCTTTTCTTTGGCAATAAAGAAGCTGATTCAACGGAAAAAAAAATGTTGAATGCACCAAAATTTTCCTCTTCTTTTACAAAACATCAAATTACCAAATACATTACTTTACTTTATTTATATTTAATTGATAATTTTATTAAATAGTTAAATTAACCAAAATTTTAATATATATATTATATTTATATTGTTCATGATCTCAATTATTAATTCTTCATTATTAATATTGACATTATGTAGGTTTTATATTTTATTTTTACTTTTTTAATTTTTTTAAAGAACTTAGTGTTCAAATAACCTTCATGTTTCAATTTTTGTAATTTTCATAAAATACATAATATCAAGTGAGTTTCATATTTTTTAAATTTCCTATACGAAATGTAAAAATAATTATACTTACATTTTAGAATGAAAAACTTTATTTTGAAAAACTATGTATTGTATATTATAATAATTATTCAAATGGATTACGTAAAGTTTGGGTTGAGTCGGTCTGGTTACGGGTTAGTCGGGTTCGGGTCAATCGGGTTCGGGTTAATTGGGTTGCGGGTTAGTTGGGTTGCGGGTGAATCGGGTTACGGGTCAAGCGGGTTACGGGTTGTTGACTTTTAGTCAATTCAAGTTGCGGTCGGGTTGCGGGTCGGATTGATCGGGCGGGTTAATCGGTTCGGGCTATGTTTTGACACCTATACGATGCAACCGTGATAGTGTATAACAAGCAATAGAAATACAAGGAAGCCAGGACAAGCAATAGTAGAAAATTTAATTTTTTTCGCCATAAAACTCTAATCGTCATGCACATCTCTGATTGGAAGGAAGGGGTCGAGATCAAGAGATCGTCGGAAGATCAATGGGTTCTGGCTTTTGGAATCCCTCTCAATTTAGAAAGAATAGACTTAATCAAAAGCATTGGGAGTTTTTGCGGTGTTCTGGTGGAAATTGACTGGAATCACTAGTCGTAGGATTTTGTGAGGATTAGGGTGAGGGCAGCCGGGAGGATCCCTGAGGAGATCCCGTTGGAATTTGGCGACGAGCGGTATATGATCAGAATTGTGTCGACGGCGGATGTCTCTGATAACGATGTAATTGCACATATTTGCGCCCCTAGTTCTTATTCGTTTGAGGGGCATAGTCGTGTGTTTTTGGCCTATTTTATGCCGGGTTGTGCTATTTTGTCATGTTTCAGGTCCCAGGTGTAAAAGGGAAGGCTAAGCACGAGTTTCGGGGCATTCGGAAGTCATTTCGGTGAAACTGAGCCAAAACACGGGCACACCTAAACCAGAACACGGCCGTGTTCTGAGACCGTGCTTTTACTGCCGAGAGCTAATTCGAGTTTGGCAAACATTGGCCAAAGCACGGGCAGGGCTGAGATAGAACACGGGCGTGCTTCACCAAAGCACGGCCGTGTCCTCCCAAAAGCACGGCCGTGTTTCTCCTAGTGTAATTAACACTAGCCAAAGCACGGGCGGGCTGAGGCATTACACGGCCGTGCCCTCGACCGTGCTTTGGCCACTGATGCCCTTTTAAGCAGATTTTCAGCCAAACAGAAGGGGATTCGAGTTTTGAGAGAGATAGAGCGATTCCTAGAGAGAGAAAGCGACGAACAAGAGTCTCCAAGTGCCCTAGATTGATCTTCAACACCATTGGAGGCCAGCTTGAGCTTGGAGAAGTGCCGATCAACGTCCAGGAGCAGGAATCCATCCTTCACAGTATGAATTCCGCGTCTGATTCTGCTTTTCCTTCTTTCTCCATGGAGTAGTTCTCCCATTCATCTGGGTATGGAGAACCCTAGATTTGTATGTTAGGTTTTGATTGTATGAACCCAAGTACTGATTCTATGATTTGATTATATTCGATTGAGGTTTGAAGGATTGAATGACTTGAATCCTGATCAAATTCCTGTTGTTTCTGCTTTGACCTAGAATGAGAATATTTGCCTAGGTTGATAGAGCATCCTTGATTGAAGGTAGGGAGTTGGTGACTTTAGTCGAGGAGCCAACTCACTATTCTGTACCGGATTTACTCCGGTAGTGGAGGTTTTGTTTGTTAAGGCCTCAATCTGTTTACTCCGGTGGAGGTTAGTCGCCCGCTAGAGACTCAGATTGAGAGGGTCTGAAGACCTTTAGTCGAGACTTCAGGCTGTTTAAGAACCTTCCGCAGTATAACTATCATAGAAACTGAACTTGGTAATTACAATCCGGCTTAACTGCAGTCTAGGGGGAACCATATCCGGGTGACCTCTCTTAACCTGAATACAACAGTTTACTTGCTTTGTTTGTTTGGTAGTTTAGACTTGCATTAAAGTTTCATTGCTAGATAACAAGAATTCACTGAGTAGTAATCAAATCTAGGACCCGGGTTGTTATTAAAACCCAAACCCGCTATACTACGCTCTAGGAAGTGGTTACACTTGGCTAATTCCTAGGGTGACAGTAGAAGTGAGTCAAGTTTTTGGCGCCGTTGCCGGGGACGGCTTGGTTGTTGAAGAAAAGTGATTTCTGTTAATTTAGCTTTTCCTTTTGCTTTGTTTGCTTGGTCCCACTTGTGCCTTCACGGGTTTGCTTGCTTGAGTGTGTGCAGGTAGTGCATGACCCGTAGCCAGTCAGGAGGTTTACTGCCGTTGAATCCAGAGATTGACCGCACATGTCGCCAGCTCAGGAGACAACAGCGAGCTAGACTGGCTACGGAAGAGCGCATAGACGGCCACCTGAGTAGCGATTCTGAAGAAGAGTACGGGATGGACGGAGACTACAATCAGCACCAGGGGAATCCGCAGTAGGTTCCCCCGGTGAATCGGGTCCTGGGGAACAACCCCATACCCCAGGATCATGGAGTTCATCATCCACCGCAGCCGGGTCCCACCTTGGAGTACTACTACACTCTTCGGATTGCTGACATCCTCCCGGTCATCCTCTACCCGCCTATTCTAGCAAATAACTTCGAGATCAAGCCATGATGGATTCAGCTCATCACATCCTCTATCCAGTTCCATGGCTTGAAGGATGAGGAGGCCAGGGTGCATCTTTCCCGTTTTCTGCAGCTGACGAACGGGTTCAAGCTGAATGGTGTCCCGGATGATGCAATCCGCCTTCATCTCTTCCCCCATTCTCTGGCGGGGAATGCTAAGAGGTGGTTGGAGACCCAGCCCCCATTGTCCATCACCTCTTGGGACGACCTGGCTGACAAATTCGTGCACAGGTACTATCCGGCATCGAAGACTACAGAGATCCAGCGGGAGATCACTCACTTCCGCCAAGAGCCAGATGAGTCACTTCGTGATGCATGGGAGCGGTACATGGGATATTTCTGGCAGTGTCCCCATCATGGCTTTAGTAATGCATTCACAGTGGGGAACTTCTACAGTGCTCTCTCTCCAGACAGCCAGAGGGTGATTGAGTCTCTATGCCCAGGAGGGGATGTTCTTACTAAGACTCCACCAGAGCTGAACCAGATGATTAATACTTTGGCTGCCAGAGATCATTCCTGGGGACAGAGCAGCAGAGGCAGACAGTCCCGGGACCGTGGTGTGCACGCCATGGAGACCAGATCCGGGCTCGAGCAGCAGGTAGCTGAGCTAGTGCAGACATTGAAGCAGCCCAACAGTCTTATTCCGGGCAGAGGTTTGGCTACACCTCCAGTAGCTCAATGTCAGTGGTGCGAGAGCTCCAATCACCTAGTGGAAGACTGCCAGGCTATGAGGGAGTCTACCACTCCCCAAGAGCAGTTAGACTTCATCGCCAATGCTCGGCGCCTCGACCCGTACAACAACACATATAATGAGGGGTGGCGCTGGCATCCCAACTTCGCCTGGAGCAGAAACACCACTAAACCACCTGGTTTCCCAGCACCAGCAGGTGGTTTTCAGCAGAGGCAGCCCTTCCAGGCTCGACAGGGGCCAGTTCCACAACAGCAGCCCTACCAACCTAGGCAGGGGCAACCATTCCAGCAGCCCCAGCGCCAGTTTGTCGAGCCAGCAGCAGCCCCTGCCCCAGATGACCGGATGACAAAGCTGGAAAATATTCTAGCTTCATTCATGACTAGCACTCAGGCTGCTATCACGTCACTGGAGGCAGGTCAGCGAAACCAGGGTGCCATTTTGCAGGATCTGCAGACCCAGGTGGGCATCTTGGCTCGCCAAAACACTACCAGGGCACCGGGGACTCTGCCTGCCACCACTATCCCGAATCCTCGGGATCCTCACAAGCTCCAGCAGCTGGATGCCATTTTTACCAGGAGCGGTAAAACCATCTCTGCTGATCCTGTCCCGGCTAGCCAGGAGGAACTACTACCTGCTTCAGCACTTCCAGCCGACGATGCAGAAGTGCGGGTGGAGAAGGAAGCCCCTGCTCCCAAGCCACAACCAGTGGTTAAGGAGCATGTACCCCAGCTTCCCTTCCCCACTCGCCTACACAAAGACAAGCTGGAGACTAATTTTGCCAAGTTTATGGTAATGTTGAAGCAGCTCAACATCATCATATCGTTCGTGGAGGCACTGTCGAAGATGCCCAAGTATGCGAAGTTCATGAAAGATCTCCTCACCGATAAGAAGAAACTTGGGGATCTTTCGACAGTGATGCTCAGTGAGGAGTGTTCTACTATCCTGCAGAACAAGCTGCCCGAAAAGCGCAAGGATCCAGGGAGTTTTACTATCCCTCTTACTATTGGCAGCATGCATGTAGGCAAGTCCTTGGCGGACCTAGGCGCTAGCATAAATGTCATGCCATATAGGTTGTATAAAAAGCTAGACCTAGGTGAACTTAGCCCTACTAGGATGAGCATTCAGCTAGCTGATCGTTCCATTGTGCATCCTAGGGGGATCATAGAGGATTTGCATGTTAATGTAGGTGCATTCACATATCCTGTTGATTTTGTTATTCTTGATATACATGAGGATGTGGATGTGCCTTTGATTTTGGGTAGACAATTTCTTGCCACCGCCAAGGCACTTATTGATGTGCATGATGGTAAACTGATCTTGCGTGCTGGGAGTGAACAGGCTACTTTTTCTGTGACTGAATTTGATCACTGTGCTATGATTGCTGTCACGCCTGTACATGCCATTTCTGATCAGGTACACGAGCTTGTCGTGTATCCTTCTGCACCTCTTATTTTGCAGGATCCTCCTATCATTCCTTCGCCGCCACTCCATCCAGTCTCGCCTCCGAACAAAAATCTCAAGGAGGAGTGGCGGCCGAAGCAGCAGGTGGCTAAGCCTGTTAGGAAGAAGAGTGGAGACCACTATGAGCTGGTCCCACCTCCTGCACCACGACTACCCTGGCCGTCCGGGTACTCACTATGAGTGTGTAAGGGGAGACGGGAATTCGTTCCCAATTTCCACCTTCTACCTCCAGCCCCCTTACATGTCTTTCCCCCGCACGAGGCTCGAGACATCCGCTCCTGGCATGGCTGGTAAGAGCCGGTTGGGACCCTTGAAAAAAGAAAATAAAAATTAAATAACAGAAAACAAGCAAAACAGAAAGAAAAGGGGTTCCAACCATCTTCAAGAAGAAAATAGAGCACCTTGAAAAATGTGAGTCCATGAACCTTTGTTTTTGAGAATCTCTTCATCCACAATTCATTTGTCCTCTGTTCACTATTTGCCATGATGCCGACTCGATACTAGTGCTCTCGTCGAAGAAGCTATGAGATGACTTGTGCGTCGGTTGACCTCGTAAGTTGCTAAATGATCTAGGAAGTTCTCTACCTATGATCTGGGTTGTTTGTTGCTATAGAGGTCTGGAGAGTTGCATTGGTTTGAGTTAGGTTTGCTTGGGGACAAGCAAACGGTTAAGTGTGGGGGAGTTTGATAACGATGTAATTGCACATATTTGCGCCCCTAGTTCTTATCCGTTTGAGGGGCATAGTCGTGTGTTTTTGGCCTATTTTATGCCGGGTTGTGCTATTTTGTCATGTTTCAGGTTCCAGGTGTAAAAGGGAAGGCTAAGCACGAGTTTCGGGGCATTCGGAAGTCATTTCGGTGAAACTGAGCCAAAACACAGGCACACCTAAACCAGAACACGGCTGTGTTCTGAGACCGTGCTTTTACTGCCGAGAGCTAATTCGAGTTTGGCAAACATTGGCCAAAACACGGGCAGGGTTGAGATAGAACACGGGCGTGCTTCACCAAAGCACGGCCGTGTCCTCCCAAAAGCACGACCGTGTTTCTCCTAGTGTAATTAACACTAGCCAAAGCACGGGCGGGCTGAGGCATTACACGGCCGTGCCCTCGACCGTGCTTTGGCCACTGGTGCCCTTTTAAGCGGATTTTCAGCCAAACAGAAGGGGATTCGAATTTTGAGAGAGATAGAGCGCTTCCTAGAGAGAGAAAGCGACGAACAAGAGTCTCCAAGTACCCTAGATTGATCTTCAACACCATTGGAGGCCAGCTTGAGCTTGGAGAAGTACCGATCAACGTCCAGGAGCAGGAATCCATCCTTCACAGTATGAATTCCGCGTCTGATTCTGCTTTTGCTTCTTTCTCCATGGAGTAGTTCTCCCATTCATCTGGGTATGGAGAACCCTAGATTTGTATGTTAGGCTTTGATTGTATGAACCCAAGTACTGATTCTATGATTTGATTATATTCGATTGAGGTTTGAATGATTGTATAACTTGAATCCTGATCAAATTCCTGTTGTTTCTGCTTTGACCTAGAAAGAGAATATCTTCCTAGGTTGATAGAGCACCCTTAATTGAAGGTAGGGAGTTGCTGACTTTAGTCGAGGAGCCAATTCACTATTCTGTGCCGAATTTACTTCGGTAGTGGATGTTTTGTTTGTTAAGGCCTCAATCTGTTTACTCCGGTGGAGGTTAGTCGCCCGCTGGGGACTCAGATTGAGAGGGTCTGGAGACCTTTAGTCGAGACTTGAGACTGCTTAAGAACCTCCAGCAGTATAACTATCATAGAAACTGAACTTGGTAAATTGCAATCCGGCTTAACTGCAGTCTAGGGGGAACCATATCCGGGTGACCTCTATCGACTTGAAAACAACCGTTTAATTGCTTTGCTTGTTTTCCTTGTTTGAACCTGCACTAAAGTTTCACCACTAGATAATAAGAATTCACTGAGTAGTCATCACATCTAGGACCCAGGTTGACATTAAAACCCAAACCTGCTATACTACGCTTTAGAAAGTGGTTACACTTGGAAATTTTCTAGAGTGACAGTAGGAGTGAATCAAGTTTTTGGAGCCGTTTCCGGGGACGGCTAGGTTGTTGAGGAAACGTGAATTCTGTTAATTTAGCTTTTCTTTTCGCATTGTTTGCTTTGTCCCACTTGTGCCTTCACGGGTTTGCCACTTGACTGTGTGCAGGTAGTGCATGACCCGTAGCCATTCAAGAGGTTTACTGTCGTTGGATCCGGAGCTTGAACGCACCTGTCGCCAACTTAGGAGACAACAACGAGCTAGAATGGCTACGGAGGAGCGCATAGACGGCCATTTGAGCAGCGAGTCCGTGGATGAGTATGAGATGGAAGGAGATCACAATCCACACCAAGGGAATTCTCACCAGGTTCCCCCGACGAATCAGATCTTGGGGAACAACCCCATACCCCAGGCAGATGGGGTTCATCATCATCCACCGCCGCCGGGTCCCACCTTGGAGTACTACTACATTCCACGGATTGCTGACATCCGCCCTGTCATCCTCTATCCGCCCATTCTAGCAAACAACTTTGAGATCAAGCCATGTTGGATTCAACTCATTACATCCTCTATGCAGTTCCATGGCTTGAAGGATGAGGAGGCGAGGGTGCATCTTTCCCGTTTTTGGCAGCTGACGAACGGGTTCAAACTAAACGGTGTCCCTGATGACGCAATCCGCCTTCACGTCTTCCCCCATTCTCTGGCGGGGAATGCTAAGAGGTGGTTGGAGACCCAGCCCTGTTGTCCATCACTTCTTGGGACGATCTGGCCGACAAGTTTGTGCACAGGTACTATCCAGCATCGAAGACCACAGAGATCCAGCGGGACATCACTCACTTCCGCCAAGAGCTAGACGAGTCACTTCGTGATGCATGGGATTTTTCTGGCAGTGTCCCCATCATGCCTTCAGTGATGCATTCACCGTAGGGAACTTCTACAATGCTCTCTCTCCGGACAGCCAAAGGGTGATTGAGTCTCTATGCCCAGGAGGGGATATTCTTACTAAGACCCCACCCAAATTGAACCAGATGATCAGTACACTGGCTGCCAGAGATCATTCATGGGGGCAGGGCACCAGAGGCAGGAATTCCAGGGACCGTGGTGTGCACGCCATGGAGGCCAGGTCCGGGATCGAGCAGCAGGTGGCTGAGTTAGTGCAGACATTGAAGCAGCCCAACAGTCTTATTCCGGGCAGAGGTTTGGCTACACCTCCAGTAGCTCAATGTCAGTGGTGTGAGAGCTCAAATCATCTGGTGGAATTGGCCAAGTGAAACCACTTCGTAAAGCGTAGTATAGCGGGTTAGGTTTATATGTCAACCCGGGTCCTAGATCTGATGACCACTCAGTGAATTCTTGTTATCTAGCAATGAAACTGGAATGCAAGTCTAAACTACCAAACAAACAAAGCAAGTAAACTGTTGTATTCAGGTTATGAGAGGTCACCCGGATATGGTTCCCCCTAAACTGAAGTTGAGCCGGATTGTAATTACCAAGTTCAGTTTCTATGATAGTTATACTGCGGAAGGTTCTTAAACAGCCTGAAGTCTCGACTAAAGGTCTTCAGACCCTCTCAATCTGAGTCTCTAGCGGGCGACTAACCTCCACCGGAGTAAACAGATTGGGGCCTTAACAAACAAAACCTCCACTACCGGAGTAAATCCGGAACAGAATAGTGAGTTGGCTCCTCGACTAAAGTCACCAAATTGCTACCTTCAATCAAGGATGCTCTATCAACCTAGGCAGATATTCTCATTCTAGGTTAAAGCAGAAACAACAGGAATTTGATCAGGATTCAAGTCATTCAATCATTCAAACCTCAATCGAATATAATCAAATCATAGAATCAGTACTTGGGTTCATACAATCAAAGCCTAACATACAAATCTAGGGTTCTCCATACCCAGATGAATGGGAGAACTACTCCATGGAGAAAGAAGCAAAAGCAGAATCAGACGCGGAATTCATACTGTGAAGGATGGATTCCTGCTCCTGGACGTCGATCGGCACTTCTCCAAGCTCAAGCTGGCCTCCAATGGTGTTGAAGATCAATCTAGAGCACTTGGAGACTCTTGTTCGTCGCTTTCTCTCTCTAGGAACTGATCTCTCTCTCTAAAACTCGAATCCCCTTCTGTTTGGCTGAAAATCTGCTTAAAAGGGCATCACTGGCCAAAGCACGGTCGAGGGCACGGCCATGCTTTGCCTCAGCCCGCCCGTGCTTTGGCTAGTGTTAATTACACGGCCATGTGTTGTGAGAAACACGGCCGTGCTTTGGAGAGAACACGGCCGTGCTTTGGGAGAACACGGCCGTGCTTTCAGCCCGTGTAATCAGCTCATGTTTGCCAAACTCGAATTAGCTCTCGGCAGTAAAAGCACGGCCACAGAACACGGCCGTGTTTTGGAGAGAACACGGCCGTGCTTTGGGAGAACACGACCGTGTAATGCTTTAGGTGTGCCCGTGTTTTGGCTCCAACTCGACGAAATGACTTCCGAATGCCCCGAAACTCGTGCTTAGCCTTTCCTTTGACGCCTGGGACCTGAAATATGACAAAATAGCACAACCCGGCGTAAAATAGGCCAAAAGTACACGACTATGACCCTCAAACGGATAAGAACTAGGGGCGCAAATATGTGCAATTACATCGTTATCAAACTCCCCCACACTTAACCGTTTGCTTGTCCCCAAGCAAACCTAACTCAAACCAATGCAGCTCTCCAGACCTCTATAGCAACAAACAACCCAGATCGTAGGTAGAGGACTTCCTAGATCATTTAGCAACTTACGAGGTCAACCGACGCACAAGTCATCTCATAGCTTCTTCGGCGAGAGCACTAGTATCGAGTCGGCATCATGGCAAATAGTGAACAGAGGACAAATGAATTGTGGATGAAGAGATTCTCAAAAACAAAAGATCATGGACTCACATTTTTCAAGGTGCTCTATATTCTTTGAAGATGGTTGGAACCCCTTTTCTTTCTGTTTTTCTTGTTTTTTGTTATTTTTTTTCTTTTTTTTTCTTTTTTCAAGGGTCCCAAGCGGCTCTTACCGGCCATGCCAGGAGCGGTTGTCTCGAGCCTCGTGCGGGGGAAAGACATGTAAGGGGGCTGGATGTAGTAGGTGGAAATTGGGAACGAATTCCCATCTCCCCTTACACACTTTCGCCCTATTCGCACGGGAGACGTTATTTTGAAGCACATTTTCGAGCACCTGTTAAACTCAAAACATGATACAAGAGTCTATGACAGGTAGAGAGTCCACAACACCACACAATCCAAGGGTCCTAAGATCACTAATTCACTCAATCAACCACCACAATATGAAGAATAAATGAGACTTCTTAAATGCATCAACATCCTCCATAGTGCTACACTACCTCCCTAGGTTGCACATTACTATAAAGACTGTCAATTCAAAGCATACTGAGCAGGCAATGGCTCGGAAACACGTACCTGGAGCCCTCAAATTTAAAAATTTGGACAGTGGACTAGGCTCCAAGCACACAAACAGATCTAATGCAGTCACAAGATAAACATCCCCCCACACTTAAGATCGACATTGCCCTCAATGGAGAAGAGGGAAGGATAAGGGGAACGATGTTACCGGTATGCACGGACTACAGGGGACTGGAAGCGGACCAGTCGGAGTGAAGCGGACTGGAGAGAGGACCAGTCAAGCCAAGCACAGCTAAAGGAAACCAAAGAGCTCAAGAACAATATGTTAGGTCCAATGGTCATCCCAATAATACATCATTCAAAACAAAAGAAAACAAACCAAACCCAAACCGGGTTACAATCCGACTCATAACGCAAGAAAGAAAGTCAAAACGTGGTGGGGTTGCCTCCCCACAAGCGCCTCTTTACCGTCTTTTAGCTGGACGCCCATGGTGGATACTCAGGGAGGTGAAGGAACAGGTGCCTCCAAGAGCGGATCCACATCGCTCTTGAGGTACAGCTTCAGGTTGTGGCCATGCACCCGACGGATGCGACCACCATCATCGGTCAGCTCGACTTGGCCATCCGGCAAGATGCAGGCGAGTGAGTACCCGGACGGCCAGGGTGGTCGTGGTGCAGGCGGTGGGACCAGCTCATAGTGGTCTCCACTCTTTTCCGTGCAGGCTTAGCAACCAGCTGCTTCGGCCGCCACTCCTCCTTGAGCTTTTTGTTCGGAGGCGAGGCTGGATGGAGTGGCGGCGAAGGAATAATAGGAGGGTCCTGCAAAATAAGAGGTGCAAAAGGGTACACGACAGGCTCATGTACGTGATCAGAAATGGCATGCACAGGCGTGACAGCAATCATAGCACAGTGATCAAATTCAGTCACAGAAAAAGTAGCCTGTTCATTCCCAGCACGCAGGATCAGTTTACCATTATGCACATCAATAAGTGCCTTGGTGGTGGCAAGAAAAGGTCTCCCCAGAATCAATGGCACATCCACATCCTCATGTATATCAAGAATAACAAAATCAACAGGATATGTGAATGCACCGACACTGACAAGCAGATCCTCTATGATTCCCCTAGGATGCACAATGGAACGATCAGCTAGCTGAATGCTCATCCTAGTAGGGCTAAGTTCACCTAGGTCGAGCTTTTTATACAACTTATATGGCATGACGTTTATGCTAGCGACTAGGTCCGCCAAGGACTTGCCTACATGCATGCTGCCAATAGTAAGAGGGATAGTAAAACTCCCTGGATCTTTTCGCTTCTCGGGCAGCTTGTTCTGCTGGATAGCAGAACACTCCTCGCTCAGCAACAGTGTCGAGAGATCCCCAAGTTTCTTCTTGTTGGTGAGGAGGTCTTTCATGAACTTGGCATACTTGGTCATCTTCGACAGTGCCTCCACGAACGGTATGCTGATGTTGAGTTGCTTCAACATTGCCATAAACTTGGCAAACTCAGTCTCCAGCTTGTCTTTGTGTAGGCGAGTGGGGAAGGGAAGTTGGGGTACATGCTCCTTAACCACTAGTTGTGGCTTGGGAGCAGGGGCTTCCTTCTCCACCCGCACTTCTGCATCGTCGGTGGAAGTGCTGAAGCAGGTAGTGGTTCCTCCTGTCTGGCCGAGACAGGATCAGCGGATATGGTCTTACCGCTCCTGGTACAAATGGCATCCAGCTGCTGGAACTGGTGAGGATCCCGAGGATTCGGGATAGTGGTGGCAGGCAGAGTCCCGGGTGCCCTGGTAGAGTTTTGGCGGGCCAAGATGCCCACCTGGGTCTGCAGATCTTGCAAAATGGCACCCTGGTTCCGCTGACCTGCATGTAGTGACGTGATAGCAGCCTGAGTGCTAATCATGAATGAAGCTAGAATATTCTCCAGCTTTGTCATCCGATCATCTAGGCAGGAGCTGCTGCTTGCTCGGCGAACTGGCGCTGGGGCTGCTGGAATGGTTGCCCCTGCCTAGGCTGGTAGGGCTGGTGCTGTGGGGCTGGCCCCTATCGAGCCTGGAAGGGCTGCCTCTGCTGAAAACCACCTGCTGGTGCTGGGAAACCAGGTGGTTTAGTGGTGTTGCTGCTCCAGGCGAAGTTGGGATGCTGGCGCCACCCCTCATTATATGTGCTGCTGTACGGGTCGAGGCGCCGAGCATTGGCGATGAAGTCCAACTGCTCTTGGGGAGTGGTAGACTCCCTCATAGCCTGGCAGTCCTCCACTAGGTGATTGGAGCTCTCACACCACTGACATTGAGCTACTGGAGGTGTAGCCAAACCTCTCCCCGTAATAAGACTGTTGGGCTGCTTCAATGTCTGCACTAGCTCAGCTACCTGCTGCTCGAGCCCGGATCTGGTCTCCATGGCGTGCACAGCACGGTCCCGGGACTGTCTGCCTCGGCTATCCTGTCCCCAAGAATGATCTCTGGCAGCCAAAGTACTGATCATCTGGTTCAGCTCGGGTGGAGTCTTAGTAAGAATATCTCCTCCTGGGCATAGAGACTCAATCACCCTCTGGCTATCTGGAGAGAGAGCACGTAGAAGTTCAAGTTCCCAACTGTGAATGCATCACTAAAGCCATGATGGGGACACTGCCAGAAATATCCCATGTACCGCTCCCATGCATCACGAAGTGACTCATCTAGCTCTTGGCGGAAGTGAGTGATCTCCCGCTGTATCTCTGTAGTCTTCGATGCCGGATAGTACCTGTGCACGAATTTGTCAGCCAGATCGTCCCAAGAGGTGATGGACAATGGGGGCTGGGTCTACAACCACCTCTTAGCATTCTCCGCCAGAGAATGGGGGAAGAGATGAAGGCGGATCGCATCATCAGGAACACCGTTCAGCTTGAACCCGTTTGTCAGCTGCAGAAAACGGGACAGATGTACCCTGGCCTCCTCATCCTTCAAGCCATGAAACTGGATAGAGGATATGATGAGATGAATCCAGCATGGCTTGATCTCGAAGTTGTTTGCTGGAATAGGCGGGTAGAGGATGACCGGGCGGATGTCAGCAATCCGAGGAGTGTAGTAGTACTCCAAGGTAGGACCCGGCTGCGGTGGATGATGAACTCCATGATCCTGGGGTATGGGGTTGTTCCCCAGGACCTGATTCACCGGGGGAGCCTGCTGAGGATTCCCCTGGTGCTGATTGTAGTCTCCGTCCATCGCGTACTCTTCTTCAGAATCGCTACTCAAGTGGCCGTCTAGGCGCTCTTCCGTAGCCAGTCTAGCTCGCTGTTGTCTCCTGAGTTGGCGACAGGTGCATTCAATCTCTGGATTCAACGGCAGTAAACCTCCCGACTGGCTACGGGTCATGCACTACCTGCACACACTCAAGCAAGCAAACCCGTGAAGGCACAAGTGGGACAAAGCAAACAAAGCAAAAAGAAAAGCTAAATTAACAAAAATCACTTTTCTTCAACAACCTAGCCGTCCCCGGCAACGGCGCCAAAAACTTGACTCACTTCTACTGTCACTCTAGGAATTGGCCAAGTGAAACCACTTCCTAAAGCGTAGTATAGCGGGTTAGGTTTATATGTCAACCCGGGTCCTAGATCTGATGACCACTAAGTGAATTCTTGTTATCTAGCAATGAAACTGGAATGCAAGTCTAAACTACCAAACAAACAAAGCAAGTAAACTGTTGTATTCAGGTTAAGAGAGGTCACCCGGATATGGTTCCCCCTAAACTGCAGTTGAGCCGGATTGTAATTACCAAGTTCAGTTTCTATGATAGTTATACTGCGGAAGGTTCTTAAACAGCCTGAAGTTTCGACTAAAGGTCTTCAGACCCTCTCAATCTGAGTCTCTAGCGGGCGACTAACCTCCACCGGAGTAAACAGATTGAGGCCTTAACAAACAAAACCTCCACTACCGGAGTAAATCCGGTACAGAATAGTGAGTTGGCTCCTCGACTAAAGTCACCAACTCGCTACCTTCAATCAAGGATGCTCTATCAACCTAGGCAGATATTCTCATTCTAGGTTAAAGTAGAAACAACAGGAATTTGATCAGGATTCAAGTCATTCAATCATTCAAACCTCAATCGAATATAATCAAATCTTAGAATCAGTACTTGGGTTCATACAATCAAAGCCTAACATACAAATCTAGGGTTCTCCATACCCAGATGAACGGGAGAACTACTCCATGGAGAAAGAAGCAAAAGCAGAATCAGACGCGGAATTCATACTGTGAAGGATGGATTCCTGCTCCTGGACGTCGATCGGCAGTTCTCCAAGCTCAAGCTGGCCTCCAATGGTGTTGAAGATCAATCTAGAGCACTTGGAGACTCTTGTTCGTCGCTTTCTCTCTCTAGGAACTGATCTCTCTCTCTAAAACTCGAATCCCCTTCTCTTTTGGCTGAAATCTGCTTAAAAGGGCATCAGTGGCCAAAGCACGGTCGAGGGCACGGCCGTGTAATGCCTCAGCCCGCCCGTGCTTTTGCTAGGGTTAATTACACGGCCAGTGCATTGGGAGAAACACGGCCGTGCTTTAGAGAGAACACGGCCGTGCTTTGGGAGAACACGGTCGTGCTTTCAGCCCGTGTAATCAGCTCATGTTTGCCAAACTCGAATTAGCTCTCGGCAGTAAAAGCACGGCCACAGAACACGGCCGTGTAATGATTTAGGTTTGCCCGTGTTTTGGCTCCAGCTCGACGAAATGACTTCCGAATGCCCCGAAACTCGTGCTTAGCCTTTCCTTTGAGGTCTGGGACCTGAAATATGACAAAATAGCACAACCCGGCGTAAAATAGGCCAAAAGTACACGACTATGCCCCTCAAACGGATAAGAACTAGGGGCGCAAATATGTGCAATTACATCGTTATCAAACTCCCCCACGCTTAACCGTTTGCTTGTCCCCAAGCAAACCTAACTCAAACCAATGCAACTCTCTAGACCTCTATAGCAACAAACAACCCAGATCGTAGGTAGAGGACTTCCTAGATCATTTAGCAACTTACAAGGTCAACCGACGCACAAGTCATCTCATAGCTTCTTCGGCGAGAACACTAGTATCGAGTCGGCATCATGGCAAATAGTGAACAGAGGACAAATGAATTGTGGATGAAGAGATTCTCAAAAACAAGGGATCATGGACTCACATTTTTCAAGGTGCTCTATTTTCTTCTCGAAGATGGTTGGAACCCCTTTTCTTTCTGTTTTGCTGGTTTTCTGTTATTTTTTTTTCTTTTTTCAAGGGTCCCAAGAGGCTCTTACCGGCCATGCCAGGAGCGGATGTCTCGATCCTCGTGCGGGGGAAAGACATGTAAGGGGGCTGGAGGTAGTAGGTGGAAATTGGGAACGAATTCTCGTCTCCCCTTACACACTTTTGCCCTATTCGCACGGGAGACGTTATTTTGAAGCACATTTTCGAGCACCTGTTAAACTCAAAACATGAAACAAGAGTCCATGATAGGTAGAGAGTCCACAACACCACACAATTCAAGGGTCCTAAGATCACTAATTCACTCAATCAACCAACACAATATGAAGAAGAAATGAGACTTCTTAAATGCATCAACATCCTCCATAGTGCTACACTACCTCCCTAGTTTGCATATTACTATAAAGACTGTCAATTCAAAGCATACTGAGCAGGCAATTGCACGGAACACGTGCTTGGAGCCCTCAAATTTAAAAATTTGGACAGTGGACTAGGCTCCAAGCACACAAACAGATCTAATGCAGTCAAAAGATAAACACCCCCCCACACTTAAGATCGACATTGCCCTCAATGGAGAAGAGGGAAGGGGAAAGGGGAACGATGTTACTGGTATGCACGGACTGCAGGAGACTGGAAGTGGACCAGTCGAGTGAAGCGGACTGGAGAGGGACCAGTCTGGAACAAAGCACAGCTAAATGGGAACAGAAGAGCTCAAAAACAATATGTTAGGTCCAATGTCAGCCCAATAAGACATCATCCAAAACAAAAGAAAACAAACCAAACCAACTGGTTTACAATCCGACTCAAAACACAAGAAAGAAAATCAAACAGTGGTGGGGTTGCCTCCCCACAAGCGCTTCTTTACCGTCTTTTAGCTGGACGCCCATGGTGGATACTCAGGGAGGTGCAGAAACAGGTGCCTCCAAGAGCGGATCCACGTCGCTCTTGAGGTACAGCTTCAGGTTGTGGCCATGCACCCGACGGATGCGACCACCATCATCGGTCAGCTCGACCTGGCCATCCGGCAGGATGCAGGCGAGTGAGTACCCAGACGGCCAGGGTGGTCGTGGTGCAGGAGGTGGGACCAGCTCATAGTGGTCTCCACCCTTCTTCCGTGCAGGCTTAGCAACCTGCTGCTTGTGCTGCCACTCCTCTTTGAGCTTTTTGGTCGGAGGCGAGGCTGGATGGAGTGGCGGTGAAGGAATGATAGGAGGGTCCTGCAAAATGAGAGGTGCAGAAGGATACACGACAGGCTCGTGTACCTTATCAGAAATGGCATGTACAGGCGTGACAGCAATCATAGCACAGTGGTCAAATTCAGTCACAGAGAAAGTAGCATGTTTATTCCCAGCACGCAGGATCAGTTTACCATCATGCACATCAATAAGTGCCTTGGCGGTGGCAAGAAATGGTCTCCCCAGAATCAAAGGCACATCCACATCCTCATGTATATCAAGAATAACAAAATCAACAGGATATGTGAATGAACTTACATTAACTAGCAGATCCTCTATGATCCCCCTAGGATGCACAGTGGAACGATCAGCTAGCTGAATGCTCATCCTAGTAGGGCTAAGTTCACCTAGGTCTAGCTTTTTATACAACTTATATGGCATGACATTTATGCTAGCGCCTAGGTCCGCCAAGGACTTGCCTACATGCATGCTGCCAATAGTAAGAGGGATAGTAAAACTCCCTGGATCCTTACGCTTCTCGGGCAGCTTGTTCTGCAGGATAGCAGAACACTCCTCGCTCAGCAACATTGTCGAAAGATACCCAAGTTTCTTCTTGTCGGTGAGGAGGACTTTCATGAACTTGGCATACTTGGGCATCTTCGACAGTGCCTCCACAAACGGTATGCTGATGTTGAGCTGCTTCAACATTGCCATAAAATTGGCAAACTCAGTCTCCAACTTGTCCTTGTGTAGGCGAGTGGGGAAGGGAAGCTGGGGTACATGCTCCTTAACCACTGGTTGTGGCTTGGGAGTAGGGGCTTCCTTCTCCACCCGCACTTCTACATCATCGGCTGGAAGTGCTGAAGCAGGTAGTGGTTCCTCCTGTCTGGCCGGGACAGGATCAGCAGATATGGTCTTACCACTCCTGGTAAAAATGGCATCCAGCTGCTGGAGCTGGTGAGGATCCCGAGGATTCGGGATAGTGGTGGCTGGCAGAGTCCCCGGTGCCCTGTTAGTGTTTTGGCGGGCCAAGATACCCACCTGGTGCTGCAGGTCTTGCAAAATGGCACCCTGGTTTCGCTGACCTGCCTCCAGTGACGTGATAGCAGCCTGAGTGCTAGTCATGAAAGAAGCTAGAATATTTTCCAGCTTTGTCATCCGGTCATCTGGGGCAGGGGCTGCTGCTGGCTCGACAAACTGACGCTGGGGCTGTTGGAATGGTTGCCCCTGCCTAGGCTGGTAGGGCTGCTGCTGTGGGGCTTGCCCCTGTCGAGCCTGGAAGGGCTGCCTCTGCTGAAAACCACCTGTTGGTGCTGGGAAACCAGGTGGTTTAGTGGTGTTGCTGCTCCCGGCGAAGTTGGGATGTTGGCGCCACCCCTCATTATATGTGTTGCTGTACGGGTCGAGGCGGTGAGCATTGGCGATGAAGTCCAACTGCTCTTGGGGGGTAGTAGACTCCCTCATAGCCTGGCAGTCTTCCACTAGGTGATTTGAGCTCTCACACTACTGACATTGAGCTACTGGAGGTGTAGCCAAACCTCTGCCCGGAATCAAACTGTTGGGCTGCTTCAATGTCTGCACTAACTCAGCTACCTGCTGCTCGAGCCCGGATCTGGTCTCCATGGCGTGCACACCACGGTCCCGGGAATGTCTGCCTCTGCTACTCTGTCTCCAAGAATGATCTCTGGCAGCCAAGGTATTGATCATCTGGTTTAGCTCGGGTGGAGTCTTAGTAAGAATATCCCCTCCTGGGCATAGAGACTCAATCACCCTCTGGCTGTCCGGAGAGAGAGCACTGTAGAAGTTCCCCACTGTGAATGCATCACTAAAGCCATGATGGGGACACTGCCAGAAATATCCCATGTACCGCTCCCATGCATCACGAAGTGACTCATCTGGCTCTTGGCGGAAGTGAGTGATCTCCCGCTGGATCTCTGTAGTCTTCGATGCCGGATAGTACCTGTGCACGAATTTGTCAGCCAGATCGTCCCAAGAGGTGATGGACAATGGAGGCTGGGTCTCCAACCACCTCTTAGCATTCCCCGCTAGAGAATGGGGGGAGAGATGAAGGCGGATTGCATCATCCGGGACACCATTCAGCTTGAACTCGTTCGTCAGCTGCAGAAAAAGGGAAAGATGCACCCTGGCCTCCTCATCCTTCAAGCCATGGAACTGGATAGAAGATGTAATGAGCTGAATCCAGCATGGCTTGATCTCGAAGTTGTTTGCTGGAATAGGCGGGTAGAGGATGACCGGGCGGATGTCAGCAATCCGAGGAGTGTAGTAGTACTCCAAGGTGGGGCCCGCCGGCGGGTGATGATGATGAACTCCATGATCCTAGGGTATGGGGTTGTTCCCCAGGACCTGATTCGCCGGGGGAGCCTGCTGAGGATTCCCCTGGTGCTGATTGTAGTCTCCGTCCATCCCGTACTCTTCTTCAGAATCGCTACTCAGGTGGCCGTCTATGCGCTCTTCTGTAGCCAGTCTAGCTCGCTGTTGTCTCCTGAGCTGGCGACAGGTGCGGTCAATCTCTAGAATCAACGGCAGTAAACCTCCTGACTGGCTACGGGTCATGCACTACCTGCACACACTCAAGCAAGCAAACCCGTGAACGCACAAGTGGGACAAAGCAAACAAAGCGAAAAGAAAGGCTAAATTAACAGAAATCACTTTTCTTCAACAACCTAGCCGTCCCCGGCAACGGCGCCAAAAACTTGACTCACTTCTACTGTCACCCTAGGAATTGGCCAAGTGTAACCACTTCCTAAAGCGTAGTATAGCGGGTTTGGGTTTAATTTTCAACCCGGGTCCTAGATTTGATGACTACTCAGTGAATTCTTGTTATCTAGCAATAAAACTTTAATGCAAGTCTAAACTAACAAACTAACAAAGCAAGTAAACGGTTGTATTCAGGTTAAGAGAGGTCACCCGGATATGGTTCCCCCTAGACTGCAGTTAAGCCGGATTGTAATTACCAAGTTCAGTTTCTATGAAAGTTATACTGTGGAAGGTTCTTAAACAGCCTGAAGTCTCGACTAAAGGTCTTCAGACCCTCTCAATCTGAGTCTCTAGCGGGCGATTAACCTCCACCAGAGTAAACAGATTGAGGCCTTAACAAACAAAACCTCCACTACCGGAGTGAATCCGGTATAGAATAGTGAGTTTGTTCCTCGACTAAAGTCACCAAATCCCTATCTTCAATCAAGGATGCTCTATCAACCTAGGCAGATATTCTCATTCTAGGTCAAAGCAGAAACAACAGGAATTTGATCACGATTCAAGTCATTCAATCATTCAAACCTCAATCGAATATAATCAAATCATAGAATCAGTACTTGGGTTCATACAATCAAAGCCTAACATACAAATCTAGGGTTCTCCATACCCAGATGAATGGGAGAACTACTCCATGGAGTAAGAAGCAAAAGCAGAATCAGACGCGGAATTCATACTGTGAAGGATGGATTCCTGCTCCTGGACGTTGATCGGCACTTCTCCAAGCTCATGCTGGTCTCCAATGGTGTTGAAGATCAAGCTAGGGCACTTGGAGACTCTTGTTCATCGCTTTCTCTCTCTAGGAACTGATCTCTCTCTCTAAAACTCAAATCCCCTTCTGTTTTGGCTGAAATCTGCTTAAAAGGGCATCAATGGCCAAAGCACGGTCGAGGGCACGGCCGTGTAATGCCTCAGCCCGCCCGTGCTTTGGCTAGGGTTAATTACACGGCCAGTGCATTCAGAGAAACACGGCCGTGCTTTGGAGAGAACACGGCCGTGCTTTGGGAGAACACGGCCGTGCTTTCAGCCCGTGTAATCAGCTCATGTTTGCCAAACTCGAATTAGCTCTCGGCAGTAAAAGCACGGCCACAGAACACGGCCGTGTAATGATTTAGGTGTGCCCATGTTTTGGCTCCAGCTCGACGAAATGACTTCCGAATGCCCCGAAACTCGTGCTTAGCCTTTCCTTTGAAGCCTGGGACCTGAAATATGACAAAATAGCACAACCCGGCATAAAATAGGCCAAAAGTACACGACTATGCCCCTCAAACGGATAAGAACTAGGGGCGCAAATATGTGCAATTACATCGTTATCACCCTCTCACGCCGCCACCCCATTCAACCTCACCTGCAAATAAAAATCTCAAAGAGGAGTGGCGGCCGAAGCCGCAGGTGGCTAAGCCTGCACGAAAGAAAGGTGGAGACCACTATGAGCTGGTTCCACCTCCTGCACCACGACCACCCTGGCCATCCGAGTACTCCCTCGCCTGCATCTTGTCGGATGGCCAGGTCGAGCTGACCAATGCTGGTGGTCGCACTCGTCAGGTGCATGGTCACCATCTGAAGCTGTACCTCAAGAGCGATGTGGATCCGCTCTTGGAGGTGCCTGCTCCTGCACCCCGCTGAGTATCCACCATGGGCATCTAGCTAAAAGACGGTAAAGAAGCGCTTGTGGGGAGGCAACCCCATCACAGTTTTCATTTATTTCTTTTGTTTTGAGTCGGATTGTAAACTGGTTTGGTTTTGGTTTGTTTTCTTTTGTTTTGGATGATTTATTATTGGGCTGACCATTGGACCTAACATATTATGTTTGAGTTCTTCGGTTCCCTTTAGCTGTGCTTTGTCCCTGACTGGTCCCCTCTCCAGTCCTCTTTGCTCAGACTGGTCCACTTCCAGTCTCATGTACTCCGTGCACACCGGTAACATCGTTCCCCTTATCTTTCCCTCTTCTCTATTGAGGGCAATGTCGATCTTATGTGTGTGTGGGGGGGGGGGGATGTTTCTTTTTTGACTGCATTAGATCTGTTTGTGTGCTTGGAGCCTAGTCCACTGTCCAAATTTTTAAATTTGAGGCCTCCAAGTACGTGTTTCCTTGCAAATTGCTTGCTCAGTATGCTTTGAATTGACAGTCTCTAAAGTAATGTGCAACCTAGGGAGGTAGTGTAGCACTATGGAGGATGTTGAAGTATAAGATTTTTCCTATCTAGCTCTCTGCTGTGCCAGTTGATTTTTCCTATCTAGCTCTCTGCTGTGCCAGTTGATTTTGCAAATTGTGGTATTGGTGACTCTATGTGGATTGTGTTATGGACTTGTGTATCGAACAGGGTGCTCATGTGGAAATTGAAAAATGCAGTTGGTCCTCCATGTCAAAATCATCAAAATCTTAAACATGGGGTAAGCCCAACATGTGCGGCACCGTTCATTGCACCAAATCGGGTTTTGGAAGAGATTTTAGGATCCTTAGTGGGGTACTCCTACAAGGTGAAGCTAAGCTGTCTCTAGTACAAGTAAAACTTCCACCCGTTGAACGGTTTGCCTACTTGAGGATGTATTTTTAAGGGCACAGGTAGAGCTTCCGACCCCCCTTAATTTCACTGACCCTCCACACGAGTTGAGGAAAAGGAGTTAAAAGAAGTACTCTGCGAGGGCCAGATGCACAAAAATTGCTCTTGCTCGACTAATAATTTTCGACCGTGTAAGAGACTATAGTTGGAACCCCCGCCAAGTGAATGAAAAAGGAAAAAAAAGTAAAATGAAAGTGGAAAAGGGGTTCCAACGGTGAAATGAAGTGAAAAGAGCACCCCGGTACAACGAGGCCTTGGTTGAGAATAACATGAGTCCCTGTATCCATGAATTGACTGTCTTACTTCTACTTCTTCTCATAATCCTGGCTTGAGTCTAGTACTCGCATTGAGAGAGATAGGGAACGTCTTATAAGACTAGTTGACCTCGTAAGCTGCTTTATGATCTAGAAAATCCTCTACCGACGATCGCGAGTTGCCTTGGTTTGAGTTAGGTTTTCTTGGGGACAAGCAAATGGTTAAGTGTGGGGGAGTTTGATAGACCATTGATTACACATGTTTTTACCCCTATCCTTGAGCCGTTTGAGATGTCGATTCTCGCGTTTTAGGCCGATTTCAGGCTAGGTGGTTCTTGTTTTTGATATTTCAGGTCCTAGTACGTGACTGAAGGTTTATGAACGAGTTCGGGGTCGATTGGACGAAGTTTGGACGTTTGGCGAGAAGCTGGGAAGCCACACAGCCGTGTGGGTCGTGGCTGTGTAGGAAGCCTGAAGCCACTTATCAAAACGCTGCGGTTTGCACAACTCACACGGGCAGCTGGGGATGTCACACGGCCGTGTGGCCTGACCGTATGAGTCTGGATTTTCTGGTTTTAAGCCAATTTTCAGCAAAAGAGAAGGAGTTCCGAGTTTTAGAGAAAGAAAGTGATTCCTAGAGAAAGAGAGCGACAAACCAGAGTTCCCAAGTGCCCTAACTTGATCTTCATCACCATTGGAGCCCGGCTTGAGCTTGGAGAAGTGCCGATTGATGACCAGGAGCAGATTCTCATCCTTCACAGCATGATTTTTGCATCTGAACTTGCTTTTGCTTCTCTCTCCATGGAGTAGTTTTCCCATTCATCTGGGTATGGAGAACCCTAGATTTGTGTGTTAGGTCTGATTGTATGAACCCAAGTACAGATTCTATGATTTGATTATATTCAATTGAGGCTTGAATGATTTAATGACTTGAATCCTGATCAAATTCCTGTTATTTCTGCTTTAGCCTAGAAAGATAGAGCACCCTTAATTGAAGGTAGTGAATTGGCGACTTTAGTCGAGGAGCCAATTCACTATTCTGTACTGAATTTACTTCAGTAGTGGAGGTTTGGTTCGTTAGGGCCTCAATCTGTTTACTCCGGTGGAGGTTAGTCGCCCGCTGGGGACTCAGATTGAGAGGGTCTGGAGACCTTTAGTCGAGACTTCAGACTGCTTAAGAACCTCCCACAGTATAACTATCATAGAAACTGAACTTGGTAAATTGCAATCCGGCCTAACTGCAGTCTAGGGGGAACCATATCCGGGTGACCTCTCTCGACTTGAAAACAACCGTTTAATTGCTTTGCTTGTTTTCCTTGTTTGAACCTGCACTAAAGTTTCACCGCTAGATAATAAGAATTCACTGAGTAGTCATCACATCTAGGACCCGGGTTGACATTAAAACCCAAACCCGCTATACTACACTTTAGAAAGTGGTTACACTTGGCCATTTTCTAGAGTCACAGTAGGAGTGAGTCATCCACCTAGCCCAATTAGTACGAGACCTTTTCGGGAGGACACCCAAGAGTAAAACCGTGTGGGCTTGACCCAAAGCAGACAATATCGTACTAATTGAGTAGCCCGGTTTAACAAGTGGTATCAGAGCCTGGTTTCGGTGCGGGGCGGTGGACGTCAGTTTGGTGGACCCTCATTCAGTGGCCTCGGGATTTGAGATGCGTTTGTCTGGCAGGTCAAAAGTGATTCGCGTCTGTTTGGTGGATTCAAGAGAGATCCACGTTTGGGTTTGGCAGATCAAAAAGAGTTCCGCATTTGGAAAGCAAATCAAAGAGAGTTTCGCTTATGGCAAAGTCCTTGTAGCGAGAAGCTCATGGATACAAGGCGTTTGGCAGATCAAGATAATCGCTGACGTGAGGACACGGTTTTCGTGGTCCTTGTCTTGAGGGAAGGTTTGTTAGGGTACAATCCAAGTACCACATCGGTAATATAAGGGAATGAACCCTTGTATATTAGTGTCCACCTTGCCCAATTAGTACGAGGCCTTTTGGGGAGTACACTCAAAAATAAAACCATGCGGATTTGGCCCAAAGCGAACAATATCGTACTAATTGAACATCCCGATGTGCGACAAACCAACTAACCAACCATTTGCAGCACTGCAATATAAAATCTACAAATAGCAATTATTAAACTTTTAACAGCTTGAAACTTTGAATGGACTGCAAGTCTGCAACTATATCTATTTTTTAGAAGAAAAAATGCAAATTATAATATTGTTGGCCCTATCAATGGGTCGTAAGATGAAGAAACTGATTGCAAATAGTTGTGCTTGCGACGAAAACAAGGAGACAAGGTACCGGCCCCTCTCCCCTGCGAATCAAAGTGAGGAAGAAAACACGGGATAATACGTTAACGGTCCATTGTATAAAGAATTGTAAGTATCCATTTAATTTAATTGTCTTATTTTTAAATAATTGAATTAAATTAATTTGTTTGTAAGTAAAAAATTTGGATGTAGTCATTTGGTATGAGAATTTCGAATTTATCCGTTTTAAGTTAAACTTCAAATATCTAAGATGAACACAAATAATTCAAATTGACTCGTTTTATATCAATTAGTCAAATCGTCTCGTTCTGAACTTAAAAGCCTCTAAACTTTAATTCATAATATAAAAACCATAGAACTTTTAAACATTATAAAAGATAGACTTGAATTCAAGTTATTAGAAGTTTAGATAAAATAGATTATTAAATTTACTCGGATTTCATAGCTGGTGTTAATGCGACAGATGTGTTGCAGATGCATATGAGTTACGCACGAGGTCAATTTGTGTAAGTGATTCGATAATCATATACGAACATAATGCATGCTAATGTTTCGTAAAGATGGTTTTCTTCTTCAATAATGTAAGATAAAAAAAAGTTGTGCCAGACTTACAATAACAAGTCTGATTTTCTTGTGCACGTCATAGTAATATCAAAGGTTGAATCATATATAATAATATAAAGTTCACCATTAAGTTTAACAATTAACTCAATATTCAGGACTTGTTATGAATGATTAATGAATTGTCGGAAAGGTATAGGTTAAATTGCAAGTTTGGTCACTTAAATTACTAATAAAGTTCACGTTAGCCACTAGAATTATTTTATTTCATTCGTAGTCACTTAAATTAGGTTAACAATTCAAGTTTGGTCATTGGCTGACTGATTGTTAATCTCCGTTAACTTTTGCTGAGGTGACAGTCAACTTTCATAATTAACCGTTAAATAGGTGACGTGGCAATTAAGAATAAAATAAAAACAAAATTTAATCTATTAAAAATTCTACCTATTTATCATAATAATTAAAAAATAAAATTATAATTATCAAAATGAAAATGCAAATTTTCTTCCCCCAATCCCACAGTCGTCTACCCTGTCGCCGGCGATCACCGCTTTCTTTTCGACCTACTCAAGCGATCCTAACTAGAACAGCACGAAAGCAACCAAGTCAGGGCAAGCGTCGACGCAGAATCAGGCTGCCAGAATTCAGGGTCGGGAGCAGAGCAGCAGCAAGCTGCGGCAGATTCTTCTTCTTTCTCCTGTCCTTCTTCTTCTCCGCTAGTTAACCAGGCCGCCAAAGTTATCCGTGAATTAGGAGCATAAGCAGGGTCGGGTTGCTTCTTCTCCTTCTCAGCTTCAATTCTCACCAAGTAGTCTTTGGACATGAGGAATCCATTATATTCCCGTCGGCTTCTTGAATCACATCCATATAATTTGGGGTGGTTCGATTTGCGATGTAGATCCAGAAAGCTCTGTTATCCCCGGGCGTTGATCGGTGGCTGGATCTCACAAAAATGGAGCCGAACAAAGTATGTAAACGAAGAATCCACCGGAAAACTCCATCTGATCCGGCCGACGCCATCACCGGTCGGAATCTTTCTCTCCCATTCTTCATCATCACCACATACAATACAACTGCTGCTTCATCGACAAAAACGCTTGCGGCTGAGTGCTAGGAGCTTCTGTCCAGCTAGCCGGGACAGTCCAGATGCTAAGAGCGGTCGTCATTTCTTCTCGGATTTTAGTTGCTCGCTTTGCGGGATGGTGTGTTTACTTTTTGGGGCGGCAACGAGAATCCAAACTTGGCCAACACTTCCCTGGTTGATGGCGGCAGAGGAATATCATGCAATTGAATCCGTCGGAGACGACGAATTTTTTCTCCAACGCGGCGCACAGCCACTTCGATCGGCAGTGTGCAGATGGGAAACCTATTGATGGGTTATTGGAACTTAGATACGTGTTGTATGATACAGGGGAAGAGGTTGGTCTCTCCTCGTTTCGTTTGCTTGAAATCGCAGGGAAGAAAAGAAGTTGACGATTGCGAAATCACCGGCAAAGGAACAGAGCTTGTGGTGGATGTTGAGCCCCCCGACGCTCTGCAACTTATTGTTGGTGGCAGTGGTGATCGGCGGTGGATGAAGGTGGAAAACTCATATTTTGATTTGGAAAGTGGGGAGCGGAAGAGAATGAAGCCAATTAACTAATTTTTTTTACAATTCGTAACTATGTTTTATTTTTTTTTAATTTATTGGAATAATGAGGTGAAATTTCTAAAATATTAATTATATTTTTTAATTATCACGTCACCTATTTTAACAGTTAACTATGAGAGTTGATTGTTACCTCAGTAAAAGTTAACGAAAACTAACGGTCAATTTCCAAACTTGAACTGTTAATATAAATAACTACAGATGAAATAAAGTAATTCTAGTGGCTAACATGAACTTTACTAGTAATTCAAATTACCAAACTTGTAATTTAGTACCAGAAATTATGTTTTAGCACCTATATACTCTATATTACAGTTTGATGCATAAACTTTAATTTCTTAATGAAAAATAGTTTCTAGAAATTATGTTTTGGTATCTAAAATTTTATAAATGACATTTGATTATCTAAAATTTTCCTTTTCTCTTATTTCCATATGCCCCATGCCCACCCCAACCTTCCAAGGACTGAGAATCTATGGACCGGCCGATCCGACCATGTCAAGCGCTTTAGTGGTCAATTCTTGTTACCACAGCTTGACAGCTTTCCAATTAGTATAAAGACGTACCAAAAACAAACAACTTTGGATTCTCATAAGCAAATTGAAGGGAAGTAAAAGAGAATAACAATAATTATCGTGTCCATATATAGTTTGTGAATTAGCTTTCACCGCCGGCGACAGGGAAACGACGACTTCCAAGGAGATGGAACAACCAGCGCCGGAGATCCAGCTTCAAGTTTTGGGTAAGCCCTCAATTCAAAACTTCAGCAATATTAAGACTAGAGATATAATTGCTCAAGTTAATTAATTTTAACTGCACTAATTAATTAAGCAGGCGATAAAGAAGAGACGATGAAACAAGCATTTGGAAGCATGAGAGTGATGCTGAAGCAGCAGAGCAGCCGGAAAGTGAACTGGTGGTGGTGGCTCAAAATCGCACTCTACGCTTTCAGTGTGTTGTTGGGACAATCCGGCGCCAACTTACTGGGGAGGCTCTACTTCCTCAAAGGCGGGACCAGCAAATGGATATCATCAGTCGTCCAAGTCGTCGGCTTCCCCATCCTCCTCCCCTTCTACCTCCTCGCTACAACCGCCAAACACGACGACGACGACGGGAAACCGCCGCCGTCACCATACACTCTGGGCGCCATCTACGCGTCCCTCGGCTTAATTATTGGGATCAACTGCTTCTTCTACTCCGTCGGCCTCCAGTACCTCCCTGTCTCGACTTACACCTTGTTGTGTGCTTCTCAGCTAGCATTCAACTCCTTCTTCTCCTACTTCATCAACGGCCAGAAATTCACCGCTTTCATCGTCAATTCCCTCGTCTTGCTCACGATTTCCTCCGTCCTGCTCGTATTTAACAACGAGGAATCTGCTTCCTCGTCGTCGGCTCCTCCCATCCCGAGGGCCAAGTACGTCATCGGATTCTTCTCCACGTTGGGAGCGTCGGCTCTGTTCGGGCTGGTGCTGTCCGCCACGCAGTTCGTGTTCGTCAAGGTCATCAGGCGGCAGACGTTTAGGCATGTGATGGACATGGTGATCTACGAGAACTTGGTCGCCAGCGTGGTCACCGTTGTGGGACTTTTTGCCAGCGGGGAAAGGAAGGGGCTAAGCACTGAGATGGAGGGGTATGGACCGGGGACGGTGTCGTATTTGATGACTTTGATTTGGATTGCTGTGTTCTGGCAGATGTATGCTCTTGGGGCTTTGGGCTTGATCTTCGAGGTGTCTGCGTTGTTCTGTAATTCGATAAGCGTCGTGGGACTGCCGATTGTTCCGATCGCGGCGGTCTTCTTTTTCCACGACAAGATGAGTGGGGTCAAAGGGATTTCCATGGCGTTGGCGATCTGGGGGTTCATTTCGTATGCGTATCAGTACTATGTGGATGATCGGAACTCCAAGGTTGTTGGGAAGTCAGTTGTCGATGAGACTTCTGCTCCAGGTTCCGAATGAAAACATCTATCATCAACGTTACGTTGTAATGATCCGTTCACCTACCGTTGTAAGTCGGGCAAAATGTTTAAATATAATATTTTACAAGTGGTACTAATCAAGTTCACAATGAAAGAAAATGACGCCAACTTGGTAATGATAAATATTTGATATATTTATCCCATTTAACTTCTCATTTTCTTTGCTACATTTGGCCACAAGGGTGTAAGTTCGAGGAGTGCAAATTGATGGGGTGTAACTTGGTGGGGGTGCAAGTGGATGGGTATATTGTTGTTTGAATGAAAAAAAGGAGGGGCAAATAGAGTGAAAAGTAAGTAGTTATATTAGTATAAAATATATTTATCAAATCTATAAAACATTATTACAAAATAGTATAAACAAAAATCAATATATAATAATAAAAATTATTATTATATAATAATGCTCAAATAATAATTAATTATAACAACACTAATTAATTTATGAGATATATGACTAATTACTTATCTGATTGATTTGGTTTGATTGGTTAGCAGTGTTTGAAACCAAACCAAACCACCTAAACTAAACAAATTATATTATTCAAATACTACTACGACAGAGTACTCGAAGTTGTCCCACTACAAGAAATGACAAAGTCTCTACTATGAAAGTTGTCCCAAATTATAATCGATTCAACATCTCAATATAACCCAGATTATATGAATAACCTGTCATTTCACAATTAATATCATTATAAATTACTCTAGAAACGCATTTATCTATCATATATATCACAAACTCAGAAACAATACTCAATACTCATTTCACAATAACGTCACATACCAGTACTAGCCACTAGCTAGTGTCATTGCACTTGCCAACATTAATAATAATAATAATATATAAAAGTCAAGATTTGGTGTTATTATTCATTAATTTCTCTCACACTCCTAATAATTGGGCAAGTTTCAAGTTCCATTTTTTACCCCACGCTCTCATTCTACAACCTTTGTGTTCATTTATTTTATGCTAGGTCAACATCTATTGCCCATTAGGTTTCATCTATTGTTCATTGTGTTCCCTATTGCAACAATTATCATTAGGTTTTCGTCTATGATCTTTCGCCCAAATCATCGCCTTGGCCACCAATTCGCAACCCATCTCGAAACACTATCGATGAAATCATAAGTTGTCCTCTTCCACCGTTTGCCACAACCTGCTACCGAAGATCCATGCCATATCTCGACATACTTTTAGTGGAATCCTAGGTTGTCCGAAGACTGTAAAATCCATACCAACATGCTCTGTGTTGCCGAGTTTTGTATCGGGAGTTTTATATTCTTTTGTGTTTTCTTATTTCTCTTTTTCTTTTGGTTAAGCATGACAATTGAACTCAAATTCACTTTTGGTTAAGCATGACAATTAAACTCAAATTCATGGGAATTCAACCTATATTAACCTAATTCGACCATGTCAAAGCGAATTGACTCGACTTTAGTAATTTTAAATTTCTATTTTTATTTTCTTTAAGAATGAATTGAACCCAAACCCATGGTGTTGACGATTTTGTATCGAGATCGAGTTTTATCCCTTTTTGTAGTTGGCATGTTGGGTCGAGTGCCGGTCAAAGCGAGCTGAACATGGTGTTTATGAGTTTTGGATCGAGAGCGAGATTTATCTGTTTAATGTTGTTTTGTTTTTCCATTTCCTTTGCGTTGAGAATGACAATTGAAGCAAGACTCAGTGCTGCGAATATTGTATTGAGAGCGAATTTTATCCGCTTTTAGAATTGCCATGTTAAGCCGATTGTGAATTGTTAAAAACTCAGTTTGAACGAGTTGAACTTAGTGTGTAGAGTTTTTGGTTTGGAATGAGTTTTATCCGCTTTAGTGTTTTTTATTTATATTTTTCCTTTTAGTTGAGAACCCATGGTATTGACGAGTTTTATTCGCTTTTGTAGTTAGCATGTTAGGTCGAGTTTGAATTTGTTAAAAACTCGATTCGACCTGGTCAAAGCGAGCTAAACACGCTGTTGACAAGTTTTGGATCGAGAAGGAGATTTGTCTGTTTAATGTTATTTTCTTTTTTTGTTTCCTTTTCGTTGAGAATGGCAATTGAAGCAGGACTTGGTGCTGACAAGTTTTGCATCGAGAGCGAATTTTATTTGCTTTTAGCATTGGCATGTTGAGCCGACTGTGAATTGTAAAATACTCGTTTCGAACCAATGAAGGCGAGGTGTACTTGGTATGGAGAGTCTTTGGTTTGGAACAAGTTTTATCCATTTTAGTGTTTTTATTTATCTTTTCCCTTTTAGTTAAGAACACAAACGTATAGGTATCCAATCTAATTTAACTTGATAAAAATGAATTGAATAGATGTTGACAAGCTTTCAGGAAGGAGTAAGTTTTATTCGCTTTTGTAATTGGTGGGTCGAGTCGTTTGTGAATTTGTTACATACTCGGTTCAACCAGATCAAAGAGAGTTGAACATGATGTTGCCGAGTTTTGGGTCTTGAGTGAGTTTTATCCACTTTAGTGTTTGTTAATTTCTGTGCGGGTGTGAGTTTTATATGCTTTTTTGATTGTCTAGCCGGGTCGGTTGTGAATTTGTTACAAACTCAGTTCAACCCCAAACAAAGGGAGTTGAATATGATGTTACCGAGTTTTGGGTCATGAATGGGTTTTATCCGCTTTAGTGTCTCTTTTTCTTTTTGGTTGAAAATGAAGTTGCAAAAAAACAAAGCAAAAAAATACAAACTAATCAATAGTGTTACGAGAGAATATTTAACATTTTATACCCGATTCCCTTGGGAGTTTGTAGCATTTGGACTCCTAAAAGGGTGGTTTTACGCTAGGTTTTGTGCGTTTTAGTGTGTTTCAGTATCCAACAGGTGAAACCAGCACCCGAGTCGGAAGTTGGACGAAAAGAGGCGAAGACCGGGCAAAGAGGGTGATCCAGGCGGAGTTCACGGGTTAGCATTGGAGTTCACGGTCCACTAGTCTCATGGTGTATTCCATATCCGAAAGGTAACTTGGAAGAGGGATGATTCGAAGATGAGGAAGAAGGAGAATGATTCGTAAAATGGAGAAATAGAAGAATGAATATTGCCTTTGGGTAGGTCACATACTCAATGGTAAATTTGTCTAATTCTCTATTCGACGTTTACGAAGTGCTAGACAAATATGGATTTGTCTAGTGGTTTGATGGTGTGTGGTTTTGTCTAAGTGGTTCATGTTAAACCAAGGAGACAAAATTGTATATACAATGTTTGATGATTCTAGTAATAGAGTCGTTGTGTTTGTATGTAGATGACATATTTATCTTTGACAAATCAAAGATAAGTGATTTTATCTTGGTTTATGTTATTTTAAACCAAGGAGACAAAATGTATATAAAATTTATGATGATTCGGGTAATGGAGTCATTGTACATTTTTATGTATATGACATGCTTATCTTTGAGACCAATAAAAGATAAGTGAACTTTTGATAAAAGTTGTTATTTAAATTCTCCATGTGGGACATGGGGGAGGAAAATGTGATTATGTGTATTGAATCAAGAGGAACGACAAAGAAAATCATTCTCTCAATTTTTCTGCATGAGAAGGTACTTGAAAAAAAATAATCATAGTAGGAATTGTCGTGATTTAAGAACCCCAATGATCCAAGTATGGAACTTATAGTTAATACTGGCCAACCAGTTTTTAACTGGAGTATTCCATGTTAACTTGGGTGCTTGATGTATGTAATGACTTGCATAAAACCATATATCGCGTTACGGTATGATAATCCTAGTGCTCATCATTTGGCATGAAACGAGGCTTGTACGAGGATATCTCAAAGGCACATTGTATTGACTTATAGTGGTTTTCCATCCATTTTGGAAGGATTTATTGATGCTATTTGGATTTCTCATGTTAAAGGAGATACTTCAACATTGAGATGGGTCCTCTTGCTTGGGAGAGGTGCTATATTTTTGGCCTCTAGAAAGCAAAATTGCATCACTAAATTTCACTATGGAGTCAAAGTTTGTGGCCTTGATTTGTCTTAGAGAAAAGACATTATTGATGAGATGCTTGGTTTATGACATTAATTTATGGCAAAACCAATCTCACCTATTACTATTCTTAGTGATAGTAATGCTAATTTGGCTAAGGTAGTCAAGTGAAAATGACAAGTACGGTCATGTGGGAGTAAGGCACGGTAAAAGCTGTGAACTGATCATTCATAGTGTTGTGTCTAGACAGTATGACCAGACTCGCAATAATTTGGTTGATCATTTGACGAAGTGGTTAACTAGTGACTTGGTGATCAAGTCTGTGAAAGGGATGGGTTAAAGTCCATATAATTTCTGATCATGGGATACTCAATTCCCCTCTAATACAACGTTAGAGGCTGAATTCAATGTGGAAAGCTAATTCTCAGAAATTGAAGCACAAAATTTGTCATCCCAAGGTATGTGCTTGTTATCCTGCATGAGAGAAGAGGATGAAGTTCAAAACTTCTTAATTGAATCTTTGAAAAAGTGTATTATGCGGGTACACGAATAAGAGATTCAACCTACGTAACTATGAAGTGTAGCCGATTCAAGAAACCAAGACTTTGGTTTCGTGTGCGCTTATGAGAAGGAATGGACACATGGCGGGTAATAGTGTCAAGGCGCTTAGAAGTTTTGAAAACTTAAGTGTATAAATTATCTTCGAATATTCATATGAGTCATTGGGTTCAATCGTTACCGACACCCTTTGTATTCTAATATTTGTCAAGTGTAATATACTAAGATGAAAATTCAATCGTCACGACATTTTCATTTATGCTTAAGTTTTGTTGGAAGAATATTGTAATTTTAGTGAATTCGTAGAATACACTAAAATGGGGGAGGATTGTTGGAATTTGGTTAAACCAAATCAAATGGACCAGTCACAATGGATTTGGCTGGACCGAATACCCAATTGATGATTGAATTACATGGCCTTTTTTCATCAAGAGACATGTCTCTTGAATGAAATTATGTTTTAATTAAATTAGTCCAACTCTAATTGGACGGTTTGCATTTATATAAATGCATGTGGGCCAAATCAAATTTGCATGCACAGTTTTGCAAGGTACATGGACAATTATATTAAAACATTGTAAAGGTTCATGGCCACGTTTCATTTAAATTGAAAAAAGTGAAATGGTGTGTTCTTCCCAACCGGCCACAAATTGGAAAGATACAATCTTTCAATGTAGCGGTTCATCCTCTATAAATAAAGAGCACTCCGCTGGTGGTTAAATGCACTATGAATGGATTTCATTCATTTTCTTCCTAGTAAAACTTCTAAGTATGCTTTAGCTTCTTAAATCTAGATTCTAAAGTGGTGATAGTTTTATCCTACGAAAAAATTTCCTGTAACCCTAGGCTTGTTGAGGGTGGAAATATTTTTTACGGAAAGTGAACGTTGTTCATGACTCTATCATAATCCTAGTCCCTAAAAGTCCCAACACGGTCCTTGTGTTAATTGCCAATAGCCATTTGAGATTCGCCACTTTGTGCCCTTTGAATTGTCCCCAAAGAACTTTGATAGGCTGAGTTTTTACCTTGCGTGAAATAGTTTGCTTGGGGACAAGCAAACGTCTAAGTGTGGGGGAGTGATTCGGGCCTAATTGCACACATTTTATCTCCGTTTCCCTTGGACGTTTGTAGCATTTGGACTCCTAAAAGGGTGGTTTTATGCTAGATTTTGTGCGTTTTAGTGTGTTTCAAGATCCCATAGGTGAAACCAGTCCCGAAGTCGAAAGTTGGATGAAAAGAGGCGAAGACTGGGCAAAGAGGGTGATCCAGGCGGAGTTCACGGGTTAACATTGGAGTTCACGGTCCACTATGGCCATGAACTGAAGCCCAAAACCGTGAATCGCGATGCGTCCATGGAGAAATCCGCAGTTACTACCGCGATACGAGTTCATGGTCAACAAGACTGTGAAGATTGAGGCCAAACCGTGCACTCCTAATGGCGAAGCGATGCGTTACGACATCGCACTCTGTGTTCACGGACGCTTTGAAGAGTTCACAGCCGTGAACTGAGCCCAATCTTGGTATATAATGTGAGCTGAAAGGAAGAGAGAGGGGGAGCCCAAGAGTGAGAAAGTGTCTTCTTCTTCAGATTTTAGAGAGAGAAAAAAACGAACCAAGGAAGAAAGAAGGCTAGGGTTTGCTCCAAGTGGTGTATTGGGAAGATTCTCCCCAAGAGAAGATCAACACAAGCTCAAAGGAGATTGGAGGCATCACTATGATGGTTTCTACCTCTTCCTTTTGTGTTCTTCTCCTTTCTAGCATGTAGTAGTTTCCCTTTTCACTTGAGTGTTGTGAAACCCTAACTATTTTGCCATGTAGTTGTTGTGTGAATTGAATAATTGTTTATGGGTGTTGTTTAATTCAATGATTGAGGTATTTTTCATGTTGATTGTGAATGTTTGTGCTTAGCAATCTAATTGGCCATTCTAACCTAGATTAGAGGGAAGACCCCCTTTCAAGGGAGGCTCAATTGAGTTGGGATTCTTTGGGCTTTTTAAGCCACCTATCTAGGTTAATGTAGGGCAAACCTCTATGTTGAATTAAGCAATTTGGTTAAGCGCGATTAAGCCGACCAACCATTGGGTTGAGTGAGAGAGTAAGTCAACCATCGATTGCCTTAACCTAGAGGGCTACTTGAGTAGCCTATAATGTATCCCTTGGTTTCGCAAACGAGAGTGTGGCCTACGACCATAGTTGCGTTTCCTAGCGGTTCGCGGTCACCTTGCTCGTAACAATTAATTCAATTCCTCGTGCCATGGTAGTAGATAGGGGGAAGCGACACCCAAGTGATCCTTCTCACATAGTGCTTTCAAAACTATTTACTTTTGCCTTGCTTTACTTTAATTAGCAAAATTTTCAACCAAAACCAATTCGTTAGATAATGTTTCAAACAATTGAAGTAGGGGTACACGTGCCGGCCCGAGTCGATATTTAAACATACTTGCCCTGTATTGCAACCTACTAAGGTTTATACTTGGATTTTAGGCGGGAATTAATTGTGATACTCGGGACAAGTCAACGACCCTTCTCGCTAATTAAAGTTAATCGCTGCATTAACTACAGGAAGATGTAGATGACAAGCCCACTTTTCGATCAAAATTAAAACTATTAATCTTTAGAATAGCATGTTGTCGCTCACACGCGAAGCGATAGCGAGCGTCCTTATCCTACTTTCAATATAACCCGGATTATATGAATAACCTGTCATTTCACAATTAACATCATCATAAATTACTCTAGAAACGCATTTATCTATCACGAACTCAGAAACAATACTCAATACTCATGTCACAATAACGTTACATACCAGTAGTAGCCACTAGCTAGTGTCATTGCACTTGCCGGCCATCCAAGTACTGCTGACAGAGATAAGAAAGAAACCCCCAAACAGCCAGCACCATCGCAATCGCCTTCACCCCCGTCATCCTATCATCAAAAACCACCACCGCCAGAATCGGCACCAGCGGCAGTCCAACCGTACCCACAGCGTTAGAGAACACCGGACTCACCTCAAAGACCAGCGCCATCGTCCCCACCGCCATAACCTGCCACGTCACGCCGATCCAAACCAATGTCATAACGTACGACGTCGTCCCCAACTCATACTCTGCCATCTCCTTCCCCAAACCCTTCCACTCCCCGCTCGCCAACAACCCCACAACCCCAATCCCGCTCGCCACCATCCCTTGAAACAGCAACATGTTCATCACAATGCTCAAGCTCTGCGCCTTCAACACTCTCCTGAACGCGTACCTGTCAGGAAAACGAGAATATAATAATTCACTTTCTCACGTTAATCTTTTTCGTCATTTCACAAAATTCAAACTCAATTAATTATTCGAAATTACTAAATCAAAAAATTAATTAATATTCAAAAGTTCAACTCCGAACGCGTATAAATATAACACACTTTCCCCAATAACCTATAGTTAGTAAAATACGGTACAAGAAAGTTATGTAGAAAATTCGTATGGATATTTTACTTCGTCTCTAAGTCAATGTTATGTTTAATAGTATGTTAATAGTCACAAATATAAAATATTAATTAATTTGAAATATATATATAAACAATAGTAAAGTAAACAATTTAATTCATTAAACATATATATTAAACGTGTTATCCGGATTTTATACGTGTTTAGTACGTGAGCCATTAAATAAACTAAAAATGAAATATTTTGACAATAATATGAATACAAAAGTTTAAAATGGATAAAATACATACTGGTACATATACGTGCATTAAATGGAATCTTTACTAATTATGCAAAAACCCACTTACCTCTTTATTAAATAAAATAAAGTTGACAGCAAACTAAAATATCGCTTGCACTTTCCTTCTTCCATCCATATGGTATTTTCACTCACTCTTTTGACCATAATTAGTAAAATATGGTACGGGAAAGTTATGTATAAAATACATACAAGTATTTTATTTCGAAGCTAATGTTACGTTTAATAGTACATTAATAGTAATAAATATATATATATAAGTATTTTAAAATAAATAAATATATAAATAATAGTAAAGTTAACAATTTAATTCATTAAATACGAATATTAAACGTGTTATATGGATTTTATACGTGTTTAGTACGGAAACCATCAAATGAACGGGGAAATGAAACGTCTTGACAATAATATGGATATAAAAGTTTTAAACGAATAAAATACATATGAGTATATATACGTGTATAAAATCGAGTATTTACTAACTATGCTTTTGACTACTCTTCAAACACTTCGATGGACGCGTACGTACCCGGAGACGGCAAACACGAGGCCCGCCCCTGCCGCAGAGGCGAGGGTGCAGACGAACCCTAGCGTGTACTTGGCCTTGGTGATTCCCCGGGGGTCGGTGGTGGGGTCCCCGGCGAAGACGAGGAGGACGGAGGAGACGGTGAGGAGGAAGAGCGAGTTGGCGATGAGAGGAGTGAGCTTTTGGGAGTTGAGGAAGTAGGAGAAGAAGGCGTTGAATGCCAGCTCGGATGACGTGATGAGGGCTGACGTGGAGACGGGGAGGTAGTCCATGCCCGTGGAGTAAAGATACGTGTTTCCGCCTGCGAGGATGCCGACAATTACGTAGAATGCTCCGTGCGTTAAATTGGAGGCGGCCGAATTTTGATCCGGTTGGTTATTACTGTGGCGGCGGTTGGTGTAGATGTAGTAAGGGATGAGGAGGGGGAAGCCGGCGAGCTGGACGGTTGTGGAGAGCCATTTGCTGGTTCCGCCTTTGACGTAGTAGAGCCTGGCGAGCAGGAGGTAGGCTGTTTGTGAGGTGAGTATGACGGCTGGGTAGGTTAGGACTTTTAGCCACCACTTGATTTGTTTAGCCTTGGAGACGACGCGTTCTTGTTGTGGCACTGCTGCTGCTTCGTCGTCTGATTCTGGAAAAATAAAGTGCTAGAACTTTTAGCCACCACCACCTGATCTCGAGGCGTAAAATTTTGAGCTGGCGAACTCACTTACTTACCCGTGATAGCTTGCAGTTCAACGTCTTCATGGTGATCTTTTGCCGCCATTGGGAGAAGATGGAGAAAGGATGGTTTGAGGGACGATAGGCAATGTTGGGAAAGCTATAACCTTTTTTTGTCCAGTGAAAGAAAAAGAGAGATGGCTTTGCTTTATCCTGTCCCGTGTAACACAACTGGATAGCAATTAGCAGGTGGGAGACTGAGTGGAGTAGTTAGATTTAGTAGTAATTAGTATCCGGCCCGCCAATAGTAGTTAATTAAAAAAAATATGACAATTATTATCGAATCTAAGATTTGGTTACGTAATATGGTAACTGAAATACTAAAGTTAAAACGTAAATTACAAAATTATCCTTATTAATAAAAGAACAAAACAACACACCAAACAGTACCGGCAAACTCCTATCTCACCGCCGGCAAACTATTCCCTTCCCGTTTCGCCGGCGAAGAAGCATGTCCAGGCATGTACCAACCACCCCTGTTCGCTGCTTAATCGCCGGAAGAAAAGCCACCCCTTAATCCTACGGAAGAAGAGAAGCCCTGTCTCAATCGACCCTAGCATCACCATGTTGGAAATAATAAAATTATTTCCTTTGTATTATATGGTGGGCACGTTTGGGAATGGAAGTTATTTTTTTGTGGGTTTTTTTAATTTGGAAATGGTGGAGGAATTTTGATGGAAGGCTAGGTGGCAGAGAGAGTTTGAGAAAGGGAGCACTTTCTTTATTGACTTCTTTCTTTTCTTTTTTCTTGCTCTACTTCACAAACTAACATGGACAAGCCTATTTATAGGCTTCAAAGTGTACAATATCTCCAAAATATCTGCATCAACCGCCATACACATGTGGCCTTCTTTTTCCTGATTTTTGTTTAATCACAACTAACTTATTAATTGCAAACCTAACCATTTCTAGATTCCTCTAGCAAACTACCACGTTAGTATCTTCTAGGCTTTCAAGATTTGTTATTTTTATTTTATTAATAATTAAACTTTAATTTTCAACACTCCCCCTTAAAGTTTAATTCGTTATTACTCCGAGTAGCGTCCTCATCTTGACGAACACGTCTTGCTTCAGTGGCTTCGTGAAAATATCAGCAATCTGGTCTTCAGTCTTCACATACTTCAGCGTCACCTCTTTCTGCTCCACGCATTCTCTCAAGAAATGATATCTTGTATCAATATGCTTACTGCGATCATGAAATACCGGGTTCTTTGCTAGCGCCAGTGCAGACTTGTTATCAACAAAAATTTCAGTTGACTCTTCATGTGTCATGTTCAACTCCTTCAGCAACTTTCTCAGCCATATCGCATGACACGCACACGATGTCGCAGCAACATACTCAGCTTCACAAGTTGACAGTGTCACGATAGCTTGCTTCTTTGAACTCCATGTGAAAGCTGTATCTCCCATGAAAAATACAAATCCTGTAGTGCTCTTGCGATCATCCACATCTCCTTCCCAATCACTATCGCAGTATCCAACCAATTTGAAATTTTCTGACTTAGTATAAAGCAGACCATGATCGATTGTACCTTTAATGTAGCGCAGTATCCTCTTTGCAGCATTCCAGTGTGACATAGTTGGCGCTTTCATGTATCTGCTGACTAATCCAACTGCGTAGAGAATATCTGGTCTGGTACAAGTCAGGTATCTCAGACTTCCCACCAGGCTTCTAAACTCCGTTGAGTTTACCTTCTCTCCTTTGTCATCCTTGGATAATTTCAGTCCACACTCTGCTGGTGTGCTCACAGGATTACAATTCTCCATCTTAAACTTCTTCAGGACCTCTTTGGCAAAACCACCCTGTGAGATGAAAATTCCTTCCTCTTTTTGATTTACTTCAATTCCAAGATAATATGACATTAATCCGATGTCTGTCATCTCGAACTCACGAACCATCGTCTTCTTGAACTCTTCAAACATTTGAGGATCGTTGCCTGTAAAGACGAGATCATCTACATATAGGCAAACCATCAATATTGCTCCCCCTTGCACTTTGCAGTATAGTGCATGCTCATGTGGGCATTTGCTGAATCCATTCTGCTGAAAATACTTGTCAATCCTGCTATTCCAAGCTCTCGGTGCTTGTTTCAGACCATATAGTGCTTTCTTCAACTTCAACACTTTATCTTCTTGACCTTCGACGATATATCCAGGTGGTTGCTCAATATAGATATCTTCCTCGAGATATCCATTGAGAAAAGCTGACTTCACATCCATCTGGTGTATCTTCCATCCATTTTGAGCAGCGAGAGATATCACCATCCTGATACTCTCCATTCTCGCTACAGGAGCAAAAACTTCATTATAGTCAATGCCTGGTCTCTGACTATATCCTTTAGCCACCAATCTTGCTTTGTGTCCGACGAATTCTCCTTTAGCATTTTTCTTGGCCTTGAATACCCACTTCACACCGATTGGCTTCTGGTTCTTAGGAAGTGACACAAGCTCCCAAGTCTTGTTCTTCTCAATTGCTCCAATTTCTTCATCCATAGCTTTCTTCCATTTTTCATCCTTCATGGCTTCTTCAACATCAATTGGTTCACTATCAATGAAATGACAGTAGAGTGTCAATTCATCACCTTCAATGGTTGTCGTTTCTTCATAAATTTCTTCAAGTCTCCTATACTTCTGTGGCCTTTCTCGGGGACTTTCACTAGATTCTCCTTCTGGACTGGCAGGCTCTCTATGACTGGGTGGACTTGTCACAGGTGTAGCTGTATCATGTTCATCATCACTTTCATCCATAGTGAATGGATAAAAAGTGTAATTTTTCTTTGCTTCAGCAGTCCAATCCCATGTTGCTTCTTCATCAACTACCACGTCTCTGCTGACGATCAGCTTCTCTTCCACGGGATCAAACATTTTGTAACCTTTTGAGTGTTCTGAGTATCCCAGGAATATGTACTTCTTGCTTTTGTCATCCAACTTCTTCATTTCTTGATCTGGTACGTGCACATATCCTACACTTCCGAAAACTCGGAGATGAGAGATTGTGGGTTTCCTTCCGCTCCATGCTTCTTGGGGTGTTTGATTCCAAACACTCTTTGTTGGTGACCTGTTCAGCAGGTAGACTGCACAATCAACAGCTTCAGCCCATAGCTCCTTTGGGAGGTTCTTGCTCTTCATCATGCTTCTCGCCATGTTGAGGACAGATCTGTTCTTCCTCTCAACGACTCCATTCTGTTGTGGGGATCTTGGGACTGTGAGAAACCTGCGAATTCCTTGATATTCACAGAACCTTCTGAACTTCTTGAGCATAAATTCTCCACCTCTATCTGATCTCATTGCTTTGATGTAGAGGCCACTTTCATTCTCTACGAGCATCTTGAACTTCTTGAAAGCTTCAAATGTGTCTGACTTTTGCTTTAAGAAGTACACCCATGTCTTTCTACTGTAGTCATCAATGAACAATAGGAAGTATTTGTTCTTGCCAAATGATGTTGGAGTGATCGGACCACAGAGATCTGCATGGATGAGCTCAAGTGGTGCTTTAGCTCGTGACAGGGACTCCTTCGGGAAACTTGCCCTGAATTGCTTCCCAACTAAGCATCCTTCACACAATTGGTCTGGATGATTGATCACTGGCAGACCATGCACCATCTTCTTCTGACCGAGCAATTTTAGACCTCCAAAATTTAGATGGCCATACCTCATATGCCATAGCCATGTATTGTCCTTCACACACGCTTTCAAACACTTCGCCATTTCTGTCTGAATGTTCAGTGTGAACATTCTGTTTTTCGACATTGGGACTTTGGCCAACAACTGCCTCTTCTCATTTAGCAGCTCCAATTGACGATTCACCATGTGAACTTCATAATTCTTCTCCATCAATTGACCCAAACTCAGGATGTTACTAGTCATGTCTGGGACATAGTACACATCACTGATAAATTGTTGTGAGCCATTCTTCAGCCGGATGAGTATAGTTCCTCTGCCTTTGATAGGAACCTTCGAGGAATCTCCAAATACGACATTTCCTTTCACCGACTCATCCATATCCACGAACATGTTTCTTTTACCGCACATGTGGTTGCTTGCTGCATTATCCAGATACCACATGTTGTCCTTCGGTTTCTCATCTCCTTGATGTGACAGCATCAATGTGCCTTTGACTTCTTCTTCTTGCACGTTGTTTGCTGTCTCCTCCACTTCTTTAGGCGGACTCCAACATTCCGATGCATAATGCCCGTACTTCGAGCAATTATAGCATTGGACGTTGGATTTATCACGACCTTCATTTGATCTCCAACTTCCTCTTCCACGTCCACGACCACGACCTCTGCCTCTGGTGGACGTTTCATAATTGTTCGTGGTGAAATTTCCTCCATCCCTATTTTGATATGCTCCTCGGGCTCTGCCTCTTCCTCTGCCTCTATAGTTGCCTCTGCCTCGACCTCTGCTGTAACCTCCTCCTCGTGCGCCTTCTTTCTCCTCCGTGGTAGCTTTTGTAGCTAACACTTGTTCTGACGATTCTTCATTTCTTTTATTTAATCTTTCTTCTCTGGCTTGTAATGAACCGATGACTTCAACAACCGTCATTTTTGACACGTCCTTAGCTTCTTCCATGGCCACCACCACATAGTCAAACTTTGGTAATAATGACCGTAGAATTTTCTCCACCACTTTGGTCTCTTCAATTTTCTCCTCATACTGCTTCAGTTTGCTGACTACTGACTTCACACGGGCGGTGTAATCTGAAACAGATTCACCTTCCTTCATTTTAATGGCTTCAAAATCTCCCCTTAGTGTCTGAAGTCGAACCTTCTTCACTGGTTCCACGCCTTGCATTTCTTTTTGCAAAATCTCCCATGCTTCCTTTGCTGTGGTAGCATCTGCTATTTGATCGAACATCGATTCATCAAGACACTGATGAATGAGAGTGAGTGCTTTCTGATCACTCTTTCGATTCTTTCTCAACACCTCCTTTTCAGCAGGAGATAACCGAGAATCCTCCACAGGAATCTCATAGCCTTTTTCGACAATATCCCAAGCATCTTGGGATCCAAGCAAGGCTTTCATACGAATGCACCAATTTTTATAATTGGTTTTGGTAAGGTGGGGGAATTGAATGGGGAAAGTGAATTTTTCGGCCATGGGACAATCGTGATAACAATAGCACGAGAAATTCTTTTCTGATGTGGAAGTTCAGACTACGCCGCAACCACAGAGCATACTCGAAAATAACTCGGGCTCTGATACCACTTTGTTGGAAATAATAAAATTATTTCCTTTGTATTATATGGTGGGCACGTTTGGGAATGGAAGTTATTTTTTGGTGGGCTTTTTTAATTTGGAAATGGTGGAGGAATTTTGATGGAAGGCTAGGTGGCAGAGAGAGTTTGAGAAAGGGAGCACTTTCTTTATTGACTTCTTTCTTTTATTTTTTCTTGCTCTACTTCACAAACTAACATGGACAAGCCTATTTATAGGCTTCAAAGTGTACAATATCTCCAAAATATCTGCATCAACCGCCATACACATGTGGCCTTCTTTTTTCTGATTTTTATTTAATCACAACTAACTTATTAATTGCAAACCCAACCATTTCTAGATTCCTCTAGCAAACTACCACGTTAGTATCTTCTAGGCTTTCAAGATTTGTTATTTTTATTTTATTAATAATTAAACTTTAATTTTCAACACACCATTGCGGTCGGAGAAGGCGTCCCTCTTCAATTCGACGGAGAAGGTGAGATCTGGTCGCCTTTACATCTGGGGAAAAAGGAGATATCGTGGGGGTATTGCAAAGAAGAAGAAGGTCACCGGAGACCTCATCGCCCGTCCGACTTTGCTCCTCCCAACCCGCTCGACCTCGCCGCCGCTCTGGCCTAACGAAGAAGAAATCTCAGCCCGCCGCATCTCTACCGCGAACCCAGCTCCATCCCCGCCGCTTTTTTGCCCCTGACCTCTATCGGAGGAACGCGTAAGAAGATAAACCGCCGGAAGCTTTCGTTATTACCTAGGCCAAACCGAACGTTCGACTTCGATTGACCGTAGGCCTTAAAGAAAACTGAATTTCTATAAGGCCCACGGTCAACCGAAGTCAACCGTTCGGCTTGGCCCTGGTGCTAACGAAAATTTGGTTTCTATTTGGCCAAAAGTAAAATTCATAATTCATTTATTTAAAGTATAAATATTTTATTTAATTAAATTTTATTTGTGATGGAAGGTTATGATATTTGAAAATTTAGGCGAAATGATTTTTGTTTTTTATGATGTTGTGTTTGTTGGGTGCAAAATATAGAATGGAAGAGAGAATTGTAAAAGAGCAATTTTAATACTTGTTAGGATGTTAAATAGTAATTTTCAGGACGATGTTTAGCAATTTCCTATGGTAATTGTCCTCCACGGCTAACGGCCAGTAGTAGTTAACTTCCTTTGTAGTGTTATCTGTATGATTGGATACGCGTTTGTCTCAGTGCATGGGTCTTAGTTTGGGATGCAAATTGCAAACTCTTTTTGAGGTTAAGGGCTCGCTATAGTAGAAGTTGATTTTTCGTAACCAAAGATGGTCAGTAAAAGTACCGAAATGGTTACTAATGTCTTTGGGTTGGACTGTTCGACTGGGAAGTTAGGAGAAGATAGGAGAAGAGGTGTGTGGCCTCTAGGGTTCGACTGTTCAAATAGTGAAGGAGAATTTTTTCAAGAAAGAAATTGAAAGAGAATAAGGGTTGTGTTTTCTTATGTTTGTTAGTTTATAGAGAGTAGAGGTGGCTATATGGTCCGGTCCAGTTAAATTGGCCCGAATTGATCCGGTTCCGGTCTGTTTTTTTCGAGAATATAAGGATCAAAGATTGGATTGGATACAGTCCGGTCTTGAAGCGGTCCGGTCCCAATTCGGTCTTGATTTTAGATTGAGGTTGTGGTGATTTGAGTAGCCTGAGTCCTGAAAGCGTGAGGAGTTGGTTAAATTTTGTGTGTTGGGCTCTCTTAACCGGTCTTTATCTGGTTTTCGATCCGGTCCTGAACAGGTTTTTACCACAAATCTAAGCCCGAAAATGGGATTAAATTGTTTGCTATCCTGTCCTGGTCCGAGTTATACGGTTCGGTTTCGGGTAAAACCAAAAAACCCGGACCAAATAGCCAACCCTAATAGAGAAAGTGTATTCATTTTTTTATCTGAAGAGGAAAAAAGAGAGGCAAGAAAATGAGAGTCAAGATTGAAGAAGACAATTCTGCCTCTTTCCTTTTGCCAAATGCACAAATTTACACTACAAAAAAGGGGGCCTATACCAAGGGTTTTTTTGGCCTATACCAAGGGTTTTAACCCCTGCTATAAACTGTAGCAAGGGTTTTTCCAACCCTTGCACCAACCCTCGCCAATGCTGCCCCTACTATGGATAGCAAGGGTTTTTAGCAACCCACGGTGAAAGTTTCATCCAAGGGTTGTAGCAAAGGTTAAAACCCCTGCTATATGACAGTTTAAAATCCATCAGATATTTGTTTGTACTGAGGGTTCAACCCTTGCCACTTAACAAAATAGTTGCAATAGGACTTTACTTATTGCAGGGGTTACAACCCTTGCTTAATTCGTGGTTAATATAAAATAAATTTGCAATGGAATCGAAACCGTCACTAAAAGGGCTTCAAAACGGTCACTAAAGAGGTCAATTCAAAGACTAGTGGATATAATCTGGTTGCAAATACTCTGGTCATTATAAACAAACTCAGAACCTTATATTCAATAGTAACCAAACTCATACCATACATCAATACATAATCTGTATCATGATTCATGATCCATACTATTGTTCACATGGCTAAACATGAATTGCCATAAACTTAACACAAAAAAACTTAACCTAATAGAATATTTTCTCAAAAGAGCCTGGTAATCCTATCAATTCCTTGCCAGTCCGAGATCACAAAACCCTGAATAAACAAATAAACAATCATCAGTTTAGCAGCTTGGAAAAACACAAAACTCTTTTTGAGCTGATAATGAAGAAGCAAAGGGTTACCCTGAAGTTGAGGGTGCCCTTGAGGTAGCTTGTGATCATGTTCTGGTTGGTTCGACAGTGTCCTATTTAATCTAAACAAACAGAGAATTTGATTTAGCATACAAATGCATTGAGTTTTGCATCAATGGACAATTGGTTGAACTGTACTCAACTAAATTATCAGCATATCACTGAACCAATCTCCTAATGAGCCTTTTATATTGAAAACCTATTATATGTATCACACTTCTGTAATATGCCTTTCCAAAAGAAACTACTGAAACCCCACCATACAAATAAATCATCCCCCTTTCACATATTCAGATGTCAATGGAAAATGATATAACATATAAAAACAACCAATATAAACATACAAACAGAACGAAGGGAAGAAGTTTGATAGAAGGTATAAAAAAGGGAATGAGTAATTGTTCGTTACCTTTCTACCAAGCTCTGCAGACGTGTACGAACAGGCCTTGAAAAAGTGTGATCAGCGAGGTTTCCATCAACATGACGTTGTTCCCTCTAGCGGTAATGGCTATCACATGTTCTACTGTTGAATCCTATGACAGTAGAGGAATCAGTTCCCGAGAAGCAAAGAGTGCTTAAAATAGATAAATATAGCTCAACTGAGTCAGTTCACAGGTTCAACAGTTTACCTGAGCAGTTGCATAATACAAATAACTAATGAGAACCATTTGATTCATGCTTTGCTTTTCTATTCTTTCCTCCCCTGTTCTTACTTATCTCCTCATGGTTATGAGGCAGATAATGAACTCTCCCAGTAAGAAACCAATTCTTCAATGGCCAATTCAACCGACAAACACCAAAAAATTGAAATAGCAAAACCTGTCATCAAGGAAAAATATATTTTTCGAGCATGAATTCCTAAACTTTCCCACACAGGACGAAAGCAAATATGAAAGCACAGAAGAATCGTCATCAAGGAAGGATCAATACCCTGATAGGAGGTTAGGAATCCGAACTTTCATACGTTTACGAATCTACTGTGCCAGAGCATCCACCAAAACTACTCTACCCAGCTTACTTTATGGTGCTCCAGTCAGTATGGACTTCAGACTCTCACTCTCTGCCTTTCATGCAGTCTCCAATGAGTTCTCATACCCAGACTGCAAAAGAATCAATTGAAGCAGATTGACCTATTAAGGCAACCCATTGAATATCAGCAGTTTTAGGCGGCCCCTGATTTACCAAAAGAGGCTGAACAACTGCAAGGGCTTTCTGGTCAGAAGCAGCTTGATCGATTTTACCAATCACACCAATGGTCTGGTACCTGTCAACAAAAACATGTAAATATTTGGGGAGAATCAAGTAAGTTTTATCAATTATGGCAGACCATAATGAACATCAACAAAACCTATTATTTCCATCATCTAGTTGGCTGGTATCTACGATTACAGGAGCTCAGACCACATCTCACCACACTACAAGTTGAGTCAATTAAGAGCTTCACCTGGATTTTACTTTGCAGCTTGGCAATTACAATTCCTTTGAAGGGGTGTTATACTGCAGGCCGCACTTCAATCAACTGTTCAAAAAAATTGGAAGTCTAGAGAAAAGTTTTGATGGTGAGTAACCCAAAAAATCACCACTGGTTTTTCCCCATTTCCCCTTCTGATTTTCAGTGAGTTTCCATTGCAAATTTACCAAACGATGATTGAGAAAATGTATTTCTGGTAAAGCTAGGACGAGGGTGTAACTACAATGGATACCCTGCAAATCGATGAACCTGAAATCCTAGAACCAAATTGTCTAAAGCCTAAATTATCATCCACAACTCAATAAGCAAGTATAACTAACCACATACAACTTGTAAGTTATCTCTTCATACCTCTTCTTCCACATCGAATTCATCTTCTATTTCTGTCATCAGCTGCCTCAGCTTTGAAACCACTGCCAGCCTACTCCAGTCCCCATCTTTAGCGGTGTGGATTAAGGCACCCATTAGCTCAGGTTCTACATCTCAAAGTAGCTTCCCTGTGCGAACCATTTCACTTAAAAGAATGATTGGTTTGATAGAGTAAATGTAGAATATTTTAACAATGATTCAAGAACAAAGAGTGAATCATTTACCAATATAGTTATATTGCCTTCGGTTCTTTCGTAAACTTCTGGTCCTAGTTTCTGCGAGAATTAAACAAACACCATCGCTTCAATAGCTTACAGAAACTCAACCTCTTGCCCAAAGATAATCAGCTGAAGAATTGTATACCTTAACTAGCGTCAAAGCTTTGAAAACCTCTTTGCATGGAGCCAGCAAGCGAAGAACTCCCTTACGCCCAGCTAGCTCCTCGGAATGACCTAGCTCTGTTCAGAGCTCATCCAATCAATTCAAACACAACTTCACAATCACACCATGCAAACACAAAGCACCAGACAATCGTTTGATCTACCATACACAAAAGCACAATTGCAAGCGAAAGAAATGCAAAGCACAAAAAGCCAAAAAAAACACCGAGTAGTAGGAGAGCGAGCTCAATTTCACTCGTACTTGGGAGAGAAAACTCAAAAAGAAACACCAAAAGCACATTTACTTCTTCATTCTGAAGAGAGGGATAACCTTATCATAAAATCAGAGAATCGCCTACTGATTCCGCTGGAGTGTGAGAGAGAGATTCGCCGATGGATTCCGTCGGAGCAAGATAGAGGCCGGAGATAATTGCTAGAGCGAGAGATAGAGAGAGAGATCGAAGAATTGACGGAGAGAGAGAAGTTCGTTTTTGACTTTTTGGTATCGCAATGCGAATGAGAATTGAAAATTGAATTAGTTTTTTCCTCTGGGCGGCCATTTTTTTGGACAAGGAAACCAAACGCCAAACACAGTAAGTTACTAGCGAGGGTTTACAAGACCCTCGGAAATAAGCGTTGCTATAGTCACCTCCGAAAAATCTAGCAGGGGTTATTAAGCCCCTTGCTAGCGAACCCTCGCCTTAGGAGTCTTTTTTAGTAGTGTTAACACCATTCTGTGTTTCAACGAGTAGACAATTAATTGCTAAAATAACCGCTAACCATAGCAAAAATTAATAATTAACTGTGAAGGATTGATAAATAGGTTAATGATAATGATTATTTGATTGGCGGGTAACTGATAATCACATTATCGATGAACAGTTAACTACTAAACAACTAGACTATCACTCATTCACTCCTACCAGCAACCGAGGTTAATAAGTCTGGCCAATACGGGATGGGGATTAAGTGACAAGAGAGCTAGGGATGGCAAGTCATTGCCATGTTGTGATGCCACTAGCGGTGTGCAACAGGAAACAAGTATTTGGGTATACCCAAACCTGTTCCTTCTTTTAGGATTACGGGTACCCAAATACCCGTTATATTTATTGCGGGATGCGATTTAGAATTAAGAATTTCAATATCGGGTACCCGCGGGTTACCCGCTAATAATCGTATTACCCATTAGGATTATTAAATTAGGCCAATTAACCAAATCTGATTCTAAAAGGACTGAAACCCAATTTCCTAATACCACCCCAAGACCTCCTAGCCGAGCCCAGTCGCTAGTCCAGACCCATTTCCTATCTTCTTTAACCTAACCAGCCCCTCTCTCTCACCTCTTCCTCACTTGGCCTCGGCCCTAGGTGATAGGGCTGGGCATGTGGGTTGTTAATCCGCCGTTTGACATCGATCCACCCGCAAATAACCCGAACCGTAGTGGGTGGGTGATTGATGTGGATGGATTGCGGATTGATAAATCTCCTACCCGCACTTGATCGGGTGGGTGGTGAATGGATTGCGGGTCACCTGAAAGACTTGCACCATTTTTTCACATGACAAAATGTTGTTTCTTATTTATACTATCAAATAGTCATCATATTTTTTAACCGCATTACACAGTCCCCATTGATTTCAAATGTGGAGAATAAATAATAATTTTTTACTACTAACATTGATTTCTATGTTGTGTAATGACCATTAGATATTGGGATGCAAATTATAAAATATTAATTGTATCGAAGTTACAAAGTGCATCAATTTCTCTACGCAATTGATTCATTGAGGAATGAAAATTTAATGCAAATACAACACAGATCCACACGAGAAAAGGTGCGATGTGTATAGATTGATAGTCTTAATAACTTGCGAGGAACATATTATAAATGTTAGTCAACTTTCTTAAAGGCTAGATGGAGAATTGCTTTTGCGGGTTGAGCCGCAACCCAACCGCGCTCATCCGCCACCCACCCAACCCGAAGAGAAATGTTGGTGGATGGACCAAACCCCACATAACCCGCTCATTGCCCACCCCTACTTGGCGACTATTCGTGACTCGTGACTCGTGACTCGTCTCCACTCTCATGGCTTGCTCTCCGTCGGACCCGAAAAAAGGTAGAAGTGAGAAGACCATCCCAGAGCTAGAGCTAGAGAAGAACAGATCGACGGCGATCGACTCCTCTCTCTGACTCCTATCCGCCCACTAATCCCCGATCCCCGATGCCGCCGGCCGCTCCTATCCTCAGTCATCTGCCTCCCCCTCGGAAGAACTAAGAAGATGAGACGAATCCTTCCTTTCCTCTAGCTCCCTGACGCCGACAGCCCGCCTCCGACGATGATAGCCACGGCGGCACAACATCTGTCCACAACGGCACCCCATGTTGAACGGGTATAAATGGGTAGTTTGGATACCTGGCCCGTTATCTGTCCCATACGGGTTAGGGATATGGGATGAATTTTGGTCTCCAAATGGGATTGGGTACCCGTTTCCCACCCCTAAATGCCACTTGCCATCTCTTCATTAATCATTTCTCTCGTAACAATGCAATTGTACAATTTGTATTTTTAATTGCCAGTTCAATCTTTTTTTTGTAATTCAACTCATATTAATTTCATTGTACTCACATGTCACATCTATGCAATTATAATTTATTTTTTAATTTAATTATGTAAACATAAACACTTAAATAACAAAAGTAGTAGACAATGCTGTCAAAATCGCGCTTTAAAACTTAAAAGCTTACGCTTTTATCCTTTTAGGTCACCAAAAGGTTTTTACGTAGAATCAAGATTTTTCCTTACCAATGTAGTCAAAGTCTATGCTTTAAAACTTAAAAACTTGCAATTTTATGCTTCTAGGTCACCCAACTGTTTCTAGGTAGAATCGTACTTTTGACTGCATTGGTAGTAGATAATTTTACAATGAAATAAGATAATGTGACTTGCAAATCATTGCAAAAATGTTTTGTCATGATGTTATTCAAAATACAATTTCAATGTGAATGGTCTAAAGTATATAATAGGTTGATAAATATTTATGTATTTCTCTCATTTTGACGTTCACTCTGACTATATAAAAAACATATCAGTGACAAATGAAATTAAACTAGCAAAGATCCGCTCGCTTGCGCTTCGCGGATGCAATTCTACACCTAAAATTATAAAATAAATACAAAATAAGAGTTTTCATTAAAGTCATAATATTACATCCGTACTTTTTGTTGCAGAGCTATCAATAATCTATCTCTACCCAAACATATAAGGAGGTTCTCTGGCAGAACCCCTCCCATTCTGTTTTTCTTGTGTTGTGCGCAATGTACGGAAGGATCCTTCCGTACCTTTACTAAACTTCCTCCGGAACCCTCCCATCACATCCCATCCCATCCCACTTATGTTACTCAATTAAATAAAGACAACCTATTACTCTACGTATTTCCAGTAATCTATTATAGTTAGAAGTTGGTTTATATGAATTTAAGAATACTGAATTGACGCAGTATGACAAATATTTGTAAATTGATATAGTCGATGGTTTTATACGCATTTGCATTTATTTTTTATTTTTTTTTATGAATGGTAGGGCTTTTCATTTCATCATAAATGAGGCAAACAACTTTGTTGGCAACAAGCTCTAGCCAGCTGAGTAATGCACCTTTACAAGGAGTTCACATTAAACCAAAACAGACTAGCCAAACTAAAACCATAGAATTAGAAAAAACGATCTAGGATCCCATGGTCCAGTAACAGCCTCAGATCTCCTTTTATCAGTCGAGTCAGCTCCTCCATGTCAAACACCTTACCTCCAAACTTAATCCTGCATCTCTCCCTCCAGATACTGGCAACCAGACTCTGCCAGATCACTTTACCCACCTGAGCTGTATCATTCTTCTGTGTAAGATACATGGATGCCACTGTAATTCAGACAGCCACTTATCTCCAGGAGAACGATTAGAATACTTTGCAAACAACGCTGTAAAGAGCTGTTTATAGATAAGGCACTCTGCAAACATATGTGATCTTGTTTCCAGGGTAGTGTTACAGAATACACAGTAGTGATTACCTGCAGCCCCCCACCCTTGAGCCTTATCCCCTGTCATAATGTAATCATTCACTATGAGCCATACCAAGAACTGATTTCTGGGGATATTTGTTCCTTTCCATACCAGAGAGTACCAAGAGATAGTGTTGGTTTTGGGTCTAAGCTCCTCCCAGACTTTCTTTATTTGAAATTTTTCCATAAGTTCTCCTTTCCAGTAAACACCATTAGGCCCAGCCACCAGATAACTCCTCATCCTATCTCTATATTTCAGCAATTTCAACCACAACCAGGACCCTGCCTTTGAAGTTACAGTCCAGAGATCACACCTCTTAATTCTATACTCCCAAACCCAGGCCACCCACAATGACCCCCTGTTTCAACAGTATAGCCCAAATATGCCTTGTAACACAAGCCAGATTCCATGATACCATGTCTCGAAATCCTAGACCACCTTCCTTCTTAGGATAGGTAACCCTTGGCCAAGCAACCACAGCCCTTTTCCTAGATCCATCCCCCACACCCCACAAAAAGTCACAGCACAGCTTCTCTATTGCTCTGATAACTGACTTAGGAAGGATAAAAATTGACATCCAGAATTGAGTGAGGCTATACAATACTGACATGACCAATTGAAACTTCCCTGCATAGGACAATGCTTTTGCTTTCCAACTAGATATTCTCCCTGTCACCCTATCAATCAGAGGAGTGCAAGCTTTAATAGTAAGTTTCCCTGGCAGCAGGGGAAGACCAAAATATCTAACTGGAAGCACCCCCAGCTTATACCCTGAATTATTTTCCATAGCTTCCTGCCAATCCACACTAATGCCACCACAGTAAAGTTCACATTTTGCTGGATTTGATTTTAGTCCTGATATTATTCTGAACTCAGCTAGAACTTTCTTAATACACTGGATCCCATAATTAGATCCATCAGAGAATAACAGTAGATCATCAGCAAACATAAGGTGAGTTAGTCCCAGTCTCTTACACATGGGATGAAAGGGCATCTCATTTTTCTTAACTGCTTCATTCATTAAACAAGACAAGATTTCCATAGCCACAGCAAACAGATATGGGGAGAGGGGATCTCCCTGCCTCAACCCTTTCCTAGCAGAGAAATATCCAACTGAACCCCCATTAAACCCAATGCTCAGTTTAGGTGTGGTAACACACATTCTCAACCATTGCAAAAACCTATCAGGTATCCCCATAGCTTGCAGAGTATTAAAAAGGAAACCCCAATCAACCGAGTCAAAGGCCTTCATCAAGTCAACCTTCACTAAGGACCTAGGGGAGATATTTTTCCTTCCATATTTCTGAACCAGTTCATGTGCAAGTAGAATATTTTCCCCTATTATCCTACCTTTAACAAATGCAGTTTGGGATTCACTAATTATGCAGGGCATAACAGAGCTTAGTCTCACAGCAAGTATTTTGGCCATACACTTATAGAGAATATTGCAACATGAAATTGGCCTACGGAATTTCATCTCTTCTGGGGACCGAATCTTAGGGATTAGGGCTAAAAGAGTTGCATTAACACTTATAGGAATCTCAGAGACTCTAAAACAGTAAAGGATGGCAGCTGTTACCTCCCCTCCAATAACATTCCATGCTACTTTAAAGAAACAAGCAGGAAACCCATCTGGCCCAGGGGCCTTCTCTCCATCAAACCCAAATAAGGTAGCTTTGACTTCCTCTGCTGTAACAGGGGAGCACAATTCATCACTTTGCTCAAGCAGTAATCTTTTAAGAAGGATACTCTTGATTTTGTCCACCTCTGGGGGAGCAACTTCTGGATCACATTTCCCCAACAGTTCCCTATAAAATCTCTCTGCTATCCCAGCCATACCATCTGTGTCTGTAACCCTCTGACCATCTTCATTAATTAAAGATCTTATCATATTCCTTTTTTGGCGACTCTTTACTGAGTTATGGAAGTAAGGAGTATTCGAATCCCCCTCTTTGAGCCATATTTCCCTAGATTTCTGGCGAAAAATGACTCTTCAGCCTCTCTTAGCACCCTAGCCTCTTTAGCAAGTCTAATCTCCTCTTCAAAAGAGCTAGGTGAAGGGTTTTTTAAGGCTTCTGCCTGTGCAATCACCAGTTCAGACTCCTTCAATCGAGCCCTTTCACTAAGATCAGAAAATTCATCCTTATTCAACTTCTTGAGCAGACCCTTGAGTTTTTTCAACTTTTTGCACACCCGAATTAGAGGTGATCCCTCTACCTGCATCATTCGTGCTTCCTTTACTAAGTCCATAAACCGAGGATGCTTGATCCAGAACTTGAAAAATTTGAACAGTTTGGGCATTGATTTGATAGTGCTATCAGAATTTAGTAGAATCGGGCAATGATCCGACACAGAGGGATCCAGCAGATCAACAGTACTAGAAGGCAGTCCCTCAAACCATTAAGAATTCACAAAAACTCGATCCAATCTCCTCGCTATTGGATTACCCGTTTGTTTGTTTATCCATGTAAACCAGGGTCCAGTCGACTTATGTTCTTCTAATTCACAATCATATTGCCAATTCTTGAAATCTGTCATACTACTAGAGAGCTGAGGCATGTTTGAAGCCTCATTAACATCCCCTATGGCATTAAAGTCACCCAGTACAGCCCAGGGAGCAGATTGAACTTGCAATCGAACCAACTCACTATAGAGAACTCTCATATCCACTTCATCATTTGATGCATAGACCAAAGTAAGGAAAAAAGGTGTACCTGAGGCCACCAACACATGGATAAATTGATCAGTCAAATGGAGAACTGTAAGGTTGATATCTGACTTCCAGAACAACCATAGCTTGCCAAGCCCACTGGAGTTGTTTGCCACTTTTGACTCCCAACCAGGAAACCTCACAGTAATCAACTGATCTGCTTTATTTGCTCTAACCCTAGGCTCAAGTATAACTAGTATATTTATACTATGTATATTTAATAGCTTCCTAACAGCTTTATTTTTATCCGGGTCATTAAATCCCCGGATGTTCCAAGTAATAACCTTCATCGCTTCTTCGCAGCCCTACCCCCTTTACGAGGGCCAACCGGTTCAACTCTTGGTGTGGCAGGTTTCCTCTTAGAACTGCCTACTGTAATCCACGGATAAGGCTCCTTATCTGCTGCATCCATCTGAGGAGATACCCCATCAATTGGTGAAGCAGTCCCAACAGACGAATGTTTGGATTGATCAGAACTCCCAAACTGAGCTGATGATCCCGCAACAACTTCAACAAAACTAGCAACAGCACCCCCATTAGTCAAAGGAGTAGGAGCAACACACCCATTTGGATCCTGAATGTCAATCTCCTTCCCTTTAGACCTATCAGCAGCAGCTTTACTAGTCACCACCTCTTCCGAGACCCCATCAACCTGAGCCACAGTCGTATTCACTTCAGCACTCTGCGTATTCACAACCTCCCCCAACTCAGCATTTGTTCCTTTAACCTCAACCTGCTGTACAGTCCCCTTGACTACCCACTTCTTATTGCTGTCAGCCAAACTTTTACAGTCATGACCATATACTTGACACTGAGGACACACCCTAGGCAAGTTCAGGTAATCAATGTTCACATCAAAGAAGGGATCATCATCCGGGTAGAGACGAACCTTCGAGGGAAAGCCACAATCTGCCGATAAATCAACACACACCTTCGCAAATCCCAATTGCCCTCCAACCCTAGTTGTTTTGTCCATCCAGAGGGGAGGTCCAACAATACTCGCAATCCACTCCAAACCTTCAGTAGAATGATATTTCAGCAGGATCCCCAGATTGACACCCATATAGGAAGAGTTTTGACCAACGGATTAACTGGTTGAATACCTGGAGACCATTTCCTGAGGTAGAGCTGATTTCCTTGAAAATGCCACGGCCCTGTACGGAATACCCACTTGCTTGTGGAGGAAGAAGGGAATTGAAACACAAACATCCGAGCTCCTAATCGAGAGACTCGCACAGCTCCATCTCTCCCCCAAATTGCAGTAGCCCAGGTTTGAAGCTGAGCAACCTTCGGCTGAGCACTCACGAATTGACCGATGAGGCAATCGCGCCAGCGCTCCTTCCCCTTCTTCTTCACTTCTCTCGGGAGTCTGAAACCATCATTGACCCGCTCCGGAGATCGGAACTGCATCTATTTAGGTTGTCTTATGGATGTAAAATTATAAATTATTAGTTTATTTTCCAATCTTTTATGGGGTTTGGAAAGATAGATCACATTTTCGATCAATAATAAAAAAAGATAGCTAAAATAGCCATTATAAAAAAAAATAGCTAATATAATTTTGGATTTTGCTACGGTGACTTGCAAGTCACCTAATTCTAACTGAGGTCGACTGAAAAGTGCAAGTTACGATGACTTGCAAGGCACCATAGGCGCACCCCATAATTTTTTCTCTATGTTTCGTTTTTGGCCAGCGAAAAAATAATGATATTACACCACATGGGGGCGGGGTATGTATAGTCAGGGGCGGACCCAGGGGGTTTTGGACACCCATAAATTTTGGGAAAATGATTATCCAACCCTCAGTGGTAATTTACGTATAGACAAAAAAATATAATTGATAGTGAGGGACACCCCTGAAATTTGAAAAAATGATTATCCTACTGTCATTTGTGTATAATAATATAAATAGTAGGTTGGGTAATTCAAATCTAGAACATTATTATTATTAATAAACTTAATTTCCGTTGAGCTATAACTCATTTGGTGTTCGATTTTGAACAATGTGTAATAGTAAAAAGTCATTCCCTATCTCTAATTATTTCAATTCCCACTACGAGTAAGGTCTTTTCATATTTACAATTTTATTTTTATTTTTATTTAATTTATTTTTTAAAAGAGGACACTCCTATGAAAAATTTCTGGGTCCGCCACTGTGTATAGTTTTCTGTTACCATAACAACAACCTCTTTCCTTTTATTCTTTCACATCTTTTGGTTTACTTGATTCGGATAAACTCTTACTGGTATTGGTTTTTCTCTCGGAATTATGAAAGACAAATCACATTTTTTTATCAATAATAAAAAAAAGATAGATCACGATTCTCATTTGTATGTTTAAAATTCCAAAACAATAGCTAACATAATTTTTTTCCTACTTTCCGCCAGCGAAAAAATTATAAGATTATGAGGGCTAGGTTTGTAATGTATAGTTTTCTGTTACGATAGCAACAACTGTACATGGGCACCGGGCTGTGCTGCCCACGGGCTAGCACGACACGGCACGAAATAAATGGGTCAACCCGACACAAGCACGGATAATTTATGGGTCGTGGGCTGAAATTTTATGGGCACGAGCACGGGCATGACATATAAGTGGGCCGTGTCGGGCCTAATATTTTCGAGACTTTATTGAGTATAAGAACGGACATGGCACGAAAATAATATTTCTTTGATAGAAAATAAATATAAAAAGAATTATAGGTTCAAATATTACAAAACACAAGTAGAAAAATAATTATTTGTTGTTGTTAGAAGTGTCATAAAAATATATATGTAATTACTAACATAAGTAAAAATGGACAAAGAATTAAACAAAGCCAAATCACACTCGTTATACTTCCAATTTTCTTTTCCCCCTTAGTTATTACTTTTCTCAAACATTATCGGTTAATATTTTCTTCCCCATCCAATTTCCACCTTCCTTTTCATTCTCTCTTTTGTATTCGTCCTTTTCATTAAACACGAATACGAGCACGGCACGAGCCCGAATAGGCACGACACGATTCGAACCGTACCCGAGCCTAGGCCGGTCTAGCAAAGTTAACAAATGGGCTTGCATGACACGGCACGAAAACTGACGGGCCGTGCCAAGCACGACACGAAATAAATGGGTCCGAAGTGTACCCATGCCGGCACGGCACGGGCCCATCGCCCATGTATAGCAACAACCCCTTTCTTTTTTTTCTTTCACATCTTAAGGTTTACTTGGACAAAATATTCATCATGGAGAATTCTATCAGTGGGATGATTATTTTGCTCAAAACTTCCTTTGACAATAATATATTATTCTTTTATATTATACATGTTTCAGTATCATTTTAAGTTTTTGGAGTTCATTATTATTGGCTACTATATTTTATGGTTATATGACTTCAACAAATATTCATCATGGAGAATAATCTAATTAGCAAAAGTGTGCTCCAATTGGCTCTCAAAAGAGTAAGTATGCTAAAGGTGGAGGTAATGCATTCCGTGGTGGAGATAGAGATGTTGCTAAGAGAAAATAAAACATTGTTGATTGTTGAGAACTAGAGACAAAAATTTCAATGACGGGAGTAAAAATTGAATCGTTGATAATATTATAACTGATGATTGTGAATATAAAGGTTCATTAATGCAGATGAAGCTAAATGGAAAAAATGATGCTTTTGATGACCAGAGCAACCTAAAAAAGAACCGAAAAGAAATTTTGCTGTAATTTCTTACATTGAGTAAATTGAAGGGTACTAATATTTTTAAGGCCTTTGTCCATAGATGATCAAAATGTCAGATTATATATTATGTATCGGATGTCTCCAAAGGGACTAATTTTTTTTATGTCTATTATTCATTTTTTACAGTTTCAGTAATTGAATCATTTGGATTATTTCATGATACCAAATAAAAAATAACTTGACTTGGATAATTACTACTATTATTGATATTCATCTGACCAACGGACGGGCCCAAATCTAGTCTATATAGGATTGGAATATAACTGAATATAACGGGAGAAGTCAGAAAACATTCATACTTCCAAAACATTCAATCTCATCTCAAAGTCTCCTCATAAATATTTGTTCCTTATCCTATATTTTCTCCCCACCTTTTCTAAATCACTTAGAAGCTTCTTCTTGTTACGGAACTCCTATCAATCATGTTGTAGTATCAAGTCATCCAAACCAACTAAAACGCAAGTGAAGAGAAATTTTAAGCAAGCAGTGTTAATCAAGGACACACTCGTTTGTCCTTGGCTGAAACTGGAAATATTTGGACATCACAATGTTGTTTCAGTTTGTAAGCTAAAACCATTGGAAACATTGTCATGTAGATGAGAAATGGGTAGCCTTGAAGGTCAAAGTGAGGTTAACATAATTCAAGCTATTGTAGAGAAACAACCAACATGGAATTATAATTAACTAACTGAATAAGAATTGAAGCATGTCGATTTGGGAGGCTGTAATGAAACCAAAATGGCAATTAACATAGACAAAGAAACAGTTAGAAATAATTGAAATGAGCAATCTAAGCAAACGCAGAAGACAAAAGTATGAAATGAACAATAACTGGAATTGAAATGATCAGTGAACAATCCAACTGGGAACCCAAAAGTGAAACCATAGTACAAACAGAACAATAGAGCAAAATATAAGCTAGAAGAGACATGCTTCTCCATGGCTCTTCTAGACAGTGTGAAGATACTGATAACAAAATCATCTTGATTTACATGCAACTGCAATGCACATGATAAATAAGAAAGACCTTAAACACATGATATGCTAATTAGTAGTGATTCCACATTTGGTAAAAATGAAATAATTAGTGAATCACATTTATTTTTATAATAGTGTTGTAGTGTCAAGAACAAACATAAAGGAAAAATAATAATCAAGCAAGAACAAAGGCAAAATTAAACACAAACCGTATTTTCATAAGGATAGATCCGAGCCCACTGCTGCCAGTGTAGTTAAAATCACGCTTTTAAGCTTATAAACTTACTCTGTCACTTTCTTTCTGTCATTGTATCCTGATTGTCACATCCCCATCACCGACCCAAACCAAAAACTGACCGATGCCTCCTTCACCGTCAATCTACGACGCCGCTGCAACCTCTGACTTCGCATCATTGTCGTGACTGTCCGACCCCTTCCTCCTCCGCCGTCAACCTATGTCGCCGCTGCATTCGATGACCGGAACCACATGCAAGAGAGAAAGGGGAAGAGAGAAAGAAAATTAGAAAAAATCCAAAGAGAGAATGGGACAACTTTTCCTCCTTCCCTTTTGATTTTGTATGGACTCTATATTTTTCTCTTCTGTTCTTCTTTCCCAGCAGAGAGAGATGAGCTTGTGGGGAAGGAGAAGGGAAAAGGACAAATAATAAAAAAAAATTATCCATGTTTCTATGTGAGAGAAGAGGAAAGATGAGAAAAATAGTTTTTTAATACTCATTGATTTCACGCTAATAAACAGTAATATGTTATAAAATACTTGTAAAGAGGAGTGGACACAAGAGTAAGAGTAGAGACACAAGAAGAGAGGGAGAATAGAGCTTTTCTTATTCATAGGTCTTAGTACATTTGTGTGCTCTATTTATAGGCACAAATACATAACTCCTACAACTTGAACATCAATACACATAAATGGGACTAATGTGTCATAAGGAGAAATAAATATAAGGAGAGGAGTTACATAGAACTTGTAACATACCATGTAGCATCTAATGTTTGTCATCCATAATAATAATAATATTTTCATAACACTCCCCCTTGGATGACCATTAGACATTAATTTACCTCGTTAAAACCTTACAAGGAAAAACCCTGTGGGATAAATCCTAGTGAAGGAAAAAGAGTGCATAATCATCATAATACGCTATCTGAATCTGCCTCGTTAAAAACCTTACCAGGAAAACCCAGTGGGAAAATCATTGTTAAGGAAAAATGAGTGCAGTGCATATATGCTCCCCCTCATGACAACATCAAAGTATAGTGTTGTGAACAAATCTTTCAAATATTGTCATGGTAAACTTCTTAGTGAACAAATCTTCTAGATTGTCACTTTATGCATGATCCATTAGGACCATTCTCTTCATACATGATCTTCATGATCATTTTCTATAAAGATAATCCACAACCACAAGTCATTTTGACGTGTTGAATCACATATCTTAACCAATCAATTCATAACAAGTCTCATGAATTGTTGACCATTGTGCATGATCGGATGATGCTGCTATCGTGATTTCTGTGTAGTCTACATGAGATACTTGTACGACCACAAGTAAACAAATTACTCAACTATGATCCGCATCAGTACCTATAGGTAACAAAGTATAACTCAATGAAGTATAGCATGATATATTTTCGCTTATACAGTACTTCGGGACCTAATAATTCACTTTTATCTCAATACCTAAATTGATCTTTGTTCACTTCTAGTGACCTTATAATCATTAGGCTATTGAACATATGCAATTTTTTTCCATACAAAATTGTTCTTTCACTTTTCCGGCATTGTCGTACTGATCCAAAAAGGATCTTCTTAAATCTTTCATGTTCAATTTTGTTTCTTTAAGCAATCCATGCTATATGAAACTCTTCTAGAGTTCAATTTTCTTTCTTTAAGCAAACCATGCTTTATGAAGCTCTTCTAGATTTCATATCAACTAAAACATATGAGATCATTATAAAATAATTTCTCGACTCTTTCCGTCCAAATAACTATAAAACTTAGCTAACACAATTGTATGCAGACAATTACTTCATACCACAAGGTCACAAGCAAAAAGGCATGTCATACACACAACACCACTTAACCAAACCACATTCATAAATCAAACTCATAACTAAAACCACAATATGACGCACATAAGCCTATATGTCATTACACAATCACACATGCCAAATGCAAATGCTCTAATGCACTTTCTTCGAAATTAATCACGTAAGGCTTATTCGACCACTTCCTTTAGCAAATATTCACTTAGATGAATATACCATATTCATCCATTTTATCTCAATCCATAAAAAGGATTTTTTTTATCAATCGATATTGTTCTCGAGAACTTCACATGTTTGCTTATGGCAAACTAATCCTTCAGGGAGTTTTGTATAAATATCATTATCAACGGATCCATACAAATAGGTTATCACAATATCTATCAAATGCAAATTTCATACTATTTGAACTGCCAAACTATTTAAATTGCACAACATAGTTGCATCCACCACAAGAGAGTATTTCCTCTCATAATAAATGTTAGGTTTCTACGAGAAACCTCTTATGAGAAATTGTGCTATATCTCTCACAATTTTCATACACGTTTTCACAAATCTATTTGTATCCCGTTAGTTTTACATCTTCAGGTGTAAGGACTTCCAGTCCAAAACTTATACCAAATAAGTCTAATGCTTTCTCTTATATTGGCCAATAAATATTCCTTTGTATGCATCAGTAGACTTTTACTTTTGATCCTCTTTGTATCTATCACGTTCAACGTTGCAGCATAATCTAAACCCTTGTCGACAATAAATTCACTTCGATTCCAGCATTTTCATAGAAGCATATTAATTTAGATCTCTTCATTTTAATACTTTCAGGTACCTACTATTCTTCTGGAACTATGATATTAATTATATGACTTGACACTTCTAGAGCTACTTTATCCTCGAGTTGACCATCTTAATCTATAACTCCTTCCTTTCTCGAGGATTTTTTTTTATCCTTGGAACCGATTGGTCTACCATGCTTCATGCGCTCGTTTAGACTCTTTAGATTGTCCAATATGGACATCAATTTGTATTGGAGCATTCACAATTGGGCATGTGACATAATCACCCTCTTAGCAATCGATACGTTTTTTTTTTTCCTTCATGAATCACCATATGAACTTCGGGTTCATGTTTCTTTGTTTGAGGATCAAAATGCGATAATGATGATTCCAACTCACATCTATGCTGAACTGTTTTCTTTTCTCCCGCTTAATGTTCGAAAAGTAACTCATCAAAATGATGATATTAGCAAAAAGAGTCTTGAACAAATCTCTCATCGCAATGGACACCATGTCCAACATAAGTTCTCCTGGAACTCATAACGTGTTGTGGTGGAGCAATTGGGATGTATTCTGCACACCCAAACTTTCTAGCATTTTAAATGTTTGGTCCCTGACCAAAACCATTTGTATGAAAGGGGGGAACTTATGATAACTTTTTGGCTTCATGCGAATTAATGATATCATATGCCTTAATAAGATATCGATAGGCTTAGCTTATTCTCATAAGAGAAGTTCTGTTTGATTGGATAATCATCAAAATATATCCATCATTCGAAAACTAATCTCTCAAACATCAGGTTGCGATTAGATAACGTACATATATGACGATATAGTTGATGAATCAATCAAAATCATAAGATTCATATATGATTTGCACGGTGAGTGTATTCTTCTGCATACACTTTATAAAATCTCAACATATTCAATTATTTTCACGAGTATATTCTCCTCGAGAGCATGTATCACATAATCAATCCTTTGATTGATGAATTCTCTAAAACTCTCACTTAATTTCCGTATGATATCTCAATCATTTTCGCATCGATATCCGAGACGGTATAACCGGACATGCCAAAACAAAAAGTTATCCGATCTTGTAAACTTCTGGTTTACACTTTCATATGTACTAATATACATGTAGTACAAATTTCTCCAGTTAATTATATGTTCTCTTAGAACACATTTCTAATTCAATATCAATTATGATATTTGTTTCTGCGAATATCTTCATAATTTGGTAATGCATCTTCAACTAACAGTTTAATTCATTCACGTCTCAAAACATTAGCTCTTCTAGAGCCTCACATACTCTTGTACTAAATTTTGGCCATGAGGCACCTTCTGATTCAGTGAACTATTGTAAGCGCATATACATAGTGATAATAATATTTTCATACTATGGATATCACCAATATATTGTTTAGTTACTTCAAGTAACAAAACACAATCTCTTCTGGAGCTTTTGCTTACTTTCATACTATATGATATAGTACCAGTATTGACTTTTGAAAATATTCATTATATACAAAAGCATACAAAAGCATAATAATAATAATAATAATAACAATAATAATAATAATAACATCAACAACAACATATATGTGTTTCATAACACATTTCGGCATACGAAGGTTACGGTATATGATCATGACTTTTGCTACATGAATCGTCATCCTCATTTATAATTATTTTATCTTTCACTTCCGGTGAAAAGATACATTTGCTGATTGTCATTATCCAAACACCAAACTATATTATTATAATGGTGTGTCTAGATCCATTCACTTTTAAGAATAGTTTGTTTTCATTCGCTTCAAGGAATGAAACAACAGCCTTTGGGTCAAATTATATAATATTTCTCATCACAAGTGCAATACACTTTTCCCCTTTAACAAACAAGAAATAACTTATGCTTTATAATACCTCTTTCATAATATTGCTACTGTAGGAGAAAATATAGATTTTCATTTTTCTTTCATTGATTCTTGAACCAAGAAAACTTCTTTTAATATATAGAGTTCAAGAACAACGATACATTTTTCTTCATTTTTCCATTTTGGGGAAAATTAGATCTTTAGACTTTTATTTCTCTATATGTACAATGTAGCAATCGATAAGTCAACCCATAATGATTTTGCTACTACAAGAGCAATTTCATTTTTTGATAATGTCCAAGCACAAAATCTATATTACAAGATCGACATATATAAAATAATTTCATAAAATAATATGAACAAATAACACGATCAAATAATCTCTCGAAGACAATGAGATAGATAAACTTACTAACAAGAAACGACATGAAAAGTTGCATACCTTGATCTGTAAACATAAATCATAATAGCATGGATCTTAGAATTAGATGATTTCACGAATCGATAATAGATCGGGAAAACCTACCTCGATCCATGACGAGAGCGGCGGCGGCGCTGGAGTAGTAATCACCGGAATTGAGTTTCTCCCTCTTGACCCCTTTAGGTTTTAGGTTTAGAGATTTCTGTGATGGCTAAGAAATTCTACGTAATGGGTGGAGAGAGGACCAATTCTAGAGCTTCTTTATATAGACCCACCATCAGGGCATATTAGGAATTTACCTTTCATTAACCTAATCAATATAGGATTTACCTTATATATTAAATCATTAAGTGATAATTACACTTGGGGCACAATTATTCCCTAGTGACCTACGGGAATTGGGCTTACATTCTCCCACTTGGTCCATGTGTCATTATATATCACAAGATCTAATAATAAACATAAGTGTGCACATCATAAGATAAATCCATAATATTTGGTTCACCATAAAGTCATAATCAAGTATGAAAGCTAGATTAGGATCATGGCAGTTCTGTATCAATTTATCGACATAGTCCCTTCCATGTACCACTAAACCAGTCTCATGCTCAATTTGACACATAACAAGGTAGTCATAATGGTCCAACAATAATGTCTTCACTAAAGACAAAATCTTGTTCTGTTCACATAATGCATAATGTATATATACTGGTCATAATAAATAAAACAAGATTCATAACTTTATTCCAGAAACAAAACAAATGAGCTCAAAGTGTCAATCCATGAAACATAAAATAACTTTAGTCATGACGTCCTATAATCCCCATCCTTTCGACATGTTCAGTAAATGTCTTAGGAGGCAATCCTTTTGTTAATGGATCAGCAATCATAAGCTGTGTGCTAATATGCTCGATCGACACCCTTTGTTTCTGAACTTCTTCCTTAACGACAAAGTATTTCACCTCCATATGCTTAGCACCCTTCGAATACTTGTCATTCTTAGAGAAGAATACCGCTGCGGAATTATCACAGTAAATTTTCAGCGGCTTGGCGATAGTGTCGACAATTCCAAGTCCAGAAATAAAATTCCGCAGCCATAAACTATGATTTGTAGCTTCATAACAAGCTATGAATTCAGCTTCCATAGTGGATGTGGCAATAACAGACTGCTTCGCACTCTTCCATGAAATTGCCCCTCCGGCTAGAAGGAACAAATAGCCATAAGTAGACTTCCTGGTGTCTACACATCCAGCATAATCTGAATCTGAATATCCAATCACCTAAAGGTGAGCATGTGGTCTTTTGTTCCTTGCAGATACCTTAGTACCTTCTTTGCAGCTTTCCAATGATCTACTCCTGGATTACTTTGATACCTGCCCAGCATTCCGACAGCAAAACTGATGTCTGGTCCGGTACAAGTTTGTGCATAATTCAAACTTCCAACAATAGATTCATAAGGAATGTGTTCCATTTGCTTGCGTTCCAATTCATTCTTTGGACATTGTTTGAGACTAAATTTATCTCCCTTCTGAATTGGAACGACATTTGCAGAGCATTCAGCCATGTTGTATCTCTCTAGGATCCGGTTAATGTATGATTTCTGAGACAATCCCAACAGTCCTTGTGATCTATCACGAAATATTTCTATTCCAATCACATAGGATGCCTCACCCAAATCCTTCATTTCAAAGTTCTTAGAGAGAAACTCATTGGTTTGATGTAATAAACCAAGATCATTTGTAGCAAGCAAGATATCGTCAACATACAGAACTAAAATTATAAACTTACTCCCACTAATCTTCAGATATATACATCGATCGAAGATGTTCTCCTTAAATCCAAAAGATGTAATGGTATCATTGAACTTAATATACCATTGTCGGGAAGCTTGTTTAAGTCCGTATATTGACTCTTCAATTTACACACCATATGTTCTTTTCCCTCAACCACAAAACCTTCAGGTTGATCCATATAGACTGCTTCATCTAAATTCCCATTCAGAAAGGCAGTTTTCACATCCATCTGATGGAGCTCTAGATTATAATGAGCTACCATTGGCATGACAATCCTTAAGGAGTCTTTCTTAGAGACGGGCGAAAATGTCTCTTTATAGTCAACACCACTTTTCTGAGTGAAACATTTGGCAACAAGTCTGGCCCTGTGTCTTTCGATATTGCCATTAGAGTCGTGTTTGGTCTTCCAGACCCATCTATTACCAACTCTTTTACAACCTTCAGGCAAATCAACAAGGTCCCAAACTTCATTTTTATACATAGATTTCATCTCTTCTTTCGCGGCAGCTAACCATTTATCAGAATGCTCACTTTCCATGGCTTGTGAAAATGAAACTGGATCATGATAGAGTCCTAAATCAGATTCTAACTCGTGAAGATAAACCTCATAATCATCAGAAATTGCAGGCCTTCGATTTTTTGTAGACCTTCTTAATGCAATTTCATGTGGTTCATCTATGTTAGGTTCATTCTCAATAGCAATATTAGGTGGTGCTTGACCGTTCATTTGTTGTTCCTGCAAATCGTCATCATGCTCAACATGTGCAGGAGCAACAACTTGAGAAGAGGGTAGAGGTAAAGATATTTGCACTCTAACTTCTTGAATTTCCACATTGCGTGGCTCTAAGCTCCCACTAACTTCACCATTCTCAATGAACCTAGCATTTCCAGTTTCAACAATTCTCGTACTATGGTTAGGGCAATAGAATCGATACCCCTTAGATTTTTCTGGATAACCAATGAAAAACCCACTGATTGTTCGTGAGTCCAGTTTCTTTTCATGTGGATTATATATTCTCACTTCCGCTGGGCAACCCCAAACATGCAGGTGCCTTAAACTGGGTTTCCTTCCCGTCCACAGTTCAAAAGGTGTCTTAGGAACTGCTTTACTAGGAACCCTGTTTAACAAATACACAGCGGTCCTTAAAGCGCGCATCCGCAATGATTTGGGTAAAGATGAGTTGCTTAACATACTCCTAACCATATCCATTAAAGTACGATTCCGCCTTTCTGCAACACCATTTTGTTGCGGTGTTCCTGGCATAGTGTATTGAGCACAAATACCACGTCTTTCTAGGAACTTAGAAAATGGACCAGGGCACTGTCCACTTTCATCATATTTTCCATAATATTCTCCACCTCTATCAGATCTGACAATTTTCACCTTTCTTTCTAATTGCCTCTCAACTTCATTGATAAACACCTCAAGGGTATCTACCGACTGAGATTTTTCATGCAGCAAATAGATATATCCATAACGTGAAAAATCATCGATAAAGGTAATGAAATACTTTTCGCCACCAAGTGATGGAACATCAAAAGGCCCACAAATATCAGTGTGTATAATTTCAAGGAGCTGTGAGCTTCTTGTGGCTGCTTTCTTAAGTGTGTGTTTTGTGTGTTTTCCTTTAATACACTCAACACAAATTCCAAGGTCAGTAAAATCCAAATGAGGAAGGATCTCATTCTTTACTAGCCTTTCCATTCTTTCTTTGGATATGTGACCCAAACGTTTATGCCACAAGTAAGCAGAGGATTCATCAAACAAACCACGTTTAATACCAACATTATGATGAAAGGTTAAGAGAGTCTCGGCGAATAGGGTATCAAGCTTTAGTTTGTACAAACCATCAACAAGGGTACCAGAACCCAATAAAACATTCTGTTTGAACAAACTAATAGAACCATTTCCAATGTTCCAAAAATACCCAGCCTTATCTAGTTGAGACACTGAAACCAAATTACGAGAAATAGAAGGAGCATAAAGGGTATTGACAAGGTCCAAATGATGACCAGTATCTAAAACCAAACGATAAGTCCCAATACCTTCAACTGGAACTTTGGCTCGGTTTCCCATATAGATGAACTTCTCATTTTGCCTTATGGTTTGGGTCGTAAGGAATCCCTGCATCGTTTTGGAAACATGAATGGTACAACCAGTGTCAACCCACCAAGTATTATAAGGAACCTCAGTTAAATTTGATTCGAAACATACTGAAACACTAAGCTTACCCTTTCTTTCGAACCATGCCTTTCTTTTCAAGCAATCTTTCTGATAATGTCCGACTTTCTTACAGAAGCGACATATATCCTTACTTGGTTCCTTCTTGTGGATTTTGGCAGATGACTTATTAAGCTTTGATAGTCCTTCCTTGCTCTTCCCATTCTTGTTCCATGGTTTCTTTCCAGCTCCTTTATGACCAACAAGATTGGCAGAGTGATTTCCTGGTTTCTTAAGCCTTGCTTCCTCTTGAATGAGCATGCTTTGTAACTCATGCACATTCCATTTGTCCTTTAGAGTATTGTAATGCACATGGAATGTGCCATACTCTGGAGGTAAGGAATTAAGGATGAACGTTACTAGGAAATTTTCATTCACTTCCATTCCCATGGTCTTTAGTCTCGCTGCAATGTTTGTCATTTCGACGATATGCTCATGCATGGTACAAGAACCATCAAACTTCATGGTGGTTAGCGTACCCATCGGTGTCCCAGCAAGCGACTTATCAGCAGACTCAGATTGAGAGCTTTCTTTCACGGAATTCATAAATTCCTTAGCACTTTCAGTATCATTGAAAGTTGACTTAATGTTGTTTGCTACAGTCATTTGCATAAACATTAGGCTTAGTCTGTTAGATCTTTCCCAAGCTTTATGGAAAGACTTTTCCTCAGCACTGCTAGCATCAGTAAGAGCAGCAGGTTTCTCACTTAAAAGTGCCAAATCGAGATCCAGAACACCGAGGTGAAACTCAACCTGTTCAGCCCATTCAGAGAAGTTGAGGCCATTAAACTTAACAACAGACGTGGCTTGCGAATGAAGAGAAACAGGAACAGATGCTGCAAACATATATAACATGTACTCACACATTAATGCTTTGGGTAATAAGCATAAACTATAATACAGATTCGGAAACATAAACATAAAACATATATTGGTGCTACCTTTGGGCAAAACAACAATATATATGCGATAAATAATCGTAATTGATGCTCAAAATAATCATATAATTGGTGATTGACATACTCAAATTAGATATACTTGCAATCTTTGGATATACTAAATATATCTAACCAAGCACATCAATTTACCACAATAATGTTCATGAATTATAAAACGAGCAATCAACCTTTGGGCGATTCGTAAATATTTTATAATCACGAACTTCAACTTTAAAGCATCACATAAACATTAGTAGTTGAATTTGATTCAACTTGATATCTATAAACCTTTTAATTTGGCCACTTTGGTGACTAACAAATTAATCATAACATAGATATCAAAGTTAAAATTTAACTCAAGGCAAAACCGTTTTTGTTTTTTTTTTTTTTCTCACATACGTAGACCTTGTTTCTTAATTTGCTTAACATAATCATTATAATAGTCAAAGTAGAAGCAGAGATCATGGTTCTGCCAAAGTAGCCCTGATCCCGCAATGAGATGCCAGTGAAGGGAAAAAGGCAACATAGATCTCAAAAGCTGATTGAAAAAAATGAAAGATAGAATTTGATCCGCTTAAGCCGAGAAGTAAGTGTCATTGCGGGATCTGGAATCTAAATTCAGAGACCCAATTTCAGTGTTTAGCCGTTTCAAGGGATGCGGGAGAAGGAACAGGACACCGGTAACACCGTAACAGTAACTCTAAACATTGTTGACAATTATATGGCGGTCTCATATACACGATGATGGAGCGGAAAACATACATAATCGAAAATCATCCATTCATATAAACCCTAAGGCTCTGATACCACATGTAAACATAAATCATAATAGCATGGATCTTAGAATTAGATGATTTCACGAATCGATAATAGATCGGGAAAACCTACCTCGATCCATGACGAGAGCGGCGGCGGCGCTGGAGTAGTAATCACCGGAATTGAGTTTCTCCCTCTTGACCCCTTTAGGTTTTAGGTTTAGAGATTTCTGTGATGGCTAAGAAATTCTACGTAATGGGTGGAGAGAGGACCAATCTTATAGCTTCTTTATATAGACCCACCATCAGGGCATATTAGGAATTTACCTTTCATTAACCTAATCAATATAGGATTTACCTTATATATTAAATCATTAAGTGATAATTACACTTGGGCCACAATTATTCCCTAGTGACCTACGGGAATTGGGCTTACATGATCGTGTTGTGATATTACTCAAGTAAGTTTTGAGTATGTAAAGAGACAATGACCAACCATGACTCTGACATAGCTTCGTGCTGATAACGTGTTATAAAATACTTGTAAAGAGGAGTGGACACAAGAGTAAGAGTAGAGACACAAGAAGAGAGGGGGAATAGAGCTTCTCTTATTCATAGGTCTTAGTACATTTGTGTGCTCTATTTATAGGCACAAATACATAACTCCTACAACTTGAACATCTATACACATAAATGGGACTAATGTGTCATAAGGAGAAATATATATAAGGAGAGGAGTTACATAGAACTTGTAACATACCATGGAGCATTTAATGTTGGTCATCCATAATAATAGTAATATTTTCATAACATAATATTCTTACTTGTTCTTTTAAAGTACTAAACTAATTGTTGCTTTGTTAGAAAAAAAATGAAGACAATAAAGGATCCATCCTCTCTTCTCTGCCTATGTCACATCTAGGGTTGTTAATGAACCAAGCCGCTCATGAATGGCTCGTTGTGCGACTCGAGAAAAACTCGTTCGACACTCGATTCGTTTTAATCGAGCCGACTCGCAAACAAGCTCGTTAACTAAACGAGCCAAACTCGAGCCATACCATGTTCAGCTCGAAAGCTCGCGAACAAGCTCATTTGATGGTTTGGCATAAAAAAGAATTAGAAATCATGGATTTTATGTATTGAAATAGGATAAATATTGTGTTTTACTTTGCTACAGGTTTGAATGTAATTTTGTGCGCAAATTTAGGTCAATCTTGATCTATCATGAACATTTTATGAGCTGAACTCGATTTTAGGCTCGTTAAGCTTATTTGAGGAGTCAAGCTTGAGCTCGAGCTTTCATTTTCATAAACGAGCCGAGCTCGAGCTTGCATATTAAAATTCGTGACGAACACGAGCCGAGCTCGAACCTGAAAATATATTAACCAACCGAGCCCGAATTATGGCAAAGCTTGGCTCATTAACAGACCTAGTCACATCTATTGGTCTACTGATTTCATCATCACCATTAAACCCAAAGCAATAATTATTCGTCGTGTCCAACTTAAATGACAATAAAGAATCCCACCCAATCCCATACCATTCCATCCCCCAACCCTCCCCAAAATAATGGCCATGGATCGGTCGGACCATGTCGATCAACTTGTCAATTCATTTCACCACCTCTGACTGCGGTCTATCTACGGCTTCCTAACTATAAACACAGCCTCCATATCAAAGAGATAACGCGACTTGTGTGGTTACTAGTTATTTAATCATCCTCCACGCCGGGAAAAACAGGGAAGCTAGCTAGCAGCTTCAAAGAGATGGACCAACCTGCGCAGATCCAACTTCAAGTCCTCAGTACGTATGCCCCCGTTTGGCCTACCGAGTAGGCAATTCAGCCAGATTCGGTAACCCTAATTTCTTTTGTTCGGTTTCTAACAACAGGGGATCAACATCATAATGAAGCCAATAAAGAAGAGACGATGAAACAGAGCAGCAAAACAGGGCACTGGTGGTGGTGGGTCAAAGTCTCACTCTACACTCTCAGTGTGCTACTGGGACAATCCGTCGCCGTTCTACTGGGAAGGCTCTATTTTCTGAAAGGAGGGAGCAGCAACTGGCTCTCCTCCGTCGTCCAAGTCGGCGGCTTCCCCATCCTCATCCCCTTCTACCTCCTCACCACCACAACACCAACAAAAGCCGCCGCCGGTGGTGTGGATCACGATCACGACGACCAAGGCGCAAAACCACCTCTTCCGTCTCCCCACACTCTGACCGCGATCTACGCGCTCCTCGGCCTGGTCGTAGGATTCGACTGCTGGCTCTACTCCGTGGGGCTGCAAAACCTTCCGGTGTCAACTTACACGCTCCTCTCTGCTTCCCAGCTAGCCTTCAACTCGTTCTTCTCATACTTCATCAACGGCCAGAAGTTCACCCCTTTCGTCGTCAATTCGCTAGTTCTCCTCACGATTTCCTCCGTCTTGCTCGTATTCAACAACGACGACGACGACGATTCGTCCGCGGCGGGGCCCACCTCGAGAGTCAAGTACGTCACCGGGTTCCTCTGTACCTTGGCAGCATCGGCTCTGTTCGGCTTGCTGATGTCTGCCACGCAGTATGTGTTCACTAGTGTGATCAAACGGCGGACTTTTAAGTATGTGATGGACATGATCATCTATCAGAATCTTTTTGCGAGCTTGGTCACTGCTGTGGGACTTTTCGCTAGCGGGGAGTGGAAGGGCATAGGAAGGGAGATGGAGGGCTATGGGTTGGGGACGACGTCGTATTTGATGACCTTGATTTGGATCGCGGTGTTCTGGCAGGTGTTTTCGATTGGAGCGGTGGGCTTGATCTTCGAGGTGTCTGCTCTGTTCTCTAATTCGATAAGCGTCGTGGGACTGCCCGTTGTTCCAATTGCGGCGATCTTCTTTTTCCATGATAAGATGAGCGGAGTCAAAGGGGTTTCCATGGTTTTGGCGATCTGGGGATTCGTTTCGTATGTGTATCAGTTCTATGTGGATGATCGAATTTCTAAAGTTGCTAAGAAGGCAGTTGATGAGAGCTCTCCTCGGAGTTCCTGATTGAGGATAATCCAACAAAAGTCTCGCATCCATCACTAGCTAGTTAATCTACTTATTTGTAGTTTGGCAAACATGTAATGCATGTAGAATTCAGATATTTTATAGGTGAAGGAGTGAGAACTCATGTAATATTAGAATTTAGAACATATTGTTTGACTTTGATCTATTGTAAACCCACATAAATTATCATGAAATTTGAAGTGTTTTGATATACTCTAAATCAAAAGCATGGATATATCAATATTATGATATTTGTCCTCAAATTAAAAAATTAAAATTTGAGATTAGCAAATAAATAATTAGCTGTCAAATGAAATAGGGTTAATAGCAGTTTGTACCCCTTTACTTTTACAAATTAACAAACGTACCCTTCTAATAAAATTTTGCACAGACGTACCCTTCTAATATTAAAACATAACAAGTTTACCCTTTAATCTAGTTTTCTGTTAAGTGACTATTAAATGGGTTAGGAAATGACCCAAATACCCGTGGTTTACTACTAATTTAAGTTTTAATTATTTTTTATTTATGTCCATCATCCATCAATTACAAAAACAAAAACAAAATCGGGTATCACGATATAGACTGAGAGGATCTTCCGTTTGGGAAGTGAAGCGTACTGCTACAGGATCCTGGACCTGGAAACAAGTGCTTAAAGTTCGGCCTTGGTTGCAGTTTAGAATGGGAGTGGATAGTGATGGTGAATTAAGTTACCTGGCTCGGGAATAAGATGATTCGTTTTTCTGTTTCCACAGTTTGGAACACTTTGCGTATCAGACAGCCTTGTGTTACCTGGTGGAAGATTGTATGGGGCAAATTCACTCTTCCTAGATGCATAATTTTGGCGTGGCTCATTATCACTAATCGAATACCCACGAGTGACAAGCTCAAAGCGTGGGGAATTACTATGGATGATAGTTGTGTTCTCTGTGCTTCATCCAGTGAGTCGAGGGAGCACTTGTTCTGTGAGTGTCCATTCACCTCTGTTTTTCTCTCTTCTCTTCTCAGAACTAATATTCACCTGCCTGCTACGTGGGAGGATATGATGCTACTGATGTCTCACAAAGCTAAAAAAATGACACCAGAAGTTTACATGAGTGTTCTATTTGGTGCTGGTCTATGGCTTCCATCTGTCGTGAACGGTGCATCAGAGTTTTTGGAGCAACTCCGCGACAACCTGAGCTGCTAGCTTCCATTATGAGGGAGGAAGTTTAGTTGTTTAGTAGTGGTAATGTTGATTTTCAGTCCATGCTTCAGAGTGCGCCGGATTTATATAGAATCATTACCCCCAGTAGATAGTTTTGCTTTCTGTTACTCCTTGGAAGTTTGCATTTGACAGCTTGTTGTCTTGTATTTTTTCGACTCGTGCAGTTTGCATAGAGTGAGCTTTAATGGAAAATCGCTAATTACCGGGAAAAAATCAATTAATTAGAAGAAAAAAACCCAAAACATGGATCCCCAATTCCCCATCCCCTGCCAATTCCTCCGCACACCCGAGGAACTTTTCCTCTCTACTCCCCAGAGTCCGGCCTTCAACGCCGGCAGCTTTGCCATCGACGCTGGCTGAGTCGAGGTGTTGCAGCCGAGGATGTATCGACGGGGAAGCCGGCTCTGGAACTCGCGAGAGAAGCCGGGATGCTGTCGTCCGAACATCGCGTGGAGAAGTCGGAGAAGCTGCCACCTGCTGTGTGATCGAGGGGAGAAACGTATGGCGTCGGGAAGCTGGTCGTCTGGTCTCGCCTAACGACCGATTCTCTCTACTCCACCCACCGGCGGCGCCAGGGGAGGGAGACGGATGGTCTCCGATGTCGGCTGGGGAGCGGATCAGGTCAGTAACTCTATGGTCAGTAACATGAGTAACCTCTTCACATCAGCATGACATCAGTATCCTCTCTGTCCTGTAAAGTCTTTTATATTTTCCTCTTTAATCTTTAACGGATGATTTCTCTCTCGTTTTAAGTCAAAATTTAATTTTTTTTGCACAGATAAATCAGATTAAATGTGATCTTTAAATGATATCCACTTTGATAAATTTTTAGTACAAAAAAATGAATAATTTTTTACTAGTCATTACCATATGGTATGCTCCAATTTAATACCATATGGTAAGAAAGTGTACCATGATGGCATGAACATACCAATATGGTAAGAAGGTTGAATACATGATAGTAGGAGTATATTAACTGTCATTTACGACTTTCATCATTGTTTACTACAAGTTACCACCCACATACCATAGTGGTAATGTATGGTAATTTTTTATCCAGTATTTTTTTCACCCAGAAATTTATAGATCCAATAGATCATGATGAACGCATTCCCTCTGAACAAACGTTTACAAAAACGACTTAAAAACGAAGAAGTTACCATATGGTATGTAGTTGGTAAAAAAAAAGTTTCTCGAAATATATTGAAAATTGATCTCATTTTGTAGAGCACAACGAACTCGTTCCATCTGTGCAAAAAAAAAAATTGAAATCCGAGTTAGAACGAAGAAGATAAGAACCGATTAAGAAAACTAGGGAAAATAAAATGTCTTTAATTGACAACCCTTAGATCTGAATTTTCTGGACCCACTTAAATCTAAAGGTCCAGATTTAGTTACTCATAGGTTAGTAACCATTGGTTACTAACCCTATCTTAAGCATGTCGGCTGCTTTGATTTAGTTAATTAGGACTTTTATTTTTTTATAATTAATTCATCATGGCCATAAATAATTAGAATTGAAATTAGGAATAAACAAGGGGCAATTGGGTCATTTTCCAACCTATTTAACGTTCACTTAACGGACAATTAGATGGAAGGGTAAACTTGTTACGATTTAATATTAGAAGGGTATGTTTGTGCAAAAAATTTAATAGAGGGGTACTTTTGTTAATTTGTTAAAGTGGAGGGGTACAAAATGCTATTAACCCAACGAAATATAATGTCTAATAAGTTGTTCTTTTAATTCATCGACAAATGGATAAATTTGAAAATAAAACTAACAATCAATTAGACATTATATTTTGTTTGGCAGCCAAGTAATCTATCTATTAATCGAATAAGGGATTAATTCAGTGATAATACCACTGATGTTGAATATGAAGTTTCCAAATTCAAATGATGTAAGTAGCACCTAACTAAAAACAACCATATATCACCCTTATAAAATAAAATAACTAATTGATACATAAATTAAGCTAAATGTTTTGTAATTTAGTTCTACAAATGTTTGTTTGTTGACTTAGTGCACAGTTAACTTCCATAATAATAATTTTCTTGGAGTGAATGGGTTTTTTTCCATGTAATGACAGGAGAAACAAAGTTATAACCTCTATTCAGCACCCAGGTCATATCTAGTGAAATCATCTTACAAAGTCAAAGGAAATTATCTCTACAGAGGACAGTAACAGGACTTGTCTTGCCACTCTATGTCTACGGGAGTGAATGAGTTAATAACTGCCAAATCAGTAACCCCTTTGGAGACAAGGGATTGTCAAAGGAATTTTAGAATGTATTTGGATACTAGGATTTTGATTTTGTGTTTGTGATATGGAATTTCATATTCTAAATAATTTGTTGGATATTAAACATATACACATATGGTATTTTGATTTTATCCAAATACATATATTTTTCAAGTACATATGTATTAGGTGAGTTAATTGTACATTTTTAATAGATAATTTCAAACACATATTTAGTGTATTACTTGTATTTCAAATATATACCAATAGTTAGTAGAATGAAATTCCTCACAGAACAAGGAAGAACATGTTTGTAAAAATTTAAAGTTTGAGATACTATAACTCAAGGAAAAAAGTGTAGAGGTACCAAATTCAATTTTACACCAAATTTTTCAGAGCAATTTTTAAAATATATTAAAGCTTACGTACTACATTGTAAAGAAAAAAAATTAGGTACTAATATATACTATTCCAAACTTGTAAGGCTTGATCAACAAACTCCAAATTCAAAAATAAAAACCATAACATTATGAAAAATGCAAAATTTGTAATCAATAACAAAAAAAAAAACTTGAATTATATGTACTAGATAATTGACTCGCGCTCTGCCGTGGAATTCATAAAATGAATTGAGTCATTAGGGTTAAAGCGGAATTATATTTTAATTAGAGATTAGAGATCAAAATGAACATATTAAGTTTGCAATGAGTGGCTTATACGAAAACTATTCTGTATAGAATAATTGATTAGCTAAATGTATGCAATGAGTGACTTGTATATGTGAAATCAGAATGGGAAGAAGGACTCGATTTTGAAAGAAACAAACTCTCACTCTAATGCAAGTTCTCAGGAACACGCATCTCGTAAAGAAAGAACATTTTATTGATGACAAATGAGATACAGACTAGGTAACAAGAACCCAAGTAGAGCCAATCGAGTTGGCTCTTTAAAACAGACACGAACACAAAGACTGCTTCTGAGGAACTAATCACCCAGTTCTCAAACACTGTGACTATGCTATTGAAGTAATCAAAGGACCTAATGCGGACAGAAAACACTCTCCTATTCATCTACTGCAAACTGCCAAGTTTGAAACAAAAGAAAACCCTAGAATTCATAGTGCTTTCAAACAAGTGACCGTTTACATAGACCTGCTAGGACCTTGAGTAGAGTCCATGGAGAACGGTCTTCTTATGACCATCATGAGCTCCTAGTATAGTGGTGCAAAGATGGGTCACCTTCTTTTGGTGAATCACGAGGAGTCTGTCGAAGAGGAGTAGAGAGATTGGAGGAGAAGAAGCTCGAGTCGGTTGGAGAAGACTTAGAAGGAAGATAAGCCAAAACGACACTGTGTTGTGAGACTTTATGTGAGAAGCCAGCATTTTATCGTTTTGAAAAAACGATGCCGTTCTTGACGTAAGAAACGGTGTCAATCTGGTCGTACAACAGTATATAGTGTCGGTATTTTCCATTCAATAATGGATAAGTAATCGGAAGATCAACTACATTCGTTACAATTTTAAAAGAAACTTCACATTTCTAAGAAATAATTTGTATATTTCAATAGGCTTAATTTACTTACATGCCACCTACTTGCATGACCAAGATGTATATATAATCAATCCTACCAAATTATTAGTTTGTATAATTAATTGGAATAACAGTAGGTGTATTTAATACGTCTCAAAATACAAAATACTATTAGGGGTCGTTTGGATGGAATATTTGTATGAGTTATTTTTGAGTTATTTGGATACAAATAACTCGTTTAGTAGCAATTTACTGAAATGAGTTAATTTGACAGTGAGTTATTTACAAATAACTCAATGAGTTATTTGAAATAACTCATACTCATGTGTTATTTCGAAATAACTCGTTTTTACCACTCTGCTTTTACCAAATACCACATTTACATGGTTCAACCAAACGAAATACTTTATTTCAATTACCATTGAAATAACAGTGCAATACCACACGAACAATAAATGAGTTATTTGACTCTACAAATACCACATCATCGACAATTAACTCATCCAAACCACCCCTTATTCTTTCGTAAACAACTTTGATCGATCCGCAGCTCAGATCCGAGTTTTGACTGCAGCAGAAAGGAATAAGGTGACAAGAACCGGATTTCTGCTAGCATCCAATTGCGTTATTTAGCTCAATCAGTTTGCCCGTCTTCTAGCCGTCGAGCCGACCTTGGGGCATCACTCTGCTGGCCCAGGACAGATATGAGTTCAACCAAATTCAAATCTCTGTTCTTCTTTCTCCCTTTATTCTTCATCAATCAACAAAACAACCCAAATTCAGTATCAATTGTCCAATTAAAATTAAGGATCCCCCACCCCCACACCCTTGAAAAATACCGGTCAGTGGTCATGAATCGTTCAGAACCACGTCCAGAGGGCAGTCAATTCATGTTACTAGCAGAGACAATCTCCAGGTTTCCAGAATGTATAAAAACCGTCTCACATCTCAAACAATCTCAGAACCCAAATCAACTAAAGCCAACCGAAAGATAAACAAAGAAGAAAAGGAAGAGATAATTGCCTTTAGATAATTCTGTACCCTCGCCGGAGACAGAGCAACTTAGTTCTGCTAATCTGCAGGTGCACACACGAGTCACGACTATCAAAGAGATGGGACAAACTCCACAAATCCAACTTCAAGTTCTGGGTAAATCTTTCTTTCGTTCTTTCTTTCCAAGTATTAACACTGAACATTAAATTTCAATCTCTAGAAATGGCCTCCACTTGACTCTGTTTTACTATGATCGGTGATGTAACAAATTAACAGGTGACCGTCATCAATATGATCATTATGAACCAAGCAAAGAAGAGATCAATGTGCCATTGGCCAGCAGTTTGAAGAAGAAGCAGGACACCCCGAAAGACTTCTGGTGGTGGCTCAAAATCGCGCTCTACACCGTAGGCGTGCTGTTGGGACAATCCGCTGCGCTTCTACTTGGAAGGCTCTACTTTCTCAAAGGAGGGAACAGCAAATGGATGTCATCAGTGGTCCAAGTCCTCGGCTTTCCGGTCCTCATCCCCTTCTACCTCTTCATCACAATGAAAGAAGGACAGAAAGGAGTGGCAATCGACGACGAGGACGACGACGATAGAAAGCCTCCATCTCCCTATACTCTGGGCGCGATCTACTCATCTATCGGCTTAATCATAGGGCTCAACTGCTTCCTCTACTCCGTCGGGCTGCAGAACCTCCCTGTCTCAACTTACACATTGTTGTGCGCTTCTCAATTGGCATTCAATTCATTCTTCTCCTACTTCATCAACGGCCAGAAATTCACCCCGTTCGTCGTCAACTCCCTCGTCCTCCTCACCATCTCCTCTGTTTTGCTCGTGTTCAACAACGACGACACGAGCTCCTCGTCGTCCACGGGGCCCGCGATCTCGAGGGTCAAGTACGTCATCGGATTCCTCTGCACATTGACGTCATCGGCGCTTTACGGCGTCGTGTTGTCCGTCACGCAGTTCGTGTTCACAAGAGTTGTGAAGCGGCAGACGTTCAAGCAGGTGATGGAGATGATCATCACGGAGAATGTGGTTGCCAGCGTGGTCACGGTTGTGGGGCTTTTCGCCAGCGGGGAGTGGAGGTCCATCGGCAGGGAGATGGATGCGTATCGATTGGGGACGGTGCCGTATCTGATGGTGTTGATCTGGATCGCCGTGTTCTGGCAGATGTTTTCCATTGGAGCTGTGGGCTTGATATTTGAGGTGTCTTCTCTGTTCTCCAATTCGATAAGCGCGGTGGGACTGCCCATTGTGCCCATCATGGCGGTCTTCTTTTTCAACGATAAGATGAACGGGATCAAGGGGGTTTCCATGGCGTTGGCCGTCTGGGGATTTGTTTCGTATGTGTACCAGTATTACGTGGATGGTCAGAAATCCGACAAGAAGACACTAGACGAGGCCTCTTCTTAAAGTTCCTGATGGGAAAAAAAAAATCTCTAGGTAACAATGTGTCTATTCATTATTCTGTTATTGTAGTTGATTTCCCCACCCCAAATTCACAATTCAATTATGTAAGGATCACCAAATTTATGTTATTGTTGTTGTTATAATAAAGATTCACAATGAAGTCTGTTACTTGTTAAAGTTGTCGATGTGTTCCGTGGGTTATGAATTATGGTCATTTAGGTGGCCTGAAAAATCACCGGACTCAACAATTGTTGTTTTTTTCACTGATAAGAAAAATGATTTGTATATCAGAATCGACAATGGGTGTTGTCTCCTTAAGGAAAAAGGGGGGAAAATTGAGTTTGGTCTATCTAAAGAGAACAAATAAGTAAGACCTGTGAAACCAGATGATATCAAACTCAACACAAATCTGTAAAGAAGATTGTTATATTGTTTGCTTAAATAATCATCGTCCCCATAACATTTTAATGGGTCAAAATAGGGTATGAAGCATGGATATTTAACACAAAATAATATATCTTTTACTAAACAAATCAAGTGGTGGCTAAAAGTCCTAACCTACGCAGTAGTCATACTCATCAGCCAAACAACCAACCTCCTCCTCGCCAGACTCTACTTCGTCAAAGGCGGAACCAGCAAATGGCTCTCCACAACCGTCCAGCTCGCAGGCTTTCCTCTCCTCGTCCCTTACTACATCTACACCAACCGTCGCTACTAGGGTGTTCAATGGTTATCATGGTTATAACCAAATCAAATAAGGCTAAATTCCATTAATCATGGAATACAATATCATAACCAAACCGTCCATACTAATACAACAACCAAATTAACCAAACTAAAGTTTAATCGGTTTGGTTAATTGGTTAACCAGATTAACCAATATAAAATCACATTATCATTGAAGATGCAAATTTTCCGGTTAATGCAACAATTCGCAATTTATATAATGAATAAAACATAACAACCAACACGTAGTTATAGTTGACCCTTAGCAAAAATACATGCAACTAAGACAATTATCTTACAATTAGTATAGAAATATTCACCTAACAAAAATTTATGACAATGGTATGGGTTAATGAATTGTTGTGTTTGTGTAAATTGACTTAGTCTCTTAACAATTATCATAGGCTGGAAATGACCTTCCTTTCAAGTTTTCATCCATCATAATGTATGAAATTTATCTAAATTAGGCGTCCATATGTTGTGGTCTACATTTTACATATACAAATATACACTATATGAGCAATATTGAGCTTTATATTTTATGAGTCTAAAAGGGATGAACGTTAACTCTTGAGTGGTTATGCAAAGTATTAAGTATGTGTATATAATATATGTTAGATATATGACTAATTACTTAACTGGTTAATTTGGTTTGACTGGTTAGGAGTGTCTGAAACCAAACCAAACCACCTAAACCAAACAAGCTAAAAATTTTAACCAAACCAAACCAAATATCCAAATTAACCAAACCAAATTATTCAAATAGTACCTGTTAAAACGGTTACCATGGTAACCAAACCATTTAAACACCCCTAGCCGCCACCTCAACATCACCAAACCGCATCACCATAACCAACCACAACCAGACATCCATTCGGTCTCCAGCGTAACACACAGAGCATTCTACATAATCGTAGACCTCCTCATCGCCGGAAACACATACCTCTACTCAACAGGCATCGACCACCTCCCCGTCTCGACCTTCTTCTCCTACTTCCTCAACTCCCAAAAGTCCACCCCTCTCATCGCCAACTCGCTCTTCCTCCTCACCATCTCCTTCGTCCTCCTCGTCTTCGTCGAGGACCCCACCACCGAACCCCTTGGCATCACCAAGGCCAAGTACGCTAGGGTTCGTGTGCACCCTCGCCTCCGTCGCAGGGGTTGGGATCTTCTTCTCCATAACCGAGTATGCTTTTCAAGAAATTTTTGAAAGTGAGAGTTTGAAAGTGATGAACATCTTGTTTCTGTTAGACATTGTGCTACTGTCGTTTTGTCTTTCTACCTTTGTAGTGTCGTTTTCGGCTTTATATCTTGGCATTAGCTGGTTTGGCCCATGTTTGTATCTTGGAGTTTGGGCCCATGCAGAGTAAGGAGTGAGAGACATCAGTTGTTACCCTAATCCTAGCCGAGTTTGGGATATAGGGAGAGTGAGGTAGTTGTATTCGGCAACACAAACAATCATCTCTAGTAACATCAGTAGCTAAGGAGTTTTCTATATCCTCCGTGGATTAGTCCTAGGAAATCAGGGATACCACATAAATCAATCTGTCCCGTTTACTGTTTTCCATCTCCAGTGACATCAGTAGTTGATACATCCACGTTATCACTCATAGATTTTACATCTAATATGGTCCATTGAAATTATATAACACAGCTTTATACATCACAATCGAGTTATTGGATCCCCTTACATTAATTTTTCTACGTTGTCACAGTACATATAAGAGAATCATCTCATTGGCGTTAACGATAGTTGGATCATATATTAATACTTCAAGACAATTAGATGAATGCGATGACATTTTATTTGCAAATTAGCATTGAAGGCTGATCGAGCAACCTCTAGCATTCTCAGAGATGGGCGTTAAAACACTTTGCCACCCAGCACAGGTGCCAACTAGCACTAGGGCTGGGCATGCGGGCGGGTCACCCTCGGGTTTGGGTCGATCCGCCCACATTTGACCCAATTTTTGTTATGTGGTGGGTCAATGGATGAGTGATGGGTTGTGTTGGGAGACATCCGCAGGGTGGCGGGTGGGTTGTGGGCGAGTGCGCGAGTGACCCGCTCAACCCAACAGCAAAAAGACAAGAAGTCATTGGCGTTTGAGAGTGGAGAGTGGAGACGCTGACGAAAACAAGGGCTATTCCTGGAGATTGAAATTCAAAGCCAACCTTCCAAATGTCGACTTCCCTCTTCTTCCCTTTATTTTTTTCTTTGATTCTTGTGCCCGAATCACCTCTCTTTCCTCCGATGAGTTATTTTTCTTAGTTTTCTGCTCCCGATAATCATCTCTATCCGTACAAATCTCATCCGTAATAGAATTTCTATCCAATTTCAGAACTAATTCGACATTTTTTCTTCCTATTCCATCTTCTTGTTTCCGCTCGACAACTCTCCACCAATTATCTTGCCACTTGAAGTGAATCTCAAATTTGGAGGGTGAATGGATGTTGAAATGAATTTTTTATTTTACATATTGAAATTACATAGGGGATCCTGAAATATAAATGGATAATGTCAATTTGACTGCTTTATATTATGTACATTGTGATGTGTGTGAACCCTCAAACCCACCCGCATCATCTGCCATCCACCCGACCCATCCCAAGCCAAGACTAAATGTGAATGGGTGGTGGGTCAAAAGATGTCAATCTATTTAAACACAAGTGGGTGCATTTTATGCTCAAAATTCACCCCATTCATCCAATGCCCACTAACTGGCACGTCTACTCTAGAGCCCAACCGGCCCATATCTGGTTGCTCCGTAACAAGACTGGGTTAATCCCCAGGCCCAAACATTATGGACCGTTCGATCAGGTTTGGATAAGATAAATTAATATGACATCAGAAATCTATACCACGTGGCAGTAGGCCAGTAGTAGCTAGCGATCAGCGTGTTGTTCTCTTCTCTCGCCTCCCCGAGTCCCCGTGAAATCAAACTTTTTCTTACAGTGTTAAACAAAAAATAAAATAAATCAAAATCTGAAATTTCTGGACCCAATCCGGGAGGCAACAGATATAATTTTATGTGCCGCCAGCGTGACCGCTTTTCCCGGTGAGCAAGTAACCGTAGATACCGTTACACAGTCATCTAGGCTGCCTGGTATTTGTGGAGAGAGCAGGAGGTTAGAATGAGCCAGTGAGCTCTGAGCGCTGAGCGATCGAGTTAGTCTGTGCTGTGGGAGTCGGCTTCAATGGCGACGAAGCTATCGACCTGCTTTGTCAGCCAAGCTTTTGCAGGTTTCAGCTATGGCAGTCACTCAAATGTCCGCTTCTCGCCTCCTCAACATCATCACCTCCTTTTCCCTGCTACTTGCAAGATGCGCCATCGCCATTTAGGGTGCTTCTTCTTTCCTTCCACGCCATTTTCTACTAAGCAGTTTCTTCTAAATTTCTTATTCTACTGGTTGGAACTATAGGCGATCTTGATTTCTTGCAGCTACCGCTACCAGCTCAAGAAACGGCAGTTCAAGAAAGCCTCCAACGAACAGACTCCGCCGGCGGCAGAATCGCTCTCCGACCTGGAGAACGAGGCCGCTTCGTCGAGTACTGTCAATCGCCGCCGTTTGAATCCTGAAATCGCGCCAAATGACGACACCAGAGCTACTAGCACGAGTGACGAGCGTAAGGAGCAAGGCGCCAGTGGAACTGATACGGCGAGCAGTGAAGAGCAGAAGGATTACGTCAACGGAGAAGAAGAATCGGAGACCACTGTAGAGGTGGAACACGTCCACGATGACGAGTCTCAGCTTCGCGAGAGGATTGCTGTAATTGAAGAAGCGAAATCTCTGGTACCTCCCTTGACCTAGAGTAGAGCTGTTATATGCATATATGGTTAGTATTCCATCGATAACGAGCAATGGCTTCTATTAAGAGTGGTCTCTTCCTTTCCTTTACCTACCAGGCCTTAACTCTGAATGTAGATGGTGAGGAAAAGCGACTTTCAGGCTTTCAGTTGCAGGATCTGATAGGCATGATAAGAAACGCAGAGAAGAGTGAGTTTTATTGATTTTCCTTTTCGCAATTATGTACAAATTAGGTTTAGTGTGGGTAAACTAATCTGTGATACTTCGATTGCTAGATGTCCTTCTTCTCAACGATGCTAAGGTTCGTGCTCTTGAGGATCTTAATAGAATTCTTGCTGAGAAGGAATCGTTGCAAGGAGAAATGAACGTTTTGGAGACAAGATTGGCCGAAACTGATGCACGATTGAAGGTTGCTGCGCAAGAGAAGATACATGTTGAACTCCTAGAGATCCAGTTAGATAGACTAAGGAATGAGCTCACTCACAGGAGTCCTGCCACAGATGTGCTTCATCAGCTTGAGAACCAGAACAAGCAAACAGACGCTGATGCTAATTCTCTGAGTAAGGAGCTTAGTTCATTGAGGACAGAGAATATGTTTCTGAAACAGGATATGGAAGCACTTAAAGCTGATCTAAGTGCGGTCAAGAACACTGGTCAGCGTGTCATAACACTCGAGAAGGAGCGATATACAATTGAGTCCTCTTTAAAGGACCTGCAATCGAAAGTGTCATCTTCTCAGGCAGATGAATGTAAGGATTTGTGGGAGAGAGTTGAGAGTTTGCAGTCCTTACTAAAAAAGGCAACCAAGCAGGCAGATCAAGCTATCTTAGTGTTGCAGCAAAACCAAGAGCTCCGGAAGAAGGTGGACAAGTTGGAAGATTCTTTAGAAGATGCTAATATCTACAAGCTCTCATCTCAAAGGCAGCAGCAATACAATGAACTAATGCAGCAAAAGATAAAGCTATTGGAAGAACACCTTCAAAGGTCTGATGAAGAGATACAGTCTCATGTACAATTCTACCAAGAATCTGTGCATGAATTTCAGGATACACTGAACAAATTGATAGAAGAAAGCAAGGAAAGGGCTCTAGACGGACCAGTAGATCATATGCCATGGGAGTTTTGGAGCCGTTTGTTGCTAAAAATTGATGGCTGGCTACTGGAGAAAAAAGTATCACCAGATGATGCAAAGCTGCTTAGAGAGCTGGTATGGAAGCGAGAGAGGAAAGTTTATGATGTATACATGCAGTGTAGAGAGAAGAATGAGCAAGATTCCATATCCATGTTCCTGAAGCTCACTTCAGGACCTAAAAGGTAGATCCTTGAAATAATACTTGCTACCATATGAATTCAGCTCCTTAATTGACAGCTTTATTCGATGTTTAGTCCAGGGTTGCATGTCATTCATATAGCAGCAGAAATGGCTCCAGTTGCTAAGGTGAGTTTGACAGGCCACATATTGCTTGAGGGTGAACAAGGTTTCTGTAAAGCTGAATATTGTTGCTTTAGTTCTTTCCTTGGATTTCCAAGTCTTTGTACAAACGGATGAATTTATCGTTCTCGTCAAGTCTTTTGAAATCTTAGTTTCTTTAACAAACTAATCCGTAGTAAGGACACCAGTTTGCCTCTTTTCTCTTGCATGATTCCAGAATGTTGCTCTTAGTAAGAAAAACAATTTGTTACATCTCCCAGGTTGGTGGTTTAGGAGATGTTATCAGTGGACTTGGTAAAGCACTACAAAAGAGAGGACACCTTGTGGAGATTATTCTGCCCAAATATGACTGCATGGAGTATGATCGAATATCTGACTTAAAGGTCCGGTATCTGGTGATTTAGGAAATTACTGAGAACGGGTTGTGCTTTTTATGATGGTTCTTAACATTCTATTCCTTCACATAGGCCATAGATCTTGTGGTAGAGTCATACTTCGAAGGCAAATTGTACAAAAACAAGATCTGGACTGGCGTTGTTGAAGGTTTGTGAACTTTCATTGCCTCAGTTAGTTGCATACTGTGCGTCTTCATTAAGATGTGCCATTTAATTACAACTTTTCAATTGCTGCAGGTCTCCCTGTATACTTCATTGAGCCACTTCACCCTGCAAAGTTCTTTTGGCGAGGGGAGTACTACGGGGAACACGATGATTTCAAGCGCTTCTCGTTTTTCAGTCGTGCAGCACTCGAGCTACTTCTTCAAACCGGCAAAAGACCTGACATAATTCATTGCCACGATTGGCAGACAGCTTTTATTGTATGATTCAATAATGTTATAATTTCACACAATTTTCTTTTATTGGTAAACCAGTAAATTGGACATGATACTAAAAAACCTCTTTTGTCTATTTCAGGCCCCTCTTTACTGGGACATTTATAACCCGAAAGGACTAAACTCAGCTAGAATATGTTTCACGTGTCACAACTTTGAGTACCAAGGAACTGCACCGGCTTCAGAACTGGCTGCATGTGGTCTTAACGTCCAACAGCTCAATAGACCGGATAGAATGCAGGACAACTCGGCCCATGATAGGGTGAATCCTGTGAAGGTATTGCATTTGTCTTGTTCACAAACGAGCATACTCCAGAAGAAATAAAGCAACCCTGAAGATTTATGAACATGCTTATGAGACCTGTGATCTTTTTTTTAGGGCGCTGTGGTGTTCTCGAACATCGTGACAACAGTATCACCTACCTATGCCGGAGAAGTTCGGACGGCAGAGGTATGGACTTTACTTCTAACTGGTTATAGCAAAATTGGAACATGTTATACCAGATGCTATATTTCGTTAATAGAATTAGTGAGGAACACATGGCTCAGACAGTACCGTAGAGGAAAGGCAAATTTGTTGTATTCAATCATAGAAAATTGTTCAACTTCTTATATTAGTTATAGTTGAACTTGAGACAAGAATCTGAAAATCAGAAACTGTGTTCATTGCTTTAACTTGATGAGTAATAATGGAAAGGAGGGAGGACCATGGAGGAAAGTTGGACACTGGCTAATCTACTTTTAGGAGAGCGCCCCACTTAAGAATTGAATGACACTGCTTGTGTATGAAATGCCTTGCAAGTGACAATGTAATGTTCTAGTGACAGGTTACTTTTCCCTTTGGAAACAGAAACTTATCTTTTGGCTCCCATTTCCACTTCATGCATCGAATTGCTAGTAAGCTGTGCATTTGGTTTGGTTATTTGAAAATGGATGTTATTGGTCCAATGACATGTTATTTAATTTCCCTGCTATTAGATATGATATATTGTTTCGTTTAATGCATATGTGGACGGTGTTCTGTGAGAAGCGATAGAATATGTGGATTCATTTATTCTAGTGTGCACTGGTCAAATCCTTCTACCCCTCAAGTATTTGAGATGAGCTGTGTTTTGATCCATCACATTAAGAAAATAGTGTTTTGATGCTTACGATCACCAAAAGTAGTGTAAGGCTGCCCGAAGTACTCCCCAACCAAACAATGATAGGACGTTCCTAGTTTGTTTGTTTTGGTATTGTTCTCATATGCATGGTTTATTTCATCTGCCACGATAAAATTTTCCTATATAAAGTGGAATGATAAAGGTGTGTTAATATATGATCTCCAGACCTTTCAAAATGAATGTACTATTCTCCTCCTTTCATCTATTGCATTTGAATTGTTAAAATTCAGTTTCTCCTGTGTCCTTTACAGGGTGGTAAAGGTCTCCATTCAACTCTCGTCTCCCACTCCAAGAAGTTTATTGGAATTCTTAATGGAATTGATGGTGATGCTTGGAATCCTTCGACCGATTCTCTCCTCGCTGTCCAATACAGTTCCAATGACCTTCAGGGGAAAGCACAAAATAAAACAGCAATAAGAAGGCAGCTGGGACTTTCCACTGCCAAGCTCAGGCAACCATTGGTAATCTTCCTTTGGTCATTATCATGTTCACTTTTCTCTAAGGAAGCAACAACTTCCTAAAATAGTAATGAGATCAACTGACTTGTCATAAATAAAGAAAAAATAAAAGTGAGATTTTATGACTAATCATATGAACTTCAAAATATCCAGAGCTTAGTGCCAGAACATGCATAAAATTTTATGGTTAAGCACTTCTCTGTTTTAATACATGATATTAGTCTTCTCTGTTTTATAATTGATGTTAGGCACCTCTCTGTTTTTATAAGTGATGTTAAGCACTTCTTTTCTATGCAATGCATTGTAGAGAGACTTGAAGGAGAAGCTAAATCAAAGGTCATCCGACAGTTAGACATACTAACAATTGTTGTTTGAAGTACTAGTATTTGTGTAAATATTGTCATCCTATAGCTAACAAGCAGTGGCTGCCCTGTTTGGTCTGGTTAAGTAACAGGAAGATAGATAACAGTAACTTAAAACGAAACTGGAACCGTTAATACTAGAATGATTTCAGGTAATCATTTCACCAGTTCAGTTTTCCAAAAATCAAAATCAGTTAGCTAATTTAGTACTTATGTAATAGATTCTCTACACATGAGAATTCAGGCTAATTTATCTGTTTTCCATGAACCTTTTCCATATATCAGGTTGGCTGCATAACAAGATTGGTGCCACAGAAAGGTGTGCATCTCATTCGGCATGCAATTTACAGAACATTAGAACTTGGGGGTCAGTTCGTGCTGCTTGGATCTAGCCCAGTTCCGCATATTCAGGTACTTCCTGTTTCTTCACTTGCAATCAACCCTAGTCACTAGCATCTAATAAATGCCATCTATCACTTAAGCTAAAGCGAACATACATAATTAACATGTATAGAGCTGGCACCTCATATCTTTCTGTGTATAATATGTTCAAAGCACAATTTCTTACAACTACCACTGGTAATGCATGTGAAATAATATACTTAATCCCTCTCTTTAACAGCAAGAATTTGAGGGTATTGCAAACAACCTTCGAGACAGCGAACATGCTAGGCTGATATTGAAGTATGACGAAGCGCTGTCCCATTCCATATATGCAGCATCTGACATGTTCATCATCCCATCCATCTTCGAGCCTTGCGGCCTTACACAGGTACCGAATATCAAAATTACAAAGAGTATGAGTTTAGTTTTTGCCAATAAGTGATTATTGGTAGTTTTGATAGAAGGGAAGAGAAAAGGTTTTCTGTTGGATTTCAGAAATGTTTTTTGGTGCATGGCTGGACAGCCTGCAGAGGCACTCCATATAAAAGCTGAAGCCTTATTACAGTAACTGGCCTGAGGCCATTCACCCAGGCTTCACCATAGCATATCCCTCAAAACAAGCACAGAAACACTTGTTTGTTATTGCAACTTAGGTTGCATTTATCTTATACACTGAAACCTTGATTGTCTCCTGCAGATGATTGCTATGCGATATGGTTCAGTACCGATTGTAAGGAAGACAGGTGGCCTAAATGACAGGTAGAGAGCCCAATTCCCCGACGTAGTGGGATATGATAACCATTAGGCATATACTTAAAATTCTTCTTTCAAAAAGACTTGGTTCTCGACCATCACACTAACCCCCCTTGAACTTTCATCCTCTCTGCAGCGTCTTTGATGTCGACGATGATGCCATACCTCTCCGGTATCGTAATGGGTTCACTTTCTTGGATCCTAATGAACAGGTACGTGTGTATGCAAGTCCTGTCCAACATAACTAAGTGGTACCAGACCACCCAAGTTGCAATACTGAATCTTCAACATGGATTTTCACAGGGATTTAATGGTGCCTTGGAGCGAGCTTTTGAACATTATAGGAACGACGTGAAAGGTTGGGAAGATCTCGTCCGGAAAATCATGGAGATGGATTTCAGTTGGGAAACTTCTGCTGCTCAATACGAGGACCTCTACTCCAAGTCCGTCGCCAGAGCTAGGGCGGCCAGAGCATGACGTACCCCTACACAACCTCAATACGACGTGATTAGTTAGATTCTTTTGTTCATACAAACAGGGGATGCTATCTTTACGCTGCACATATCTTTTCACTTGCATGTATGTTGTATACCAGCCTATAATGCAACGCACATGCTGGTCTACCGTAGTATAATGACTTTGGAAACCATGATAGTTCAAAACGTAGTACTACATATACCATGATCTTATATACCAATTACTAAGAACAGTCAATACAGATGTTAGTTTTTCGTTTGTTCCAGTAAAAATTGTTGCTCGGTTTTGTTAATTGGCAGTTCTCTATACGTTTGGTTTTATTTGCTTCCAAAATTCTGAACAACTAATTTGATTCTTTAAAAACATGTAGGCAGTGACAAATTTATTAGTAATTGCATCATGTGAATTATTATGGGACTTACATCCATTAATGTACCTCCTTAAACAAATTCAAATTCAATTTTTCTTCCATAAAAAAAAATCAATTCAATTTGACGTTGTTGCTTAGTTGTGAAGCCTTCTAATCCGTCTACGACCTTAATTGTTTTCAAATGTAAAAATTTGGAGAAATCATCTATCAATTAACTTTTCTCATATTTGGTTGATTTCGGAACCATGATTCGCAATTTTGTCTAAATCTAAAATCACATCGCTGTTGTAAGAAAACACAATAGCGCATTCATTTGTTTAAATAATACACTCGTTATTTACTGCATTAATCCTGATTACATCACTGCTTGTTAGTGTTAATTACTTAATTTTACACATCCATTAGAGGAAGAAATTAATCATCTAAAGAACTCCAGAAACAAAAACGAAAAGAGGGGGAAAAGGAAGTGTTGCAGAGCCTCACAGCCCTGTTCTTTCTTCCATTCTGTCCCGAACACTATCAACAAAAACAAACTAACAACATAATTCACATATGCAATCACCTGAAGATCCGAACCTCTTCAATAAAAAAAAACCTTTTTGCCAAAACTTGAAACTTCGTCACAAAGGCAGAGGAGTGCAAGAAGAAGCAGGAGGAGCCGCCAGTTTGGCGAGATGCGTTGGGTGCTCATCTCCGGCCATGATCACAACAATCTCAGTCTGTTCCGAACCGCCTATCTTCCCTTCCGGCGACTGTGCCGCCTTTGCCGACGACGCGGAGGAGTTATTGTGCTTATGATCCGCGCAGCAGAGGGTCACAAGAGCAACTAAGAAGGAGAAGAAGGCAAACAGGGCGATGGAGACGATAATGGTAACAGTCTCCGAACTCCACTTCATTGCTCCACTAGAATCATTCGATATCAACCCATAACCTGGATTCATGTTTTGTTTCCGGTTTTTGATTCGGTATTGTTTGTTTGATTTATTTTGTGGGTTCTCTTATAACTTTGGAACAGTATTGGGGTAAGGAACTGAAAGATGAGTTGATGGAGATCTCCAACGAGAGTATGATCAAGGGACGGTATATGAGTTGATGGATTGGCAGAAACTCTGTCCCAATTGGTGAGAATTTCCGTGAACAAGGATTGGGGGATCGCTACAAGATTCCAAACTTTTTGGCCCTAATGCATAATCACTGATATATATGGCGTCTTCGACGCACACTTGCCATGGCAACTAAACTACTCAAACATCAGGGCTACCGCCATTGTAATCTGAAGGAGTTAGTTGGAGAGACTCGAAAGGCAGAGAAGCAGATAGCAGATTGAACACGCATAAATAAAAGTCACATCATTTCCATTAGTCGATTCCAAATTTACATCACAAATCAAAGATCAGATTCAGCAAGCACCACGCACAAGGGAAAAATTCAAAGCTCTCCTCTCAAATCTCACTTTCCGGGGACGAAGTTGGTGGCGAAAGCCCAGGCGTTGTTGCTTACGGGATCGGCGATGTGGTCGGCCAAGTTCTCCAAGGGTCCCTTTCCGGTGACGATGGCCTGGACGAAGAATCCGAACATTGAGAACATAGCCAACCGGCCGTTCTTGATCTCCTTCACCTTCAACTCGGCGAACGCCTCGGGGTCGTCGGCGAGCCCCAAGGGGTCGAAGCTGCCGCCGGGGTACAGCGGGTCGACGACCTCGCCGAGGGGTCCACCGGCAACACGGTAACCTTCGACGGCGCCCATGAGGATGACCTGGCAGGCCCATATGGCCAAGATGCTCTGAGCGTGAATCAGGCTTGGGTTGCCCAAGTAGTCAAGCCCACCTTCGCTGAAGATCTGGGCCCCGGCCTTGAACCACACGGCCTCACCGAACTTGACTCCATTGCGGGCCAACAGCTCGGGGAAGACGCAGCCCAAAGCTCCGAGCATGGCCCACCTGCAGTGGATCACTTCCAGCTCCCTGTTCTTGGCGAACGTCTCTGGGTCGGCGGAGAGGCCGGCGGTGTCCCAGCCGTAGTCGCCGGGGAACTCGCCGGTGAGGTATGATGGGGCCTCGCCGGAGAATGGGCCCAAGTACTTGACGCGGTCTGGGCCGTACCATGGGCTTCCGGAGGAAACCTGCTTGACCTTGCCGGCGGTCTTCCTCATCACGATCCGGCCGCCGTCCATGAGCTCGGAGGCGGAAGGGGAGAGCTTCACGGCCTTGCCGGCGAATGAGGGAGAGGAGAGAGCCATGGTTGCGGCGGCCATTTCGGAAATTGGGAAGGGGATGGAAAGCTGTGAGATGAAGATGAAACAATGAGAAGATTGTGTTCAAGGATGGAAGTGAGGAATTGTGATGCAGGGAAGGCAGGTATTTGTATAGGAAGGACTGGTTATCGGAAATCTGGGCAACGATAGAGAAGGGAACTGTTGGAGAGTATCTTATCTTGAGGCTATCTATATCTGTGATCTCATTGGAGGGCAAAGATTTTTGGGGTTTGTCGTCAGCGTCCTACTTGGCACACGTCTAAGCCACAAGAGTTTCCGCAGTCAAATTAAAATATTTTTCTACATGCTCTTGTGTTGGCAGTTTGTACGAATGCTGAGAGGGTTGGGATTGTGTACATATGCGCTCGGCCGTGCTTGGGCCGTCCGGTCGGACTCATTTATTTTGGTCGTGCTTGGTACAGCTCGTTAGTTTTCGTGTCGTGTCATGCAAACTCATTTGTTAACTTTGCTAGGTCCGGCCCGGCCCAGCTCCTGGCACGGTTCGTGTCGTGCCTATTTGTGCTCGTGTCATGCTCGTATTCGTGTTTAATGAAAATGATGAAAACAAAAGAGAGAATGAAAAAGAAGGTGAAAATTGGACGGAGGAAGATAGTATTAACCGATAATGTTTGAGAAAAGTAACAAATAAGGGAGAAAAGAAAATTGGAAGTATAGCGAGTGTGATTTGACTATGTTTAATTCTTTGTCCATTTTTACTTATGTTAGTAATTACGTATATATCTTTATAACACTTCTAACAACAAAGTATAATTAGTTTTCCACTTGTGTTTTGTAATATTTGAACCTATAATTCTTTTTATATTTATTGTTTATCAAATAAATACTATTTTCGTGCCATGTCCGTTCTTATACTTAATAAAGTCTCGAAAATATTAGGCCCGACACGGCCCACTTATATACCGTGTCGTGCCCGTGCTCGTGCCCGTGCCCATGAAGTTTAGGCCCGGCACGACTCTTAAATTATTCGTACTCGTGCCGAGCTGGCCCATTTATTTCGTGTCCGTGCGTGCTCTAACCGTGTCGTGCCGTGCTAGCCCGTGGGATTTGTGTGATAAAGACGGGGAATTGGGTGATGAGATTAGAGCAAGGTTAACTGGTTAAGGTGATAAATCCCACGTACGTGTGATAAATCCCACGTACAGTTGGGATTTGTGTGATAAAGACGGAGAATTGGGTGATGAGATTAGAGCAAGGTTAACTGGTTGTGGTGGCAAATTTTGCATAAACTCAATTCAATCCATCTGGTAAAATATCGATTTAATCCACTTCAACTGAATTGGTGGATTTATATCATTAGGCTAGTTTGACAACATATATGATTCAATCGGCGATACAATCGATTTATATCAATTCATGTTTGTTTAAGTGTTGCAAAACTTTTTCTCAGTAATTAGAGTTACAAGTTTTAAGTGCTGGTCCAAAACAACTATCTATTATCATCTCATAGGAAATCATAGTTAATTGGGCCCAAAATATTTTCACTTTGGGAAACAAGAATCGAAGTTCAAAAAATATAGTTCAAGTGTGGATTTGAATGCAACAGAATACGTTCACTTTGGAAAAAAACTTATATGTGGCAAACTTTACAACACGACGCGAAGTAATACTTTATCTTGATTCGTATGACATGTGAAACTTCATAAAGAAATTAAGGGATTCATAAATGCACCAGACTTGATCCTTTTTTTTTTTAATAACTTGATCTTAGGTCTCATTCCATTTTATATATGTGATTAAGCATGAATTCGTTCTTATAATCAATTATTCATATAACATTTCTAAACATATATAAGTTTTACAATTCTTGAATCGATAGTTCAATAATCCCTTGGCCATCTGTTACGGTAGATGTGGTCCATCAACACCTACAACCACGCAAAATCTCCAATGAAGAAACAAAAACATAATTGATATTTCAATTTGGTAATGAAGGAGATGCCATGCCACCTCATTCCATGATCTATCTAATATCTCTGCCACTATCCTCAAGCACACGTGACACCTATACATTGGATGGAACTCACACCTCACTACATTTCAGCCGAGCCAGATTTTTCTGCTGCTCCTGGCAAACTTGCAAGTGTAAAGAGAGGAAGAAGACGAAGTGAATGAAGCTTGGAAGCTTCTGTGTAGTCGTCTCTTGGTCTCTATTAAACAAAAAAATGGCTCTAAGCCCAAACAAAACAAATGATAAATATAGACTAAATACTGGACTTGAGAATTAAACTAGCAGTAACCTACAGTCCAAAAGCCCACACGAATTCAATTGCTTTGAATTGATTTCGGCTGCAGAGACAAAAGCTCTATGTTTAACTTGCAAACCCAGAACCCGTGGGTCGACCCGTGGGGTGTGTCACATGTGGCAGATGACATGGCGCCAACAAGGTGGCAACATACCGGCTGCACATGTGGCGTGTATGGAAGACTAGTAGCATAGAGATGCTCCTAGGATTCTCCACCTAAATGAGAGCTTAATGGTGCACTTATGAGTCACATAATGGGTGACATTTATAGAGTGCATAATGGGGGGACTTAATGGGTGTATTGATGTAGTAGAGGGACATTATGAGGGGCATTGATGCCTTGTATGAGGAGAGGCCTATATAAGGAGCCATCTCCCTCACTCTTAACTCATCCATCATTTTTGTGAGCAATACAACTATAGAGTTTCTCCCATCTTCTTGTGTCTTGTTCTTGTGAGTTGAGTGAGTTTGAGAGCTTGTGAGAAGGCTGCCTAGTATCTCTAACGGAATTGAGAGCTAGGGCCGTACGACCAAGAGTAAGGCCGTGACAGTTGGTATCAGAGCCTGGTTCTGAAAGAAGAACCGGTGTCCTCACTCCTCAAGAAGGAAGATAAGAAAGAGCGAGAGCCTCACCAAAGATGACTGGATCAGAAGTCCATGACGATGCGGAGAAGCACCGTGGACGGGATACCGTGAAGAATCCCAAGGCAAAGGGTGACAAGTCAAGCACTCGTGATCCTATGACGTCTCTAGAGAGGCGTGTCTCTAGAGTGGAGGTGAAGTTGGCGGAAGATCTCACCGCCATCGAGGATTTGGGAGCTAACTTCGCCCAAGTCGAAAGCGATTGTCAAGGTATGAATGCTCGTTTGTCGAGCTTGGAGATTGGTCATGATGGCATACGAGAAGAGCTTGTGGCCCTCATCAACAACACCATCAACACATCCTTGAACAACGCCATTGAAGTTGTCAAAGAACATGTCCAGGCTGAGCTGGTCGACGTGAAGGAGGAGATTGCAGACCTCAAGAGTGAGGTCACTCTCGTGAAGAGAGCCATGGCTAACGGACCTGCCATTGCACAACCTACCTCAACCATGGAGGTTCCTAGACCAAAGAGCTTTCAAGGGTCGAGGAATGCAAGGGAGTTAGAGAACTTCCTATGGAGCTTGGAGCAATACTTCGAAGCTTCGGGTATTCGAGATGAGAATACCAAGGTAAAAACTGCACCTCTTTACTTGAGTGATGTTGCCATGCTGTGGTGGAGAAGGACCCAAGGCGATATCAATAAAGGGGCGTGCGTGATGGAGTCATGGGATGACTTCAAGAGGGAGATCAAGAGGCAATTCTACCCAGAGAATGTTGAGTTTGAAGCCCGGTCGAGACTAAGGAGGCTTGCTCACGAAGGAGAGATTCGAGGGTATGTGAAAGAGTTTTCTGAATTGTTGCTCGAGATCCCCGACTACACCGACAAGGAGGCCATGTTCACCTTCCTTGACGGCCTCCAACCATGGGCGAAGTTGGAGCTACAACGGCGAGGCGTGCAAAGTCTTGCCGAGGCAATGGCGATTGTCGAGTCCCTAGTCGAGTACCACGAGCCGGAGGAACGTGCGGAGTTCGGAGGCAATGGAGGTGGACGCGACTATGATAGAGACACACGAAGGCGTGGTAGACCGGACCAAGGAGGTAGTCATAAGGTTGAGAAACCACTTACTTGCTTTCTTTGTGATGGTCCACACCGTGTGAGAGATTGCCCAAGAAAGCACAAGTTGTCGGCAATGAAGGCCGTACTGGCAGAGTGCTCGAGCTCGGAAGAGGAAGCAGAGGAGGCTCCAAGAGTGGAGCCCCATGTCGCGAAGATCGGTTGCATGAAGAGATTGAGCGCCATCAAGCGGGCGGAAGAGCCTCTCCAACCCGAGCAGCACGGCCAATGCTTCGTAGAGGCGAAGCTCAACCAAAGGAAAACAAAAGCTTTGGTTGATACTGGGGCAAGTTGCAACCTTCTTGACGTAGGTGAAGCGCAGAGGCTAGGCATCACGTACGAGAAGAAGCAAAGAGGGTGGATGAAAGCTACCAACTCAAGGGCCACAAGAACTCATGGAGTAGCGCGCCAGGTGCCACTCAAGCTTGGAGGATGGACCGGGGTGGCAGACTTTGAGGTTGTGTCGTTGGATGATTATCAGGTCATCATCGGCATGGAATTCATGGTGCGGGAGAAAGCTTTCCCGATTCCCTACGCCAATAGATTCTGCATCAATGGCAGAGCAAGATCGGTTCCCATGACAAGAGAGCAACTCGAGTCAAACAAGAGGTGTTTGGCAAGGCAAGAGCAGCGAGAAGTGGCAACGATGGTGGAGGCAGAGACTCACTCGAAGACTCGTTGGAGAAGGACGAGAAGGAGGAGTGCACAACATCGTGGAGCCATGAGAGACGAGGATGTATCATCTTCGACTTGCCAAGAGAAGCAAGGAAAGGCCACCATGATCGAGAAGGCGGGACACTCAAAGACGCGACAGAGAAGACCGCGGAGGAGTGAGCAACATCATGGGAGCACAAGCCTCGAGAGCGAGCCAAGGCCATCCTTGGTTTGGAGGAAGGTGCAACGAGACCTTGCAAGCAATGAAGCTAAGGCAAGGGAGGCGTCTGCCAAAGAGCCACGATGAGGGCGTCGTGGATTGAGTGGAGGAGAATGTCACCAACGAGGCTCAAGAGTCGAAAGAGGCTGCTCGAGGTCGAAGGAGGCATTTCGTAGCAAGGACGCGACGAGGGCGTCGCGAGCATAGGTGGGGGAGGATGTCACATGTGGCAGATGACATGGCGCCAACAAGGTGACAACATGGCGGCTGCACATGTGGCGTGTATGGAAGACTAGTAGCATAGAGATGCTCCTCGGATTCTCCACCTAAATGAGAGCTTAATGGTGCACTTATGAGTCACATAATGGGTGACATTTATAGAGTGCATAATGGGGTGACTTAATGGGTGTATTGATGTAGTAGAGGGACATTATGAGGGGCATTGATGCCTTGTATGAGGAGAGGCCTATATAAGGAGCCATCTCCCTCACTTGTAACTCATCCATCATTTTTGTGAGCAATACAACTATAGAGTTTCTCCCATCTTCTTGTGTCTTCTTGTGAGTTGAGTGAGTTTGAGAGCTTGTGAGAAGGCTGCCTAGTATCTCTAACGGAATTGAGAGCTAGGGCCGTACGACCAAGAGTAAGGCCGTGACAGGTGGACCTGGATTGCTCGGACCCGCCTATAAAAACGAGTTACAGCCACCCATTTGAGTGTCAGCCCGGATTTGGTCAAATCCGGTGAAACTCAAGCGGTTGGCCCGTTGGAGCGGGTCAGCGAGCTTCTCCTAGTGGGACGCCGTTTCTCGTTGTGCCTCTGGGTGCGGCGTCGTTCTCTTGACTGAGATTTTCACCTGGAGACTGCAGCAACGAGCAGAGCACTGGAAATCGAAACCCTAAATCAACTTTGGCCTTTGGAAACGAATTGGCGACCTCTATTTCTTCTACCACTCTGGTGCTCGCGCCCGTCGGGTGGTCGGAGTCGTCATGGTGGCCAAAGAGTGGCACGAAGCGACTACATGCGAAGGAATGGTGGACGTGAAGGTCGTCGGGGAGATAAGGAGGCCGGTGGACCTGAAAGAGATGAAAGGTGATGGTGAGTTTTGTTTTTCGTGGCGGTGCCGATGGAGGTTTGGGAGAGAGTTTGTGAATTGGGCGATGGGTTCGAAAGAGATGGGAAGGCCGGGGCGGTGGCGAGGTGGATTGAACGGTACCCACCTGCAAGGGTTTTCAATTAATTGCAAAATTTTGGGATGGTTTTGTCTGTTTATGCAAAATCATGATAAGTACCTAGGCCTGGCGACGGAGGCGGAACGGTAAAAAATATATGTTTGTAGGAGTACGAGAAAGAGTCAAGAGTAAACTGAAGGGATGGAAAGAACGTACTATGTCGGTTGCAGCTAGGGAAGTCCTGATTAAAGCAGTAGCGCAAGCGCAACTGACCTATGCAATGTCAGTTTTTAGGCTCCCAGAAAGTGTCATTAACGAGGTACATAGCCTCATCACCAATTTCTGGTGGAACCAAAAGGGTGAAGAAAAGCGTGCTCATTGGCTTAGACGAGAGGAGATGGCGATCCCGAAGAGTGAAGGTGGCATGGGATTCCGCGACCTGGGAGGCTTCAACGTGGCTTTGCTAGCCCGACAGTTGTGGGGGATTGCGCAGAGGCCTACATCTTTGGTAGCTCGTGTCCTTAAGTTAAATTATCATAAAAATAGCTCAATCTTGGATGCGCGAGTGGAGTACAAATCGAGCTACATATGAAGAAGTTTGATGGGGGTACATGAGTTCCTCATGAGTGGAATGCGATGGCGTATTGGTGATGGAGCAACAGTACTGATCTGGGGTGATCGTTGGGTGCCGAGTGTGGAAATTGTTTTTGTACAGTCGGCGCAGCAAGGATTACCAGTCGACGCTACAGTTCGAGAACTAATAAATACCGAGACGAATCAGTGGGACTACACAATCATCAAAAGCTGTTTCCTAACAGCAATGGCACAAGCCATTTGTGTATCCCGTTGTGAGACTTGGGAGGAAGGGATCGACTGATTTGGAGCAATAACCGGATGGGACAGTATACGGTAAGGGATGGTTATAGACTGTGGCTTCAAAGCTTTAAGGAGAAGGAGCAAATTGTACAGGTGGGGGAGGCGATCATGTGGAAGAAGTTATGGAATCTGAATGTGCCTCCAAAAGTACGACACTTCATGTGGCGTTTTGCCCGAGACCTTCTGCCGACTGGAGACCATTTGACAGTGCGAAGTACCAAGCGCAGTGATCGATGTGCCTTTTGTGGGCTTCAAGAAACTCAAGTTCATTTTTTTGGGAATGCGACTGGACTAGCAGGATATGGAGACAGAGCCAAATTGCCGAGTGCTTTAAGAGGCACCAGGGCAGGACGTGTATGACTTGGGTAAAACAGGTATTCGAAGAATTCGAGGAAGTCAAAGTGGAGGAATGGTGCGCTCTAATGTGGTATTTGTGGAAGGAGCGTAGCGCTCATTGATTTAATGGAGTCAAGCTGGATGAGATGGAGGAATGGTGCGCTCTAATGTGGTATTTGTGGAAGGAGCGTAACACTCATTGTTTTAATGGAGTCAAGCTTAGTTGTTTTTGAAAGACTACCAACAACAGTGGAGAAGAGGAGTGGATTCGGTAAGTGAAGGGGGAGTGCAGCACTGGGAAAAACCAATTGCGGGAGTTACAAAAGTCAACACGGATGCGGGTATAATTCTGAATGAGGGAGTGGGACTAGGAGCGGTCGTTCGCAACGAGGAGGGCAAGTGTATCTTCGCGGCAGCACTGAAAACAAGATGGAGTTGGGAACCGGAGATGGTCGAGGCCCTAGCGGCTGAATTTGGGTTACGCATGGCGCGACAGCTATCGATACGGAGGTGGAGTTGGAATCAAATTGTTTTCCATTCATCCAGAAGCTACATGACGCGGAAACTATCCAAACTGAGCTCGGTGTAATTTGCCGAAGCGTGCGGAGTATCCTAGCAGATATGGGTGAGAGTATATGACGACATGCGAGGGAAAAAATCCCAGAATACTCTAGTTATTAAAAAAAATTCCCTAAATACAGTACTTATAAAGTTATTTCCCAAAGTACAGCAATTTCAACATCACTGTCGAAGACGAAGACAGTGATTACAATCACCGCCTTCGAAAACAACGGTGAAGGTATCATCGCGTTCGTTTATAATGGTGATATTATGATCGCTTTCCTCCAAAACGTTGATTATATCACCGCCGCCGTCCAAAATGGTGATTGCATCACCGCTGTTGTGCAAAACAGTGATTACATCACCGCTGTGGACCAAAACGGTGATATTTGACCACGTTTTAGAGCCCTGGTAGGTGGAAAATTAGGTCACAGCGACCTAGCTATCACCGTTTTGGACAAAAGCGGTGATGTGTTCACCGCAATTGTCCACTGCGGTGATTAGCTGACATATTTTCTTATAAAAATCGACCCTCACGTCCCTCCTGCTGCCTTACAGCAAATTAGTACAAAAATTAGTGATTTTTTGGTCGTTTTCTCAACTGGTTTGGAGTTGGTTTACAGCAACAAGAAACTCATCGGGATTCGGTATGTTATAATTATGTATTGTTTACATGTTGATGTATTAGTAATCATATGTCTGTATTTAGTGAATTGCGGTTATTGGCAAATATGCTATGAGATATTTAGATTAATTATGATATGATTGATGTTAGTTAGTTAGTTATGAAGTTAGCTGAATTTGTTTAGTTTTCTCATGATAGATCAATTAGTTGCAGTTGTTTATGGGTTTGGATGATATTGTTTTTGTATCCCTAATGTACTAATTATCTACAATACTTAATTATTATAAATTGCAGACATGGGTAAATTTAAGAAGTTTCGGCTTATTATTCGGTGGAATGGTCGGGTGACAAACTCGAACATTGGGATCGACTATGAAAATGGCGAATCCACTATGCTAAAAATTGACTCGAGATTCTCGTGGCAAGAACTCTGTGACATTTATGCAGAAAGGACCGCAAATGAGAGTTGGTCAAATTACTTACCGGTATCCAAACATGAGTGCTGACGGAATCATGTACGAAAAAGTTGTCATAAATGATGATGACGCGGTGAACATGATGATACAGTTCCTATCTGACAACGGGGAAAATTAATAATGAAAATCGACATGTGAAATCGCGTCCTCTCTAGATAGGGCGCTAGTTGAGCACGCCAACGGGGCAATCGACATGTCCCTCGATGACTGATGGGAATAAGTGATTCATACAAAACAAAAAACACAATGTTGTCAGTCAATAGAAAGCAAAATAAAAACTTTTAAACTAATGAAATAATTTTAAAAAACAGCGAAGAGTGTCTACCGGATTATTGTTCCAAATTGCACAGGAGCGATGTTGACCTTGCCCGGTTAAATACCTTCGATCCCTTGGGCCAGGATCGATATACAATCGAGGGTCATATATCTCAGCACCCATCTATAAAAAAATAAGAAATCAAATCAATTTATATTTCAGCACCCATTTAAAAAATCACAAAAGAAAAAAAATAAATTTACGTACTCTCAGAGCCTCTTCGTCCATTTTTGCCGAAAAGCTAGAGAGAGTATCGACAAAACAAAAACTCTAGTAATTCTTTATGATGCGGGAGATCGGACTTAGTCGCAACCATAGAGCATACTTAGAACGAAACTAGAGTGAAGTAATGGAGGGAGAAAGCAGTATAAAATGGTGGTGTGGTTTGGAATGAGGAGGGAGACTGGTATTTATAGGTTTTGGGCGCTGGAAAATTTTGGAGCATTAATCACCCCGTCCAACAAAAGCAGCGAAGTCACCGCCTTGAAGAAACACAGTGATGGCTCAGATAGGTGACGTGGCTCCATGTGAAGTGTCAGATCGTGGAGAAAACCCACAATCCGCGCCTCACCGCATCGGACGGTAACAGTGAAGGCGCGAACGACGCGGATCGATGACGTGGAAAGCGGGGCTACACCGCTTTTGTCATTAACGGTGAAGTGCCCGCGCTTGTCCACGTCAGCGATCCGTGCCACTTCACCGTTTTTTACATCAACGGTTAATATACATTCACCGCTTCCCTAATCAACGGACAAAACTTCCCCGTTGTTCACAAAAGCGGGGATTGTTTCCCCGTTTTTTCTCTTCAGCGGTGATAGCTTCACTGCTTTGGTCAAATGCGGGGATGTTCTCACCGTTTTAGTCTAAAACGGTGATTATCATCATTCTCTTCGTCATCGACAGTGATGTACAAACTGCTGTACTTTGGGAAATAATTTTATAAGTACTGTATTTAGGGATTTTTTTTTAAATAATTAGAGTATTCTGGGATTTTTTCCACACGCGAGACACCAAGTGAATATGGCGGCACACATTATGACACATAGTTATATAAGCTGGAATTCTCCAGTGGTGTGGGTTGACAGTCCTTCAAATTTCCTTGTTAATCAGCTGATTTTGGACAATGTAACGGTTTCATCTGATTAATGAGATAATCAGGTTCCATAAAAAAAATATTGAAAGAATTATTATTAGCTTTCTGATTGTGCTTTGATTTTCCTTTATCTCATCATTTTAAGTGTTGTTAAATTTTTATTATGTTGGATTTAAGTTTATGTTATATGATGAATTTAAGTGTATTGAATTTTAACTGGTGTTAAATTTTTAATATGTTGGATTTAGGACAAGTACAATATAGTGACCGTTTCTATATATCCGGGCTAATCAGGGCTAAAACGGGTGACTCATTAACCCATGACACATTAGCTCGACCGAGTCCAGGTCGACCCGCGGGTTGACAACCTTGAGAAAAGCAGAGTAAAGAATATAGCAGAAAACAGAGAAGATGAACACAGAAGAACACCAAGATTTTTAACGTGGTTCACCAACCCTGATTACTCCACATCACAGAACCAGTACCCACTAATTCTAGGAGACTCTTTTATTGTTTTATCTATCAACCAACCAAACACGAAAGAAATCATGCATCCCCAAACCAGACCCGTTACAACCTCAATCAATCAGAACCTCTACCCCTAATCGATGAGCCCTTTTGTAAACTCCAAAGCCCTATTCCACTTTAGATGCAAAAGTTGCTACGAACAAGGAAAAGAACTAATATATATAGATTCTAGGAGCATTCCAAGTAGCCGTTGGTGATGATGTAGCAAAATAGACAAACTTCCAAATATACATCGCTTGATTTCTGCTTTCCATTTGCGGTTGAGTCAATCTCTAAATTTCAACCAAACAATCTCTGATAATGGATTCACAATTATAATTTCTTATCTTTCCAAATTCGTCCAACAATCTCCCTTTAAATCAGAAATTGCGAATTGATAGGCGCCTGCAACCACAGACAGAAACCTCTCCTACCAGAATAATGTAGAAAGATAATGGGCTAATACCACTAGGAAATCCGAACTATCAACAATGTATCATTTGTGTCCCGAACTATTCAATATGACATTTGTGTCATGAACTATATTTTCGTTAGTGTTGACTGGCGTTGGCCGTTAGTATTTAACTAGAAAATCCCGTTAACAGTGATGCAACATCTGACATAGAATTTTAAATTCAATTTTTGTTCAATAAAATAATTAAAATAAAAAACAAAGAAAGTAAAATCACTCAACCCTCTTTCCCGATCCCTCTCCCATCGGCCATTTCATCACAATCAACTTTTCCGCTTCTCTGCCTTCCACCGCCACCATTCCTTTCCGGACTCCCTCGCTCTTAGACAACCACTAGCTTAGTGCCCGGCCGTTGGCCGGACTATCGATAATTTCAATAAAATATATTTATAAGTAATATATTAATTTTATCTAATCCTCTAAAATGATATAATATTTTCTCCTTGGTAAGCAAGATAAGGAATGCAGGTAAAGTTAAACTTGGAAGTCATATATAATGCCAAGTATGTAAAAATTATTCTATCGTATATTCAGTAAAATCGAATATATTACTATATCTCATTAAAAAAAATTATATATAGACTTTAAGTAGATCGGAGTATGGGATATAGTACTATACATTAACATACCATTAAATATTACAATCTATGCCTAAATTCTATAAATCTCAAACACTCAGTTCAATTCAATTAGAAACAATATAGACGGTCATGGTTCATCGAAATACATCCAACAAACTATCTTGCTTCATATAGTATATGATAGACAGTCATGATTTGTCCCAATAATAGACGGTCATAAGAAATTTACCGCGCTAAAATAGTTTTAGTGAAGATGTATTGTGGACTTGTCCCAAAGTTCATTTTCGTTGGACTCCCAGAACTTGCAAATGCAATGGTTGCACTGGAGGTGGGATTTGGGTGAGGCCCCAAAATTTGTCATGCCGACAAACCTAATCAAGCGAAATTTATTGTAAATTTTCAATAAGCAAATAGTAAACTCTATTAAATTCATAATGCCAATAAATTCAATACAAATATATGAATATTAAAATCTAAACTTTATCAAAATTCTCATTTTTCAAATACACAAAGCAAACTTCCCTAAAAGATAAGGGTATGCCTACTATGACATGCATGTCACCGTGACATGGACTTTTCGGTCGACCTAATCCTGAAGGCGGTCGACCGAATTGACTAATTTGGGCAGCACGAGAAAGCATTGCGGTCGACCGTTCTTAGCTTAAGTTGTTATTTTTGGTTGACCAGAATAAACCTCGGTCGACCATTTTGTTGGCGTCAGAAACAACATGGTCGACCGTAAAGGTATATAGGTCGACCACTTGATGGCAGTCATTAACAACATGGTCGACCAGATAAAGAAAGAGGTCGACCAGATTGACGATAAGTGTTCTATCAATTTAGCCAATCATTTGACGTAAAATGAAGATCAAGTGTTGGTGTCGAGGTCGACCTAATCCGGTACGAGGTCGACCGAATACAAGAAAGTCAACCTATGCCCCATGTCTTTTTTGCTTATGTATGTCGATTTGTGTGGTTCTTTTGCTCGTATAAATTACGCTTTAAACCATCATAACTAGTCATAAATAATGATAACAAGGACTCATCAATTATGCTATGAATTGAGGTCGATCGCAATGCTTTCTCGTGCTGCCCAAATTAGTCAATTCGGTCGACCGCCTTTAGGATTAGGTCGACCGCAATGCTTTCTTGTGCTGCCCAAATTAGTCAATTCGGTCGACCGCCTTTAGAATTAGGTCGACCGAAAAATCCATGTCACGGTGACATGCATGTCACCGTAGCAAAATCCAAAAGATAAACAACAATAAAATATTTTTAAAAGAGTGTAGCACAGACCAACAAAAAAGGAGCCACTAAATGTTTATTGATACAATCAACCATCATAAATCAAACTATAGTTGGCAGCATATACCTTCGGGTATAAGACAATGACTGTATCAATGCAATAAACAATAACTATCAACCGAAGCAAATAAAAAATTTCTATAGAGGTAAGATTTGAATCCTGTAAATAGTACTAAAAAAATGGTACCATCCTTATCTAAAAAGATTTCTATAGTGGCAAACTATTTAGCAAAAAGCTGTAGTTTATACCCTGCAAAAGTTTATAGCTTTTTACTGTACTTTGTTGTACTATGTTGAAATTGCTTCACTACAGAAAGTTAATTTAATTTGGGAAGAGGGAAATAGAGGCAACATTGACAACCATAAAATGAAGGGCAATTACAATGGTAACATATTAGTAATTCCTACTTAAACTGAGAACTCATCATTTTATAAACCCCTGCTTCACCGTCAACAATTTGAATACAATTCTTTTTTATCGCCCGACAAATCCTAAGCAGATTAAAAGTTAATTAAACAAATGCAATGTATCTATAAAAATAAAAATAAAAAATCAATGTAATCCTAAGAAAGAAAAAACAAATTTTGCCATGCAATTAAACTTTTAAAATATTAAAGCAGACGCAAGTCCATCTACTTTGCTTACAGGAGCAGGAAGAACACAAAAATAGTCCGGATTCCAGAGTAGCGAGGAGACCAGCACAATACTGGAGAGATGGAAGAGAGAGAAGTTGTGGTGGGATATGCTCATATGCATTGTCGCCGATATGGAACGAAGAAAGAGATGGAATATCAGTTTCAGCGGCAAACTAACAAATAAAAAATGAAAATAAAAATTAACAATTGAAAATGAGGAATTTACTAAAGAGACCTCCCGATATGCACGGGTTAGCGAGCAGAGGCTTACGTGTCAGACTCCTTTTTCTGACATTGCCTTATAAGTATTGGTAGATTAGTAGATTTGCTTCTCATCTGAAAGCCTAAAAACATAGAACCCTCTCAATTCTCAAAGATAGAAACAAGATCTGAGAAAGCTTTGTCTCCCTTCATCTTCTTCTTATTCTTCGAACAAACACATTCTCAACTAAGTTTGACAAATCGCTTGGCCATTTGACCTTGAAGCCCTTCTAAGTTTCCATTAATTTGTTGTGCTTTTATCTTCAGTTCCAACGTCTGCAAGATGGCCAGATCTACCAATTGGGACTGCATGGTCAAACTTCTATACCCACTTGTTTTGCCACAGCGACTTCTACGCTCTACCATAACCCCTTTTCTCCTCTTTTCATAGTCAAATATGAGGTTTTCATCAAATCTGAGGTTTTCATTCTCAATCTGTGATTTTCAATTTTGGATTCTAGGGATTCGATTCTCCATCAAAACTGAGGTATAACCTAACTCGAGATTATTCCTCTTCTTAGTATATTGCAACCTATTGTGCATATGCTTGTGACTAAAGCTTGATGTTGAATGATTCGTTGTTCTACTGACCGCCTTAGCATAATGGGATTGAGATCGATTGAAAAGATGATTTCTGTTATGAGACAATCCAAGTACCATATCGGAAATACAGGGGAAGGAATCCTTGTATATTAGTGTTCACCTAACCTAATTAGTACGAGGTCTTTGGGAGAGGACACCCAAAAGTAAAAACTGTGCGGGCTAAACCCAAAGCGGACAATATCATACTAATTGAGCACCTCGGTTATGACAAGTGGTATCAGAGCCTGGTTCGGCGGATCAGGGGCGGTGGACGTCAGTTTGGTGGGACCCTCATTCGGTTACCTAGGAATTTGATATCTGCATTTGTCTGGCGTGTCAAAGGTGATTCGCGTCTGTTTGTTAGATCCATGAGAGATTCACGTTTGGGCTTGGCGGATCAAAGAGAGTTCCGTATTTGGGAAGCAGATCAAAGAGAGTTCTGCGTCTGGTAAAGTCCTTGTACTGAGAAGCCCATCGAACAAGGCGTTTGGCAGATCAAGATAATCGCTGAGGGGAGGACACGATGTTCGTGGTACTTGGCTTGAGGGGAGGATTGTTATAAGACAATCCAAGTACCACATCGTAAATACAAGGGAAGGAACCCTTGTATATTAGTGTTCGCCCAACCCAATTAGTACGAGGCCTTTGGGAGAGGAAACCCAAAAGTAAAAACCGTGCGGGCTTGACCCAAAACGGACAATATCGTACTAATTGAGCACCCCAGTTATGAAACTTTCTAACCTTCTTTGGCTCTTTGAATGTCAAAACCATGGTAGTTCTGCTACTAGAGGATGAACACAGAAGAACACCAAGATTTTTAACGTGGTTTACCAACACTGGTTACTCCACGCCCCAGAACCCGTATCCACTGATTCTAGGAGACTCTTTTATTGTTTTATCTATCAAACAACCAAATACAAAAGTTGGAAAAAGTAGGGCTGGGAAACGGTGTGGTCTGATCCAGACCGGAACATTAATGCGGTTTACGGTCCAGACCGAGAGGTTAGAGTATAGACCACAGACCAGACCACAAACTATACAGTCCAGACCAGGCTACGCCTATGTGATCTGGTTCGGTACGGTTTGGTCCAGATAGACCACAGTGAACTAAAATGACACAATTTGATTGTCTGTTAACAAAACAAAGAAAAAAATGACACAATTTGACCTCCAACCCGGTACCTTGTGGCGGTCGACCCGACGGGTGCGTGCAGCCCGTTTTTCTCACCGGATCAGGGTCAAAGTGGGTCGACCCGCGGGTTGACAACCTAATGGCCAGCCTCTAGTTTAGTAGTTTCCACAAGTTGCATTATCACAGTTTGAATTTGCATGTCGTGTCAATGCACATGTCTAGCTAGGTCTTCCTTCATCTAGACCACTCATGGTCCAACTCCAAACTCAGGCCCCTTTGCCCATGGGCCTTATTCCAGCACCAGTTGACTCATTAGGCCCATGGTAGTTTGGATTTGCCCCACATTGAGAGCCTGGGTTTCACTACTCATGAACAAATTGAACACACTTCCTCTCGCTAGCCTACTCTTCGACTGTGACAGAGTTCAAGATGCAGAGTTAATCCAGATGGCAGAAGGATTTACCTAGGGAGACGAAGGTTCCAAGAACAAAAGCAGCAGAAGAACATTTATCATGTGAAACGTTTCAACCAACTGCACAGTTCATGTAAGGTCCAATGCACCGTTTTACTTATGTTAGTTATCCGTTAATTATCATTGTTTAAGGTTCGCAAATGTCCAATGGGGCAAGGACTTGTGGCTTGTTACTGTAAAAACGGTTCAGTCTGCAGTATAAAAATCACACCAGCTCCTTGTTGTTCTGTGGGTTTTCACCAATTGCAACCTAATCTACAAATTTCACATCTTATCAGAGCGTTCGATCTAAGGCTTCTATCACTTAGTTATGTCTTGGCAAAGCATGGCATAGAGGAGCGATGCTCGAAGAGCAAGTGGAGTCTTCAACAACAACAACAAAAGTGGAGCTGATAATCAGTTCGGTTATAACCAGAACCGTTTAGTCGGTTCTCGGTTAACTGTTAAGTACTTTGTGCTTATCGTTAACCGCATCGTTTAAATTAATCGGTTAACCGTAACCTTATATTCGGTCCTTGTCGGTAATCGTTAACCAAGTGATTCGGCAAGATTATACCAAAATAAATGATCGATAACCTAACCAACACAAGACCTACTTCTTTCAATTGTGAAATTTTCTATATTTTTTCATACATACACATGTGTTCTTTTCTTAAATTGTTATCATTGAATAAAAAATAATTTAACATAGATATATATCAACACATAATCAACTCAATCCAACACAAGTACACAATAATACCATTCTACCGTCAAACTTTATTAAATGAGCATACAACTATACTCAACAACAATTACTCAACTCTTAAGCCCCATCAAATTACATGAAAGCTGAATGTTACTAATTGTTGTCGAGTAATTGTGCGCAAGTCTAACTTTCTACTATATTCTTTCTAAAACTCTTTCTTTAAATTATTCTCATTTGAGTCTAAGTCACTATTACAACTAGGATAGGCAATGGGTCTTATAAGCCTTCAAACACCCCATTATTTTATGCCTATGCTTGCAGCTCATGGAGGTCTATTATTTTTGGCTCTAACTATGAGGATGGTCGTAATCGATTAGTCGGTAAACCATTTAACCGTCAATTATTAACCGTTTAACCATCGGTTAGTTATTAGCTAACTTTGGCTACCGAGAACCGACCGTTTATCATTTAATCGGTTATCGGTGTAACCGTTAAGCACCGCTTCTGGTTTGGTTATCGGTTACACCGTTAACAGGATAACCGTCTATCAGCCCTACCTACAAGGATACGGTAACTTAATCCTAAAGAAACTACCTCAAATACTTGAGGGCTAATTCCACGAGGAAGCCCAAACTATCCTAAGAGTGTCATTTGTGTCTTAAATTATTTAATATAACAAATCTGGCACAAACTATATGGGTTTCGTGACATTTGTGTCCTAAACTATTCAATATGACAAATCTAGTACAAACCACATAGATGCTGACTAGATTTTCTATTAAATACTAACAGTCAATGCTGGTCAACATTAACGAAAAAATAGTTTGTGCCAGATTTGTAATATTGAATAGTTTAGAACACAAATGACACTTTTTGAATAGTTTGGACTTCCTAATTAATACTTAATTAATTAATACAATTCCTAAACAATATCTAAAACCGACTCACAAACTAATAATAATGATGACGATAATTGGCCATCGAGAATGATAATGCATCAATCCTCCCCCTTCGAAGAACCTCGTCCTGAGGTTCAAGGCTTCAAGCTAAGCGAGAAGCACGATCCGCCACGAGGCCAAGACAGTCGCCTACTAATCTTCATTATGCACATCTTCCTTTTGCGCCACGGAAAAATGAATAGTAGGTTATGAAGCTGTTGAAGTTGTAGGACGATTAAGAAATCCGCATGACCTCCAAATCCAACAAGTCCACCATCACTCTCTACACTCCCATGCACGCAGGTTTTCAGCGCCACTCGTCCAAATTGTTTATCAGTATCAAAACACTAAACGTATACGAAGACAAAGAAGAAAACTCGACACACGATTTATATGGTTTCCTCGATATCGGGACTAGTCCACGGGAGAGCTAGAACTCTCCGAGCTATAAGTCTTATTAGGTTTTCTTAGTTTCCACCGTACATTCTCTATACATATATATAGTCTCTTAACCCTAGCATTCACAATCCACTACTAGGGCTTAAACACCATCGACCATTCTCACATAATGACCGATTTACACATGGGCTTAAAAGCCCAAGACACAACTCGCTAACAGCCTCCCCCAAATTGATGCTGATCCCTAAGCATCAATTTATTCGAAAGAAATGAATGGCGGGCACGATGAAAAGGTTTACTAAACATGTCAGCAAGCTGAGCAGCAGAAGCAACATGGCGAATAACAAGCACCCCCTCCTGAACCAGATCCCTGACATAATGAATATGAATCTCGATATGCTTCGTTCTATCGTGTAGGACCGAGTTGACCGCAATCTGAATAGCGCTAGTATTATCCACATGAAGGGTGATGGGAGAAGGACAATTAACACCCAAATCAACCAGTAACCGCTGCATCCAAACAAGTTCTGAAGCAACATCAGACATTGCTCTATACTCAGCCTCAGTAGAGGACTTTGATACTTTATCCTGCTTTCTGCAGCGCCAGTTGATAAAAGTGCCACCAAACTGAACACACCAGCCCGTAGTAGAACGACGAGTATCCACACAACCCACATAATCGGAGTCCGAATATGCCTGCAACTGAAAATCACTAGTAGATGGAAGAAAAAGTCCAACTTCTCGAGTACCCTGAAGATAGCAAAGAATCCGATGGACATCGGCCAAATGATCAACCCGAGGATCAGACATAAACTGACTGACTACATGAACTGCAAACGAAATATCAGGTCGAGTATGCGTCAAATAAATTAAGCTGCCAACAATGTGACGGTACTGAGATGGATTAACCAGAGGAACCCCAGATTCTCGGCCAAGATGTAAGTTAACTTCCATGGGAGTAGAGACAGGAATACAATCACCAAACTGAGTCGAGGATAACAGATCAGAGACATACTTTCGTTGGCTCAAGAGAATACCATTGGGGGAATATGTAATCTCTAGTCCAAGAAAATATGATAATGCTCCCAACTCCTTGAGAGTAAACGAGGCATGGAGACCCTCCTTGAGCCGCAGAATACCAGTCCTATCATCTCCCGTAATTATCATGTCTTCAACATACAAGAGAAGGGCAGTAAGACCCGCTGAAGTGGACCGGAAGAATAATGAAGGATCATTCATGCCTGCTGAAAACCAAGAGCCAACACAGTAGACTGAAATTTCTCAAACCAAGCACGGGGTGCTTGTTTGAGGCCATAGAGAGAGCATTTAAGCCGGCAAACCTGGTCAGCACGACCAACAATGTATCCCGGTAGCCGTTTCATATACACCACCTCCTTCAAGTCACCTTGAAGGAAGGCGTTCTTGACGTCTAACTAAAACAACGGCCACCCACGAATAGCAGCAACAGCGAGAAGAGTCTGAACCGTTTTCATTTTTGCAACGGCGCAAAAGTTTCATCGTAATCTAGACCGTATTCCTGGCCGAACCCCTGAATGACTAGTCGACCACGAAACCTCTCGAGACTGCCATCAGCGCGAACCTTCACTGCATAGACCCATCTATTTCCAAGAATAGTGACTGGTTCAGGTGGGCGATCAACCACCTCCCACGTGTCCGTAGCATGCAATGCATCGAACTCAGTTTGCATAGCTTTGTTCCAATTGGGATCTAGCATGGCCTGTTTATAAGATGTAGGAATAGCAATGGCATCCACATGATAAGAGACAAAATCATTATACCGGACAGGAGGCTGCCCTTTGTTTGTGCGAAGTGAACGCCGAAGGACCGTAGGAGATGCAACAGGAGCCGCGGACGAGCTGGGAGTAGGAAACTCAGGCGAGGTGGCAGTGGAAGAAGACCCACCTGATGCAGTACCATAAAATTCAGCTGAACCCGAGGGGGCAGGCGAGTCGAGGGGGAGTATGGGGTCTTCAGGCTCCTCTTCATCAGCATCATCAAATACAGGCAACTTAGTCATCTCGGACACAAAGGATGATTCCTCAGAAGGAGTAGAGAAAAACATGAGAGGTTCGAAGAAAACAACGTCACAAGAGATACGAAGACGCTGAAGAGACTGATCATAGCAAAGATAACCCTTATGGATGTCACTATAGCCGAGAAAAACACATATAGAAGTTTTGGATGACAATTTAGAACGCTCCTTACGAGGAAGAAGAGCGAAACAAGTACATCCAAAAACTTTAAGACGAGAATAATCAGGATGCTTTTTGAACAAGACATAGTGAGGACTAAGCTGACAAAGAACGGGAGTAATCTGGTAATTAATCAAACAAACAGCTGTGGCCACTGCTTCAGGCCAAAATCGAGCTGGAACACGAGAGGCTAAAAGCAGGGCTCTAGTGAGTTCAACAACATGACGATTCTTACGTTCTACAAGACCATTTTGCTGGGAGACACCATGACAAGATTTCTGAGTTAGGATCCCCTGAGAACGGAACAAACGGTCTAAAGGATTGGAACTAAATTCCCCCCCCCCCCAAGATCCGATCGGATAACACGAATGGTAGTACCGAATTGGGTCTGAATCATTTTCAAAAAATCTGTGGCAACAGATAGAAGGTCAGATTTAAGCCGAAGAAAATAGACCCAGGTAAGACGAGTGGCATGATCAACGAACAAAGAAAAATATTTGTAACCATGACGGGAATCCGTAGGTGACGGTCCCCATAGATAAGTTTGGACCAGCTAAAATGGTTCTGGAATAACGGTAGCACTAGAAGGAAAGGAGCTACGAGTTGATTTAGCTTCAACACAACTTGTGCACTGAAATTTACTCGAAGAAAAATCAACCTTTTTATTGCCAAAAAATTGTTGCTTAAACATGGTTACAAGCCAACTCAAGTGGGGATGACCTAACCGAGAATGCCACAAATCAAACTCACTAGTTTTTACACTGGAAAATACTGGAGAACTATCCGACGAACTAGACTGAAACCTAGATGACAAAGAAGAGGAAGGTTGACCCGACAATTCTTCAAGCTCGAACACACGCCCATGTTTACTCCCCCTTCCGATCTGCCTCCCCGTCTTCAGGTCCAGAATAATACACCCCGAGGGGTCAAACACAACACGACAATTCTGCTCAGTAAGCTGGCCAACCGAGACTAAGTTAGACACAAGTTGCGGAACACATAGAGTATTAGACAATTGCATATGGGAGTCAACAACATCACCAATCCCACGCATAGATAAACATTGACCATTCGCAACCTGTATGGAACTAGATGGAACAGATTTGATCACCTTAAACTTTTGAGAATTTCCCGTCATATGGTTAAAGCAAGCCGAATCCAAAAGCCAAGGAGGAGGGGACTTACCATCATTATGAAGGGTGGCGAATGCACTAGTGATTGCTGTCCGAAGACGCGTTTCTTCCCGAACCAAAGTGGCGAGAATGCCATCCAGGTTGAGGTGCTCGCGTTGCAGCAGATTCGCCCGAACAGACTCAAACTCCGGTTTGAGGCGACTAAGGAACTGCATCAGGCGAGTTCGTTGGCGGTCCTGAATGACTTCGGTTGAGGCGGTAGCGGAACATAAGACGGCAGTCAATAAATCCTGTTCGGTCCATAGCAATTGTAGTAAGACGTCACGTCGAGGTCTCCTTGTTCGAGCCAAGCCAGCTCGAACGTGATCTCAAACTGCCGAGCAGGGTCGGCTGTGGTCTAAGTATTGGCGAGATGGACCCAGATGTCTCTCGTAGTATGCAGCAAGCGTAACCCCAAGCAAATGGTAGGATCAATCGTGCCAAGGAGGTATGACTTCACCTTAGCATCCATTTGTGTCCATTTAGCAAGCTCTTCAGTAGACGATGGCGGAACAGTAGGACGCGGCGACGTCCCATCTAGAAACGAAAGAAGGCCCTTGCCTTCAATGAATATCCGGAACTGGAACTCCCAGAGTGCATAGTTCTTGGAGTTCAATCGAATCGAAACCCTGTCAGAATCCAAAGACGATAGCTCTGATACCATGTTAATCAGTATCAAAACACTAAACGTATACGAAGACAAAGAAGAAAACTCGATACACGATTTACGTGGTTTCCCCGATATTGGGACTAGTCCACGGGAGAGCTAGAACTCTCCGAGCTATAAGTCTTATTAGGTTTTCTAAGTTTCCACCGTACATTCTCTATACATATATATAGTTTCTTAACCCTAGCATTTACAATCCACTACCAGGGCTTAAACACCATCGGCCATTCTCACATAATGATCGATTTACACATGGGCTTAAAAGCCCAAGACACAACTCGCTAAAACAAACCCGGGGTACCAGGGTGATCAATTCACTCGGACAAACAGTCGAATGGGGGGAGCTTGTATCTGTGAACGCTTGGATCGTGCTCTTTGCTCCCATCCTTGGATCGACCGTTTCCCGGACACCTTTGTAAAGCATTTTACGGACCAGGGTTCGGACGATCGTGCTCTCCTCCTTTCAGACAAGGCCTATACTCGAAACAGCCGGCCCCTCTTCCGATTTGATGCCCGTTGGGCTGATAATCCTGAAGTTAGGGCTATGGTTAATTATGTTTGGCAGGAGGAAGTCCAAGGGACCCCCATGTTTCGCCTTTGGGAGCGACTCAAACGGCTTCGCCACCTGCTCTATGATTGGGTTAGGGCGGGCACTACAAACTCCCTTCGGAATATCAAAACCCTCCAGGCGGAGATTGAACGGGTCAAGTTGATACATCCAATTGATTGGAATGCGGTTAGAACTCTCGAGATTGAGCTTAATCGTCAATGGGAAGCAGAGGAAATATACTGGCAACAAAAATCCAAGGTCCGATGGTTGAAGAAGGGGGATCAAAACTCCTCCTATTTCCATACGGTTACTCGTGCTAGGAGAAAGTGGAATTTTGTTGCTGGTCTCCGTAGTGATACTGGTGAGTGTGTCACTGAGGAGCCTGGTAAAGCAGCCATTGCCACGGATTTTTACCAATCACTCTTCACCTCCGAACACCAAGTCCCTAATATGGCGGAGCGAGTCGACAATCTCCCCATTTCGCACAGTATTACACCTGCAATGAACGCTGCCTTAACAGCCAAAGTCTTACCCAATGAAGTCCGGCAAACCGTGTTCTCCATGGGATCTAAACAAGCCCCGAGATCTGATGGATTTACGGGGAAATTCTTTAAGGCTTTCTGGGATGTTGTTGGGGATTCGGTGATTGCAGCATTCGTTTCCTTCTTTGAGACGAGTCGGATGCTCAAAAGTTTAAATCACACTTGGCTCACCTTAATTCCCAAAGTGGATGATGTGGAGACTATGCGACAATTACGCCCAATCAGTTTGTGCCAATTTGTTTACAAAATTATGACCAAAATCATGGCTGAAAGGCTCGCGAGCTTCCTGACTCATATCATCTCGGAGGGACAAAATGGTTTTATCCGTGATAGGCAGATAATTGATAATATCCTCCTTGGGCATGAGTTGATGCACTACCTGAAAGTCAAAACACGAGGTAAGAAAGGATACATGGCTCTAAAGGTTGACATGGAAAAGGCCTATGATAGAGTCGAATGGTCCTTTCTCCTCGCAGTTATGAACAAGATGGGTTTTAGCTCTGTTTGGCAAGGTTGGATTCTTGAGTGCCTTCGTTCATCCTCTTTCTCTGTGCTTATGAATGGTACCCCGTCCAGTTATTTTAAACCGTCTAGGGGGCTCAGACAGGGGGATCCGTTGTCCCCCCTGTTATTTGTTATATGCACTGAAGGGTTTACGGCTCTCTTGAGAAAGGCAATTACGGAAAATAAGCTTCAGAGAGTTAAAGTGGCTCCTCGTGCCCCCAGAATCTCTCACTTGTTCTTCGCTGATGATTCTTATTTGTTTCTAAGGGGAACTCTTCAGGAATGTGAGAATCTGATTGTGGTTTTGAATGAGTATGAGGAATTGAGCGGTCAACGAGTGAACCTGGAAAAATCGGCAGTTTGCTTCAACAAAAACATTGTGCTGCCTGATCAGGAATTCCTGGCTACCATTCTGGGGGTTGGAGCAGTGGGCGTCCATGATAAATATCTAGGACTTCCCACGCTGTTTGCTCGGTCGAAAATGGCTACGTTTCGGTACTTGGAGGAGAAATTATTGGAGAGGTTACAAGGTTGGAAGCAGAAAATGCTATCTTAGGCGGCCAAGGAGACCCTCATCAAATCTATTGCTTTGGCTCTACCCCTGCATGTCATGTCTTGCTTCAGATTGCCTCTTTCATTGTGCCGTCTCCTAGACAAACATGTGGCTCGTTTCTGGTGGGGGGCGGCTGAGGGACATGTGAAGATTCGCTGGGTCTCCTGGCGTCATATGTGCAGAAGCAAGCATGATGGGGGGATGGGGTTTCGTCGGTTTGAGCAGTTTAATCAGGCTCTATTAGCCAAAATTGGATGGCGTATCCTTACTGACCCCCAATCTCTTCTGGACCAAGTGTACAAAGGGAAGTACTTCTCCAATGGGACCTTTCTCGATGCTACATCCCGATCCCGGCCTTCCTAGGGGGTGGCAGAGTATCCTCTTTGAGAGCCAGTTGTTGGAAAAGGGTTTAAGATGGCATATCGGGAATGGCCAATCGGCTTCTCTGTTAAAGTCCAACTGGATCCCCCAGTTTTAGATGGACCCCCTGCAGTATAACCCCTGTATTTTTCCTGAAGAGGGAGCTGAGGTTATTTGTCCTGGGGAAGGTCGTTGGTGCGATCACAAACTTGCTCAGTGGTTTGACCCTCCTACTTGTAGAGCAATTAAAACTATTCCTCTCCCACGTCTGAATATGGATGATAGGTTGATCTGGCATGAGACAGCGGATGGGTTATTCTCGGTCAAATATGCCTATCACCTGGTTGTTACCCTTGATAAGCGGAGGGGTGGTTGGAAATCTTCTGTCAGCTGGATGGATAAAGCGAGTTGGATTCGTCTCTGGGAGGCAAACATCCCCCCTAAACTGAAGGTGTTTGTCTGGCAAATCCTCTCCCAGGCCCTCCCAACTACTGAGGCTCTCATCGAACGTAAGGTCCCAGTTCACCCTCGATGCCCGGTTTGCTGGGATAGTTCAGAATCTTAGGAGCATCTGTTCCTTTATTGTCCGGTGGCTCGGGCCCTCTGTGATTACTCGGGGTTGGACTATCTGGGTGAGGGATTGCCTCGTCAAACGTTTCCTTTGTTCCTCAAAAAGCTATTGGCCTTGATCAATCAACCAACTATGTTTATGGCGGTGGTTGCCATCCTCTGGCGGATCTGGCGGTCCCGTAATTTGGTGGTTTTCGAAGGAAAACAATTTGGGGTCCAAGTGTTGATGCGCCAGTTCGTTCAGCAATATGAGGAATGGATTCGGTTGCCTTCCCGTTCCATCTCGCAAGGCCCTCCTCCTAGCTCAGATCGAGCGACCACTGACAGTGACCCGCGTATGATCTGTCGGTGGGACGGGGCCACCAGGAGGGGGTCTCACACGGCTGGGGGAATGGTTCTTGTGTATCCTACAGGAGGGATCAGTTTGGCTGCAGGTGTGCAATTCCCAGTTATTGATGACCCGATGGTTGTGGAGCTGTTGGTGCTTAGGGAGGTGGTGATTTGGTGTCGCGGGCTGGGGCTTACTGATGTGAGGTTTGAAGGTGATGCCAAAGTCATTATTGATAAGCTCAATCGGGGGGACCTTGGAGATAACAGGATGGGTGCTGTTCTTGAAGAAATTTATAATTGTCTCCAGACCCAGTCAGGTTATAGTGTTCGGTTTGTAAGTCGGCGTAGTAATATGGTAGCCCATATGGTGGCTAGAAAAGCCCTTTCTCTGTACCCCACCATTAGCCGTTCCTTTGATTTTCAGACCTGGCTGAATTCCAGGGTGTAACTGTCTATTTTGTGAATCAATATAAAATTATCTTTTGTAAAAAAAAAAAAACACAAATAGCTCCCGAATAACATAATCATCACTCTGGCATAGAAATGGAAGCACCTCCCCCCTTCTGCCTACACTTCTAGTTGAGGAGAGACAAGTTAACCCATATTCCCAATTGCATGACACTAACGTTCCTCACCAATTCACATTTACCCATCGATCCCTCCTCCACGAGACCTCCTACATGCCTTGGCGCTATTGTCCATAAAGGTAATGCTCCCGTTAATGCCTCCAACTCGCTCCTCTTTCATTGTACTTTATGGCTGGTCTCGACGCAGTTGCGATCATAAGGGCTAAGGTCGGAGTCCTACCGTGGTAATGATGCAAACTCCTTCAACTGGGAAAATAAAGCAGTTCGGTCACCAACCTCTCTACACCCTATAAGCTTACCGGCTAGATAGTTGGATTCCGAGCTCACTTGAATCCCGGTCGACACATCGTGGAAGCCTCTTACTCCTTGTGTTTTTTTTTTTGACAAATCTTACTCCTTATGTTGGTGCTACGTAATTACGCATAAATTGTTCGGACGTAGAGGATTCCCAAAGCCCAAGCTGTGTCGTAGGGGTGGGCAAACGGTTCGGTAAACCCGAACCGAACCAAACCAAAAACGAACTAAACCAAATCGAAACAGAAATAATGCTATTCGGTTCGGAATCCGGAAGGAAAATATCAATATTTCGGAAATCAGGGTTCTTTCAACCGAACTGAAATTCCGAAATTCCGATCGAAAAACCGAAATACTATAATTGCAACCTCCAAATGGTGGATTTTTATGTTTGTAGTTGTTTTTAGACTTAAATATTTGAAATATTTTATGGCTTATGTGTTGAAAGTTTGATTTTATCATTGATTATGCATATAATTGCATATTTATTGTTTATATTAGGGGTGAAAAATAATTTAAAAGTGAGAAGATACAAGTAACCTCACAAATTCGGTTTTATGTGAAAAAACAAACCGAACCGAACTATATTTCGGTTTAAAACGACCAAACCGAATTATAATTCAGTTTGCTTTCGGTTTGGGAGAATTCGGGGACCCGGTATTCATAATTTTGGTTCGGTTTCGGCCGAATGCCCACCCCTACTTTGTCATAACGCTTCCACTCATCCTACTCAGCCTTAGTTTCGAAACCTGTTTACACCTAAAATTAATTTGGCTTTAACAGTGCCGCGAAGCTCAAAGCTCAACGGCATTGCGAGACTTGAAAACGGTGTTGTCTGGCTAAAAACGATACCGCGAGAAGTATCAACAATGCTTTGGTAAGCGATGTCATTTAGTTAAAAACCATATCGGGTAAGTGTCTGGTACAAGGGCCGCCAAAGTCCAACTAAAATTCAAAGTCGTCCCGTTTTAATTAATTAATTGATATTTTTAATGATTATTTTGGACGGTGTCGTTTAGTTGAAAACGATGTCGCAAGGCCAAAACAACATCGAGGAGCTGAACGACGTCGTGAGTTTGACGGTGTTGCAAGTTGAGCATTGCCGTAAATGGGTTCAACGACGTCATTATGAAAACTTTGTTGGTGGAGGCGTAAACGGCGTCGCAGGCTCATAAAAATAACAAAGCTTCTTGCACGTGAGATTAGGGAGTAAAGAGAAGATCAAAGCGGTTGATGACTACAACACCGTGGAGAAGAGTGAAGACACGTGGGAGTTCACGACGGAGCAGTTGAGGAAGCGGTTTCATGGAGCGTGAAGACTACGAAGATGCTTTTCGAATAAAAGTTGCGAAGCAAAGAGAGAGAAAGGGACAACCACAAATCAAAACAGAAACACATCTGCCGAACTTACCTTTTTCTATGTAACTCCTTCGCGGAGCTCTCCTTACAGGAAGGATCTCCATAGTCGTAGTCGCGGAGCTCTCCACAAGAATCTCCATAGGAGTAGTTGTAGCGTAGATTCCACCAAAAATCTCAAACACCCTCGTTGGCACATTGTTTGTAGAGGTGTGAACCGTAATAACGGTCGTTCTTGGTTAGAAGTCATAGGTGCATCGATCAAATCAACACCGCCCAGCGATGGATATTTGACGATCGTAGTCAGAGTTGCACCGATCAAATCAACACCGCCTGGCGGTGGATATTTGATGGTTGTCTCGATTTCATTAATCAGCGGTGCATTCGATCAAACGACACCGCAAGAGTTTTCACATCGAAACAATCAAATCAACACCGCTTGAAACAGATTCGGCACCGGCGGTGGATATTTGGTTTCGCAGGAAACAAATTTGGCACACCCGGTGGGATACGTGTGTTTGATGTGAATACGGCTCCGCATCGAGAAAAACAAGATCGTGATCTTCCACAAGTACCTGTAGAGGAGGAGGCGCCCGACATTGAAGTTGGTCAGGCGAACGAGGCAGATAGACGTACTCAAGGGATGGAGGAGCTGCTACATGCTGAAATCCTGTATCTACGTCAATCCATGGATGAGTTTGGCCAATCCATAAAGGAGTTTCACCAAGAGGTAAATCTCCAATTTGATAATCTTGAAAAGAAAATGGATAAATTTGAAAAAGACATAGATCGATGGTGTGATAAGTTGGATAATTGTTTTCTGATTTTAATATGTCAATATGTAAAGCCACGCATGATTTAGAAAATCAATCACGTGTGAGTAGCGAGCAAGTGTATTATCCGTCAATTTCTGTGGATCGATCGCTTTTGCAGTGTCGTGACCAAAGTAATGGTCAATCCAACGTTGCTCATATCAATATTGAAAAAACCAACTTGCAATGTATGGCTGGTAGTGAATTTATGGGAGCCAACCGCGAACTAATCAATAGTGGTGGACCTGATAGTGTCAATCAAACTCTATCGCCGATTATGGCTACAACAGTGTTGCAAGAAGCGAGCAAACCCAACGTGTCTTTTCTGGTTAACAACATTGTTCTTAAGGACACACAAGTTGGAGATGACTTGCAGAGTGGCAACTTGAGGATAAGCAGTGTCGTTAAAAGTAATAATCTAGATGGACAATCTATTCACGTGGATGTTGAGCATGGAAAGATCGACTCTCATGTGTTGTCAAAGCAACATCGCAATGGTATTCAAACTAAACCGCTAGGGGGCATGAGATCCCACCGCATGACCAGTTGAAAGAAAAATAACATTGCAATTGGCATACAAGTTTGCAAAATCCACTCTGTTCTAGGAAAATTCAGAGAAGGTTTACCACAAACACTCTGCAGTGTGAGGGTGGTAGCCACGTGAAAGAACCCAATGCCACCAAAGTTGGCATGAATCAAAATAATTCTCCACGTAAAGTGTCCCCAAAGACTCCATTGAGTGGACTGGGGGCAAGCTCAATCAAACCCGACATTGGGTTGCCACGCCAGTGTTGGTTGGGACCAAGTTTTCCATGATTTTTGAACGGGGCAAGTCCAATGCTCGACAAACTCCGAACTCACGTAGGAGATTAAAAGATACAAAGGTGGGTGATAGTTACAAAAATCACAACCATGATAAGAAGGGCACCCACCCACGTGTTGATGAAACTCGTAAGCACTTCAAACAACATGGTGAGAGTGCGAAGATGACAACACCAGACCAGCCTGGCCAAGCGATGTCGCATGGTCGAATTGGCAAGACAAAGGTACCAAAAAACGTGAATGTCTCGCCTAGTGTAAAAAAGACCGGTGATTTCCCATGCCATGACCCTATGGATGTGGTGAAGCCAAATCGAGCTTGTAGGATCTCAAACAAGTATGTTCGATATGGACGAGCTAAAAGTTAAATTTTAACACCGACTTCAAAACTTATCAATGGCGTGTAAAGCCAGCTATGATGAGTCATAGCATTCACGGATGGCTTGTTTGGTTTGATCCGTGGAGTTGGCAGTGGGTGTGGACCTTTGGCATGATGGTTTATGCCAAAGTCTAGTCTGTTATTTATTTAGGTATTAGTAATAAATAAAATATGGCTAACTTAGGCCTCATGATATATATGTAAAAAAAATTAAAACAGGGTCGTTCCCGATCCGAACAGGGTGCGAAACAGAGTGAAAAAGAATGGTCGTTCTGGTAGCGCAACGTTGCGGATTATTTTGGCCAAACAACGTTGTTTGGTAGAAAAAAAACAGTATTGTCTGAGGCAATTGTGGCCAAAGCCAAGTTGTGTTGCTGTTTCACAACAACACTTATGTTTCGGCTCGTTGTGGGCTTCTTGCAACAATGCAGGCAAGGAGGAAAAATGTAAAACACTGTCGTTTGGCCTAGGCAACGCAGCGATAGTCTACAAAAGCAATGTTGTTATGGGCCAAGGCAACCCTGCAGCAGCCGCAAACAAGGCTACTAGAAATTTGGCCAAAATAGGACTGCGTATGAATCCAAGCAGAGCTGCCGATGTTGAGAAGTTGATTAGGGAATAGTTTATTCTTTTTTGGATTTGCCGCACAGCGAGCAAGATTATTTAAAGCCAAAATTAATTGGCTTGTTGTTAAAAAAAATGTTGTGATGTGAAAGGCATGTCGTATTTTCTAAACAGCATTGCAGTGCTGCAATGACGTGGTTAGGATCCCAAGGCTGCAGCGAGAAAAAAAGCCAAGTCTGTTGGTTTTATTTTATAAATGAAGAAAAAATAAAACGCTAGTGTTTATGGAAAACAATGGTGTTTGCCGCTCAACCTTACGGACAAAGAAACTAACCCTCTGTTTCCGAAGGAAGGGAGAAAAAGGAGGGGAGGTGAAGGAAAATTAGGAGGAGAGGAGAGATTTGGAGGTGAAGGAAATTGGAAGGAAAATGGTGTTTTATGGAAAAAAGTGAGAAGGAAAATGTGTATTGGGAATTGTGATGGATATGTTATTTTATTGGGTATATAATAGTAAAATAATTTGATTATATGTTGATATTATTTTCATTGGTTATGAATTGTGAATTAAATTTGTACTTTCTTACTAATTTTGTTCACTATTAAAAATCAAAAGTAGATGACTTTAATTTTTTTTTGTGAACCTATTGTTAAAATTTTGTCTCTATTTTATTGATTCGTCGACATAGCAACTAAAAACGGAAACACAAAACAAATCACATTCATTCTATGAAAATTTGCACTCTTTATTTGTTTTTACAAGGATCGTAACACAATTTTTTAGCAGGTTTATGTATCGTGTAAAATAACGTTATACGTGAAGTAATTATCCATATGAATCGTACGACCGTACGATACGATTTTACATACACTAATTTTAATAATAATCACTTATCATCAATTAAATGGCTTCTACGTCAAAAGCCCCCAATTATTTATATTTTATAAAATCTCTAATTAATCTCCTTAATCCATAACCCACTATGACAAAAAAAAATCATAAACCCACTATTACAGAAAAAAATCGTAAAAAAAACTATTACAAAAAGAAAACCAGCTTAAACAAACCGAGTCCTTAATTAGGTGGAAGAAACGTGTACCGGCGATTAATAAAATAATAGGATAGTTATTATTTAACCCAATTTAAATAATAAAAAAATACAATGAAAGCTTCAGCGATCCTTTCTCTCGGATTTGGGGGGGCGCCTGGCACAGTGAATTTTCCCCCATAATCTCTCCCTCAGTCATTTGGAGAACAGAGGAAATTGCATCGGGAATTACATTTTCCCTACAAAACTTTCTCTTCCCCCCTTTTTCTCCCTAAAAAAACAGAGGGTAAGAGAACAATGTTGCGGGGCTGCTGCAACAATGTTGGCCTTAGTGGAGTGGTTTATCCATTGTATGGTTCTGAAATAAATAATAATACAGCTATGCCACTTTTGGTCTCGGGCTCTCGGCCATGCTCAAGTTAAACGGTGAGTGATATATATTTTACTATTGTTATTTCCGTAGTGGGCATGGGTCAGAACGCCATGGAAAAATTTGCTGCAACGTTGCCCAAAATAAAATAAACAAATAAAAAAAGATAATACTTATAAAAAAGGGCCAAAGTTGGTTTTAAAAAAAAGGGAAAAGAAATAGTTCAGGACGGGCGAGTCCGCAGCGCTGCGAGGGGAGGTACGGAGACTTGTTTTTCGTAGTAGAGGTATATAATAAAATTTGGCTACGTTTGTGTTTGTTTAGAGTTCAAGTTTGCCACATTTATTTAATAATAAAAAAGGGAGAAGTTGGCCTATTAAATTCAGCTAGCTTGGCCATGCAACATAGAAGTTCCAATGCCGAGGGGAAATTAAGCTGCCACACCAAGTCTGTGTTGAAAAAGCATTATCGCTCTGCTCAACCAGCACTACAAGGGGCGCCGAGAAGAAGGGGTGTTGGCCTTTCTCTCCTGCATTTTTTTCTTGTCGCAAAGGTGTTTAAAAAAATAAAAGGCCTTAAAGAAACCATTAGTGGAGAAAGAAGAAGGAAAATCAGAGTTGTTTGGAAAGAAAATAGTGTTGCGAGGCTACACAGCAGGCCGCAATAGTATAAAATAAAATAAATAAGATAGATATAATAATAAAAAAATGAGGGTCGGCTAGATAATCAAAGCCGCAACGTTGCTGGCTAGTGGGTAACAAAACAACATTGTTTGGGGCCGAAACATCGTTGCGGGGTCAAAAATAATCATCACCGCAGCGTTGTATAGAAGGCGAGCAATGTTGTGGCCACAATAAAGGAAGGCAATAAGACAATGATGGAGATTATCGAAGATTGCAAGCTTGTTGGCCATAAATCAAGAAACAGACACGTTGGCGTTTTGGGCTCAACTATGCGGAGTAAAGGAAGAGCTTCGTCTAATGCAACTTCGCAGGCTCGTTATTTCCGTCTCGCTCAAGGTAAAGCATTGATGTGGGTTATTACTATTGTTGCGTTCCATTAAAACACGTGTGTTTAATGGTCGTGGCATCGCAGCGTTGTATAATTGAGAAACGTTGTTGGCTTGAAACAATGTTGTAGCCGCAGTAACGAGAGGGATTTATAAGCTGGCCAAGTTTTTTTTTTTTTTTTTTAAAGGGATTTTTGGGCTAGAGTCGCGGCACTCGCTGCAGAATTGCTGGCGCAAGAGAAGAAAATCCAATAATGCAGGAACTCCAACGTTGGGGATGGAAGAGACACCATGGCTATTTACTTTCAAAGCAACAGTGCATGACTATTGTCTACACCAAAATACCTCATGAGACCTCCTCCATGAGCTTCCTTCAATAACAAGTCTTGAAGTGTGCACGTGGAATGCATAACTGATTAGCTCGAATTGCATTCACCTTCTCTTCATCCACCTCGAAGACAAAGTTTTGAGATCACGGTCCAGTGACCAAAGATCACGGCCGCAATCTCCCTACCTCAGGCCGCAAACTTCCCCGAAGCCAAGTTGCCTATAAATAGAAGACCCCTTCTCCCTTTTCAAGTGAGCTGATTTTGGGTGAAACTTCTGGTTCTAGAGAGAGAGAAGAGAGATAAGCTTAAGGGAGAATAAGAGAATGAGGAGCTAGGAGCAATGAGGCATCTTCTATCCCAAGTCTTCTTCTATTTCTACCATGTATCTTCTTCCCTCCTTTATGGAGTAGTTCTCTAAGGTACTAGGGTTTCTAAACCCCAAACCCTAGTTTTAGGGTTTATTATGTATGTATGGATATTTTAAGGTTTGGATAAATGAATGTGTTTGTCTAGTTGATTTTTAATGTCACTCTTTCCTAAATGATGACGCTTGGGTAAGTCGTCCTAATCTTCCCTCTTAGCCTAATTTATGCTACCAAAAAACTGACACGCCAAAACACAACACCAATCTGCGACCAAGTGCAATCGCAGACCGGGAATGCAGTAACAGGCAAGTTATATTATCAACCCGGGGTCTAGGTCTACTGCTTACTCAGTGATTCTCTATTATCTAGCCAACTAAAGTATGTGATTGTTGTTTAAAAGCAAAAGCAGAAAGAAAGCAGGAAATTATTCGGTTTTCTCAAGCAGGTAAGAGTCACTCGGGAATGAATCCCCCTAGCTCCTTAGTTAGGTTTCAATTGTATTTCCCTGGGTTGATTTACTGTTGATTAGACTGCGGAAGATCCGACAGTAGCTTGGAATCTCTTAAGCTGACCAAGCCCTCTCAGTCTAACTACCCGACAGACGACTAGTCTTCACCGGGATAGAAAGCTGAAGCAGTAAGAACAGAACTCCACTACTGGAATTGGATTCCAGTACAAAGCAGTAAACGGGCTAACTCTCGTATAGCCAATCTCCTACTATCGAATGATGAGACTCTAGCAACCTAATCAGATTCTATCTATCTCAGATTGCAGCAGGAATCAGGAAAAGTTATTCAGACTTCAATTGACTCAATAAACATGCATCATTCGATTAAAATCAAACAGTAATCTCATCCCAAGTCATTACAATCAATCCCTAACACATAGAACTAGGGTTCTTCATCCCCAAGTGAGAGAGGGGTTCTACTCCATAGAGAGAGAGAAGAAAACAGTAATCGGAGTAGTCATACTCATAAAGATGAGGAAAATCTGCTCCGGGATGATGATTTCCACTCCTAGGACGATCTCCAAGCTCGATTTGATGAAACCCAGCTCCAAGATAGCTTCTAGGATGTGTTCTTCGTACTTTCTCTCTCTAGGGCTCTGTTTTTGCTCAAAAAGTCCGATTCTCCCTCTTGCAGCCCGGAATTGGGTTAAAACCAGGAAATCCCGACTCACACGGGCAGGGCCACACGGCCGTGTGGCATACCCAGTTGCCCGTGTGAGTCAAAACGATGCGTTCCACTTAGTTCAATTTTCAGGCTTCTCACACGGCCAGAGTGGCATGGCCGTGTGTGACTTCCATCTGCCCGTGTTTGCTCTCGGCAAAACTCGCACGGCCAAGCCACTTCTTCACACGGCCGTGTGTGTTGTCAGGGCAGGCCGTGTTTGCTCTCGCACAATCTCACACGGCCAGAAATATGAGTTGCACGGCCGTGTGATTTGTGGGTGTGCCCGTGTGGCCTCCTTTGTGACTTGCCTCGCGCCCGATCTTCGTCCAATCGACCCCAAACTCGCCCCCGAGCCTACATTCACGTACTAGGACCTGAAATATCACAAACAAGCACACCCTAGCGTGAAATCGGCCTAAAACACGAGAAATCACATCTCAAACGGTGTAAGAACAGGGGTAAAAACATGTGTAATTAACGGTCTATCAAACTCCCCCACACTTAACCGTTTGCTTGTCCCCAAGCAAACCAAGTCAGACACAAGGTAAGCTTACATATTTCAATCAACCAACATTGGGGACAAGTCATAAAGGCACAGAACACGTGAATCGTACTTGTTTTCAAACATCAATACATGACCAACTTCAACAGCAACCTGGACAACCACCACAAAGGACATTCGAGTGCAGCTAAATCGAGTAAAGGAAGAGTCTCCCTTCTGTTCACCAACCAACCTAGACTTGACTCAACCACTTACTCAAAACAGTCAACTCATGCATCCAACTCAAGACATCAGAATAGAGACCGAGCAATCTAGGTCCTCACCGGGTACAAGAGTATATAGAATATGAAAATGAATCACTCACTCTCGACCAGTGGGGTCAGGACAATTTGATGCGAAAAATGCGCATGCTATTTCTCTCAATCCCTAACATCTCTTCACCATGATGTCAGCCTCTAAATGCTAGAGTTCACATACAGGGTGTCACCACTAACTAATCAGGAGGTCTTAGACACAGGTTCAAATGACTGGCTAGGGTCTTGGACATGGGGAAAAGGCCTTTTAGGTGGTGGAAGTATTCATAGCACAAGGTTCCACATTTCCAAACCCAAACAATCACAGTCAAACAAACCGGTATTTCCTTTTTGCTATTCTGCATTACTCAATATCTCAAGAGCACAAGAGCGAAGGAGGTATAAATGTCAGCATTTCCAAGCCAGACTGCTAAGAAACACTACTTACTGGGCATTATTCAGATTTTTGGTAGTGGCTCTCTTTGCTTTCAATTTTTCTTTGTTTTTCTTTCATTTTCTTTTCATTTCTTAAGAGATCCACCACTTCTGCATATATTTCAAACACCTGCCCAGCCCAACTTTTAAGCACTACCTCCAACACTCACATTAAATTCAGCAGAAGCAGCAGAGAACATGTAAAAACCACTCTGTTGAACCTTCTAAAAGATGTAAACAGTGTGATTTTTTTTTTCATTTCAGACCAAAAGAAAGGATAATACACGGCTCAAAAGGGCTGACTAGGGGATATGACACATCAGGACAGTCAAATTTGGTCGTGGGCTAATCCTATGCCCCCATCATCTTAGCTAGTGACCACGTGAATGCTACACATCATGGAAGAGGGATCTATCGCACAAGAAAGAAACGAGTAGGCTCAAATCTCACATGGCTACCTATATGCTCTATCTCACATTCTGATACCCTGAACTAGATGCGTAAGAGACTGTCAGGAACAAGTAATCAATCCAAGTCACAGTTGGTAAGCAAACAGTTGAAAAACTGAACCCCTACACAACTCTACTGCACGTCTTAGTCCTCATCATAGGTTGTCCTAGTCACAATCAAGCTGTCATGCACCAATCCGAAAACCATTCAATTCATCAATCAAAACACAGTGCCAATATGATCAAACAACAGTACTTGGAGCCCTCAAATGTCGAGATTCGGACAGTGGACTAGGCTCCAAGCACACATATATACATCCCAACCGATACGAAGCACCCCCCCCACACTTAAGCACGACATTGCCCTCAATGGAGCAGAGGAATAGAGAAGGGGAACGATGTTACCGGATTGAAACTGCTAAGGGACTGGAAGTGGACCAGTCAGCGAGAAACAAACGGGAAGATGGACAGTTCTGCACGAATCGAACACCAAGAACACACTAGCACACTGTGTTAGGGATAAGTGCTAGCCCAGACGGCTATAGCAAAAACAATCCACAAAAGAAAAAAAAAAACAAAAACAAAAACAAACGACACTAAGTTCAAGCTCCTCACACATGGAGCAAACACACACAAGTCTAAAACGAAAAACAAAACACACTGAGATGGGCAACGAGTACAGCCTACTCGTCGCCGAGGTTATCCAGATCGAAGACGATGTCGTTCATGAAGGCGTCACCACCATCAGCACCATCATCACCATCCGCTGGGGGAGGTGGAAGTGGAGAGTCCTCCCAGGGAGTCCTCCAGACTGGTTGCTCGCCCGGTAGCAGCTGGAGTAAATGCTGCTGGACCTCCTGCATGCGCCGTGAACGGCGCCTCTCTCGCTCGATGTGTGCGAGAGTCACTCCCTGCTGGGTCTGGAGCTGGTCCAATCTCTCATCGTAACCAGCCATCCTCTGGTGGTACTCGGCCAGGTGAGCCGCGTACTGCTGCTGGAACTGCATCTGATGGCCGATGATCTGCTGGTTCTGGAGACGCAGCTGCTCGAACTGGGAGGTGAAGTAATCCTGCCCCGGGAAACTGGAACTGCCACCCCCGTACTCGAAGGTGGTGGGGCGGGCGGCAGCAGTGTCATCCACGTCCTCGGGCTGGACCTCCTCATCAGCTGCACCCTCTGGAACCTCCTGCTGGACCGCCTCTGGAATCTGAGGTGGAGGAAACCCCTCGATCCAAATGACACCTCGCTCTTCTCGAAGCAGGAGCATTTTGGTGAGCGTAGCCCGGCCAAAGGGAGTGGTCCCTCCCTGCTCTGTGCACCCATGCAGAGATATCTGGAAGTACTCTGCCAGGCAGGTGATGAGGGGAGTGCAGTGGAGTTTCTTCAGCTCAGAAGCACTCTTCTCGAAGGTCCTCGCCACCACCGAGCCCAAGTGTAGGGGATGATCCCTCTGGCGCATAGACTGGATGAAGTACAGGGATCGCTTGGTGATGGCGCTGGCACTGTCTGAGGCTGGGGTGTAAGACTTGGCCAGCATGTGATGGAGGAGACGGTTTTCAAGCTGCAATGTGCTGGCCTTCGTCTTCCCCGCCTTGAAGGGAAGCTGACGAGGCCGAGCGAGGCTGAAGTACAGCCTCCCGAAGTCCACCCTGTCAGGCTCGGCGATCTTTGTGTTGTAGTCCCTGTCGTTGACCATGTTGAGGCCGAGGGCATCCTCCAGCTCGTCGTAACTCATAGAGCGTGGTTCACCGCCGAGTCGGAACTGGACTGCAGCTTCGTCCTTCCAATGGGCCGTGGCTGCGTGCTTGAAGGTGGTGTAGAACTCAAGCACGAGCTCATGGTAAACCGTCGCGCGAATGCTGAGCAGGCGGCGCCAGTATTTGTTGGTGACAACGGGGGAGAGGTGCTCATAGCAGTTGAGCTTCTCCAATTCGCGCTTCGACCAGTAATGATGCTGCCCAAACTTGCAGGCCAGGACGTTCTGAAAACGATCCCGGTGGGCCCCCCTTCTCAAATCTTGAACATACTGATGCCGGAGGTTGGGCTTCGACATGGTCCTGCAAAAGAACAGCCCAAAGTGGAACCAAAACATCCAAGGAAAATGTTAAGCACACCCCCACACTTAAGAACAGAAAACAGCCTAACCATGGTTTCATCCATAGTTCGGGGGTCAAAAACTCGATAAATCAAGCATAATCTGAGTGGGGGTGCACATCCATGAACAAGTAGGCAACTTAAGGTTCACATCCATACCAAATACACCCTCAAAGCACATCATTAAGGGCCCCAACCGACCCCCACAAAATGGTACGAAAACAGGCATTTCATCGAACACCTTGTGTGCACTATTAAGGTAAGCAAGAAATTGACACAATTCTTGCACACAAGGGCTCAAACAATCAAGAGGGGTTTTGCCCAACACAATTCAAACATACTCCATGCATTCCCCTCAATCAATTGCACAAAAATCACAAGATTCAATGAGGTTCTCTAAACATGCACCCTAACACCCAATTCTCCACAATTAACATAGTTAAGGGCAAAATCAAACCTGGAGACTCAAGTAGAGGTGTAGGGTATGATGAGGGGGAGGCGATGGAAGCGACGAAACGCCGAAAAAGTGTCTGGAAGTGCTCGTCAGAGCCTCGCCGGAGTCTCGCCGGAAATCGCCTCCGGCGACAAACACGTCGGCCAAATCTCCTCAAATGGAGGGATAGGCCGCTTTTGGTGTAGGAAGGGTGGGTTTGTTGTTGGTTTGGTGAAAAAATGACAAAAAAATGGCCGAAAAAATCGAAAAGTGGGGTTTTGGCGCGGTTTTCCGGCGAGGGGGAGAGGTTTCCGGCGATTGGATTGGGATTTTCTGACGACCCGGCCGTGCTGGCCGAATAAATAGGCCGTGTCTCGGCCACACGGCCTGACCCACACGGCCGTGTCATGGGCACTTTTGCCAGTGTCGGCCGACACGGCCTGGCCGAGGAATTTCACTCGGCCGTGCCGAGTGCTCATTTGGCCGTGCCATATTATGCGAGAGCAAACACGGTCTGGCCACTCCTTCACACGGCCGTGCGATAAAATGAGTTGCCCGTGTCGGCCGCACGGCCAGGCCAGGCCAATCCACACGGCCGTGCCAGTTGCACTTTTGGCCGTGTGGAAATTGTCGAGAGCACACACGGCCAATGGAAAGAATCCACACGGCCGTGTGAGTTTAAGGCTTGGCCGTGTGAACTGCTGGAGCCCCAAAATCAACCTGTTTTCACTCAAAAACGACATTCGACTCTGGAACAACATCTCAAGACTCAAAAAACACAAAAAAATCAAAAAGAAAAAGGTAAGAAAATGCAAACCTAGGTGGGGTTGCCTCCCCACAAGCGCTTCTTTACCATCTTTTAGCTGGACGCTAGTCGGTGGATGCTCAGTGAGGTGAAGGAGCAGGTGCCTTCAAGAGCGGATCCACCTCGCTCTTGAGGTACAACTCAAATGGTGGCCATGCACACGCCGATGTGGCCACCAGCATTTGCCAACTCAACTTGGCCATCCGGCAGGATGCAAGCGAGTGAATACTCGGATGGCCAAGGTGGGGGCGGGACCAGCTCATAGTGGTCTCCGGCTTTCTTTCGAGCAGGCTTAGCTGCCTGATGTTTCGGCCGCCACTCCTCCCTGATTTGTTCCTTCGATGATGGAGTGGACGGGAGTGGCGGCGAAGGTATGGGAGGCGGATCCTGCAAAATAGGCAACACAGAAGGATACACGACAGACTCGTGCTCCTGGTGAGTTACAACATGCCAAGGTGACGAAGCAGGACGAGTATTAGAAATTGAAAACGCTATTCGCTCCTTACCATCCCTCAAAACTAAGGTCCCATCATGCACATCTATGAGGGCCTTGGCGGTGGCCAGGAAAGGCCTTCCCAGTATCAATGGCACATTCACATCCTCATTTATGTCCAAAATCACAAAATCAACAGGATAATTGAATTTGCCAACCTTAACCAGAAGGTCTTCCACTATGCCCCTAGGATGCACTACAGATCGATCAGCTAATTGAAGGCTCATCCTAGTAGCACGGGGTTCACCTAGGCCTAGTTTCTTAAACAGTTTATATGGCATATACTAGCACCTAAATCCGCCAAGGACCTCTCTACATGCAAATTCTCTATAGAGCACGGGATAGTAAAACTACCTGGGTCCTTCTGTTTCTGCAGAAGCTTGTTCTGCAGAATGGCCGAGCACTCCTCGCTGAGCTCCATAGTGGCCAGCTCGCTCAGCTTCTGCTTCTTTGAGAGAAGATCCTTCAGGAACTTCGCATACTTAGGCATCTGAGATAGTGCCTCCAGGAAAGGCACTTGGACATTCAGCTTCCTAAGCATGGCCATAAAGTTCTCGAACTCTGCCTCCAGCCTGTCTTTGTGCAACCGAGTAGGGAAGGGGAGTTTAGGGATATACTCCTTCACTACTGGTTGCGGTTTAGGTGCAGGCACCTCAACCTCCTTCTCTACTTCTTCTTCAGCTGCTGGAGATGCCGAGGCAGGGGCCTCTCTCTCTTGTGCTCGAGCAGGTGGATCAACAGTCATCTTGCCACTTCTGGTTATGATGGCATTACAGTGCTCATTCGGGTTCTGAGGGTGAGGGATGGTCTGCCCGGCAGAGTGCCAGGAGCCCTTTGTGCCACTGCTTGAGCCACACTCCCCAGCTGGGTCTGGATATCCTGCAAGACAGCCTGTGTGTTCCTCTGGCCAGCTTCAAGAGCTAGGAATTTGCCCGATGCCTTTTCCATGAACTGCTCTATAGTATTGAATTTCTGAGCACTAGAACTGGCGAGAGAACCCACCAATTCCCGCAGTTCAGCCATCTGATCAGTCTGCACTGGGGCGGCAGGGGCTGCACCTGCTGCTGGAAAGGTCGCGGCTGGGATGGAGCAGCATGCCCCTGCATGGGCTGGTAGAGAGACTGCTGTGGCTGCTGGAATTGCCCCTGTCTGGGCTGATATGGCGGCCTCTGGAAGCCTGGTGGTCCCTGGGAGACTGGTGGTCTGGAATTTGCCCCACCCCAGGAGAAGTTGGGATGCTGGCGCCACCCCTCATTGTAGGTGTTACTGTAGGGGTCATTGCACCTGACATTGTTGATGAAGTTCACCTGCTCCTGGGGCGTGGTCGATTCCTTCATCGCCTGGCAGTCTTCCACTGTATGATGGGTGCTCTCGCACCACTGGCAGAGCATAGCCTGCTGCTGTCCGGTACCTGCAATCAAACCAGAACGATCGATAGCTGAAACCAGCTTCGATACCACCTGCACCAAATCAGATGACTGGGTGCCCACAGCATGCACACCCCGGCCTGGTGCTCGTCTCGATCTCCTGGCAGTGCCCCAATCATACCCGTTCTCCGCCATCTCCTCAAAGAGTTGATTCAGCTGTGGTGGTGTTTTGGTCAGCATGTTCCCGCCACAAACCGAATCAATCAGCTGCTTGTCCTCCGGGAAAAGGGCGTGATAGAAGGTGCCCACCTTGAACGCATCATTGAAACCATGATTGGGACACCTGAGGAAAAGACTGGTGTATCTCTCCCAAGCATCCCTGATGGTCTCATCTTCGTCCTGGGTGAAGTGGGTGATCTGCTTCTGCAAGTCAGCTGTCTTGGATGGAGGATGGTAGCGGGTGAGGAACTTGTCCGCCAGGTTGGCGAACGTGGTGATGGAGCCTGGAGGTCGAGTGTCTAGCCACTCCTTGGCCTGCCCCTCCAGGGTGAATGGGAAGTACCTCAGCTGGATGGCATCTGCTGGGACCCCATTGATCTTGATTCCATCGATGAGCTCGTGGAATCGCCTGAGATGTGATCTGGGGCACTCCCCCTCTTTGCCACGGAACATCACCGAACCGCGCAGCATGGTGATTATTGAGGTGCTCACCTCAAAATTATTGGCCGGGACATGAGGGTGTTGAATAGGTGACCTCATGTCTGCAGCCCTGGCGGTCCAGTATTGTCCCATGGTCTGCTCCTCGGGATCGATCACAGCATGGCCCTGTGGATCAGCCATCTCTTCTTCCTCTTCTTCTAACTGCAGCTGTGATAGCGCCTCCTCCGCAGCCAGTCGCGCCTTTAGAGCCCGCTTGAAGTTTCTGCAGGTTCGTTCAAGCTCCTGGTCTAGTGGTAGTAGATCTCCCGACTGGCTACGGGTCATGCACTACCTGCACACAATCAGCAGAAGCAACCCGTGAAGGCGCACAGGTGGAAGAGATAAAATGCAGTAAATAAAAAGCTAGAGTAACAAATTCTCCCATTTCCCCAATAACCTAGAGGGTCCCTGGCAACGGCGCCAAAAACTTGACACGCCAAAACACAACACCAATCTGCGACCAAGTGCAATCGCAGACCGGGAATGCAGTAACAGGCAAGTTATATTATCAACCCGGGGTCTAGGTCTACTGCTTACTCAGTGATTCTCTATTATCTAGCCAACTAAAGTATGTGATTGTTGTTTAAAAGCAAAAGCAGAAAGAAAGCAGTAAATTATTCGGTTTTCTCAAGCAGGTAAGAGTCACTCGGGAATGAATCCCCCTAGCTCCTTAGTTAGGTTTCAATTGTATTTCCCTGGGTTGATTTACTGTTGATTAGACTGTGAAAGATCCGACAGTAGCTTGGAATCTCTTAAGCTGACCAAGCCCTCTCAGTCTAACTACCCGGCAGACGACTAGTCTTCACCGGGATAGAAAGCTGAAGCAGTAAGAACAGAACTCCACTACTGGAATTGGATTCCAGTACAAAGCAGTAAACTGGCTAACTCTCGTATAGCCAATATCCTACTATCGAATGATGAGACTCTAGCAACCTAATCAGATTCTATCTATCTCATATTGCAGCAGGAATCAGGAAAAGTTGATCAGACTTCAATTGACTCAATAAACATGCATCATTCGATTAAAATCAAACAGTAATCTCATCCCAAGTCATTACAATCAATCCCTAACACATAGAACTAGGGTTCTTCATCCCCAAGTGAGAGAGGGGTTCTACTCCATAGAGAGAGAGAAGAAAACAGTAATCGGAGTAGTCATACTCATAAAGATGAGGAAAATCTGCTCCGGGATGATGATTTCCACTCCTAGGACGATCTCCAAGCTCGATTTGATGAAACCCAGCTCCAAGATAGCTTCTAGGATGTGTTCTCCGTACTTTCTCTCTCTAGGGCTCTGTTTTTGCTCAAAAAGTCCGATTCTCCCTCTTGCAGCCCGGAACTGGGTTAAAACCAAGAAATCCCGACTCACACGGGCAGGGCCACACGGCCGTGTGGCATACCCAGTTGCCCGTGTGAGTCAAAACGCTGCGTTCCACTTAGTTCGATTTTCAGGCTTCTCACACGGCCAGAGTGGCACGGCCGTGTGTGACTTCCATCTGCCCGTGTTTTCTCTCGGCAAAACTCGCACGGCCAAGCCACTTCTTCACACGGCCGTGTGTGTTGTCAGGGCATGCCGTGTTTGCTCTCGCACAATCTCACACGGCCAGAAATATGAGTTGCACGGCCGTGTGATTTGTGGGTGTGCCCGTGTGGCCTCCTTTGTGTCTTGCCTCGCGCCCGATCTTCGTCCAATCGACCCCAAACTCGCTCCCGAGCCTCCATTCACGTAATGGGACCTGAAATATCACAAACAAGCACACCCTAGCGTGAAATCGGCCTAAAACACGAGAAATCACATCTCAAATGGTGTAAGAACAGGGGTAAAAACATGTGTAATTAACGGTCTATCAATGACGCTTGGGTAAGTCGTCCTAATCTTCCCTCTTAGCCTAATTTATGCTACCAAGCTAGGATAAGGAGTTCTAGGGTTAGACGGGTATGTGCCAGCTGGCGAGTTTAGGTTAGATGTGTGAATGGGGGCCTATAATGGTCAAGGCGACCAAACCCCTACTATAGGTAGCCTTCCTAGATGGAACCCGAGATGAAACCTCGGTGTAGACGGTGGATAGTTTCCATTGAAATGAGCCATAAGCTTAAAGCCCATGATACGATAGCCTAGATCGAGGTGAGTGAAACATGGTAGGAGAGGCGTACTCGGAGGCATGTGGATAACTACGAAGGACCACAGAAAAGAGCTCACTCACAACATTCGATAACCCTAAGTATCTATACATGCATAGTATCCCTAAGCTAGGGGGAGGATTAGTTCACCGAAGTACTTGCTTTTAGCTTTGATCAACCTCTAGACTATTGTTTCCTCATATCCTCCACTAAAAACCTCAAAAACCGATTACCTAATTAACAACAAGGTGGGAAGTAGCCTAGGGTACCAGGACCTGAGTAGAATACGAACTTGATTACCACTATACGGCAATGTAGGTTAAACTTGGCTTAGGATGAGATAGTTGTTGATACGTGCAAACCACTGACAATAACATGCACGGATTCAAGTGATCAAGCTTTTTGGCGGCGTTGCCTGGGACCCTTGGTAACTAATAGAAAACCATTAAGTTATTAGTTAGTTTTTACCTTGCTTTAGTTGTTTGTTTAGTGTTGTATTTGTGTTTGTGTTGTTGGTTTATTTCGTTTTGTTTTGTTTTTGTGTTTGTGCTTTCGTTTCGTATTTTTCTTTTCAAGTTTGTGTCTTTGTTTGTATTGTTATTTACCACATTTGTACGTCACGGGTGGTTGAGGTTGTGTTTTGTATCATCGTTGTATGCGAAGAAGTGATTCCTTAAAAATATTACCTCTTGATTCTGAAATCGAGAGAACCCTTTGGAATCTAAGACGAGTTACAATACCTCAATCTCCACCAATGACGGAACATCAAGCTCAAGTACCACCGAGGCCAAGAACAATGGGTTCTTACTCTAGGCCAAGTATGGACAATGTTCAATCACCTATTCTTCATCTGATGTTACCCAACAATTATTATGAGATTAAGTCGGGCACGATATCGATGCTTCAAAGTGCATTTCAATTCAATGGGATGATGAGTGAAGATGCACATGCGCATGTCAAGCCATTTTATGAGTTGATGGATGGAATCAAAGTGAATGGGTTCCTCAAGAGGCTATCCGACTAAGGTTATTCCCATTTACCTTGAATGGAGTGGCAAAGAAGTGGTTGAATAACAACCACATCACTCAATCGCCTCATGGGATGATCTATGCAACAAGTTCTTTGCAAGGTACATTCCACCTTCTAAGATGACTTTGATGAGAAGTGAGATCACTATGTTTTGTTAAGAGGAGGATGAACCATTGTTTGAACTTTGAAGCATGGGAAAGATTTTCATCTCTCCTACTCAAGTGTCCTCACCATGGCATAGTCGATTGGCTGCATGTCAAAAGCTTCTACAATGGGTTAACAAAGGAATCGCGGAGCCTCATTGATGCGGCTAGTGGAGGTGCCATTCGGAACAAAGAAGTCGGAGAACTTCAACAGTTAATCGAAGAGATGGCTCTTAATAGCTATGATTGGGGTGACGGAATAAGAGGTAAGAGCATATCAAAGGGAAGTTTATTGAAGATTGACGAACCATCGTCTCTATCAGCCCATATTCGAGAACTTTCCAAGAAAATTGATCAAGTTGCATCGTCAATGAAGGGCAATGGGAAGCAAGTTATGAAGTGTGATTGGTTTGGTGACTCGAGTCATATGGAATAATGCAAGTCTATGATTGAAGCTTCTATAAAATTCAAGCAAGCCAATTTTTTTGGAGTCAATCTCGAGGAAACAACCCTTATAGCTTGACATATAATCCGGGATGGAGGAATCACCCGAACTATCTTTGGTCTTCTCCAACGGATAGGAAACCTCCGGGGTTTCAATCTCAAGCTCCAATGTAAACTTCTTACCAAAGGCCGAGTCAACCAACATACCAAGGAGCGTATCAAGAACAAAGTCGACCCTCCAACGGTCGACTTGCTAAACTTGAAGATTTTGTAGGCCAATTTATCACACATTCCAACAAGAAGTTTGAAGCTTTTGATAAGTTCATATAGAATACCTCAACCAAATTCTCGAGTTTGGAAGCGGGTCAAAGGAATCAAAAAGCTTCATTTCAAAATCTTGAAGCTCAACTAATTCCATTGGCTCAAACTATCTCATTGAGACCTCAAGGAACTCTACCGGGAAATACCGAGCCGAACGCAAAAGAAGGATGTCATGCGGTAACTCTAACCAGTGACCGACCATTGAAGGATATTCCTATTTCAAATCCAAGGATCCCGGTAAGAGAAGTTCATTAAGAAGTTGATATGATCAAAAATTCAAATCCCTACATGTTCCAATTCATCAATCAAAAGTGGGATCAAGTTAAAGGAAGCCAAGCTGGAAAATTGCTAAATATGGAAACCGTGTTGGGGACCTTACTTTGGAGGGAGGGTTCTCTTTCTTGGCTCATTGAAAATGCGAGTTTGAGCTCTTAGGCTAAAGAAGGGACGTTCCTCTACATATTGGTATACTTGGGATGTCAAGGAGAAGCCAAGAAGAACGTACTCAGAAGCCATCAAAACGCTATCCTGTAAAGCGAAATCTGCAAGAATTTGGCTAAGGTAAAAACAGTGTTGTTGATACCAACTTTGGAGGACGATTCATGGAATTTGGAATGCAACCAAGTGATCAGAAAAATAGGTAGTTACATCCTGGAATTCAGCCAGGTCTGATAATCAAACACACGACTCATAGACGGATACAAAGAGAGGGCTTTCCGAGCCACCAAGTGGGCTACCCTATTGTTATGCCGACCTACAAATCTCACACTAAACCCCGGATTACAGGCAAAGCATTGAATGAACTCTTGAAGAATCGCTCCCATCTGGTTATCCCTGGCATCAGCAAGCAAGATCTTATCTATGACCACTTTGGCATCCCCTTCAAACCGAACCTCCGTGAATGCATGATCACGACACCAATTAATCGCCTCACGGAGGGCCAGGACTTCCACCACCACAGGGTCATCGATCATGCGAAATTGGATCCCATTAGCAAAAATGATCTCCTCGGCCTGATTCATAATAACCATCCCACCAGCTGAATGCGAACCACTCCTCGTTGCCCCATCCCACCTACAAATCGTTTCCTGCAGCCCATCTAGCCCACTGGATGCACCTGTGGCCAATCAGAATTGGTCGCACGGTCCTTCGACAAACGATCCCACTCATCAAACTTCTGGTTAAGCTACCTCACTAAGGCCGGGAACCCAAACTGCTTTCCCTCAAAAACCACCCAGTTACGTGAGCGCCAAATTCGCCAGAGGACCATATCCACCTTAAGAAACAACTTTCTCGAGATGCATATGGAACTAGGCAACTTTCTAAGCCTAGGGAAGGAATTGGCTGATCACGAATTAGGCCAGAAGTCTATGAACAAGAAGCTTAAAGATGATACAAAAGGTTGTTTCATGAACAGCTTACTTAGAGAAGAAGATAGTTACTTGGCGTGCAAGTTTGTATGTTTTGTGCGAGTTTCTTTCCTTGTTTCACTTGAATTAGTTTTCATTGTTCTATTAGGATTAGGTTATGTTATTCTTGGCTATAAATAGATGTTTCATCAATTGTAAACACACGTTTTGAGTTAAGTGAATCAATATTACTCCGAGGAGTTTCCCTTGAGCATGAGTGCTTAAGTTTGGTCTTGGATTAAGATCCTAGACTTGCAGACCTCGAGATCAAACCCATCACCCTTGTTTTCGTGGTGTTATTCTACCCAAGCCAGCCTCTTTCCCTTAGTGTTGAAGTTGCTAGCTTGGTTCGTTTTATCCGCAAAAACCCATACTATTACTACGAACCACCATCAATCCGCCATTCCTCTTTTGCTGCGTGCTTGAGAGTTTGAGTCCCTACTTGGGCCTCATTAGAAGTTATTCAAGAAGTTATTCGAGAAGAAGTACAACCATTCATTGAAGTCAATGTCGAAGATGAGGGAAAATCTAAGAAGACTCATGCACCCGAGCCAACATCAACAGCTCCTTATCCTAGCTGGTTATTTGAAAGCGGTCTTTATCATGAATGTGCTCCATGGAAGGACACATTGAAGCAATTAAAGGTAACTGTTCCTTTACTAGACATGGTATTGAAGATCCCTAAATATACAAAGTTCTTGAAGGAAATTTTGTCGAGAAAGAGGAAATGGAGGAGGAAATGGTATCTGTTAGTGAAGTTGCTTCGGTATCCATTGAGTATGGAGGTTTCCCTCCCAAACTAAGAGATCCGGAAATCTTCACTATTCCATGCACTTTTGCAGATAAAATATTTTGGAACCTGTTAGCCGATTTGGGGTCTAGCGTCAACATCATGCCTACACAGATATTAATACTCCCCTGGGGGGGTGTATGTGATCAAAGTAACGCAACTAAGGACTCAATCGAAGAATCGATTGAGCTCGAATCAAGAACGAAGTGTTCTTAATATGAACTTGGATAAAACGGAACCAAAAGGACAAATCCACACCCGGGGATAGCTCGATTGGTATAAAAGAGTAGTTGCTCGACCACGATTGAAGTGACTATCAATCGATACACAAGCTCACCAAGTTTGGAATCCACCAAACCCAAAACAAGTCGCAACTTGCACAAACCAAACGGTTTCGATTTCTATTCAACAAAGTCTGAATTTTACAACGAAATAGAACGGTATTTAAAGGCAAATAAAACCTAATACGATCATAATAGAACTAGAAAACAATTAAGGTAAAATTCTACTCTAAAAAGGTTACAAATTTCGGACACAAACTTCCTTTCTAGAAGCACAAGTAAGATGCCCGCAAAACAGTCAAAAGGCAGCTTTCGTACTAACTTCGCGCCTTTTGTTCAAGGCCTTCCCGAACTCCAATTCTTCATAAAATTCCTTCCCTTTGTTCACAAATATACCTAGTTTCATGTTGTGGAAGCCTTTTGACTTGAATCCCATCCATGCTCCTTCAATTGAGCTCCAAAGTAGGCTTCACAAAACAGTTTTCTGCCTTAGCCATTTTCTGGCAGTTTTCCAGTTTTGAGGTAGCAACTTTGAGGACTTGGAAAACAACCTTAATGACATCTTCTGGATCCAAAAAGCATGTCATTGGAAAGATGGAATCGTTATCTGCAAAACAAATCCTTAAACTTGAATTTCCACCAAGCCAATTGAGATAACCATGCCTCTAAAGTATGTACCCTGAACACGGATTTTGACTTAGCCAAAATTCCCTCTCTTTATCCGTGATTGATCCAGCTTCTTGATTGATCTTGTGAGGGTTGGACTTCACTGGGTTTGGGATCATATCGCCCCCCCCCCCCCCCCCTGTTGAAAAAGCTTTGCCCTCAAAGCTTGGGCCTTCTTCTCTTCAAAAGACCCACAAAATTGATCCCAAACTGGATCCGAAAAAGGCTGCTCACACAAAGATCTGACCTGAAAAATGACAGTTTCCGGCGACGGCGAACCTTCCGGCGAGGAGTCCAAAATTGGGGATTTCCTCTCATCACCTTCTCGTCCCAATTCGCTGCTTGCAATCAATTCCCCTAGCTTCCAGGAGTTGATTCCTACCATCCTCCAGCTTCGATCATGGCCGAATTGACTCCAATCACGATGGCCGTATTTCTCGCCATTGGAGATTTTAAATTTCTCAGAATCCGGCGACACGAACCTAGATTCCGGCGACCCCAAATCAAAATTGGGTATTTTCGCTCCCGGCTTCTCCTCGTCCAATTGATTCGATACTCGAGCTTCCTTGGACGATTTTGAGCTTATCCACAGTGCCCAATAGTCTCGCAGGGTCTCAAGGGATCACAGTCGCGCAGCGAGCTAGCTAGGTCAAGAAGATGCTCTAGGATTAAACACAGAACTCGACCCTAGCTTCGTCAAGCTCTCACAAACTCAATTTCGGATGGAAACGAACCGGAACCCTTACACCTAGAAGGATGCACACTCGTTATGAGGAAGCTTTCAATGCAATCGAGGGCGATTCTTGATTGATAAGCAAGTCTTCAGCAAATTTTTTATCGCAACCAAAAACCAATCAAACTCACAAACTCTCAAGTTTGGGAATTGGGGGAAAATTCATTCAATCGTATTCTGAATAATACAATACGAGTATGAGGCCTTTTATAGGCTTAAACAATTACAAACAAACTAGAATCGGGACTGAATTTAACCTAACTAAGCAAGGAAACTAAATTACAAACATAATCCGAATGAAAAGAGGAATCCTTGTGGGACTCGGGTTACTGGCAGTGTGAGGTAGCTTCTTTGAAGCCCTCAAAAATGATCTTCCTAGATGAATCTATCTCACCCAATTCCTTGTCGTTCTAGAAGAACACTTCCTCTTTCACCTCCAATTTGAATCAGCCTAAACTCATACTCCAAACTCCAGATATAGGCCTTCAAAGTTGGCATCTCGAAACAACTTTCTGCCTAAGCCAAATTCAGGCAGTTTTCCTGTTTTGAGGTGGCCTTTTGATGAGCTTTGAAAACAACGTTCCAGACCTCCCCTTGAGCTCCACAATACATCACGTAAAGATAATAACTTGATCTTCAAAATGACACCTTAAAATAGGAAAACTGCCTGAATTTGGCTAAGGCAGAAACCTGTTCCGAGATGCCAACTTTGAAGGCCTATATCTGGAGTTTGGAGTATGAGTTTAGGCTGATTCAAATTGGAGGTGAAAGAGGAAGCGTTCTTCTACAACAACAAGGCATTGGGTAAGATCGATTCATCCAGGAAGACCATTTTCGAGGGCTTCAAAGAAGCTACCTCACACTGCCAGTAATCCGAGTCCCACAAGGATTCCTCTTTTCATTTGGATTATGTTTGTAATTCAGTTTCCTTGCTTAGTTAGGTTAATTTCAGTCCTTATTCTAGTTTGTTTGTAATTGTTTAAGCCTATAAAAGGCCTCATACTCGTATTGTATTATTCAGAATACGATTGAATGAATTTTACCCCAATTCCCAAACTTGAGAGTTTGTGAGTTTGATTGGTTTTTGGTTGTGATCAAAAACTTGCTGAAGACTTGCTTATCAATAGAGAATCGCCCTCGATTGCATTGAAAGCTTCCTCATAAAGAGTGTGCATCCTTCCAGGTGTAAGGGTTCCCGTTCGTTTCCATCCGAAATTGAGTTTGTGAGAGCTTGACCAAGCTAGGGTCGAGTTCTGTGTTTAATTCGAGAGCATCTTCTTGACCTAGCTAGCTCACTGCGCGAATGTGATCCCTTGAGACCCGAGTTTGGGCTCATCAAGTGGTATCAGAGCCTGGTTTTGGAGTAGAGCAACAACTTGCTCTTGAAAGAACTGTTGCAGCCCTGCCATCATAACAGGTTGAGCCTCTGCCATAGTCAATTCCGATTGAAGAGAAGCGGATGCAGGGTTGGAAGTTTGATTCTTTGATGCAGCTACTGCTTCTTGTTTCTTCTTCTTTTTCTGTTCGGATAACAGCAGGGCAAGGTCACCTGAGGCAGGGCCCCTCGACCTCGTCCAGTGACTTGCTCCGGCGCCGCCCTCCTTCGTTATCTCTGTCCTCGTGTCCACAACGTTGAACCAGGCTATAGATGCCACTTGATGCGCAACTGGGGGGTGTATGTGATCAAAATCACGCAGCTAACGACTCAATCGAAGAATCGATTGAGCTCGAATCAAGAACGAAGTGTTCTTAATACGAACTTGGATAAAAGGGAACCAAAAGGACAAATCCACACCCGGGGATAGCTCGATTGGTATAAAAGGGTAGTTGCTCGACCACGATTGAAGTGACTATCCAATCGATACACAAGCTCACCAAGTTTGGAATCCACCAAACCCAAAACAAGTCGCAACTTGCACAAACCAAACGGTTTCGATTTCTATTCAACAAAGTCTGAATTTTAAAACGAAATAGAACGGTATTTAAAGGCAAATAAAACCTAATACAATCATAATAGAACTAGAAAACAATTAAGGTAAAATTATACTCTAAAAAGGTTACAAAATTCGGACACAAACTTCCTTTCTTGAAGCACAAGTAAGCTGCCCGCAAAACAGTCAAAAGGCAGCTTTCGTACTAACTTCGCGCCTTTTGTTCGAGGCCTTAATGAACTCCAATTCTTCATCCAATTCCTTCCCTTTGTTCACAAACATATCTAGTTTCATGTTGTGGAAGCCTTTTGACTTGAATCCCATCCATGCTCCTTGAATTGAGCTCCAAAGTAGGCTTCACAAAACAGTTTTCTGCCTTATCCATTTTCTGGCAGTTTTCCAGTTTTGATGTAGCAACTTTGAGGACTTGGAAAACAACCTTAATGACATCTTCTGGATCCAAAAAGCATGCCATTGGAAATATGGAATCGTTATCTGTAAAACAAACCCTTAAACTTGAATTTCCACCAAGCCAATTGAGAGAACCATGCCTCCAAAGTATGTACCTTGAACACGGATTTTGACTTGGCCAAAATTCCCTCTCTTTATCCGTGATTGATCCAGCTTCTTGATTGATCTTGTGAGGGTTGGAATTCATTGGGTTTGGTATCATATCAGATATACAATGATTTGAACCTTGGACCGCTCACTCCTACTCCAATGCGGATTGAGTTGGACAATAGGTTCTTTGTGAGCGAAGAGGAATCATAGAGAATATCTTGGTAAAGTGTGCTCATTTTGTCTATCCGTTGGAATTCGTGGATCTTGACACAGATGGGTATGATGCATCAATTATTCTAGGTCGACCATTTCTAGCTACGGCACGGACTATCATTGATGTAAGTGTAAGCCATATCACATTAAGGTTTGGTGAAGAGGATAATTTATAAGATGACTCCAATCCCAAATTTCCACAAGTATTACAAATGGGACGATGTCAAGATGGATTGGAGCCGGTTACACCTCCTACCACACCACCTTCAAGTCCCAAGATTGAATGGTTTAATATGGTCTCCCATGTTGACCCCATGATGCTCAAGGTGAAGGAGGGAGTGATTCTTGCAAAAATATGAAGAAACCGGGCAAAGAGAAATCTTCTTGCAAAATGCAAACCCAAGAGTTGTTCAAGATTTCTCATCTCTCCGGTGATCATGGAAGAAAGCTCCGAAGGTTTATCTTTGAAGATAGACATCCTAAGAAAGGAAACCAATTTGTTAAAGGCGATTTAGCTCATATTCTCGAAAATGAAGAGTTCGGGGAATGCCACAAGCCATTCACGGATAATGACATCTCTATCAAGGAGCTTCACCCTCACCATCTTGCAAATCAATTCTCAAATGGATGCTTTCTATCTCAAACACCGGACGAGGCATCCGAGAGACTCCATGGTCTTCACCTTGGATTTCACCACAAAGTATGACTTCTACGAAGGGTCATCGATGAAGGATGGAGGACTCTCCATTTGATCTTAAAGAGTCAAGTCCGGCGAAAATACTTTTAAAGACGCGCTTGTTGGGAGGCAACCCAACAATTCGGTTTACGTATATATTCCCTTTCCTTTTGTTTTTAATTAAATAGTAGCTTAGTTAGTGCACTAGAGATGCATTGAGATTGATTGATAAGACTTAGCCTTTCTTTTGGATGTTTGATTGAATGTTTGGATGAATGCTTGAACTAAGAGACGTGGAGAAAATGAGTTTTCCTGAACAAGGCAAAGATCACGGCCGCGATCTTGGGTGCCCAGCCCGCGATCTTGCCCGTCTCTATTTAAGCATTGGCAGCCTCTTTAGATCTAAGTACATTCACTTTTTCAACTTTATCTAAATCTATATGTCATTACTCTCCAATTCTCTTGACTTTTTGGACCCACCTTCTTTAATCTCATCTTTCAACAACTTTTGAGAAGGATTTACTATTGATTTTGGATTCCCACCATGTCCCCTAGCAATATAAGGTACACTTTTCCTTGTTTGACTCTATTTAATTGCCTTGTCTTGCCCAACATGTGTTGATTGCTTAGAGTCTTTAATGCCCATTTTCTACTTGGAATGACATCTTGATGGCATGAGATTGTTTTTCTTTTCTTTAATGAACCCTCTATGTCACTTTTGATGCCTTGGTGGGTTGTGTCCATGCATTTATGTCATCTTCAACTACCACCCACCAAGTATTGGTGAAAAGTCCCCAACCACATAGAGTTCATTATTTGCATCACTTTGGATTAAGCATCAATTTCATTGCATAGGGTGTTGGTCATTGATTGTTCCTACATAAATTTGGGGATATCCTTCTTACTATTTTGGAGATATTTCTCTATCCAATTTCCCTCTTTTGTCAAGTTCTTAGTCACATTCAAGTGTGGGGGAAATTTATAAATTTCATGATACCTTATTGTATTCTACCCAATTAATGTTTGATGTTTGGGTTGATGATTTATGCATATGTGTACCACTTGTTTTGAAGGATAATATACAAGATTAAAGGCATGACTTATGGTGAGAGCTCATCCTATCGATTATCTCGTCCTCGCCAAGGTCAAAAGAAGAAGACAAGGAAGTCCAAGTCAAAGGAAGTGGTTGTAGAAGAAACTCATCCACCATCACAACTTGAACATCAATCAAGGGTAGTTCCTCAATATGAAAAAGGTGGTGTATAACATATCACTCACTACTTTTTAGAGCATGTACCCGAGTAATTCAAGAGCAAAGTTTTGTGGCTTCAAGGGCTACCCTTAGGTGAAAGTACTTGTCTCGATTGGATTCTTTTCGCCCAACTTGGAATTGAAGATGCAATCCGCTCTAAAGTACAGAAATTGGAATGGCTCAAGTTGCTCTCTATTCAAGAACACATATATCAGGTGTTTGTTCTTGAGTTTATTAGTACGCTCACTATTCGAGACATGAGGGGTGCCGCCGACCTTGAGATAACATTCAGTTTTAACTCGGAGGGTAGTACCGTCACATGCCAATCCAGGAGTTCACTAGAGAAATGGACATCTTCCCGGTGGGCTTCATTGCTTCACCTAATGTTTTTTCCACCTTGACAAGGGAATTCGACTTCCCTTGTTTCAAGGCCTTTTATGAGTCTGAAGTCAAGAAACCCGAGAGCCGACAATGGGACGTGAGACTATCAAAATCCAGTGAGGTGCAACCGGAGTGGCGGCTCATCCACCACGTAATTGCTAGGCCTGTGGGAGGAAAGAAACGGAGCAAGGGCAATCTCACCACCCGAGACATCACCCTATTTCATATCATGCGCCTCCCACAATCTCTTCATCTCGGTCTATCAATCTTATCTATTTTCAAGCGTTACGAGTGGATCACCAACTTGCCGCACTCCAAGGAGTGTACGTCACCCGACTTGCCAAATATTTCCAAGTCGACTTTGGAGCTTTACAATTTCAATTGGATCGTAGGACCGTTCCTATATCCTTTGATATCTTGAATTTGAAACTTAAGGTTCTACACATGAGCAATGATGGCACTTGGGGTGTGCGGGGATTCCATTTTCCAACCACCAATACATTGGACATGGGAGGAACCGTATTTCGTCTTCTGGAAGCTAGGAGGGCAAGGGACCGAAGAGGATTGACAACCGAGGAAGACCAAGAGGAGAGCGTGCATGAAGGAGGAGAGGTGCCTATTCCCACTTTTCAATCGGTTAACCCACCGAGCAACAATGCAAGAGATCATAGAATTGAGGCTATGATAGAGGTTATCCTTCACAACCAACGAAGGGAGAAGGAAGCACGGCTTCACATCATGGTGTGCATCCACATTCCACGTGATCATGGAGAAGATGAACATTCCGTTCGAAGATGTACCGTGCACATTCAACCGCTCCTCCCCTTCCGCACTTTCCCATGATGAAGAAGAAGGACCCTTCGATGAGGAATGAATTCTAGGCATCCAGGGCCTAAGTTCTATCTTTTATTTTTCTTTTCTTTATTTAAATTAAAACAATGTTTTATTATCACTTTATTTTCATTTTACCTTTTTTACCTTATATATTCTATCGCTAGTAGTAGTAGTACTTATTATATATATATATATATTTATCGTACCTATAACTACTATTCGTAACATTCATGATCTTTTCTTGGCGAACTCCCACATTGAGGACAATGTGTTGCTCAAGTTTGGGGGGATGTTTGTGCATGTTTGAATGTTTATTATGATTGGTTCAACCGTTTATTGCTAGTATCCTTGCCTGTTTTTGAATGTAAGATGATGATGAATGATTATGGGAGTGTATGCTAGTGATTATGCCTTTGTTGTGGTTATGAATGGTGCATTATTAGTGTTTTTAGAGCCTTGAATGCACATCCAAATTTTTTTTTTCAAATTTGAGTTTTTAGGTGATAGTTGCATGGTTTGAGTATCGGTACGTGAGGGATTTTACTACTCTCCTCCTCTAGTGTGAGTCGATGGTGTTGCTATCTTAGGAAGGCATTGTGTGCGGGATTCTTTCCTTTTATGTGAACTAGGAACTTTTTCAATTTGTGCTTAAAAATAGAAAAGAGGTTCTCACGTGAGTGGCAACCGGGCAAAGAATTGAGTTCAACTGTCAAAGGATTGTTCTCTTGGCTCGGAGTGCCCGTCGAGGATGTGTTTGGGGTTCGGATAGCTTTATTGCGTCCCGATCATCTCTTACTACTTACTATCCCCCAAACACCTCTCCTCCTCACGAAATCGTATGATAAGGACCGAAGGTACCTTTTAGCAATTCATGAGACCTCGTAACTCTCGTTTGTAACCAACATGTGCGGCAACCCAATGTGGAGTGCATGCTGGGACGTGGTGCTCGGGCTAAGACAAATCCGACCATCAATTTCCCCACATGTGACCTTGAAAGGGAAGGCTATGATTCATCCACTCTTGGTCACGTGGGAGAGATGATATTATGCAATGAAATAAATTGCAAGAGTTCGGTACAATGTGCATGAACGGAGAAAAAGGAGACCGAAAAATGACAACTCCTACATCAAAAGAAAGAATAAAAGCACTGCTTATGGTTCTATTAGTCGTTTGTTGTCGGAAAATCCCCCGAATCACATTTTGAATGATTGGCCTAAGGTTGTAGATATGGTCCTCACACGAGAGATTGTGCTTGCACAATAGGATGGTAGTAGCATTCATTCATCCCCACAATGCAGTCAAAATCGAGATTTTGATCGTAAAATCGTAGGATTTTAGGATTTTCCTTAGGGATTCCGATCTTGGTTTTACTATAAAATCGGTGGACCTTAAAATTGGGATTAAAATCGTTAAATTCGTAAAATCGTACCAAAAACGGGATTTTGATCGTATGAGAACAAAATAGGTGGTTTAAGCCAATTTAAAAGAAGCATAAATATTTCGGCAGAAAGGGTAATGACGGGAATCTTATCAGATATTTTTCTACTAAAAAACTTTTTAAAATAATAAAAAATAATCAAATTAGTGGGCTCGGTTTATCCCTTTCCCTTCGCCCCATTTAACTTATTGGTAAAATAATTGTCCTAATATTGAAAGTATGTGAAAATTAACATCATTATTAATTAATTAATTAATATATTTGTATCAAGCCACTAGCATTACTTATTTTATTGGAGTTCAATTATTTTAGTTTTAAAGCATACTTAGTAGACGATGTCGGAATATTACTTTGAGTTAAACTACCTAGACACAACATGAAAACAAGAGTCAAACTCCATGAGCTATATCCCTTCATCATGAATTATTTTGAGTTGCGCATTAAATAACAATTAAAAAAGTGATTTTGGAACATTAATCTTGAGAATTATCTCCCGTAAAAAAATCTTGAGAATTATCATTTTAAATATTATGTGTCTTTGTGTTATTAATGATTTATCTTATTAATATTATTATATGTTATGTTCAATATGGTACTTAAAATCCTACGATTTTAAGATTCTATTTTATGATTCCGATTTTACCCCAGTTTCGATTTTAGGTAAAATCCTGATTTTAATTGCTTTGCATCCCCATATACTCTTATCTATGCAATGAAGTACTAGCATGCATGCCTCGTTGATTCGTCTACCATATTGCATTAGGTTTGAGTAGGTTTGCTTGGGGACAAGCAAGTGCCTAAGTGTGGGGGAGTTTGATAACGCACCAAAATCGGTGTTATTTACCCTCCATCTTAGGGTATGTTTTGTGCCAATTCATGTACTTAAGCGTTTAAACATTGTCAAATACATTCCTATTTTGTTCTTATTTGATTTCAATGTGATTATAGGGTGCATTAGTCAATATGTGCTAATTAGGTACAAAACAAGGTCACAAGTGTAGAAAAGGGGCAAGGATCAAAGATCGTGGACTAGAAGCCAAAGATCACCGCCGAGATCTCAGTCGTGAAGTCTCGCTGAAGATCGAAGCACAGAAACCAAAGATCAAGACCGCGATCTTGGAGCCCCAGGGCGTGAACTTCGCAAGGAAGGAGCCCTGGATTAGCAGAGACTTTTCCCAGTAGAACCGCGACTAACGTGCAAAATGCCTGTGAGGAAGATCATGGCCGCGACTCAAGGATCCCAACCACGAAGTCAAGTCACGATATCCCCCATCCTTAAGGCCTCAACGACAACGTTTTAAGATCATGGCCCAGTGACCAAAGATCACGACCCAATCTCCCTGCCTCAGGCCGCGAACTTCCCCGAAGCCAAGTTGCCTATAAATAAAAGACCCCTTCCCCCTTTTTAAGTGAGTTGATTTTGGGTGAAATTTCTTGTTCTAGAGAGAGCTAAGAGAGAGAAGCTGAAGGGAGAAGAAGAGAATGAGGAGCTAGGAGCAAGGAGGCATCTTCTACCCCAAGTCTTCTTCTATTTCTACCATGTATCTTCTTCCCTCCTTTATGGAGTAGTCCTCTAAGGTACTAGGGGTTCGAAACCCCAACCCCTAATTTTAGGATTTATTATGTATGTATGGATATTTTAGGATTTGAATGAATGAATGTGTTTGTCTAGTTAATTTTTAATGTCATTCTTTCCTAAATGATGACGCTTGGGTAAGTCTCCCTAATCCTCCCTCTTAGCCTACTTTATGCTACCATGCTAGGTAAGGAGTTCTAGGGTTAGACAGGTATGCGCCAGTTGGCGAGTTTAGGTTAGATGTGTGAAAGGGGGGCCTATAGTGGTCGAGACGACTGAACCCCTGCTATATGTAGCCTTCCTAGATGGAACCCGGGATAAAACCTCGGTGTGGATGGTGGATAGTGTCCATTGAAATAAGCCATAAGCTTAAAGCCCCATATACGATAGCATAGATCGAGGTGATTGAAACATGGGTTTAGGGGAGGCGTACTCGGAGGCGTGTGGATAACGACGAAGACCCACGGAAAAGAGCTCACTCACCACATTCGATAACCCTAAGTATATATACATTCATAGTATCCCTAAGCTAGGGGGAGGATTAGTTCCCCGAAGTACCTGCTTTTAGCTTTGATCAACCTCTAGACTAGTGTTTCCTCATATCATCCACTCAAAACCTCAAAAACCGATTACCTAATTAACAACAAGGTGGGAAGTAGGCTAGGGTACCAGGACCTGAGTAGAATACGACCTTGATTACCACTATATGGCAATGTCGTCCTATGTTAAACTGGGCTTAGGATGAGATAGTTGTTGACAATGTAGTCAAAATCCCGATTTTACGATCTTACCTATGGGTTCCGATCCTAATTTTACTGTAAAATCTTTGAACCTTAAAATCCCGATTTAAAACTCTAAAATCCATAAAATCTACGATTTCTACGATTTTGTACGATTTCAAGGTTCATATCAATTGGATCAAAATTAGGCCGGTCAAGTTGGGTTCTGCCCATGAACCGAGTCAAATTTACTTCCCCCAACCCAACATAATGAACAACACAACCCCAACCTGATAATTAACTCTCAATTTATTTTCATTCTCTTCCTCGTATCTTCCTCTTTCGCACGTCGGCGCCCAACTCCTTCCATCAACGATATCTTCCACCCTCCCAATTAGCTTGTAGTTTGTTCCCACCACCCTCACAATAATCCAAATCCCCATTACATTGCAAGCTTTTGTTCATATCCCAATCCTTCAACACCACTAACCCGACCTTTTATCAATTAAGAAGGGAATGCATCAATCAATGAGTTATCTTTTTCAGATGATGGTACTTCAAGTGATCATAAGAGTAATGATATTAGTCCTTAAACAAATAAAAATGATGAGAGTGAGGGTGAGGTTGAGGATGATGACGATGATGTGTAAGTGATGTTAATGTTGATCCTAACGATCTTATGTGATTTTCTACTCTTAACAATTAATTAACAGTGATATCTATAATGTTTTAGGTTTCTTATTTGTGTGTTTCTATTATGTACAAGAAAAATATATGGATTAGTTGTGTTTGTTTAGCAAACAAACTTATCTTGGGAAGTAATTATGCTTTATCAATTGATTGTTATTCAAGATATGCATTTTTATTACTATCTAGTGTTTTAAGTATTTATTTTAATATGAACCTTAAAATCTTACGATTTTACGATTTTAATCTACGATTTCGATTCTACTTCAGTTTTCGATTTTACTTAAAATCTAGATTTTGACTACATTGGTTGTTGATACGTGAAAACCACTGACAATAACATGCACAAATTCAAGTGATCAACTTCCTTCGAAGAGAGTGGTTTAAGCACACACTTCTGACCTCCATGTACCAGCTTGTACTTATTAGTTACTCCATCATGTCGTTAGTACTAGCTTCTACACCGCAATTGAACTTACTACGTTAGTGCAACTTCCTTCGTCGATAACCATAGAGAGTAGCTTCCCATCAACCACACACTTAGTATGGAAAAAATTCTCACGTTGTTCTAGCTCCTCCTTAGGTTGTGCGATCAGATCCCTTCTCGCCACCAACATACTTCCTGGAGGTGCTTCCATCTCGAGAGCTTTTTAAACTTCAGAATCGCTGGTCTCTTCTACTTCCTCTTCAGACACATACTCCACATTGTTGAGTAGAATTAGGGTCTTCTTGTTTGGGCATGACTCGCAATATGACCTCTTCCGTGACATTTGAAACAATGAATTCCCCCGGATGATCCACCTTGCTTCACACCAGAATTTGCACTTTCAAGTCTCAACCCTTGTCGCAGGCTTGGGAGCCTCCCTAGTAGGAACTTGCAGTTTAAGGTTAGAAGCAACACCCTAGTTTGGTCGTCGGGAACTCATAGAAGGTTGAAACCTTCTAATACGTAGCTGCCTCTCCACCTTGCTTGCCATAGCGACCAGATCTTCAAGTTCAAGGAATGGTTGGATTTCAACTACGTTTTTTATCTCACGATTGAGACCATACAAGAATCAAACGATGGTGGCCTCTCGATCTTCTCTAACATCAGCCCGTATCATCAAAACTTACATCTCCTTATGGTAATCTTCAAGACTTTTCGTAACTTGCCGAAGAAGTTGGAGTTTCTGATACATATCTCTTTGATGGGAACTTGGAACAAACCGGTCCCTCATAATGCCCTTCATCTCGTCCCATGTATCAATAAAACGTTGTCTATTTCTCCTCCTCCTCGTTCATAGTTTATCCCACCAAACTAAAGCATAATCCGAGAATTCTAGGCCAGCCAACATCACCTTTTTCTTATCTGAGTAATTGTGGTAATCAAACACCAACTCCATCTTTCGCTCCCGATCTATATAGGCGTCAGGGTTTGTCGTACCTCGGTACAATGGAATGGTTACCTTGAGATTGCGAAGATCATCCTCCTCTTCTTTATTGTAATCGTCTCCAAGATCCTCGAAAATCCTCCTCCTCTTCATCATTGATTTGTTGTTGCCACCCTCTTGCCTCAACTTGAGGCATTCCCACACGTCGATGATGTCGAAGACGTCGCTGAACTTCATGGAACAAGGGAGGAGGTGCTCGTTCCTCCCTTTCCCTTCCTTCCTCTTGGAAATCCCTAGGGTTAGGGTTTTCATCGACGGGAGCTTGTAGTTGTTGAAGTCGAGCCTCAACAGCCTACATTCATGTTGGTTGATCAGTTTGAGTCCGAGTGATTGCTTCCAACTGATCCTTAATCGCTTGCAATGCTTTCTATATCCTTGCAGCTCATGAAAACCCAAAAACTCGAGCAAACAGCCCAAGAATCTCAAGAACACCAACAAGAACCTTCAAGAACACGTCAACTCTGCCACTGAGTTTTAACCCGGCTCTGGTACCACTTGATACAATCAAATTCACACAACCCAAGCAATTCGAACCAAAAGATAAAACCAGGATAGGATGGAAATCAATCGAACAGAATTCACTCGTGAAAAGGGGCCATCGATAAGAATCGATCGACAATCTCAACTTGGAATTAAGCGCAATTGATATGGGTAGCTCTCCACAACTAGGGTGTATACCTAGTTGATAAGAGTCGCTCTAACACTCCAGAATCCTCAATAGAGTATTTAGGGCAAAATCCACAAAGGGAACAAGCAAAAACTTTTTGAAATTTGATAATATAGTCTAACTCTCAAACCAACGAGTTAAACCCTTTAAATAGGCTCCAAACAACCCTAATCCGACCATAACAAGAAAAACAACATCATAAACCGACTTTGAAAGCAAATAACAATTTGTGGCCGAGTTTTAAGCTCAAAAGAACAAAAACAACACTTTTACTCCTTCTTCTCACATTCTGCCTCCTCCTCAAGGCTCTCTTCTTTCTCCACGGCTTGTAACATCATAAAGGGCTTGTACTTGAATAGCTCCACGTCCATGCTTGCAAAATAACAGCCCAAATACATTGGGAACTTGTCTCTAATCGCCTTGGCCTTACCACGTGTGATTGACCATTTGATGCCCTCATCACGTTGAATCAGAGTCGAATGTCTCGATAGAATCAACAGAGAGTGGCTTCAACACCTTGGAACCCGTAGAGAGCTCTGCCAACCGAAGTTTCCCGCTCGGAACCTTCTCGTTTGTAGTTGGATCTATTGAAACAAAGGATGGCATCGTGAAGGAGGTGGCGGCCACAGTCTCTTTGTCGTCCTTGTCACATTCGGCCTTGGTGGGAACTGGAAGGTTGCAACTCCATCACAAGCATCAATGATGGCGGTGGCTGGATCATGCTGGGCTACAATGACCTATATGAAGATCTCTTCCTCTTCTAACGCCGCTAGAGATTCAAATGGTGTTGTGAGTGGTTCGGCGGAGGATTTGGTCGTCAAATCCTTGGACCAGTCCTTTATGTCGTGACCATCATAGTCAATCCTCCCTATGATCACTTGCAACACAACCCGGGAATCCTCATACCAGAAACTCATTGTCAAGAGCTCCCAATCAATGATCCTCGGGGCCAATCATATATACCACGGAACGCCAAAGACCACTGTGAATCCACGAATTGGAAGCTCCAGCAAATCGACTTCCTGCAGTACCCCTTGCGCTTCGATTGAAACTGCCTCGTAGAACCAAACACAGACGAAACACACACCTCTGGCCGCCTTGACTCGAATTGGCAGAATAGGAGTAGCCCTTAATGACAAACTTCTCGCGACTCCATGATTGATAAAGCTACGAGAGGAGAATATGTCAACCTGAGCCATTACCGCCTCTTCCTGGATAGTTGTGATGAGACAAACGAAACATCCATTCAAGACGCCGGTTAGGGCATGAATAGAAATCTCTTCATCAGACTGCTCATGGTCATAGTCGGGCAGTCGTCCTCGCCTCCTGGTGTTGTCGTCATCATTGCTGGCGGCGCTCGTGGCCTCGGCAGAAGGTGGCTGTGTATCCACTTTGTTATGGCGGGGCGTGATGGCGGAGGTGGGTGCTCACGGGACCTCTTCCCTACGTTGGTGGTCAAACGTTGGCGATGTCTATCCTGGGAGCTGCGTAGAGCACGGTTCCGTCGAACCAGGCTCTGATTCCAATTGATGAATGATCGTTTCACCCATCGCGTAAATCATAAGAACCAGAAATTAAAGAGAACAAGATTAGGTTTTTTTATTCTTTATTGATTGGTTAAAACGTAGAAACAAAGTACATATTTATAGAAGAACGGGAAACCTAATCACTTATCAATCCTACAAGGATATGGTAACTTAATCCTAAAGAAAGTACCTCAAATACTTAATTAATTAATACAATTCCTAAACAATATCTAAAACCGACTCACAAACTAATAATAATAATAATAATAATAAAAAGGGCTAATACCACTAGGAAACCCAAACTATCAACAATGTGTCATTTGTGTCCCGAACTATTCAATATGACAATTGTGTCCTGAACTATTTTTTCGTTAGTGTTGACTGGCATTGAATATTAGTATTTAACATAAAATCCAGTTAGCAGTGATGTGGCATCTGACATGAAATTATAAATTTAATTTTATTTAATAAAATAATTAAATAAAAAACAACGTCAATAAAATTGCTCACCCTCTTTCCCAATCCCTCTTGAGAAACGTTTCAGGTAAATAAGAAGACTTTGTGTTTAAGTGGTGCTACGCACCATTTTCCTTTATGGTAGATTAGCCGTAAAGTACTGTTAGTGTTTAAACACAGCCAGTCATAGTGTGAAACATGGCGATTATCTGTAAATCAAATTGCAAGCTGAATATAAAAGGGAACAGAGGAGCTCATTGATGTCTCTGAGTTGTTGGCTACAATCTACCCTAATTCTTGAAATGTAACATGGTATCAGAGCGGCCGATCTAGGTCGTCTTCCACAACACGATGTCCGGGCAAATTGAATTCACCGAAGATAGCCAAAATGTCGGTGGCAGATCTCAGAATGCCAGTGGCATTTCCAACAACGGAAAATTTCAGTTTAGATCTTTTGGAGCATATCAAAATGGCATCGTCGTCTTTGGTAACCCTCTCTACTTGAACCCAAATGAGAGTTTTTCACAACTGATCGTCTCTGAGTCACTTGATGGGAGCAATTACTCCATGTGGGAGTAGATCCATAAAGAAGGCTCTAAAAATGAAACACAAACTGGGTTTCGTCGATGGATCTATGGTGATTTCTGCCAGAAACAATCTGAGCTTTCCTTTGTGGGATAGTTGCAACATAGCTGTTGTCACCTGGATTTTGAATTCACTACAGAAAGATATTAAGAGATCTGTCATGAGTCATGAAAATGAGAAGTCTTTGTGGGTTGAACTCCGGGGTAGGTTTGGTCAGTTCAATGCTAATAGATTAACGAACCTAGAGTATGAAATTCATAGATGCAAGCAAGGAACCATGTCAATTACCCAGTATTATACTCTGATCAAAGGTTTATGGGATGATTATACAGAATACAACCCAATTGTGGAATGAAACTATATTCCAGGGAATCGAAACCATTTTACTGCAGTGGTGGCTTACAATCAGAAGCAAGACACGAACTACCTGATTAGATTCCTTAGGGGGTTGAATCTGGATTTTGAGGGAGTTAAGAAACAGCTGTTGATGTTGAAGCCACTGCCTAATGTTGCTGATGCAGTGACCGATCTCCTTCAACACGAGCAATAATTGAAAGCCAACCAATCAGGTGGTACAAAGAAGTCTTAGTCAGTTGCTCTAGCAGTACAAACAGACACCAACAAAAACACTGATGACAAGGGTCAAGGGAAGAAATATTGCAAGTTCTCTAAGAATACCAATCACAACATAAAGGAGTGTTGAACTCGCAAGAGGAAGAATAGAGAGCGGGAGCAAAGAGGTAGCTCTCATATTGCATCTCGGAAGTTTGTGGGATCAGTTTCACAAGGCAATTCAAATGGAAGTGAAACCACTTCAGAGGTTAGTTACCACAATGAAGGTAGTATGGTAAAACACTCTTCCCCTAGCTTTATTGCAGAAGAAATGAACAAGCTGAGGTACTTGCTGCATTGTGGTCCTAACAACCTAGCTCTTATTGCTCATTCTCCCTCACCATCACCACCAACCTCGCCCCTATTCACCACCAAGCCTATTTTGTTTCCCAATATTTGCCTCCCTTTCCTAATTATTCAGGTAAATATGTGCTATCCTCAACTGTAGTACATAAAAATTCCAAACCTAATAGTTTATGGATACTAGATACTGGGGTATCAGACCATATTGCTTGTTCCTTAGATTTGTTCACTGAACATAAGCAAGTACAGGAAATTTTTGTGCATCTTCCAAACTGTTCTAAGGTTGTGGTGAATCATGTAGGCACTGTGAGATTACCTTTTGGTTTATACCTCTACAATGTCCAACTTGTTCCCAGTTTCTCATTCAACCTAGTTTCAGTGAGTAGACTTACACATAACTTTCCCATATCCTTACAATTTCACTCTGATATTTCCCACATTCAGGACCTTCTAAACAAGAGGATGATTGGTTTAGCTAAAGAAACTAGAGGCCTCTACCAGCTTACCTTTTCCCACCAGAAAAATGACCAACCTACTTCACACCAAAGCCAAGTTGCCAGTGTTTTCAATTTTAACCCTCAATAAGTAGATTTGTGGCATTGGAGATCATGACACCCCAGCAATGATAGGCTTAGTTTGTTACAGCATATTGACTCTTTTGTAATTCATTCTAAGATCGATCATTGTATTATTTTTCATTTCTCCAAACACAAAAGACTGCCTTTTCCCATTAGCACAAATAATGCAGTTAAACCTTTCAGTTTGTTCATGTCGACATTTGGGGACCCTTGTATGTAATGTCTTATGATGGTTACAGTTACTTCCTTACAATTGTTGATGATTGTTCAAGGGCTGTCTGGGTGTATCTGATGCATGGCAAGAATGAAGTTAGGGATCTTTAAAAGGGATTTTATTTGCTGGTTAAAAATCAGTTTGCTAGCTAAGTGCAAACAATTAGAAGTTATCAGGGCAAAGAATTTGACATGTGTGACTATTTCATGAGTGAAGGAATTGAGCATCAGATGTCTCGTGTCTACAGCTGAACAGAATGCCAGAGTGGAAAGAAAACACCATCATATATTAATGTTGCTAGATCCTTAAGGTTCCAATCTGGTATTCCTTTAAAGTTTTGGAGTGACTGTATTCTACATTCTGTTTACCTATTTAACCGAATGCCTACTCCAATACTTAATAACCTATCTCCTTTTGAAGTCCTCTACAAGAAACCGCCATTACTTGGGAATCTTAGAGTATTTGGTAGCCTAGTCTATCCTGGAACTCCCACCTCAGCCGGGACTAAATTTTCCCCCAGGTCCAGACAATGTTTCATGCTAGGCATTCCTCTTGGGATCAAGGTTATAAGTTACTAGATATTTACACCAATCAAGTTCTGATTTCCAATGATGTTTTCTATGAGTCCATATTGCCTTTTATAACTGAAAACATTCAACCTTCCTCCCCTCTTATGTCTAAACCCACTTGTTCTCCTATTGAGTCTCATATTGCTCCTGATCTGGTCATTCCCAGTACTTCAACTCCAGTCCCTCAGCCTCCCTTGTCTCCTGACCCAATCTTAGCTGATGAGGGGGATGTCGTGGATGATTTTTCCTCGCCTGAAGAAGTAACTCATTTTGAACCAGAGCTAGAACCTCAACAGGAGTATGAACCACCATTAAGGCCTAAGAGGAACTATCAACTGCCTAGCAAGTATAATGATTGTGATCTTGATTCGAGCCTAATTGTACACTTTTACCCCCATTTCGCTTTGATGTTTTTTGCAATTGAACTCCGAAACGGATGGTTTTACGCGATGTTTCTTGTGTTTCAGTGTATTTCAGATCCTAACAGGTGAAACCAACCCCGGAGTCGAAATTTGGAAGGGAATGAGCAAAGATCGGGCAAAGAGGAGCAAACAGGAGTTCACGGTCTTACAAGACCGTGAACTGGAGTCATAATCCTTAAGCAAAGGAGCGTCCAGAGAGGGTTTTGAGGTTACTGACGCCAGGGTTGTTCATGATTGCTAAGACCATGAACATAAGCCATAGACCGTGAACCCAGGGATGTGAAGTAGTGCATTTTGGTTCAGACACCGAGTTCACGGACGCGTTTCGATGTTCACGGCTGTGAACTTAGGCCATGAACTGGGCTCGATCTCGGTTTAAAATAGCCAGCTGAAAGGAAGAAAGGGGAGAGACCTAGTGTGAGAAACTTCTTCTTCGGATTTTAGAGTGAGAAAGTGACGAACAAAAGAAGAGGAGAAGCTCGGGTATCATCTCCAAGCAAGGATTTGGGAATTCCTCCCCCAAAGGAGGATATCTTCAACACAAGGAGCAAGACTTTCATCTTCTTGATGGTTTTCCTTTCCCTCTCTTGTGTTTTCCCTTCTCCTAACATGGAGTAGTCCCTTCTTTCACTTGGGTGTTTGTGAACTCTAGCTACAATTACGTGAATGCTTGTAAGAATTGAACTATTTGTGTGTGGTTGTGTTTTAATATGAATGTGAAGGTATTTTTAACGATGATGGTGTGTGCTTTTTTGACCTAGTTTAGAGAGGAGACCTCCTTAGGTTAAGAGGCTCAATTAGAGATGGGTGTTCTTGGGCATTGCATGCCTCCTAGGCTAGTTTAGAGAGGAAACCTCATTTATCCAAAGAGGCTCAATTTGAGTTGGGTTTCCTTGGGCATTCAAAGCCTCCTAGACTAGTTTAGAGAGAACCCTCCTCAACCTAAGAGGCTTTATTAGAGATGGGTTTCCTTGGGCACTTCATGCCTCATATTCTAGGTTAATTAAGGGCAAACCTCCCGATTTGTATTAGCACTTAGGGTTTGGTTGTGGGTGGCCGACCGAACTCCAATTCGAGGGTGAAGTCTAATCATTCCTTAGTCGATAGGTTGAGAGGGTCGCATTAGCAGCTTGGATCACATCCCATTTCCTCAACCTAGAGACTAAGAGGGTAGCCTCAGTTGCTTGTTAGACTTCCCTACGATTTATAACCCCCTAACCACACACGGTCGTTCGATTCTTCAAGTCGTAATTGTTAGCTAGGGGGAGCAACAACCGGTGAAGCTTTCTCAATTAATATCAAATCCATTTTACCTTTGCAAAGTACTATAGTTTTAGACCTTTGTTTTCACCAAAAACTAATCCGCTAGATAATGTTTCAAACAGTCGAAGTAGCGGTACATGGGCCGGTCCAGGTCGATATTTAAACATACTTGCCCTATATTGCACCCACTAAGGTTTATACCAAGATTTGTGAAATCGTACCGGATTCATTTCTGGTAAGGAATTTTGTGGTACGACCGTGGTTCAACCGTTTTGTACCGTAAAATACCATTTTTTAAATAATAAATTATTTTTTTTGTCAAAAAATCATACCGACAAAAATAGGCTACCGTACCAACTAATACCGGAATGATATAGGAAAATACCGGATAATAACGTACCTCAAACAAAAAAATAATTGAATTTTCACCTGGTAAATGATTAATTCATGCCGAACCAGTAGTTCATATTGCTTGTAAAGTAAATTGGGCTTAGTGATCTGAAGGCTTGTTTTCTATTCGTTTTCGGCTTCTTAATCTTTAAGCCCACTATCTTGAGCAGGGCTGCAAGTTTGGTACCGGTATTTGGGATATACAAAATACCGTACCGAATTTGTCTATATTTGGTATTACCGAATACACGTATTATTTCTTGAGATTGGGATTGGGATTGAATTTCAACTGTTATTCGGTATTATGGATTACAGGATTGGGATCGGGATATACCGAAATACCGATCAATACCGAAATATAAGCTAGTTTGTATTTTATCCTCTCAACTTGACCCTCTCATTTACTGCTACATGACCCTCAACCACCAAAAGTGTCATTTAATTATACACAGATCATTCCATCACTATTAGTAGTCGTCTCTCAACCTCCAATTCGTCAAATTAAAAATTATCAATGACAAGAACTTGAGATGTCTCCTCTCCTCCACTCTCCTTAATAATGGCCTAATTCAAAAATCTTTGCTTATTCTTTTTCCCCTAAATTAAACAATAAAATCTAATTTATATATTTAATTATGAATTGAAAAGGTAATTAATTTTGTATTCGATAATACCGATTGGGATACCGAAGTACCGATTGGGATACCGAAATATTTAGGGATTGGATTGGGATACCAAAATTATTTAGGGATTGGCATTGGGATAGACTTCAGGGTGTAATTCGGTATTCGAGATTTCGGTATTCGAGATTTTGGTATTTGGTATTGGGATACCGATACCGTACCGATTTCCACCCCTAATCTTGAGCATAGGAAGGCAAGAGGACGTCTTCAGTCTTCACTTTTGGGTAATTCCCTTCCTTTTGTCAATTGAGTTCTTTCCTCATCTAGTTTCCAGCTTTCATATTTCCTTTTTTGGTCAAAAAATCAAAAATCCCTAATCAGTAGTGGTCGCCCTCGGTGAATCGATGTGCAGACGACGAACGTGCGGGCAGAGAATAGAGAAGAAGACGATGGGCTACGACAACGACATTCTCGTTCTCAGATCGGAAGGCCAAAGGTAAGACGAAGGACGAAGTCGACCTTCTCGTTCTCGGGCTTGGCCGAAAAAGACGAAAGACGAACTACGCTGCCTTCTCGTTCTCGAGCTCGGTCGGGAAATACAAATGACGACAACCTTCTCTTCTCAGATCTGATCGCGCGCTGCAGGGGAAAACAAAGAGCTGCGCGAGGTTGGAGAGTGGAGAGTGCCTCGTTGAATGAAACTATGAAGTTTTAGCTGGGTTTGAAGGACTGTCGGCTGGATCAAAATCGGCCGGCATTTCGTGGTAGAACGATTCAACTCTCAATACCAGTCGGTACCTTGATCTCGCTGCACAATCTGTACTGTATCGGATCTGGTCTGGTTTCCGGTTCAACTAGCTGAGACGCTACGATTTCCTGATCCATGGTTTATACTTGGGTCTTAGGTGAAATTTTATTGTGATAGTCAGAGCGAGCCAAGTTTTTGGCATCGTTGTCGGGGAACTTCGGTTGGTTATCGTGAAAATTTTGTTTGGTGTGAATCTAGCTTTTAATTTATGTTTTTTGTTAAGTTGTGAAGTGTTTGCTTGTGTTAGACGTGTTGTGTTCTTTAAGTGTGTGTAGGAAGGTGCATGACTCAGAACAATCCGGTGCCTTTAACACCACTGGACGAGGATATCAACCAGACTCTCCAACTTTTAGCTTGAGAGAGGGAGCAAGCGAAGGGGAAAAGGAGAAGTGAAGAAAGGGGACAACAAGTTGGTCCTGGATTTGAAGGAATTGAATGAGAAGTTGAGATGGCGGGAAATCAACACCGAGGGGCTATTCCGCTTTCAAACCCAAATGTGGAAGCAGGAGAAGAGGAAGAGCCAAGGACTATGGGCTATTACATGGCTCCACAGGCGGCGGATATCCAATCTCCCATCTTACATCCACCCGTGGCCGCCAACAACTTTGAGATCAAGCCCTCTCTTGTGACGATGATTCAACAAAATGCCTACTTCCACAGGCTTGCTCATGAATCACCACGAGAGCATGTCCGAAGGTTTCATGATCTAGCGGGAAGCTTGAAGATAAATGGCATCCCCGAGGAGGCATTTCTATTGAAGCTCTTCCCCTATTCTTTGGTGGGGAAGGCACTCCGATGGCTCAACAACCGTCCGCCTCTATCCATCACCTCTTGGGACGACCTACTGATAACATCATATTTGCACATGTTTGCACCCTCGTTTCTTGATCATTTTGGCTTGAGTTTTTACCTTCTTGGACTATTTTACGCTAGGTTGTGTTCCTTTGTCACATTTCAGGTCCTAGCATGTAAATTGAAGCATAGGCGCAAGTTTCAAGTCAATCAGAGATCATTTGGCAATTCGGGAGAAGAAACACGAGCATGACCTGAGGAATAATGGACTTCTACCTCATATTATGGACAAAAAATCATGGAATTTTGTTATGGAAAGAAAGAGGACGATACTACGAGCGTTTGGGATCAAACGGCGACTGATTCGGAGTCCGGACAAGGGAGAAACGAAGCATTAAACAGGGGCGGAGGAAGAATTACGGGCAGCCCCTGCCCAATTACGACCGTAATCGCTTCTGTCATGCCGGTAAATGCAATGCCGAGCCTAAATCTCTGAGAATTCCTGTCGCAGAGTAATTACGGACAAGAGTCAAACTGATTACGGTCGTAATTCCATAATTACTGGCAGTAATTGGGTAATTACGACCGTAAATCCTTTCTTCTGAGTTAAGTGAAACGCGCGTTTTGGGCAATTACGCGCAGACCATGATTACGACCGTAATTCTGCCCGTAATTCGTCCAGAATCGGGTTTTTCAGGCAGATTCGAGCCAAAGGAGAGGGAGTCGACTTTTTTGGAGCAAAAATAGAGTTTTAGAGAGAGAAAGTGCGAAGAACAAACCCTAGGAGCTATTTGGAGTGGATTTCTCACCATTGAAGCCCAGATTGCATCCCCAGGAGTGAAGATCATCATCCCAGAGCATATTATCCTCATCTTTATGAGTATGATACTCTGATTTCTGTTTTCCTCTCTTTCTCTATGGAGTAGAACTTTCTCTCATTTGGGTATGAAGAACCCTAGTTCCATGTGTTAGGAATCTTGATTGTAATTGCGTTTGAATTGTGATATTGCTTGATTATAATCGATTGAAGTGTTTTGATTGAGTCAATTGAAGTTTGATCATCTTTTATTGATTTCTGCTGCAACCTGAGATAGATAGAATCTAATTAGGTTGTTAGATCTTCTCATTCGGTAGTAGTGAATCGATTATACGAGAGTTGGTCGATTCACTGCTTTGTATTGGAATCCAATTCCAGTAGTGGAGTTCTGTGTTCATTGCCTTAGCGTTCTATCCTGGTGAAGACTAGTCTTCTGCCGGGTAGTTTGACTGAGAGGGCTTGGTCAACTTAAGAGATTCCAAGCCACTGTCGGATCTTCCGCAGTATAATCAGCAGTAAAGCAACCAAAAGTAATTACAACTGTGACCTAACTAAGGAGCTAGGGGGACTCATTCCTGAGTGACTCTTCCTTTGCTTTAGAAAACCAAACCATTTCCTGCTTTCTTACTGCTTTTACTTAAATCAACAATCACTCAACTTAGTTTGCTAGATAACAGATATACATGGAGTAGGCAGTAGATCTAGACCCCGGGTTGACAAATAGAGCTTGCCTGTTACTGCATTTCCGGACTGCGATTACACTTGGTCGCAATTTGGTGTTGTGTTTTGGAGCGTCACCTACTCAACAAGTTCATTACCCGATATTGTCCTCCTTCCAAGACGGCCGAGTGGAAGAAGAAGATCACTCACTTTGAGCAAGAGGAGGATGAGCATTGAGGGATGCATGGGAAAGATTCTCCGACTACTTCCTCTAATGCTCTCACCATGGATTCGAGGAGCAATTTCTTATATAAACTTTCTATGGAGGTCTCATTCAAGATGACAAGATCCTCATTGACTTTCTTTGCCAACGGAAGTTAATGAACATGACCCCTCCTCAAGTGACCGAGTTTCTCGAAGATATGGATCTCAAGGGATATATTTGGGGCTTGACAAGAAGTGGGAAGAGAAGCACCGAAAGAGGAGTGCGAAGTGTGGGAGCATGTGCTCCACTTGAAGCGAAGCTTGACAAGTTGATCGAGGTGATCCTTGAGGACAAGAAGCAAGGAAAGAGAGTGGTGATGTCTTGTGACTGGTGTTCAAGCACTAATCATGAAGGAGACAAGTACCCCCAAGGAGCAAGTGAGTTTCGTTGCCAATGCTAGATGAAATAACCCTTATAGCAACACATACAACCCCGGGTGGCGCAATCATCCAAACTTCGCTTGGTCTTCCCCTACCAATCCAAGACCTCCCGGTTTCCAAGGTCCGACGGGCAATGATAACGATGTAATTGCACATATTTGCGCCCCTAGTTCTTATCCGTTTGAGGGGCATAGTCGTGTATTTTTGGCCTATTTTACGCCGGGTTGTGCTATTTTGTCATATTTCAGGTCCCAGGCGTCAAAGGAAAGGCTAAGCACAAGTTTCGGGGCGTTCGGAAGTCATTTCGTCAAGCTGGAGCCAAAACACGGGCACACCTAAAACAGAACACGGCCGTGTTCTGTGGCCGTGCTTTTACTGCCGAGAGCTAATTGAGTTTGGCAAATTCAAGTTGAAAACACGGGCTGAAAGCACGGGCGTGTTCTCCCAAAGCACGGCCATGTTTGCACCAACACAATGGCCGTGTAATTAACCCTAGCCAAAACACGGGCGGGCTGAGGCAAAGCACGGCCGTGCCCTCGACTGTGCTTTGGCCACTAATGCCCTTTCAAGCAGATTTTCAGCCAAACAGAAGGGGATTCGAGTTGTTGAGAGAGAGAACGATTCCTAGAGAGAGAAAGCGACAAACAAGAGTCTCCAAGTGCCCTAGATTGATCTTCAACACCATTGGAGGCCAGTTTGAGCTTGGAGAAGTGCCGATCAACGTCCAGGAGCAGGAATCCATCCTTCACAGTATGAATTCCGCATCTGATTCTGCTTTTGCCTCTTTCTCTATGGAGTAGTTCTCCCATTCATCTGGGTATGGAGAACCCTAGATTTGTATGTTAGGCTTTGATTGTATGAACCCAAGTACTGATTCTATGATTTGATTATATTCGATTGAGGTTTGAATGATTGAATGACTTGAATCCTGATCAAATTCCTGTTGTTTCTGCTTTGACCTAGAATGAGAATATCTGCCTAGGTTGATAGAGCATCCTTGATTGAAGGTAGGGAGTTGGTGACTTTAGTCGAGGAGCCAACTCACTATTCTGTACTGGATTTACTCCGGTAGTGGAGGTTTTGTTTGTTAAGGCCTCAATCTGTTTACTCCGGTGGAGGTTAGTCGCCCGCTAGAGACTCAGACTGAGAGGGTCTGAAGGCCTTTAGTCGAGACTTCAGGTTGTTCAAGAACCTTCCTCAGTATAACTTTCATAGAAACTGAACTTGGTAATTACAATCCGGCTTAACAGCAGTCAAGGGGGAACCATATCCGGGTGACCTCTCTTAACCTGAATACAACCGTTTGTTTGCTTTGTTAGTTTGATAGTTTAGACTTGCATTCCAGTTTCATTGCTAGATAACAAGAATTCACTGAGTAGTCATCAAATCTAGGACCTGGGTTGATAATTAAATCCAAACCCGCTATACTACGCTTTAGGAAGTGGTTACACTTGGCCAATTCCTGGAGTGACAGTAGAAGTGAGTTAAGTTTTTGGCGCCGTTGCCGGGGAACGGCTAGGTTGTTGAATAAAAGTGATTTATGTTAATTTAGCTTTTCTTTTTGCTTTGTTTGCTTTGTCCCACTTGTGTCTTCACGGGTTTCCTTGCTTGAGTGTGTGCAGGTAGTGCATGACCCGTAGCCAGCCGGGAGGTTTACTGCCGTTGAATCCAGAGATTGAACGCACCTGTCGCCAACTCAGGAGACAACAGCGAGCTAGACTGGCTACGGAAGAGCGCCTAGACGGCCACTTGAGTAGCGATTCTGAAGAAAAGTACGGGATGGACGGAGACTACAATCAACACCAGGGGAATCCTCAGCAGGCTCCCCCGGTGAATCAGGTCCTGGGAAACAACCCCATACCCCAGGATCATGGAGTTCATCATCATCATCCGCCGCCGGGTCCCACCTTGGAGTACTACTACACTCCTCGGATTGCTGACATCCGCCCTGTCATCCTCTACCCGCCTATTCCAGCAAACAACTTCGAGATCAAGCCATGCTGGATTCAGCTCATTACATCTTCTATCCAGTTCCATGGCTTGAAGGATGAGGAGGCCAGGGTGCATCTTTCCCGTTTTCTGTAGCTGACGAACGGGTTCAAGCTGAATGGTGTCCCGGATGATGCAATCCGCCTTCATCTCTTCCCCCATTCTCTGGCGGGGAATGCTAAGAGGTGGTTGGAGACCCAGCCCCCATTGTCCATCACCTCTTGGGACGATCTGGCTGACAACTTCGTGCACAGGTACTATCCGGCATCGAAGACTACAGAGATACAGCGGGAGATCACTCACTTCCGCCAAGAGACAGATGAGTCACTTCGTGATGCATGGGAGCGGTACATGGGATATTTCTAGCAGTGTCCCCACCATGGCTTTAGTGATGCATTCACAGTGGGGAACTTCTACAGTGCTCTCTCTCCAGACAGCCAGAGGGTGATTGAGTCTCTATGCCCAGGAGGGGATGTTCTTACTAAGACTCCACCCGAGCTGAACCAGATGATCAGTACTTTGGCTGCCAGAGATCATTCTTGGGGACAGGGTAGCCGAGGCAGACAGTCCCGGGACCGTGGTGTGCACGCCATGGAGACCAGATCCGGGCTCGAGCAGCAGGTAGCTGAGCTAGTGCAGACGTTGAAGCAGCCCAACAGTCTTATTCCGGGCAGAGGTTTGGCTACACCTCCAGTTGCTCAATACCAGTGGTGTGAGAGCTCGAATCACCTAGTGGAGGACTGCCAGGCTATGAGGGAGTCTACCACTCCCCAAGAGCAGTTGGACTTCATCGCCAATGCTCGGCGCCTTGACCCGTACAGCAGCTCATATAATGAGGGGTGGCACCAGCATCCCAACTTTGCCTGGAGCAGCAACACCACTAAACCACCTGGTTTCCCAGCACCAGCAGGTGGTTTTCAACAGAGGCAGCCCTTCCAGGCTCGACAGGGGCCAGCCCCACAGCAGCAGCCCTACCAGCCTAGGCAGGGGCAACCATTCCAGCAGCCCCAGCGCCAGTTTGCCGAGCCAGCAGCAGCTCCAGCCCTAGATGACCGGATGACAAAGCTGGAAAATATTCTAGCTTCATTCATGACTAGCACTCAGGCTGCTATCACGTCACTGGAGGCAGGTCAGCGGAACCAGGGTGCCATTTTGCAGGATCTGCAGACCCAGGTGGGCATCTTGGCCCGCAAAAACACCACCAGGGCGCCGGGGACTTTGCCTGCCACCACTATCCCGAATCCTCGGGATCCTCACCAGCTCCAGCAGCTGGATGCCATTTTTACCAGGAGCGGTAAGACCATATCTGCTGATCCTGTCCCGGCCAGACAGGAGGAACCACTACCTGCTTCAGCACTTCCAGCCGACGATGCAGAAGTGCGGGTGGAGAAGGAAGCCCCTGCTCCCAAGCCACAACCAGTGGTTAAGGAGCATGTACCCCAGCTTCCCTTCCCCACTCGCCTACACAAAGACAAGTTGGAGACTGAGTTTGCCAAGTTTATGGCAATGTTGAAGCAGCTCAACATCAGCATACCGTTCGTGGAGGCACTGTCGAAGATGCCCAAGTATGCCAAGTTCATGAAAGATCTCCTCACCAACAAGAAGAAACTTGGGGATCTCTCGACAGTGTTGCTGAGCGAGGAGTGTTCTGCTATCCTGCAGAACAAGCTGCCCGAAAAGCGCAAGGATCCAGGGAGTTTTACTATCCCTCTTACTATTGGCAGCATGCATGTAGGCAAGTCCTTGGCGGACCTAGGCGCTAGCATAAACGTCATGCCATATAAGTTGTATAAAAAGCTAGACCTAGGTGAACTTAGCCCTACTAGGATAAGCATTCAGCTAGCTGATCGTTCCATTGTGCATCATAGGGGAATCATAGAGGATCTGCTTGTCAAGGTCGGTGCATTCACATATCCTGTTGATTTTGTTATTCTTGATATACATGAGGATGTGGATGTGCCTTTGATTCTTGGTAGACCATTTCTTGCCACCGCCAAGGCACTTATTGATGTGCATGATGGTAAGATCCTGCGTGCTGGGAATGAACAGGCTACTTTTTCTGTGACTGAATTTGATCACTGTGCTATGATTGCTGTCACACCTGTGCATGCCATTTCTGATCAGGTACACGAGCCTGTCGTGTATCCTTCTGCACCTCTTATTTTGAAGGACCCTCCTCTCATTCCTTCGTCGCCACTCCATCCAGTCTCGCCTCCGAACAAAAAGCTCAAGGAGGAGTGGCGGCCGAAGCAGCAGGTTGCTAAGCCTGCACGGAAGAAGAGTGGAGACCACTATGAGCTGGTCCCACCTTCTGCACCACGACCACCCTGGCCGTCCGGGTACTCACTCGCCTGCATCTTGCCAAATGGGCAGGTCGAGCTGACTGATGATGGTGGTCGCATCCGTCGGGTGCATGGCCACAACCTGAAGCTGTACCTCAAGAGAGACGTGGATCCGCTCTTGGAGGCACCTGTTCCTTCACTTCCCTGAGTATCCACCATGGGCGTCCAGCTAAAAGACGGTAAAGAAGCGCTTGTGGGGAGGCAACCCCACCACGGTTTGACTTTCTTTCTTGCGTTTTGAGTCGGATTGTAAACCAGTTTGGTTTTGGTTTGTTTTCTTTTGTTTTGGATGATGTATTATTGGGCTGACCATTGGACCTAACATTTTGTGTTTGAGCTCTTTGGTTTCCTTTGGCTGTGCTTGGCTTGACTGGTCCTCTCTCCAGTCCGCTTCACTCCGACTGGTCAGCTTCTAGTCCCCTGCAGTCTGTGCATACCGGTAACATCGTTCCCCTTTTCGTTCCCTCTTCTCCATTGAGGGCAATGTCGATCTTAAGTGTGGGGGGGTGTTTATCTTTGACTGCATTAGATCTGTTTGTGTGCTTGGAGCCTAGTCTACTGTCCAAATTTTTAAATTTGAGGGCTCCAAGTACGTGTTCCGTGCAATTGCCTGCTCAGTATGCTTTGAATTGATAGTCTTTATAGTAATATGCAACCTAGGGAGGTAGTGTAGCACTATGGAGGATGTTGATGCATTTAAGAAGTCTCATTTCTTCTTCATATTGTGTTGGTTGATTGAGTGAATTAGTGATCTTAGGACCCTTGGATTGTGTGGTGTTGTGGACTCTCTACCTGTCATGGACTCTTGTTTCTTGTTTTGAGTTTAACAGGTGCTCCAAAATGTGCTTCAAAATAACGTCTCCCGTGCGAATAGGGCGAAAGTGTGTAAGGGGAGACGGGAATTCGTTCCCAATTTCCACCTACTACCTCCAGCCCCCTTACATGTCTTTCCCCCGCATGAGGCTCGAGACATCCGCTGCTGGCATGGCCGGTAAGAGCCAGTTGGGACCCTTGAAAAAAAGAAAAAAATGACAGAAAACAAGCAAAACAGAAAGAAAAGGGGTTCCAACCATCTTCAAGAAGAAAATAGAGCACCTTGAAAAATGTGAGTCCATGATCTTTTGTTTTTGAGAATCTCTTCATCCACAATTCATTTGTCGTCTGTTCACTATTTGCCATGATGCCGACTCGATACTAGTGCTCTCGCCGAAGAAGCTATGAGATGACTTGTGCGTCGGTTGACCTCGTAAGTTGCTAAATGATCTAGGAAGTCCTCTACCTACGATCTGGGTTGTTTGTTGCTATAGAGGTCTGGAGAGTTGCATTGGTTTGAGTTAGGTTTGCTTGGGGACAAGCAAACAGTTAAGTGTGGGGGAATTTGATAACGATGTAATTGCACATATTTGCGCCCCTAGTTCTTATCCGTTTGAGGGGCATAGTCGTGTATTTTTTGCCTATTTTACGCCGGGTTGTGCTATTTTGTCATATTTCAGGTCCCAGGCATCAAAGGAAAGGCTAAGCACGAGTTTCGGGGTGTTCGGAAGTCATTTCGTCAAGCTGGAGCGAAAACACGGGCACACCTAAACCAGAACACGGCCGTGTTCTGTGGCCGTGCTTTTACTGCCGAGAGCTAATTGAGTTTGGCAAATTCAAGTTGAAAACACGGGCTGAAAGCACGGGCGTGTTCTCCCAAAGCACGGGCGTGTTCTCCCAAAGCACGGCCGTGTTTGCACCAACACAATGGCCGTGTAATTAACCCTAGCCAAAACACGGGCGGGCTGAGGCAAAGCACGGCCGTGCCCTCGACCGTGCTTTGGCCACTGATGCCCTTTTAAGCAGATTTTCAGCCAAACAGAAGGGGATTCGAGTTTTTGAGAGAGAGAACGATTCCTAGAGAGAGAAAGCGACAAACAAGAGTCTCCAAGTGCCCTAGATTGTTCTTCAACACCATTGGAGGCCAGTTTGAGCTTGGAGAAGTGCCGATCAACGTCCAGGAGCAGGAATCCATCCTTCACAGTATGAATTCCGCATCTGATTCTGCTTTTGCCTCTTTCTCTATGGAGTAGTTCTCCCATTCATCTGGGTATGGAGAACCCTAGATTTGTATGTTAGGCTTTGATTGTATGAACCCAAGTACTGATTCTATGATTTGATTATATTCGATTGAGGTTTGAATGATTGAATGACTTGAATCCTGATCAAATTCCTGTTGTTTCTGCTTTGACCTAGAATGAGAATATCTGCCTAGGTTGATAGAGCATCCTTGATTGAAGGTAGGAAGTTGGTGACTTTAGTCGAGGAGCCAACTCACTATTCTATACTGGATTTACTCCGGTAGTGGAGGTTTTGTTTGTTAAGGCCTCAATCTGTTTACTCCGGTGGAGGTTAGTCGCCCGCTAGAGACTCAGATTGAGAGGGTCTGAAGACCTTTAGTCGAGACTTTAGGGTGTTCAAGAACCTTCCGCAGTATAACTTTCATAGAAACTGAACTTGGTAATTACAATCCGGCTTAACTGCAGTCTAGGGGGAACCATATCCGGGTGACCTCTCTTAACCTGAATACAACCGTTTGTTTGCTTTGTTAGTTTGATAGTTTAGACTTGCATTCCAGTTTCATTGCTAGATAACAAGAATTCACTGAGTAGTCATCAAATCTAGGACCCGATTTGATAATTAAACCCAAACCCGCTATACTACGCTTTAGGAAGTGGTTACACTTGGCCAATTCCTGGAGTGACAGTAGAAGTGAGTCAGGCAACTATCAACCTCGGCCAACCTTCATCCAACAAAGGCCTCAATTCCAAAACTTGAACTTCCAACAACCATACCAATCACAAGGCAGTCAAGGGTTTCAACAACAACAACAACAACAAGTCGACAAGTTCTCTAAACATGAAGACCTTGTGACCTCCTTTATGAGTACAAGCTCTTAGAAGTTCGAGAAGATTGAGCAATTCATGGATGTGAAAACCTCCAAGTTTACCTCGGTAGAGGCGGGACTCCAGAGCCATCAAGCAAGTCTCCGAAACTTGGAAGTGCAAATTAGCAATCTTGTCGGGATCCTCACCGAGAGATCACAAAGAGCCCTACTCTCTCAAACCATTACTAACCCCAAGGATAATGCCAGGGTGAATTCAATCCATTTGAGGAGCGGGAAGGTGACTCCAGAGGTTGTTGCCAAAGAAGTGAATGAGAAGGAAGACCCTCTACCCAAGGGTGATGAAGAAGAAACATCTTGAGAAAAGAGAGGAGTGGCGAGGAAGGCAGTGCCGACGTCACCACCTGTGGCTGAGTAAACGCCACCCCTACCTTTCCCCACGAGGGTGCACAAGGAAAGATTGGAAGCGGAATGTGGAGGTTTCATGGAGTTGCTCCGGAAGCTCCACCTCAACATTCCCTTCCTTGAAGCAATGGCCCACATGCCAAGGTATTCGAGATACCTCAAGGGGTATCTCTCCAAGAAGCCGAAGTTCAAAGACCTCGCCAATGTCACCCTAGGCTAGGAGTGCTCAACCTTCATCCTCAACTGGTTGCCCAAGAAGCAACCCGATACAGGTAGTATTACTATACCTCTTTGCATCGGTTCTCATCACATAGAAAACTCCTTGGCGGACTTAGGAGCGAGAATAAATGTGATTCCTTATAATCTTTTTAAGAGGCTAGACATAGGTGAACTAAAGACTACGAGGCTTAGTGTCACATTGGTCGATCGCTCTGTCATTAGTCCTAGGGGCATAGTGGAGGACGTGCTAGTACGAGTGGGAAAATTTTGTTATCCGACGGATTTTGTGATCCTGGATATAACTGAGGATTCTGAGATGCCACTCATACTAGAACGCCCTTTCCTTGCCACCGCCAAGGCTTTAATTGATGTAAATGAGGGAACTTTGATCCTGAGAGATGGTGAGGAGAGAATTACTCTGGGAATTGATCCTAAGCCTAGGAGTGAAGATGTGAAGGAAGTGGAACCGAGTGATATGAATTTAAGTAGAGGAGAGCCTTGCTAGGCGAACCCCACTATTACTGTTGGTTCATGTGATGATGTGAAGCAGGAAAGCAAGGAGGGAATCTCGGCCAAAGAAGGAAGGAAACGAGCTTGGATGGAAAGGATAAGTTATGCTAATGCCATGTGGAAGGAAAAGGGCAAAGCGAAAGTCATTGGCATAGAAGGCCACCCCATGGCAAGTTGGGAGGTGACATGCCTCGCCCGAGAACGTGGTGGATCCACTCTCGGTGGCACCACGTTCAAAGGCATGATAGATCCGCAACGTCAAGCTAGTGACGTTAACTTAGCGCTTGTTGGGAGGCAACCCAATGTAGGTTTGTTTTCTTTTCCTTATTTTCGTTTTTGTATCGAGTGAAGAGTTCAAGTGGTCGAGTGGTCTCCCCGTGCTATGTTTTTGTCATTGCGTGTTTTGAGTTGTGTCGTGAATGATAGTAGCACGGTGGAGTAGGTCGAGTAAAATTTTTTTGAAGTGTCCTATTTTCACCGGTGTTCACAGACAGATTGCCCTGTTCACGGTCTTATAAGACCGTGAACAGGCAAACGCATCTGTGAACCAGGGTGCTTCCACGTGTGTCAAACCCATCGACTGGCATGTATTCACGAACGGATTGCAGTGTTCACGATCTTAACGACCATGAACTGGCAAACGCATCCGTGAACTGCAGGGTCTGCCTATAAAAGGGCCGTGAACGGTTTTCTTCACGACCCAAAATCTCGTCAAAATTTTGAAAACTCGCCGGAAAACCGCGAAAATCCAACGGTTTTTGCTAATTTCCTCCACTTCCGGCTAGCCAAATCCAAAACCAAGACCAGACCTAGTCCCCCCTCATTAAAAGCGGCCTTCGCTGATATTTTGGGGGGATTTGGAGCATTTTTCTTCCGGTGAAGTCGCCGACGGTGAGGCTCCGGCGAGACTCCGATGAGCTTCCGAAGAAGCTCCGACAACCTCCTTCGTTCTATTTTCGGCCAATTTTTCACCTTCCTCACCCTCTTCTCACCTCCCTACCATTCCTACTTGAGTCTCCATGTTAGTTTTCAGCTCTACCTTATTTATTTTGGGAGAATCAGATTAGGTAGTGAAGTGAGGATAATTTTGGTGAATTGAATGTTAAACTTAGCGTTAGGGCGAGGAATTCGTTGAATTAGGATGATTGAATGATTGAATGATGTTGCTTGAGCTTAGTTGAGCCTTGGTGGGCATGTTTTGATTGGAATTGCTTTTATTTGTGAAATTTGCCCAGCAAGTGCTAATTTTTTAATGATGAAAAATGTTATGCTTGAGTGGTGGTTGGTAGCCACCGTGGCATGGTTCGGGTTTGAATTTTTGTGTGGGATAATCCGTGAGCACCTAGAACCATGCCTCAGAATCGTCGTATACATTTTTTTTAATTTACATATTTTTTTAATTTTTTAATTTTAGTTTCTATTTAATTTTGAATTAAAAAACTTAGGTGTAAATGACGTGGCATCTACGTGTTTTCACTTTTTACGTTTTTGCCACGTCAACAAAAGTCAACATTAAGTTGACCACCGTTTGGTCAACCGTTAGCTTTAACGGTCAACAAAATCATCATGACACAAATGACACACAAATATCATATATTGGAACATAAATATTATATTGAATAGTTTGGAACACAAATGTAATTATTGATATTTCGGATTTCCTAGTGATATTAGTCCTAATACTAATGATAGTTGACGGCGAGAATGATAATGCATCAGCGTGTTCTTTTTGGAGTCGTGTAATTATCGAGATCATCCGAGAGTATCATCGTCTGTATTTCAGTTGCAAGTGGATAGGACTATCTGCGTATCGATTATGACTTCCCTACAGTTCATTGTGACTTGAAGCCCTCAAACATTAAGATTTAGTTTATGGGAGCTGTCTGTCTTCTTCTCTCCGAATTGCTCCAGTTAAATGTTCAAGCATCCATTAAGCTTTTGTCCGATTGGATTTACTGTCGATAATTGACTGAAAATTGAGGGAAGCAGCTAGTGTAAAGCAGCAAAGTTCCAGTCTTTCCATTGGTTCCCGACAAAAGATTACAACAAAACAAATCTCACAACTTCAATGGAATGGGGAATAAGCAGCAGCGAAACCCAAATTTACAGATACAACATTTCCCCCCACACAAGCGCCGTAGAACGAAACCCCAGAAATCAATCAGCTCAGTCATTCAATTTCCCAGATCAAAGAGTCTTTCCTCACTTTCCGGGGACGAAGTTGGTAGCGAAAGCCCAGGCATTGTTGCTGACGGGATCGGCGATGTGGTCGGCCAAGTTCTCCAAGGGTCCCTTTCCGGTGACGATAGCCTGGACGAAGAACCCGAACATGGAGAACATAGCCAAGCGGCCGTTCTTGATCTCCTTCACCTTCAACTCGGCGAACGCCTCGGGGTCGTCGGCGAGGCCCAAGGGGTCGAAGCTGCCGCCGGGGTACAGCGGGTCGACGACCTCACCGAGTGGTCCACCGGCGACACGGTAACCCTCGACGGCGCCCATGAGGATGACCTGGCAGGCCCAGATGGCCAAGATGCTCTGTGCGTGGATCAGGCTTGGGTTGCCCAAGTAGTCAAGCCCACCTTCGCTGAAGATCTGGGCCCCGGCTTTGAACCACACGGCCTCACCGAACTTGACTCCGTTGCGGGCCAACAGCTCGGGGAAGACGCAGCCCAAAGCTCCAAGCATGGCCCACCTGCAGTGGATCACCTCCAGCTCCCTGTTCTTGGCGAAAGTCTCTGGGTCGGCGGAGAGGCCGGCGGTGTCCCAGCCGTAGTCTCCGGGGAACTCGCCGGTGAGGTATGATGGGGCCTCGCCGGAGAATGGGCCCAAGTACTTTACACGGTCTGGGCCGTACCATGGGCTTCCGGAGGAAACCTGCTTGACCTTGCCGGCGGCCTTCCTCATCACGATCCGGCCGCCGTCCATGATCTCGGAGGAGGAAGGGGAGAGCTTCACTGCCTTGCCGGCGAAGGAAGGAGAGGAGAGAGCCATGGTAGCGGCGGCCATTGCTGCTTAGAGCTGAAAGAGAAAGAAAGGTGTTTGCTTTGCTTGCTTGAGGAAAGGAAGATGGTTGTACGGTTGGTTTGTGGAGTTTGGGCTTTCTTGATGGTTCCATATTTATATGGGCTTAGGGAAATGGAGTACTTATCCAAAGAATATCTATTTTCTGAAGTGTTATTGGCGGTTGATTTTTGGGGACATCTGGAGGCTAAATTTTCCATTTGACAGGTGGGCTATGGGGATGTTATGATTTTGGGGCTGCAAAAAAATCTTGTGGAAATGTAGTGAGGTGTGAGCTCCATCCAATGTAGAAATGCCACGTGTGCCTGAGGATAGTGGCACAGATATTAGATGGATCACGGAGTGAGGTGGCATCTCCTTCACTAGCAAACTCAATAATCAATTATGTTTTTGTTTGTTCATTGGAATTTTTGCGTGGTTGTAGCCTGTAGGTGTGATGGGCCAGTACCACATCTAGCGTAACAGATGCCCAAGGGATTATTCATCATTGTAGTATCGATAGTGGAAGATGTGTAAAACATAGATGAGTTTGAAATGTGATATGAAAAATTGGTGTAAATGTCACATTTGGTCACTGGAATTACTAAATCGTGTTATGTTTAGTCACTAGAAAAAAATAATATCAATTTTGGTCACTTGAATTACTAAAAACAAGTCACATTTAGTCACTCTCCTGTCAGCCTCCGTCCAACTCCGGTCACTCGAATTACTTTTTTTTATGAATGTCACTCGAATTACTGAAACATGTCACATTTAGTCACTTTCCCATATGGAGTTGGACGGAAACTAATGGGAGAGTGACTAAATGTGACATGTTTCAATAATTCGAGTGACCAAAATTGATATTAATTTTTTCTAATGACTAAACATGACATGATTTAATAATTTCAGTGACTAAATGTGGCATTTGATTATGATAACCAATTAATGTATGATCATTATATGAATGAAATGAAATTCAGGTACAGTCAAATATATTGGATCAAGTGTGGCAATTGAGCGGGCAGGACCTGTATCTCAATTATCCATATCCGCTTTGCAGTTACTGCGAGTCAGGTCGGGTAATACCCACATGAGTACAGGTAGGGACTGGTCGACTCATTCTTATATAATATTTGAATAAAACATTTATCTTTAGTGATAAAACAAAATGAAATTAGTTCATAAATGAAAATAGCGGTAAAAGGTAGACTAATTTAGTTCAAATAGTTGAAAGATAAAGTCTAGCACATATTTAGAATATCATTGGGCGAGAATATGAGTTAAAGATAAATCAAAACAGGAGAAATGTTGAGACAAACTAAGGTAACACGAGTCTAGAACAGGGCGAAACAAGGTATATCGAAAGTAGTACTCATATCTTGCTCCACGGCCCACGCTACTGCAGGTCGGGTATTACCACCCAAACGTGGGTGAGTAGATAATACCTTGATAGGACAGATTCGAACTACGTTCGATGTATTGTATGAAATCGTTAATTTTAATTGTTGGGGTCTCACTTGTCATACGATTTAAGGTAAGCAATATGACGAATGAGAACGAAATGCTATTGTTATTTTCTTTATTTCCATTAGTAGTTAGTAAAATATGTATGGCAAGTTGGCAACAAGCCAGTAAACGCATAAGGAATTCTTAAGTTTTCTCTTCCTAAGTCCTAACTAGATCCTTGCAATAGAAATCAACATTGTATCAACACCCATAGATGTGGTCTCAACTGTACTGTAGGGTCGGGCACTGAGTTGTTTAGGGAGGGCCTTTGTCACAGGGCCTTTGAATTTAAGAGGCCTCCACTCGTAGGTCATTTAGTTGATCCAATGGTATATTATATGATGAATTTGTGATGTATGATTAGTTGATTATGACTATAATGATGCTCTTGAATCTGTTAATTAATATTAGGACTAGTTATTGGTCAGTATTCTCATATATACGAGACATGTATATTTATCGTTAAATTCTTATTTATGTTCTAAAAGCTCTACTTGTATTATGGTATTCTATGAAAAATCATTTTCAATTATCATCGATGATTTCTCAAAGAATACTCAAAAAATTGAAAGTTAATAAATAATTTTATTTCAAATTATAATTTATATAACAATGCTATAACTATATTTATTTTAATATACGTACAAAAATTGGATCACATCTCTTACTGAATGTACATCAAGATTCATTGGACGAACCTAGTAGTCTGGTTCATATATGTGTTTTAACATCTCGATTTAAATCGTAGATCGTATATATAAACGGATCTGATCCGAATGACACCATTTCCCACTACAGGATTTAGTGATCATTATGAATTTACATAGGATTAATTGCCTAAACCTAACTAAATCTAGGCGATCCCTTCCCTCAATCTTCCTCTTCTCCTTAGTTACTTCTCTTCTGTCTCCAAAACCTCCAATCGCAATCGCATCGCCCAATTTCCCCTTTCTTTCTCACACAAATCCCATCCTTCAGCATTCGTATAAACTCCTAAGTCCCAACACAAGAGCCCTGTAGAAAAGTTTATAATTTGATAACGGAAACTCTTGTGACAGATTTCTCATAAGAAAGTGAAAAAAGACAATAGAAACTCTTGTGGCTTAGACGGATGCCAAGTCGGACACTGACGACAAACCCCCAAAATCTCTGCCCTCCAATGAGATCACAGATATAGATAGTCTCAAGATAAGATTCCCTCTCTCCAACAGTTCCCCTCCCTATCGTTGCCCAGATTTCCGATAACTAGTCCTTTCTATACAAATACCTGCCTCCCTGCATCACAATTCATCACTTCCATCCTTGAACACAATCTTCTCATTCTTTCATCATCTCACAGCTTCCTATCCCCTTCCCAATTTCCGAAATGGCCGCCGCAACCATGGCTCTCTCCTCTCCCTCATTCGCCGGCAAGGCCGTGAAGCTCTCCCCTTCCGCCTCCGAGCTCATGGACGGCGGCCGGATCGTGATGAGGAAGGCCGCCGGCAAGGTCAAGCAGGTTTCCTCCGGAAGCCCATGGTACGGCCCAGACCGCGTCAAGTACTTGGGCCCATTCTCCGGCGAGGCCCCATCATACCTGACCGGCGAGTTCCCCGGCGACTACGGCTGGGACACCGCCGGGCTCTCCGCCGACCCAGAGACATTCGCCAAGAACAGGGAACTGGAAGTGATCCACTGCAGGTGGGCCATGCTCGGAGCTTTGGGCTGCGTCTTCCCCGAGCTGTTGGCCCGCAACGGAGTCAAGTTCGGTGAGGCCGTGTGGTTCAAGGCCGGGGCCCAGATCTTCAGCGAAGGTGGGCTTGACTATTTGGGCAACCCAAGCCTGATCCACGCTCAGAGCATCTTGGCCATCTGGGCCTGCCAGGTCATCCTCATGGGCGCCGTCGAGGGTTACCGTGTTGCCGGTGGGCCACTCGGTGAGGTCGTCGACCCACTCTACCCCGGCGGCAGCTTCGACCCATTGGGCCTCGCCGACGACCCCGAGGCTTTCGCCGAGTTGAAGGTGAAGGAGATCAAGAACGGCCGGTTGGCTATGTTCTCCATGTTCGGATTCTTCGTCCAGGCCATCGTTACCGGAAAGGGACCCTTGGAGAACCTGGCCGACCACATCGCCGATCCCGTCAGCAACAACGCCTGGGCTTTCGCCACCAACTTCGTCCCCGGAAAGTGAGAAATGACTCTTTCGATCTGGGAAATTGAATGGTTGAGCTGATTGATATATGGGGTTTCGTTTAACGGCGCTTGTTTTAGTGCGGGGGAAATTGAATGGTTGTATCTGTAAATTTGGGTTTCGGTGCTGTTTCTTCCCCGTTCCATTGAACTCGTGAGATTTGTTTTTTGTATGTCTTCGTGGTGGGATGCGTTCGATGATCCTTTGTAATCTTTTGTTGGAAACCAATGGAAGGACTTGAAATTTGTTGCTTTTCACTTTGCTGCTTCCCTGAATTCTCAGCCATTTATCGGACCGCAAATCCAATAGGAAAAAGCTTACTGGTTGAACATTTAACTGGGATAATTGGGAGAGAAGAAGATATCTCCCGTAAAACACTGCCCGGTATACGACAGCGTTTAGTTTGACGGACAAGAACTAGGACGCAAGCGGATTTTATCTCACTAGTTTAATTTCTTCCTAATCGCCAAGTTCATCATCGTCGGCGGGAAGCGAAATTCTGACGGAAGTAACAATGAGATCTTCGTCCGGTGCGCACTCCGATTTCTTCTTCTCCTCTCTCAGACAGGTAAGATAGAGTGGCCGGAGAAGTCATTTGACGGGATTCTTTTATTTCCCATCTACTATTGTGCTTGAATTTCATCTTCTACAACGGATGTTATTTGCAGGCTGAGAAAAGACTGAAGCTTGAAGCAAGCAGTAGTGAGCAGGAACAAAAGCGAGAACGAGGCTCTAACGACCCAACTCAATCTCTAAGCACGCCAATTTATATCCACCAAGCCCAACCACACCCCGCCGCCGCCAACAGCTCAGCGGATCTTCAAGAAAGCAGCGAGGCACCATCGGCTTTTCTTCCATCTCCGTCACATTCGTCGCCGCCCCGTGAAAACCACACACGAGAAGGCTCGAGCGTCGGCGGCGTTTCATCAGGCGGTGCGGATGATATCGAGGTGATGATGCAGGTGTTGGGTTTGTCAGAGTCGGATGTCGGAACAAGAAGCGCTTTGCGGGCAATTGACGATGAGGAGAAAAGGATTCGTCGGGATGGATTTTACAAGAAGAATTTGGGGGTTAAGAGTGAAGAAGAAGTTAGGAGACTTGATGGATGGATCGATTGGTATATGGGGGATGGAGCGGCGGACGGGCACAAGGAGCCCTTCAGGTTGGCTCTTTTGCTTCTGGGTAAGGCTGCTTTGAACTCAGAGAATGGCTTGGAGTTTCCTTCAGCCATTGATGAATATTTGAAGGTTGATCCACCTCAAAAGGACTAGAGATGTTCTTAGAATGCAACATTGAAGTTGAAAGTGACTACTTCTCTTACTTTATTGTCTCCATTCATTACAACAAAGATGCAAAAACTTAACACTGCTCGTGATATTTTCTTATGCTTCTCTGAGCTTCTCTAGGGAAGCCAATACCTCATTCATGTTGGGTCGATCCTCTGGGTTTGGTCTGGTGCAACACAAGGCCATTTTCAAGAGCTTTTCCAGTTGATCTTCTTTCTTGGATGCTTCTCCACGAAACTCAGGGTCTAAAATCTCACCAATGCCATTGCTGTTCATAAGAGCAAGCGCCTTCTGAACTAGTTGAGACAGACTGATAGGTAGCCCTTGCTCGTCTGTGAGTCCTGTTGGCCTTCGTTTTGTGAGTAGCTCCATCACCACAATCCCAAAACTGAAGACATCAACCTTTGTAGTGACCCTTCTCATGTACGCAAATTCTGATCAAGAGAAATCCAGAGTCAAAATGTCTTCAGTAAGAAAATTCTAGGATATATATGCAACAGAGTAGCTAAACAAGAAGAGGAGGGTGCAGCATAGGTTACCTGGTGCCATATAGCCGATGGTTCCTTGGAATGCTGATGATGAGTTAGGGTTATTCCCGATATCTTCGAGATGAACACCTAGGATCCGAGCTGTACCGAAGTCGCTGACATGGGCAACCCAGTCATCATCCAACAGTATGTTTGAGGGCTTCAAGTCACAGTGAACTATAGGGAAGTCATAATCACTATGCAGATATTCCAATCCACTTGCAACTGAAATGCAGACGTCGATTCTCTCGGATAATGTCCACCTCGATTGCTCAACCACCTGTGGGTTGTGTATGATACCATCCAAGCTCCCGTTAGGCATGTATTCCAGAACTAAAGCTTTAAGCTTGGGGCTCTCCCAGGCATATCCGAGCACCTTCACCAGATTTCTGTGTCTCAACTGGCTCAAGGTCTTGGCTTCTCTGTAGAAGCATTTGTCAGATTCTGCTGAAAACTGATCCAAGTTGAGTTTCTTTACAGCTACCACACTTCCATCTTCAAGTTGACCTTTGTACACAGTACTTAAGCTGCTTGCACCAATTATGTTATCTTCACTGAAGAATTCGGTTGCCTTCTCCAGCTGTACACCATCAAACCTTGCAAGTTTGCCGGGAGCAGTAGAAAAATCCGGGTCGGCTGAAATGCTGCCAGCTTCTGGTTTATTCTCCTTGGCACCTTTTCTTAGGAGCACATAAGCCAATACTAACATCACTAGAAGCACGAAAACTCCCCCAAGTCCCACAAGAATCCATATCGTCTTTTTGTGGAAGGTGCTTGAACTTTTCCCCTTGCTGCATGGTCCATCAGATTTGGTTCCACAGAGAGCAAGATTGCCATCCAAATTTGATGAATCCATTTCTATGAAAACTCCTGACTGTGGAACTTGGCCTTCGAGTCGATTGAAGGACAGGTTAAGATGCTTCAAGGTGGTGAGATTTGCAAGGCTCTCTGGAATTGTGCCATTTAACTGATTCCGTGAGAGATCCAAGGTGTTCAGTTGCTTCAAGTCAGCTAGATTCCCAGGTATTTCTCCCTCCAACTCATTCCTCGAAAGGTTTAAGCTTGTAAGCACAGTCATCTCGCTCCAAGCACCACCTGGAATTGTACCTGATAACTGATTCCCTGACAGGTCAAGAGAGAATAAATTGCTGCAGCCCTTAATTGTACTCGGGATGCTACCAGATAGATTGTTGTTGGAGAGATCAATGACCTGCACTGCTTGCAACATTCCCAACTCGTTTGGAATTGCGCCATTGAAGTTATTCTGTGAAAAGTTTAGATAAATCTGCAAGCTTTTCATCCCTGCAATCACTGATCCAGGAATTGGACCTGTTAGATTGTTGTGGGAGAGATCTATGGATGTTATGGTGTTGAGGCTCTCCATGCTGGTTGGTAATGAACCGTTAAGCACGTTGCCATGCAGATCCAATGTTGAAAGCATTGAGAGGTTTGAGATAGCAGCTGAAATGGGGCCTGTCAGCCTGTTTCCCCCCAACAATAGAACTGTGAGACTTTTAAGTCCAAACAGGGTCTCTGGTATTTGGCCTTCCAGAGCATTGCTATCTAGGCTAAGCCCTTGGAGATTGGAAAGCATAGACAATTCTGGTGGAATTTGGCCTGTAAAGTTATTTGCAGACAGCAACAAGCTAACCAGTGCGGTTAAATTGCCAATCTCTGGTGGTATTGGCCCTTGAAGAGAGTTGGAGCTAAGATGTAATCTCTTCAGGTTGTATAGTTTGCCAATGCCGGGTTTTAGAAATCCGGTAAAATTGTTATATCCGATGGTCAAGGATTCAAGGTAAACACAGTTATAAAGGTCATCAGGTATTTCCCCTGACATTTGATTCCCCCCTAGAGAAAGCAAAGTCAGATTCTCCAATCTCCCTATTCCCTTCGGAATCTTCCCAACCATTCTATTGTAAGTCAAATCTATGGCAAGAAGTTGAGTACAATAGGTGATTTGTGGTGGAATGGATCCCTGAAGAAGGTTGTCATTGGCACTAAGGTTTCTCAAGTTTGATAGTGCTCCTATATTTGATGGGAGTGCCCCAGTGAGGAAATTGAAGCCTATGGACAAGTAGGTTAAGCTTGAAAGGTTTGTGACTGAAGTTGGAATTTCCCCAGTGAGCTTGTTGGAATGCAGGGTCAACACCTGCAATGACTCCATAGATCCGAGCCCACTGGGAATTGCACCACTCAATTGGTTCTCAGACAGCCCTAAACGGTTCAACGACTTCAACCCTGACAAGGACACTGGGATCGAACCGTTCAACCTGTTTCCGTACATCCTCAAGGTTTCCAACTGGCTCAAGTTTCCTAGCTCTGAGGGAATTGGTCCAGTGAAGTTATTGAGATATAGCTCGAGATTGATGAGACTGGTACACCGACCCAATTCAGAAGGGATAGACCCTTCGAACGAATTCTGAAACAATAACAAGTACTGTAAGTTGGACAGATTCCCTACTTGTGGAGGTATGGTTCCGGTTAACCCGTTCGCACTCAGGTCCAGAACCTCTAAATTCTCTAGCTTGCCTATGGAACTGGGAATCGAACCGACCAAGAAGTTGACAGATACTATAAAGGCGCGGAGGTTTACTAGATTCCCTATGCTTTCAGGTATTGATCCTGTGAGGTTGTTGAAGAAAGCAGTAAAATCTGACAGGGAAGTACAGTTAGAGAGGGTCTCAGGAATGGTTCCATTGAGATAGTTACCACCAACATCTAAGGAAAGCAGGTTTCTCAGGGCCCCGAATTCGGAAGGAATAGGGCCCGAGAGAGAGTTGTTGAAGAAAGTGAGGTTGGTGAGCTGGGTGCAGAATCGAAGCTGAGGCGGAATGTAGCCAGTGAAAGCATTTGAAGACAAGTCAAGAACCTGGAGGGAAGACAGGTTCGCAAGGGAAGCAGATATTTGACCCTGGAGCTCCATTCCAGGCAGTGTAATGGCGATGACACGAGAAAGGGAGGAAGGACCGCAGAGGACTCCGGACCAGTTGCAGTGGTGGATTGAATCCTTCCAGTCTGCAAGTGCCCCCAATGGGTCAACAGTAATCCCTTTTCTGAATGCCCTCATGGCTTGACCCTCTGTAGCTGCCGAGGTTGGTCTTGTTGCTGAGAGAACAGTGTTGACCATCAGAAGTAAACAAAGCAGCAACGTCACAGGCAGAGCCATCTTTTGAGACTCCATTTTTTTCCCCTTCTCTTTTTTTCCTCTCGAGTTGTGTGATTGATGAGAGTTCGTTTGTGAGAAGTGGAATGAGGGGAGAGTAGAGTATTAATATATGAAGCTGCTGATTACGTAGTGGGAATATTGTAGAAGAGGAGTTGACGTTGACTGACTTCTCTAAGTCACGGGATGATGTTAAGGAAAGTACTTAACTTCATCAATGGGAAACCCAGTTGTTGTACTGTACTATTGTGGGCTGTAATTATATTAAAAACCCCGTGGAAGCGCAGTGCGGCCGGGAAAAAGTATTTGACTTGAGGAATTGTGGGAATGTGCTGTGCTACTTGCTGGTTTGGTGTAGCAATGGCGATTTGGTGGTGGACAGCCATATCCCCCTCGTACTAGGATATTTTGATCCACTTTGCTTGTTTGGATATCTTGTATGAATTGTAAATGCAGCCATCAATGAGATTGCTGGGTCCTCCAAGTTCTGCAGTAGTCATGGGTTTATGATGAGGCCATGTCGGCGGCTACCGCCAAATGAGGACGTGCTAGTATTTGGAATCTTACGGCCACTAGGCATGCAAGTTGGCAAAAGAAAACTAATGCAGAATTGCAGATTGTGAAGTGGAGAACGCGCGTTGTTATATGATTCTGTATTTCTGTTTGGATTCTCGGGTCCATATCTGCAGTTGTTGGAGGAAAGGGATAAACACGGGAAAAAATAAGTGACAGCTGTGGGATTTGAACCCACGCCCTTTCGGACCAGAGCCTAAATCTGGCGCCTTAGACCACTCGGCCAAACTGTCGTATTTGTTAATTAATTGGCTAGTGTCTTATTTATTTCAAACAAAATCGAGTAAAAAGAATAACCAACGCGGCAACGCCTGCCTAGCATTATCTTTCTAATTGGGTGCAACCAAGGTTGTCAAACCGGTTTATACCGTTATGCCGGTTTGGCAAGTGGAATGGTAGACCGGTGGTAGAACCAGTTTGTGCCGGTTCATGTCGGTTAAAAAATGTGAAATCAATTAATATCTAATGTATTTAATCATATATAAAACACATTTGTGGAAAATTTAGTTACAATCCAACAAATATCATCAACTTTTAGCTATTACATTCATAAAATGAATAATAAATTAATTTTTTTATTCATTAAGTTCATTAAAATGATGTCATTTTACTTAAAATGCGTAAGTCGATCATACCGATCATACCGGTGGTGTCATGCCAGTTTCATGACCGGCACAGGTTGAACCAAGTTCAACCGAGTGGCATGCCACCGGCATGACAACCATGGTTGCAACTAAATGGCTACTAGCTGAAGCCAGAACCAAAAAAAAAAAAAAAAAAAGAGAGAGAGAGAGAGAGAAAATTGGTTTGATCAACAAATATGTACGGAATTGGAAAGTCACTTGGGGTTTGTATTTGTTAAAGGAGATCGACATGTGTTCTGAAAATTTTATCTCATATCTATGGTACACTTTGGTGTATATGATGTATCATATACTCCAACTAAACTATAACAATCAAATTGTAAATATTATTTGCTGATATTTGTTCATATAATATGACAATGATATAGCCTAGAATACAAATGGATCATGCATTTTCACTCATAAGATTTTCTTTTTAATGGGCTAAATTGCATGTTTGGTCACCCAAATTATACAAATATTTCATGTTTGCCACTCGAATTACTTTTCTTTCTGATTCACCACTAACTTTACAAATTGTTTCACTATTAGTCACCGGCCGTTACACTCCGTTAAATTTGTCCTACGTGACAGTCAACTATAAAGTTTGACCGTTAACTAGACGAAGTGGAAATTTAAAAAAAAATTATAAAAATATTTTTTCACCTCCTCACCATTCCACTTACTTAGATTTATCATACTAATTATTTAATAAAAATTAGTTAAATTAAAGAAATTAATTATCAACCTGATCTTCTCCGCTACGTTGGCACCTTGGCGGAGTGAGCCGGATGGTCGCCGTCCGATGAACAACCTTCTTCTCCCTCGTCTCGTAGCTCGCCAAGCTCTATGACCTCCCTGCCGTCGCAGTCAAGTACCAGCTGTCTAGCTCCCCAACGAGGATCTCGATGCGCGGATTTCCTTGTCGACGAACAAGGACATCAAGAACGTGATGGAGGAGAACGATCGCGGCGCGCTAAATCAGAACCCTCGACCATCAGCTCGCCTCCAACTCTTCCTCTTCACCAAGGGACCGAGAATTGGATAGTTTGAGAACCAAGACCATCAGCTCGCTTCTCGACAGGTCGACGAATCAGGAGCATTGGTTCTTTGAGGCGCTCAATTCTGGTCGCTCATTGGTTCTTTGATACACCCATCCCACCAACACCACCAACAACACTACAGCTATCGCTCTCATCCGGAGAGCTTGGCGAGCTTGGAGCCTTGGACACGAGGGAGGAGAAAGTCATCGATCGGTGGACGCGACCATCCGGTTCTTTCCGCCGAAGCGGAGGAAATTGTTCTGAGGGCTAATAATTACTTTTTGAAATTTAATTAATTTTTATTAAATAATTAATATGATAAATTATATAGACAAAGTGAGTGGAATGATGAGGTGGAAAAAGAAATTTATTTTTCAATTTTTTTAAAATTTTCACGTCATTTTGGTAACGGTCAAACTTTAAGGTTGACTGCCATGTAGGACAAATTTAACAGAGTGTAATGGCCAGTGACTAACAGTGAAACGATTCATAAAATTAATGGTGATTAAGAAAGAAAAGTAATTCGGGTGACAAACATGAAAGATTTGTGTAATTTAAGTGACCAAATGTGTAATTTAGCCCTTTCTAATGATTATTAATCATATGCAGTTCTGAACATCTATCAAGAAGTTTTCATAAATACTCAGAACTATCAATTCTTATGTGTGATATATGATAATACTTAATAGTGTACCGCATGCCAAATTTGCTTTTCCAGAGCCCAATAAAATTAAATCAGGATAATGCTCCTTTATTTAATTAAGTGTCAGATTCTCGAGTTTAGTTCTCGAAACAATTTACCAATTATTTAGGCGAATAAAGCAGCTAACCGCACATGGAATTATGCCTAAGAAGGAAGAGGTCATCTCTAACAGTATGCTAATCACTTCATTAATATATAAAGAGATTGATAATGGTAACCACATGGGATGTTTAATTTGGAGTAAGGCCATGGTGCTGCATTATTAGAGTACGAATTTTAGAAGCTGAAATAAAGTTAAACATTAATCCAGCTAGCTAGTTGACTTGACTTGAAGAAATCACCTTCGGAAAGTCAATTTCGTTGTAGGATATAGAACTACCTAGGAAGATTAATTTTATAATTTATCAAAATGTTCACATAACTTTCGCCCAATAAGAATATGGACACAAACATTTAAAGCATAACAATAAAGTCATGTATGTTCATAATACCGAAAAATATTAAGACGATTGAAGTTGTGGACAAAAATACCTAAAAATATTTTAAATACAATAAAATAGCACTAAACTTTTATTATGTTGAACAAATATACCCATTCGTTAGTTTCATATATGATCACATTGAATAAAAAAAGGAATGGAAAGAGATGAATGGCATTTTTATTATATAGTCATATATATGTGTTTAGAGCGAAACCAAATATCCATCACCAGGTGTGCCAAATTGTTTTGGGCGATGATGATTTAATTGTTTTGCGGTGGAAACTTTTGCAGAATTGTCAAATATCCACCGCCGGGCGTGCCAAATTGTTTCAGGTGGTGTTGATTTGGTCGATGCACCACTGACTTTTTAACCAAGATGATCGTTACTAAGTTCTTACCTCTCCGAACAATGTTCGAACGAGCGTGTTTGAGCTTTTGGGGGATCTACGTTAAAACTAGGGCTGAGAAATCGGTTTTAGTTTTCTGGTCAAACCAAAAACAGGTCAGTTAAAACCCGTTACGATTGTGTTCGGAAACCGGATATCCTTTAACCCAATCCAGTTTACACTTAGGGTTAGTAGGGCCGGTCAGATCCGTTTAAAACCGGAAAAACCAGGTTGTAAAAATTAAAACCTATCTTAGCCAGCCCAGCCAGCCCCACGCCAAGCTTACTCTCTCTCTCTCTCTCACCCTAGCCCACTCCAAGTCCCCCTAACCCAATTCTCAATTCCCCACTTCCTCTCAATTCAATCTCCTATTCTCTTCCCTTCCCACTCCTAGCGACGGACGACCTCTCTCTCCCCCATCTCTCTGCCACTCCCAAATCCCCTCACACAAACACCCACAAAACCACAATCTCTCAGCCTTACCCTCAACTCATGATGACGACGAAGCAAGCACGACGACAATTGGTCCAACTCTCTCGGCCTCACCTCACCTCACGGTGACGAAGAAGCAAGCACGGTGGCAATGACTGTCCTCTTCAATCATCGTCTCCCACTCGGCCACTCGCCGCCTTACCGATTCCCAGCACCCTTCCTGGTCTGTAAATCGTCATCTTCTACTCTCCGCATGTCGAGGCATACATGGGCGACATAGACGGCGATGCTCACATCGCAGGCGTAAAATGGATCTGACATAGCAAGTGGGCAACCTGCTTGCCTCATCAAAGAGAAGAAGAAGAAGAAGAAGAAGAAGAAGAAGAAGAAGAAGAGGCAGATGGAAGAAAGAGAAAGAAGAACAAAGAAGCAGATCCTGAAAATGAAGGAGACAAGGTCGCGAAGTGGAGGAAGCAGAGAGATGAGGGACTTTCTTTTGTTCTTTTTTTAAATTTTTTTTATTCAATTTGTCTTCAAACGCGGGCATTTTGAGAGGTATTAATAAAAAATTTGGTTTTTGGGTTAAAACCGGACCAGATCCAATCCAGTCACAGTCAAAACTGGATCCCATTCAATCACATCTTAGGTCGTGGATTTTTTCAAAACGGTTGTAAAAAATCGGTTAAATCTGGTCCAATTTAACCGGACTGGATTGTTTACAGTCCTAGTTAAAACTACTCCTATAGAGATTCATATGGAGAGCTCAGCGACTATGACTACTGCTACGACTATGGAGACTTATTTTTGTGTCCTGTGATAATTAAAGCACAAATATTCACGACTTAGAAGGTAATCTGAACAGAATCAGATTGGGCTGGAGAGGAGAGAGATATATGTCAATGAGCTCGATGCAATCAGTAGAAGCAATGGGGCGGTGACTTACACATATCAACATGCTAGGTATATAGTTGAAACTTCAAAGGAACACTCCAACAAAACTAGCTTTTGCAACAAAACAATTTACAACCAAACTGAAATTGGTTGCAAAAAGGGTAGTATATACAACCAATTATATTTTGATAGCTAAAATATTAAAAATTTGGTTGTTTATTAAAGTCAAAGTATTGATATTCAAATGAAACTGGAAGAGACCAAATAATGTGGTAGCAAAATGATTTGTACGTTTTCCAACCATATAATTTTGGTAGCAAATTGATTTTTAGTTTTTCCAACCAAATAATTTGGTAGCAAAAAACTTCAAATTTTTAAAAAGCAAAATTTTAGAGGTGTTTGGATTGGTTTCAACTTTGAAAAAGGAATGCTTTCATTTTGGACAGTAAGGCCCCTTCCCCGGCCTCTTCAGTAATTAAGTCGGCCCGTGACATCCTTGAATGGGAAGAAGCTCGAGTTTTGACACCTTCTTCGATTCCTTACCGACCAACTCAGTTACCTTCTCAGTATAGGGGTTCCCGTTTCAACACTGAACCACCGCCCTGTACCCGAGTGATGTTCTGTGATGGGTTTTTCATCTCAGACTCGAGTCCGGCGACATATGGGATTACTTTTGTTAACTATCAGGGTCACGTGTACGACGACAAGACTGAGACCTTCCTTTGTTTTCATCCAATTCAGGCGAAAGCTTTTGGTTTTCTCAATGCTATCAGGGTTGCTTCTCAGGATAACATCCCAACCTGTATTCGTACAAATTGTCAGGTGCTTTCCCTTGCGTTGCATCAGGAACCCTCGGCATGGCCTTGGATGTGTCGGGCTACCATTGCGCAGATGGTTCTTCTTCTCCGGCTTGCACCATCGATTCGTGTTAAGTTCGTTCCTCGACGTTTGAATCGGGTAGCGGATTGGGTGGCACGACATGCTAGGGCAGGATCGTTACCAGTGGATTGGGTTTTAATTGTCAATATTATTGCTTCACTCCTGTAATGTGACCACGATTTTCCCGGTTTCGGATGGAATAAAAGGTTGTTTCTTGTGGGAAAAAACTTTTGAAACATAGAACTTCTAAAAGTCGGGCCAAACATAGTCGCACTCTTTTGGGGGTTTTTTTTTTGCGTTTGAGGTAATCGTGGTTCTCCTTTATGAAATTTTTGGATTGATTGCAGGTTTGAGGAGGTTCAACTAGCATTGATCGGGTCAAATTAGGTTGGATACCCATAGATTTGGATTCGGTTGTCTTTCTCAAACAAAAGGAAAAGGCAAAATGAAGAACACTAAAGCTAAAACTCGCTATCGACTCAAAACTCATCAACACCAAGTTCAACTCACTTTGACCTGGGGTTGGACTGAGTTTTGGACAAATTCACACCTGACACAACATGTCAATTACAAATACAGATAAAACTCGATACCACCGAAATTCACACCTGACACAACATGTCAATTACAAAAACAGATAAAACTCGATCCCACCGAAAACTTGTAAAATCGGGTTCAAGTCGCTTTGGCTGGGTCGAATTAGGTTGTATACCCATGCGTTTGGACTCAATTATTTTTTTTTTTTTGGTAGAATGGACTCAATTGTCATTCTCAACCAAAAGGAAAAAGCTAAAAAAAAATACTAAAGCAGATAACACACGCTCATGATCCCAAACTCTCAACACTGTGTTCAACTCGCTTTGACCGGGTCGACCCAGTTTTAACAAATTCACAATTTATCCAGCCTGTCAATTACAAAAGCAGATAACACTCGCTCTCAATACGAAACACATCAACAATGGGTCAGAGTTCAATTGTTATTGTCAACGAAAAGGAAAACGAGAAATGAAAAAACATTAAAGTGTACAAAACTCGCTTTCGATCTAAAACTGGTCGACAATGTGTTTAACTCACTTTGAACAATTTTTTAACAAATTAACACTTGGTCCAACCTGCCAACTACAAAAGCGGATAAAACTCGCTCACAATACAACACTCGTCAAAACCTTAGATTAGGGTTCAATTGTCTTCCCAACCAAAAGAAGGAAAAAAAAGAAGAAATTTATAAATGCTAAAGTCTGTTTCAAGTCTCTTTGACTGGATCGAATTAGGTCGGATACCCATGGATTTGGGTTCAATTGTGATCATGCTCAACAAAAAGGAAAAAAGTGAAAGAAAAAAAACACTAAAGCGCATGAAACTCAGTCCCGATACAAAACTCACCAACACTGAGTAGATATAGTATGGATTTTCGGTATTGGCATTGGGTTCAATTGTGATCATGCTCAACAAAATGGAAAAAAAGAAAGAAAAAAAACACTAAAGAGGATGAAACTCGGTCCCGATACAAAACTCGTGGTAGCGGCCTTGGGAAACGATGGTGGGGAACAACTTAAGATCCCGCCGACAATACTTCGAGATGGGCTTCAAAATGGTGGGCAAAGGCGATGATTTGTGTTCAAGTTAGGATACCCATGTGTTTGGGTTCAATTGTGATCATGCTCAAAAAAAGGAAAAGAAGAAAGAGAAAACACTAAAGAGTACGAAACTCGATCCATATACAAAACTCGTGGTAGCGGCCTTGGAAAACGGTGGTAGGGAACAAATTAGGATTCCGCCGACAGTATTTTGAGATGGGCTGCAAAATGGTGGCAAATGCGATGATTTATGTTCAAGTTGGCAAAATGGTGTTTGAGTTACTCAACAAAAAGGGGGAAAAAGGAAAGAAAAAAATACTAAAGAGTATGAAACTCGGTCTCGATACAAAACTCGTGGTAACGGCCTTGGGAAACGGTAGTGGAGAACAACTTAGTATCCTGCCGACAGTATTTTAAGGTGAACGGCTATTTGCCGCCAACTAAAAAAAAAAAATTTTGAATTCAAATTTTGAATTTTCCCTCCCTTCCCTTCCTTTCATTCTATAAATTCGGATATCAGGAACATTTGACTCATTCCAACAAAAACTTCTGTTGACGAGCCCAGTGCCTCCGTTGCCGGCACCGTTCTTCCGTCGTCGGCTAACCTCCCGTCGCCCTCAATCGTCAGAAAACAAGTAAGTTGACTTATTCCGGTCAGTTTTCCAATTTTCCGGCGAAAAACATGGTGGGCCGAAAAAAAATTGTGGCCGGAGCGACGTCGGCCCGAAAAAAAAATTGCGGCCGGTACGACGGCCGGCCGAAAAATTCTTTCGGCCCGGCGACGCCTCGGCCGCAAATTTTTTTTCGGCCGGTCGCCGAACACGCCGGCCAAAAATTTTCCGGCACCGTGTTCGTCGGCCGGCCGAAAAAAATTTGCGGCCGGAGCGTCGCCGGGCCGAAAGAATTTTTCGGCAAATTTTTTTCGACCGGTCGCCGAACACGCTGGCCAGAAATTTGCCGGCGGCGTGTTCGTCGGCCGGTCGAAAAAAATTTGCGACCGGAACGTCGCCGGGCCGAAAGAATTTTTCGGCCGGACGGCGCACCGGCCGCAAAATTTTTTCGGCCCGACGTCGCTCCGGCCGCAAATTTTTTTCGGCCGGCCGCAAAATTCTTTCGGCCCGGCCAGTTTTTGTATTTCATTTAATTTAATATGATAATTAATTAGCAATTAGTGTTAATATTTATTTAAGTTGGTGTATAAATGTTTTTTTTTGTAATAGGCGTTTGAAAGTTTAATTACTTAAATTAGTTAATGGAATTTTAATTAATTAAGAATTGATTTAATAATTAATGTTAATATTTAGTACATTAGTTAATAGAAAATTAATTAATTTCTGATTAGTTAACAATTAATGTTAATAGTACATTAGTTAATAGAAATTTAATTAATTTGTGATTAATTAACAATTAATGTTAATAGTACATTAATTAATAGAAAATTAATTAGTGCGCATCTAAGTATGATATTGTTTAAATTTGTAGATAATTAGATATGGATGATGCGGGTGATGCGGGTGGGAATGAGTTGAATAGATTCAATGGTAGGGTTGTTGATGTATCAGCACGAAGGAAGAATAAGGAGAATAAGCGCTCTCGAGATATTGAACCTCAGTCACAGGCAAATTTAGGGGAGGATGAGTTAGAGGCTCCTACTGTAGTTGCTCGTTCGGCATCACAGGCGTCTGGTTCCCATGGGAGGAACCAGGGTGCTGCATCGAGAGTGGTCTCGGCTGATTTTGATGAGGACGATAATGATGAGGATATCGAGGTCCCTCCACCTACGCGTGGACATGGACGAGGGTCGTCTTGTACGGCAACATCACGTCCTGCTATGTATAGGGACCGAGCTGGGCGATTAGTATCACCTGCTCGTCAGGAGACAGAGAGCTCGGGGACTGGACGGAGTAGGGGAGGACGTTCGAGTGGTCCTCCACCTTGGGAGCTTGTTGGTGAGTGTCCTGGTGGACCTACGGATCCTAGCCTCATTAGGAGCTTTCGTGGCCACGTTGCCTATGCGCTTTGGACGGGGGCTGGAGATCGAGGGGTCATCAGTTGCTACAGCCGTACATCGGCGGTTTCTTATCTGAGTAGCTACGTGTTTAGTCATGTTGAGGCGGAGGATCTGGTGGCGCAGTCAGGTCTCCAGCACCTGATCTACTCTATGTTCCGCAAGATAGCGATTGACGAGGCTTTGATCTCAGCTTTTGTGGAGAGGTGGCAGCCAGACACGAACACCTTCCACTTGCCTTTTGGAGAGATGACGATCCTCCTCCACGATGTTCAGTACTTACTGCAGATTCCTATTGAGGGACGACTGATGAGTAGGAGTTCTGCGCAGCTTGACCATCCGGAGGCGGGTTTGTGTGCGCTTCTTGGGATGAACTCGGAGCAGTTGAGTGGTCGTTCGGAGGTCCCTGGATATAATAATAGGGGTAAGTGGTACGAGAAGGGTGGTTTTCTTGCAGAGATGGCGTCCAGATACTTGCAGAGCCACGGGACACATGCGACAGAGGCGCAGTCGTACTTGTTGTTGCTGTTGGGGTCCACTTTGTTTGTGGACAAGAGTAGAGACAGGGTTCAGTCGGTGGTGAACCTATTTTTGGACGAGTTGGAGGAGTTAGATCAGTATAGTTGGGCATCAGGTACACTTGCTTGGTTGTACAGATACCTTGGTCAGGCGTCTCGTGCTGGTGCCAGGGGATGGCTAGTTGTCTCACACTTCTGCAGTGCTGGATCTACGAGTACTTTCCGGGTTCAGGCCATCTCACTTCGAGCCTGCCGCTGTTGGACCTGATGATGCTTGGGCTTCACGATGGGTTGGGAAGCCGACACCAGGTTCTGTGGCTGATTCCAGTGGGAGGTTGGCGTTCTACCGTCGAGCTCTTGACAGCTTGACCCCTTCTGACGTGTTTTGGACACCTTTCCATCAAAGGCCTCATCAGGCAGTGCGTCGCTCTTTGTACACTGGAGTCATCCGGTTCGCTGACATAGGCGAGTTCTATGATCCAGCCCGTTGCCTCCGACAGTTTGGATACCGACAGATGGTACCGCCTGCCCCTTCGTGTCCTCAGCGAGCAGACCGACCAGAGGCACCTGGTGGATATGTCATTCGGATTCCTGAGAGTTTTGATGCTGCATGGGATGCTCTGCTATCCCACATGGTTCATATAGACATGTACTCTCAGCCGTGGACGACGTATCCATATGAGACTACGAGAGACTATCTTGACTGGTTCGTGGCGCACTCTCATTGTAGAGTCCTACGGGATGATGGAGAGGCAGATCGACTAGTTGACTCCGCAGCGGTAAGATTTGACCACTAAATCGTTACTCTATTATAAATATACTTAGCATGAAACTAAAAATTGTTCTTGTTTTTTTTTTTTTTTTTTTTTGCAGCGTGGTCGCGACCTTTTGTACACGTTTGCACCTGCGGTTCGAGCAGTAGCAGGGACCGAGGAGGAGTTTGTTGAGCATTTTCGACGAGCCTACAGGGCACTGCACGGAGTACAGGATGTGTGGACTGAGTACTGGGCTTCTCAGGGACTCCCCCCTCCAGGGGATTTTTAGTTGTTTTGATGTTTCCATATTTGTGTTTAGATCGGATGTTTGACTACTTATGTATGTTTGGATCGGATGTTTATGTTCAGACTGCATGTTTCCATATTTGTGTTTAGATCGGATGTTTGACTACTTATGTATGTTTGGATCGGATATTTATGTTCAGACTGCATGTTTCCATATTTGTGTTTAGATCGGATGTTTGACTACTTATGTATGTTTGGATCGGATGTTTATGTTCAGACTGCATGTTTCCATATTTGTGTTTATGTTCAGACTGCATGTTTAGATCGGATTTCATTATGTGTGTAGCTCACCCAGCCTGGCCGTGTGGCCGTGTGGCTTTCTTTTTGAACACCTCGCGCCCGATCTTCGTCCAATCGACCCCGAACTCGCTCGAAATCCATAATGAAATCCATAAGTTCATAATGACACTAGGGTCATTAAAAATACAACTAGAAAAACAACAACATATAAATAGAGTATTGCAACACTATGCATTGCTCCTACCCCTTCCCCTAGCTCTTCGGGGGTCTCTCTGCCTGGCTCGCTGCCGACCACCAAGCCTCGCAAACAAATTTTGTCCAACCTCGAGAATAGCTCCCCACTCCGCCACATTAGGATTTGCTAGCCCATGCCAAAGTGGATGCAGAGGGGGTATAGGAAACTGATCCTGGTTGAAGTACAATCGAATGTAGTGGTTGTTCACATAGTGCAGTGATAAGAACATGGTTGGTGGCAAAGTACCTGGTTCCGCATCAATAGGCAATACAGTATAGGCATCATCGTAGCGGTTGGGTAGTGGACGGTTTCCATTATTGACATCAAACACCTGGTATGTGAAGACCATGACTGCGATGTTGTAGATGGTGGCAAACACGAACAAGTCCTCAGAATCCATCCATCGCCCCGGTGGTGCGGAACCCGCCTCTAGCCAATTGATGCGGTCAATGTGAGCTAGTGGACTACCATTATACAAGTTCTCGTACTTCCAAAAATGTTGTTGGATTTCTTAGACAATCGTCGATCTCATGAGCAGATAGTGACTATCATCCCCATAAATACAATGAGAAAGTGCCCTAAAACCACAATGGCCGTCTGGACTAGGGTTGAAATCGCCTACCAGCAAAGGTCGAACAAACTCTGGAAAAAGCTCATCGATGTAAGGGTAAGAATATTGCCCTGGGGGGCCTGGGATGAGTAATCTACAAAAATATACCAAACGGTCAAAATACATGCAACTCTTGAGCATAGAATTGACGTCCTTCTTCCTTAGCTTGAACAATCTGGCAAGCACACTTGAGCCCATGTGTCATCTGAAAATGACACGCACAACTGTCCTTCAACTCCGCCGCCCCATCTAACATAAGTTTGATTGCCTCAGAACTAACGACCCTCCTCAAAAACATCGCAGCAGCCACTCATATGTTTCCTTTGTTTCCTGCTTAATAATTGCACATGCAATGTTGAAATTCTTCTTGACTGGAGTAACCCCAATAATCTCAACCCATGGCCAGCCGTACCTGTTGGTCTTGTAGGTCGAGTCAATAAGGATGACGTACGACCATGCATGCAACATCTGAATGGACGTCGGGTGCGCAAAAAACATATTAGTGAGCACATTATTAGAGTCCTTTTGCAAACGGATATGGTACCCACGATGTTCAGCTCCGTGAAGCGCAAACTGTATCGCATCCATTTCACCCATCTCATCCAATCTTGTCTTGGAATTTATGTTGTACATCTGTTTGATATCATGATGCACACCCCCTTCAGTATTGAGTGTCGTCTTCTGCTGATTTGGTCTCACCCCCGCCTTCCTCATTAATCTTAACCTCTCTTTTTCAGCCTCACTAAACTGTTTGTTGTGTCGGTGATGTTCTGGATACAACACCTTTTCATGGTTGTGAAACCCTCTATTAGCTCCGGTTTCACGACTTGTCACTCCCACTATGACCCATGTGTTTGGACCATCCTTTTGCCATACTTCCTTTATACATATCTGAAACTGGCAACCAGTACCCTTCGAACTAATATTCCCACGCGTCTCCTTCGTAGGGTCTGGTTTATAAGACTTAACGATCCTACTACTTCTGTCGCAATACATACAGAGGGCAGTAACAGGATGTAGTCCAGCAGTATTCGGTTTCCATGCTCCTCTAACAATAAAGAACCCACACTCCTGAGCGATTGTTCTTGCAGCTAACTCAGCTAACTTCACACTTGCATAATGGATCCCATTCTCAAATTCCTGTGTGTAATCATGATCGGCCGGTAACAACTCTGACATTTTTCCTACAATTACAATATAATACATCAATATTCCTGTGAACCTAAACGCTAATTTCAAGTCTTAACCGCTAAATTCAACTCCTAAACTCTAAATTCAATTCTTACACGCTAAATTCAACTCCTAAACTCTAAATTCAACTCCTAAAATCGAATTTTTCCAAAAAATTTCAACGAACAGACGGTGGGCCGAAAAATTCCGGCGGCCGGAACCTGGCCGGGCCGAAAAATTCCAGTAGCTGGAACCTGGCCGGGCCGAAAAATTCCGGCGGCCGGAGCCAGGCTGAGCCGAAAATATCTTGTGGCTATTTTTTTTGCAAAACCTAGTGAACAATAATTAAACACAAAGGCGATTTTTTTTTTTTTTGCAAAAAGCCACAAACGAAAACCTAGCGAACAATAACAAAACACAAAGGCAAAGATTTGTGCAAAAAGCCATAGACGAAAACCTAACGAACAATAACAAAACACAAAGGCGATGATTTGTGCAAAAAGCCATAGACGAAAACCTAGCGAACAATAACTAAACACAAAGACGATGATTTGTGCAAAAAGCCATAGACGAAAACCTAGCGAACCATAACTAAACACAAAGGACGAAAAACCTAGCGAACAATAACAAAACGCAAAGGCGCTGATTTGTGCAAAATGGCATAGACGAAAACCTAGCGAACAATAACTAAACACAAAGGTTGTAGAATGGAGAGTGGGGTAAAAGAAGGACTTGGAACTTCCCTACTTGCACTTGGAGGAGTGTGAGAGCCCCTAATGAATAGTAACTTGCAACCTAGGAATTTTATATATTAATTAATTAATTAATTAATGGATCTAGAAGCAAATTCGAAAGTGAAACGAGTTTGGAATTGAACTAATGATTATTATAACCTTTGTCTCCTTGAGACATACTATTAATCATGGTGCTAGCCAATCCTATGCTATTTATCACCAACTGACTTCAAGCTTCTGGTAAACAACATATGTTCTGTGTATAAAGCTATTCTGTAAACTGGAACTGTAGGGGTAGAGAAAAGCACAGGGGTTGCTGTAATTAAGATCCCTTTGTTACTTATTATGTTTCTGGAACTGCTGGCTTCCATTTTATGTTTCTCTTGTTGCTCATCTAGCCGATAGTAACTGTACTTTCAGTGTTCTGAACCATCCCTCGAGCAGTCAATGATATTTCTGTGGATGGGCATTTTAGATCCCAGTTCTTTTCTTAGACGGGATCCTTATAGAGGTTACTATAGATTCTCTTCCAACAAATTGTTTGCTGATATATTTTTTTGTCTATATTTAATCAAGTTTAGCTGACTGATTGTCCACATTATGCAAACCTCCCTTATCTTTAGCTTCATTAATGATTCTTGTGTTTTATTATTTTGGTTGTTTGAGTTAGATCAAACAGTAGACTTGGGTGGCTTAGCCTTGCTGTCAGTATTGTGGCTGATCATGTTGTGTTAGTGTGATTAACAAGCTTGACAGGGCTCTCTCCCGTGCTAGGCAAAAACAGGTAATCATGACAAAGGGAGAAATAGCTAACGTTAGAGAAGTCATATTCATATACATATATATGCTTCAATTCGAGACACTGATGAACTTTGTTAATGTTCGTATTTTGATAATCTAGAACTTTGGAATACACACTCTCCAGGAAGCTAGGGAAAAGATAAATGCGACTTTGTCTCCGGAGAAGCCGTTTGGGTTCGAGATGAGAGCTTCGTGTTAGATATGGAGGGAATATTGCCTTTTGCCTACTTCAATTTCAGGTAAAAATCAATCAATTCAATCATTAACGTTGCTCTTAACTGTCCATGTATAATATAGAAAAGTTGATCCTGTGTTTGAATGTGGTCAAAAAGTGACAAATTCTGAACCAATAAAAGGCCTGGGATTATCAAGTTGCTATCTTCGGAGGAATTAGACTTTGGTTGACTAGACAATAAATTGTGCAATTGTACTTTTGGTTACTAAACAATTTTTTTATATGTAGCAAATTTTTTATTGCAATTCTATTTAATTTTTAATATTTTCATATAATGACCAGAATCTTATCGACCAAATTGGTCATTTGAAATGAATTTTTTTTTGGCTTATGTATTTTTTCGCAACCAATTCTTATAGTTGCATTTAAATTTTTATAACCATAAGAATTAGTTGTAGAGGATATGGTTGATCGTCATTCACATATTTTATGACCAATTATTATAGTTGAGTTAAACTTTTATAACTAATAAAATTTGTTACCTAAAAAATATGATTGGTCGGCATATAGATTTTTACGACCAAATTTTATGGTTATATAAAAATTTCATAACTAAAATGATTAGTTGCCAAACATGATATAGGTGGTCGATGGTGCCTTCTATGGTACCCTGGGTGAAATCCAGGGTACCGCATACCTTGAGTATGAAAATGTTATCTAGACCTAGAATTAGCAGTATTTTTGGACCTGATACTATACCCTAACCCTTAATGAGTGAACCCTAGTTCTTAATTATCTAAATCATAAACTATAAACCCTAAGATGGTGCATTCTTTTTTTGCCTTTATTTGGACGAATCATAATCGTCGATTATGATTCTAATTAAATTGATCTTGGAGTATAAGATTTAGAGAACTAAGACCTAGATTTTGATCTTTAAGGGTTAGAGTAAAGTATTATGTCCGAAAGATCAGACAATTCATGGTTTAAATATCATTTTCATACTCAAGGTGGTCGATATATGTATTTTTATGTCAATTTTTATGGTTGCTTTAAACTTCCATGACTAAAATTATTGGTCACCAAAATGCTTTAATTGGTTGAGGTATGTGGTTTTCACGACCAATTCTTATGGTTGTGCTTAACTTTTATAACCAAATTAATTAGTCATTCAAAATTATGTGGTTGGTCGGCAAATATATTGTTCATGACCAAATTTTATAGCTGTGTTAAACTTTCATAATCAAAAATAGTGGTTGTCATATTTTAATTTACCAACCAAATTAAATAGTCATCTTTGAAACTTAAATTTGCATCCAATAAAATAGATTGCTAATACTCACATATCATTTGTATTTATGGCGACCAATCACCTACATTTCTCAACCATTAGTTTGAACTATGACAACAAAATTAAACTGGTTACCCACAATAGGTGTGGGTTGGTGCGGTTTGCGGATTATCCACAACCCGCAACCCAAACTTCCACCCCTAGTTTTTACCATTGGCGAAATTGGCGAAATCATGGGTTTTTCGCTACCAATTCGTATTTTGGTTGCGCTAGGAACTAGTAACGCGGCTATAGCGATCAATTCTGCTACCAAAATTTTTTGATTGCAAAGAAGTTTTAATAACCAGTTTTGGATTTTTAGAGACAACTTTTTGGTTGCTAAAAACACTTTTTCTTGTATTGGAAGGATACAGCAAAGCTGCAATTGGTAACCACTAAGGGGTGGTGGAGGTGGTAAAGGCGCAAATTTGTGCTCAGGAGATATTGGGTTGATATTTGGTAGCCGCCATTTCTATGTTACCTTTTGGTGACCATTGGCAGGGCTGGAAAGCTCGTATTAAATGCTTTTAAGGTTTGCCGGGTATCTATGGGGGTAGGAGAAAGGATCGTTTGGTATATATAAGCTAACTTGGCTTTCTAATTTGGTAGCTCAATGCTCGATTGATGAATGAAGAAGCTTTTAATAAAATTCTTTGGGACAAATTCGTGAGAAGATAGGATGTTGACTTCAATCATATGTTATTATTTTTATTTGAATCAATTGATTGTTATAGAAGTTAGTATGGGAACGGCTACGGTGCTAATTGTACAATAGTTAGCACCGTCCTAACCAAGGGAAAAACTACTACTAGTTTGAATTAGTAGTGATTTAGCTTAGATGTTGTATTGATTTTATAATAATCCGTAGTGATTTCATTATTTTTAGTAGCGTTTTTTGTTAGTTATCACGGTGCTAACCCCTATAAGGGTTAGCACCTAATCCCATCCCAAGTTAGTATGGTGCTAAGCCTCTAGGGGTTAGCAACTAACCTCGTTCTGACGAAGTCTTAACTTATTCTTCATTAGGCAAAGTCAGGTCTCTATATATGAACCCTTTCATTCTTTCATTCTTGCACGAGAGTGGGACGAAGCTGAAGTATGTACATGCGCAGATACATGAGAGAAAGTAACAAACAAGTAGTCCATGGAAACGAGACAAATAATGGGACACTAATGCCTATTGCTGGGACACGTTAGGAAAATGTTCACGTCCAAAGGACAAAGAATTTATGCCCCAGCGCGCGTAGACACTAGAAAATCAGGCAAAGACATCTATCGTCCCATGTCCTAACTCCTAACCCGACCAAACATATTGATAGTCTTAATGTTACGGTTGTTTGGAACCTAAGAATCTATTTTGGAAAAGATTACCAAAACCATCTAAATCTATCATGAAAAAATTTGCAAAACTGTTGAAGTCTTATTATGATTTGTTGTTCTGTTGATAAATTCCACTAAACGATGTGAAAATATATGATCGGAAACTCGAGAATTTTAAACTAGACTACAATTGTATCTTTCACGAATTTTACTTACCACGTGCTTAGGATATGAGTCACAACTCATATCGGTATATATAGCATGAGAAAAATTAGCATTAATTTTTATAAACAATTAAGTCCATGACATCTTAAAATAAACCAAAATTTGGCCCTTAAAACAATTTTATGTCATAAAACCTTCAAATAAGATAATTATATATAAATTTTTAAGTTGATTGACAAATACAGTTCGAGTTATTACGTGTTTTTCTCGTTCAGTATGAAGGAGACTAGTCGACTGAGAATGAGCTCTCAGATTTTCTTATTGATTGATTTCGTAGCTTAGGGTTCGGCTGAGCTAAACCCTTACAATAAATAGACCACCTCGTTTAACAGGTAACTAGAGGAATGATAAATTACATTGCGATCCATAATCTTACTAAAAATGACAAGTAATGAAAAGGAATCGTACTAAAATTTTTATCTATCAATAACTTGGTTAACCAACACCTACATACGTCACTAGTAAATTAGCCACTTATCTTATCTATTTATCAAAAGGAATTAAAAAAAAAAACTCTTGAATCAGAAATGAGTTAGTGTGGTTACTCAATTTTGAGTAACTACGGTGGCTACCATAATCTATACCATTCATTATCTTTATTTCACCCTATTTTTATCTTGACGATAAAGATTAGATGAAGGATAACTCAGCGGCGGATCCAGAACACAGTAGAACATTGAGCCGCATTTCAATATAATATTATTTACCGTAAACAAAAATAGTCAATATTTTTAAATTTTAGTATTTCAAATAAAAAAATAGTTACAAGATTACCAACGATAACAGACAAATGACTAATATTTTGATGTGTTACAAAATATTTAGCTAATATTATGTATTTCGAAAGGTTTGGCGAATAATTTGGAAAGTCTAAAAGGTTTAACTAATAAATTGTGTTTACTCAAAATTAGTTTTCACATATTTCATTGCTTAAAATGTTCTCTCCATGGTAGCCGCTGAAATGGGCAAGGTCAACACTAGACGAATCAACCCACAAATCAATTTGTTTAGAGGGTTTTCTTATTTCAATGAAACTTTATACATTCTTTTACATTTTAGACTTTTAGGTTTTATTGTTTTTTTCAAATGAAAATCAATCGGGCTAGAATTCCTAAACTAAATTGAGAGTAATGATTTTCATATGTTCATTTCTACCATTTTTCTAACTACACAAAATTATTATCAAATAACACTCGACCAACCATTAAATAATACTGGGCCGAATACCTAAATCGAAAAATTTATAAGCTCTATACTAGCTCTGGATCCGGCGGAGGGCTGGGCCGTGGCCCGGGTTGGCGCAGCCCTAGATCCGCCGATGTGATAACTTTGGAAACAAAAAAATATCACACCTGATTACTTTTTCTTAAAAAATAAATTTTTATACATTATATACAAACCCTACTACAATCCTTCTAGCCGTCAACAACAAAAAAAAAAAAATCTCCCTCCCCCTCTCACCTGCCGATGGCCACCCATCCCTCGCCTCTCCCCTCCGCCTACCCTTCCCCCTCCCACCCTGCCGCCACCCTCTCTGTCTCCACTCCCCTTCGCCTACCCTTCCCCCTCCCCCCCACCCCTCTGCCACCATACCCCCTCCATCATCTCTCTCTCTCTCTCTCTCTCTCTCTCTCTCTCTCTCTCTCTCTCTCTCCCTAGCTAGCTAGCTAGAAGATCGATGAAGAACTGTTCATCACAAACCCTCGGTCGAATTCAGATCTTGATTATGATTAGCTGCTGTGATTAATTGGATCTCTGGATGTGTAAAGGTATGTATTTTCGTGAAATGGTAGTGATTTTTTCGTAGTGGTAGTGTTTTTTTGCATTGGTATTGTTTTTGTCGCATTGGTATTGATTTTGTTGCATTGGTATTGTTTTTGTTGCATTGGTATTGATTATCATGTAATGGTATTGATTTGCATGTATTGGTATTGACTAAATCTGCAATGGTATTGATTTTTTGTGAAATGGTATAGATTTATATTTGTATATTGTTTATGTTTGTACCATCTAGCTCGAGGTATGAACAATGATATTTGTTGGTGTGGGTCGAATCGCCATCCGTTTTTCTGATCTTGTTGGGAGGGAGAGAACCTGTGGAAAGTCGGGGATGCCCCCCGGATTAAGCTCCGACGATCAAGTTAGTTTAAGTTTCAGGAGAGAGTTTAGAGAATAAAGTAGAGAGATAGGGTGTAGAGAGATGGTGGAAAGTCCAAAGTGAGGAGAGAGGAGAAGTTCCCTCCTTTGGAGGGCTTCAAGCCCTTATATACCTGTAGCGGGTATCGAGCGTTGGGCATCGCCGATTGTGCGCCCTACTACTTAGTCTGTGCGCGGAGTATCTTAGTAACACCCCCAACAATTTCCCCCCAAACTGGTGTTGAGTTTTAACTCATCACTAGCTTATTATTTATTTATTATTTTGTTTTTAATCTTCGTCGGTAATTTTGGATGGAGCCCTATGTACCCCCAGTTGCACCCAGCTGGTGGCGCGTTAGGCTGACGCGGTGCCAGCTTCCTGCGTCATGCCCCTAGTTGGTGCGTTTCATTAAGCCGTTTAGCGCTCTTCTATTGGAGTTCTTCACACACACAAGTGTGTACTCTTTCATTGGTGCGCTTGTGACGCACGATTACGTTACGGGCTTACCGCGCACGTTTATTGCCCTTTATTGGAGATAGAGGTAGTTGAACACTCTCATATTGTAGATTCACCGATGCTCTTATTGAAGTCTTATTTGTGTGCTTCGTTGGGACTTATTTGTAGATCTTCGATGCTCTTATTGAAGTCTTATTTGTGTGCTTCGTTGAGACTTATTTGTAGCTTATTCGATGCTCTTATTAAAGTCTTACTTGTGTGCTTCGTTGAGACTTATTTGTAGATCTTCGATGCTCTTATTGAAGTCTTATTTGTGTGCTTCGTTGAGACATATTTGTAGATCTTCGATGCTCTTATTGAAGTCTTACTTGTGTGCTTCGTTGAGACTTATTTGTAGATCTTCGATGCTCTTATTGAAGTCTTATTTGTGTGCTTCGTTGAGACTTATTTGTAGATTCACCGAGGCAATGTGCCCTCTCCTCGTCGGGGTTTTTAACCCTCAGTTTGGAGTCTTCAAGGCAATGTGCCCTCTCCTCGTCGGGGTTTTTAACCCTCATTTTGGAGTCTTCAAGGCGTCGAGAGCTTGGTGAGTTTCTCATCTCCCACGTTGTTGGGTACGTCTTGCCCCCCATTAGCGTCATTAATGCTCAGGAAAGTAAAATATTTAAAAATTTAATAATGATAGAGGGATGGAGTACTTAGCTTTATGTTGGCAAAGCGACGCGAAGAGTTGTTAAAATAAGAGTGCTGCTCCTAAGGGTCATAAGGCGCGTATGTAGCCTACTAGTAATGTTGCTTGTCTGGCGGAGGGGTGACGCGGGTTCAATTCCTGGTGGCGGCGATAATATTTTTGAAGAGTTCCGTGACTGTTGAACGCGGGCCGCGAGTTGGGCCGCCTGCAGTGCGGGCTGCGAGTGTTGACGCGGCGGGCCGCAAGCTTGGGCGGTGGAGTCACGGGGATGAGTATGAAGCGGGCCCGCGAGTGGTGGGTTCATCTTCCGTGAGTGCGCCGCGAGTCGGAGAAGCGAATCTTTAAAATAGCGCGCTGCACCTATGGATCACAATTAAGGTTTGTATCCTACTGGTTGCCTTTCTTGTCTTTCACAAGATTGGCGCGAGTTTGAGCCCTTTTTTACTGAGCTCAGTGCCTGTGGGCTTGGTTGGACTGGAGCGCCGAAGCGGGCTCAAGTGCAGTAGTACTGGTGGGTAGGGCAGCTGGCGGGCCGGATTGGCGCGGACGAACGACCTGGGCTGCTTTGTAATGTCGCGGGATTGTTAGGCGGATCAAATGGAAGATTTGGGCTGGCGAGTGCGAGTCAGGCCCGCGAGTCGGAGTAGGCTTTGATGCGGGAGTAGGCAGTTGATGGTGCGGGCCGCCAAGCTGAGCATAAGGACGCGAGTCGTATCTGCGTGTACTTTGAAGACGAGGCGCGGGCTAGAGTGGGGCGGAGCCCACCAGTGATGCGGGAGCGGGCTGAAAGAAGTCGTGCTTGCTAGTATGGAGCGGGGTGCTTTCTCTATAAATAGGATGTCGCGCTTTATTGGACACGTTGTGCTCATTGCATATTGGCTTGCGTGGCTTGCGTGCTAGATGGTAGAAGCTCATTCGCGTGTTCAAATGCTCGCAGAGTCAATTTTTTGTTGACTTTATGAGCGGTGGGACTGTGGCGCGTGGGAAGAGAAAACACGAGTGATTGGATGGACCCAATCAGCAAGGGAGTGGGTTGGGCAAGATCCGGCTAGTCTGAAATGGGCTTGGGCCTTATGTAGGCTTGAATCCGAATGGAGGACGTGTGCCGCGAGTGGATTGCGACCCCAAAGGAAGAGCAGGCTTTGACATAATGGAAATTAGAGTCCCGGCGTCCGCCCTCTTTCCTCACACTGCTGCACCTTCAATAAGCGAGCGTTTTTGGTTTTTTGTGGGTGGATGTACCAGCCCTGGTTTGAGGTTTCTTTCGCCAGTTGCTTGAGTTCGGACACCATGAAGCCTTGTCGCGCGGTTCTAGGTAAGAGCGGGGGGACGCGGTCTTGCTGCAGGTAGTTTTCTTTCTTTCTCTTCGACAGTGCTGGCGCCGCGCAACTTCATTATACGACCACCACGCACGCCTGATTCATCCCTTTTCTTCATGTTTATAGAACCACCCATTGGCACCGATGTTTGGCTGATGACGCGGGATGAATAGGAACGCCGGAATATGAGGGTACTTTACAGCCTGGCACCCACTTGTTATGGATTTTGCCTCGATATTTGCGTCTATCTTCTTTCTTCTAACACAGGGAGAAAGTGGCGATGACCCGTAACCCATTTTTTGGGGGAAAATTCAGGATGATGTGACGATTCGCCATGGGGATTGCGAGGTCTCTTTTCCTCATCGGAGCTCCCACTCCAAATTTGAATCCGGCAATCGGGATCCATTTTTTTCTTGTTCTTTGGCTGCTGCTGCTAGACTCTTTCTTTGGTTCCTTCAAGTGAGGATTGTGTGATGTGCTTGCATCATTGAAAGATCAGCGCCGGATATCTGAATTGCTTCTCCTGTTCTTCGGCGATTATTGTAGCTTTGGTAGGCATCTTTTGACCAAACTTATTGTAACTGGTTGTGGCAGTGGAGAATAATCAATTCTTCTTCCCGTTGCGTTGGTGGCTATGGAATCCCCCCCCCCCCCCTTTTTGGGTAATCTGTGTTACTCTCCTCCTGTACTCTGTAGTAGCCATGGAAAAGATGAATGAGATTTTGATACAATCTTTGGTGCTCCTCCAAACCCTTTCACGAGCCTTCCTTTTTTTTTTTTTTTTCTGATTTCTCCGAACGGGGTTGCTTCTTCGCTTCTCGGTGGTTGTTGCCGCCGCCTAGGTTGGTGAAGGGAGATGTGACTTTCTTCTGCAAGTCGTTGTGTTCTCTTCCCGTCCTTCCGACGAGGCTGTTGTGAACTTCCGATTACCGAGATCCCTCCCTCCTTCGGAAATCGAAAAAACCAATGTGAAGTCAAGCTCCACGGTGGCCGCCAATTGTTTGTACCATCTAGCTCGAGGTATGAACAATGATATTTGTTGGTGTGGGTCGACTCGCCATCCGTTCTTCTGATCTCGTCGGGAGGGGGAGAACCTGTGGAAAGTCGGGGATGCCCCCCGGATTAAGCTCCGACGATCAAGTTAGTTTAAGTTTCAGGAGAGAGTTGAGAGAATAAAGTAGAGAGATGGTGGAAAGTCCAAAGTGAGGAGAGAGGAGAAGTCCCCTCCTTTGGAGGGCTTCAAGCCCTTATATACCTGTAGCGGGTATCGAGCGTTGGGCATCGCCGATTGTGCGCCCTACTACTTAGTCTGTGCGCAGAGTATCTTAGTAAGTCCCCCAACAGTTTATATTGGTAGTTTTCGTGTAACGGTATAGATTTATTATTGCAATGGTATTGATATTTTTCAAAGTGGTACTGGTTGTCTAATGGATTGGTAGTGATTTCCTTTTTTTTTTTTTTGCGGAAAGATTGAAAAAATAAGGAAAGGGGACCTGGCTGGAGATTATGGAAGTGAGAGAAAGAGAGAGAATTGTAACTAATAGATTCTTGTAACCACCTAAAATGTAATTTATTAAAAAAATTAATTAATACAATTTATTTTTCATACCCAATTTATCCTTAGTAACCACAGTACAGTAACTGTCGCCTTAATCCTCCACACGCCCATCATCATAAATCATAATACACGATATCCGAATAAAATAGCTTTCACAGTTTCTTACACTTTTTTAGTTTCTTTTTTTAATATTGCAACATGAAAATTATATATTCTGAAAATCAGTGATCAAACCGCGGAAAAAAATGTAAAGATTTTCGGAGAAGCCCAAAAGAAAATCCTGAGTTGGGCCCCCAGGATAAAGCCTTTTATCATCACCGGATCCGCTGCCCGCGGAATTTAGGAAAGAAAGAAAGACCGGGTAGTTTAGGTAGTTGTTAATCATGTACCCAAAATCTGAGATCAATCAATAATTATAAAAAAAAGATGGGGGAAGCGAATTTAATAATTGTGGCAGCAAATTGATTACTTCGTCAGCGACTTTTATTTATTTAATTGACCAATGTGCATCGACGTTATCACCACCATCTTCTTGTCCTGGCCGGTTTTTGGCGTTTACCGGCGTTAATTCCTTCCCCAGTCACCACCTCTCCTACCTTCTTCTTCTTCTTCTTCTTCTTCTTCTACCAAAACGAAACAGCAATCTTCTTCTCCGGAGAGTAAAAAGGAAAATGTCAGTCATTTACTTTGCTTCCTCCAGATTTTTTACCACCTTGCTCCTACCACGACCTCCATTAAATTAAAGCCACACCAACTACTCTCTCTGATTCTCGAGAGTCCTCCTTTGAGACGAAATTCCCCACTCCGTCTCTGTCTTCTACCTAATTAATAAGAAAGGGGAAGAGGTAGGGAGCCGTTAATTATCTCTCTGTTGTATCTCTGGCAGTGTGCCAGCGAAATATATTCAAGTCTTTCTTCTCGTCTCGGCCGGCCAAGGGAAAAGCCATAACTGATATCTTCCTCCTCTGCGTTTCTTGTTTGACTCTCTCTCTCTCTCTCTCTCTCTATACCCCATATGTCCAAACTTCTATTTGTTCTCCACTTGCTGTTTCTTTATTGAAATGGAAAACTAATCTTGGGCATCTTCTATCAATACCCTGTGTTGTCCTCCACTCCGGCGCCAGCTCGCTTGCTGCCGCTTTGCAGCATTTTTTGGTTGTCAATTTGCCAGATTTTTTTGTGCATAGAGGCGAAGAGGAAGGGGCCAAACCAAAAAAGAAAGAGAAACCCCCCCTTTTTGGCCATCATTCTCCAAACCACAGCTGCCCCCCCCCCCCCCCCCCCCCCCCCCCCCCCTCCCCCCTGGTTTCGCCATTTCTGGTCTCTGGTGATTCCGTCTCATCTGGGTTCTGGTTGGAAGCTCGTTTTGATCTCTAAAGGTGCCATCTTTCCCCCTTCTCTTTCTTCTAATCTTCCTGGGTTCTTCATGGGTTCTTGATAGTTTCCCCCTTCCCCTGTTCTGCTTGACCTTTTATGCATCTCTGGTTGATATTGAATCCTCTTTTGCCCTGTTCTTGGAATAGTTAGAGAATCATGTCTCACTTCCTTACTCAATCGCCCTTCTTCTGATTTTGATACTTTCTTCACCCTGCCTCCTGTGTCATTTAGAAACCCATTCTAGCAGTGGTCTGTTACTTAAACCCCAGATCTCAGTACTCTGCCAAAAAATGGGTAGTAGCGTTTTGATCTGGATTTTCTCCGCCTTAACCCTAGCCCTTCTATGTTCCTCCCAAGATTTTGTCCCTGCTGACAACCACCTTATAAACTGTGGATCCGACTCAGACACCAAGGTCGGCAGCCGCGTATTTTCCGCCGATAAATCCGATTCAAAGCTGCTCTCCACCCCTAACCATGTCACCGCCAGTACCTCCACAAAACCCACTCCCGACGATTCCTCACCTCTCTACCAAACCGCAAGAATCTTCGACAAGCCTTCCACCTACACATTCTCAATCAATCGACAGGGCCGCCATTTCATCCGCCTTCACTTCTACCCTTTCGTCTTCTCCACTTACAACATGAGCCAAGCCAGCTTCGACGTCTCCACGCCAAACCACGGCCTCCTCAGCAAGTTCACGGTCGATGGTATCAAGGTCAAGGAGTTCTCCATCAATGTGACATCAAGCAGCCTCGCCATCACATTTGCCCCATCCGCCAACTCATTCGCCTATGTCAACGCCTTGGAAGTGATGTCTGTACCGGATAACCTGATCGAAGAAGGGGCAATCTCGTACAACCCGAAGGCAGACTTCCCAGGCGTGGTGGAGCAAGCTATGGAAACAACCTACAGAGTGAACATGGGCGGGCAGTTGCTCAACTATGCCAATGACACATTGTGGCGTACTTGGGTTCCAGACGACGAGTTCTTGCTCGGTGAGAGTTCTCGGCAGACGATAAACAATGTTCGGGCTGTCACGTATGTCAGTGATGGCTCGACCGAGGAGGTCGCTCCGAGGAGTGTGTATGGTACTGCCTCCGAGATGGCTTCAGCAGGTACTTCTAATACCAACTTCAATGTAACGTGGCAGTTCAATGTGGATCTTGGGTTTCAGTATCTCATGAGGTTCCACTTCTGTGACATAAGGCAGAATGGTTCTCTGAATCAGCTTGTGTTTGATGTTTATGTGAACTCATTGCTGGCTATTAAGGACTTTGATATCAGTTCGACTTCGTCGAATGTGCTTGGTGCTGCTTACTATCGAGATGTGGTCACCCCGTTGATCTCTGATAACATGCTTCGCGTGAGTATTGGACCGAGTAATCAGGGTTCATATCCTGATGCGCTTCTGAATGGGCTCGAGATTATGAAGATGAACAACTCCATGGGGAGTCTTAGTGGTTCTGCTGCTCTGTCTCCAACAAAACATGGTTCCAAGAGCAAAGTATGGGCGATAATAGGAGCGATCGTTGGATCTGTAATTGCTGTGTTTTTCGTTGTATGTCTTCTTCTGACTTTCAGAAGAAGAAGACAGCAGGAGGCCATGGGGCATTCCAAGACATGGATGCCAATATCGATCAGTGGCCATTCTCATACCACTGGCAGCAAATTCTCAAACGGAACTGCTGCTAGCAACAACCTCCAGTACCGGATTCCATTCGTGCAGGTTGCAGATGCCACAAACAACTTTGATGAGAGTCGGGTTATCGGCATTGGTGGGTTTGGGAAGGTATACAAGGGAGTCTTGAATGATGGTACTGAAGTAGCTTGTAAAAGGGGTAACCCTCGATCCCAACAGGGGCTCGCAGAGTTCCAGACTGAGATCGAGATGCTTTCTCAGTTCCGACACCGGCATCTCGTTTCCCTCATAGGTTACTGTGATGAGAAGAACGAAATGATTTTGATCTACGAGTACATGCAGAACGGTACGCTCAAGAGTCATCTCTATGGGTCGGAGTACCCTAGCTTGGGGTGGAAGGAAAGGCTGGAGGCCTGCATTGGAGCAGCTAGAGGTCTTCATTATCTCCACACTGGCTATGCCAAGGCAGTTATTCATCGCGATGTGAAGTCTGCCAACATATTGCTCGATGAGAATCTCATGGCGAAGGTGGCTGATTTCGGTCTCTCAAAGACTGGTCCCGAAATTGACCAGACCCATGTTAGCACTGCAGTCAAAGGTAGTTTTGGGTACCTCGATCCGGAGTACTTCAGAAGGCAGCAGCTGACGGATAAATCAGATGTGTATTCATTTGGTGTGGTGCTATTCGAAGTTCTATGTGCAAGGCCCGTGATAGATCCAACTCTGCCTAGAGAAATGGTGAACTTGGCAGAATGGGCTATGAAGTGGCAGAAGAAGGGTCAGCTGGAGCAGATCATCGATTCGTCTCTCGCGGGGAAAATTAGACCGGATTCGCTGAGGAAGTTTGGGGAGACGGCCGAGAAATGCTTGGCTGAGTATGGTGTAGACAGGCCCTCCATGGGAGATGTGCTGTGGAACTTGGAGTATGCTCTTCAGCTGCAGGAGGCAGTTGTTCCAGGAGAGCCGGAAGATAACAGCACGAACATGATCGGCGATCTCTCTCCACAGGTCAACAACTTCAACCAAGTTGATAGCTCGGTGTCTGTGGCGCCATTTGGAGTGTCGCACATCGACGACATCTCGAATTCTTCGATGAGCAAGGTGTTCTCCCAGCTGGTCAAGTCCGAGGGGAGATGATCAGAGGCTGAGAAGGTTTACATTGTTGTATCACTTCTGCATGCTGATGAGCATATATGGGATTTGTTCTGTTTTTTCCTTGTTTTGGTGGTGTTGATGTGTATAGTAACTTGCTTCTAGAGAGGGAAGTTAAGCCGGGAATTGTGTTTTCTGCATGGTGGATTGTTTTCACATTACATTGATTCATCAGAGAGATAGGCTGTGAAAAAGTATACATTTCAATATTTGAGTTTTTGCTGTAAGATTCGTATCGAGTCTCTGACAATAGTGCTGGCAGCATATGGACTGGTCCGCAATCTGTGGCCAGATTGAAGCTCGGAATCGTCCCTTCATATGGCTTAGTTGGTGCCATTGATGGCGCCTGGTCAGTATATTAAAAGATCTCTGGAAGTCTCAGTTTGAAAAAAATTTCCAAGTTATATATGGGCACGTTTGAGTCGTGGCAGGAACTTCTCTCTTTATTCTTGTGTTTATTGTTGATGTGTGGCCAAGGGATGGGATTAGGTGCTAACCTTTATAGGGGTTAGCACCGTGATAACTGGCAAAAAACGCTACTAAAAATAACGAAATCACTACGGATTATTATAAAATCAATACAACATCTAAGCTAAATCACTACTAATTCCAACTAGTAGTAGTTTTCCCTTGGTTAGGACGGTGCTGACTATTGTACAATTAGCACCGTAGCCGTTCCCGTGGCCAAGGCTGCATTGAAGGGTTTGATTCTGTTTTTCATTTTTAGTATCGCTGTCCAATTCAGTTATCCGTTGATCGTTTCTACTCTGTTTTGTCTCTTTTTTAAAACGGCTGGGCCTGCCTACTTGCTGGGCAAAGGAATCGCTGAATAAGATGGGCTTTAAGCTTTCATGTATGGGCCATCAGATCCTTACCTACGGAGGCATGGTCAACAGTTAACATATGGATTCGTTAATCGTTAATGTGTTGACAAGACCGGTCCGAGTTTTAAGTACGAGCTGATTGTATAAAAAAAGGAAAAGAGACTGGATTTGGGTGAATGAGAGCAGCAGAATTGCTACCTCATCTCTTTAGGATTTTTTATTTATATAGCATAACCAAACGGCTAATCAATCGTGATTAAACAGAATTTGAATCCCATTAACCCGCTCAAGACACGTGGCTTCATGGGATTCGTTAGTACATAACAAATCTGTATAAAACAGATTAAAGAATAAAAATGGTAAAACGACGCCGCATGGTGAAGTGTTGGCCTAGTTTCAAACTTGTGTTCGCTTCCATTTTAGTCCATCGTCCCTGTGTTGTTGACTCCAGTCAATCATGGTTGGATTCGGATTGTTGTGCATAACAGCTACTGCTACAGAACTGACATGTTCCTTCTCTTCCAACAGGCCCCCACAAGATGGCGAGTAAACATTGATTACTCCCATCTTGCCAAGCAATTCCATTAATCGAAATCTGCTAACACCTTTAGTGAAAACATCTGCTAACTGATCTGAAGTATGCAGATAGAACAACTTGTTCAACCCACTCTTGATCCTTTCCCATGTAACATGCATATCTATTTCAATATGCTTAGTTCTTTCATGAAAAAACATGATTCTCAGCTATATGGATTGCTGACCTGTTATCACAAAAGACACTGATTGGTGTTGCAACTTGTACTCCCAACTCTGATAAGAGTTCTTTCAGCCACTACACTTCACAAACCAAATGTGCTAAAGCACGATACTCTGCCTCTGATGAAGATCTAGAGACAGTTGTCTGTTTCTTGATTTTCCAGGTTAGAAGGGAATCACCAATGTAAGTGCAAAAACTAGTTATGGATCTCCTGGTGTCAGGGCATGCTGCCCAGTCTGAGTCACTGTAACCCGTGATTGAAAAATCACATTGCCTTCTGAACAATATCCCTTGACCTGGTGATTTCATTAAATACCTTAACACTCTATAAGCAGCCTGCATATGAGTGTCAAGAGGATTCCTTGAAACTGACCGAGCTGTTGCACAGTAAAATATATGTATGGTCTTGAGATAGTTAAGTAATGCAACCTGCCAATCAACCTCTTGTAGCAACTTGGATTCTCCAATGGTGTTCCTTCCCTAGAATTCAACTTAACCTTCATGTCAATTGGAGTCTGAGTTTCTTTGGCATCTGCATATCCTGTATCTTGCAATAGGTCTGAGCAATACTTTCTTTGATTCACAACAATACCTTCATCATTTCTCACTATCTCAAGCCCCAGAAAATATTTTAAAGTTCCTAAATCCTTGATTTTAAAAGCCTTCTTCAAGTACAGCTTCACCAATTCCAAGTCATCAAGTCTCTCCCTAACAAGGATTATGTCATCGACATAAACAAGCAAAACAACACTTCTTCCTTGTACCTTCTTTGTAAACATGGAGTAATCTGACATCGATTGTGAGAAACCATTATTCAGGAGAGAGTTAGTTAGCTTAGCAAATCATTGTCTGCTAGCTTGCTTCAAACCATATAGGGACTTTCTAAGTTTGCAGACCTTGCCTTCACTTCCTGGAAGACCAGGAGGAGGTTCCATGTACACCTCCTCATCAAGGTCTCCATGTAAGAATGCATTGGAGACATCCATCTAATGCAAAATCCAATCCTTAGCTGCTGCAACTGCCAATAAGTTATTGACAGTGTTAATCTTGGCAACTGGTGAGACAGTATCCAAAAGGTCAATGGCATAAATTTGTGTAAACCCTTTGGCAACAATCCTTTCTTTGTGTCTCTCAAGTTGGCCATAGGTTTACGCTTAGTTTTGTACACCCATTTAGAGCCTATGGCTCTTTTACCAGGTGGTAACTCAACCAGATCCCATGTATGGTTTGCAATCAATGCATCTGACTCTTCTTCCATTGCTCTGACCCAGTGATGTTCTTTGACAGCCTCTTGATAAGTTTGTGGATCCATAAGTGTTGTAAGACTCATTGCATACTATTTCTGTTGAGGAGTAAAATTATGGTAGAAATGTAGTTGGCCATATAGTACTGACTAACTTGATTTATTGCAGTAACATAATCTTTGTGCCATACAGGTGGCTTCCTGTTCCTAGGAGGCAACTCATTATCATCAAGATCATCACCTGGTGGTAACTCATCTTCAGGTTCCTGATAATCAGGCTAAAAAACATCATTGAATTCTTCTTCAGAATCATGTGGAGCTTATGATGTAGAGGGTAGTTCAGGAGATCAAGAAATATGACCAGTAGCGGGGGATTTCTGATGTTCTGAACTAAAAAGGGTCCTTGCATCATCTCTGATGATGGGAGAAGGTGTAGAAGGAGGAGACTGGCCCCCATGAGCCTGGGGATCAGAAACAGGTGTAAAATGGATAACTGGTATATCAGGGAAAGAAATATCTTCTTTATCTGCAGGTTTATCAACTTGACCATGGAAAGGGAGAATGTCATCATGGAAAGTGACATCTCTAGAAATGAATACTTCATGAGTATTTAAATCAAACAGCTTAAAGCCTTTGATTCCATGAGGATAGCCAAGAAAGATAGCATGCCTAGCTCTACTCTGAAATTTTGTTCTACCACTGCTCAATGTGGAAGCATATGCCAAACATCCAAAGATTTTTAGATTTCCTAGAAAAGGTGGAGTATGGTACAGTATCTCATAGGGACTTCTATTCTTCAATACTGCAGTAGGTAATCTATTTATTAAGTGCACTGCATGTAAAACACAGTCACTCCTAAACTCCAAGGGTACTCCAGATTGAAACCTGAGAGCCATGGCCACATTCAATATATGCTGGTGTTTCCTCTCTACTCTACCATTCTGTTCTGGTGTAGCCACACAAGACATCTCATGCTCAATTTCATGTTTGGTGTAGAATTCATGCATATGAAACTCCCTGCCCTGATCACTTCTTATCACTTTAACAGATTTGGAAAACGGTTTTTCAACCATTGAACAGAAATTTTGTAAAAGTGATATGGCTTCTGATTTTGTGTTGCATGAGATAAATCCATACAGCTGGAGAATGGACATCCACAATAGTTAGGAAATAGGAAAAACCATCATAAGATTCAACTGCCAAAGGCCCCCATATGTCAACATGGATCAAAGCAACATCCTTAGCAATACTGTCACTTAAAGGGAAAGTCAACCTCTTATGTTTAGAAATTTGATAAATCTCACGATGCTTAACCGTCTCACTCTTGACTAAGGGATTACAATGTTCTATCAACTGAACTTTTTGAGAACTGGGATGCCCTAAGCGCCAATGCCAAAGGTTAATCTTCTGTGGTTCAAAATTGTAAACTGATGCAACTGATGGACTGGAAAGACTTTCTGGATTGTGTACTAACTAATAGAGTCCTCTACTTTGTCTTACCAAGCCAATCATCTTGGAGGTTACTAGGTCCTGGATAAGGCAAGAATCAAATTGAAAATTTAGTGAGATGGGAAGGTCATGTGTCAATTTGCTAACTGACATAAGGTTAAAAGTGAAACTAGGTATCAAGAGGACATTGTGTAAGGGCATTCCTGTGGGCAATTTTACTAATCCTATGTGAGTGACCAGGACCTTGGTACTATTTGGTAGAAAAACATACACATCATGAATTGGTTGACAGCTAGTGAACAGTTATATAGAACACACTATATGATCTGAAGCTCCAATGTCCAAGATCCATGAATTAATAAGGGTGGCAGAATGGCAGTGAATATATGATGATAAGATGAATTTACCAGCTGAATTTGGAAATTGTGGCAGTTGTTGTGAGGTTGAGAAGGCTGCATGACAAATTCTTGGTGAATGAGGAGGTGATGGTGAGGGAGAAGGTGAATTTGGGACAACTTGAAGCAAAAACCTCAGCCTGTTCATCTCTTCACTAGTGAGTTGCATATTAAACACATTTCCACTTGAAGATTGGTTACTGTTTGCTGAGTTTGTATTTGTCTGTGACTCTTGATAAACATCTTCCCCATCATTCACTGCTCCAGCAAAACGAGCATTGTTTCCAGATTGCCCCTGATTCTTCCTTTTTAGCCTCCAGCAGTCACTTATATTATGATTTGTCATCTTACAGTATCTTCAAAACAAGCCAGTTTCTCCAGTCTCTACATTGTAAGGCCTTTGTCCTTGCCTGTTATGTGGTGCCTGATTCTGAGTTTGATTCATTCCTTGTGAGTTAGACCTCTGATTGGATTGATTCCCATAGGCAGCCAGGGCAACAGATTGAGATGCTCCTCCCTTTCCTTTATCAGCCTTGAGCTTCTGCTCATGTTGCAACAGATCTCCATAAGCAACCACAACTGTAGGCAGTGGCTTCATCATGAGCATGGTTTTGACAACATCAAAGGGTGGTGCAACTCCCTTGAGAAACCTAACCAGATAATCAGTCTCTTGTTTTGCCTTGAAAGCTTCAACAGCTGGACATAGCAGACCTTGTCCAGGAGCAGAATTGCAAGGAACAATTGGATTAAACTTTGTATACTCTTCCCAGTATCCTTTCATTATTGTATAATACTGAGTAATAGTCATATTCCCTTGCTTACAAGAATGAATCTCGTCTTCCAAATTAGTCAGTTTGATAGCATTAGCCTATCCAAAACAATTTCTTAACTCTTCCCACAAAAACTTAGAAATCTCATGATTCTGCACACTTCTCTTGATATCTTTGTGCAGAGAATTCATAATCCAACAAAGAACAACAGTATTACACGCATCCCAAACTCTGTATCCATAGGATCTATTGCCATATCTGGTATTGGCACTGACCCATCAATAAACCCAAGTTTGTACTTGGTTTTGAGTGCTATTCGTATAGATCTAGACCACATCTGATAATTACTTCCATCCAACACTTCTGAAACAATCGACTGAGAAAGATTCTCATTAGGGTTTTGGTAAAAGGGGTTACCGAAGATGAACTCTGATGAGGCATTTGCCGTTCCTCCACTAGAGGTTGAGCTACTTGAGTTGACGCCTGAATGTGGTGGCGTTTCCTGGTTCTGCGACATGATTTACTTCTGCTGCTGCTCAGAATGAGGAAGAAGCTGTCGAAATGGCAGTGTATAGCTCTGATACCATATGAAAAAGGAAGAGAGACTAGATTTGGGTGGATGAGAGCAACAAAATTGCTACCTCATCTCTTTAGGGTTTTTGATTTATATAGCAGAACCAAATGACTAATCAACAGTGATTAACCAGAATTTGAATCCCATTAACCCGCTTAAGACACGTGGCTTCATGGGATTCGTTATTACATAACGAATTTGTATAAAACAGAATAAAGAATAAAAATGGTAAAACGAAGCCGCATGGTGAAGTGCTGGCCTAGTTCCAAACTTGTGTTCGCTTCCATTTTAGTCCATCGTCCCTGTGTTGTTGACTCCAGTCAATCCTGATTGGATTCGGATTGCTGTGCAGAACAGGTACTGCTGCAGAACTGACATGTTCCTTCTCTTCCAACATATTGTGTTTTTTTTTTAATTTTCGATATTAAATTGATTTAGTTAATATTATTTATGAAATTGCCATCTAATTTTTTCAAACTCCTGAGATTGGGAGACACGAATTGGATTATATGAGTTCAGACTTAAGAGTGAGATTTGAGTATTTGTATTGGTTCATTCAAAACATAACAAATTCTTGCCACAAAAGAATTATTGTATACTAAAAGCTCCAAAGTTCATATGTTTAGATCTGAACGTTTTAAGGTTGGTTTGTTTTCATGCCTATGAATAAGTAGTTTTATTCTATGGATAACAAAAGAAGAATACTACAAAAGAAGGCTCCCAAAATAGTAATCTACCAATACTAAAAACATGGATTGTGGCTTCTCTGCAGTCAATCATGGTGAAGAGTAGGACAAAGAGTCGGGTCGACCAGAGCATGATAAGAAAAGAAGAAGTCATGGATTGTGGTTGTTTTGCGTTCGACGATGGTGAAGAGCAGGACAGAGGGTCGGGGCGACCCAAATTTGGAGAAGAAAGACGAAGTTCATGGGTTGTGATGCATTGTAGTAGGCAACAACGAAAATCATGTAGATGGCAAAAGAATGGTGCGGCAATGAGAAGCCGTTGCGATTCCCAAGTTACGAGTCTTTGGCTCTTTGACCTAGACTTGCAATTCCAAATTGAGGAAAGAGGCATTAAATATAGGGAAGTTGGAGATTGTGTCGTTTTGGAAAGATAGGATATGATCCGCCAACTTGCTTAAGTTAAGTGTGCATCGCCTTTGATTAATAACGCCTTACTCCAGTTTAATCGTGTCTAAATCCAATTAGACAATGCCTGATAGTCTTCATAGGGCCTAGACAAAGCGTTTTGTGGCTGCCTAGACGCGCCTAAGCGTACGCGAAGTTACGCTTTCCTAAATACCATTCGCATACGCTATCACAGACCCCATTCTACCCATGCCTTACTTCGTTCAGTTAGCTTTTGTACATTACAATCATGTAAACAACCAACCGTCTATAAATCAACCAATCTGCACCATTTCCCAAATTTCTGAAAATCAATATGCCCATTTCGTTCAAGTAAATGTACTACGTCAATGCGGGGGTTAATTCCCTAAATATTGCTTTTTTAAAATTTACCACGAATATAGTGGTTTAAAAACTATTTACAAGAATATTGTGTTTTGAAGGGGGGAAAGCAGCGACGGCGCCCGAGACTCAGAATATTGAGTTTTGAAGGAGGAAAGCAGCGACGGCGCCCGAGTCTCAGGCGCCGTCGCTAGCTTCCTTTTCTTTCTTATCCCCTTCCTCGCCCCACTCCCTCTCGCCAGAACCACACTCCCCCTGACCCTCCCTCCTTCACCTCCTCCAACCCAGCGCCGACGCCAAAGGAAAGAGCGACGACGCCGAGAAGAAGAGGGCACCGCCTCTGTCTCAGGCGGCCGCGCTCAAAGCCCGACGAAGGTGCCAAACCCGGAGCGCTGTTGCAGATCCACTTCTCCCCGCCATGTCCGACGACGACGAGCAGCAGGCGCCCGACGGAGGACGAGGCAGAGGGCGGCGAGGGCATCGTGGCGGTGGCGAACGCTACAGGAGTAAGTGTGTGTGGCGGTGGCCGGATTCCTGTCGGCGGCAAAAAAAAAATTTCTAATTTTTTTCCAATTCCTAGGTTTATGGATCCTTGTTCGATGAGACCACCACCTGCGACAATCGATACAGCTCCGGTGGATCCGGAACTTCTTTGGGGGCATGGTCACCATCGTATTGACGCAGTTTGGGCAAACGAGGTAAGTTTTCAAACTATTTCTATAGTTTTTTATTACATGAATAATAGAATAGAATTAAATTAAATTAAATTACGAATAGAATTAAATTAAATTACGAGTAGTATTTAGAATAAGTTTAGTTTAGATATATAAATACAAATATTAGGTGAATTGAATTAATATAAGTTTTATGCATTAATTATAGGTTGGTGATCGATCTTACCACATTCGTCATATGGGCAATTTAGTACGATACCATCCACTTTACCTGTCGTATCTCGCCGATGCGGGCTTGTCTAGTGTTCTCCCACTAGCCCCTCTTACCGGTGATCCGGGTTTGATTACTGCGCTCGTAGAGCATTGGCGACCCGAGACATCGACCTTCCACATGCCGTTCGGTGAGGTGACGATCACCCTAGAGGACGTTGCGACACTGACCGGTCTAGCGATCGACGGTGATGCCGTCGTAGTAGACATACCAGACGAGGACTGGTCGGCTATGTGTCTTCGATTGTTAGGACGGGATCCTACTGATCTTGGTGGCGGCGTCATCCGGATTGCTTGGCTCAGGGATACTTTCGATGAGCTACCGCTTTCTGCATCACCCCAGACGACAGAGCAGTTTGCAAGAGCGTATGCGCTGTCTCTGATGGGAGGTGTCTTGTTCTCCGATCGTTCTGGAGGTTCAGTTCACCTGCAATACCTACTTTTGGTGGAGGATTGGCGCAGAGCGGGGAGGTTTGCTTGGGGAGCAGCTATGCTATCCTACTTGTACCGTGAGATGGGTAGATCGGCGCTGCAGATGACGGCATCTTCTTCACTGGATGGTGACTTTGGTGGATGGTCCGCCTTGCTGATGATCTGGACGTGGGAGCGGTTTCCTCATACATCACTACTACATGCGGAGACGGGTGCGCAGATTACTCAGGACGCAGTGCCACGTGGCCTTCGATGGCTTCCGGCCCACACCCGTAAGCATGGAGATCAGTTCTACCTATACAAGCTGTGGTTTGACGAGTGCACGACATTCGTGGTTAGTATATAACATTTCATTTTATAGAATAGTTTTAATTGATTTGTTATAGATTTAGGAGTAATTATGTGACCAATCCTTGTGTGCAGTGGCGTCCGTACTTTCATAGAGGTCAGGACTACAGCGGTACTGTGATCCAGTCCGACACGTTTCGAGCAGTAGTTCCGCTGATCTGCTTCTCATCGCAGATGTGGCATCATCCAGATCGCGTGCTCGGATTGTTTGGGATGATTCAGGACTGGCCTCATCCTCCACATTCCGCGGCTGAGATTAGGTTTTTTGTTCGTCAGGGACAGCATGGGCCATCACGTGGCCAGCAATTCATACAGGCAGCCAGCGAGTCGATTGAGTTGTGGAACCGTCAACATGAGTTCATCGCGCGGACGAGCTACAGTGACATACCTTTAGCTTACCACTCGGAGCATCGAGAGTGGTATAGAGATGTCACTAGACGTTCAGGCACACAGAGAGTTGCTGCACTGAACGCAGCGGTGAGTTTTTTATTAATCAAAATTTGCGTTTTAATTGTTTTTAGATGTGTAGAATTTCTGATATTTTACATTTAATTTGCAGTACGACTGCATGGAGTCCGTTGAGCAGGGTTTACGTGATGGGATGAGAGTAGGAGGGATGTCCTATGACCAGATGGCGGAGTATGCTGACCAGTTGGCGGCAGGGGTTACAGCTTTAGGTTTTAGTGATCATCGACATCCTGATACAGAGCCGATACAGCGCTACCCTGATGAGCGCAGCTTAGCCATCTGGCCAGAGCGTAGGGCTCAGCCATCGGACTGGGGCGTGCCACTGCCACAGTTCACAGAGGAGACTAGAAGGAGGAGACAGCGACGTGAGCAGCGTGACGTACCTCGAGGAGTGAGGTACTCAGATCGTCAGCCAGTCAGACCTACTTCGACCTTCACCTTCCACCAGCCTTCTCAGCCACCGTTTCAGTCGGGCGCTTTTACTGAATTTCAGGTAGGCACCAGTTCTAGCCCTCAATTACAGCCACAGGAGGATAGCTTTCACACACCGCAGCATGATACGATGGGAGGCGGACAAATGGGATCAGGTAGTGCAGATGTGCCACATTTGGACGTCGATGAGTGGGAGCGTCTAGGTGAGCAGGTTCAGTCTCAGGCGGCCTTCCATACATCTTAGTGGGCATATGAGCAGCAGCAACGAGAGGGTGCACCAGATGAGCAGGTTCAGTCTCAGGTGGATGATATGTTCGTCAAATAGGATCAGGATGATGGGGCGGAGAGAGATGATCAGTTGCCTCCACGAGACAGGAGGCCAGCGAGGTGTGGTACTGGCGGCCATCTAGTGGCAGAGCACGGTGGTCGTCGTGGTGGTTGGCGTGGTGGTCGTGGGGGGGGAGGGGGGGGGCGTTAGTGTATGTATGTAACTCTTTGAGATATTTATTATTATTATTATTATTATTATGTTCTTTGTGACTATGTATTATTATTATGTACTTCTTTGAGACTATTTATTATTATGTACTTATTTGGGACTATTTTTAATTTCACGCGGACTAATTCATGTTAGTGTTATTGTCTAAATGGAAACTTTAAATATAAAACCAACAAACATCAACAACTAGTTCAGTTCATAAAAGTCCAAACAACAACTTCAAACAACAACAACTTCTGCAAGGTAAATCGAAAGAAAAACAACAACTGCTACATTCGAACAAACTTCTCAGTCACGTCTATTCCCTCTACTTCCTCTTCTACCACCTCTCGCACTTCGTTGGCCACCACTCCCTCTTCGGTTGTTCCCACTCCCACTTGCTTGGCCCCCACAGGTTGATGCATTATGTCCCGCTTGGTTACATTTGCTACACACTTGCTGTGATGAACCCTCCCTAGGCCAATCCATCTTGTTGTGAATTCGTGTTGATCTTGGCCTCCCCGTCTTTCTAATCATGTCCAGATTAGGGTCATTATGCTTCTTCCAACCCTTAGGTTCACCAAGATGAGTGAAACTTGTCCCATAACAAGCCAGCACTGTTGGAAGCTTGTAGACGTCATTTACAAACCTATATGGATTAGCCCCCATTCGGTTGCAAGCTGCAATGGCATGAGAGCAAGGAATTTTATTTCCTTGAAATTTCCCACTAGTGCAAAATCCCGTCCGGTTGGGGTCGTCAAAGTGCACTGTGAGTGTGTTTGACCCCGTCATGTTGAATTGTTGGGAGGAGTCTGAACTACATAGATGCCTTGACATCGATCCATCACTGACATGGAATGTCCAACTACCTTTTGTCTCCACGACTTCATCAGCTCCTCGCACTTGGTGGAATATTGTTGTGCACCACTTCTAATTTATGCTCCCGTCTCCAACCTCATCTTATCGAATTTCTCCACCAATCGCCAATAGGTATGTTGCACAAGAGAAGCTATAGGAAGTGCACGAATACCTTTGAAAACACCATTGATGCTTTCTGCCATGTTGGATGTGAGGATAGACCAACGACGCCCACCATTGTAGTTATCATGTGCTAAACTCCAACGAATTTGATGTTGGTCGGCCCAGTTATCACATGAAATATTTCTATCAGTGGCCACCTTCTTAAATTGCTCAACTTGACGATCGAAATTCTCCAAGCGTTTTTCTCCGTCTAACAAAATAAACAACCACACAGGTTAGATAAATTCATGACAAAATTACATGAAAATAAATAACAAAATTAAATGAAGAAGGCTTACCGATTCGAAATAGTTGCTTATACATAATTTTGCTTTTAGTCTTCCTTTGCAAATTGCTTGCATAGTGTCGCATGCACCACCTCCACTCCCAACCTCTTCCGATGTTATTCATGGCTTCATAGAGTCCTGCATGTCTATCTGAGATGATGCAGACATCATTTCGATCAGTCAAACCCTAAACGTGACTTATGAACCATGGCCAACTATCAGTATTCTCACTCTCCATTATGGCAAATGCAATTGGAAAAATCTTCTTCCGGCCATCAAATGAGCTCGCCATGAGTAGCACTCTTTTATACTTCCCAGTAAGAAATGTTCCATCAACAACCATGACGCCTGGAAAATTCTTGAATCCATCTATACAAGGTCCATAAGCCCAAAATACTCGCTGAAATATCGAATGACCTGGTTGAGTCGAAGGAACTCTTACCCAATCAATCACCGATGTTGGCATTTTTCTCTTAACCACCCGCAAGAATGTTTGCAAAAAATCGTAGGATTCTTCCCAATTTCCATGCAACTTCTCCAATGCTCTTTGTTTCTCATACCAAGCCTTCTTGTAAGTAACTTGCATATTAAATTATCTTTCAACTCGGCCTGCAGAGTTAGAACACTCAAATTTGGTTGAGCACGTACCAAGTGTTTCACGGACTCAGATATAACGTCGACATCAAGATGGCGATGATCCGTCGGTTGAGTCGTACTGCTACAAGTATGCACCAACTCGGCCTTTCTCACGCTCCAATCGCCTCCCACATCTCGACATCCAAACCGCAACATCCAAGGATTTTTCCTCCTTGTGCATCAAACATCTGATCTTCCAGATTGAAGGTGACGACTCCACCACGTTATACTGAAAGTTGCGTTGTAGTGCATAGTGTTTAATCGCCACCTGTGCAACTTGTTTCGGGTGAAATATTTGCCCCTTGTAGAATTCTCCATCAAAACCACCAACAATAGGCCCTGGAATTACGCTATATGAATCAGCATATGATAATTCCTCGTCCTCTTCATTACCCTGCAAGTAAAAATATGGAGGATAATTAGGTTGTTCTCCTTCCTACCCCGTCGTCGTCCTCCTCCTCATCATCATCATCATCATCATCTTCGTCTTCCTCCTCTCCGTCATCACCCATCATAGTCATGATCGGATGGCATGCTCCATGTGTCATCTTCTTCCTCTCCACCCCGATCCTCACTGAGCTCAGCATGTATCTCCGCACCCAAACAATAAGGATTTTGTCCCATAAAATTCCAAAGCACATTTAAGCTTTCATCATCGACAATAGGCATTTCATAATGAAATAAAACACCATTCTGCCATTCTGGAAGACAGTAAGTGAAACCTGTAATCACAACACTATCTTGTACTGTTTCGTCTCTACGTCGTATTCTCCGAATTAGATTATCACAAAGTTTCTGATAGTTCACCCTAGATGGAATAGTCATCTGAAAACTTACACCACCAACAAAATGGACACCCAAATTGTCCTCTACTTTCTCTGATTTCCTCCGAACAGCTAGTTCAAATCTTCTAAAACCACTACATAAAAAACAAACTCACTAATTACTAACTAGACAAAATCATTATGAAGAATACATTAAAAAAATAAATACGTCTCTTACCTATTATTAGCCATCTTCCCTGCAACCAGACATCAACACCAAAGCTTCTTTCGGAACTTCTTTTAGTTTTTTGGTTGTGAAGAACCGAAGGAAAGGTGCAGTATATATGGTGATGGGTGGTGCTGGAGTGGAAGAAAAAGGCAGCGACAATGCCCCAGTCTGGGGTGCCGCCGCTTTCATTTTTTTTAAAGGCCAAATGCCCCAGTCTCGTGCTACACTGCTGTATTTTATTGAAAAAACAGCACCTAGCAGCCGCGCCTGAGTCTAAGGCTTTAGCGCTTTAAATATACCAAAAAACACAATATTCTTGTAAATAGTTTTTAAACCACTATATTCATGATAAATTTAAAAAAAACAATATTTAGGGAATTAACCCTCAATGCGATATTGACACAAAACAATATTGAACGTGTCTTGATGTGACAATTCCAACGTTGCACCCAAACTATAATGAAAAGTCCTATATAAAAACGCTATGGTGTTAGATTTTAGTCATCTTGATATGTTATTAGCCCAAATTTAGTGGCAAGTAATTCAAAACACTCGTGGTCGTGCCAGTTAATCTAAGGAAATTGAAATCAATAAAGTGATACATCATCAGGACAAAACCATTATTATTATGTAAATATTTATATATGGATGACCAATAACCTACCACATTAGATGCTCACTTGGGAGTTACATGTAACTCCCATTCCTATATTATTATTTCTAATTCATATGCATTGATGTAAGGATGTAGTGGTTACCAAAGGGTGCCTATAAATAGAGCACACTATTGTATCACAAAGGGAGTATGAATAATAAGAACTATTCCCCTAACTTCTCTTGTATCTTTCCCTCTCTAATATTCTCCTGTAGTTGTTTACATTTTCAATTAGTTTTATAACACGTTATTAGCACGAGACTCTTTCTTTTGAAAAAGTTAAATCCACAATTGTTCTGCTCAAGGTATGTCGATTCTCCCAAATTTTTTATTTTATTGTCCTATTTCAATTTACATAATTTCCTTTATTAATCAACACATGAAATCTTTGTTTGAGAATGCAAAGGTATAATTTCCTTCTTAATAATTTTTTTAGCAAGTCATGATCATTTATACTTCGTAGTAGTAGTATAAAAATCTCAATATATTTTGCCTTTATAATTTTTTTTATTTTGAAATTCGAATTTATTTATATATTTGTAAAAATATCAAATTGATATATCATGGGTCACATAAGTCGTTTGTCTTGATAGTAATCTATATTTATTTATTGAATTTTGACTTTAATTTGTGTATATTTTTATGATAGTATGTCGAATCTTTCAAAACTTGAGTTTGTGGCTCTTGATGTCACTGGAAAGAATTACCTATCATGGGTGCTAGATGCTGAAATTCATTTAGCTGCCAACGGTCTTGGAGACACGATCAAAGAGGGCAATGAAGCATCAGATCAAGACAAAGCTAAAGCAATGATCTTTCTTCGACGTCACCTCCATGAGGGATTGAAGAATGAGTATCTTACGGTCAAAGATCCACTTATTATGTGGACTAATTTGAAGGAGCGGTATGACCACCAAAAAACTGTGATTCTTCATAAGGCTCGTTATGATTGGATGCATTTGAGGTTACAAGATTTTAAATCTGTGAGTGATTATAATTCGGAGCTATTCAAAATAACCTCACAACTACTGTTATGTGGAGAAAATATTACTGATGAAGATATGTTGGAAAAAATATTCTCCACTTTTCATGCATCCAATGTGCTCCTGCAGCAGCAATACCGTGAGAAAGGTTTCAAGAAATATTCTGAGCTGATTTCTTGTCTCCTTGTTGCTGAACAAAATAATGTGTTCCTAATGAAAAATCACCAATCTCGTCCTACTGGTGCCGCCCCATTCCCAGAAGCGAATGCGGCGACGTTCACCCAATATCCTTATGGGAAAATACATGGACGTTGACATGGACGAGGATGTGGGCGTGGTCATGCTCATGCTCGAGGCCGTGGCCGAGATCTTGGCCGTGGTGAAAGTTCCAAAAGCTCATTTTTCCCCAGAAGTGGAAAAAATGATGGTAGAAGAAGCAAGGAACAAAGTGTTCATGGTAACAAACACGTCGAAAATGTGTGTTACTGTTGTGGTGGAAAAGGTCATTGGTCTCGTACCTGTCGTACGCCAAAACACTTGGTTAACCTCTACCAAGAATCATTGAAAGGGAAGAAGATAGAAACCAATTGTATTTTTGAGGAAGATGATTCAGGAAAAGACTATAATGATGCTACTCATCTAGATGTGTCCGACTTCTTTGCCCACCCTGAAGGAAAAATAGATCACCTGATTGGTGATGGGAATGTTCGCAAGTGAAAAACTTATCATTTCCATTTGAAATTTCTATTTCGTTGTCGTTTTGTTCACACGTGAAAAGTTTAGGTTTCACATTTGAAATTTCCCTTTCTTTGTCGTTTTCCTTGAGTGTGTTTTTCCTATTAATGTGTCAGTTTAATATAATTTCTCTTTATAATCCTTATGTGGTTTAATTTCATCTATTATAATCATGTCATTATTTTTATATTTATTTAGAGATAATTTCTTATATTGATTTACTTTCTATCTTTGCGAAGAATGAATATTCCCATGCTTGGCACCAAGATCAAAAACCATGATGTGTGTCTTATTGATAGTGCATCGACACATACAATCTTGAAGGATAAGAAATATTTTTCTCATCTTGAAATGCGAAAAGCAAATGTTAGTACTATATCGGAAAGTACAAATTTAATTGAAAGCTCCGGAAGAGCTAGTGTATTGTTACTAGAAGGAACCAAGTTATATATCAATGAAGCCTTATACTCTTCAAAGTCTCAAAGAAATTTATTGAGTTACAAAGATATTCGCCGAAATGGATATCATATTGAGACAAAGGAAGAAGAGAGTAAAGAGTATATTATGATAACAAATATGGTCTCCGATAAAAAATACATATTGGAGAAATTGCCTGCTATTTCTTCTGGGTTATACTACACGTTTATTAGTACAATTGAAACACCTACAGTGGTAAACCAGAAGTTTACAAATCTTAATAATTTTATAGTTTGGCATGACCGGTTAGGCCATCCCGGATTGATTATGATGCGAAAAATCATTGCCAATACATGTGGACATCCATTGAAAGGTCACAAAATTTATCAGTTTAAAGATGTACCATGTGTTGCATGTTCTCGTGGCAAGTTGATTATACGGCCATCACCTGTGAAAGTAAGGAGTGAATCTCTCACATTTTTAGAACATATACAGGGTGATATATACGGGCCAATTCACCCACCATGTGGACCATTTAGATATTTTATGGTTTTAGTTGATGCATCAACTAGATGGTCACATGTGTGCTTACTATCAACTCGCAACCTGGCGTTTGCTAGATTACTTGCCCAATTGATACGACTACGAGCACATTTTCCTGATTTTCCAATCAAGAAAATACGTCTAGATAGTGCTGGTGAATTTACTTCACAAACTTTCAATGACTATTGTATGTCCACTGGGATTGTTGTTGAACATCCTGTAGCACATGTTCATACACAAAATGGCCTTGCAGAATCATTTATTAAGCGTTTGCAACTTATTGCAAGACCATTGCTTATGAAAACAATCTTGTCAATTTCTTGTTGGGGACATGCTATATTGCATGCGGCAACATTAATTCGCATAAGGCCAACAAGTTATCATGAAATTTCCCCCTTGCAAATGGTTTTTGGTAAGGAACCTAATATTTCCCATCTAAAAATATTTGGGTGTGTCGTCTACATCCCTATTGCTCCACCACAGCGTGTTAAGATGGGTCCTCAAAGGAGGTTGGTAATTTATGTTGGATATGAGTCCCCGTCAATCATAAAATACTTAGAACCCTTGACGGGAGATTTATTCACTGCTCGTTTTGCTGATTGTCATTTTGACGAATCAGTTTTTCCAACATTAGGGGTGAGAGCAAACAGCTGGGAAAAGATATTTGTTGGAATGAATTATCATTATCTCACCTTGATCCTCGTACTAGACAATGTGAACTGGAAGTTCAAAAGATAATTCATTTACAAGGTTTAGCAAACCAACTGCTGGATTCTTTTACTGACCAGAAGAGAGTGACAAAGTCACACATACCAGTTGTAAATGCTCTAGTGAAAGTTGATGTCCCTGTTGGACAATCTGAAATTGCAAATGAATCTAAACCACGAATGAAGCGTGGTAGACCAGTAGGTTCCAAGGATAAAAATCCTCGAAAAAGAAAAGGAGCTATGAATCAAGATGGTCAAATCGAGGATATGAAAGGTCAAGAAGAGTCCCCAAGCATAACTAAGATTGTAGTTCCCGAAGAACATCAGGTACCTGAAAGTTTTGATAATGAAGAGATCTCAATCAATTATGTCTTGGATGGAAAATGTTGGAACCGAAGTAAAATAATCGTCGACGATGTTTTTGCTTACGCTGCAGCGTTGAGTGTGATGAATGAAAATGAGGATCATGAACCAAGATCTATTGATGAATGCAAGTCAAGAGATGATTGGCCAAAGTGGAAAGAGGCCATTGAGGCAGAATCAAACTCGCTTTCAAAGCGAAAGGTTTTTGGACCGGTAGTCCTTACACCAGAAAACGTAAAGGTAGTGGGATACAAATGGGTTTTTGTGCGGAAAAGAAATGAAAAGGGTGAAGTCGTGAGATATAAAGCACGTCTTGTCGCACAAGGATTCTCACAGAGACCCGACATTGATTATGAGGAGACATACTCCCCTGTAGTGGATGCAACTACTTTTCGATACTTGATTAGTCTAGCAGTTCGAGAAGGACTAGATCTGCGTCTAATGGATGTTGTGACAGCCTATTTGTATGGATCACTTGAGAATGATATATATATATATATATATATATATATATATATATATATATATATATATATATATATATATGAAACTCCCTGAAGGATTCACTTTGCCAGAAGCAAACAAAACACATTCTCGAGAAAATTTTTCTATCAAATTGAACAAATCCTTGTATGGATTGAAACAATCTGGACGAATGTGGGACAATCGTCTCAGTGAATATTTGATGAAAGAAGGATACAAGAGTGACCCTATTTGTCCATGTGTTTTTCTAAAGAGATCGCGTAGTGAGTTTGTTATAATATCAGTTTATGTTGATGACATAAACATCATTGGAACTCCCGAAGAGCTTCCAAAAGCAGTTGATTGCTTGAAGAAAGAGTTTGAAAGGAAAGATTTAGGAAGAACAAAGTTTTGTCTTGGATTACATATTGAACATTTGAAGGATGGTATTTTTGTGCATCAAGAAGGATATGTTGAAAAGGTGCTTAAGCGATTTTATATGGACAAATCACACCGTTGAGTAATCCAATGGTTGTAAGATCACTTGATGTGAAAAGAGATCCATTTAGACCTCGAGAAAGTGATGAAGATCTGCTTGGCCCTAAAGTGTCATATCTTAGTGCAATAGGAGCATTAATGTATCTAGCCAGTCACACACTACCCGATATATCGTTTGCTGTGAATATATTGGCAAGATATAGCTCTTCTCCCACTAAAAGACATTGGAATGGAGTTAAACATTTACTTCGTTACCTTCGAGGAACGACGGATATGGGCTTGTTCTATTCGAGTGCATTGAAGATGGATTTAGTGGGATATGCAGATGCAGGATATCTCTCAGATCCCCACAATGGTAGATCTCAGACAGGATATTTGTTCACTTGTGGTGGTACAGCTATTTCGTGGCGATCCACAAAACAAACTATAACAGCCACATCATCCAATCATGCTGAAATCCTAGCAATTCACGAGGCAAGTCGTGAATGTGTTTGGTTAAGATCTATAATTCAACACATCAGAGAATCGTGTGGACTATCTCTAGGAAAAATGATCCCGACGATCATGTATGAAGATAATGCAGCATGCATTGCTCAATTAAAGGAAGGATATATTAAAGGAGATAGAACAAAACATATTCCATCCAAGTTCTTTTTCACTCATGATCTTCAAAAGAGTGGTGAAATAATTGTTCAAAAAGTTCGTTCAAGTGAGAATCTAGCAGATTTATTCACCAAGTCACTCCCGACGACAATCTTTGTAAAGCTTGTTCGTGAAATTGGAGTTCGACGACTCAAAGACCTGAGCTGATGTGGTCATGAGGGGGAGCATATACGCGCTGCACTCTTTTTCCCTTAACCATGGTTTTCCCACTGGGTTTTCCTGGTAAGGTTTTTAATGAGGCAGCATGAGATAGCGTAATAATGCAATCTAGTGGTCATCCAAGGGGGAGTATTATGTAAATATTTATATATGGATGACTAATGGCCTACCACATTAGATGCTCACTTGGGAGTTACATGTAATTCCCATTCCTATATTATTATTATCTCTAATTCATATGCATTGATGTAAGGATGTAGTGGTTACCAAATGGTGCCTATAAATAAAGCACACTATTATATCACAAAGAGAGTATGAACAAGAAAAACTATCCCCTCACTTCTCTGGTGTCTTTCCCTCTCTAATATTCTCTTATAGTTTTTACATTTTCAATTAGTTTTATAACACTACATATATAGTTTTAATCTTCTCCATGGGTTCCACCGTATGTCATTGATGGGGATACGAATTTCCTGCTTTCATATTGGAACTCTTGTCACCAAAATATATAAAATCCCTTATTTTGTCTTCCTCGAAATTAGTCATGTTTACAATCTTCAAGTATTATTATTATTAAGGTAATATTTATTTTTTATTTTTTATCCAAACTTTTTTATATTTTTTATATCATCCAAACTTATCGAAATATTAAGAATTAGTGAAATGTTAACTTTTAGTTAGCAATTTTGTTAGTAATATTGACCTGACAACATGATACTTACTTGGAAGAGACTCATGAAGGTCAACATTCCAAATTTTTAATATTTTAACTAAGAAAAGAGTTACAAAATTATTAACGATAACGCAAAAATGGTTAATATTTTAATGCATTATGAAATATTTGGATAATTAATAGAATTTCAATAGGTTTGGATAATATAAAAGAATCTGAAAATGATTTGGATAAAAAATACCATTATCCTTATTATTATTATATATATTTTGTTAGTCGTAAAGGTTTTGATTATTTCTAGAAAATCAAGATTAATCAACTCGAATACACGCAAGCAGCTGAATATGATAATATTGGATTCAGACGCAGCAATATATACTAGTTGAGTTTAGGTTTTTATTTTATTTTTTTCCTTGAGCGCAGCAAACATGCAGAGTTTACTTTGCATCAAACCCCCCAAACCGCCGAACATAAAGATCCAAGAAAACGGTGCAAACTATTAGACAACGTAATCAATGAAACTTTATCTTTTACGTTGAATTATTAAAATTTCTTTTGGTGGAGGGACGGCGATTTTTAGTTATTAAGTACAGGAGAAATGAAATTGCAGCCATTGCTTTTTCCCTTTCCAGGGACTGGATTAATACGTTACGTCTCTGCTCTACAGTCTCTAGTGTTGTACCTATATAATTCCATTCCATTCTCCATTTATGTATTCTTTCTAGTAAGAAGAATAGTTCATATGTTACCCAATGGAAACTGTGACGCCAAACTCCTGATTGGATTTTCTTGATTTTCTTATAGCCCTGATCGAGTGTGACTGAACTTTGTAAATCACAGGCGGGAAATGAAAGAAAGGTGGATGACTGACTAGGATCTCAACTACTAATTTCTGATCATATTCTGCAAATAGTCTCCATCGGTTGCGCCTCCCTCCCTCCCAACTCTCTTCTTTTTGCTTTACTTTACGGGCGTGACTGCCCTCCACCTCCACGCCAAATATATATTTAGCAGCCTTTCCTCTTCTCTACGCTCCTTTTTGACCCACTGCAAAAGTGGATCTGTATAAAAGTACAACAATTGGTATACCCAACAGTTACAGTTGCATGCTTTGTTGGTATACCCATCGCTTCTTATTGTATAATCTGTATAAAAATACGTATGAACCCATACCAACGACATCCACGAAATTTGCCCATGAATGGCAACAATCATTATCAACTTTTATTAGTTTTATCATTTCTCCAAAAGAAAAAAAGAAGCCTTTTTAGCGTTATCATCTCATGGAAAAGAGATCTTTCGATTATATGATAATGGTTATCCTGTTTCTTTTTCCCATTCAATTACTCTCTTAAATTTATTTTTTTGAAAAAAAATAATAGGATATAAAATCAAAACTACAAAATCTACAAAATCGCATCTTTTGCTATCCCTCGTACAAATCATACCACCTTGATGTGATGCTATTTTTTTCTTTAAAAAAAAAGCAACCAGATTTGCAATTAATCCTCTGATTTGTTACCACTCTTTGGATTACTAGTTTGAAACGCCACCAAAGGACACTTCTTTAAACACCCGCCAACCAAATGCCGCTCTAATCGCTTTCAGTCTTTCACAGCGCGAAAGGGATCGGACGGCAAAAGAAGAAGCCTGTGCCTGTGACGACCGGTGCCGTTGGACTTCGGGTGATGTAAACTTAAGCAATAATTAATCATACCAAAATCAAAATGGAACCTATATACATATGTCTAACCAAATTGTATATAATCCTAATATAATAATGTAATAGACGCGCCAATATTATAAATATTTCCCGCCCCTTAGGCCCTCTACTACTCAAATTATGAACAGCAAAACAAAAGAGAGATCGAGAAAAAAGTACACGAAATTATAATAGAAAATCCCTAGTTTTTTTCATTCACAACACGAACTTTTAATTCTGTATATATAACACCCATGCATACACGATAATATAATTTATTCACCTGTATAATAATTAAAAAAAGAAAAACATACTCTCCATTAATTATCCTGTGAATTCAGCGATTAATTAGCTACTGAGCCGGGGGGCGGGCGTCAATAATGTCTAAGACAGGCTCGATTCGATCAATCCCCATCCGCTGCCGTATCGACCCTGGTAGTGCAAGACATCATGAGTCGCCTCACCACCTTCATCACAGCCCTACACGTCACCCTCCTCGCCTTCCCCAAACACATCACCGCCGTCGATCTTCTCCTCACCACCACCCCCTTCTTCTTCCCTTTCTTCTTCTCCCGGCCTTCCCCGCGACCAGCTGGCAGGAGCCGGAACCCTAACCCTCTCTTCTTCACGCTCTCCGCGACTTCCCCAATACGACGCTTCGTCCTGTCGTTGAAGCTCTCCTTCCTCGAGAAAGTGTAGCTCCTCAGGTACAGCTGCCTGCACGACACGCTGTCCACCACTTTCGGGTGGCCCGGCCGCCCGCACTGCTCCTCGAAGCTCGCGAACCTTCCGGACCCTCCGAGCAGCGGCGGCGGCTGCTGCTGCTGCTCGGAGAGCCGCACGTAGTGGATGGAGCCCAGCCGCCGGATCGGCAGGTGGACTGCCACGTCGTTCATGCAGTTGGTTATGCAGGAAGACGCCATAGATAGAGAGAGCTTTGGCCCTCTTTTTTAAGTTAGTTTTCCCGCTAACCCTTCTCTTTGGGGGAGGGATTATATTAGAATTGGATTGAGGAGATGAAGCTAGCTTTTGTCCCCTTTTCTTCTTCTTCTTTTCTATCTCTTCTACTTCTTTTTTTTCCGGGTGATTTGAATTTGGTGAGGACGTACGTCAAGGCTTTTTCTCGGGCACGGCAAAGGCTTTGGGAATGTAGAGTGACGTTTGGCGGATGAACACGTTTGTATATATATTGTTGTGTGAATCAGAAATGAATTGAAAGTGTGTCGCTTTTTGGGATGAATAGATCTATGTTGGAGGGAGGAAGAGGACAAGAAAAGAAGATTGGTTTGATCAGCTAGCGTTAGGCAGAATTAGTTATGAATAGATTGCTTAACCCTCAGCTGAAAATTCTAGGGGTTTTTCAATTATTATTAGTTATTATTATTATCAATAATTCATCTGTTTATTAGTGTTTTTTTATTAGTAATGATTTTGTTTTCTTCTGGGGTCTATTTCTTAGGAATCTGGGAACGGCGGGCGTGCATATTTTTCTGTAATTTTTGTATACGCCTATACATATAACATATCCGCCTTTAAAACTACGTCGCCGCTAGTGTTTTTCCGATGAATACATTGCATGTTGTTGTTTAATACCTTGGGTATAATACTTATTGTATTAGTTAGTATTTATGTATATATGTGTAGTACAAATTTTTATATTATGTGTGATTCTCCTGCATATTTATTTTTTTCTATTATCATGATTACAACGATATTTTAACTAGTTGATATACGGGATAAAGATGGTTTGCAACTTTGCATCTTTGCATGCACCACAAACGGACCATCAATCATAACGACATTTTTTTTTCTTCTAAGAGGAGATTATCTGAATCAAAACTACGAAAATAACAACTCGGTCATCATACGTACCATATCATTTGGGTTATATATACTTGGTTAATCTGTGCATATAATTTCTTCTAGCTTAATAAATTCACGTGAATGTGCAATCTAATTTGTGTCCTTTATTTTGCAAGTAATTAAGAGGATCTACCCGCTAAATATGGTATTAGTAATCTAACCTAATGCATGAACCGAAGATGGTATTGTATTATACTGGTGGATGAACTTGTGCCGTCTCAAAGGCATTAACCATATTTTCTTAAGACGCCGGCTCTGCCATACGTAGAACTAATTAATTTCTTAATTATGATTTATGAACTCTATATACAACAAAGGTACATGTCCCTATCCTGGATGGAGTGACAAATCTGGAACATTGGGATGATTGTTAGGTTAGGTACACTGAGACAGAGATTTCCCATGTTAATATCGACAGTGTTTGCGAACGAACGTTTTCCTTGGCAATAGATATATGCTTCTTTTTAAAATATATTAATTGATTACAATAATTGCAAGGAAGATCGATAATTTAGGGGGGATTTTAATTGATTAAAATTGTAAGTATTAAGAAAGGATGGATGTCTAGCTAGTAGCTAGATGGCCCTCAAAGTACGTAGCGGCTAAGGTAAATTAAATACCACTGCGAGCCTTCTGTTTTGTAGTGTTGTTTTGTGCCTCAATTAAGATTAAACAATGCCTTAATTTGGGGTTAGTGACTAGTAAATCTGTCCGGCGGATGGATGCTGCGTGGGTGCATTCCTTTCAGACGTATGTTATAACTGTTAGGAAGGAGAGAATTTTGGAGAGAAAATATCTTGAGGCAATCAAAAACGTGATTTGCTTCTCTGTATTCTGTTTGTCTTATACATTGTTACAGGTGAGTTTGTTGAGATAACTAAGGGTAGTGTACAGAGTGGAGAGATTGTACAGGAGGAGAGGGCTAAAGAATAGGAACAGAAAAAGGGAAAAGAATTATTATTCTTTTTCTCTAATACGCCCCCGCAAGATGGAGGAGGTGTCAACGACTCCAATCTTGGACCTCAGAAGCAGGAAGCGAGCTGCCGGTAACGGCTTGGTGAGCATATCAGCAAGCTGGTGCGCAGTAGGAATGTAGCAAACATGAAGGCGGCGATCTTGAACGAGCTGGCGGACAAAGTGGAAGTCGATAGCCAAATGCTTCATGCGAGAGTGGAAGACGGGATTGGCACTAAAACATGTAGCACCGAGGTTGTCAGAGAGGAGGATAGGCGGCTTAGGGAGCGGTTGGTGGAGTTCGTGTAGCAGATTTTGGACCCACTCCAGTTCAGCAGCGGCATGGGCAATGGCTCGATATTCCGCTTCAGTACTGGAGCGGGCAACAGTGCGTTGTTTTTGAGAACGCCAGGAGATGAGGGTGGACCCCAAGTAAACCAGATAAGCTGATGTAGATGTACGATCATCGACATTGCCGGCCCAGTCAGAGTCAGCAAAGGCCGTGACTTGAAGTGGAAGGGTGGAGCGCCGAATGGAGAGGCCATAGGATATAGTACCACAGACGTAGCGGAGAAGGCGCTTGAGACATTGCCAGTGATGTGAGGAGGGAGAATGCATGTATTGAGACAACTTGTTGACGGCGTAGGCAATGTCAGGGCGTGTATAGACGAGATATTGAAGCGCTCCGAGTACCTGACGATATCGAGTTGCATCCGTTGGTGAAGTATCATCACGAAGGGAGAGAGTGACCGTCGAGGCCAAAGGTGTAGGCATGGATGCCGCATCCAACATATGAAATCGAGTAAGAATGTCAGTCATGTACTTGTGCTGAGAGAGGATGTACCCAGTTGAGGTAGGGATGACCTCGATACCCAGAAAGTAGTTAACGTCACCAAGCTCCTTGAGAGAGAATTGTTGGGCCAGAGCATGTTGGAAGATAGATAGAGTGTGTGCATCATTGCCGGTGAGCAGAAGATCATCAACATATACCAGGAAGTAGAGAACAACGCCCGATCGTTGATAAACGAAGAGTGAAGCATCAGACTGAGTCTTGCGAAAGCCGAATTCCAGGAGGAAAGAGCTGAGAGCAGTGTACCATGCCCGTGGTGCCTGACGCAGACCATAAATAGCTCGGCGCAGCCGACAAACATGATTAGGAAATTGAGGATCAACAAAGCCAGGCGGTTGGACCATATATACCTCATCAGCAAGAGGCCCTTGCAAGAAAGCATTGTTGACATCGAACTGTTTAATGGCCCAATTCTGTGAGAGAGCAATGGTGAAGACAGTACGGACCGTGACAGGTTTGACCACTGGGCTGTAGGTGTCGTGAAAATCCACTCCAGGGCGTTGATGGAATCCTTTAGCAACCAGACGGCATTTGAATAGATTGATGGAGCCATCAGAATGATGTTTGATGCGATAGACCCATCTGTTGCCAAGGACATTGAAGTGGGGTTGCCGAGGAACAAGATCCCAAGTGTGATTGCGGAGAAGGGCAGAATGTTCGAGGCGAAGCGCATCGTCCCATTCGGGGAATTGCATGGCCTCCTTTACTGAACGAGGCTCAATGGGCGGAGTCTGAGTCGTCAAATGGGCAGGGAAGAGGCGTTTAGGCCTGTAGATACCGTCCTGGGCACGGGTGGTCATCCTGTGCGTGCGGACCAGAGGAGGGGGAGCAGCAGGCCTGGAAACAGTAGGGGAAGGTGAGCCAGGAGGAGGCTGGGCGGACTGGGGCGGCCCAGGGGGAGCTGGTGGGCCAGCTGGGGCAGACGGGCCCGGAAGAGCAGAGGGCAGGGGCCCAGACGGGGAGGCCACAGTCGTGGGCTCAATGGGGGCCTCGGTGCGGCCCAATACTGATGCCCGCGGTGAAGCTTCTGCGCAGGGGGCGGCCGGGACAGCTGTGGCAGGAGCTGTAGGGGAGCTTGGTGGAGCAGCCCGAAAGGGAATGATGGTGATGTGTGGCCCACTGTCGCTGACCCAAGTGTCAACCAAAGAGTGACCTGCAGGAGGATTAGAGAGGTATCCAGGGAACGAGGTTTCAACAAAACGGACATGGCGAGATAAAAAAATGCGCTGAGTTTGAGGGTCAAAGCACTTATAGGCACTTCGTTGAGGACAGTACCCAACAAACAAGCAAGGGCGAGAACGTGAATCCAATTTATTAGAGGAATAAGGACGTAGCCAAGGATAGCACAGGCAGCCAAATATGCGAAGTTTGTGATAGTTGGGAGGAATGTTAAATAGAGTAGTGAAAGGAATTTGACCACGTAATGCAGAGGAAGGCATACGATTTATCAAATATATGGCTGTGGAGAAAGCATAAGACCAAAAAATGGTAGGTAATCGAGCATGATGTAACAAAGTGATACCCGTTTCAACAAGATGACGATGTTTGCGTTCAGCAAGCCCATTGTGCTCTGGGGTATGGGGTGGAGTGAGAAGATGACTGATGCCATGATCGGCCAGAGTGGAGCACAATTTCTGAAACTCACCACCACCATCGGAATAAAGACGACGAATGGTAGTCGAGAAATAATTTTCAATCATCTTGCGAAAAGCAATAAACACATCAAGAACATCATATTTACGTTTTAGGGGATAGTACCACGTGTAACGGGAAAAATGATCAACGATGATTAAATAATAACGAAAACCATCAATGGAGGTGACCGGAGCGGGCCCCCAAACATCCGTATACAGTAAATCAAAAGGTCTAGTGCTCGATAGAGAAGAAACAGCAAAAGGAAGTTTGTGACTCTTATTGGAAAGACAGGAATGACAATGACTACTGACGAGTGAGGAAGATACTGGCAATGAATGAGTGCGAAGGAGACTGGTGAGAGTTTGAGTGGAGGGGTCACCAAGACGAGCATGCCACGATGTAGAGGAAGTGCGGGTGGTGACAAGGGCAAGACGAACAGTGTTCACATCACTAGGCAGCTCATAGACATCCCCATTATTTGCTCCTGTCAGCAGCGGCGCCCCCGTGCGAAGATCCTTCACCACAAAACAATCAGCAAAAAATTCCACCGAAATGGGATTAGTACGACACAATTTGGCCACAGAGATAAGTTTTCTTTTGATAGCAGGAGCACACAACACATCACGTAATTGTAAGGAAGAGTTTTGGAGCATAGAAGACCCAATGTGTGTAATTTGCAAACCTGAGCCGTCGCCAACAAGGACCTCATCAGGCCCAGTATAGTCGGAATAGAGAGATAAATTTCCTAAATCAGGAGTGACATGATGGGACGCTGCAGAGTCAAGCAACCACGGAGCGGAAGGAGAGGGCCGATTGGTGACAGTATGATGGGCTTGGGATTGACGGGCTTGGTAGGCCTGGCGAGCTTGGGGAAATAGGCGGAAACATTGTCGCACAGAGTGTCCAGGACGCTCACAATATTGACAAATGATAGGTGGCTTGCGCTGGTGAAGAGAGGGGGCCGAGTGCAGCCCAGGTGCAGATAGATCGTGGGCCTGGAAGCCCTGGGCCCGAGAGGAATCATCATGGGCCTGGAAGCCCCCGGCCCGTTGGGAGGAGGCCCGCTGAGAGGGAGAACCGCGCTGGGATCGGCTGAAAGATGAATGGCCGCCGCCTTGGCCGCCGCCTTGTCTCTGCCCATGGGTGAAGAAGGCGGTAGGAACAGACTGCGATTTGCCCAGCGCCTTCAAGTCGGCGATTTGCCCAACGCCTTCAAGTCGGATTCATATTCGACCAGGGAATCCACCAGGTCTTCCAAACCAAGACCCGGCCCTCGCGCACGGATGGCAGCAGCAAAGGCGCCATACTCCTCTCCCAAGCCACGAAGACAATAGACAATAAGATCTAAATCGGAGACCGGATCACCGATGAGAGCAAGCTCTGCTGCTGTGCTGCGTAAATCATTCATGAAGGACAGTATATCGCGATCCCCCTTGACAGTTTTGGCGAGTTTGCTCTTTAAATAAATAACCCGGGATTGGGCACTGCTAGCGTACAGTTTCTCGAGAACTAACCAGGCGGCACGCGACGTAGAGGCTGCTGAAACAAAGGAGTAAATTGACTCCGAAATTGAACAACGCAAGGCGTGGAGAATCAGCTTGTCTTGACGAAACCAGTGTTGATACTCAGGATTGGGTGTATCTGCACCATCAATCACAATTGAACGAGCAGGGCAGGGCTTGGTGCCATCAATGAAACCATATAGATCAAGGCCGAGAAGCAGAGTCTCGAGCTGGGAGCGCCAAGAGGCGAAGTTGGATGAAGTGAGTTTTAATGGGAGTTGTGCTGCCGGATTGAAGGTCACAATGACGGGAGTTTCGGCGGAGGTAGCAGAGTTGGTGATTGAAGAGCCGCCAGACATGGTGAGCGGAAGGGAAAAGAGGGCGCAGAGAGAGAAGGAAGGTTACAGAGAGCCGAGGAAAAGAAAAAAAAAACAGGGTATTGGATCGTAACTAGCTGATCTTTGCTAGCTCTGGTACCATGTTAGGAAGGAGAGAATTTTGGAGAGAAAATATCTTGAGGCAATCAAAAACGTGATTTGCTTCTCTGTATTCTGTTTGTCTTATACATTGTTACAGGTGAGTTTGTTGAGATAACTAAGGGTAGTGTACAGAGTGGAGAGATTGTACAGGAGGAGAGGGCTAAAGAATAGGAACAGAAAAAGGGAAAAGAATTATTATTCTTTTTCTCTAATAATAACCATGACTCACTGACTCATCATCTTTTTATTATCCAAACACAATACACTTCTTCTGATCTTCACCTACCTAATTTATTGATTCTACAAAAAAAATTACAACGTCCATAACAACCTATCAGCTAGTTCCGTCCATAAACCAAAACCATTTTGTCAATACAACTTCTTCTAATTAATTGTGGCTGCAGTCTTCATCTCCGGCATCTCCATCATCATCTGTACCAATTTCCGGGGGTTCCTTATTAACTCTTCCAATTAAACACACGTCTACAACGCTCTCTTCATGCTTCGTTTATAACCAGATTCCACGACAGTCTTCCAGATTTGCATTTCTCAACACACTGATGAGTCTAAATCCTGTTGTCATCCATCTTGTTGCTGATAATACCATCCTGCAGGAGGGAACACTATCTGCATAACTTCTCCCACATATTGACAACCAAAAAAAATATTATCACGAATTTCTTCATACTTTAAGCACAATAAACATCAATTATTCACTCCATATTTTCATCATTGGATTTTATCACATGTATTTATTTTGTACAACATCACTAACCAAGTGATGAAAGAGTTCTTGGGATATGATATTGTTTTTATAGAAGTCTGTATCAGTTCTTCTTTTCATGTCCTGTCGTGAGAGTTTCTCAAACCTACTTCATCTTGTATTTCAACATTAACACTCCATTCCACTTGACTCCTTGGTCTGTGATTTAGCCGATTTCTCCCTTAGCTTAAAGAATTTTATTCCATGCCCAGGATCCATAGGTTGTGGACTCCCACGTAGTGATGGCAATGGGGCGGGACGGGGCGGGTAGCTCTATTTCCATGCCCCGCAACACGTTATTACGGGGTGGGGCGGATAAACCCAGCGCGGGTACGGGGCGGGACGGGTCGACCCACTCTTACATCTTATTTACACCAAAGCTGAACAATCTGCCGATTTGAGCTTTCCTGCTATCAAAGGCAACTCTAGGTATCTTATTGGCAACACCCTTTCCTTATTGGCAAATCCCCTTCCTTAAAACCTGACATTTCTAATAGCCTTGCTCTACACTCACCACTCAAGCCAGCACAAAATGTTTCACTTTTCATGGGATTGCATCTAAGGTCAGACACCTTATAGAACCGTTGAATGATCTCCTTGATTCCTTTAATACCTTTCTATGTCCCCTTTGTGAAAATTAATAAATCATCTGTAAAACACATATATGATAGTCATATTCTTTGACGCTGGATTAGGGGTGGCTATTTGGTCCGAGTTTTTTGATTTTACGGGAAACCAAACTGTATAATCCGGATCGAAACTGGATAGCTAACAATCCAATCCCGTATTCAGGCATAGATTTTAGATATAAAAAATCGTTTGAGACCGGACCGAAAACCGGATAAAGACCGGATAAGAGAACCCAACACCTAACCAACTCCTCGCCCTTTGAGGTCTCAGCCCACTCAAACCCCCATAAGCTCAATCTAAAATCAAGACCGGATTGAGATCAGAACGAGTTAAGACTGGACCAGATCAAAACCAGACTGTTCCAATCCAATCTTCGGTCCCCATATTCTCGAAAAGACCGGACCAGAACCGGATCAGTCTGGGCCAATTTAACCTAACCGGACCGTATAGCCACCCCTAGCTGGGGTGGCATGGTAGTACCTTTATAGTTGTGGCTATGTTTAGCATACAACTCAACAATTCTATAGAGATTGCAAACAAATATGGAGAGAAGGGATCCCCTGCCTCATCCCTTTCCTAACTTGAAAATGTCCTAACATACCTCCTTACGTTAACAGTGAAAGTTGTAGTGGACAAACAATTTTTAATGCATCCCACAAATTTGCTTGGACAAATAGCTTTTAATCCATCCTTCTAATTTGCTTGGGAAACCTCTAGCATGCAGTTAACACATCATACAGAAAATCCCACCTAAATTTGAAGGAACATATGTTCCATTGTGCTGACTCCCATCCTGCAACCAATAGAAATTACTTGTAAGTCACTAGAATTCCTGGACATCAATTGTTGGGAGAAAAACCAAATGGCAGCTCTAGTGTAGTGAATTCCATCCCGATTCACATACAAGCAGTGTCATTGTACGAATTTGATGTCACCAATCTCTCATTAGTAGTTTTCGTCACTCCACTATCGACCTTGTTGTCGAAATTAAGCGACAGCCTGCATAGCTTGAGGAAATTAAATTTTTTTCGAACCAACGATTGAATCATAATCTAGTTTGGATTTTTTTTTTTTTTTGGTACATCGGAATGTGAAAAGGCTATTAAAGCTTTATATAAACCGTCCCTACTCGATCGCTCTCTGTGAGTGTGATAATGAATGTTGGTTATGTAGCCCAGCTCCGCTATTACATCTGCAACCTGGTTGGATTCTCTATAGCAGTGAAGTGGATGGTAAGTTTTCTTGTTACACGAGTTGGTTGTGGATCCACTAAGCCCAAAGATGATTTTATATGGGCCAGGTTGTTAGCCGCGAAAAATGGGCCGATGGTTGGTAAGTTAGGCTCTACATGGGAATTACTTGTTGGCCCCTTTAAGCTATCTTTTCTCCAAACAAATGGGCCCCCCTCAGATGGAACCAAACATAAAACGAGAAACAAAAAAGGGCCCAATGCAACCCAAAATCCCACCAACCATACGCTTGCTTCTTCCAGGAACTAGATAAAACAACACCAAAAAGGTCACGTACGTTTGTTTGGATTTCTCAATACATCACAAATCTCCCGTTCGAAACAGCTATGTTCAGAAGAACAATCAAACACACATCTTCGTTCCAGTACGTAGAAACTATCGAAATCAAGTCGAAAAGACGATTCTAAATGAACAACAAATGTATTTGTTGCGTAAATTCACCACATCATTGACGAACTTTTAATTGTTGTCGAAATCTGGAAACTATTATTGGTGTGATCCGGTGACTAGCTTTCTCGACTACCAGATACAGGACAATAGTGTTCTCTGTTCTCACCCAGCTGACCCAAAAAGGAAGTGTCCACTGTCGCTGTGCCGCACTATATACGAACAAGATTGCGTATCCACACGGAAAAGGAATTTCGACCCACCCGTCCGTCACCATTAGCTACACCAGAGCCACCAACTTTAGTCCACCACCACTTTCCCTAGCCATGTCCTCTACCACGTGATCTCGACTTTTTTATTTTATTTTTTTATATTAGCACCACAAAAAAGAGAAGAAGGAGCGGACGGAAAGAAGCTTCGGGGAAGAAGAAGAAGGCAGCAGAAGAGGAAAGCAGAGGCACATCCCCAATTATGTTGGGGGAGCAAAGTCTTGGGCTGGGTGCCTACTGCCTCCTGCAACCCAACTAATTGCTTCTGTATAGACTAATGAGAACCATTTAAATAAGAGCAAATTTCCCTCATTCACAACTGCTTTCTGACCCACGATAGCAAGCGCCATTGACAGCGAGTTGCTGCTCTAGCTCCTTCCGAACTAATATTTAATTAATGGGGAAAAGGGAAAGTTTTCTTCTTTCATTTGTGAAGGGGGAAGGAAAGTTGGTAGTCTCAGCCTCTGATGCCCTTGGGTTCCAATTTCATCGACGGGGCAGAAATTCTACCATCATAGCTTCATAGCCACTTCAATGCACAAGTAGGCCTTCTTTCTCAATCAAATATTGGGTGTATCTCGTATTAATTGCTCTCCGCAATCTTCATATCTAAAGAGAAATTATAGCGGAGTAGGTAAATATACTCTAGAAGGGTAAATTTCCAAAATATATTTTTTTTATATTTACCACCAATATGGTGATTTTTTTTATTTACACAGATATTGTGTTTTTTTTTTTGGAATACATACGTTTCCGCATGAGACTCAAAACGAACCGTTTGAAATGCGAATTCACAACAGATCAGTGCGGACCCGCACGAGACTTATGCAGGCTCGCACTGGCAGAGCGGACCCGCTCGAGTCATATGCGGGCTCGTATTGGCCAAATTTTTTTACCTTATCTCCTTCCCCCCAACCTCTCGCAGCACAGATCACCCTCCTTCCCCCCCTAACCCTACCTCGCCGCCCCGCGAGCCCGCGCCAAACCACCGCGTCTTCTCGTCTGTCCCGCGTGAGGTCGCCGTCTCCGTTGCGGGAACGCGTCACAGCTGTGAGGAGAAGGCCAGTCTCGCGCGGAAGCGCGCAGGAGGGAAGAGGAAACCAGATCTATTATTGTTTTATGGTTTTGATGTCAGACTCCGACGAAGAATAGGCGGCCGGAGGAAGAGGTCGTGGAAGAGGACGACATGCACGTGGCCAATATCGAGGTGAGCAAGTCACCGTCAGAAGCTCGCCGTCGGCGGGTTTTTTCTCTGCTACTTTTTTTTTTGCAGTTCCTAGGATTCTTGTCACTTATTTCACGAGACGACCACCTGCGATGATTGATACAGCTCCGGTCGATTCTGTACTTCTTTGGGCACATGGTCAACATCGTGCCGACTCAGTTTGACAAAACGAGGTAAGTATTTTATTTCATTAAAGTTCATTAACTAGTTAGATTAGAATTTTGTGAAATTAGTATTAGTTTGATTAGATAGATTTTACTAAATTAGATAGATTTTACTAGGTGAACTGAACTGAAATATTAGAATCGCATGTGAAATTTTGTGAAATTAGTATTAGTTTTGATTATATATATTTTACTAAATTAAATAGATTTTACAATATGATCTGAAAATAGAATTACGCCATGAAATTGAATTAATATAAGTTTTGTGCACTATAGGCTGGTGATCGCGTTTACCAGACTCGAGATACGACCCATTTGGTCACGTACCATCCACGTTATGACCTGTATCTCCAGGATGTCGGTTTGTTTAGCGTTCAGCAGTTGGTCCCTATGACTGGTTGTATAGATGCATCTTTGATCACTGTTCTCGTAGAGCGTTGGCGTCCTGAGACATCGACCTTCCACATGTCGGTCGGTGAGGTTACGATCACTCTTGAAGACGTTGCTACACTGAGCGGTCTACCGATCGATAGTGAGGCCGTCATAGTAGACGTACTAGATCGCGAGTGGTCGAAGACGTGTATCAGACTGTTAGGACACTCTCCTAACGATCTTAGCGGGGGTGTCGTTAGGATTAGTTGGCTTAGGGAGCATTTCAACAATCTGCCGCCAAATGCATCATCAGATATTACAGGACAGTTTGCATGAGCGTATGCCCTATCTTTGATGGGGTGTATGTTATTCCCAATTGGACTGGAGCTATAGTTCATCTGCAGTATCTACTCCTGTTGGAGAATTGGTGGAGCGTTGGAGGCTACACTTGGGGAGCAGCTGTTCTAGCCTACCTGTACGTGAGGTGGGTAGGTCGGTTTTGCATATGACGCAGTCCTCTTCCACCGGAGGTGACCTTGGTGGTTGGGTCGCCTTGTTGCAGCTTAGGCGTGGGAGCGATTCCCAGTGATAGCACCACGACATACATTGACGGATGAGCCTATTATAGAGGACGCATATCCACATGGTGCTCGATGGCTTTCGGCCATGACCCGTCAGCATGGTGACCAACTTTTCAGTTATAAGTTGTTTTTTGACGAGCTGGAGACAATCATGGTTAGTAATAACATTTCATACAAGAATAGTTCTTGGTTCACATTAGTTTGTTTTAGACTAATGAGTAATAATGTGCCCACCTATCTATGTAGTGGCTGCCTTACAGGGAGAGAGACCAGCAGTTTAGGGGTTTTGTGATCCAGTCAGATACCTTTCGAGCAGTGGTTCCACTGATCTGCTTTTCAGTAGTGATGTGGCACCATCCAGATCGCGTACTCCGACAGTTTGGCATGATGCAGAACGAGCCTCATCATCCAGCTCCCGAGGCCGATATTAGGTGGTTTCTTCGCCAGACAGTTTGCCGCGACGTACCTCACCTAGTTCGGATTTCATATAGTCAACGAGCACGTCCTGTCCGGCCTACTACTACCTTCGACTTCATGCCGCAGTTTCAGCCGTCCTCTTCTGCGGGGTTTCAACCTTCTCAGACCCAGTTTCAGCCCTCCCAGCCGCGGTTTCCTGGGGAATGTTCTTATGGGTTTCAGCCTTCTTAGACCTAGTTTCAGCCTTCTCAGGCTCAGACCCAGTTTCAGCCCTCTCAGCCTTAGTTTCAGCCTTCGGGATTTCAGCCACCAACCGATAGCTTTCATACACCGTCGCAGCATGTTATGATGGGTGGCGGATACACATCCTCACCAAGAGAAGCATCACTGAGAGCAGCCTCACCCTATAGATGGAGAGGACACCATAGAGGGGGACGATAATCTCTTGGACCAGATGTGGTCCAATGAGCAACAGCTTTGGGGGCAGGGTTTTACCACAGATGCACCAGACGAGCATCCCCAGTCTCAGATAGATTGTTTGTTCGGTACATAGGATCAGGATGACGGAGATCAGTCTCAGCATGATGAGGGCAGGCCAGTACGGGACATGCATGCACCATTGTGTGGTATTGGCGGTCATCTTGTGGATCCTCGTGGTGGTGGTCGTCGGGGTGGTCGTCGTGGTGGAGGTCGTTAGTATTATTATGTATTATGGTGGACTATTATTTCATGTCATGTAGTATTATTATGTATTATGGTGGACTATTTATTTTACTATTATTGTCATGTATGGTGGACTATAACAAACATCAAACATTTACACACTCGATCGTTACAACAACAATCCATTACAAATACGTCAAAAAACAAAAACAAACATCAAACAATAACACACTCGGACGTTCAAACCATAACAACATCAACCAATTACATACCACGTCTATTACCACTACTTACTCTTCTACCACCTCTCGCACGTCTACCACTTCCTCTTCGCTGGCTCCCACTGCCACTTGCTCCTCCACCAGAAGTTGATGCATCATGTCCACCTAGTTCCTCTCTTGGCCAATACATCTCGTTGTGAATTCTTGTTGTTCGTGGCCTCCCCAGTTTCCTAATCATGTGCACGTTAGGATGGAGAGTAGAGCCATTGTGCTTCTTCCACCCCTTAGGTTCACCAAGAGGTGTGAAACTTGTCCCATAACAAGCCAATATTGTTTCCAGCTTATAGATGTCGTTTACAAACCTATACGGGTTAGCCCCCATTCGGTTGCAAGCTGCAATGGCATGAGAGCAAGGAATTTTATTTCCTTGAAATTTCCCAAAAGTGCGAAATCCTGCTCGATTTTGGTCATCAAAATGCACTGTGAGCGTGTTCGAACCCGTCATGTTGAAATTGTTGGGAGGATTCTGAACCACATAGATGCCCTAACGTCGATCAACCCCCGTCACGGAATGCCCAACTGCCTTTTGTGCCCACGGCTTCATCAGATCTTCACATGATTGAGTGTACTGTGACTTCCCACTTCTGATTTGTGTTTCTGTCTCCAACCTCATCTTATCGAATTTCTCCAATAATCGCCAGTAAGTATGTTGCACAAGAGAAGCTATAGGAAGTGAACGAATACCTTTGAAAACAGCATTGATGCTCTCTGCCATGTTGGTCGTCATCATAGACCATCGAGTACCACCATTATAGTTATCATGTGATAAACTCCAACGAAGTTGATTTTGATCCACCCAGTTATCACAATAAATATTTCTTTTAGCGGCCATCTTCTTAAATTGCTCAACTTGACGATTGAACTTCTCCAAGCGTTTTTCTCGGGCTAACAAAATAAATAACCACAAGAGTTAGATAAATTCAAGATAATATTAAATTAAAATAAATAATACATAAAAAATCAATAACAATAACGATGAATAGACTTACCGACTCGAAACAGTTGGTTATACATAATTTTGCTTTTTGTCTTCTTTCTCAAGTTGGTTATACATCTTACCTAGCCATCTTTGCAGCGACCAACAGAGCTCCTCCCTCTCGTTTTCGTATAAGTTTTTGGTGTGGTGATACTGAAAGAGGAGAATGAAGAAGATATATGCTGGAGTAGGGTAAAACACAGCCCGAATCCGCGTTAGTCTCATGCGGGTCCTCTGGTCAAAGTTTAGTGAATATGTCAGCAGACTTTAAAAAGAGACCCGCGTCTCCGCACCAGTCCCACGCGGGTCGCACCAGTCTTACGCGGGCCCGCTCATTTTACGTCCAAATTCAAATGTAGCGGGTCCGCTTCAGTCTGATGCGAATTCACTCTTCTTCCCTCACAAAACACAATATCTGTGTAGATATATTTACAACCACCATATTGGTGGTAAATAATAATAAAAAACAATATTTTGGGAATTTACCCACTCTAGAAGGGGTGGATGTTTTGCATTTCTATTTCCATTTACGTGTTTTTATGTTATCCATGGGCAATCCTATTTCGCGCATTGAACCAAAATATTTTCGAAAATTGGAGACTTAATTGTCCAATCTATTTCAAATCAAGTATTAAATTGATATAGATGAATTTCGCGCTCGTGAACGTAAGATACTAATATGAAATGAAAAATACATATGGCCATTGCGACCGTAAGGTTAATGACACAAATATTGTTTTTTTTAATTTACCACTAATATGGCTAATTAAAAAGTATTGACACAGATATTGTGTTTTGGAGATAAGAATCGGCGAGGCCACCTGAGACTCAGGCGCTGCCGCTTTAGCTTGGTTTTCGGTATTTAGTTGGCAGCGGCGGCTCTCAAGACTCAGGCGGCAACGCCTGAGACCTAGGCGAGTAGGTGGGAAATCATCCCAGGCGGTGGCGCCCAAGACTGAGGTGGCACCGCTGGCTTATTGCTGGCCATCCACCTTATAAAACCTAGACAATTTCGTTTCAGATTCACACCACAAAAAAATCGTCTAAAATAGAGGAGAGAGCTCTGGTTTCTGCTGCAAAAATGGCTAATAGGTAAGAAACACATTTATTTTTGTAATTATATTATTCAAATGTTATTATGATTGTGTTTAGTTTTAATTAGTGAGTTTGTTTTTTTGTAGTGATTTTAGAAGATTTGAACTAGTTGTTCGGTGGAAATCGGAGAAAGTAGAGGATAATTTGGGAGTCAAATTCGTTGGGGGTAGTAGTTTTCAGTTGACGGTTCCATCCAGAGTCACATATCACAAACTTTGTGAGAATCTAATTCCGAGAATACGGCATAGAGACGAAGCAGTAAAAGATAGTGATGTGATCACAGGTTTCACTTACCGTCTTCTAGAATGGCAGAATGATGTTTTATTTCATTATGCGATACCTATTGTGGATGATGATATCTTGAATGTGCTTTGGAATTTTATGGCACAAAATCCTTATTGTTTGGGTGCTGAGATACATGTTGAGCTCAGTGAGGATCGGGGTGGAGAGGAAGAAGATGATACATGGAGCGTGCCATCCGATCATGACTATGATGACTGTGATGACGGAGAGGAGGGAGATGAGGAGGAGGAGGAAGGAGAGCAGCTTAATTATCCTCCATATTTTTACTTGCAGGGTAATGAAGAGGACGAAGAATTATCACTTGCTGATTCATATGGCGTAATTCCAATGCCTACTGTTGATAGTTTTGAAGGAGAATTCTACAAGGGGCAGATATTTCACTCAAAACAAGCTGCACAGATGGCGATTAAACACCACGCACTACAACGCAACTTTCAATATGGCGTGGTGGAGTCGTCACCTTCAATATGGAAAGTCAGATGCTTTAGGCACAAGGATGACAATTGTCCTTGGATGGTGCGGTTTGGATGTCGAGATGTTGGGGGCGAATGGACTGTGAGAAAGGCTGAGTTGGTGCATTCTTGTAGCAGTACGACTCAACCGACGGATAATCGCCATCTTGATGTCGACATGATATCTGAGGCCGTCAAACATTTGGTACGTGCCCAACCAAATCTGAGTGTTCTAACTGTTCAGGCCGAGTTGAAAGATAAGTTTAATATGCACGTTACTTACAAGAAGGCTTGGTATGGGAAACAAAGAGCATTGGAGAAGTTGCATGGAAATTGGGAAGAATCCTACGATTTTTTGCAAACATTCTTGCGGGTGGTCAAGAGAAAAATGCCAACATCGGTGATTGATTGGGTAAGAGTTCCTTCGACTCAACCAGGTCATTCAATATTTCAGCGAGTATTCTGGGCTTATGGACCTTGTATAGAAGGATTCAAGAATTGTCCAGGCGTCATGGTTGTGGATGGAACATTTCTTACTGGGAAGTATAAAGGAGTGCTACTCATGGCGAGCTCATTTGATGGCCGGAAGAAGATTTTTCCAATTGCATTTGCCATAGTGGAGAGCGAGAATACTGAGAGTTGGCCATGGTTGATGAGGAAGGTTCAGGGTTTGATTGATCGAAATGATGTATGCATCATCTCAGATAGACATGCAGGACTCTATGAAGCCATGAATAACATCGGAAGAGGTTGGGAGTGGAGGTGGTGCATGCGACACTATGCAAGCAATTTGCAAAGGAAGACTAAAAGCAAAATTATGTATAATCAACTATTTCGAGTCGGTAAGCTTTCTTCATTTAATTTTGTTATTTGTTTTCATGTAATTTTGTCATGAATTTATCTAACCCGTGTTGTGGTTTATTTTGTTAGCCGGAGAAAAACGGTTGGAGAAGTTTGATCGTCAAGTTGAGCAATTTAAGAAGGTGGCCGCTGATAGAAATATTTCATGTGATAACTGGGTGGATCAACATCAGATTCGTTGGAGTTTAGCACATGATAACTACAATGGTGGGGGTCGTTGGTCTATCCTGACATCCAGCATGGCAGAAAGCGTCAATGGTATTTTCAAAGGTATTCGTGCACTTCCTATAGCTTCTCTTGTGCAGCATACCTATTGGCGATTGGCGGAGAAATTCGATAAGTATAGGTTGTAGACAGGAGCAGAAATTAGAAGTGGCGGTTCACAGTACTCCACCAAGTGCGAAGAACTGATGAAGTACAGATCACAAAAGGCAATTGGACATTCTGTGACAGCTCTTGATCGAAGTCAAGGCATCTATGTAGTTCAGACTCCTCCCAACAATTTCAACATGACGGGGTCAAACACACTCACAGTTCACTTTGACGATCAAAACCGGGCAGAATTTTGCACTTGTGGTAAATTTCAAGGAAATAAAATTCCTTGCTCTCATGCCATTGCAGCTTGCAACCGAATGGGGGCTAATGCGTATAGGTTTGTCAACGATGTCCACAAGCTGGAAACAGTGATGGCTTGTTATGGGACAAGTTTCGCACCTCTTGATGAACCTAAGGGTTGGAAGAAGCATAATGGTCCTATTCTCCATCCTAATGTGCACATGATTAGGAAGCCGGGGAGGCCATGAGTTACAAGGATTCACAACGAGATGGACTGGCCAAGGGAGGGTGCATCACACCAAGTGTGTAGCAATTGTAACCAAGCGGGACATAATGCATCAACCTGCGATGGCCAAGCTAGTGGGAGTGGGAGCAACCGAGGAGGGAGTGGTGGCCAACGAAGTGCGAGAGGTGGTAGAAGAGGAAGTAGAGGTAATAGACGTGGCTGAGAGGTGGTAGACGTTGTTGTATTTCTTTTGATTTACCATGTAAAAGTTGTTGTTTGTTTGAGATGTTGTTGTTTGGTATGTTGTTGTTATGTTTTTTATCGTTAATAATAATAATAATCCAAAAATAATAGTCTAAATGAAGTACATAATAATAACAATCCAAAAATAATAGTCTAAAGGAAGTACATAATAATAACAATCCAAAAAATAAGGAAGTACATAATAATAATAGTCTCACTGACAATCACCACGACGACCATCATGCTCCACCGCTAGATGGCCGCCAGTACCACAACTCGCAGGCACCCTGTTACGCACTGGTCTACCATCATACTCCTGGGGCTCGTCTTCCTCAACACCACCATCCTGATCCTGTGTACCGAACATATCATCCTGCTGAGACTGAAGATGCTCCTCAGGCTGACCGCCACCAGGCTGCTGAGACTGAAACTGCTGTTCATAATTCCACATCGTCTCCCGAAACGCCTCATGCTCATCTAGGTTTCCCCACAGGTCGGGAGACGAGGCTGCTCTAGTATCACCACCTGAGGCCATGTTTCCCATTGTAGCATCCTCCGGTGTATGGAAGCTATCCTCTGGCTGATAGAAGCTCGAAGACGGATCTGACTGAAACTGCTGCCGTCGCGGCGGCTGAAAGCTCGAAGATGGATCTGACTGAAACTGCTGCCGTCGCGGCGGGTGAAAGCTCGAGGAAGGATCTGACTGAAACTGCGACCGAAGCGGATTAAACTGGAAGCTCCTCGATGTAGGCCGGATGGGCTGTGCTCGCTGTCGATCTGAAACCCGAAATGGGTTAGGTGCATCACGATGCTCACGTCGCTGTCTACGTGGCCTATGCTCCTGTCTGAACTGTGGCTTTGGGACGACCCAGCCCGGTGTCGGATCAGTACGCTCTGGCCAGGCAGTCATGACGGGCTCCTCATAATGGGGCTGTACAGGTACCGTGAGATCAGGGTATCTACGCTGCTCAAACCCTAGAGTAGCAACCCCGGATGCCATAAAGTTGGCCAAGTCCTCACTGGCCGGGGGTCAGCCCTCCAGCCCGTACACCGTCACGCAAACTCACCTCAGCATGCTCGATAGTGTCGTACTAAAAAACACCAACAAAATGTCAGATATTTCACACAGTTAACAACAAATTAAGCAAACAAATCAAATAACTAACCAATGCCTCTTATGCAGCTCCTCTCCGTGTGCCGGAACGTCTGGTGACATCTCTATACCACTCCATATGCTCCGAGTGGTAGGCTAACTCCTCATCAGTGTATGGAGCCGTCGCTACAAACTCGTGTCGACGGTTCCATAAAGCAAGCGACTCTCTGGAGGCATGTACCAACTGCTGCCCACGCGATGGCCCACGAGTAGCCTGGCAAAGAAAAAACCTAACCTCAGCCTCAGGATGTGGCGGATGAGGCTCATGCTGCCTCATGCCAAACTGGCGGAGCACGCGGTCTGGATGATGCCACATCACCGATGAAAAGCAGATAAGTGGCACTACTGCTCGAAATGTCTCAGACTGTATCACACTACCTCTGAGATGAAGTGCTCTCTCAAGGTAAGGTTGCCACTACATAAAAAAAATTAACGCTATTATCCCTAAATCTAAAAAAATAAAACAAATGAAAACTATTCTATAAAATGGAATGTTATATACTAACCACCATGGTGTCCATCGCGTCAAACCACAGCTTGTACTGGAATAGCTGGTCACCATACTGACGACTGTTGGCCGAAAGCCATCGAAGACCACGTGGGGATGCATCCTCGGTGGCCTGTGCCCTCGTCTCTGAATCTCGAGGTGCCAGATGTGGGAATCGCTCCCACGCCCAAAACTGCAGTAGGGCGACCCATCCACCAAGGTCACCGCTAAGAGAAGTGCCGGTATGCGTAATGTGCAAAGTCGACCTACCCATCTCACGGTACAGGTAGGATAAAACAGCAGCTCCCCAGGCGAACCGTCTAGCTCTCTGCCAATCCTCAATCAGAAGTAGGTACTGTAGGTGCACCGTACCTCCAGACCGATCCGGGAAAAGTACACCTCCAATCAGAGATAGAGCATAAGCTCGAGCAAACTGCTCTATAACCTCCTGTGATGCATTTTCAGGCAGATGATTGAATTCAACCCTCAGCCAAACAATCCTAACAACAGCGACACCACCTACAAGATCAGCCAGAACCCGTCCTAACAGTCTCAAACAGATCGCCGACCACTCCTCATCCGGTATATCAACTACGACGACATCACCGTCGATCGCCAGACCGGACAGTGTAACAACGTCCTCTAACGTGATCGTGATCTCACCACACGATAGATGGAAGGTCGACGTCTCGGGTCGCCACCGCTCTACGAGCGCAGTAATCAGACTCGCATCGGGGTTCATAGGGACTAGGGGCACGACACTTAACAAGCCTGCCTCTTCGAGATATGGCCGATAAAGCTCATGGTAAGGTACTAAAATGGTCGTACCTCGAACATGGTAAGATCGATCACCAGCCTATAGTGCACAAAACTTATATTAATTCATTTTCATTCGTAATAATTCTAATTTCACCTAATAAATTCTAATCTGTCTTATCTAACATAAAATTATACTAATTTCAAATTATACTAATTTCCCCTAACAGTTCAGTTCACCAACTAAAATAATCTAATTAGCTAATTAACTTTACATGAATAATTATCAAATACTTACCTCGTTTGTCCAAACAGAGTCGATACGATGTTGGCCATGTCCCCAAAGAAGTGTCGGATCGACCGGACTTGGATCAATTGTCGTCGGCGGTAATCTCATCGAATAAGGATCCATAAGCCTAGGAACTGCAAAAACAAAGCAACAAAACATTAAAAAAAACACAAAACATTAAAAAAAAAATCAAGCCGCCGATGAGCTCACCGCGCAAACGGCCGTCGACTCCACCACGACCTCGCCGGCCTCTCCCTCTGCCGGCGGCGACTGGTTCTTCGTCGGAGGACATCTCGGGTGGTGGCGCTTCTGTCTCCCGCGGCGGGGCTTCAGTCTTTGGCGGCGGCGCTTCACTCGGCAGCGGCGGCGCCTGACTCTGCGGCGACGGCGCCTCAGTCCTGGGCGGCATCGCTTGCGGCGGGCGGCTGGGCTTCTCTCCGGTTCGGGGGGTGGGGGGGGGGGGTGTGTGGTGTGGAGGAGTGAAGAAGAGGAAGGAAGAAGAAGAGGATATAAGGTGGGAGGGGCCCGAGGTTCGGTATATTAAAAAAAAATAGGGTGGGGCGCTGCCGCTGGAGACTCGGACGCCAGCGCCTAAGACTGGGTAAAAATATAACTGAGGCGCCAGCGCCCAGAACTGGGTAAAACATCAGCCCCGCCTGAGTCTCAGGTGGTCCCACGCCAAACCTTACTAAAAAACACAATATCTGTGTCAATACTTTTTAATTGGCCATATTAGTGGTAAATTAAAAAAAAAATATTTGTGTCATTAATCCTAATATAGATAGGAAAATAAAAGTCCAAAAATAGAGCAAAGAAGCGACACTAGGCAGTGGAATATGCTTACATTGTCCTTCCTTCTTTCCTTCCCACCCACTGCCACTCCCTCAATAATTTACAAAAGAAGTGTCAAAAGCCAAACCCCATTCTTTAATACCAAATCGACAATTACCAGGAAATTTCATGCCCTTATTTAATTAATCCCCAAAAATCAAACCCCTGGCCTTAAGCATGACGCTTGATGGAAACGAAACAATACAAAAATTGTATTTTATTAAATGAAAACGAAAGCGGAACTGCGGAAGGCTTTTTTGGCAACCATCAGAGGTGATCCAGTGCGGGCACAGTACAGTAAAATTGTTCCTTGCGTAAAGGGTTCCTTGTCCGTTGGTTGCGTGCCCACTTGCGGAAAAGAGGCCCGCTAATCACCGTACGTTCTTTGGGCTCTTATGCTGGCCCATTCGAGGGTAAGGTAAATTCTGACGTGTCCGGCTTCCATTGGCTGAATGCACGTGGAGCCCTTTGGTGGCATCCAGATTTCAACCAGTAGCACGATTGCGAGAGATTTATAAACAGTATCATCCATGACAAGTGAGGGTTAACTTAACAAGAGCAATTGAATCGCTCTCTCTTTAGTTTTTATTTTTTTAAATGATTAAACTTTTGAGTTATTATTCTGTTTGGCCAATTGATTAAAGCTTTTTTTTTTATACGAAGTTGTACGAACCGATAGCAGAGATCTACTTTGGGTTCCCGATTCTACTCAACCTCTGCGTCTGGGAGGAGAAAAATATATAACGAGGGAGGCAGGCCACAGTTCTCTTCTCTGAGACAGTAGCTGAGAGAAGGGAGAAGCTCGGAAGGAAAAGGGAAGGCGGGGCTTTCCTGGTGAGTTGGAAACCCTAGGATTCTTGGTAATTCCGTCTTTGCGTGTGTTTTCTTTCACCTGTTTGGTTGCTCTGATAAAATTGCGTCCGAATTTCTCTTTCCCTCTTGTATGGATTTTTTTTTTTGGATTCTCGCATTACATTATCCAGTCTCATAGTGTTTCAATTCATTCTCTGATTTGTTCTTGTTTCCCTCCTGAAGGTTGCGTAGCTGGATCGTGATGTATTTTATGCTTCCGATTCAAAAGGATTAGAATTGGATTTTGATTCAGTGAATTTTCGTGGAAGGAATTGAAATCGATGGGGAAGGGAGGGCAGGACGTAGGGAAGAGCGGGAAAGTCGGGCTTGAATCGGAGGAGAATCGGGATGTCTTCCCGGCCTGGTCGAAGGACGTGAAAGAATGTGAGGCCAAGTACGAAGTCGACGTTCAGCAGGGGCTGCCGGCTGCGGAGGTGGAGAAGAGGCTCCAGATCCATGGCCACAACGAGTTGGAGAAGCACGAAGGGACGTCTATCTGGGAGCTGATAGTGGAGCAATTCAAGGACACGTTAGTTAGGATATTGTTGGCCGCTGCCGTCATATCTTTTGTTTTGGCGTGGTATGATGGCAAGGAAGGTGGCGAGATGGAGATCACGGCTTTCGTGGAGCCGTTGGTGATTTTCCTGATATTGATTGTGAATGCGATTGTCGGGATTTGGCAGGAGAGCAACGCCGAGAAGGCGTTGGAAGCTCTGAAGGAAATCCAGTCAGAGCATGCTGCTGTTATTAGAGATGGGAAGAAGATCTCTAGCCTCCCTGCCAAGGAACTTGTTCCTGGGGATATTGTGGAGCTGAGAGTTGGTGATAAGGTGCCTGCAGATATGCGGGTTGTGAGTTTGGTCAGCTCTACGTTTAGGGTTGAGCAGGGTTCTTTGACGGGTGAGAGTGAAGCTGTGAGCAAGACTGTTAAACCAGTTGCTGAGCATACTGATATTCAGGGCAAAAAATGTATGGTTTTTGCTGGAACGACAGTGGTGAATGGTAACTGTATGTGCTTGGTCACTGGCACTGGAATGAACACTGAGATAGGGAAGGTGCATTCACAAATTCATGAAGCCTCCCAGCATGAGGAAGATACCCCGTTGAAGAAGAAGTTGAATGAATTTGGAGAGGCCTTAACCATGATAATTGGAGTTATTTGTGCATTGGTTTGGCTCATTAACGTCAAGTACTTCCTCACTTGGGAATATGTTGATGGCTGGCCCAGGAACTTCAAGTTCTCATTTGAGAAGTGCACGTATTATTTTGAGATTGCTGTGGCTTTGGCCGTGGCTGCCATACCTGAAGGATTACCAGCAGTCATAACAACATGTTTGGCACTTGGCACTCGCAAGATGGCCCAAAAGAATGCACTTGTCAGGAAGCTTCCAAGTGTCGAAACTCTTGGTTGCACCACTGTCATCTGCTCTGATAAAACTGGAACTCTGACAACCAATCAGATGGCTGTATCAAAGCTTGTGGCTATGGGTTCTAGGGCTGGAAATCTGAGATCATTCGATGTGGAAGGCACAACTTATAATCCATTCGATGGTAAAATAGAAGATTGGCCTGTTGGTCGAATGGATGCTAATCTTCAGATGATCGCCAAGGTTGCTGCAATCTGCAATGATGCTGGTGTGGAGCAATCAGGACAGCATTATGTTTCTACTGGAATGCCTACCGAAGCTGCACTGAAGGTGAATAAATACATATCTTCCTATTTCTCAACTTGTTCAACTTCAATAATTTGTGAATAAAATCTGGAGAATTCACGGTTATTCATAAATGTGGTACATCCTTAGAGGCAAAACGGTCCTAACATGGGCTGTTTGGGATCTCTGTGTGTATTTCTGTTCGCCTGTGCCCAAACTTTTAGCTTCTCCTTTATGCTGTTACCTGGGGTCTTCTCTCTTCATTGGCTGACAGATTATTAGTAGTGATTGTGTTGTGTAGATAATTTACAAGTTTAGTTCTTGGTGATGATTATATACGTACTCTAACAATGTGTTTCTGTTCATGTAACAGGTTTTGGTGGAGAAAATGGGATTTCCTGGAATAGTCAATCATGATGCTTCTTCTTTGAGCTCTGAAACTTTACGTACGTAATCCTATCTCAATTTCATTGCCTGCATGTCTTCATTATCACCTTGGTAAAATGCTTGATGTACTTCATCTCTATTGTTATTAAGGTTGCTCTGGACTGTGGAATAAAATGGAGCAGCGAATTGCAACTCTTGAATTTGACAGAGACAGAAAATCAATGGGTGTCATTGTCAATTCTAGCTCGGGTAGAAAGGTGCTGCTAGTTAAGGTATATCTTCTCCCATGTCTATTCCCTTTTTCCTTGTTACTTTTGACATGTTGCTGGATTCTCATAGGTCATCTGATTTTCCTTTTACTGTGCAGGGTGCTGTTGAAAATGTGCTGGAGAGAAGTACTCATATTCAGTTGCTTGATGGATCTACTGTAGAACTAGACCAATATTCTCGGGATCATATCTTACAGAGCCTTCATGACATGTCAACAACTGCATTACGCTGCCTCGGGTTTGCATACAAAGAGGATCTTCCAGAGTTTGACACATACAATGGCGATGAAGATCATCCAGCCCATCAACTGTTACTTAATCCATCTAACTATTCTTCCATCGAGAGTAAACTCGTGTTTGTTGGTTTGGTTGGGCTGAGGGTGAGTGGATGGTTCTATTTTGATTTTTCCGCTGGTTTCACTGCCATGATTCTCGCATAACAATAACCGAATTACAACATTTTCTTAGGATCCACCACGAAAAGAAGTTCCTCAAGCAATTGAGGACTGCAGGGCTGCTGGAATCAGAGTTATGGTTATTACCGGAGACAACAAAAATACAGCAGAGGCTATTTGCCGTGAAATTGGTGTCTTTGGACAGTATGATGATATCAGTTTAAGAAGCTTTACCGGGCGAGACTTCATGGACCATCCCAACAGAAAGGAGGTTTTGAGACAAAGTGGGGGTCTATTATTCTCTAGAGCAGAACCAAGGCACAAACAAGAAATAGTGAGGCTGCTGAAGGAGGAAGGAGAGGTGGTTGCAATGACTGGAGATGGTGTCAACGATGCACCTGCTTTGAAGTTGGCTGACATTGGAGTTGCTATGGGCATCGCCGGAACAGAGGTACTTATACTACATGTCAATTTTCGCTCTTTCTTCTCTGTCAGCTGATACTGATTTTGTAGTAGCCCATGATATACATAGTTTGTAAGTCCATCATTCATATATAAATTTATTGGGTGCATTGATTTGATGCATTCATATTTTTAATCTGGTAGATATGCATATGTTTAAGGGTGTATTTGCTTTTTTCATTAAGAAGCTGAGATTATTTCTTGTCATCTACCCGTTAACTGTGTTTATTATTCTCATCGTTTAATCACTTCAGGTCGCAAAAGAAGCATCTGATATGGTGTTGGCGGATGACAATTTCAGCACCATTGTTGCTGCTGTTGGTGAAGGCAGGTCAATTTACAACAACATGAAGGCATTTATCAGGTACTTCAAATGAACCAACTTTCCCTCTATTTTCGTATCGCAGTAGATTTGGAACAACTTCTTACTTCTCAACATTTTAGGTACATGATCTCCTCAAACATGGGTGAGGTTGCTTCCATATTCTTGACAGCTGCTCTGGGTATCCCGGAGGGGATGATTCCTGTCCAACTTTTATGGGTGAATCTCGTCACTGACGGGCCTCCAGCAACAGCTTTAGGATTTAACCCTGCTGATAAAGATATAATGAAGAAGCCTCCCAGAAGAAGCAACGATTCACTGATCACTCCTTGGATATTATTCCGCTACCTGGTACGCCAATTAGAACCCCTCTAGAAAATTATGGCCAATCTTGATGCATCAAAACTTCGTTTTCTTAAATAATCCCATCGTTTCACGCAGGTGATTGGTCTCTACGTCGGGGTAGCAACTGTCGGAGTCTTCGTCATATGGTACACCCACAGCTCGTTCATGGGGATCGACCTGAGTGGAGACGGTCACACACTCGTCACCTACTCCCAGCTAGCAAGCTGGGACCGTTGCGACTCGTGGAAGAACTTCACTGTCACACCCTTCACTGCTGGTGCACAGACCTTCAACTTCGACTCGAACCCTTGCGACTACTTCAGGTCTGGCAAGATCAAGGCTTCCACGCTCTCCCTCTCCGTGCTCGTGTCTATCGAGATGTTCAACTCGCTCAATGCTCTCTCTGAAGACGGAAGCCTCCTGACGATGCCTCCGTGGGTGAACCCGTTCCTTCTCCTGGCCATGGCTGTCTCGTTCGCGCTGCACTTCTTGATCCTGTACGTGCCTATCCTCGCCCAGATTTTCGGGATCGTGCCTCTTAGCCTGAACGAGTGGCTGTTGGTGGTGGCCGTGGCTTTCCCCGTCATCCTGATCGACGAGGTTCTCAAGTTCGTTGGAAGGTGCACGAGCCAGTCGCGACATTCCCGTTCGACCTCATCAAAGCAGAAATCCGAGTAGGGGTGGAACCACGTAGGGGGAGAGCGATGTGTTTATTTGATTGTGGTCCTTTTCGTTGATGAAATCAATGACGATCATTATGTGGCTTTGGACCATGGAAAGAAAGTATTTGATTAGATTAAATTTAGAAAAAAAAGAACTGTTCTTACTCTTTGCTCTTTAACCTTAGATGTACGAACTTCGAAGAATAGTCTAAAATTTTGTCTCGGTTTCTTGTTTCTCGTTAGACATTAAAGATAAAGGCTGTTTGTGGTTTTCAATGGCGGTTTTAAGGCCATTCAATTGAATCGAATTCAATCTAACATTTTCACATCATATGATTACCTGCAGCTGTGCTTTCTTTTCTCCTAAACTGATAGATTACTGCAAATTGTAGCCAGCTACAAAGATGCCTTAAAATTAATGTAACTGGGACTGCTAATGAGCAAAAATGTCTTTGATTGAATTGAAGCCTAGCTCTTTTGCTCAGGATGGCTTCACTAGGTAAGGTGTCTTAAGCTTTGTAAATAACTAGTGGAATACAAGTTTTGTTACGGCAATTGTGCATATTGGTATTTCAGTTTTATTGATTTTTTGCTTTGCAGCCCTAAGCATAACCAGCATTGTAAATTGATAACAGAATTTGGTAATAGTAGTAGAAATAAGGCAAACTTTTACTGAAAGGAATGGCAATTCAAGAGCGCACCGTGAATTGCAATCTACAGATAGATTCTAAAAGCAAGAATCCATTACTAGTAGGAGAAATCAATTACAGAGTAGAGAACATGAAAGGAAAACAACAGGAACCCTAAGCTAGACATAAAATCTTCCGACGAGCTTCATCTTTCTTGTCTTGACAGCAAGACTTCTTTCTCCTGGATCTCCGATCCTTCCTAACCGCCGAACCCGTAGAGAGTCCTGCCCTGCCTCTTGAGAGCGTACACCACATCCATCGCCGTCACCGTCTTGCGCCTGGCGTGCTCGGTGTAGGTCACAGCATCGCGGATGACATTCTCCAAGAAGATCTTGAGAACGCCGCGAGTCTCCTCATAGATCAGCCCGCTGATCCTCTTGACTCCACCTCTGCGAGCCAATCGGCGAATCGCCGGCTTGGTGATTCCCTGGATGTTGTCACGGAGGACCTTGCGATGGCGCTTCGCTCCTCCCTTTCCCAGCCCCTTGCCTCCCTTGCCCCGCCCAGACATTTTTCTTCAGGAAATCGAATCGAGAGATCAAGAAGAGATTGAGCGGGTGAGCTAATTTGGTGAAGAAGAGGAGTGAATGAGTGAATTGGAAAACCTGTTTGGTGAAGGTATTTATAGAAAGGGAATGGGCTTTGGTTGAAATAGAATCGATTTCGGTCGTGCTGTGGAAGACGCTGTTTCGGCCGTAGATCAGATTTGATCGACGGTTCAGAATGAGAATGTCTCTAGTCGCGGATCGATGACGTGGTTGAAATCTCCGTTTGAAATTTTCGTGTGGGAAATTTGAGAATTTAGTCGCGCGGCTTATTTTTTTTGTCAAAAAAAATGGGCGCGTAGGGTTGAAAGAAAACTGACAGGACGCCGCCGTTTTACGGGACTACGCTAACGGCGCCGTTTCACTGCTCTTCTTCCCGTGTCTCGTCTTGTCAGTTGGTTTGGGAATTCGCAGTTCCAACTTCCAATTTTGCTTAAACCCTAAACCCCATAGCTTGACAGAATACCCTGCTCGGCCGTCCGTAGAAACTGTGATCGTATCTGAAACAATGGGGTTTTTCGACCTCAATATCCCTTACGAAACTTCGCTATCATCCAAGGCGACGCGGATGAAGCTTGTAATCAAGGCCATGGAGCTCGGCTACAGCGGCGTCGCTTACAATCGGACGATGAGAGGCGTGATGTCCGATCACGACCGGTGCTCCATCCCGCTCTTGTCTTTCTCATCTCTATTAAGTATCGTTCCTTCTTTAGCCTCATCTGTCAGTTTCCACCGCGAGCTGCTCGGAGTTTCACGGAACACGCCGTTCCGTCAGTACACTCGTCTGACAGTGTGCGTGGATAGTCCGGCGCAAGCTCAGGTGCTCAATAGCGGGAATCCCATCTTGAAGAGCTATGATGTTGTGGCTGTGAAGCCGACGAATCAAGTTGCATTCGATCATGCATGTGAGAAGTCGGAGGTTTGCTTCCATTTTCCCCCCTAATTTGCGTTTTGTTGGTATGGATCAATGTTGGATTGAGTGTCATTTTGGTCTGATTTCTGTGGTATTACGTGGATAGGTGGACATTATTGCTATTGATTTCTCCGAGAAGCTGCCATTCAGGTTGAAGATGTCAATGGTTAAGGCTGCGGTGGAGGTTTGGCAATTTTTGTTGTTAGCTTCTGTGGTATTCGTTTGCTTTTGAAGTTTGCAAGTGATTTTGTGGTATTCCTTTCCACTGGCAGCGTGGGGTTTATTTTGAGATCATATACTCTGATCTTATTGCGGAGAGAAGGCAGATGATTCCCAATGCCACGGTACGAATTCTGTAGTGGTTCGATGCCTATGTTTAGCATTTGTTGTTGTCCTTGGTCTTTGTTTGGTTACCCCGTTTGAGTGAATTACACTTGATATAACTGTATTATGTATGTTACTTCGAGAGATTCTTTGTTATATGGTTGCTCTTAGCCATTTGTACTGTTTGCATCAGACATCAAGGTTAGAAACAAAATCCGCATTTTTCATGTACATGCCACTATGTTCAAGAGTGATCTAGGTGATGGACGATTTTGTGAATTGGCTGCTAAGTCGTCTTAATTTACAGTATACATCTCTGATGCAGGGGCTAAAACCCATTGTGGTTACTGCTTCTGTTGAGTCTTTGCAGAGGATAACCTGGTATTGCTAATACTGGATAGGGGGGAAAAGATTTATTTTAAGGAATTTGAGAGTTCATTGATTTTATGACTTCCTCAACTATGTATTATTTTCTAATGCTGGTGCTCCGCTTGAAATGATTGTACAGTTTGGTTCTTCTCTTCTGGTACCTGGCCAACATTTTCCCATTGTCTGGAATTGTGACTCCTAATGTTTGCTACATGTCTTAACCTCCAGTTACTGGTCGATTGGACGCGGGGCAAAAATCTAATTTTTTCCAGTGCTGCTTCTTCTGTAAATGAAATTAGAGGGCCTTATGATGTTGCAAATTTATTATCAATGTTGCTTGGCCTATCTATGGAACGAGCCAAAGCAGCTATTTCCAAAAATTGTAGGTATGGATTCTTGCAATCAGTGATTGATTGATGTTTAAGATTTTCTTATATATGTTCTTTGACTTTTTTTTGGCAAACATAATGCAGAAATCTTCTAACTAATTCCTTAAGGAAAAGGTACTTCTACAAGGAAGCTATTAGGGTTGAGCCTTTATCAAGTGGACAAACATTTGACTCAAACAACCCCTTTTCCATGGACTGGCTTATGTGGGATCCCATCTCTAGTGGGGAAGGTGATTTACAGTTAGATGATGTGCCAGTTGCAGTGAAGGCATCAAAAACCATGAAAGCAATTGACTTTGATTCAATTATTGATAGCACCTCTTCACATGGTGGAGGCTTTCTGATGGGTTCCAAGTTCCTTGAATTAACTCCCGCTTCTGTTGAAGTTCCTGAGAAGCTTGATGGAGATCATCCTTTGACTTGTCATATTTCAGAAGCACTACCACAGAATCAAATTTCTTGTTCTGAAAACTCTCAGGAAGCCCGTTTACCTGATGCTGAGGCAACAGCTATTCATTCTGATGAAATTTGGCGCGCAAAAAGCACCGACGGGAAAGAAGCTGCAATCTTGGATGGCTTAGAGAACTCAGTTTCTCTAGCTAAAACTGAAGGACATGATTCCTCTTTACAACACATTTCGTCATCACTATCAAATTCTCAAAATGATGATACAGTCTATCGGAAATCTGTGATGCCTATTGAGGCAATGCCCCCCTGCACCTCAGGTGCTAAAACAGATGTATCCGGGAACACAGACTTTCTTTCTCAAATTGACAAGTGTATGAAGCCACAAGGCTTTGACGCTGAAGTTGATACAACTAGTGTTGACCAAGATGTTGAGGTGATCTTAGAACCCCAGAAAGATGCACAGGCTTGCACAAATCATTCTGGCACTGAACTGATGGAATATGAAAATAATTCAGTTTCAGTTGAGCATAAGTTATCTCTCCCTCTCTCATCCAGCGTCATTCCTAGGGATGCTTCACCAACTGCTAATTATAGTTCCACTGAAGATGTTCAAATGAAGGAGCTAGATCAAAGAGAAGTCAACAGAGATATAATCCTGCTTTCTGATGAGGATGTAAAAGATGACTCTCAAGTTGCAAGTTCTCTGACCTTCGAGGAGCAGAGTTCTCAAGAACAACACCATGGGAAGGCTCAAGGCAATAATTTGACCTCAGTGCCATCTTCTTCAGGTACTATTGTGTTTTTCTTGCTAAGTTGATTGAGCATGCTGATTTCCACAAGGCTTTCTGTTTATGTTATAAGAAGACTGTGCCTTCTGGTTTTCTGTCTATCCAACTGAGGAAGTCGTTTTGGTTTGTTTGTTTGAAGGTCTTTCTTAAATGACGCCCATGTAGGGATGATAAGTATTATCAACAATCGTAGGTGCTCTTCAGAACCTGATCCAATTAGATAGGATAAAACCTGAAGTAGATTGATCTAGAGTGGATTCGGATGACACCTGAACCTGAATGTAAAGGGTAATGGATGGTCGTGGATTTGTCACTATGTTTGATGTTTTCCTCTGTCTCCTGAGTTTACATGGGAGCTGGAAGTGTGAATCCGGTGATGTCTGAGTTGAACTTTTCTTACCTTGTGTTTTTCTTCTCAGTTCTTATTTTCATTACTTAAATTGATCATAGCGTCTCTTTCGCTATTTCATCCATGCATTGGTTCTTTTTGCAAATGAAGGAAGAACAAAAGCAAAATTGAAGAAAACGACAGTGTTACTACCCTTCAAGCGATTGTTGCATCCTATAGCTTTCAAGAAGAAGGGCAAGAGACCTGAGCACAGAAGGATGTTGGCATAATTGGAAAATGCTTTCTTTTTTGGCGCCATGAACACTGGAGCAAATTTTTTGGATGCAGTCTGTACAACTGTAAGATTGCGGTACAGGTAAAACGAAATCTCCCTGTATGCACTGTCCTCATTCATTAATTAAAGCTGACAAAAAAGGGTTCATCTAGCCAATAGATTCTCGACACAAGATTGTATGGAATATCGAACTCTGCTATATTGCATTCACGAAACAGGAACAGTAGTGCCCATGAAACCCTTTGATACTCAAAGATTCGTAGTGGATTTTGTCCTTTGAAAACAGTATTTCTGAAAGGAGGGCATATTCTCCCATTAGCATGGTGCATAGACATATGATATTGTCCCTACATGTTACTGCTTCTCATGTGATCCATTATACTGAGAAAGGGAAAGGGGATCTACTTCCGATTGTGGCTTTGCTTCCTTTCCTTTTTCTCGAACACTGTTCATAGAAGTGATTCAATTAGCTCCCTTTGGTTTCTTTAACCACTAGCTTCATCATTGAGTTGGCTTCCTTTTCCCACTTGCTAGGGGCTGCTAGTTATTATACTCTTGTTTGTGGGTTGATCGCTTTTTAGCCGTACTTGGTCTTTTGATAGATGCCGCTTTCTGTTCTATTGTATATACTATATACATACTTCTTCTCTACTGCACCAGTTCTAGTTATCAAGCAGGTCTAGGTCAGTTAGGGTCATTTGGTGGAGAATCTGTATAGGAAATCATGTTTAACAATATATTAGTTAAGCTGTTGTGGTAATGAGTACATGTTCGCTATAATCAACATTGCATTAGTTTAGTGTTAATAACCTATGGTCCGACATGAAAGAGGGCCATGGTTAAGTGGCTTTTGATTAAGTTAAGTGGGTAATTAAGGGCCGACAAAACATTAAGGAGCGCCGTTTTCCCACCTCTGTGGGGCTCCCCAGGGGAGCCGTGGTTTTAGCTATAGAGAGGGAGAGAGAGCTTTAGGGTTTGTCTACAAGTTGCATGCCTAGGTTCAGATCCTTTGTCATCATTAATTAGTGCCTTTGTCCTCCAAATTACAATGATTAGTAGATGAGTTTTAAGTGAAAATATTGCCACCTTGTAACTTGAATAATGTGAAAAGAAGAACAAAGCCTAGACTAGGAAGGAATTCGGTTTGTTTTACTTTACAGGCAAAGAAAGGCAGAAGATTGATGGGGGAAAAAAATAGATGCTAGTGGTGGGTGGTGGTATTCTTTCTGCTTCTCGAGTGAGAGATTGCGGCATGCATGTGGTGTATACAATCATGCCAGTGTTATAGTAGTGGCTCTATATTTGCAGTTTGATTTTCTTCTTTGGTTAGTGATGGTGAACTAAAAGCTCACCAGCTCCCCACTGCAGCATAAAGTGGACTGGCAGGAAAGCTCCAGCTCCCCCGGCGTTATTTGGATATACAATTACCGAAAGTTTAGCCTTTTTCATGTGTATAATGTTCGGCGGTAAGGTTGTCAAACCTGTTTATGTTTTCATACCCGTTTTGCTAGTAGTATGATTCGATTTGTGGTGTAATTAATTTATGCTAGTTAATGCTAATTTTAGCAAAATAAGTAGGGATAGGAAAGTAGGAAATCATTAATGAAAATGAAAAATCATCTTATTTAAATACAATATATAACGCAAAACAGTTGTAAATTGCTGTGTTTTTTTCTGACAGTAATCTATCTATTGCCCTAGCTTTTCAGTTGAGATAAAGACATGTGAAAATAACAATGTAAATGTTCATGAATAACGAGTTGACTTGAGAACCAAAGAGCGGTAACTTCCCGCAGCACTGAATTTGTCTTTTTTCTGCGTGTGTCGACAACAAGCTAAGCTGCACTGAATGGTGTCAAGAATTTGATGTCCGACGATTCCCGTTGACTACTAGCTGCAGTTCCAATCCCAACCTATTTAATCACTTCGATGATACTGATCTTTCTTTTCCTAGCAAGTAGATGTAATCATATGTTAAACAATTTCAACTTATGCGCCAGTTAAATCATCCTTATATGAGTATTTATGTTACGGGCCGGTTGTGGATCTTTGGTTGAGAAGAATATGGTGATTGAGGATTGACATGACGACGACGAGAGGGACGAGTACCAAACGCACACAGCCTCAAAAAAGCCGTCGACAACGGCCACCCTTCCAATGATATGAACAAGAAGATTATGCTCATCCATTGACTGACTTTGCTTCTGGTGGGCGTCAAATGGCACCCCCACACTTGCTCTCGTCTATCTATAGCACTGACAATACCCTTCCGGGGAATCTATAAGGACGTCTGTCTTTGTGACATGAAGCATATCGGAATGGTGGGAAAGAAAATTTAGTCAATGACAATCAACCTACTTGCAATTCGTGCTTGCCAACTTTTCGGCATCCGGAATCGAATCAACAATTTAGTGTTTGCATATCATAGAAGTTAAATCGAGTCAACTCTCTGTAAAAAAAAATTAGTAAAAAAAAATCGATTAAGAGACACACGTTCAGTTTGCTTGCTATTACGAAGACTTATATGAGAACATTTGATAACGATCCTTTTGTGAATTGGCTCAATAACAAGGGAGTACTCTCCCTAATCATATTCCATCAATGCGATTTTATTTTCTATGATGTACACGGTTCTTTTGCAATATAATTTGTTAAATTCAATCAAATAGTATTTGCAATTATCTTTACAAACGTGCTTGATAAAATAATGCGAAAATATAAAATGATTTCCACAATTAGAAAATGGAAAAGTGTGTCTCAGTGCAAGTCATCATAGGGTGACCGCATTTCATCCGCTTAGAGTGTCAAGCTGCTGCAGTAGCAAACACCTATCTTAACTTTTACTAGTCAATATTACCGGTCATTTAGTGGCGTACAAAGAAGAAACTGGTAGGCGCTTCTTGTTTACATAGGATATTGTTTTTCTTTTCCAAATTTCTGCCTGAATTGGATACGCGCGTATGAGGAATATACGTAACGATCGTATACATCATATGAGCCTGTATCTAATTGAGGCAGAAATTTTGAATAAAATACCTCATACCATTCAATTCCTATACTACAGACAACCAAGTACGTGTAATTTGATCCTCCATTCCTATAATCGAGGTTTTATCTTCGTTTCTAATTTGTTTAGCTGCATATGATGAATTGATATAATATTCTTAAATCCGTTGGTTACATGCTTACAATGATTCGAGTTGTTGGGAGACATCCATATATGGTACTTAATCATTTCCTTACACGTCCGTTCAAACGGAAACTAACTTATGGGCTTGAATATTGCATCAGCCCACCATACCATGTGCTCAAAAAACAATGGTTAATATTAAGTCGTGAGGACTTAAACATGACTGGCTCGTTTGCTTGTTTTATTTGAAAATGAAGGTTTTGATTTTTGAAACCCTTTGGATTTTATGATGGATTTGTTGTAAAAGATAACATTGTTTGTTTAGTTGATTTTGATCATGGATTTAAAGATTTTTGTACCATGGTTCACAAATCTTTTTCTTTCATGGCCAAATATACCAAATGAAATATGGTATTTGCAAATACGTGGGGTCCACGGATTTGGTCCCACGGATTTGTATACCTCAACAAACAATGTTTTTTTTTGGCAAATACATAATGCTTGGAATTTTGATATCAAATACATCACCCAAATCCCACAAGCAAACGATACCATAACTTCAACAACAAACCAGCTCTCATCTTATTCGAATAACTCAAGTTGTTAAAAAATATCTATATATGAATATGATACTTAACCACTTCAAACAACACCGTGAAACAAAACAAAACCATATAATAGATAAAGAGAATTGTAATATTGCATTAGTAAACTAATCTTTAACAATCAATCTGAGAAACCCCCCACATGCTTTATATTTATATATACGGCCACGGTGATACCAAGAATAAACTAACAGAAAACGGTAGTCTCTAGCTACCACAATCACAATCAGCTAGCTATATTTTTAACATAGCTTCTGCTTGCTCATGATGGAGCCATGTGGAGTACTACTCCATCGCTCCCTCTCCAGCTGATAGCTTTCTCCATACGTACGTATACATATAATAATAATGTAATTAAAGGAAGCTTTACTTAATTAGTGACTAACTAGGAACTAGTTAATCATATCCCTAAAGTGATTACATATCAAGGGAAGGAATTTGCTGCATTGAGGAAATTAACCCAATAGTTATCATCGTCTTCTTCCTCCGCATCATAACACTCTTCCCCGTAGTTCTGATTGCTGCTCGACCACTGCTGCTCCTGAATCTGATCTTGATACTGATACTGATACTGATACTGATGATGATGATCACCACTTACGTGATCAAGACCGTTATGATCAGTTATTATCTCGTCGTTCCTCGCAAACCTTCCTCTTATCCTCGGCCTACTGTCCGCCAGCGTCTTCCTACACTCATACTGCCATGAAACCCCGACATTAGTTAGTTTGATCACATGCTTTAATTTGTTCCAGCTTCCACACAGCCATGGAATATATAATAATAACATATATGCAGACAACTATTCCAATGTCTCTCGAAACAGTGCTGCTGGTTATGACTTGAAGGCTTGGAGGTGACATAAAGGATCTCCTCTCCTACTATGTAACGTGTGATTAGATAGCACAGCATGAAACCGTTTGGGTTGAAAGGTAGCGAAAAGCACAACTTATTGTTCGTATTATTTAATTTTACTCTATTATTGGTTGTTGTAATGATTAAAAGTAACGCACTTGTACGAAAAAGGAAACCCCATTAAACAAATAAGCAAACAATTAAGTAGACGCAGAAAGGAAAAAAAAAAAAAAAAAAGAAAAAAAGAGGGGGAATACGTACCTTAATCTTCTTGTTGAAGTTGCGGTGGTTCCTCTTGGTACGGTACCGTTCTATGCGTTGCTGCTTCTCCTCGGGAGTGTACTTGCATGCACGGCTCATGCTCTCGATGATCACGCTGCTCTCGCTCGACAACGGGCTCTCTCCCCGGCTCCCGCCATTGCTGCTGCTTCGATGCTGATAATACTGCCCCTGCTGTGCCCAAAAAACAACCTAGATAATTAGTGTGCCTGCCTCTGCCATTAATCAGACATGAAAAGAATCTTATAGTATAGTAGTACGTTGGAATGGATATACATACATGCAAATCTCCGGCGCTGAAGACCCTCCTCACCGCCGCGCTACTGTCCTCCACGTAGCACTGCTCGGCGCCGCCGCGGCCAGCGGCCAGGTACAGCTCGTGTGCCAGTGAGTGGCTGCTGAGGCTCCGCTGCATGGGACCACTGCCTGGCAAGCCGGACGAGGAGGTGGTGTTCGGCGGCGGGGGAGGAGAGCTGCTGCAGCTGCTGCTGCTCTGATGTTGACCGGCGGGTGAGTCCATCAGTATTCTAGCCGACAAAGCGTGTTGGTAGTGTTGCAGGAGAGCTGCCGACGGAAGGTGGTGCGAGGCGGCGGCGGGAGGGAGGAACGGCGAGGTAGCGGCGGCCTGATCCGTGTCCATCGTGGCGGCGGAGGGGAAGAGCAGGAAATCGGCGGCTGTTTGGTTTCCGTACATGGTGGAGTTAAGGGTGTTTTTGTTGTTGTTGTTGTTGCTGCAATGCTGCTTACTTGGCGATGAGTGTGAGAGAGTAAGAGTAGTGAGAGTGAGATGGAATCCTGGCGGGTTGGATACTTATGGTGGAACGAGACACGACTAGAGTAACTACACTCGCTAGCTATTTAAATAATAACGAAAATAAAAGCTGGCTACAAAGACCAGTAACGTCCTTTTTGTTTGGGAGACAAAGAAAGAAACGAGAGGAGAAAAAAAAAGGGCCCGAGTTGTGTTATGACGTGTACAATGACGTCATCAATGGAAAAGAGTGGGAGGCGTTGACCTTTCCCACTTTCCTCATCTCCTAGCCAGTTTCGGGAAACTCTCTGGTCGAGCTTTGATGTTGATTGTGTACTATATAGTTTAGGAGATATATGAATTGTGTTGGATGATAATAAGACTGAGTGAATTGAATATGAAAAACGTGTGTATTGGAGATAATACTCTATATATATCATGATATAAGCTGAGCTTTTAACTCGTGGACTTAAACAATCAGAAACGTAGCAAAGATCTATTAAAGCACAACGATCACAAAACGGATAAAAACTCAAATCAAATCCACGAGTTGCGAAGAGGGCCAGGTATACAAACGACTATTCGGTTAGGGTGATAAGCTAGCAGAAAACGTCGGTTTCCTCTTGCTGAATCGATTCCACGATCAAGAAAGAAGAAGAAGAGAAGTTGGTGTTTGGAACAACCAATTCTAGGATTTGTATTTATGAATAAAAATGTTGATTACCCCCTAAAAGACTTAGTTCATCTCCTTATATAGGCTACAAAGGTTTTAGGCAAAAAATAACAAAGAAACCCGAGTTTTGGTCCATAAGCCACTTAATCCGCAAAGGAAACAAAAACAACCTGCAACAGTAGGTTAAAATCCATGCCCTGACCTCTCAACATCCACGGTCGTGGATTTGTGTCTTCAGGCCGTGGAATTCCTCTCGATAGAATCCACGACCCCAAGTCCATTTCCACGAACATGGATTTCAACCTCTAAACCGTGGATTTGGCCTGAGACAGCCCCAACTTGAATCGTCATCACTTATCGTCCCACGAACAGCTCGAACTCCATATTGGTGAAGTTCTGAGCCAAATAAGTTTGAAGTCGACCCTTGAATGCCTTGACTTGACTTCTAGTGACTAGCTAGACCATGCTCCTCTCGCACCAACGTTGGACTTATTATCGCCTTGGTGTTGATGCCTTCATCATCCCCTTCCACTTGGAAAGGATTTGCCCTCAAATCTGAGTTGTCTTCAAGGAAAGTCGCTAAGTAAGCAACATTGAATGTAGCACTCACACCATACTCGCCTGACATATCAATCTTGTAGGCGGTGTCATTGATATGGGCGGGGACTTGAAAGGGTACATCTCTACGAGGCGGTAGCTTAAAACATCGTTGTTGGGGAAAACGTTCCTTCCTCATGTGCACCCAGACCCAATCTCCGTGCTCGAATCGTTGAGGATGCCGATGTTTGTTCACGTTCTTCAGAACTTGCTCCGTCCGTCTCGCTATGTTCACCCCCACCTTCTCATGCAAATCTCGAACAAACTCTGCTTTCTTCGCAGCATCAAAATTCACACGCTCATTGACATGTAAAGGAGACAAATTCAATGGGGTTAAAGGATCAAACCCATACTGACTCGCTACGACACAACACCTAACAATGGCCAAGTGTAACCAATGGAAGGGACTGCAGTATAGTGGCTCAAGTGATAAATATCGAATCAACGGGTCTCTAGAGTTACTATTACTCAGCTTCAGTTTATTATTTAGCAAACCAGATTAAGATGAAAGAACTAAAACTACTCTAGCAAACTACAGTTAAAGTTAATCTAATTACAGGTTGGGAACTCACTTAGGTATGATTCCCCCTAGCCACTAGCCAGACTAACGATTGATGATTTCTAACTTGTTTCACTTTCATTCACAATGCGGAGAATCCTTGACTAGACCTTGAGTCTCGACTAAAGGAACAAGGCCCTCTTGAGTCAATTGCCTAGAGGGACGTATCCTTCTCTAGAACAACTGATCAAGGCGTTCTGAACAAGACTCCCTCTATCGAAAGAGGTTCTCAATCGATACAAAGCAGTGAATCAACCCTCGACTAAAGCAATCGATCCACTACTATCAATCTATGGTGCTCTATTGACCTAATCAGGTATTCCCTCTCATAGGATCAAAGCAGAATCAATAATCTCGACTAAAGCAGAATTGAATCATGAAAACATGCATAGATTGAATATGAACTCAAGATTATCAAGTCAGAGTACTCATACAATCATCCAATCAAACAAACATAGCTAGGATTCCTCAAAACCTAAGTGAAGGGAAGTTACTCCATAGAGAAGAGAGAGACTGCAGAAATCTGATCTAGATCTTCAATCTCCATCTCCAAGCTTGATTCCCGAGCTCCAATGGCGAAGAAATCCTCCAAAATAGCTCCAAGAATGTTCCCAAGTCACTCTCTCTCTCTAGGGTTCGTCCCTTGGGTGTTTGGGAACCAAAAACCCAGTTCTCCCCTTTCCTTTGGCTGAAAATCGAGTTTTAAACAGAAATTCCCGATCACGCGGCCAGGCCACACGGCCGTGTGGCTTTCCCAGCTGCCCGTGTGAAGGCTCGGTGATTTCCACACGGCCACAACCCACACGGCCGTGTGGAGTTCCAGGATGCCCGTGTGGCTTGCTCAGCCTCTGTTTAATGCTTCGTTTCTCCCTCGTCCGGACTCCGAATCAGTCCCCGTTTGATCCCAGACGCTCATAGTCTCGTCCTCTTTCTTTTCATGACAAGCTTTCATGATTCTTTCTCCATAAAGTGAGGTAGACATCCATTCTTCTTCAGGTCATGCCCGAGTTTCTTCTCCCGAATCGTCAATTGATCTCTGATTGATTTGAAACTTGCGCCTATGCTTCACTTTATGTGCTAGGACCTGAAATGTGACAAAGGAACACAACCTAGCAGAAAATAGGACAAAGACACAATAATTCAAGCTCAAACAATCAAGAAACAAAGGGGAAAACATGTGCAAATACCGAGTCATCACATACACAATCTCAAACGGTGAAAACTTGGTAGAATGAATATGCCTATTATATGCAAGCTCTACATGAGGTAAGCATTCTTCCCACGACTTGATATTACTCTTTATGGCAACCCTAATCATTTAAGACAAGGTCCTATTAAGTACTTCAATTTGGCCATCCGTCTGAGGGTGGCAAGTACTAGAAAACAACAACTTAGTTCCAAGCTTACTCCATAGAGTTTTCCAGAAGTAACTCAAGAACTTGACATCTCGATCAGAGACTATAGTGCGAGGCATACCATGCAACCTAACAATTTCTTGAAAGAACAGTTCAGCTACATTAGATGCATCATCAGTTTTGTGACATGGGATAAAGTGTGCCATCTTTGAAAACCGGTCAACCACAACAAACACAGAATCTTTACCATTCTTAGTACTAGGCAATCCAAGAATCTTTACCATTCTTAGTACCATTTGGCCGAACTTTTGATTTGGCTTGGCGACACTTAAGACACCGCGCGCACACCTTCTCCACGACACTTCTCATGTGGGGCCAGTAAAAATGTTCATGGAGGCAAACCAAAGTCTTGGATACCCCAAAATGAGCCACGAGGCCGCCATCATGAGCCTCTCTAACCAACAACTCACGAATCGAAGCATGAGGCGCACACAGTTGGTTAGCACGAAACAAATAACCATTAACTCGATAATATTTTCCCTCACCATGCTTCTCTCAAGCCGCATAAACCTCACCAAAATCAGGATCATTGACATACAAATCTTTGATATGCTCAAACCCAATGAATCGAGAATAAAGAGATACAATCAAAGCATACCTGTGAGAAATGGCGTCAGCAACCACATTCTCCTTACCTTGCTTGTAGAAGATCACATAGGAGAAGGATTCGATTAACTCTACCCATCATGCATGTCGTTTGTTCAGCTTATGTTGTGCCTTCAATTACTTCAAGGATTCATGATCGGTGTGGACCATGAACTCCTTAGGCGAGAGGTAGTGTTGCCACGTTTCTAGGGCTCGAACAAGAGCACAGAGCTCTTTTCCATACGTGGGATAGTTCAAGGCATCCCCACTCAACTTTTCGTTAAAGAAAGCTATTGGCCTCTTCTCTTACATCAAAACAACACCAATGCCTGCACCAGAGGCATCACACTCGATATCGAATGTTTTAGAAAAGTCAGGCAACATCAGCAAAGGAGCATGAGTTAGTTTATATTTCAAAAGCTAAGCTTTCTGTTGAGCTTCACCCCATTGGAAGGTCAGGTTCTTCTTGATTATGGCGGTTAAAAGAGCAATAATGGTGCTGAAATCCTTTACAAACCGCTGATAAAACCCTCCAAGGCCATGAAAACTTCGAACCTCATTCACATTAGTTGGGGTGGGCCATGCTTTTATTGCCTCAATATTTTCCTCATACACCTCAATTATCTTCGAACTCACCACAAACCCCAGAAACACAAGTCTATCAGTGCAAAACATGCATTTCTTGAGATTGTCATACAGTTTCTCTTTTCGAAGAGTCTCCAACACAACTCTAAGGTGATTCACGTGGTCGTCTAAGTTCGTAGAATAAATCAAAATATCATAAAAAAATAGACACCCATGAATTATCCAATAAAAGCCCTCAAAATATGGTTCATTAATCTCATAAACGTGCTAGAAGCGTTAGTTAAACCGAAAGGCATAACCAACCACTCATATAAACCATGTTTCGTTTTAAAGGTTGTTTTTCATTCATCACCTTCTTTCATTCGAATGTGATGGTATCCAGATTTAAGATCTATCTTAGAAAACACACTAGAACCATGCAATTCATCCAACATATCATCCAATCTAGGAATAGGATGTCGATACTTTACCATGATGTTGTTGATGGTTCAACAATCAACACACATACGCCAAGTATTATCCTTCTTAGGTACGAGGATGACGATTATAGCACAAGGACTCATGCCCTCTCGAACATGACCCTTCTCCATCAACTCGTCCACCTGCCGTTGAAGCTCTTTGGTTTCCACCGGATTGGTGCGATACGCAGGTTTGTTTGGAATTGAAGCACCAGGGACGAAATTGATTTGGTGCTCGATCTCTTTGATGGGCGGAAGCCCCTTGGGATCTTCCTCAGGAAATACATCCTCGAATTCCTGCAAAACAAGTTGAACACTGCTAGGCAAAGCCTGAAGGTCGTTAGAGCTAAAAATTGTCTCCTTGTAAAGGAGCATGATCATCGGCTCCTGGGTGTTCAAAGATTGCTTGATCTCACCTCCACTCGCAAAGAAATTCTCTCTTCTCACCGGAGCTTCAGTTGTCGTTCTTTTCTTTTCGACGTTGAGATTTTTGTTTCTCTCGTGGCTGGCTCACTGGAGAAGGATCACTCGAATTTTCTCTCTTATTTTCTCTCAACTCGATTTTTTGCTTCTTCTCTTGCTCACAGAGTTGTTTTAGCTGCACTTGATCTTCATTGACCTCTTTGGGAGTCATTGGCACCAAGGTATGTATTCGCCCCTTGCAAGACAGAGTGTACTTATTTGTCTTGCCATCATGTTGGACCGCTCTGTCAAATTGCCATGGACGTCCCAAGAGAATATGGGAAGCCTGCATAGGTACCACGTCATAGAGCACCTCATCCTTGTATCTCCCAATCTCAAACCTCAGTTGCATCGGTCGTGCCACCTTAATAGATCCATCCTCGTTCAGCCACTGCAATGTTTAGGGTCGCGGATGCTTGATGGTTCTAAAGCCTTGCTTTGCCACCATGTCAGAGCTAACAATGTTGGTGCAACTCCCTCCATCTATGACCATCGAGCACAGCTTCCCGTTGACCAAGCAACAGATGTGGAATAGGTTCTCCCGCTGCTCAATCTCTTCTCTTTGTTGCACATTCAGAAGTCACCGAGCTACACAGCTGTAGTTATCTTTCACTTCCCGCTCCTCGGTGTCTTCTTCCTCATATTCAGTCTCAACCTCTCCATCTTCAGGCTCGGACTCGTACTCACCATTCTCTAGTAAGATCATCACACGCTTGTTCGGGCATTGATTGGCCACATGACCCTCACCTTGGCAACTATAACACACACAATAGAGCTTGAACGTGTGTTAGTAGCTGCCTTCTCTTCAGCATTGGTGGAAACTGGCTTGGGCACTGGCTTAGGTTCCTCCTTCTTCACGAATGGAGCTTGAGTTGCACTCGAGGAGGCACTCGTGCATGGTGCAATCCTCAGCGCATAGCCTTCCTTTTGTTGATTCTCGACCTTAGTAGCCATCTGCACCAGATCCTCAATCTCCACGACCTGCCTGATCTCCCGATTAAGACCAATGAGAAATCGAGTCATGGTTGCTTCTAGATCATCATTGACGCGAGCTCGAATCATCAATGTCTCCATCTCTTTGAAATAATCCTTCACGCTCTTCGCACCCTCTCTCAACAAATGCAGAGCTTGATGCAAATCCCGTTGATGATGAAGATGCACGAATTTCCTCCTCATGGCTGCCTTCATTTGAAATCAGGTCGTGATGGGCTCTTCTTCGTCCAATCTCCGTTCATCACCAAACTGGTCCCACCAAACAACGACATAGTCCGAAAACTCAAAATAGCAATGATTACATTCTTCCGTTTGGAGTAGTCGTGGAACTCGAACAAGTACTCCATCTTTCTCTCACAGTTGAGGTAAGTTTCAGGATCACTTCTCCCTTGCAATGAGGGAACCTTCACCTTCAGTCCCCTCAGATCATCATCCCTATGTCGGGGATACTCTTCCTCCTCGTAGTACTCCTCATAGTCATGAGGTTTAGGAGCTCTACGTTCTTGAACTGGTGGTCGTCCTCCTCGACCCCTCACTCCTCGTCCTCGCAAGGGTCAAAGGTTATTAGGATCTAGGAGACGTCCATGTATCCCACGTGGTGGTGGAAGTGCTTCCTCATCGGACTGATCCCGCCGATTGAGGTGCTGAGCCATCTCTTCGAGGCGAGCATTAAACTACTCTTGTTTGTCTTGCATCAGCCGGGTAAGGCCTCCCACAAGAGCATCCAGGGTGGCTTGTGGAATGTCCTCCAAGTTCTGAACTCCCTGATTGTTGTGAATTTCTCCTTCTCCTGCTATTTAGTTCAGACACTCGAAACAAGAAGTAATTCGTCAATGCTTCAAGTGAGTGGTACAAACAAAGAACCTCACAAGTCACTCCCTCATGTGTTTACACTCGATTGAGATCACTCGTTTTCTTACCACTCATGTTTTACTCAACAAAATTTACTTTTACCCGAAAGTGAACTCACAAAGTCTCTTTCCGCTCTTACTCCGAAAACCTAGGTAAGAACTTCTCACTTCTCAAGTAGTACAATCAGAAACCAATCAATAAACAACATACGAAATGACTTTCTTGCGTGATCTGGCCTAGTTCCCGCCTTTTTCTTTATATTGATTTTCATTATATGGATGGCTTTTTCCAGATGCACATTACAAGCAACAACGAAACTGAATTTTTTTTTTGAAAATTAACCTCTCTTCAGTGGCGATCCAGGAATTCTACGTAGGGTTGTCATCTATAAAATATTAAATTCAATTAAATATTAGAATTAAATTAAATAATTATTAAATTTGAAAATATCAAACTAATAAAAGTTACATTAAAAGTTCAGACGTGTTTCGTAAAATGGTAAAATGCATTTGGTGTTTATACTGCTGAACACATATCTCTCGACATATCCTACTAGACAAGGATATCCCGTAATTGAGTTTAATTGTTAGGTTTTGAAAATAATTTGAGATAAGGATAACATTTTACTATTATATTTGGATCTAAAACACAATAACAAATGAGTTGTAACGTAATTGAAAATATATTAAATAATAGTGGCAGTGTCCCAAGTTTAAATCACATAAACTATTACTTAAATATTATTTGTACCAATACGCAAACTACTACGGGAGGCTGAATAATCATTTCCCCAAATTTTAAAGGTGTCCCACTACCACTTAAACATTTTTTTCTCATACGCAAACTACTATCGTAAGTTGAATAATCGTGTTTCCAAATTTTAGGGGTGTCCGAGGCATGTATCCGCCACTGCCTCTCTTGGTAGTGGTTAAGAGCACGAAACCTTCTTTGACTGATTCCCGTACAAGAAAGGAGGATATGTGTGTCACTGTGGTGAACCTGAGCTCTAATACCACCTAATATAAGCCGAGGCTCTAACTCATGGACTTAATCAACCAGAAATGCAGTAAAGATCGATTAAAGCACAACGATTATTAAGCGGATAAAAACCCAAACCAAATCCACGAGTCAGGAAGAGGGCCAGGTATACGAAGGACTATTCGGCTAGGGTGATAAGCTAGCAGAAAACGCCGGTTTCCTCTTGCTGAATCGATTCCACGATCAAGAAAGAAGAAGGAGAGAAGTTGGTGTTTGGAACAACCAATTCTAGGATTTGTATTTTTGAATAAAAATGTTGATTACCCACTAAAAGACTTAGTTCAACCCCTTATATAGGCTACAAAGGTTTTGGGCAAAATAACAAAGAAACCCGAGTCTTGGTCCATAAGTCACTTAATCCGTAAAGGAAACAAAAACAACCCGCAACAGCAGGTCAAAATCCACGCCCTGACCTCTCAACATCCACGGCCGTGGATTTGTGTCTTCAGGCCGTGGAATTCCCCTGGACAGAATCCACTGCCCCAAGTCCGTTTCCACGGTTGTGGATTTCAACCTCCAAACCGTGGATTTGGCTTCAGACAGCCCCAACTTGAATCGTCATCACTTCTCGTCCCACCAACAGCCCGGCCTCCGTATTGGTGAAGTTCTTAGCCAAATAAGTTTGAAGTCGACCCTTGAATGCCTTAGCTTGACTTCTAGTGACTGGACCACGCTCCTCTCGCACCAAAGTTGGACTTGTGATCGCCTTGGTGTTGATGCCCTCATCATATAATGTTTATACATATCAATACAATGAACTTAAATTGCTTATCGATTGAATACCAATATGTTTTTGCCTGTTTTTATCTATATTATACCTAGTTGAATATATTGTCTCATTTTAGTATTTTTAATATTATTTTAATAACAATATTGTATCGGTAAGTTGTCTATTCAACTATAGTCATATCACTAAATATCATTTCACTCACTTACTTGATCTCCTTTAAAGATTTTACAATTTATGATACACTAGGTAATGTCGCCCGCGTTCCATGCGGGATTGAGATGAAGTGTTCTACCGTTTTTTGTTATTATCAAAGTGCTCACATATGGGCCAATAATAAAATGATCCCAAACATTTAAAATGTAACAAAAATGTCGAATAAGTATCAAGATATAACAAAACAACTATATCATTTCTTTTCATCCAAAATGGCAAATTAGCTTGCTTACGATAATAGGGAATTTTACAGGTTAGTTAGGTGTATTGTATCATCGTATCATGATGTCGTGAATCGTGATATGATGATACGTTGGGTTTTGCAGACCAGTGTTTTGTACTCTATCCGCTCGCTTAAAAATATATAGAATTCCAAAAAATCACGGGTTAGGCTTTAAAACATATGTGACAGATACGCTTTTCTAAAAGTTTCGCATTGTAAAACCAGCCCCATGAGGTTAAGCCCAAAAAATTTAGAGGATTGTGTGAACCACTGTCATTGGCACTTGCTTAGTGTCTAATTATACACGTGCATATATGTTTTGTTGAAAAATTATCATTACTTTTCGTACATACTTCATATTTATGATGCATATATAATATTTTCATGAAATTGTATTTTTCTCACTAAACTTCTTCATTTCAGTAATTTATTGTTGTGATTTGTCACTTATATAATGTCGGTATATGAAGAGTTGTTAACATTATTCATGGATACCCGAAGCCCAATCAGGTAGGTATATGGTTTGATATTCTATCTGATGCTTATATGGGTATCGATATGTGTAAAACCGAACTATTTTGGGTTAGGAAATATATATGCATTATATAACTCCGACTTGTTATCATGTCTACCCATATTGCATTTTAATAATAATATTATTATACATAAAACCTAGATTTTTATAAAATAAAATATATAGAAAGAGTCAACAACAAAAAGAAACACATTACTCCAATAGCACATCCCAATGAAAACCCATTTTGATTTGACATTATTATTATATGATGGTAATAAATGTAAAACTAAAAAAAAGTGATCAAAACCAAAACTTTTAAGCAACCGTAACTTGGATTCAAATTTATATATAATAATAATTTTACAATGAACGCTGGCCAAATAACCCTAAGGGACAGTAGACTTTTCATATATATATGGTGCCGAATTTGGGAATGGGACTAGTACTAACTATTAAGGGATTCCATAACAAAGAACCGTCTTTATCACTTCAAAAAAATTGCATCTACCTTCACTCATCCATTCCATGGCGGGGCCAATCGACAGATCTTTTCTAGTATCGATGGGGAACGTACGTAGCAGCCACACGCACTCTATATATGCATACACAAACGGAATCTGCCTTATAAGTCGCGCCACAACTATGATAGCTAACTTTGAAAATTTAGATGAAATAATATGTCCCAATTGGAAGAGGTTAGAGTGCTAACTTCATAGTATTTAGCACCGTACTAACTATACTAATCCTCATTTTTTTTTTAAATTGAATGTAACGGTGAATAGTTACAAAGGGCTTGTTTGGTGTTTCATATTTTCACTATATTAAAAATAATATATAAATATAAATATATTTTTATCTCTCCTATATTTATTAGATATTTTCTACCGGAAAAATTACTAACAAATTGATTGTAGAATTTTTAATTAATAGCGACAGTTTTTTTTGGAGGCTGGTAGTAGTGATTCTGGAGGGTCATAGTGATTTTCATGTAGCTAATAGTGTTTTAAATTCTTTGAATTTGTAGCGAATGATTTTTTTAAATAAGAATCACTACCATACATTGTAAAACATACTAAGAACAGAGAAAATGACTACCACATATGGTCAAATCACTACTAAAAGATGAATAATCACTACTATACATGAGCAAAATGCTATAAACTACATTGACGGTAAGAGGCGCACTTGAGGTGAACGGAGGCGACGAAAAGGGTTGTGAGCGGTTGAAGAGACGATTGTGAATCTGGATCTCGAACAAAGAAGCGAGGCAAAGAGCCTAGATCTGGTGTCGGATCTGCTCAATTGTTATACCGATCCGCCATTCCCTCTGGCATACATTTCTGCCATTCACAGGAGTCTTGGCGGCGACCTCAATGTCGGTGGTTGATAGAAAGAGCCGACGAATCATGGGGGAGACTCCTCCATCGCCATCGTCGGCGCCTACCTCCTCTATCGACATCTCGTGCTACCCTTCTTCCCTGTCGCCGCCTGCCTCCGTCGCATTTGCATGTCTTTGTGAGCGCCCCTTCCTTCCCATCGCCGCACCGTACGCACAGATGTATAAGATGTGAGAGAGGAGAGACAGTTGGTGTTGAAAGAGTGGAAAATGAAGAGGCGGCCGTGGGTAAGAGGGAAGGTGAGAGGTGCTTTTTATATTAGGGTTTAATATGATATTACTAAAATATCCTTCACTTAATAAAAAGCCTTTATTCAGCCGAAAATAAATGGAAGCTGATTTATGGGATTAGGACGGTGCTAACGGGGTATAGGGTTAGCATCCCATCCCATCCCGTCCCAATTACTATGTTTTGGTTGACAGTTGGACAAGGGGCCTTCATTTATGCTATCAGCCAATTAGGATTAGCTATAAGGAAGTGGCGAAGTAAGTATCATATATGCTCTTTTTTCCAGCAACTTGAGTTATTAGAATCAGTTGGTTTATGACGTGGTATCAGAGTTTTCTGTAACTGAGAGTGAGAGGTCTTCTGTTAGAATTTCGGCTACCCCTATTTGTTCAACACATGGTATATATTCGGACATATGCAAACTTAAAGCTCATATGAATTGGTTTTCGCTTGAGTGGGCGTGTTAGTATGTGGTACAAGACCTATTATTGAATATCTCCCAACAACTCGAGTTATTGACACCAACTGATTATTGACATGGTATTAGAGCTAATTTGTCATTGAAATCACTTGTTCAAATCCTCACAACCTGAATCAGAGGAGAACCTATTCATATTTTAGAGTTGTCATTGAGAAACTAACAATAAATTTGAAACCAGTTAGTGTATCGAAATTTATATTGGCATTGGTTGTATTTAAATCCTCAATCATTTGAAAACCCTTACAATTTTAGACCGAATGTTTTAGGTAAGTAACAACCCTCTTATTGTTATAAAAATACAAGGCACATGTATTTTTTTTGTATTTCATTTCTACAACCAAAATTAATTTCTAAAATTTTTAAGGCTATGTCTGTATGCATGAGGCCTTCAAATGATTGCGGAGAATTAAGGATTTGTTCTAGTGATATCACAATTGGTGTTGAACATAAAAATCTCAAATTCGGATCTCTTAAATAGTATCTAATTATAAAAAAAATAAACATTTATATCATCCTTATATATATAAAAAAATCAATCACCTAATTAGGTTAATGGTGGTGACAGAAAAAGATAGTAATTATTTTTCATATCCTTACTTACTAAATTGGTGTTGACTTTACCAGTTGATTGCGAGAATTTAAATGATAATTTCAGTCATGAAAATCATCAAGAACGATGAATGTATTTTAGAAACTTATATGAATATAAATACGTTGTGGATCGTTTTGAAAATTTCAAGTTCATAAGTTTGCTTTCGTTGGAGTGGACGTGAGCAAGTGGAATGTTATATTATTGTGTTCTATATATCGTTCCCATAGATACCATATCTCAGCTGGTCACCTCGCCATCCACTAGTGAGCTAGCTGCTTATTGGTAACGATAGTTGTTTCATGCAGTACCGGCATGGGCCTGAGGCCTCTCTCTGTAGGCATACGACGACACTGTTAAGGTGATCAATTGAGATTTGAGAATCCATATCTCCGACCTTAGTCTTTCTTTAACAGTACTGCCATTGTATTATGTATTTATATCCATAGCTAAATAGCTTGCTTTAGGTTCCCAAGTTGACTAATTCTAGAGGATCACCCTCTGTTTGTCTTCTTTACATGCACTTGTTTCTCTTCATATTTCTTCGTATTATTGCCAACCCTAGACTGTATATACCTTAAAGCTTAAACCTTAAATAGCTAAACCTCTAAACTATGAAACCATAAAACCCTAAATGAAAAAAAGTACTTCCTAATTAGCTCTAAACTACTGTAAACCCTTACCTAACATCTAAATTATCCAAAAAACAGAAACTATAGATGTGTAAACCCTAATTGGATTTATATAATGATTTCCGTAAACCGTTAATTAGGAGTATAAGCTTAACTTAAGGGCTAAAATAATATCCATGTCATAGTTAATGATATATAATTTTGAAAATTATTAATAAATGACATATCTTCTCCAATGCGTGTATGAAAGAGGTGATATCTGCCGAAGAGATGGGCACGTGAATAATAACAACTTAATTTCAATTTTCCCAACTAGCTTCATTTCCTTTCTTTGTCGTTAGAGTATGAAATTGGGCGAGACAATTTGACTCAATTATTTCAAAATAAAACAATTCGATCAAATAATCTCGATTTGCAATACAATATGAGGATGCAACCACTGGGATGAAATAATTTGAATTGCTTTTTCTTGCATCAGCTTGAATTGATAGGATATTGACAATTATTCATCATTTCATAAATCTATCATCCAAACAACCCCTTCTCTTTTCCCATTTCCTTTTCTTTTAATTCCCATGTCCGGATAGTCACACACGAAAATACTTTAATTAACTGCATCGATCCAACGACTGAAATCACATGAAGAGACGATCGGTAGTGTTAGTTTGCATTGGATCGGAGCTTTGAGCACAATACCCTAATTAACTCAATCATAACCACCTTTAACATCGGATAAAGCATACATACAAATATAATTCGGCGTGTGGCGTCAGTTCATCTGAATATTAAGACCACATATATATATAACGCATTACTACAGAAGGACTTTAGAAGATAACATTAGTCTTTCCAGGGCCGTCCCATGATATTTGGAGACCTTGTTCGAAAATTCAAAATGTGGCCCTAATTTTTTTCCCCATAAATTTATCAAAATTAAAAATTAGTAAATAATTGTAAAAAAAATACTTAAGTTCAGAAAAAGATTACATCAGGAATAAACGATCTCGTTTCCAGTTTGACCAAGAAACCAAGACCGAATTCCCAGCCCTAGTAGGGAGGAAAGTAAATCTGGAAGGAAGAGAAAATGGATATAGCGTAAAAATTGAATGGAGAAATGAAAATAGTCTAAATTGATCGAGAAGTGGGTGCAGGGCTGTCTACTAGAGCGTGGAGGCCCTATTTCAAAATCTAGACGTGGTCCAAATCGACCTTTAACTATAATAAAACTAAAATGATTATAATAACATTATTCAAAATGTAATATCTTTCTATATTGTTTAAATTAAAATTATCTATTATTTTTCAGATTTTCGTATTCTCCATGAGATCCTTTTCAATTTTTATTATAGCTAAAATTATCTATTAAACACATCATCATACTCATAATCAATCAATCATACACTAAAAATACAACCTACAATATACGATCGGTAACTAACGAATCTAAATAGAGGCCCATAATATTCTGATGCCCTGTGCTGGAGGGCGGGCCAGCACACCCTCTTGGCCGGCCCTGAGTCTTTCAGCCTGTCTCCCAACACATGCAGCACTGAAAAGAAGAAGAAAAATCATCCACTTGCGCGCAAAAGCCTATAGGCTAGCTAGCCATGCACTTAAGATAGTGATGAGAGGTATATTATCCCTTTACATGAAGGGCACTTTCATCAAATCTCTTCCAATTCCCCCCACCGCCACCATCGATCTTATAGGGTCACTTTCAGGTCGAACGTCGACGTTTTGAAGCTCAAAGGTAATAGTTGATAATAGTGTAGGTCTGTTTGAAGAACACCCTATGGACGACAGACAGATATATATGTATGATTGCGAAATTGGGCAGCCCTTATTAGTTTCCTGGAGATAAGGTTCCATAGGGACAAGCACTACATGGTCTCTTTCAGAGGAATGTATTTCCTTGATGCAACGATTAAAAACGACATCTTTGATTGACAAATCAAATAGATGTATGAACAATTGACTTCGCCGCCTCAGCACCAAAATAAAAATCACTCAATAAACAAAGGTCAACGTGGTTTTTATTTCCACGATAGTGCTGGAGCTATTTGAAATTTAGGAGGTCGTAAATTTTAGTTAAAAATACATGTAAAATTTATACAAATATTGAGACTTTAGTCCTCTCTCGATTATCGGGCTCGAATCCATTAAAATTCAGTTTTTTAATTAATTGGATTTATGACTTTACCATTAAATAAGAAGTTTAGTATAGACAATTTTGGATAGACTGTGTTATACCGTGAATAGTTTACATTTATTTCATGACACAAATCAGATCATAGTGCATAAATTGGCTAATTTTTGTTCAAATGAATTTTTTTATTTACTCCCTTCTCGAATCAGGATTAAACCATAATATTGCATATACTTCCAACCAACGTAGTCAAAATCGCACTTTAAAGTTTAAAAACTTACGCTTTTACGCTTCTGGGTCACAAAAACACTTTTACGCATAATCACCATTTTTATAACTATTGTAGTTAAAAGTTAAAACTACTCTTTAAAGTTTAAAAACTTACGATTTTAAGCTTCTAGATCACCAAAATGCTTTACGTAAAAACGTGCTTTTGACTATATTGCTTCCAACAAAGCCATCACAACATTATTTACATTTTGTTGGGGGTGTTGCAAAGAGAGGAGCCCAAACAAGGACCTGGTGGAGCCCAATGAAGGAAATGAAGGTTACCCAGTGGGAGAAGCCCATGAATGGACCCGCTGGCCCCAACCCAAGTAGGATGAGGGGCGCATGGAGACAAAATAAGGAAGACCCCAAAGAAGTCCACGCCTATCAGTTGTCAGAAGACTGACAAGGCGGTTGGGGCGCCGCCTGACTTAAATGAAGGTACGAAGCATTAAATGTGACGCTGACGTGGAGTTGCTCGGCCTTGAGTTGGGTGAGTATAAATAGGAGCGGTAGGTAGCATTTACACAGGTTGGACTCTCTCACTAAAAGCTTGAACTAAACACTTCTCTCTCTAAAAGGGAAACTGACTTGACCGTCGGAGGGTTAACGGGCCTGGGCGCCCCCCCCCCCCCCCCCCTAGATTCATTTGTGTAGACCAGGTGCCGGGAGATCGTGGAGCGAGGAATGGGCGTGTGAGCAATTGGTGACAGAGCATTCCGGCACAAATAATTGGCGGGCAGGAAGGGGAATACGACCGAAAACTACGAGCATGGAGCCGCCTACGAGCGGAGAGGAGGAGCAAGTCACGGGGAACCCGTCTGAAGGTCAAGAGGGCAGACGCCCGAGGCCATAGAGGGAGAAGGAAGCGAGACTATGTTCCCGAACTCGGAGAGCGCCTCGATCACTAAAAAGGAGCTATTTAGTATAATTGAAGATCAAAATGAAGCAATTGAGATTCTCAAACGAGAAGTTAAGGCGCTGAAGAGGGGAGAAGGGGCAGTGCACAACCCAGCTTCGAGGAAAAGAGAAAGGACCGCGGAGATGGAAAACGAGTCTAGTCCGTCGAGGCGCCCAATATCCATGTGGCGCCCAAACGATCAAGGGAGTTCCGATTTCGAGGGATGCAACGTAGGGATGTTAAGGCGCTTGTCCCATCATTGCTCTGTAAGGAAACCTTTAGCGAGGAACGTGTTGACGGAATCGGTCGGGACCAACATACCACCACTCCCAAATTATGATGGAACGACGGATCCGGAAGACCACCTGAACGGTTACTTCACAAAAATACAGCTCTACAATAGTTCGGATGCAACCTTGTGTAAGGTGTTTCCATCGACTTTCGCGGGCGTTGTGCTCAATTGGTACCATCAGTGCTTTGAGCAATTCGCGGCGATGTTTTTGCAAAATTTGCCAGCAGAAAGGGCCGCTCCTTGACCATAGGCTCCCTCTTCAAGGTCAAACAGAAAGAAGAAGAGATATTGAGGGAATTCTACGAAGAGGTGGCTCTCAGTAGCCTTAGCGGTAAAGAACGCCCAACCGTCGGTGTTGGGGTGTTGTCTAAATGAGTGCACCACGAGTGAAGAACTTTGCAGGGCGCTTGCTACGAGGAATGTGGTATTCATGGAAGATCTAGATCACCGGGTGCAGAAAGTAATCATACTCGAAGAAACCCTGGCCTCCAGGAGGGCAGATAGACGCCGATCAAGGGTGGACGAAGGCGAAACTGTACGAAGATCGCCCCCACCCCTCCCGGGTCGGGATATGTACCCACAAGCTACGCCCAAGCAAAAAGGACAGAAATGGGTCGCCAGGCGCCCAGGGGAGCAAGTTCCTTCGCGGAGTTTAACGACACACTGAAAAATGTACTCCAGCACGTCAAGGAGAAAGGATACAACGTCTGGTGGTCGGGTTCGATGAGGGGGGCAACCCAATGAGCGAAATTTGGACCAATAATGTGACTTTCACCGAGAGGTAGGGCACCTCACGGCCAATTGCTACTAGTTAAAGACCAAGCTGCAGGGCTTGGTGGATAGGGGAATGCTCAATGACTTTGTCAGAAAGCCCGAAGAGTGAGAGCACCGTGCGTGTGTCGCCAGCACAGAGCTGAAAGGCACAAGGTGGCATTGCGCTTTGCAACTCTGAAAACAAACAACGTCGCAGAATACGAAGCGGTTGTCGCCAGCCTCCTCATGGAAAAAGAGTTGGGCGCCTAGAAGATACAAGTCAAGTCTGACTTGGCTCTTGTAGTCAACCAGCTCAATGGGGTCTTTGAAGTCAAAGAAGAGGCGCTCGAAGGTTACGTGCGAAGGATAAAAGAACTGGGAGCCTAGTTCAGCGAGGTCCTCTTTGCGCATAGTCCACAAGAGAAGAACGCCCATGCGGACGCCTTATAAAAACTCGCAACGGGTGTAGACTTCGCGGAGGACAGAAAGGTTATTGTCACAATGGAACCGCCTCGGGAGCACCTGATCGCCACCCTCAGCAGCGCAGGTGTTACCAAGGGGTGAATGGCACCCATTGAATCATTTTTAACCCAAGGCGTGGTTCCTGAAGACCCTAAGGAAGCTTGGCGCCTCCGACGAAAGGCTGCTCGTTGTTCCATCATCGATGGACAATCGTATAAACGATCCCACTCGGGGACAATTGTATAAAGCTTGATGTTAAAACTTTCAACGCTTCACAGCTCCCACTCCTTCGGGAAGGTGCCCCCACTCTAAAAAAAGGAGTCTCGATAAGCCTTCATAAAAAAGAACCCATTGAATCAACTTCTCCCCAGCTTTGGGCACTTGACCACAAAGTGATATGGGAGTTTTGATCGCTTATGTAGGGAGAGGCAGTTATCAAGCGCCACCACATTGGAGAAATATATGAACAACTTGAACGTTGGTCTCACATTGTGCACTGGGCACTTCAGCTTGAATAAGTCTACCACCACCATAACCGATGGAGATAGGCGCCCCAAGGAGCAGCCGCAAGTTGCCAAGTTCCCCTCCAAAATGGGGTTTATGGGAAATCGCAACCCGAACCGGAAGTATTCTTGGTAGATCCTAATCCACTTGGGGTCGCATAAAACCAACTCTGGCAATAGGTGGGGGGGGGGGGGGCACATACCACAAGTCGCGAGGTAGTTGTAGACTGGTAACCAGTTCATGCACCCGCGCCAAGGTCACTAATGATTGGTGGTCTGGTCCGGCCACGTTGAATGGCAGCTCAAAGGTCTCAATGGGCACGTGGTCAGGAGAAAATGTCTTCTTGCATGAGGTGATCTTATACGAGCTGTCCGCGGGCATGAAGCCCAGAGTGAAGGCGTTTGATGATCCAGCAGATTCAGGAGCCCTCTCTAAAGCAAAAATCAAACTAGGCGCACAACCGCGAGGTGAGGTAAGCGGTGCCCACGCCTAAAATAAATAAAAAAAGGAGGGGGAGATCAGAACAGGTGCTTACCAGAGTTGGATACGCCGCCTCAGTCTGAGGCAGCGCCTGCACCAGCAGCTCAGTCTTGGGAGGTAGACATGGTCGATGAAAGAAGAGAAGGGCGGCGGCAGCATGTGCTTCTTGAGGGGCTAGAGAGAGGTTAGAGAGAGAGTGATTTTTGGAAGAATGGTCTGGCATCTGAGGGAAGGGGAAGTATTTAAGAGAGGGGCGGGGGGCGTGCATCGAGTCTCGCACCCGTCAACCACGTGTCAACACCACGGGCAAACGTTTGCGTTCCCCGATCTCAATCTTGAATTTCAAAAATTTCAATTTAAAATTTCAAAAATCCAATTTTGAATTTCAAAAATCCAATCTTGAGTCCCAAACCTCCGCCCGTGTGGGGGCACAGGGGGGATATATAAGTGATCACCTCCACTAGGCACCTGACCACAAAATGAACGAGGAAGGTCGACGAAGGATCAAGGCGCCTCTTGAGAAAAAGTAAAGGGGCATTTGTGAGACTAGCAGGGGCACCCGCAGGGAAGATTGAAGAAACATGGAGTGATGGATGATTTAGTTATTTAACTAGTTCCTCTTTGTATTGATGGATGATTTTGGTTGTTGTGTAGTCGATTTGAGTCCTTTGAGCGCTCTTGACAATCGATTGCTAAGGCTCACCAAAGAGCAGGTTGAAGCTGTGGTACAGCCTGCAAATCTCAATGGGCAGGGAGGTGGAGGGACTATGTATCGTGGGGAGTGCCGCCCCACCGCCCCACTCTTGAGGGCGAGCTAGTATCACTAGTAATTAATGAAGTTTTCATGGTATTTAAAAGCTAAGTAATCCATTATATATAATACTTTTAAGTGTTGTTTGTATGTAGGTTGTTAAGGTGTTCAAGCTTCGAAAGCAAAGTGATGTTGAAGCGCTGCTAACGGAGGCCACAATTTTGTTAGATAGCCAGAACAACAACATAATTCGATTGCTCGGATTCTATGGCAAGAGACGATCGCCGGCTCTGGTTTTCGAGCTGCTCCCCCGTCATCGCTCGATAAATTGATTTACCCTATTGATGATGCAGGTACGTAAATAGGGTTTTTGAGTACTTTTCTTGATTAGCAGCCTAGGGGTTTTAGCTTGTTCTAGCGAGGGGGAAGCTAGAAGCATGGTGAATACTTGCTAACTATCTCATATCTTAACCTAGGGTGCTCGATGGTTTGCGAGTTGTTATTTATTCGATTTGATGTTTGGTTTATTGGCTGTGTTGAGGTTTTTATGGTGCATGTTGTTGCGGGTCTAAATTTGGGGTGTAATGGTATTGATATTGTGAACATTGTACTTAGAATTGGGGTGTGGGACTTGGAACCACGAGGAGGTCAATCTCGATGGCCTGGGCACCCACTTCTTTCGACAACGCCTCTTTTTCAGAATCTAGGGTAAGCTCTTCCACATAACCCTTTCGCTCCTCCTCCCACCGAGCTTCACACTCGGCTTGGCATTTGAGGCACTCGTCATCCAAGGAGCCTTGGAGCCACGCCACCTCCTTGGACGCCTCCATTTGGGGTCTTCGCATTCCTTCAGCAACTGCTAGCGACGCATGTTGGCCGTTGCGAGATCGTCCTTAAGAGCGGACAAGGAAGAAGAGGTCGCTAGCTTCTCGTCTTTGGCCGCCTCCAAACTTCGGGCGCCTCTTTCAGCGAAAGGAGCACCTGTATATATATATAAAGAGGGGGACACAAGGGAGAGAGGTCAAATGTTTGCAAACATAGCCTAAGTAAAAAAATATTATTAATAAAAATGGCCGCGAACCTTGGTGCCCACTTAGGCAAGCTCGGCAAAAAGGTGCTCTCCGTTGATCTCCGAAGGCACTTGCAGCATCTTCGCTGCAGAAATGGCCAACCACATGGCACAACCTTTATCCACGGCGCCCAGCAGGGCGCGAGGGAGGGCGATGCAACCGAGTTCGGTACGAAGGGGCTGAAGGATCGGCGAGCGCCCATCAGAACCCACGAGGCACCCCTTCTCGTCCAAACCCACCTGGGCGCTTGGTCGCTCACCAGGCCCGTTGGAAAAGTCTTCCCTTTCTCTTTATCACTGACTCGAGCTTTCTTGCCACCATTAGGCAAGGGTGAGTATGCCCTCTTCTCGCGACGTACCAAAAGGGGGATCCTCCTCATCTGATTGCTCTTCGTGAGCTGTAAGATCGCAAGGCGGCTCAACCACGTCCGGCTCGGAGGCAGAAGACGCCACACTGGCCGTCTTCGTGTGGGCGGATGGCTTCCCCTGATCGGCTTTAGTTTTGGTCTTCTTCCTAGCCTTTCGCTCTTGGGAACGGACGGAGGAGGCGCCTGAGGAAGAGTGGCGGCCGAAGTGGCAGGTGCCTCGACAACCATCATTGCAAGCCAACTCTTCATCAGTTTCCCGATGGTGGAAAAGTCCGACCCTGCACACAATCACAAGTGTTAGAACAAGTGTATAAAGAAGAATCACGTCAGTCATAAAAGGCGCCCAAACACCGTCGTTGTAATACTCTTCCAAAACAGGTGGGCGCTCAGAAGTGATGCGTAGATTAATGGGGTTAGTGCTAATGAGTTTGGTGCCCTCGATCTCGTCTGAAGAAAGATATACCTTGGTGGTAAAACTTTCATGAGGAAACGTCTTCTTCCATGAGGAGATCTTATACGAGTTGTCAGTGGGCATGAAGCCCAGAGTCGAGGCGCTTGACAGTCCAGCAGATTCAGGCGCCCTCTCTAAATCGAACCAGGTGCACAACCATGATGCGAGGTAAGCGGCACCCACGCTTAATATAAAACTAGAGGGGGGGGGGGAGATCAGAACGAGTGCTTTGACTCGCACAAAACTACACCACAATTAAACCCCAATTAGAGCCCAAGTTTTTAAACTCTAATCGGGTGCAGTATAGGGCAAGTATTTTATATATCGACCCGGGCTGGTCCGTCTACCCCTACTTCGGTTGTTGAAATCATTATCTAGCGATAAAACTTTGGTTTAAAGGTTTGCATATTGAAATGAAAGAAAGCAAAGGTACTTTATTTGAAAACTCTTTTGTGGGAAAGTCACCTGGGTTTCGCTTTCGCCTAACCGCTACCATGCTACGTGGGTTGGAACGATTGCCTTGAGCACGTTAATCGTGAGCCGTAGAGGAAAGCGTATGTGGTCGGAGACCACAGTCTCGATTTCTAAACCGAGGTGAGGATGAAAGGTCATGTGACTCGACCCTCTTGGTTTAGACAATCGGTAATCGGCTTACTCCCTCACTCAACTCTAAGGTCGGACGGTTAAACCATGATTAATCGACTTGTTAAATTCAATATTTAGGGTTGCCCTAACTCACCCTAGTTTAGGTGGCTTGGAAAGCGGAAGGAAAACCAACTCGATTGAGTTTCCCTTGAAAAGGGGGATTTTCCTCTCTAAACTAGGTTAAGTTGGCAAATTAGATTACTAGCACCTAAATACACAAACTTAGGGGTGCTAAGCACAATTATGCACAATCCCTAGGATGCTAAGCACAACATATGCACAACCCCTAAGTTGCTAAGCACAAACATGCAAAATCATGGTGAATAATGCCTCAAACATTAAATTGAACAATACCCAATATCAATCATCTAACCCACATACAAGAAAACTACATGGTAGAGTTAGGGTTTCACTACACCCAAATGAAAGGAGGACTACTCCATGGAAGAAGTGGGGAGAACAAAAGGGAAAAAGGCGGAACCATCTTTTGGGGATGCCTCCTCTCTTCTTCAACCTAGAACTGGGATTTCCTTGAGGAAATCTTCCCAAAATCTGCCTTTGAAGCCAAGCCCTAACCTCTTCTTCTCTTTTGGTTCTGTTTCTCTCACTAGAATGTTGAAGGTGTTTCTCTCACAAAAGTGGCTCCCCCCTCTCTCCTCCTTGCAGCTCCGCTTTTAAACCCGAGAAGAGCTGAGTTCACGGCCGTGAACCATCAAACGCGTCCGTGAACTCAAGCCTTGCGCCAAAACGCTCCGCATCGCTCATGTCAGTTCACGGGCAATTGCTTTTTTCACGATCTTAGTGATCGTGAACTCTCCTTGCGTCAGTAACCTTCCACTTGGCTCTGGACGCCTTGCTCTTCACGGTCTTGCACGATCGTGAACTCCTGCCTTTAGCCGTGAACTTGCGATTTTTCACCTCTTCTCCCGATTTTCGATCCTTTTCACCAATTCTTCGACTCTGAAGCTGGTTCCACCTGTTAAATCCTGAAAAGCACTCAAACACGAAGAACCTCGCGTAATACCAACCTCTAATGAGCGAATTTGGCACAAACATCTAAGCAAACCGGGGGCAAAAAATGTGCAATTAGGCCCGAATCAGTGCTTACCAGAGTTGGATGGACCGCCTCGGTCTGATGCACCGCCTGCACTAGCAGCTCGGTCTTGGGAGGTAGACATGGTCGATGAAAGAAGAGAAGGGCGGCGACAGTAGGTTCTTCGTGAGGGGCTAGAGAGAGGTTAGAGAGAGAGTGAGTTTTGGAAGAATGGTGTGGCATCTGAGGGAAGGGGAAGTGTTAAAAGGGGGGGGGGGGGGCGTGCATCGAAGAATAACTTCGATCGTCGTGAGAGAATGCTCGATAAGATCGTTGAGCGACTGCTGCATCATCTCCACCAATCGTCGATTTTGCTCCATTCTTGCGCCTCAATCAAGAACCACCGAAAACCAAAACACAGAATTTTTTTTCCACACGTACAACTTTGTGGCTGTGTAACAAGATTTTTTTTTTGTTTTTTTAATACTTTTTTTATTACGTGAACAGTACAGGACATTTAAAATAAAACAAAATAATTAAACTGAAACAGAAAACACAACTACTTGCTCTTTATTCTTCCGCAAAATATTGTTTTTTCTCTCTCTGTAATTACCCACGTCAAACTAATTAAGAAAACTACTTTGGTTTTTTTTTTCAGTCACGTGAACAAATAAAAACAATTAAAATTAATCTGCCTTTTTTTTTCTTCCGTAAACAGCTCACAACAACTTTTTTTTGGCTTTTTCTAAAAATAATCAAGAAATAAAACAAGACTAACACACCTGCTTCTTGCTACTGAGTTTGAACCGGTAATCTTCAAATTTGCCACTGAGTTTGAACCAGGCTCTGATACCACTTGATATGATCCAAATCCGAAGAGAATCCTCGAACTCGGATTATATAACCAAAGTACGCAGCCTTCCTTCTTTTTAAGGATTTTCGAAGCTTTTCTCCAACTTGAAATAAAAGATAGATGCGCAATCAATCGGACAATCCCAACCCGCATGGAAGATTGAAGAAACATGGAGTGATGCCACATCAATATTCAGGCGCCCGACCATGGGAACGACAACGAGGAGGGCCTTCAAACATGCTTGTCGCAAATCGAGGCGCCTATAATTAGAGAAGGAAGCGCCTATCGAGTTGGTAAGGACACCTGTTGATCGAAAACATATAGCCTTAACAACGGGAAGAAAGGAGTCACTATAAAAGGCTAGTCAAGGATGAAGGCGCCTCGGTTGGTGCTCCAACCACAAATGTGAAAGTTTTAGAGCACGACCGACGAAGGACGAGGCACCGTGCCAAGATGAGCAGTTAGACACTCAAGTATTGGGCCATGAGCGCCTAACTTAGGGGCAATTGTTGGGGGTGTTTCAAAGAGAGGAGCCCAAAAAAGGACCTGGTGAAGCCCAATGAAGGAAAGGAGGGTTACCCAGTGGGAGAAGCCCATAAATGGGCCCGCTGGGCCCAGCCCAAGTAGGATGAGGGGCGCATGGAGACAAAATACGGAAGACCCCAAAGAAGTCCAGGTTGTCAACGGTCCCCCATCCCTGGACGCTTGTCAGTTGTCAGAAGACTGACAAGGCGGTTGGGGCACCTAACATAAATGAAGGTACAAAGCATTAAATGTGACGCTGACGTGGAGTTGCTCGACCTTGAGTTGGGTGAGTATAAATAGGGGCAGTAGGTAGCATTTACACATGTTGGACTCTCTCACTAAAAGCTTGAACTAAACACTTCTCTCTCTAAAAAGGGAACTGACTTGATCGTCGGAGGGCTAACGGGTCCGGGCGTCCCCCTCTGTATTCATTTGTGTAGATCAGGCGCCGGGAGATCGAGGAGCTAGGACTGGGCGTGTAAGCAATTGGTGACAGAGCATTCCGGCACAAACACATTTAATAAGACATATTACCGTTATACACTTAACATATATGAATCTACGTCTGACCAGCACCTCCAACATCTGCAATATTGCCATTGATTACAAGAAGAAGAAAAAAAGGTCAACCTAGAATTCTCTTGAACAAGTGTACTAATAACCGTTGACCGCACAAAAACGAAAAAGGACTAGCTTATAGTTGGTTAGGCTTTGGAAATGATGGAAGTGCCAAATTCATGTCGTCCGATGGGATTGAAAATAGGCCGGTGATTAGTGGTAGGACCAGATAGATGCCTATATACTTAGACGTAATGATTCCATGTAAAGAGACTTTGGACGCAACAGCATTTGCCTTTGAGCGCAGCAGCTACGCGTCGTCGCTGCACACTTGCATCTATAATGACACCAAAGTTTTAAGCTATAGAAATAGAACTCCAAGTTGATCAATTCGCGAGAGCAATAGCAATCGATTTGACACTCACATTAATCTAAATAGCGATGTGATAGTTGAGGGGGCTAGCTAGCTGATACAGACCATAAACTCCCTCCCTTTGAGAGGTCATTTTACTCACATTAGAGAATTCTAGTTAGTTCTCCTCTTAACCCTAGTCTTTCTTAGGAGTCGTTTAGATGAAGATATCTTGAATTTCGATGAAATGTTGGTGTGAGTGGAATCTGATTCGATGAATCTAAATTGATATAGAATCATTGAAATAATGTTGTTTTGGGATGTAAAATTTTAGAGAGAAAAAAAAGAAATCATTGAAATAATAGTGTCAAATCTATAATTTGTATGACTCGCATTCTTCTTGTCTATTCGAAAGAAGAAGAAAAAATTCCCCCTTTTATAACCAAGAAATGAATCGAATTAGGTCGAATCGATTTCTCCATAAAACAACACAAACGCATATCACAAAGTGAGACATGATACATTAAGGTTCACTCACGAGAGCCAGGTTCTAGGAGGGACCATATCCCACACACGCTTCTCCGCGTTCCAACGATTGAATCCGGTGTCGGTAACTTGTATAACACAATCAGACTTGCACCTCTCGAAATCCTTGCTCGAGTCGTAGAAGTAGTACAGCACGTTGTGCCGGCCGTGGCTAGGGTTGTACGCTCCGACGCACAACGCCGGAAGTTCGCCTTTCCCCGGAGCCTTGTTAGCGTAAGGCAACGCCACTGTGATCTGCTTCCCCGGCCGAATTGCGTCTTCTTCGGCGATGACCAGACCGTTGTAGCACCTAACGTAAGCGAGGTTTTGTTTCTGTTCGTTTTTAATGACCAAGGTGGTGGCTGAACCTAATCTGGGTATTGTTGCTGTTGTTAGTAGGAGTATGAAAATGGGAATAATTGGTTGGGGAGACATGATCGATCGATCGATCGTCACGAGAGCTGGTGTCGTTGGACGTTGTTCTCGCGTGTTGGATATATGTTGTATTGTTGTTTATGATCTAGTCAGTTTGAAGCTAATTAAAGGAGGCGAGCAACACACGTCGTTGAAACCGCTTGATATATTGATGCTTGCTTTTATTTTACTATTCGGGGTAAGAATTAATGTTTCTTTGGATGTTGGAACTGAAATAATGTATGCATTGTTTTTTTTTTGGTGAAAATGCGTTGTTTTTTTAACATTAACAGTGTGAGCTTCTCTCTAACTTTTCAAACGCTCCATCTTCTCTCTAACTTTCCTCATTCATTTGCTAGTGGGGGACGCCGGCTCACCTCAGGGTGACCGGCGGCAACCATTATTCTTTATTTTAGTGCTTTTTTTTTATCTCCAGACTCCAATGCTAATTTCTGATTCTCCATTTGCTTTTCGCCAATCCCTTGTGGATTCTTTGCATTCTCTGGTCTGTTTTTTCATATCTGGAGACTTTTTGTCTTGGTGTACAAAGGAGTTGTTGTCTTGTATGGCTTAAACTGTTCTTCATTTATCCATCCCTCCTGTCTACCTCCTTATTTCTTGCAGTAGATCGTGAGATCCGGAGATGTTGTAGTCGTTCTTGTTTCGGCTCGGACTCGGTGTGGATTCTTGAAGACGGAGAAGCCTTGCTCGTGATTGTTGTTGATTGTCGGTTGTTTCTCTGCTTCTGATCTTCGTCACTAGGTGAAGTTCTGCAGGGGCATCTCTGTTGATGGATGGTGGGCTTCTTTCATCCTCCTTTGGAATGATCAGCTTGGGACACGTTCCTCTCGGCTTCGCTCTTATAATCTCTTTGTTGGAAGGCGGCTATTCCTGGTCTAGGTCTCTGAGTGGAGTTGCGGGTGACGGTGGTATTCCAGGCTTTTCCCGGCGGCAGCGGCGGCATGGCAAGGTTGCAATGGCAGCTAGGGTTTTGATTTGTCTACTTCGGGCTCTCTCTGTTATGTGTGGCACTTGGGCTTTTCGAGTGGGCTTTTTCAATTCCTTATCTGTATTGTTGTTCTCTTAATTTGGTCTTACCCATACTTTGTACTCCTTCCCATTTTTAATGAAACTGATTTCGTCAAAAACAGTGCGAGCTTTGTTTACACGTGAGACAGAAATTAGTTAAAGCATTTAATTCAACTGAACTGGGTTTTATTTTAAACTAGTTATCTCCAATTATTTTGAGCGGTTTTTATTTTTGTGCTTGATTTTATTTCTAAACGTTATATGTTTATTTTTTTGGTAATATATAAAATTTTTAGTTAACAACATTTTGGACTTTGTTACGGTGACATGCACTTTTCGGTCGACCTCATATAGGATTAGGTCGACCTCATACACGATTAGGTCGACCTAATCTATTGTTTCAGTGTAAAACAGTTTCATGGTGTCTACTTTGGAGATTCATATCTTACAATTGGCTAGATGGAAATTGGAGGTTAAAGGCTTGTTTTGAAACTGAAGTGTCCCTCTACACATTAAAGTACTTGGGAGCTCAATAGAAAGTCCAGAAGACCATTTTTGAACCTGACCAAAAGACTATGCCAAAACTGGGAAACTACCTGAAAATGGCCAAGTCTGGCAACGTGTTTGTCAAGCCTACTTTGGAGCTCAATTTGAGAAGCATGGATGCGAGTCAAGTCCAGGGGCATCTACCACGTTAAATTACGTATTTTTTTATACGAAGGCAAGGCATTGGATGAAAGATTGAATATTTTTAAAGCTTTAAACAAAAGGCTCGAAGTTGCTAGGAAGGATGTTTTTCTGCCAGCTTGCTTTTGCTCGAAGTCTGCCAGAAAAACAGCCTTCGTAGCAACTTCGACCCTTTTGTTTGAAGCCTTACAGATATCCAATCTTTCATCCAATGCCTTGAATTTGTATAAAACATACCTAATTTAACGTGGTAGAGGCTCCTAGACTCGACTCGCATTCATGCTTCTCGAATTGAGCTCCAAAATAGGCTTCACAAACACGTTTCCAGACTTAGCCATTTCCAGCCAGTTTCCTAGTTTTGGCATAGCATTTTGATGAGGTTCAAAAATAGTCTTCTGGACTTCCTATCGAGCTCTCAATCACTTCAATATGTAGAGGGGCACTCCAACTTCAAAACAAGTCATTAGTCTTCAATTTCCATCTAGCCAATTGTATGATATGAATATCCAAAGTAGGCACCATGAACTGTTTTTACACTGAAACAACAGATTAGGTCGGCCTGATCCTATATGAGGTCGACCGAATCCTAAATGAGGTCGACCATATTCTATATGAGGTCGACCTGATCCTATATGAGGTCGACCGAATCCTAAATGAGGTCGACCATATCCTATATGAGGTCGACCGAATTCTAAATGAGGTTGACCTAATCCTAACTGAGGTCAACCGGAAAGTGCAAGTTACCGTGACATGCATGTCACCGTAGGCACACCCTAACATTTTATCTAAATATATATGGTAATTTAAATACGAAATCTTAGTTGGGTTAGATAAGTCACGACTCACGAGCCCACATTTTGTGCATACGAGAAGCCAGGGGTGTTTGCCCCTGTCTCGGGACAGGGATAACTTTTGGGAAGGGAAAAAAATAACCCCACATATATTTGTATGGATTGACTTAAACACTTACAAGTAACATAAGCATGTTTTAATATTAAATTATTGGTTATTACTTGTTCATTAATTTATAAAAAATAATTAAATTATTGGTTTCATTCATGACACTATTATTCGACAACAGCTCGTTATGTATTATCACGATATTATGGCTGATGAGAGATTTGTTGGGTTGAAAAGAATTGATGAATTATCTCGAGTAATGGTGGAGACAAAAGTGCTTATATTAGATGGAGCAATATTAAGAATAAGCTTCGAAGTCGAATTGACAATGAGTTTGTTAATAATTGTTTAATGTGATACATTGTAAGCGACTCACTTAAGAGTGTAAACAATGAATATATTTTACATTTCTTTCATAATATGAAAACTCGTCCTGGTTATTTATGCAAACAATAATTTTCTTAGTCAATTGTTTGTTTCTCTATGAATTATTTAGGTGTTATTAATTTTAATAATATTGATTAAATATTATATATTTTGAATAAATGATAGAGGTAGTTTGAAATCCTTGCCTCGGCTACTATTTTGTGTAACTGTCTATTTTTGTAGCTATAGCTAACTTTAACGATGGGGTGATGCATATAGTATGCCATGGATTGTGGAGGGCCCATTTCGCATACGGAGAGAAAGGCAACAAGCCCAGCCTGATTGTCACAGTACGACACCTTCACAAACGGGTTTGGTTAGGACCAGTTTAGTTAATTTTGTGGTTGCATAGAGTCGTATATATAACAATACAACCAATGTAGTCAAAAGCGAGTTTTTACGTAGAAATGTTTTGGTGTTTTAGAAGCGTAAAATTGTAAGTTTTTAAATTTTAAAGCAGAGTTTTTAACAACATAAGTTATAAAAGCTGAAATTTTGTATAGAAGCGTTTTAGCAACCTAAAAACCGTAAAATCGTAAGTTTTTAAGTTTTAAAGCGTGAGTTTAATTACATTGTATACAACTAGCTTGGACCCTGCCCTTTGGACAGGTAACCCTTTTCTTTATTGTGTATATTTATAATTGGGCTATATTAAAATAACAAATTTTCTAAATCAAGTGAATAGATTTCAACAAAAAGTCAAATAGAATTCTCAAATTTTTTTACTCCCTTCCAACAAATCAGATATCAAAATTTAACGCCCATAAACACCAAAAAGGGATGTCATGTGGGCATGTCATGTTTCTTTGAAGCGTAAAGTAGGGTCAATCGCGAAGAATTGCATATGAGACCCGATTCTTCATTCTAGAGTTAGGGTTATTTAATGACCGCCAATGACAGAGTGAAGCTCTGTCTAATATATCATATAAGAAATCTCGAGGGAGTTTAGATTTAGTCTCTATATGTTGATAACACTAAGGTAAAGTTGTCAGATGATGGCAAAATGATGGTCATGAGAGAAAATCTAGAGAGAATGGAAGGATTTTTTGGTTTTTTGGATACACTTTTGTATAAGTTTGGCGTGAAGATAACCAAATACTCAAAATTTTAATTATTTTTATAGATATGTTTTGCGTATCTATTAAAAAAATATTATGAGATATACTAAAATATTGTTATTGGGTGGGTAAATAATTATTATTAAGGAAAAATAATTATCACAAATAATAGTAAACAATTATCCTATAATCTATGTTGCCTCTCTCATGACTCCCCATAACCAAAGGAAACGGAAAAAAGAAGCCTATGTTAAAGGATTCTGTTGTTTTTTTTTTTTTTTGAAATATGTTAGAAGGATTCTCATTTTTCAGGGGAGGTCATTAAGGAACGAAAATAGAAAGTTTTTTAATAAAAAATATCCGGAAACCGTTGAGGAATATTTAAATAATAAAAAATATGGTGATAACCGAAACACCTGGAGAAGCCATTTAGGCTTATGTGGAGGGGGTTGGTTTTCCAAATCCCTTTAATATTTTTAAAGAAAGATGACACAATCACAGAATGAAAACCATATACATGTTATTTTGAGAAATCATAAAAGTCAACAATCGAAAATATAAACATGTTTAGTTACTTCTTTGGGCCTGTTAAGTTAAAATGTTGATACGAAGATAAAAGTAGAAACTAATGAAAAAATAGTGTGACATATGAAAAAAATATAAGATCAAGTATCCCCGCATCCATTGGCGTAGCCAGCAAAATGTAATAGTGGGGTCCAAAAAATTTATAAAAAAACCACAATAAATTATTCATCAAATGATCTGATTGTCAAACAAAAGCATTTGTCCAATAATAAAAGCATCCGTCCAATTGTATCTAAAAGAACATGTTCACCAAAAGAAACAAAGAGAAGAAAGGTCTAGCCAAGTCTACAATGAACCACGACGGGTTTTCATATTCTGAAAGTACTCTAAAATAGATTCCTTATCTAAACCATCCAGTATGTCTCTCTCAATGTACCCAACTAAGCAGTCATTCATCCAAGCATCGCCTATCCGATTCCTCAGCTTGTTCTTGATGTAGCTCATTGCAGAAAAAGCTCTCTCCACACTTGAAGTTGCAACAGGTAAGATTAGAGCTAGCTTTACAAGCATATACACCAAAGGATATGATCGATGCTTATTTGTCTTCACCATCTTCTTAGAAAGGTCTGCAATTCCTTTCAATTCTCTAAAATCTTCATTTGACATCATATCATAAATATATGTATCGAGCTGATCATCTAGGCATGAGATATCCACATCTGAGAAGTCTCTAGGATAAAACGTGGCAAGCTTCAACAACATCTGCTTCTTAAAAGCACTAAATGAATTATCAGGAGTCAAGCAAGCCACACAACATAAGAGTTCAGTGTTCACCTCATCAAAACGACTATTAAGCTCTTGCAGCTGCATATCCACCACTGTGTAAAATAACTCAACCTGAAAATTATGCAAATTTGTGATTCGTTGAGCATTCCTCCTTGATCTTCCTAGAGGAACATAAGTATCATTCATATCAGAAATAGGCAGACATTCTTTGTTGTAGAAAGACAACACTTCATTCAGAAGTGGATCCCATCCTTTATCCCTCATGTCTTGCAATCTACTCTTTGCAGTACGAACAAGTGTCATTGCATTGACAATATCTTGATCTTTCCTTTGCAATGCCAAAGACAACTCATTTGTGATTGCTAGAACTTTAGTCATCATTCTCAAGATGAAAGCAAATTCAAAGGTCTGAATTAAAGTTAACATAGCAACGGCTTCACCTTTTGCTTCAGAAGTTCCCTCATTCCGAATGACCTCCAAACCATCAATCACAGCTGTGAACATCAAAGTCAAATTAACAAGAGTACCATAATGTGATCCCCAACGAGTATCACCTGGTCTTTTCAGCCCGATCTCTTGATTTAAACCCCGACCACTCTCTGCTTCACCACGAGCCAAAGAATCAGCAACTTTGACAGCATGGCTCTCCCGAATAGTATCCTTTCTTTTACAAGACCCACCAACCAAATTGAGCAAGTTACCAACAGTAGTAAAGAAACAACTAACATCCCCATGATTTTTGGCAACAGCAACAAGTGTCAACTGAAGCTGATGGGCAAAACAATGAACATAGTATGCAGATGAATTTTCTTCCAAAATCAATGTTTTGAGTCCATTAATTTCCCCCTTCATATTGCTAGCTCCATCATAACCCTGCCCCCTAATTCTTGTCAAGCTCAATCCATGTCTTATAAGCATTGACTCAATTTCCTTCTTCAGTGTGACTGCTCTAGTGTCTGAAACATGAGACACACCAAGAAATCTCTCTACAACACATCCTTGCCCATCTACATAGCGCAAAACAATGGCCATTTGTTCTTTAATAGACACATCACGAGACTCATCCACCAGAATAGCAAAAAAATCATCCCCAATATCCTTCAAGATTTTCTTGGTTGTTTGAGATGCTATTGCATGAACAATATCTTTATGTATGTCTGGAGAGGTCATTTGGAGATTTTTAGGAGCATTTCCCAACACAACTCTCTGTACAGCTTCTCTACCTCGAGCATGAAAATCTAGAAGTTCAAGAAAGTTACCTCTGTTTCTTGAAGAATCTGATTCATCATGCCCACGAAGTGCCAATCCATTGCGTATAAGAAATATGATGCAGTCGACTGTAGCCTCCAAACAAATCCTGTAATCTTTCTTGGCTTGATTCGACTGTTTGTAGAGGGCAACTTGGATACTTTGTGACTGTTTCATCAGAGCCTCACAATTTCTTGAAGCTATATTGTGTGGACTATTGGGACCACCAACATGAGTATCTAACCTCCCAATATTCTTATTCCAACTATTGAAACCTTCCCAAACAAAAGCATCACTTCCACCCTTGTTGCTGATCTCACTTCTAAATAAGTAGCAAGGCAAACAATATACAGCATCTTTGGCAACACTGTACTCTATCCACGAGTACTTATCATACCAAGAAGGATTAAATCTCCGTTTCCTTCCACCAATATCTCTAAAGGGAAATTGATGCAATCGAGGTTGACATGGTCCTTTTTGAAGATAAGCTCTTCTAATCTCATCATGAACATTAGGATGGAAGGAGGTTATCGGTAGTCTTAACCCTGGATCAGCTTGCAAGGAATTGAGATCAACTTTCTGATTTGTAGCTGCAGAGGGAGACTCGTGTGGTTCTGGATGGATATTGGAAGCTCCGTTATTTTCAGGAACTACAGGATTAGGAACTGGGGTAGTCTTTGCTTTCTTTGCAAAGTAACGCTCCATAGCTGTTTGAAATCTACAAAATTATTGAGCATGATATCAATCAATATAAAATTTACTATTCAATTGGTACACTATTGTTTATAGGCATAACAACAGATTCTTCTTGAAACTTGAACAATCTGTGGACATGAATGAAAAGAAACAATAAAACTTATATAGGCATAAAATATTCAACGTAAATACAATACTATTATTAGCTTAGTTGTTTGAATTGCGAGTTACCTTTGGTCTTTGGCTCTTAGATTTCTCGGCTGAAGTTCAAAATAGAAGACTTGATGTCCTCTAGTACTGCTGCTGCTTGCGTCTCAAACTTAGAAGAGAGGAGGACAAGATTTGGAGGGGACTCGGCAGCGGAAACGACAATGAATGGGGAGGCAAAAGGTAGGCGCTGCACAGAGAGTTCTCTACGAACTCATGTATGGGAAGGGATTCTTTTGGGGCGGCAGTAGGCAGAGAAAAGTGTATTTGATTAGGGATTAGTAAATTAGTTTAATTTGTTGCGATGGTCAAGCCGTTTAAGTTAAGTAATATAAGAGTAATGAACACATTGTAATCAATTGAGTAAGTTGTCCTAGTGGTAAGGCTTGTGTTATTGGTAAGATGGGGTCCATGGTTTGATTCCCATGCTTGCCCCTCTAATACCTATATTTTTTGAATGTCAGCCTAAAATCCAAGTGGGGTCCACTGACCCCACACCCTTCCGTGTGCCTCCGCCAATGCCCGCATCTCCTCTTTTTGGCAAACCAGAAGCAGCAGAGAGGGTTTTGCGAACTCCGTCTGTGCCAACATTTCTAAGGAATACCAATCTTTGTGGAAGTCACTCACATCGACCCTGACAACGGAGCCTGGTTTCTTTTTGGAAAGACTGTTGGATCCCAACATGATCATCACAGACACATTTCTTCCAGATGCCTGGGTATCCGACGTTGCTGTCAAATCTATGTACAGGGCCATTAGCGATAACCAATTCCAAGGAACGCCTGACTTCGCGGCTGACTCTGTATGGAGAAAGATCATCCCATCCAATATATGTGCATTCATGTGGACAATTGCTTACAAAAAATCCTCACCTTAGACAACCTGAAGAAGAGAGGGTGGCAATTTGCGAATAGATGCAGCCTATGTTACAGTGACGAGGAGACAGTCGACCACATCTTTGTTCACTATAACTTCATCAAGGACGCTTGGATTGAGATCAACAAGTACTGCAGCAACTTCACTCCTCCTGATTCTGACGTCCTTACAACCATTCGGAGATGGCATCACGATCAGCCGGACAGTATTGCAGATTGGTTCAATTACTGTTTTCTTCATGCCGTCTGCTGGAACATTTGGATCGAGAGAAACAAAAGAACCTTCAATGGCAGTAAGATGTCGCACATCCTTATCGCTCACAAAACACTAATCGCTATTCGGGATTGGCTTGTTGCTCATGGAAAAATCGACAGGTCTAAAGGATCGTCTTGACTTCGGGCCTGTTCTTTCTTTGCTTCGTTACCTCATGAACTTGCTGGACACATTTTGCCATGGTTTTTGTTTCCCTTTTCCCATCCATAGTCGTGCTGGATTGCCTCGGGCGTGTGCGCTATCCCCTGGATCTATTGTTGTTGTTCGTCTGTTTTTCCCATGTTTTCCCTCTCGTTAGTCTTCTTTTTGTGCAGGGGCGGCCTCTTCCGTCTAGCGCTCGCAGATCTCTCTGTTTTGTTTCTTTTTCTTTTTGAGATCATGCCTCGCGATCTCCTTTATATGGACCTTTGTTTTTTTCGTTTCGTTTAATCTAATCATCACCATTATTAAAAAAAAAAGAGTTCGGGGACGAGTTGTGCGAAAATAGAAAGGAAGAATATGCAAAAAGTGGGTTAAGGTGATATTTAGGGGTCGTTTGGAGGTTGTGATTTCAAGCGATGTATTTAGCCAATGCATGGGTCGTTTGGAAGTTGTGATTATATAAACTGATGAATTTTATCAATGTATGCATTCTAAATTGATGTTTTGCTTGAATGGCCGTATTTGAAAAATCCTTTGTTTGGAGGTTTAGATTGTGCTTTTCACATATCTAAAAAAGTAATATACTCTGTCGGTTTAAAGACATATTTGTCCTTCATTAACTATTTTATCCAAAGAGAGAGGAGCAATGAGCGAGGTAATGTTGGAATAAACAAAAAGTAGAATGGACAAAAGTGAAATAAAAGACACACAGATAATCATTCGTTTACAATCTCGGCTTTTGCAAGATATTGGCAATCCTTCATTTTGAGGGATTAGAGGTGGGCCCTTAAAAAGTAAATACATGTATTGCAATTCAATTTAAACCAAAAAAACGACTAAATCTCTTCATTGCATGTATTGGCTAAATATACCACTTCAAATCACAAACTCCAAACGACCCTGTAATGTCCAGATTAAGTCATTTTTCTGGTTAATTAAATTTGTGACAGATTTCCTTTTTCTGGGCCCACCTACAATCACTCAAAATGAGTGGTTATCAATATGTACCAAAAGGTGAGATTGTGACCAATGGATTGTCTACCCTCCACTTTTTTATTTATAACAAAGCACAATCTAAACCTCCAAACAATGTATTTATCAAATTCATACATTTCATCAATACATCAAATTACAATACACAAATTAATTAAATACTTCAATTTGAAAAATCTTAACCTCCAAACAACCCTGTTGGGCATGTGACTCGGATCTCGCTGTGCCAAGGAAGCACTCCGGTCCCGCCACCATGAGAGTCGGGCGCGTTAGCACCAGCGAAGCGCGACAGCGCCACCAACATGAGGATCGGGCGCGCTAGCACCGGCGAAGCGCGACAGCGCCAGCAACATGAGGATAGGGCGCGCTAGACCTGGCGAAGCGCGACAGCGCCACCAACAAGAGAGTCTGGCGCCTTGTCACCGATGAGTCCAGAGCCGCACCACAAACACCGAGCGACGACGTTTAGACCCAGCGTTGACCAGCCCAGCAAGCCATGGAAACAGCGCCGTTTCTCCTCGGAGAGTAGTCACCATCGTAGTCCTAGGTAGTCACCATCATAGTCCTAAGGATGAGAGGGTGAATGTGCTTGTCCTAGGTAGGGGTAGGGGTGTGGTTTACACCTCTAACATGTCAGTGGTCATGTCACCATGTGTCTCACCCACCACCATGTAGCCTATAAATATGGCATTTACTCTGGTGGGTGGGGCGATCGGATTTTTGCAGACTCTATCTCTAAGCAAAGAACGAACTTCTCTCACTAAAAGACACTCTCTCAACTCTATTTTTCCTTCATTTAGTTCCCAAGCTCTCGGCTAATCCTTGTTGTTCATTCTTCTCGACCCATTCTCGTGAATCTCACTCCTACACTCAGTTAGGTTCAAACAATTGGCGCCCACCGTGGGGCCGAGAAGAAAAGCAGCAGAAATTCAACCAATGGCAGAACACAACCCCAACATACCCGACGAGGTAACCCCCATCAAGGCGATGACAACCCCTAGAGCGTTCGCGGAACTCGCGGAAGGCAGTAACCTTGACGCGGTACTCGTTGAGGAAGAAGAGCCTGAACTGACGGCCAAGGAAATGAGGTAGCTAATGGCGAAGCAAAACGGTGTCATTGCCGACATGCAGAAACAGATGAGCCAAGTCTTAGAGCTCATGATGAGCAAGGAGGCCGCGACCACGGCGGATGTGGCGCCTGTCGCGCCACCACAAACACAAGGAGTGGCGTCGGGCACAGCCTCGCTACCACAACGGGCGCCGGCTGGGTTGCCCGCAACTGAAGCGCAACAAGTCGAACCACCGGGAAGGGCGGACCTCAGCTTCTTGGAGCAGCACCTATCCCCACAATACCGACCCAACCCACCCAGAAAAACCCTGCACCAACCGTTGAGCGTGGAGATTATGGCGGAGCACCTAAGCGGAATGCCTCTCACCCTCCCAACTTACAATGGGACGACTGACCCAGAGGATCACGTCAGCACTTTCTGCTTGCGGATGCAACTCCAAACCAACTCAAACGCAGCGCTGTGCAGAACCTTCCCATCAACATTCTCCGGAATATGGCTCGATTGGTATAACTGACTCCCAAACGGAATCATCCGTTCGTTCGAAGAGTTCATACTCTTGTTCACAACAAAGTTCGCGTCACAAAAATAAGGCCTCTCCACCTCAAGGCGCTAATAGATATCAGGCAAAAAGACGGAGAAAACTTGCGAGCATTTTACGGCAGGTGGTCCAGGGTGGCGATGGCCGTGAGAGATCTCACCCCAGAAACCGCCGCCCATCATCTCATGGACACTACCACCAACATGGAGCTCAAACGAGCACTAGCAAAGAGACCAGTCACGCTGTCAACGGAGCTAGAGGTCAAAATTGAGAAGGCCATCACACTGGAAGAGACGTTTGGCGCGGGTTCCGTCAGGCGCTTTGAGCCCGCAAAAATGCCCAAAGAAGACCAAGCGCGGAAACAGCTCCCTGTGCCGCGGGACCAGCTGATGCAATTGCACAGCGGCCCCAGACGCCCCCCCCCCCCCCCCCCCCCCCCCCCCCCCGCCAGAACAAGTCCATCGAGGGCGGTCGCCGGATAGGCGCCCGTCGAACAACTACACACCCCTCAATGACTCCGTGAAAAACGTCTACCACGTTCTGCGCCAGAAGGGTTACAAAATCAACTGGCCCGCACCTATGAAGACCCTCCCGTATATGCGGGACCCGAAGAAGCGCTGCGAATTCCACAGAGACACGGGCCACTGGACTGAAGACTGCAAGGAATTGCGCTACGAGTTCGAAGGCCTCATACAAAGAGGACTATTGAACGAGTTCATCCGCGGAGCGGAAGAACAGACAGAGCGTCCGATGAAACCTCCACCACCCCCGCAAGCTGACTACAACGACGGCTCAGGCTCGTATGTGATGCGAAAGGAAATTGGGGTAGTGACAATAGAGGGGGACCGCCCGAAGAAAAAAACCAAGCCCGATAGCGCAATAGAGTGTGCGGCGGCCGAGGTACCAACGAAGTGCAACCTGAGCTTCGACGACGCTGAATTCCCCCAGGGGGTCCCATCAGAAGACCCGCTCATCATCACCGCGCTCGTTGCCGCCTATAAAGTCCACCGCCTACTGATAGACGGAGGCAGCGCAACAGACATTCTTTTCAAGAGCACGGTTGATCAAATGGACATTGATCCGCCACTAATCAAGCGCGCTCAGGGGAACTTGGTCGGCTTCTCCGGAACAAGGGTCCCAGTCATTTGTGTAGTCACTCTCCCGGTCGTACTTGGGGACCAAGAGCCACGCGTCTCGAAGCAAGTCGAGTTCACAATAGTCGACTGCAACTCGCCCCACAACGGCATCTTTGGCCGGCCGTTCCTAGCCAAATTCATGCTCTCCCATCGACGTGCCACCAGAAGCTTAAATTCCCCACCAAGGCAGGGGCCGGCGAAGCTCGCAGGATACCATGGGAGGTCTCGAAGCTAGGAGAGGCCCGCCAGACCAACATCGTCCCCACCAAACGAGCCGACGCGGAAGATACGCATCTCGACTCACATCCATGGAGACGCGGTTGAGCCGTTAATAGCGCTGCTGAAGGAGTACAAAGAGTTGTTTGCCTGGTGCACGGAAGACATGCCGGGAGTACCGAGGGAAGTCGCCCAACATTGCCTTGCGGTTCCAGCCAACGCGGAACCAAGACAACAAGCGCGACGAAGTTTCACAGGCGACAAACTGAAAGACATTGAAGAAGAGGTGGCGCGGCTGTTAGCAGCGGGATTGATCCGTCCAGTAAAATACCCGAAGTGGCTGGCAAATGTAGTTTTGGTAAAAAAATCTTCGGGGGCTTGGCAGATGTGCGCCGACTACACAACGATCAACAAGGTGTGCCCGGGAGATCCTTACCCACTGCCGCGCATTGACCAACTGATCGACGCCACCGCCGACCATGAGACTCTGTATTTTCTGGACATGTTCTCAGGATATCACCAAATCCCAATGTCTCGCGAAGATGAAGAAAAAACAGCCTTCATGACACCATTCGAAAACTTATGTTTTGTCGGAATGCCATTCGGGTTGAAGAATGCTGGCGCGACATACCAGAGGATGATTGACACGGTGTTTTCACAACAGATAGGGCGGAACATTGAGGCATACGTGGATGACCTCATCGTCATAACCAAGGCGGGGAATTCACATCTGGAAGACCTGCGCGAGACATTTGAGGCGCTCCGCAAACATAGTCTCCGCCTGAACCCGCTGAAATGCGTGTTCGGGGCAGAAGCCGGAAAATTCTTGGGATTCATGATCACCAAGCGCGGCATCGAGGTCGACCCAAAGCAGATCACCGCAGTCCAGCCGCTGCGCGCGCCGAGGAACGCACTGGAAATCCAGTCCCTGAATGCAAAATAGCGGCACTAGGAAGGTTCATCCCAAGATGAGCTGACAAGTGCGCCCCATTCTTCAAAACGCTCAAAAACGGCGCGCGATTTGCATGGACCACGGAGTGCTAGGCGGCTTTCCAGGAACTCAAAGCCTATCTTGTTTCCCCCCCTATATTGACCACCCCAAAACTTAATGAAGAGCTTTTCCTGTATCTTGCCGTGTCAACGAGAGCCGTAAGTGCAGTACTAATATCCAAGAGAGACAGCCAGAACGAGAGCCCAGTGTACTATACATCACGAACTCTGGTCAGCGCAGAAACAAGATACTCCCCAATAGAGAAAGTCGCATTGGCACTGGTTAGCGCAGCACAGAAAATACGCCCATACTTCCAAGCGCACCAAATCACCGTCCTGACCAACCTCCCGTTAAAGAAGATCCTAACTTGAATGGAAGTATCTGGGCGGATGGTCAAATGGGCGGTCAAGCTATCGGAATACGACATCCGGTACGCTCCGCGACCAGCAATAAAGGCGCAAATTCTGGCAGATTTCATCGCAGAGGGGGTAACTCTCGAAACAACGCCGGAAGGAGTGTGGGAGATTATGTAGATGGCGCGGCGAGCAAGCATGGCGCCGGCGCAAGAGTTGTCGTGCGCACACCCACAGGTGTTGTGAACGAAATAGCAATCCGATTCAGAGTCCTGAAGACAAATAACGAGGCCGAGTACGAAGCCATCTTGACAGGAATGGCGGCTGCCAACGACTTGGGCACTAGGACAATCAGGGTGCTCCCTATTCGTCACTAGCGGTTAACCAACTGAATGGAGCCTTCGATGCCAAAGAAGATGCGCTCGCGCATTACATGGAGCGTGTCAAGCAACGGGCAACTACCTTCGAGGCGGTAACATACGTGCAAATACCCAGGGAGGAAAACCTGCACGCCGACGCGCTATCGAAGCTAGCAACAGCCACCGACTTCGAATCAACGCACCTGGTGTCGGTGCAAAAGGAGGAAGAAGAGACCCACCAAGAAGACATGGTCAACACCACTCAGGCAACACAAGATGAGTATTGGAGAGCCCCGATCATAAGGTACTTACAAGACGGCGCGGTGCTAGAAGACGCCAAGAAAGCATGGACCTTAAGACAAAAAGCGGCTCGATGCACACTAATTGGCATGGAGTTATACCGACGATCATACTCCGGACCATACCTCAAATGCATTGGAGAAGAAGAGGCTCGTAACATGGTTCGGGACCTGCATGAAGGCATGTGCGCGATGCACGCCGGTGCGCGTAGTATGGAGCGCACGATACTATTGCATGGATACTATTGGCCACGAGTAAAAAAGGACACAAAGAGGTACGTTGACCAATGCCATAAATGTCAACTACACGCCCGCCAACATCATCTTCCGTCGACTGAGTTCCAAGGCAACCTGAGCGCATGGCCCTTCGCGCAATGGGGGGTAGACCTTCTGGGCCCATTCCCAACGGCAAAAGGAAAACGCAAGTACATAATTGTGACGGTGGACTACTTTACCAAGTGGATTGAGGCGGAAGCGTTAGCCTCAATAACGGCGCATCAGGTAACACGCTTCTTAAAGAGCAATATCCTAGCCCGCTACGGAGTTTCGAACGCATTCATCTTCGATCACGGGAAACAATTCGACTGCGCGGAGGTCATAGACTTTTGCGACCAAGAGGGAGCCATCGCGAGGTTCGCATCGATAGCCTACCCCCAAGCCAATGGCCAAGCGGAGGCGGCCAACAAAGCAATCCTGCACGGCCTCCACACGAGACTAGACGAAGCCAAAGGCAATTGGGCAGACGAGCTCAACACGGTGTTATGGGTGCACCGCACCACTTTCAAAGTGGCAACGGACGAAACCCCGTTCGCGCTCACCTACGACACTGACGCGGTGATACCCATCGAGATAACATGCCCAACCTATCGGGTCACGGCATATGATGAGGCGGATAACAATGAAGCACGCCTGCTAGACCTGGAGCTAGCACAAGAGCGACGAGAATTGGCGGTCATCAAGCTAGTCACGACGAAAGAGCAAGTAGCCAAGTACTACAACACGAAGCTAGTCCCGCACAAGCTGATACTCAGAGATCAAGTGCTGCGCAGGAACTTCCGCCCCAACCCCAAACATGGCAAGCTCGCTTCAACATGGGAAGGCCCGTACCTAATCCGAGAGGTTGTCGGCGCCAACACCTTCAAGCTTAGCGAATTGGGCGGCGTCAAAATTCCACGAACATGGAACGCGCAGAATCTCTGGAAATATTATTGCCCAAATTGATGTACTATTCGCGCATAATATTGACTTATTCGCTCCAAGACAACTAATTGTGAATTATTTGCGCCTTCAAAGTTCGAAAGAACAAAAAATAGCAATAACTAAGAGTTATCGCGCTAACACAGTTCGAAAGAACATAAAATAGCAATAACCAAGAGTTATTCGCGCCAACACAGTTCGAAAGAAAAAAAAATAGCAATAACCAAGAGTTATTCGCGCCAACACCGTTCAAATGAACAAAAAATAGCAATAACCAAGAGTTATTCGCGCCAACACAGTTCGAAAGAACAAAAAATAGCGATAATCATGAATTATTCGCGCCAAGACAGTTCGAAAGAACAAACAATAGCGATAATCATGAATTAAAGCGCCAACAAAGTTCGAAGGAACAAACAACAGCAATGAGCACGAGTTATCTGCGCTCACAAAGCTACGCGGGAATCGAAACGTTTTGGATTGCATTAGCGGGAAGAGTCTTGACAAATACAAACGAGAAAGAAAAGGAAGAACTACGCTTGATAAAGAAAAAATATTTCAAAACAGCGCGATTACACTTGCTGATCCGTCGAAGCATCCTCGGCGTTCGTCTGCGCCGCATCGCCCTGTTCGTCCTTCCCCGCATCGCCTCCCTCGTCCCCATCCTCCCCCACATCCGATCACGCTTCCTCCTCCTCTTCATCCTCCGGCTCTGAGTCCGACTCCAAAGATCTCTTCTCACCCAGCCAAGTTTGAACATGGCGCACCATCGCGCGAGTGTTCCAGCGGACCCCCGGGATCTCCGGTCGCACCTTTTTGCGAATGGCAATCACAGTCTTAGTCATGGCGCCCGCCAAAATCTTCCCGAAGGAGGGCGAGGATTTGTACTGAAGGACGGCAGCGACCTCAGCGGCGCGCACAGCTTCTGCCTTCGCAATGTTATGAAGGCGAACCAGGTCCTCATTCTCCTTCTGGAACTCTTCGCGCGCCTGCTTCAACTTTTCTGCATAATCGGCCTTCATCTGCTCCCGGATTAGGCCGCGCTCCTCAGCCTTCACGCGCTCTTCTGCCGCCGCCACATCAGAGGCCAACTTGCTCTGAAGGCCTTAGTGGTTGCCACCTTCGCGCAATTCTGAGCTCCCGCGAGCTTGCCCTCCAGTTGGACGATCTTTGACTCTTCCGCCTTCAGCTTTGCGAGACCCGAAGCTCGCTCCTTCTGGGCCCGGAAGGTTGCCAGCAAACCCTGATTCAACGCTACCAAACTCAGTAACAATTCCACTTAATAAAGAAGGCATATAAAGCGCATTGCGCAAACAGTTCGAGCACAATCCTACCGCGAAATGAATCTGCGCTAGATCCTGCAGTGGATCAGATTTCTCCATCCGCGCCGGGACACTCAGATGAGGACCCACCGCGCGGAGGGCAGTGTTGGCAGACACGCTGTTGCACGCCGCGCCGGTGTGGAGCCGCACGTCACGGAAGTAATTGATGGCAGACGCCATCTCAGGCAACTTCTGCTGAATGATTGCGCCCGATGAACTTCCAGCCGCCTTCTCAAGATGAGCAGATGTATCTACTCGTGCGCCCGATGCTTCAGGCTCCACAACCACCAGCGGCAATCGCGGTGCCGCCCGCTCAGCCTCTTGCTCAGGTTGAACAACAACTCGAGCCGCCTTCTAAGGCTTCTCCGTAACTGACGGCGCCTTGACCTCCTTTCTCTTGACTTGCACAGATGGCGCGCGATCTTTCTTCTTCTCAGCGCGCGGAGCCTTCACAACGTCGTCGACCGACATCATGCTGACCAGGTTGGAGAAGTCAACACCTGCGCCAATAAATCGTACGAGAGCGGTTAATATGATAGAATGCATAAGGAAAGAAACGCAACTAACCATCGGCAAAGAACTCCGCCAAACAAGCTTCGCGGACCCCGCCCAAGTACAAGTTAAACTTCTGATTCAAGCACGCTTCATATTCAGCGTCGAGCCTGTCATATTTGCCCAGGTCCGACTCGTAGCCATGCGTGCTACCCTTCTTCCAAATTGTCGGCTCCTCCATATGCTCACTCGCCCACTCCCCCGGCGTTGGCTTAACATAGAAGAAGCGCTCGAACCAAGTCTTCTTCAACTTGGGAGACCCATATACAAAACCGTCGGGCCTTTTGTCGCGCCGCCTGATTGAGAGGCAATCACTATTCTTTGTTGGCTCATTGATCTTGTACATCTTACGGAATAACCCATAGGACGGCGGGATATTGAGCCTCTTGCACGCGAGGCGGAGGCAACTCGCGTGCATAATAACTGAAGGGGAAAGGCGACCAACCGAGCAGTTGAGCCGCCTGTAGATCGCGCACGGCAACGGGTCAATGGGGAACTTAAACCCCATCACCCAATACTCTGTATACACCTCGATCCACCCTGCGGGGCAATTACCGACTGTGCTCCGCGTGGAAGGAATCGCGTACTGCCAACTGGGGGGGCAAGCCCAAACCGCATACAATCTCCATAACTTCTTTCCGCCCTAGATTGACGTGTGATCGGGTCCCCGCATAAGGCTGTCCCGCGACTTCGGCTCATCGCCCCACATCTCCGCCCAGTATATAATTGTGTAGGCTGCCCTTACACCGCGGAATCCTAAAAGGCTAACCGCCTCCAAAACACGCGCGATGCAGCGTGGCTCTGATTGCGTATCAGACCCCTCGGGCACCTCGCGATTCGACCCCCCAGATCCTCCAGTGCGGTCGCGGCGGATTATTAACACCCCGCGATCACTTGTCCCAGCCTGCCTACTCCCAGATGCTATCACACCCGCATCCGCATCAGAGGAGCCGTGGAACCCTTGTTTCGAATCGACGTCGAACGCAGCGTCGCCGGAAACTCATCGTCATCAACCCTATGACCACCCCCGTTTCCGAAATCATCCAGATCCAGTGAAGGATCAGTAGAAACATGCGAAGGAGAGGAGAGATTACCTTCTTCGCCTTGCATGACCTCGATCTCGTCGATGTTGATGCTATCCATGGCAAACTTTGAATATTTGCAACAGAAAGTAAGAAACGAGGTTGTAGAATAAGGAGAGGAATCTCGAAGATGAACACGATTCAGAGAAAGAAAAAATCGAACTCGAAGAAGAAGAATGAGTTCTAGGCCCCGATAGCAAACTACTTATAGTCGGCAACGGAAGCTGAAAGGTTAAAGGTGCATCGAGAAACGTAACCGTCAGGGTCACTTCGAATTTCAAAACGGCCGCCAAAACCGAGCAATCACACGAAGACACGTGGCCACCTATTACAGACGTAGGCACTAGCCGATGACGTCACATGCTCCGCACATCGCCTGGGGGGCATGGCACACTCGCGGAAAAGAAAAAAAAACACCCTAAAAAACATCGCCTAGGGGGCAAGGCGTTACGCGAAGCCGACATGAGAACTCAGCACAACCCTAATCAATCGCGCTACGGCCGAACATCGCCAGCCCAGAATATCTAGCGGAGACCACGCAGATCCGAGTCGGTAACGCGCAAATCAAACAGGCGGCATTCGCGGAATACCCCCTGATGGGGGGCAATTGTTGGGCATGTGACTCGGATCTCGCTGCGCCAAGGAAGCACTCCGGTCCCGCCGCCATGAGAGTCGGGCGCGTTAGCACCAGCGAAGCGCGACAGCGCCACCAACATGAGGATCGGGCGCGCTAGCACCGGCAAAGCGCGACAGCGCCACCAACATGAGGATGTGGCGCGCTAGACCTGGCGAAGCGCGACAGCGCCACCAACAAGAGAGTCTGGAGCCTTGACACCGATGAGTCCAGAGCCGCACCACGAACACCGAGCGACGACGTTTAGACCCAGAGTTGACCAGCCCAGCAAGCCATGGAAACGACGCCGTTTCTCCTCGGAGAGTAGTCACCATCGTAGTCCTAGGTAGTCACCATCATAGTCCTAAGGATAAGAGGGTGAATGTGCTTGTCCTAGGTAGGGGTAGGGGTGTGGTTTAGACCTCTGACATGTCAGTGGTCATGTCACCATGTGTCTCACCCACCACCATGTAGCCTATAAATATGGCATTTACTCTGGTGGGTGGGGCGATCGGATTTTTGCAGACTCTATCTCTAAGCAAAGAATGAACTTCTCTCACTAAAAGACACTCTCTCAACTCTATTTTTCCTTCCTTTAGTTCCCAAGCTCTCGGCTAATCCTTGTTGTTCATTCTTCTCGACCCATTCTCGTGAATCTCACTCTTACACTCAGTTAGGTTCAAACAAACCCCTTAGTTATACACTCCATTGAATGAAATAAAACTATTCAAATAACTTTTAGGATCCCACAATAAACAACTCTTAAATACAACAAGAAAACTAGTTAAAATTCACTTTTGGAGAATCAATACTCATTTCCCCAAATTTTACGGTTGCACCGGAACATCATAAACCTCCGCCCCGGACCCCGGGGCTTATCCGCCCTTCAGATATATATGACTCTACAGCTCTGCCAACGTCACTCACGAGTCACGACCCAGCCATAGCAAATTGGAAATCAAAGAATCTTTCTCGACAACAACTCCCTTATTCTTTATTAATCACATTCATATCATCATCCAACTGAGCAAATGAAAGCAACAAAAGGTGCGCAGCTGAACCGAAATTCTACACACACGTATGAAACGAGGAACTAGAAGAGACACAGTCAATGAACATTGTTAACAGTCCATAATCCATCCAACTCTGGAAACTTGGTGGTCTTTCCCTGCGATGAACCTCAAGTTTTGGGAACCTTCGACCAAAACATGATATTGTGTACTTGTTGTTGTACACTTTACTAACCGAGGTAAGAAGGGATCCTCCGTATATAGTACTTTCTGTTCCATTTCTTCAGGGAGCCGATCCAGGGAGCCATATTTTGGGCATGATAATATCCCACTCTTTCTTGCCCTCGTTCCAACCATAGAAGCTCGTGTCGTTGGCTTTGACCCGGCAGAAGCTCGACTCGCAGCGGGCCTGCCCATAATTATGATCACCGGTGCCGTTCCTCGAGTCGTAGATGTAATATCGGGGCGTCCCCATTTCGTCAAACTCCGAGAACTTCCCCACGCAGAAGCAACCCGACCCATCGGCGGCCGGCTGGAGCTGGAAAGGAATTTCCTGACCCGGCGGAATGCTTTGGGGCGCTCGTTGCGTCAGCCCTTCGTAGCACGTGACGTAGACGACTGAGCTGCTCAACAGCGGTCTCCGCTCGTTGCTGACGGACACGGTGGTGGTCGTGTTCGCTCCGGTGAGCAGCGCCAAAACGGCGACCGCGGCGGCAATGGCAGCGATCTTCATTGTTTCTGGTGGAAGATTTTGGCCTTTTCGGTTCTATCGGTACTTTCGTTTCAAATGATGGGATATATATGTGAAGTGGTATGTATATTTCTATTGGGTTAGCTAGGAGGAGAGATTTACTGTGTGGGTTTCATCGCGATTCGCTAGAGGTAGGGCAAGCGATGTGGGGTTCTTTTTTTGACGTTATAGCTAAGGTTTGTTAATCTGGGCTTTTAGATGTTATTTAATTTAATTGTTACGTTAATTATTAAGTTTTTATCGGAAGAAAAAGACAGTGACCGCCTGAGAGGGAGTTGGGGGCGTGATGGAGCTTTTTGTACATGGGCTTGTGGCCCATTCCTGGCTTGCTCATTAATTGTCTCCAGCCCACTAACAGCTGGAGGGAATTTTTTTTTTGCCTCATATAGGGTGGGGTTGTCTTGCTCATAGTTGTCATGCCAGTGGCATGCAGGTCGGTTGAACCTGGTTCAACTGGTATCGGTTATGAAACGGCTGGAATGCCATTGGTAGGGGTGGAAATTGGGGTGAGTGTGGTTACCCGTCCCACATTTTGTGGGTAACCACACCCACAAATATAGAATTATGCTACCCACAACCCGCCTCACAGTGGGTAGTGGTTAACCACTATCCACTTCGGGTTGGTGCGGGTTGAATGTGGATACCCACAAATCTTTCCTTCTTTCACCATTTGGACTCGTATATGATAAACCTATCGGTCGAGTGAAGGAAAAAAAAACACATTGAGTTCAAACTAAGTAAAGAAGCCCAAGACATGGAACGAGCGAGGGTATGGTATTCAGAACCTCCTAAGTAGTCAACCCCCCTCTCCTCTGTTCACTTCACTCGCTTAATTTCTTTAGGAAATGCATACTAATAACGAGTATGGGTTGGAAGGGTTCTAATCTAAATATACATTGCATCTTTATCAACGGCATGACTCCTTTGCTTTTTTATTCGAACTTTTAGGGATAAATGGAATTCTCTCCCAAGTTGCGGAATTAGCATCCTCTTACACAAAAACAAAAGCCTACATAAAAGAAAGTTAATAAAGTGTTAAATAAACTATAAACCACATTTATTGGCTTTGTTTTATTATAAAATAAACATATACCACGCTGATAATGCTTATTTAATAAAAGTATATCATACGAACACAGTGTATTGACTTGTTTTTGTTTTATTAAATAAATATATATTTGATTTTCTAGCCTACTTTAATTTGTAGCATTCTACTTTTCACATAATTTAATATTACAAAGTATATTAATATATAAATATACTTAGTGTGGTTATTGTGGGTTAACCGCTGTGGGTAGTGGTTAACCACTAACCACAAAAATCAATATTTTGCTACCCACACCCAACCCACTATCCAAAAATTGTGGGTATGGTTACCCACAATGTATGCGGTTTGGTGCGGTTTGTGGGTTACCCGCAATCAGCAAACCAAACTTCCACCCCTAGCCATCGGTATGATGTAGTGGTCAATGCCGGTCAAAATCGAAAATTTTGGTGGTTCAACCGGAATTTTGATTTCCGGATTTCTTAAGTGATACACCCCTGTGGCTGTTTTGTGTTGAAATTGTAAAAAAAAAAAAAAAAAAATACTGGGTTAGGTTTTGCCCGCCATCCCGCATCCCCCTTTCACTCAGCAGTAGCTCCTTCGCGAGCCCTAAACTGCATTTCGACTATCTCTGTGCCTATTCCTTTCTCCTTCCTCATGAACCCGACATCAAGCAGATCAGCGGCGAAGCGCGGCGAGATTCAGCGGTCGGAAGGCGCGACAACTTTAGCAGGTGCGATGAGGATCGGCAGTCAGTCTCCGCTTGGATCTCGGTAGGCAGTAGCTATGTCCGAGTCTTAGTGTTCCCTGAATGCTTGGTGCTTTTGGCGGCGGCGTTTGCGAGCTGTTCGTTCTGATTGCTTGTGGCATCGGTGGCGTTTTGGTTTCATTCCAGGGCTTTGAAAATTGATTGTAGTTTCGCTTCTTAGAGCGTTTACGGAGAGGAATGCAGCATGTAATCTGCCAATTTTTGGAGTCATTAGCTTTAGTCCACTAACATAAATATGTTTTGTTGGTTTATTGGGTGGGTCCAAAGAAATAGAATCGTAAGTTTAGGCCCCGTTTAGTATTGTTGCCTGTTTTTGTTTTCTTTTGTGTTTTTCAAGATTAGAGAAATCAAGAAAAAAAAAACATGTTTAGTTGGGTTTCTATTTTTTGTTGTGAATCATATTTGCACAACAGGACCCAAATTTGAGAAACAACAATTTATTGCTTTGGATTTGATTCTTGTACATGTTTTACACGGGATTCCCGTTTGTTTTCATTAAAACAACCCTCAATTCGAATCCCACCTAAAGCAAAAAATTTCTCTTTTTTTTTTAACTCCCAAACCCACCTCCAAACCCTAGTCGGCCAACCCTACCCTCATTTTCTCCCAAACCCGCCGCCCAACAGCTCCCTCCCTCTCTCAACTTCTTCCTCTAGAGACCCAGGCCGCCGATATCGTCCATCTCCCCCTCGTCGTCGATTTCGTCCCTTTTCTCCCGCCGCCTCCCTTTCCCCTGTCGCCCGACCTCGCAACCCCTGCCGCCTCCTCCTCTCGATTCCCGTCGCCGACTTCGAATCCTTTCCCTTCGCCGCCGCCTCCTCTCTTTTCTGGTTTTTAATTCTAATAGTAGTAATTGAACGCGTTTTTGTTTCTTGTTGTCTGCTTTCATTATTTTTCAGATTATCAACTAAACAGGTTTGTGTTTTCAGTTTTTTTCTGTTGTGGTTGTACATATGTTTACACAACATCACTGCAACCACAATAGCAAGAAATCGATACTAAACGGGGCCTTAGTTTATGGATCCGCATGAAGTATAAATAATTCGTTTTTATTTATTTATAAAATGGGGGTATTGCTAGTATATATATTCGTTCTCTGGAACTGGAATTTCCTTAAAACCGGCATGAGCCGTATAAACTGGTTGTACTACTGCTAAAACCATTTCACTTACGAAACCGGCGCACCAATATAAAACTGGTTTGACAACCTTGGTCTTGCTGAAGAGCTCTCTTAGCGGTAATAGTCTCTTTTCGAAAGAAAAAGGTAAGGTGGCACCTAAAAAGTCATAAAATCTAATTCATGTATTTTTATTACGTTTTTTCATGTCATTTGGTAATTATTAATGTAACTTAGTGTTTATTCACGTAAGAGTTATAATTATTTACGTATATGAAATTTCAAACCTTTTTTCTCCTAATTATTTGAATTAGCCATATTTTTATGGGATCAAATATAGATATTCAATTTTTCTGTAAAAATGAGCCACATTGATCATAATTTACAAAATGACATTTATTTTCATATTTTTAAAATTTAAAATTTGAGTTTACAACAGTATGGATGAATAACAATATGCATGATAAAATCAGGTTGCGTTAATAAACATTACCGTTTGCGTAAATAACCATCACTATTACGTGAGTATACACCAATACGGCATGGATAAACACAAATTTAAGTAAATAAATGCAGTAATAATGAATTAGAAGTTGTGTTTGTTTGAGTTACACTAAACCTTTTCCTTTTGGAAAATGCTAACATAGTAGTTAGCCAAGTTCCTCTAGAGGAGAACCCAATTAAAACTCTCCCCAGCCACTCATATGACTAACTGCACATAATCACTAAGAAAGTGATTCCATTGTGGATTGGGAGAACTTGTGTATAGAAAGATGAAATTTTTTATGTGACGAAATGTGAGTTTGTGATAACATCTAAATGTGTTATAGCTATTGTGAAAAATGGTTTATCTTAATAATTTTATATAGACATTTAATATGAAAAATATATATTGAGTCACAAAATTTTATGCAAATATGTAGAGGCTCAAACTGGAGCGCCCCCCCCCCCCCCCCCCCCCCACACATTTTTTCATTTGATTATAATTATTTTATTAAGTGAAATGGAAAAATAAATAAAAATGGGCATATAATTTCACGTCATATGCCACATCAACATTGATTAAATTTTCCATTAATACTAACGCTCAACGCCGGTCAACACTAACAAAAAAATATTTGGTGGTAGAATTGTCATATTATATAATTTGAAAGAGAAATGACATTTTTAAAAAATAGTTCGGAATGTAGTGAAACTGTCAAGATACACGTTACCATTACTAACCTGGATTCTTCGGAAGTTAGCTTTCTTGTCCTATATTAGTATATATAAAGATAAATACCATTTACTGTTGCCTAAAACAATTATGTTTCCATCATAGCGCGTGGCCTACACTAGCCATTTCCATTCTGCGTCGTTTTTCAGTTCCTTACTCAGTTACTCCTGTGTTCTACCTCTACATTTTTTCAAATGCTGTTATACAAGTTTTTAATTTGAGAATCATGATTAATGAGTGGATCTCTAACTATCCTCTCCACATCCATCATCCTTTCCCCTTTTTTGCGCCTTCAATAATACACCCAAACCATATTCAATAAATATTTGCAGGTGTATTTTATTTTACGTAAATGCATTAATCACTAACCAATATTTTCACATGATCTTATCAATCCGATTAATCGGTTCCACAATTCCACCAACCATTTTTATTAGGTGTTTGGTATAGATTTCAAATGTTTCAATGACAATTTCAACTCGGCCCGTTTGGTATTTTCGGACTTGACTGGACGGAACATGGGTTACTACTTTCAACCTTGCTCCATCTCGTGCCATTCTTGACTGTCTTATCTCATTTTCTTCAATTATCTATTTGCATTTCTCTTAATTTGACTGACTATTTAATCATATTTTTCATTCAATGAAACTTGAAATAGGTGCACGACTTTTTTTGCTCCCATTCATTACATCTCATTCTCCACAAGCAACTTTTTTTTGCTCCCATTTACAAGCTAATTTACCACTTAAAAGAACCTAACACACGACAATAAAACACAATTTCCACACGGTAACTTCATAAAACCTAATCAATGAGCATTCGAAACTGAACACTAAACGAACAACTCAAATAACCGCAGCTTGCGCGGCAGGTCATCTAGTTTCCTTCTTTAACTTCAAAGTTGTTTGAAGTATTTATACTTTGTTTTGTCGAGACAAGTTCTTAGTTTTGTTGAGACATTATTATCTAATAAAGACAACCAATAACATAATAAACCCACCTTGGTAAAAAAAGTTTTTTAAAAGAGAAATTTCAAAAAGAAACTCTGTTGTAGCCGGTTCCGGTTAAAGGGTGGCCACTTATTTCTCATTTCTCTCTTCTCTTGTCTTCTTTCTTACCGCTAGCTAAGGCAGCTTGACTGTAGCCGGTTCCGGTAAAAGGGTGGCCACTTATGTATCATTTCTCTCTTCTCTTGTCTTCTTTCTTACCACTAGCTAGCTAGGGCAGCAACTTGAGCGAGACGGTCGCTTATCTTCACTTGGAGTCTCGAGCTCTCCAGATCCAGTCGGTAATTTGTCTGCCTTGATTACCTCTCTAGTCTTGAGAGTATCGTTGTGTTGCAGCTATCCAACTTCGTTTGTCTTTGCTGTACGTTGCAGCCATGGGTAATGTTATATGTTTATGGCGCAACTTCAATCCATCGGGTGGTCTACTAGAGAAAGATTTCAAGTGGTTGAATAAGAATGCGTCCAGATTCTGTAATCTTCTCGGGGCTAGAGTTAACGTTAATTAGTTAGTTAATTTGGATTTTAGTTTGTTAATTAGATGGCTCCTCTTTGTATTGATGGATGATTTTGGTTGTTGTGTAGTGGATTTGAGTCCTTCGAACGTTCTTGACAATCCATTGCTAAGGCTCACAAAAGAGCAGGTTGAAGCTGTGGTGCAGCCGGCAAATCTCATTGGGCAGGGAGGTGGAGGGACTGTGTATCGTGGGGAGTGTCGTCCCACCCTTGAGGGCGAGCTGGTATCACTAGTAATTAATGAAGTTTTCATGGTATTTAAAAGCTAAGTAATCAATTATATGATACTTTAAGTGTTGTTTGTATGTAGGTTGTTAAGGTGTTCAAGCTTCGAAAGCAAAGTGATGTTGAAGCGCTGCTAATGGAGGCCACAATTTTGTTAGATAGCCAGCACAACAACATAGTTCGATTGCTCGGATTCTTTGGCGAGCGACGATCGCCGACTCTGGTTTTCGAAATGCTCCCCCGTGGATCGCTGGATCAATTGATTCACCCTATTGATGATGTAGGTACGTACGAAAATAGGGTTTTTTAGTACTTTGATTAGCAGCCTAGGGTTTGTAGCCTACCATTTTCCTCTTTGAGGAGGTCGATCTCGCAGGCCTGGGCGCACACTTCTTTCGACAACGCCATCTTTTCGAATTCCAGGGTAGCGAGCTTCTCCACATAACCCTTTCGCTCCTCCTCCCAACGAGCTTCAAACTCGGCTTGGCATTTGAGGCGCTCGTCATCCAAGGCACCTTGGAGCCGCGACACCTCCTTGGCCGCCTCCATTTGGGCGTTTTCCCATTCCTTCAACAACTGCTCGCAGTGCATGTTGGTCGTTGCGAGATCGTCCTTGAGAACGGACAAGGAAGAAGAGGCCGCCAGCTTCTCGTCTTTGGCTTCCTCCAAACGTCGGGCGCCTCTTTTAGCGAAAAGGAGCACCTGTATATATATATAAAAAGAGGGGGACACAAGGGAGAGAGGTCAAATGTTTGCAAACCGACTCTTCATCAGCTTCCAACAGCCATCATTGCAAGCCGACTCTTCATCAGCTTCCTGATGGTGGAAAAGTCTGACCCTGCACACAATCACAAGTGTTAAAACAAGTGCATAAAGAAGAATCACGTCAGTCATAAAAGGCACCCACACACCATCGTTGTAATACTCTTCCAAAACATGTGGGCGCTTAGAAGTGATGCGTAGATTAATGGGGTTAGTGCTAATGAGTTTGGCGCCCTCGGTCTCATCCGAAGAAAGATAAACCTTGGTGTTAAAACTTTCAACGGTTCCCAGCTCCCACTTCTTAAGGAAGGTGCCCCCACTCTCAAAAAAGGGGTCTCGATAGGTTGTAGTCTCTTTCTAAAAGAGTAAGGTTTGGTCTCACAACAACTACCTAATTCTTGTATATTTATGTTCTTTTATGCTATTTGGTGATTATTTATGTAATTATATTTTTATTTAATAAGAGCTATGATTATTTATTTATTTTGACGAATAAGAGCTATGATTATTCATGCAAATAAAATTGCAAACTTTTATTTCTTTTCCCCTTAATAAATTGTAACAATATTTTACGTAATTAAATTTGAATTTTATACTTTTCTGTGAAAATGAGTTGTACAGAATAAATAATATGCATGAATGAACACCATATTGCGTGAATAGAAATTATTGTTTGCGTAAATAACCCTCACTATTACGTCAATAAATACAAAGTACAACAAGATTAACACAAACAATTTGGGGGGGAGGGGGGGGGGGGAGTGAATTAGATGTTGTAACTCTCTTTATGTACCACCAAAAAGAAAATGCTAAAATAGTAGCTAGTCATGTTCCTGTAGAGGATAACCAAATTAAAACGGTTCCCAACAACCTATAATCCAAAAATTGTATTGACCCCTACTACTTAGGGGCTGTCTAAGGTCACAATGAGGAATATGCTATAAGAAAAAGAAGTCATCATATTAAAAAAAAATCCAAAACATAAGTTTAGTTATCTTAAGTTAGGTTTACTAAACATTAAACAAAAATTTATAAAACTCTATTTCAATTTTTGAGAAGGCTAAAAAGCCATAGTTTATATTCTATTTAGCTTCCGAGCTATAATAGCCTTAGTCAAACTTTTTTAATTTGTTTTGTCCCATGAGCGCACTCCCACTGAAATTCCAAGTTTAAAAGTCAGGTTCTACTTGTTAGCCTTCATTACACTTTGTTTCCGAACGAATAGATGAAAATGACGGGATGGATAATTATTGGGGGGGGGAATTTGAGGGAGGAAAATAACAGGGGAAAATGTTGCATTATGAGAGAAAGTGAAGAAAAAGTAGGAGGAAAGGTTTATTTGAGAAATGTGATAGATAATTATAATAAATAATAGTTTGTTTCCCAAAAAAAAAAGTTTGTTAATATTATTTTTATGATTATATGTTGTGAAAAATTTATCGTTCATTGAATTTTTATCTTTATAAAAAAATTAAAATAAAAAATTGTAAAAAACATTTCAATCCAAAATCATCAAATAGAGCAAAAGTGTGTTTGTGCATGTTCGACTAATTGTAGAAGAGATGAGTTGAGCTGATAAGGACCAAAAAGAAGACGTTACCTCAAATAGTAGAATATTTTATACCAATAACCTCGACTAAATAGAGATGTTTTAATATGTGTGGGTTATCCAAGTTATCATCATATTTAGTAAAATGCGATATGAGTAATTTAGTCACATATACGATACCAAGGTAATGGAATTAGATAGAAAGTGACTAGTGGTAAAACCAAAATATAAAGTTAGTGAACTAATGTAGTTATAAAAAAATTAGGGACAAAAGGTAAATTTAATGACCAAATTAACCGATCTCAATTGCTAAAATTCTATTAACTACCTTAACAAAAAATAAAGCCTTTTTTTTAGTTTGTTGGACCAAATTAACAACAAAAACAAGAAAATGGAATAAAAAAAATTAGAAGAGTTTTCCCACCCACCACAATAAGAATCTCATTTAAATTGAAATATCTTTTCTAATTGAGATTTAAAAAATCCTATAAAAATAACCCGCATTAACTCCCAAATTAGAAAAAATCTTTATACGGTTTATTTTCTTTCTTATTTCATCTCCCCTACTACTAGACTCTTTAACGAACAACAGATGGTTTATGGAAATCTCAGGTTCCTCCCATTTTCCACCCCTAGAAAACAAGTTAGGTATCTATGTGGAATAGATCTCTCACCCGATGAATTAGTTGAAGTTTACATAAAAGAGATAAAACACTATTATTCATGATATTTTTGGATATCAGTACTTTGTGAAAATTTCTTGATTGAATTTGGTTTGACTTGATTGATTTGGTGGTTTTGAGTTGAAATTTTGATTGTAGACTTGATGAGTGATAGGGGTTGTGAATCAGCCACATATAAACTTTACTCCTGTGCTACAATATGATGGATGTGGTTGAGACATCTAAGAACACGACGCAACTTGTGTTATCCAGGGGAAAATTGTGAACTTTGCACTTTGTTTTGAATAAGGGAAGGAAAATGAGGAGTGCGAGAAAATGATGAGGGAAAGAAAATTTTATATAACCTTGACGAAAACGACTTTCATATTTTAATGTAACATATTTTGTTCATTTTTGTTTGATTTAAATATTTTTCATAGAAAATTAGATTGCATTTATTGTTTACAAATTACTTCCATCTAATAGCTAGGGCTTATAAACTTGAGCTAGCGTTTCTCTTCTCTTCCATATCCAGGTTTGTAATTTTCTTTCCTTCGATAACAACCCGTTTAGAGTGGTTGTTGGTAAACTCTCTAGTTGTTATTTCTTCCATTCACCAATGATTTTCCCCCCTTTTAAAGTAGTAAAAAATGCATTTGTTTTCTCCTGGGGTTATATGTTTATATTTCTATTGGTAGCATGCTCCCTAGTTGTCATTTCTTTCATTCACCAAGATAGTATTGCTATGTATTCGATTATTTTTTCAGAGGTAGTAAAAAGTATTTTTATTTGCTTCGGGGGGGGGGGGGGGGGGGGGGGTTTTTTTTTGTTATCCGATTTTATTTGTCTCAATTTGGATTTATTTGCAGTTGCAGATACGAGCACTAGTCAATTTTTTAGGGAAAATTGAATGCATTGAGTGGTCTGGGTCAAGATTTGGAATGGTTCACCATGTTTGGATTACAAAACTTGTTCGGGGCTAAAGATATACATGTTAACTAATTAAGTTGTGTTATAGTTAGTTAGGTAGCTAGATACTGGATGAAATAAGTTTGTTTTGGATGATTAATTTGATTGTTTGATAGTGGACTTTAATGCTTTGAATAATCTTGATGATTAACTGTCTCAGCTCACAGCTAAAGAAGTTCTAACTGTGCTGTAGAGCGAGAGGATATAATAGGACAGGAAGATGGAGGCAGAGTCTGCCGTGGACAGGTGGGATGTTCTTGGTCAATGTTGAAATTAGATGTTCTCGGTCAATGTTGAAATTGGACAGAGTTAAACCGATTCATCAATTTTGAAATTGGAAATTGGTTCGGGGCTAGAGGTAACTCTTTTCACTTATATTATGTATGTTAACTAAGTTTGGTTACATTTTTTGTTAGACGGGGCTTTGTATATGTATATGTGTGTTTGTTTGACAGTGGACATGAATGTTTTGGATGCTTGTTTGGATACTTTTGATAAACGCATATATTAGTTCACAACTTTATAAGGTCGTTTTATAATTAATCAAGCAAATTTTATGGTCGATGGAGTTCGAGGCACCGTATAATATGATGAGCGTTATAGTGTTCCGAAGGCATGTATAAATAATTAATTAATTTCATGCCTTATGACCTTTGCTTGTTCTACCACAGCTTGAACATGCTTAGTTGTGAGTCAAGGCTCTGAAATTCTTGCACAGTTTCAATCCCCAAAATACTGTATCGGGACATCAAACCACCTAATGTTTTCCTTGATAATCAATATCGAGCAAAGTTGGGGGATTTTGGTTTTGCTATGCCACTATCCGAGTACGGATCTATTGAAACCAAAGATGTGGAACTTGGCACGTTGGGCTACTGGCCATCGACCGAGAAGCAGCTTAACTTGTCCAGATCGAGATGCTTTTATCTTTAGTGTCATGCTTTTCAAGCTAATGCGAGTAGGTTGGCCTTTGACGAGACGAAGTCTACCTTGAACCATTATATTTATAAATGGGTGAGTATATACTGACTCCAGCTTACTCATGTACACTTTTTTATTTTAATCATACTAAAGATGACATCTTTTTGTATAAATGTACATTTGGTATCCGTACTAATTAATTGGTTTGTTTAATTATGCTGCACAAGTGATGCAAGGCTCTGGGGAAAAGTGGGCAGAAGAAGTGGCTAGAGAGCTTATTGATACCAATCTCGGTGGGGAATACGACAACAAGATGCTATGTAAAGCTGCTTTACTTGCCTTTAATTGTGTTGGAAGAGATCCTGCTGGTCGTCCCAAGCAACGTGAAATTATAGAAGAACTGAACCAGGTGGTAGCCGACGAAAAAGCTTGAGAACAAACTCAAGTTGTTTGGGAAATTTTGGAAGAAGTATTCCATAATTATCCTCTTGTTTATGATTGACGTACTATTGGATCGATGTGCTCTGATATCAGTACTTTGTTAGGATTATCTAGTTTTTCTTTTTGCTAAATCCCAATTACATTGCACTTGGGGTCGAATTCAGTTTTGACGTGATTGAGTTGAAACTTTAAACACTTGATAGTAGACCTGATGAGTGACATACCCTATTTCTTACTCTCTCTTTGTATATGCTAGTTAAATAATAGTAAAATTGTGTCGTATTCAATTAGGGTGAATTTAAACGTCTTTGTATGTGCATCATTAATTTGTTATGATTGTTTGTTAGAGAAATTGAACAAGTGGGATGTTATCGGTCAATGTTATTAAACTGATTCACTAATTTTGGAATGGAAACTAGTTCAGGGCTAGAGGTAACTCTTTCATGTATGTAGAATTTGATGATGCGGAAGACGAAACAACACACAAGACAACAATTTTACGTGGTATCCTCGATCGATTGATTGATCGAGACTAATCCACGGTGAGCTGGAAACGAGCTCACGGCTGACATTTTATTATAAGACTATATTGTGACGGCTTGCTTACGACAATTTTCGTAGCTAAGCTTATATAGACGTAGACGTAGGGTTAAAACCCTAATGACAACCAAGTTTCCTTCTTTTAATTGAACAAGGAAAACTAGGGACTTGTAGGACAAGGAATTAATTATTTTTGCCTAAGTAATTAATATCCTCAACACTCCCCCTCAAGCGAAGACATGAATGACAAGAATGCCGAGCTTGAAGCTGAACAACACTCAAACAACCTCTTGCTGGCAATGACGATCCAACAGGTGGTGAATTTGTTTGCTTTTGGGAGAGGTAGACAAATGATGAAACTACTCCATGCTTGACCCAGTTCTTTTGACAGTGAACTGACACGCCAAAACACAACACCAAACTGCGACCAAGTGTAATCGCAGTTCGAGAATGCAGTGAAGTGGCAAGTTCTATTATCAACCCGAGGTCTAGATCTACTGCCTACTCCGTGATTATCTATTATCTAGCCAACTAAGTCAAGTGATTGTTGTTTTAAGCAAAAGCAGTAAGGAAGCAGGAATTGGTACGGTTTTCTCAAGCAAAGAAGAGTCACTCGGGAATGAGTCCCCCTATCTCCTTAGTTAGGTCTCAATTATAATTAGCCTGGGTTGATTTACTGTTGATTAGACTGCGGAAGATCCGACAGTAGCTTGGAATCTCTTAAGCTGACCAAGCCCTCTCAGACTAACTACCCGACAGACGACTAGTCTTCACCGGGATAGAAAGCTAAAGCAATAAGCACAGAACTCCACTACAGGAATTGGATTCCAGTACAAAGCAGTAAACTGGCTAACTCTCGTATAGCCAATCTCCTACTACCGAATGATGAGGCTCTAACAACCTAATCAGATTCTATCTATCTCAGGTTGCAGCAGAAATCAAGAAAAGCTGATCAGACTTCAATTAATTCAATGAATCATGCATCATTCGATTAAAACCAAACAGTACAATCATCCCAAGTCATTACAATCAAATCCCTAACACATGGAACTATGGTTCTTCATACCCAAGTGAGAGAAGGGTTCTACTCCATAGAGAGAGAGGAAAACAGAATACAAAGCAGTCATACTCATAACAATGGGAAGAATCTGCTCTGGATGATGATTTCTACTCCTATGACGATCTCCAAGCTCTCGATTTGATGAAACCCAGCTCCAAGATTGCTTCTAGGATGTGTTCTTCGCACTTTCTCTCTCTTGGGCTCTGTTTTTTGCACTGAAAAATCAATCCTCTCACTTGTGGCCCGAAATTGGGTAGAAACCAGAAAATCCCGATCACATGGGCAGGCCACACGGCCGTAGCGCATACCCAGATGCCCGTGTGAGATACAAAACGTCGCGTTTCCAATAATTGCACTTCAGGCTACCAACACGGCCAGGGACACACGGCCGTGTGGCTCACCCAGTCTGCCCGTGTGAAGCCTCGCATAATCCCACACGGCCACATTGCTCCTTCACACGGCCGTGTGGGTTTTATTTGTGCCCGTGTGGCTTCCTCAGCGACTCGCTCCCAAACCTTCATTCACGTACTAGGACCTGAAATATCACAAACAAGCACACCCTAGCGTGAAATCGGCCTAAAACACGAGAATCAACACCTTAAACGGCTCTAGAATAGGGGCAAAAACATGTGCAATTAACGGTTTATCATGAACTCAACATGGTGAAATTCCTTGACGTCTTGGATGAGACTGATGACTGCGTTGCTGACTTTGGAGACTTCTAAATGCACTGCTGACCGTGCTTCTCTGAGAAACCTGACTGAGTTAGTACATCACCGTCAACTTCATGACTGAGCTAGTCGACCGACGTATGTTGACTCCCTATTCTCCCCCTCAAGCTGGAGCATGAACGACGTGAATGCCCAGATTGAAAGGTAGAATGGTGAAGACCGAAAATTACCTGATTCTGAACATAGAGGGAACGATCGCTTCTTTGATCGTTACTGCCTCGCTTCAAGTCTTGACAAACTTTGTTGGAAGAAGCTGTACTATCTCCCCAACACTAACTATTGAAGGGACGACAAAGACACGCCGCGATTATCTTCAACGCTATGACTTGATGTTGGTAAAGATTTGCTCGCTGACACTTTTCAACGACCTGTTTGAACTGATGATGAAGATACGACAACCCAATTGGTTATTGACTATACATCCAATCTAATAACTCCTTCGAGACCAGAAAACTCAATGAACCCCACAATGGTGATGCAAGAGTAGGTGACTGATTGAACACTATCTCAAACATGAATCTCGCGGGTGATGACTTACTTGATCACTTCCTTCATTAACTATCTTCTGAAGACAAAAACATGAATTAAAAAGGAATTAGAAGGATTCATGGTGACTCAGCTGAGATGGCGTTGGACGGCGAGATCGTAGAACCAATTGTGAGTGTCAGCCGCAAAAATGACCATGCAACTTCCTACAACCGAGTTGAATTAACGAAACTCCAGCCAAGTACAGAATTTGGACTGGACAGAACCCCGACCAATCTAATATGCCGAGGAGAGAACCCCGTCCGCAATGACGATACAGCGCGGGCTGAACAACCAACTTCTGTCCTGTGACTAAGCTTGGTTACGCTAACGATTGAGGCGAAGAAGTTGTCTCCAGCTGACTATGTACCTTGGATACGTCGACTTAGAAACCAGATAAGTACCACAAGTGTAAGACCTGGGTGGAATTAACTTGACTTTCCATGAGCTGCGAACAAACCATGCTTGACTAAGGAGCTGTATAAGATCCAGCATAACCTTCTCCCAATAACTCGAGTTATTGGGATCAACTGGTTCTTGACATGGTATCAGAGCATAGTACTTAACCACTTCCTTACAACGTATGTTAATATCTTGGATGCTTGTTTAGATTATTTTGATTAATGCACATATTAGTTCACAACTTCATAAGCTCGTTGTATAATTAATCAAGAAAATATAATAGCCGAGGGAGGTTGAGGCAACATATACTATGATGAGCGTTATAGTGTTCCGGGGCATGTAGAGATAAGTAAGTAACTTCATGTTATATAAAAGTAGTACAGTTTATCATATATAGTTTTGTAGTTTAGCTATTTATACTTATACTAGGTGGATGTTAAACCAATGAAGATTAAATGTCAAAGCATTGATATCATATCATCATAAACGTATGTGTTGTCAATGAGTATGTACCATTTTATTATAATGTGTAGGTTAAAAATGCAAACATATATTGTAATCCATTTTCATTTTTTCCATTAATTATTTTGTAGTTCGCTCGCTAAAATAAGATCACAACATAAATATATTCTACATTTTAAGTAACATACACATGATAAATAATAGAAAATTAAAAGAATTGATGAGAAAAACGAAAAATTGCTAAAGAGGATGTGTAAAATATCTACACATAAATACAAGACAATGTCAAGGGAAAAATATTGCCACATCAGCCTCTGCTTGACAGGGCGCACACTGCGGAGGGGCTTTGTTGTCATTCCCACTCCTTCCCTGAATCTTCTCTTCCTCGGTCTATTTCCAATCTGCCAGCCGAAAAACTAACTACGTGTCCGTTGCCGTCTCTCCCCGCCGACCCACTCGCAATCCTAAAAATGTTAATCCGCCACCAGTCCACCTCAGATCCCGCCATCCTGAGCACTGCGTCGGAGTGAAGTTCAAACCCGCCCCTTCTGGTCTTCAACCGTCTGTCTCTCAGCCCTCCTGTAAAGCTGACGTCGGTCCTTGCCTACCGGCCATCCTTGCCGCAAGACGTAATCCGGTCCCTCCAAGCGCTGCCCTCGGAAACCCCATTTCAAACTCTGCCGTCGTGCAAACAAAATGTTGTTGCCGCTCATACCTATTCCGACTCTTGGAACAACGTAACTGTCTCTCAATCCTCCTGGAAATCTCATGGGTCTCTTGCCCAACACAACTACAACCATCGATGCCAGCCATTCTATACTGCTACAAAGTAATTTACTCTCTCTCCCTTTCCAATCCGATTCGCAAGTTTTCTATGTTTGTTTCAAAGGGAATAACAAACTATGAAGAAATTCTGGGTTGGAGGTTTGATTTTGATGACTGCTCGGTTTCAGAATTCCCAACGAGACTCATTCTCCCTTAATCCCCTTCAAGTTTTGGCTACCAGAGCTTTAATTGTTTGTTTCCCCATAATTCCGCTACTCTCTTCCAATTGAGTCTACACCAAATCGAATGAGTGTATCATTTGTGCACGTGGCTTTTGTGCTTTAGAGGTTTCTGTCAATATTACCTAATCAATATTCAAATTGAAGGGTGAAGTTGAGTGTTAATGGGTTGTAGATGTTAAGAGTTGTTGATCTGTGCCCCCAGTAAATCGTAGGGCTGGAAATTGCTTATTATTTTTTGGCTTCCAATTAGGTTATTCACAGCATGTGTCATACAATGTGGACTTAATGGTTGCGGGCTTGCTGCATATTTAGTAGTTGCTTGGTATTTTGAAGAGTTTGTTTTGGATTTAGTAGTGCCTTTGTATTGTAATCAGTCATGTGTTCTGTAACTAAGGCTAATTGGTTTTATTGATCCTTCCGTGGTTGTGCAACCATCACTGTACGTAATGCGGCATAAGCGTCATCGGGATAAATTAAAGCTTCTTATAGCCAAAACCCTCCATCAAATTCCAAATCGGCTACCATTCGATGTGATATGCTAATTCCCCTCGTACTTTGCTATTTTCATCCATAATTGCATCTAATATTTTCTGACATTGTGGACATTTTTTTATTTGTTTGCTCTAATGTGTTTCATTTCTCGCATGTTTGTGAATGATTTGAATAATATCGAGTTTAGAGTTTTAGATTATACTACATAGTTTTAGAATTTTCGTGACTCTATGGACAGAATTTGATGTTGAAAATATCATGGTTTTTTTTATGACAACAACTTAGTGCTAGTGCATTTATCATCAATTAGTCTGTGTTATTTACACCATCAGCTCCAGTTTGTGACATTTAGGACAAGAGCAACCTGATTTTGTGAATTTTCAATATTAAGGAGCAAGGAATTCTCATTTCTCCATGTTAACAGAACTATTCCTTATTTGCAATTACATGTCAAGTTCCATGAGATTATTAATTACCCTTAGATACTGTATAGCTATCCATGTAAGGAGGTAAAATGTCATTCTTTTTACGTGCAATTGTTGTTCTCCTATGCTGTCACTCCTTCTGGAAAATAGATTAGTTGTTTGTGCCCTATCAAACTCCATTTTCGCTGATGAGTGAATGGTAGAATTGCAATTTGATGTTCCTCTTATTCTTATTGAGGAAATTGATAGTGCCTTTCTTCTCCTTCACCCTCCTATAAATAATCCTCCCCATGCCAATTTTCATAACATTCTAAAACTTCACTCTCTTATGCATAATCCTCCCCATGGTAAGATGACTCTCAAATTAAGTTCAACTTAAATAGGTTATTGAGAATTACTATTCACTGGCTATGAGAATTGTTTGCTGAGTAATCATTACTGACGCCCCTACTGTTGCCCAAATCGAGAAAGCTTATGAGATTGATTGGTGTATTTATCATGTATTATTATCTTTTTGGGTATCTTCGGGTCTTCCTGTTAGTGTCCAGACATTACTTTTTATTGCTCAATTTGTGGTGATTGATGATAATAGACATTGTAAGATTGTAAGGTTGCTTTGCCACCATTTGTAATTTGGCAGAACCGCAGAAGCAAAAGTAGATGTCGGCATTACTTCAAAGTTAAGTAATATAGCAATTAATTACTCTTAAAGCTAAGTCCATCTTTAAAATATTAGAAAATTGAATTAGTTATTATTGAAATTAAATAAAGTCACGACATTAATTATGTCAGCATTTTTTTTAAACCAAAGATAGCTTGCATTACCAAGAGAAAAATAGACCAAACGTTTACAATTACGACCTTTGCATCCCCCACAATCAGCAACGACTCCCATCCCCTCATTATGCACCAGTACATAGCCTCCCGAAGTGCAACCAATTCCACCACCGCCGGATCAAACGCTCCATCCAAGCGCTCCCCTTTCGCCAACACGATGGCTCCCGTAGCATCCCGAATAACTATCCCAACTGCAGCATAAGGCTGACCACAAACAACACCATCAAAAGAACATGTCAGCTCCCCCACAAGACTCGCCGGCCCGCCCATCCCACTCAGTACCGGAGGACAAGCGGGCCTTCCAGCCCCCTTCCCTTCTAGAACCCTTTCCCACTCCCGAATCTGTTGCACGAGCTGCTGCCGGAGAATGGACCGGTGCACCTGCTCGAATTTGAAGACCACCCAATTCCGAGCCTTCCAAATGCGCCATAACATCGCCACTAATCTGCACATCATGACCTCCGAGGTTACCCGCTCAAAGACTCGTTGAAGGAAGACCACAAAATTGGTTCCGTCCAGGTCGTCTGCCAATCCAAGGACCCTGCCTACCTCCCACAACTCTTGAGCCCCCGGGAAAAGAAAGAAGAGATGCTCCAAGGATTCCAGCTCTGCCCAGCAAACCGGGAAACGCCCAAGGACACCAACCTCCTTCTCAAGTAAACCTCCGTAGTGGGCAAAATGCGGCTAAAAATCTGCCAGAGAAAGAATTTCAGCTTTGGTTGCACCTGCAGAGACCAAATGATCTTCCAAAGCTTCATATCCATCCAACTAACATCCTCTTTCCATTTAGCCCATCGGTGCCTCCTACTGAACGCCAGATGATATCCAGACTTGATCGTGTAAAAACCAGAAGAATCCTCTGTCCATATGAGTTTGTCCTTCACCTCCAAGAGGGGAAACGGAATAGCTTTAATTCATATCACCCATTGAGAAGGGAAGCAAGATACCAGGCATTCCTCACACCATTTCCCCTCCCCAGGACAAATCAAAGGCGAAACCTTATCATGTCCTGAGACGGGAGCCAAAGGCAAGAGAGGAGGAGCCTCTTGCTCCTTACCCGACACCCACAAGGCCGAGCCTATCTCCACCTCCTCCCCCATACCCATTTGCCATTGAAGACCCTGTTTGAGAAAATCACACCCATGTAAAACACTCCGCCACCCCCAGGATGGGCGAGATCGAGGACCCGCAGTTAGGAGGGACCCATTTGGGAAATACTTCCCCTTGTAGATCCTTGCTAACAACGAGCCCGACTCCTCTAAAATCCGCCATCCCACCTTTGCCAATAAGGCCTGATTGAACTCCTCAAATCGTCTGAACCCCAAGCCGCCCTCATGCTTGCTCCGGCAAAGTCTTCGCCAAGACATCCAATGTATCCGCTGCGAGTCGTTCTTCGTCCGCCACCAGAAATGTTCCATCAACCGATTCAGCCGACGACACAAAGTTTTTGGCAACAGGAAACAGGCCATAACATGAACCGGGAGAGCCACTGCCACCAATTTAAGAAGGGTTTTTTTTTGCCGCCCACGATAGATGACGATGTTGCCACCCTTGCAACCTAGAAAGGAACCTCCTCAATGAACCTGAATGTTTCCGACTTTGATCTAACAATCAGAATCGGCAAACCTAGGTATTTATCCTTGACACCAATCGCACCCACTCCCAACCGAGCAGCCATAGCTGCACAATCTGGCGCCAAAATATTCCTGCTGAAGCAAACGGCCGACTTAGCCAAATTCACCCTCTGCCCACTTAACGTCTCGTACTCCCGAAGGACCGCCAGAAGAGCGTCACATTCCTGCATGGAGCCCCTCAGAAACAAATAAGAATCATCTGCAAAGAACAAATGTGACACGGCCGGAGCTCTAGAGCTCACACGGACCCCCGAGAGTCTCCCTTCTGAAATCGCCTTATTGATCAAGGCAGAAAATCCTTCTGTACAGAGCACAAAAAGTAAAGGTGACAGTGGATCCCCTTGTCTCAACCCTCGTGACGATCGAAATAAACCGGAAGGGGCCCCACTCATGTATCCACCCTATCCAAACCGGGCTAAAACCCAACCGTTCTAAGACCGAAAGTCAGAAAGGCCATTCAACTCTATCATAGGCATTTTCCATGTCAACCTTCAGAGCCATATAACCTTTTTTACCCTTCGTCTTAATCTTAAGATAATGCATCAGTTCGTGACCAATGAGCACATTATCGACAATCTGACGCTCCCTAATAAATGCACTCTGACCTCCGACACAATGTTCGGCAGATGTGACACTAAACGCTCCACCATAACCTTGGTGATTATTTTATACACAAACTTGCATAAACTAATCGGCAGTAGCTGGCGAACATTTTTCACCTCATCCACTTTAGGGATCAAAGTCAGCCAAGTGTGATTAAAGCTATGTAAAATACGACCATTTTGTAAAAAAGACCGTACAGCCTCCACCAGCGATTGACCAACAATATCCCAAAAGCCCTATAGAATTTCCCCGTAAACCCATCTGATCCTGGCGCCTGCTTCGCGCCCATGGAAAACACCGTCTTGCGAATCTCCTTAGCAGTAACCTCTGCAATGAGCTCCGCATTCACACTTTCAGAGACTTTATGTAAAATGGGCAACTCTGCTACTCGCGCCGCAATATTCTCAACCGTAGTCTCCGATGTGAACTAATGCTAATAGAAGCCCACTGCCAACTCCGCCTTATCCTTCTCTTCAGTCACCCATTACCCGCTTGGTTTCTGCAACTTTTCCACGAAATTGCGTTTGCGTCTCGTACGCGTGACCGCGTGGAAATAAGACGTATTCCGGTCGCCCACCTTCAGTCACCAAACCCGCGATTTCTATTTCCATAACACTTCTTCAGCCTCCCATTGCCTGGCCAGCTCTTCTTCCAGACCCCGGATCCTCTCCCCATCCACTGGGGCCGCATTCTGTAAGGCATCAATCTCTGTCTGGAGCACCCGGATCTCCCTTGCTGAATTGGTCGTTCCTGCCCGACTCCAATCATATAGGAGATGTCGCAGTTTTTTAAGTCGTTGCCAAAGCCTATACATAGGAGACCCTCACTCCTCCTGGCTCCACACATACTGGACAAACAGGCGAACCTCAGGATTGTCCGCCCAACGAGCATCAAACCTAAACAGCAGCCGACAGTTCCGCACAAACGATTTATCCGCAATCAAAATCGCTCGATGGTCCGACCCTAGATTGGTGCAATATTTCACCACCGAGGATGGGTAGGCGTCCATCCACAGCGCATATCCTAAGGCCCGGTCTAGCCTCTCCATCACACAAGCATTACCCATCCGTTTATTTGTCCACGTAAATGGACTCCCCTGGTAGCCTAACTCCTGAAGACCCAAATTATCCATAAAGGCTCGAAGATCCGCAGATTGAGTTGGATTCCAGGCTGTACCCCCCATTTTTTCATTTGACGACAAGATAGAATTAAAATCTCCAACCACCAGAAAAGGAACTGTCAAAGTCGCACAAAACGCTTGCAAACAAGCAAGTTGAGACTGACGCGTTGCAGCGACACAACTCAAATACACACACACCACCATATATGGGGACTCATTATTATTAATCGTAACAGAGATAAAGAAAGACGAACTACAACCGACAGAAACACTTACATTGGGGGACCAACCAATCACTAGACCCCCTGACGAATTAACATCAACTAAAAAACAAGAATCCGACGAAAAACCTAAACGGCGCATACAACGCACTACGACCCGACGATGAGATCTCGTTTCCGACAGAAAAATCAGATCTGATTATTTGACCGAACTAGACCTAACAACGATTGGAGCATGAGAGTGGTCCCGATACCCCTCACATTCAAAGACACAAGCCTTATTTGGGCAATTGGGGCCATTTCGGGCTGGCTTCCTCCACCACTACATCATTATTAACACAAGAATTTGGAACACAAATTTTCGTCAAAGGGGTCGGATCCGCTGCAACACGTTTCCTCTCCTCCACAACCTCCATCTCTGGCGCTGTCATTCGGAAAACCTTTATTAAATTAGAGCCATACTCGTCCAGTTTCAGGTTCACCGTCGCCTTTTTCATCAGCTTAGTAGCTGAATCCACCATTTGATCCATAATAGAGAGATCTCCCTCCTTCCCCCACGCCGGTGCAGCATCCTCCACCCCCGACGAACAAATCTGATAATTTCCAGCCTGTGCGCCTCACTTGTCAGTCCTCGGTCGAGCCAGCTTTGTCGCTTGCATCCCTGCCTGCTTTCGTGTGCCTTGCGACTCACCCAGCTTATGAACATCCTTCCCCGCCAGCCCTTTATTCCTCCCCATCATATTCTCATCCCGGATTCTTCTCGCCGACCCTGCCGCCTTTTTCCCCTCCCCACTCCCCTGCGCACCTTCACCACTGTGAATTTCACCCACCACTCCCTTGCTATTCCTTGAAGATGAGCTAGCCACAGCAGCCTTCCCCTTCCCCTCCATGTTCTTCTTCCCAGCTTCCCTCTTTTTCCCTTCCATCCCACCAGCAGCGCCTTTCGACGTCTTCAAACCCATCACAACTGGCTTCGGTGCAGCCGCCATCTCCAGCCCCTTTCATCTGTCATCGTCTCGACTTTCCCTCTTAGCAGCCCCCTCCAGGTTCGGATTAATCCAAACTGATTTCGGCAACCGAGGCACTTCTGCATTCAGTCTGTAGTCGATAACATTCGTAGACATCCTCGGACCATACTCCTCATCCCCTTCCGGATCTGGGAAAGAGCAATTCTTCTCCAAATGTCGCAATCTCCCACAATGGTAACATAATAGCGGTAGGAACTCATAGATAAGATACACCCAGAACTCCCCCGCCACTTCATTACGAGCACACAACTTTGATCTCAACGGCTGCAGCACATTCAGCTTAACCCTTGTTTTAATGAAATTCCCAAACTCCCCGCAGATGCCGAATAGCCCTGCATCCAGTACCTCCTCAATTTTTGCTTCGGCCATGGTTCTCCTGAATGCCACCTCTCGGCAATGCAAGGGGATCCCCCACATCTGAACCCAGAATGGGGAAAATGCTAAGGATTCCATAATCGCCTCAGTTATCGGTTCCCACTTCTGTAGCTGGAGGACATGATCCTTGACCGGCAACGGAGTTCTTTGCAGCACCCGTTCCATATCTTCATCATCATCGAAGAGGAACTGCAGCAGCCCACCCTTCGCTTCCATAATGACCACATTCTTGGAGCAGTTCCATGCTCCTTGCACAATACGCAGAATGACAGAGAGGCTGGGACGTGTTTCCATGAATAAGCGGCCAAGCAGGCTTGACTTAGCTCGCTTCATGCTAGTCTCCACATCCATAGTCGGGAAATCCACAATCTGGTCCTCATGAACTGGTTTGACACCAGCGTCCTTCCCTGATCCGCCCTTCTTTGTCTTCATCAATGAGGACGCCATGTTCGCTTCCCGCACAACCTGATCCCTGTTGATCACAAACACAAAGCAAGAGTCTAAACACTCTTTCCACATTCTGTCCGCCCATAATAGCAGCTTAAAAGCAAGTTTTCGCAACCAAGCCCCCAACCCAGAGTTCTTCACATAGAAATCATAACATAAACGAGTCACCAAACCCCAGCAACATATCACCAAGTTTTGAAACCACCTCAAGATTCCCATACCTGGGTACTGAGTTCTTTCTTCTTCACGTTCAACTATCGCTCGCGTCTGCCAATCACCTTCACAATTAGGATGAGTAGAAATGGAAGAGTGATTTTGGTAGCGACGCGCAGTGGTTAAATAGACCCACTTCGGGGCCAAGTGTAGCACCGTCTCCTGAACAGACTCTCGATTCGAGTCTATCCCATCATATATTTTCAGGAGGAGGTATCCCTCTAAGAGTCCTCTTCCATCCTGATCTTCAGCCTCACGAGATTTTCTCGCACATTCCCAATCCCGAATTTGAGGGATTTTTTTTTTTATTTTCTTCAGTATTCTCATATTTTTCTCTTTTTTTTCCAGCGAGGAAAGAGGAACCTGATCCTTTCGGTTCAGCTGAACACCGCCGCCCCTATCCTCCTTTGCCACACCCTTCGGTGGTGATCGTCGCCCACCTGGGACCTCGGCCCACCGAAAACAAAGCCGGCGTCGAATACTCTCACATCCCCCATCGGGATTCCACCGTCATTTCCTTTTCCCAACTCCCATTTCTCGCCTTGCCGCATGCAGGATGCCAGATCCAATCCCAAGCTCGAGAATCACCGGCCGTCAAATCGGCGCCGTTCGCTCCCCACCAGCACACATGGCTAAGCAGAGGAGTAAGACTGAGAGGAACGCACGCCCACCATTTGCGAGCAGGCAGAGGAAGCTTAACCAAACGAACGAGCAACCTTCGATGAGAAGAGAGGACAGAGCATGTACTCTCATTTTTTCCCCCTTTTGAAAAAAGCTAGCATAATTATGTCCTCATTTTAACAAACACAAGATAGATAAAAGTATAAAATGGATGACAAGAGCATACAATTGTGAGAGGGAATCGTAGGAAGGACATATAGGGTCTGGTATCTTTTTCTCTATTTATATTTACTAGCGTGGGCGCCAGCCATTTGGCCGGAGGAAGGTGAGGTATGAAATTTATTTTTGTAATAGGGTTTATAGCTTAATTATGTATAGTTTTTTTTAGAAACACGTGATAAAAATAGTAAATTTTAGTAGGAAAGAGACATGAATGATGCAACAAATCAAAAATCAGCCTTATGAACCAAAATCAAGTATATGTTACCTTGTGACACAATATTGTTTCTGGTAATATGATGAGATGGAGTAAGTTTTATAGAAACCGAATTCCAGAAAATCGAATAAAAAATCGCATATCTTGCCAGTTTTCGGGAAATGAGCATCTCACAATTGTTGCTAGCTTTTACTCGGCCCGTTGGCCGATTAATTTGCTTTATAAAACTTTCATCTTGTCATCATTGTGCTTTCTGGTTTTTTGCCAAGCCATGATAAAATCTAAAGAAATCAAGAATGAACAACACGATTTGGGATAGGAACCACCGTTCCTGTATCCCTAGAAAATGGTGGTAAACACGGACTTACCTGCCAAACTGGTTTGGATTGAGATTTTTATCGGGTATCAGGGAACCATGTGATTATAAATTAGACTTGATCAAAACGGGCCAAAACTTGAAATTCAGCCTGTTTGACCGACCCATGCCAAACTCTAATTATTCTTTACTTTTAAACTTTCTATTTGAAAATTAAAAAATAATGAAAGAAAAGAGATGACAGCAATTCGCCATTTGCACATCACTGATTCGGGAATAAAACTATAGAATTTCGAAAGGAAAATGAAAATATTTAGGATTTTTTTAATGTTAAAAATAACCAAATAGATCTTTTTGTTTAGTTTTTTACTAACAAATACAAAACGATTCCCTCTACTATAAACTATAATTTAATCATTATGATATCAAATAATTACATAATATATATTTGAAATGATAAAAATTGGACTAATTAGGTTGGTCGAGGTTGAACCATTGAATAACTTTAAAATACACTATATTTTAACCACTAAGATATAAAATAATAGCATAATATATATTATGCTAGACAAAATAGCTTGTTTTAGAATGGCAAACCCATGATGTTCATTTGTTTTACTTGATGGGCAAATTCCGTGTAGGTCAGGCTCATTCAACTCTTTTATTTTATGATTAGCGGTTAGTCCATTAGAATCCATCCATTAGTTTATTGTCATTCAACTCTTTTATTTTATGATTAGCGGTTAGCCCATTAGAATCCATCCATTAGTTTATTGTTAAATGTTTTTTCTTTTTAGCAATAAAAAGGAGTATTGTTTTTTCCTTTTCATATATATATTTTACCACCACGGAGAAATAAAAGGACTTAAAATAAATTGACAGTCCTGGACCCGTTTAAATCCGCATGTGTACGGTAAGTTGGCCCGTTCCTCAGAGGAAAAAGAAAAAAATTGACACTCCCTATTCTACCATTCCTACAAACACTCCTGGAGCAAGGAATTTGAAATGGGAAAATGGTTTTTTTCTCTCTGCGATTATATGTTTTTAATTTAAAAAGATACAATAAATGTACTTAGTGTGATTGGTTATGATCTTTGCTTTCTTTAGAGTGGTCATGCTTCGAATCCTAGTAAGTGTCTTTTTAATGAATAAAAAAAAAGTAATTGTGAAGACCTGTCCTTCCTACTTTCACTCTGAATGCAGGAAATTTGAAATGGGGCTTCAAGTTTTCTCATTTGGGTTTTATTTATTGTGTAGATTTTTATTACTTCACTCCACTTACTATCTATGCTCTAGATCTACAAAATATTGAGCATTTTTGCATTCTACTTTCCTTATGATGCAACCATCCACACAGAAGCAAACTCAGTAAGCACAAAAAATTTCATCTAATATATAATATCTTAGTGAAAATTGAAACTTGCACACACAATTATATAATACTAGGAATAGTACGGGTTGCGGAAAATGGGTGAGAATTTCATTGGTAAATAAATCATTGAAAAAAATTAAATTAATATTTTTTTTTATAAATTTGATATTTGTAGTTTTTGGTAATTTAAAATACTTGCTTAGGAATTACTTGACTCAAAATGAATTTCCAATAACCAATTTCTATGTCGAGAAGTAAAGACTTTTTTCATGGTCTTGTGAACTGGTAAAAATAAACCAAAGCAAACAGGAACAAACTAACCTAGCAGAACATTCAACAAAGACATGGCACAATAGGAATAAAAACTTATCATTGGGTGAAGAGCTGATTCCCAATAAGAGTCGAGAATTTGTGCATTTCTATCTCTCTCTGTTTTCTTGACGTTCCAAATCTTTCTCTCATGCTCAATATTCTTCTAATTTAACTCATGTATTTTTAGTATCCTTTTGTTCAGCGTGTCTACTTAAAACAAATTAGGATTGGGAGACTATTCAACTCCACAGTAAATACATGAGAACATTCGTTAAAACGAAATCAATGTCACTCGTAAACTTTACACAAATACACGTCTAAAGTTGGAATCTGACAATTGAATCCAAAAATATCATTTAAAAAGGATTTCAATAAACCACAGTTAACCTAGAATTTTGTACAGGAAGTGTATTAATTACCTTGTGTGAGGGGGAAATGAGATCTGAGCAGCAATGCCTCTTCAAGTGAAGCGTCAAAAGGGTATAGTGCTTCCAATTGCAGATGGTGAGAACTGGCACATGCTATCTCAACAATCAACTGCGCCAACTTTGAGCCTTTACGTATCATCAAACCATAAAACACATATGCTTACTAATTGAGTGAGGAGAACAACATGCCAGTGTAAGAATTAAACTAAACTATATGTAATTCCCTGAAAAATTATCTTAACAGATTATCAAAGATTAATGATAGAAAAGACTTGAATTCACTGTCAATTCATTGTACTGCCAGGAGAAGTGACACCATCCGTTAGCTTCTTTCTCGGCTTGGACATGTGCGGTATGAAAGTTTCTCTTCTTGCATTCCTCAGTCAAGGCATTTAGTTCCAAAAGCTTATTAACAATTAAGTTAATCCCTATTATGACCATTTCTATGCTTGAATTGAGATTTGCAAAGAACACGCTGCATCATTCAACCTTGTCCAACGACGTGGGAAATCAATGAACTGAAGTTGTCTGTTCAAACTAATTAGTTAGCAAATAGTCAATTCCACCGTTTAAGAGTAAATTACTAAACTGAGTTTGCTCGTTTCAAGCTCTTTAGAATCAAACACAAAATCACATAGCATCAGTAATTCAACTAACTAAAAGCCTATAACCAGAGCCTTATATTGGTATGCTAATGAGAAGCTTTTCTCCCAACACATATCAAATCAGTGTCTTTGGATTTCATTGTTAGATCACTTGTATTAGCTCGCATATATAACCAAATAGTTAATATAAATGTGCAAAACATGTGGCCCACATAATTATTAGAAAATAGAATTTTCTAACAACCAGACCATATGCCTGCCTGTAGTTCGTTCTCTATATGTTCTCTGTTGGTAATAAATCAATCTGAAACAGAAGAAAATAAGGGGAAGAAGGTGACAAGGCCACCAACTCTTGAGCGGCCGATTGCAGGCAACTAAGAGATCAGATGAGAAGAAGAATATGATACTTAGACTGATCAAGAAAGATTTGGATATAATGAGGATCTTCTAGAAGCTGAAAAACCAGAGTCGATAGACGAATCACCATAGCTAGGGCTTTCTATGGTTGCTGAGAAGGAAAGAACTTGGTTGTGAGCGAGACTATGAATGGAAGATGGGAAACGCACATCAATGTGAATTTGAATTGAATTGAATTTGTTGGCAATATCATCCTTCCTCTTTCTTCCTTTGAAGGGAAACATATCTCTTTCTCATAGCTAGGACTGTCAATTCGAGTTTCTCCATGTCATCCTTACCCTTCTCTCTTTAAAGGGAAACATATCCCTTACTCGTAGCTAGGGCTTTGAGTTCGAGGAGGAACCAACTATATACAAGGGGAAAGTAGGGTTGAAAAGCGAAAAAATACATACAGACTATGAGCTTGCTCAGCTGGTCTTGGCCAACCCAAGGCAGTAAACGGACTTACAATAAAATCGGCCACAACTTATCTAAAAATTCTAGGGTGAACCGTAGCTCTGAAAATTTCTTAATGAACAGTGGCCCTGATTTTTTAGAACTTGCATTTTAATAATTCTAATAACTAATTGAAGATTATGACAGTTAGCTAGGGTAAGGAATCAAGCAATGAATAATCCCATAAAAAATTCATCTCTAAAATATTATGACAAACAAATTAGTAATTTGTTATATAATAGATAAATGTACAACATTAATTATGTTAGCAGTTTAACGACACACGATCAATATATAAATAAATAAAGACGAAATGGATGACAAGAATTGACAATCGCTAGAAGGAGAATGCAGGAAATATGTTTTGAAGGGTTCGATCTCTTTCGTTCCACGTCTCCTTTTCTTTCTTTCTTCACTCCACTCTACTAGATAGGGCCTTGGTGTCAACTAGGACGAGCTTAACGAGAAGAACACAACGATTTTAACGTGGTATCTAGAGGTGAACAAATACACTCGTAAATCGACTTATCTGTCAAACCCGATACAACCCACACGTATTTATTGCTAAAACTAATGTTTAGAATTGGGTGAGGGTTTTTTTTACAAACCGCCTCTTTTAGGTTGGGTTTGGATTTAGGATTACACAACCCGGACCAACCCGTGTTACAACTATTGGTATGAGTTCATATCCAAAAAATATTTATGTCGTATATAGACATACTTATGAGAAAATTAAGATATTTTGCCATATTTTTATCTCATGGTGTCCCTAATCTAATGCATTTTTAGATTTAAAGTTTAGACATAGATTTTATATAACTATGATTCATGTAATTTTTTTTTCTTGTATACAATTTTAATAGAATATCATATTATGGATGCGTTCGTTTATAACTTTATTAGCCTATTTTCGACAAATGTCGTGAAAAAAGCAGACATATGTTGAAGTAAATCACATTTTATTAAAATTCAAACAACATTTATGCATTTTGATACCTTCCACCGCGGTTTATTGTTTGAAATTTTAATTAGTTAAAAAATATTTTTATGGTGTAAAATAATTACATATTTTGTGTTGGGTTGGGTTTGTACTTAAAAATATCGCCAACCCGACCCATCCCAATTTGAAACAAACTGTAGGGTTTTAATTTTTTTTGGTGGGTTTGTATTCAATATTTTCCAAATCGTAGTGCATGAATTGGATGATTAAAATGGCCAAACTCGGACCACGCGACCCATGTACACCCCTAAACGAGTATTCATGAAGATCAGGAGTAATCCATGTGAAAGACGCTGCTCTCCAAAGAATTTCACTATAAAAATAGCTTACTTACAGAGGGATGGTCGTAGGGATGGCAAAAATATCTGTAACCGTGGATATCCGTCCGAATCCGGCCTAATCGGGTAGGGTAAAACCCGAACCCGAAAGACATTTAGTGGGTACAGGTAAAACCTGAACTCGAATATTGTGGGTAATGGGTGGGCATGGATTTCTCACTATCCAACCCGAACCCACCCGATTATACAAATGCATATGTATTTTCTCTGGAAATAATCATTATTTTTCTCTAACATATTTTATATTTTGCATATAATATAATATTTTCATGAAATTGTGTTGTTTTAATTAATTTTCTTCATTCTAGTGAATTATTGTCGTACTTTTTTCTCCTACGTAATGCGAGAATACGTGTGAATGTTAACATATTGGTTGGAGTTATGAAGAGAAATTATTACCCATGGATAACCGTGGATACCCGAAACCCGAACGGGTATGGGCATGGTTTTGATTTCCTGCTCGTTTCACATGTGGGTATGGGTATGGGTAAAACCTGAACTACTTTGGGTAGGGTAACGGATATGCACTATCCAGTGGCGGAGGCAGGCCCTTTGGGCCTTGTCCCAGGACAGGGGTAAATTTCGATGGAACAAAAATACGCCATATATATTTATATTGGTGATGGAATACAACACCTATAGGTAGTATTAGAGTACTTGGTCACTAAAACACAACTTATTACTTATCCAAAATTGACGTAAAATTAATTTATTATACTATAAACGAAATTCCAATTGCAACAAAGACCTAATCGGGTCTCTTTTCTCCTTATCCTTGTTCGATCTTTTCCCCAACAATCCTGAAATTGTCTAGCGACAACAGCAATCCCACTAGTTTTGATATACTAATTAGTAATTACAACTGCAAGTGTAAAAAGAGCATTTTCAGCTTTGAGTTATATTAAGAACAAGTTTCCAAGTCGATTTGGCGACTAGTTTGCTAATACTTATTTGTAAGATACATTGAAAGAGACTTATATAATAGTGTAGACTACGAATGTTTATGCGTTTCTTTCACTATATGAAATTCATTCATAGTTGTTTCTGAAAAGTATGATTGTATAATCGGTTATTTTTAGTTTATGAATGAATTATTCGAATATAATTATTTTTTATTAAATAATTATTTTATTAGCTACCTATATATTTAAGTTATGAAAAAAGGACATGAATGGTTTGAAATGCTCCCTCCGCCACTGGCACTATCCACCCCGATCCGACCCAGTGCCATCCTAGATGGCCGAACACGGCTATTTATATGGGAATTTATATTAAACCTAATTTCCAGACAACTAATATGAGTATTTACATAATGATACTATATCGATATAAATCAACACTTCGTTGACCAATCCGTAGAACTTTTGCACCACCTCCTTCAATTATTTCCGGCGTGTGGCTTAACTCGATCAATTAGGGACTATTCTTTGTCGATCTACTATTCCAGGGTTTCCATTTCTTTCCTTCTCTATCTATGTCGATCTTGCTATATATTCTAGAGTTCTATAGAAGTATAGGCAAGAAATGCATTGCACCCGTGATGTGAGATTCGCAGAATTGTAACCTTTAATTGAACAATTAGCTCCTTCGTTTTGACCAGTTAAATTATGCTAGGAAGTTTGTTTCAGCGTTCTTGGTTCTGTGGCTAGTTGGCGTATTTTTGTCGAACGCTTCCCCAATTGTGGATGGGTTTCTTTGGTCCATGAATGTTAACTTGATATTCGATCCCTGCAATGGGGTTCTTCATTCGTTCATTAATGTATATGCTCATCATGATAGAGAAGCTAAGTGTCCAGAACTTCTAGAGTACTTTATTAGACAATAAGGACCATTTTGTAAATAACCAAATAGCTTAGGATTAGTTCAGTAAAGGTAGAATGTAATTAGGACCTATAATGTAAATTAGCTAGGTTGTTACAACGGGTTTTCCCTCCGTTCTGTAAACCAGAGTATAAAATCAGCTTCACTAGCTGAACTTTGTACGTTTTTCTTCCTTCAATTCAGTGAATCAGAACTTCAATCAGAATTCTAGCATGGTATCAGAGCTCCTCTGAGCCGACTTCGTCTCACATTCTCGCTTCTGCATCTCTCTCTTATCTCTTCTTCGAATTCTTGACTTCGTCCTCCTATGGCGATTCATGATTCTTCTTCTTCCGCCGACGAAGCCGCAAACCCTCACACTCGAGGTCGCCACAGCAATCTTGGTGTGATTCTGTACAAGGGAATTCCGATCTCTGATCCCGACTCTCCCTTCTTCATTCACCAGTCAGAGAATTGGGGTCAATGTCTTGTTTCTCAGCCCCTAACCGAGACCAATTTCTTGAGCTGGGAAAGATCCATGGTTCTTGTCATCGATGGCAAGAAAAAATTAGGGTTTCTCAACGAAAAAATCCTGCAGCCACATGACGATTCTCCACTGCTCGAGCCCTGGAATCGCAACAACAAATTGCTTCTCAGCTGGATTCAGAGGTCTGTGAACCCTACAATTGCTGAAAGCATTCTGTATGTGACTACGTCTGTTGGTGCCTGGACCGAGCTTCGAGAGCAGTTCTCGCAAGGGGGTTTGTTTCGCATTGCTGATCTTCAAGAGGTGATCTTCAATCTCAAACAAGGTACAATGAGTGTTTCTCATTATTACTCCAAGCAACGAGCTCCTTGGGATCAGTTAGCAAACTATCGCTTCATTCCATATTGTGATTGTGGAATCAGTTATCATTGCATTCTAGCTTCCTTACGCAAGGATTAAATGAATGACAAACTGATTAGGTTCTTAAGGAATCTGAATGATATTTTAATGGGCCTCGTTCCACAGTCATGCTTCTAGATCCATTGCCTCCCATTAACAAAGTGTTTGCTATGATGGTGCAACACAAAAGGGAGAATGGTTTGCTGCCTAAACCACAGACTCATCCTCCTTCTACTGGAGATAGCATGGCTTTCTTTACTAAAGCTGTAGGACAACATTTGGGTATTCAGGGCATTGGCCAAGGCTTCAAGAAACAAGGCAAGAAGCTTGTTTGCACCTTTTGTGGCTACACTGGTCACACAGAGGATATATGCTATAAGAAGAATGGTTACCCTCCTGGTCCAAAAAGAAGCAACAACCTCCTCGACAGGTAAATAGTATTTCTACTGATCTTGCTCAAAATTCCAATGGAGCAGTGATGATAAATCAGTTTGACTGGCAAAGCTTCCAGCAGAACTATCAAAGGATGCTTCATCTCATGCAGCCTTACTCTCAGCAACCCACTTCTCTACAGCAGAACACCCCACCACCTCAATTTTCTGCTCCACAGCAGCAGCACTATCAGCCACCATCCAATTTTCAAAAAGCTTATAATGCTAATAACCCAACACATTATTCAGCTTCTAATGACGGTGAGGGCTCTGGTAAGCAGAACATGATTAGCAGAGCAAATTCTGTTGTCTCTCACGGTTTTGAAACCACTGGACAATCAGATATCATTCGTTATGCTATGAATGTGAATTGCTTACTCAATGATAAATGGATTCTAGACACTAGAGCTACAGATCATATTATATGTTCTCCCCGATCATTTTTTACATTCAAAACTAGTTCATAACACTTATGTTCATATGCCTAATGGTAGCAAAGTGTCTGTTACAGCTATAGGCACTGTTAAGTACTCAGATCATCTGGTTTTACTTGATGTTCTGCTTGTTCCTTCTTTTACTTTTAATTTGGTATCTGTTAGCAGACTAGTTAGAAGTACTACAATCTGCTTGTGGTTCCATTATTCCCTGTGTTTTATCCAGACCTACCCCAGTTTGACAATGATTGGAACAGCTAGTCTTGTTGATGGTCTGTACATACTCCATCATCCATCTCAAACTGCACAACTTCAACATAATCTCATTCTTAACACAACTCCACAAGTCTCCACCACAGTGGCTTTTTCAACAACATAGCAATCTATTGACATATGTCACTACAGGCTTGGCCATATTCCAGCAAGCAAAATCAGAAATTTTCATTGTTTAGACAATTCCATTACTGCACTTTCTGATTTCCATTGTACTGTTTGTCCCAAGGCAAAATAGAAAAGGCTTCATTTTCCTTCTTGTATCAGAAAAACAGAATGTCCCTTTGATGTTTTACATGTTGACATTTGGGGAAATGCCCCTGTCACTTCTATTCAGGGTCACTCATACTTTTTGACTATAGTAGATGACAATAGTAGACACACTTGGATTTTCACTATGAAATCTAAATCTGAGGCTCGTCCCATTATCATTTCATTTTTTGCTTTTGTTGAGACTCAATTTCACAGCAAAGTTAAAGCCATTAGGACTGACAATGGCCTTGAGTTCCAAATCCCAGATTTTTACAGTTCCAAAGGAACTATTCATCAAACTACATGTGTTTACACTTCTCAACAGAATGGTATCATTGAAAGGAAACACCAACATATACTAGCAGTTACTAGAGCTTTACTCTTTCAAGCTTCACTTCCATCTCAGTTCTGGAATTTTTCAGCAATGCATGTTGTTCATCTCATCAACAGAACTCCCACTCCCTTTTTACGAAACCTTATGCCTTTTGAAAACTTCATGGTTCTCCTCCTACTCTGAATCATTTGAAAGTTTTTGGTTGTTTTACATATGCTGCAACTATTCAAGCCACCAGATCTAAACTGGATCATAGATCAAACCCTTGTGTTTTCCTAGGTCATCCTCTTGGAACAAAAGGGTTCAGATTATACAATCTAACCACTCACAACATTTTTATATCATGTGATGTTTCTTTTCATGAAACAATCTTTCCTTTTCATCAGGTCAATCATAATTTGAACCCTTCAGTTCCTCTTCCAGTTTTTCCAGAAGTCTCTGCAGACCTGGACTTCACTAAAGCACACACCATTCCTTCACCACTTCCTTTACCTTCTCCACCTTCAACAATCCCGGCCATTGATGTTCCAGTTACTTCTCACCCTCTCATTGATCCAATACCTGTTGAACAACCTCAATTAAGAAGGTCTACTAGACAAATTGTCAAACCTGCTAAACTGAATGACTACATATGTAATCTGATCAGTCAAGCTTCTTTACTCTCATCTGTTTCATATCCTATTCAAACTATACTCACATATCGATCACTGAGTCCTACTCATCGACACTTTGCACTTGCTATCACTCAAATCAGAGAACCAAAAACTTACAAAGAAGCTGCAAAAAGCAAAGAATGGCTAGCAGCTGTGAATTCAGAGTTTGCATCTCTTGAGAAAACTACAACCTGGGTTCTAGTAGATCCCCCTCCTAATGTTCCTATCATTGGAAACAAATGGGTTTTCAGACTCAAATTCAAACAAGATAGGACAATAGACAAATACAAAGCATGCCTAGTAGCCAAAGGTTATACTCAGACACCTGGAGTAGATTACATGGACACCTTTTCACCTGTTGTGAAAATGACCACAGTGAGGATCCTTTTAGCTCTAGCATCAATTTACAAATGAAATCTGGAGCAATTAGATGTCAACACAGCATTCCTCCATGGTGATTTACACGAAGATGTGTATATGAAACTACCTCCAGGATTGCAGGTTCACCCATCAGATCAACACAAGGTCTGCAAACTTACAAAATCACTATATGGCTTAAAACAAGCTAGTCGACAGTGGTTTGAAAAACTTGCAGCCACCTTAGAAACTATTGCCTACCAAAAATCCACAGTGACTACTCTCTATTCACCAAATACTCTGGCCAATCATTCACAGCTCTTCTAGTATATGTCAATGACATTATACTCACTGGAAACAAGATGGATGAAATCAATTATGTAAAAAAACAATTGGATATTGCTTTCACAATCAAAGACCTTGGTAAATTAAAATACTTCCTTGGAATGTAAGTTTCAAGATCAGATACTAGAAATCACTTGTGTCAACGCAAATATACACTTGATTTGTTGTCTGATATAGGCTTTCTAGCTTCTAAACCTGCTACTACTCCTTCCATTCCTGCCACTCATCTTTCTGCTCATGATGGTACTCCTTTGAATGAACATGATCATAGCAGTTACAGAAAACTCATAGGTCGATTACAGTATCTATGCAATACACGACCTGGCATATGTTACACTGTAAATCAACTAACTCAGTTTGTTGATTCTCCTACTTCAGCACACGAACAAGTTACTCAAGACTCCTTCGATTTCTAAAAACTACTCCTGACAGATGATTGTTCTTTTCTTCTAACTCTTCTACACGACTCACGGCCTTCTCTGATTCATATTGGACTGGATGTCCAGATACTAGGAGATCGGTAACTGGGTTTTGTGTGTTTTTAGGTAATTCATTGATCAGTTGGCGCTCGAAGAAACAACAAACCATTTCGCGATCCTCAACAGAAGCGGAATACAGGGCATTGGCGGACACATCCTAGGAGCTTCAATGGATGACAACACTCTTCCATCAACTTCCAGTTCAACCTCTGCTTCCATACACCATCTACTATGATAGTCTCTCTGCTATCAAAATGACAGAGAACCTTGTCCAGCACGAACGAACCAAGCACATTGAAGTAGACTGCCACTTTACTCGAGACCAAGTTTTTGCTGGGAAATTAAAGGTTCAACACATCTCCACGACACTCCAGCTAGCTGATCCCTTCACCAAACCGTTGCTTGTACACACTTTTATTGACCTCATCTCCAAGCGAAACCTGAAGTCCACCCACGCTTAGCTTGCGCGGGGGGGGGGGGGGGGGGGGGGGGGGGGGGGGGGTATTAGACAATAAGGACCATTTTGTAAATAACCAAATAGCTTAGGATTAGTTCGGTAAAGGTAGAATGTAATTAGGACCTATAATGTAAATTAGCTAGGTTGTTACAACGGTTTTTCCCTTCGTTCAACTCTATAAACCAGAGTATAAAATCAGCTTCACTAGCTGAACTCTGTACGTTTTTCTTCCTTCAATTCAGTGAATCAAAACTTCAATCAGAATTCTAGCATACTTTCCTTACAAGTAAGTGTGGTATTGTTATTCACGTAGCTTTTGTTTTCAAACCGAATATTTGCACACAAGAATTCGAACGTCAAGATTTGTGTATTGTGAACCGTTGGCATGCTTTGTGAGGAAAAATTCAAGACAATAACAACATTTGGAATTTGTTCTAGTTAACTTTGGAGTCGATCGTCTCTCGTCCACAAGGGATTGATGATGTTCTATGCGTGAGGATCCCACAACTTGTGGGGATGGTTCAGAAATCGCTTTCTACATGCTTTTATTTCGTAAATGTAGAGAGAGCGGAATGTGAGATCGTAAAAAAATCATGGCAGATAATGTTTCATAGCATTGGGCTAACATTAATAAAATTGATTGCGCGCTATAGCAGGTTTGGTTTGTGATAAGAATAAAAGGGAATAGCTTTATCAATTGTCGATGGTGTGTCCCATAACGCAAGATTCACCACTTGTAGTTGCAACGACAACTTAGCTTATGTTGCTTTCCCCATTTGAATGAATGTGGTCTTGCAATGGGTCGCAAAAAATAAGTAATTTATGTTCGAATTTTATACCTTTTTAGGTTCGTTATGTTGTTGAGGGGTTGGTTTTTCGAGTTATGTTGGCAGAAATTTAATATCTTAATTTCCCTCTCAATAAATATTTTTTTAACAAGGAATCGTGATACTGTTGTTTTTTCTAGTAGTAACTCTTTTAGGTGGTTAGTGAGTTGCTCTAGTTTCGTTGATTACTTGGTGAATTTTGTGTATATATCTTAGTCTGGTCCAACTCCTCATAATATAATTAGATTGTCTTGCATGTATATATCACTAATAACCTTATCTTTAATGAGCACACTAAGTACATATATGATTTCTTTATTTGGGAGCGCGAGTAGTTTCTCGTGATGTCGCATCACGTTCAACTAGCAAATCTCTGCACCAAAAGTCGGAGAGTTGACGGGTTTTGTTTTCAGTATCCAAATTAAATATTAGTGACATACATTGTTCAACTTGCGAGAGTGTATCCGGCACAGGTTGGGCCTGTGCTTGAGGCACAACAACCCAAAACTCACGTCAAGTGAAGAGTCGGACGCAAAGACCATGCAACCCAAGATGCATGAAACTGGATATCCTAACCTAGGATAGAACAAATTAAATAACCGTATGTGTATCTCATTTTTCACTGACCAAATGACTACTCCTATTGGATATACAAAATTCTAAAGTACCCCTAAAGAAAAACAAATTACACTTAGAAGTGTTGTCTACGTCCCTTTCACAGCAGGGTGATTAATTACGAGAATCTTCCACTTACTTTGCAAGTTTAATACATTAATAGAGAATAAATCATGAAGAACTACGATGGACAGAACTAATGTCTCTTAGAAGTTCTCCTTGTGGAAATGGAACCGGGTTGTTGAATTCAGACTGAAATCCTGGCAGAGTTCCCTTAATGTCTTCACTAAGGCCACACTCCCGCAGTAGAACACCCCTGCATTTCAAATCCACACAAATTGAAGAAAAACAAAGAAACCAAAACCACAGAATATTAGAGAACAAAAGAAAGACTACACACACATATACCTATATGAGAAGATGGATGTGCCTTCTCCAAATCCGAGAAAACCCTTTTCCAGTTGGGTCTTGCGAAGTGTGTTCTTATCTGTACGTAGCCATAAACAAAGCTTGGATTAAATTTTGACACATTTCCCTGTTGAATATGATAAAAAAAAACGAGGTACATACTCGACTCTGGGAGACAATATCAACACCGTTTTTGGCATGCTGAAGCTTCTGAACCATGGCAATGAGTGCCGACCGGGCGTCTCCTTCCTCGTACACGCTGGTCAGGTAATTGTGCATCTCAATTATATGCTGCATGCATTGTTGTCACGACCAGTTCTCCACATACAAGAAACAGAAAGAATATAAAAAACAAAGTGCAGTATGGAAAACCCACATTCCGATCGTACTCCGCAATGTCGTCCATCACGCCCTTGAACCATTCAAACGACGCCTGTTCTCTGGTCACCCAATAGAAGTAGGCTCTCTCCGGGTACTTCTTGGACGCTTGCTCCACTGAAAACTCACCCTGCAAGCAAGCATGCATGCAAGAGCCACGTCACTACCAATTCATCAATAAATTGAAGCAGAGTTGTAAGTTAAATGGGCCGGGCTTACTGGCTTCATTGGTCTAAGCCCATTGAGGAGGTCCTTTATGATGCTGACAAAAGGAGTGGCTCCAATCCCTAACCCTACCAGCAGCAATATGTCGTACTTGTTGTAGTTCTGGGCCGGGGCCCCGAATGGGCCTTTCACAAGGATCGTCGGAAACCTACAACAAACAGTTAAATAGCTTTCATTTACGGCGATGTTAAACAGTCTTGCTACTTAAGTTTTGTTTAAACCTACGTACGTCTTCTGTATTTCCTTGTAGTTAGAGTCGGACACGTTTCTGGTCTCCATTCTCATCAGGTTCATTGATCTGGGTTTCGCTTCCTGGGGAGGCTCGCAAACTTTGGCGAATATGGTCTTCATTTCCGTCGTCCAGTCACCTAGTGTTCTTATGTGGACGCTCAAGTAGTCATCATCCGGTGCCGATGTTATTGAGAAAGGATGCCTATATATAGTTCCAATTCCAACATGTTAATAAGAGACAACATTGAAACTATTAATCAAATTTTTCATTAATATACATACGTACCATTCGAAGCTGGAGATGTTGGGGCACTTAACGAAGATGTACATTCCACTCTTGTACTTGAAACCCATGGGTTTTGTCATGTACAATGCCAGAACATTTCCCGAGTATATAACTGCCTGCATGCACCACTCCCAAAATTAAGCACATTTAAAAAAAATTGAACGAGTAATTTAATCAAATGTTGAGGACCAACCTTAATTATGGTGACCGGCTCTGTGCGCTCCCTGTATGATAGAAACACTCTTTCTAAGGCATACAAAGTCACTGGACCACCTATATACATCCACGTCTGCATCAACGTAAAAAATACCATCACAGGATTAAGATATAAGGTTATTTTTGCCATGACTTGAAGACAGGTTATCCAGTGTTTATTGGGGATGTATGGGCTTATATTCTCTTGTTTAAATGTGTCAGGCATGTTGATAACATTTTTCTTTCTATGTTGGTTTAGGGCTAGTCCATTGAAGGTGTCATATATATATTCTCAATTTCTGTAATCTGTATATTTTCACGTATAGTGTTTGGTCTCTCTCTTGCTGCATGTTATTCACTAACACATGCCTAAATTTATGTGCTCTTTACTTTCTTTCATTGTCGATTTCTCAATCCGTTCTCACGATTATTACCAGACTTAGACTTAGGGTGTGTCATGAAACTTTCTTAAATGAATATTGGTTATGCACGTACCGTCTTCTCGTACCAAGGCTTCTCGGTGAGCAAGAACCAGCCATGCAAGAAGAGCAGAACATAGGCCACGGCAAGCAAATGGTGAGCATACCAGAACGCATTAAACCCAGCCAAGTTATGAAACATCCCGGGTAGCTTCACCACGTTCCTCCGAAACGAGTGCGTCGCCAGCGTGAACGAGAACGCCATGATCAAATCCATCAGAACCCCGGTGACGCTTATGGAATGCTCCATCAGAGCCCCATACGTCGGCTGGTGGTAGTCGAACGCTTTCCCGACCAAGGAGTCGAACCTGTCCTTAGGGCATGACGCGAGGAGCGGGTAGTTGCACGCCACGTGTGCCACTGTGTGGACCAACGAGGCGACTGCCACGGCGACGGAAATGACCTTGTGGAAGTTGATGTTGTCGTCGAACGGGATGAACCGGCCCATGACGGTGGACCGGAGGGAGGTGAGGGTCCGGCGGCAGACCGGGACGAGGATGAGTGCCATGTTGAACTTGATGGTCTCGGCGGTGGCCTTGGCGATGCAGAGGCAGTACCCGGAGATTTGAAACAGCGGGGTGCCGACGAAGGCGAAGAACTTCCACTGGAAGAGGTAGGCGTTGACCGCGGCCCACAGGGCGAGGATCCAGATGACTTTCCAGTTCTCGTGGACGTACTCGGTGGCGTGGGTGAAGAAGCGGCTGACTGGGGAGCGGTAGCAGCTCGGGATCATGGCTCGGGCTAATGATTTGGCGTGGCGGTTCATCTTGGTGCTGGCCTCCTCGGCGGAGCTGTCTTGGTTGACCATCCCGCAGAGGAGGGCCTCCAGCTGCCAGATCTCGATGTAGCCCTTGTGGTCCGGGTCCATCTCGTCCATTATCAGTGCTGAGTACGTGGCCGCGTTTTCTTTCAGTTTTGTTAGCTTGTTGGCGGATGCGCTCATGAGTATGACCTGGATCGGTTCGGTTGGTTAAAAAAAATGTTAACTAGCAAAAAACATTTCAATCCATACCAAAATTCCAGACTAAAGATGGAATTTAGTTGTTCTTTGTAGGTCGACATGTAAAATTGGAAAACAAATATACCGCCTTTATGTATCATATTTTTTTTTCTGTTGAGGAGGATTATATTCTTCCCCCCTCCATTCACTTAGTGGTTTGCTCACCTCTTTAACTTCATTTTCGGAAAGTTTACCATCTCCATTCTTGTCACACCTAAAAGCAATACAAGTAAGAAAATGAATACACGTAAAGTAAGTCTCAACGAAATGAGTAAACTGAAGGGAAATGAAGGAGTGGGACTTTTGAAACATCTATAGGAACACATAATTAGGGTTTGCATGAAAAGTTGCTCAAATTTGAAAGAAAGGACATATTGGAAAATGGAAATTAAGGGAAATCAATCAAACGAGATTTTGAAGTTAAGGTGTTGAGAAATATATGATAGCTCACTATGGGATATAAAGATTATATACGTAATTGCATGAGTTGTAATATATTTACGAATGATCAAGTTATTAAGATTAACGTTTCAATCTAAAATAGAGATTGTATAACAACAAGATTGTTGAAATCCTTGCGAATTATGTAGTTATGTGCGTAACTTGTTTAACCGAATCTGGCAGCAAACCTTATTTCATGGTTCAAATAGTATAATTATATGATTCTTGCCTGATTTTCTTATATGTTTGCAGGCGAAAGAAGAACAGAAAAGGGGAAATAAGTAGGTTGATATAATGATATACGTACATGTCAAAGAAAATCTGGAGACGAGCATCAAGATCCTGTTTGGTCATGTCCTCCCAAAACACCTTCAATTGATCTTTCGTTATCCCGCCGGCCGTCGGTATGAACTTCCGCCTCGCAATCGCCTCGAACAGCTCCGACGCAAATTCCGTCGAATCCGCCATTCCTATCAACAATCACGCAAGCATGCATGCATATGCATGCATTATTAATCAATCAACGTAGAAAAATGATGTAATCCACAAAACGACGAAACGAAAGATTTAATTATTATATTCAATTAATAATCACCAATGCAGGCGGCGAAGTGCTCCTTAGCCAGCCTCCCATCAACAGCATACTGATCAAACCGCCGCTCGATCGCCCGCCAAGCATCCGTCTCCCTTCCGGTCGTCGTCCGGTCGAGAAACCTCAGGGACTGGAGCCCTCTCGCGGCGGACGACGCCGTTCTCTGCACCCGCTGCTGCCTCCCAGAGGCCGGCGGGGTCTTGCCCCCACCGCCGGGCAGGATCCCCGCCGTCTTCTTCAGCGCGCTGCTGGTCGTCCTCCTGAACGAAATCCCGAAGTTTCCGAAGTTGCTCGTCGTCCTCCGGAACGACTCCCCGAAATTGCTCGCAGTTCGCCCGAGGCCGCCGCCGCCGGCGGCGGAGGGCTTGCCCAGGTCCACGGACATCCTCGGCAGGTTCGGCTTGCTGGGCGGCGTGCTGTCGTTGATGGGCACGTCGGCCATCTTGTCGATCTCCACGCTGTCCAGCCCCATCCCCGGCGAGGATAGCGACGACGGTCGCCGTTCTTTCTTGCTCCCTATGGATGCCATTAGAGAGAGAGAAGAGAGAGACAAGGAAGAAACCCCCTCTTTTTTGTATATGTTAAGGAGAGAGAGTGAGCGAGGTACGCAAATGATTTAGCTCCCTCGCAATTCGGCTTTGGTGATGATCCGAACGTTGTGGGGAAAGGTGGCTGCTTATAATTAACTGCTGGATGAATTGCCAATTTCTTTTATTATTAATATTATGTATTTTAAGTAGGAATGGCAATGGGGCAGGTGCGGGGCGGGTTTCTTGGTACCCAGACCTGCCCCGTGGCAGGTCGGGTAATTGATCACGGGTCGTGGGTTGGGGCAGGTCGACCCAATGGGTATGCAATTTATATGAAAAACATTAGAAATATTCGTTATTTTTATTATAAGACTAAGAAAACAAACAATATTATGACAATTGTAGTTAAATTATTGGAGAAATTGAAGTTTTTACTAATTTACAACTTTATTATAGCTAAAACATGATGCAATAAAAGGAAAATTCTAAGTAATTTGACTAAGATTACATGTAATTTAGACAAGAACGGGTCGAGAATGGGGCGGGTCAGGGCAGGTCGGGTCGATAAGACTACCCATGCCCGCCCCGCCCCGCCTACGGGGCGGGTCGGACCCGCCCCAAAACAGGTCAAACAGGTCGGGTAAAACGGGTCAGGTCGAAATTGTCATCCCTAATTTTAAGGTTAAAAAGGACCTAAATTATCATCTGTCTATGTTTGTGTTTAAGGACAAACAGTAAGTTGAAGTCTAGATTACAGGGTTCGTCTAAATATACGTTTTGTTTCATAGATCAATGCGGAGTTGCGGACCAATACGTATGTGAGTTCAACCCCTTACACATGGTTTGTTTGTTTTTTTTCCTTTTTACCGATCCATGCATGTGGTTTGTGTTAGTGTTGTGGTATATGATTCACGATTGAACCTCTTCCAATAACTCGAGTTATTGGGACCAACTGGTTCTTGACATGGTATCAGAGCCTTCTGTGATCGAGAGGTCTTGTGTTCGATTCCCGGTGACCCCATTTGTTAAGCACATGGTATTCTTGTCTTCAGACCTGTGCAAACTTCAAGCCCTTGTGAGTGGCTTTCGTTTGAGGGGGCGTGTTAGTGTTGTGGTATATGATCCACGATTGAACCTCTCCCAACAACTCGAGTTACAATTCAAATTTTCACGAACACATGGTATGATTATTATGTGCATCCAAACCCATGAGTTAGAATTCGTTTGAGAGGGTGTGTAAGAGGATGTGGTTAAAATACATACATGGATCTCTCCCAATAACTCGAGTTACAATTCAAATTTTCACGAACACATGGTATGACTATTATGTGCATCCAAACCCATGAGTTAGAATTCGTTTGAGAGGGTGTGTAAGAGGATGTGGTTAAAATACATACATGGATCTCTCCCAATAACTCGAGTTGTTGAGGCGGAATGCTTTATGATAATTAAGTTAAAATATCATTCGGAAAGGAGAAAAATAAGATTTTTTTCAAGAAATCAATGAGACTCAGATATATGATTTTCAAAATAAGAGATCCATAAATTAAATCGTTGGAATTTTTAACGTGATATTTTAAATGTGATACTTGTCTACGATGATGATTAAATCTGTCTTTTTTTGTGTGTATATTTTGGATTTGAGGGTTTCTGTAAATCATTATACGGTTTATATAGGTTACTAAAAAAAATCCTAACTACATACCTACGGGCTATTTCTACACAATAAATAAAAGCCAAATGAGAAAAATTGAAGCCCCATTTCAAATTTCATGCATCCAGAGTGAAAGTAGGTGTAACACCTTAGGCAAATCCCACATCGACAAAGCACGAGAGAGATTCATGGTTCATAAGTAGGAAACCGACTTTAACTGACAAGACGCGTTTTGGGGTGTAATGGAGGAGTTTTTCTGAGAACTCCGAAGTTAAACGTGCTCAGTGTGGAGTACAACAAGGATGGATAACCTTTTGGGGAGTCACCTTGAATTGCACCCCAAGTCAAAAACCGTGAGGGTCGAAGCCCAAAGCGGACAATATCTTCGTCGGGAAAAGGTTCGGGATGTTACAAGTGGTATCAGAGCCTCTCCGCGTCCCTCTTGAACGATGGTGGGGCAAACCTCAATGAGGGCGTTGAGTCCCAAGGGGGGGAGGCATGTAAAACCTTAGGCAAATCCCACATCGACAAAGCATGGGAGAGATCCATGGTTCATAAGTAGGAAACCGGCCTTAACTGACAAGACGCGTTTTGTGGTGTAATGGAGGAGTTCTTCTGAGAACTCCGAAGTTAAACGTTCTCAGTGTGGAGTACAACAATAATGAGTGACCTTATGGGAAGTCACCTTGAATTGCAATATCTTCGTCGGGAAAAGGTTCGGGATGTTACAGTAGGAAGGACATTTTGGTCTTCACAATTACTTTTTTTTTATTCATTAAAAAGACACTTACTAGGATTCGACCCATGACCACTTTAAAGAAAATCAAAGATCATAACAAGTAGGAAGAACATTTTGGTCTTCACAATTACTTTTTTTGATTCATTAAAAAGACACTTACTAGGATTCGACCCATGACCACTTTAAAGAAAAGCAAAGATCATAACCAATCACACTAAGTACATTTGTTGTAACTTTTTAAATTAAAAACATATAATCGCAGAGAGGAAAAAACCCTTCCCCCATTTCAAATTCCCTGCTCCAGGAGTGTTTGTATGAAGGGTAGAATAGGGAGTGTCAATTTTTTTTCTTTTTTCCTCTGTGGAACTGGCCAACTTACCGTACACATGCCGATTTAAACGGGTTCAGGAATGTCAATTTTTTTTACGTCCTTTTATTTCTCCGTGGTGGTAAAAATATATGAAAAGGCAAAAACAATACTCCTTTTTATTGCTAAAAAGAAAAAAAATAACAATAAACTAATGCATGGCTTCTAATGGCTAACCGCTAATCATAAAATAAAAGAGTTGAATTGGCCTGATCTACACGGGATTTTCCCATCAAGTAAAACAAATGAACATCATGGGTTTGCTATTCTAAAATAAGCTATTTTCTCTATCATAATATATATTATGCTATTATTTCATATCTTAGTGGCTAAAATATAATGTATTTTAAAATTATTCAATGGTTTAACCTCGACCAACCCAATTAGTCCAATTTTTATCATTTCAAATATATAATATGTAATTATTTGATATCATAATGATTAAATTATAGTGTATATTATAGGGAATCGTTTTTTATTTGTTAGTAAAAAACTAAACAGAAAGATCTATTTGGTTATATTTTACATTAAAATGATCCTAAACATTTTCAGTTTCTTTTCGAAAATCCAAATTAGAAAGTTTAAAAGTAAAGAATAGTTAGAGTTTGCATGGGTCGGTCAAACAGGCTGAATTTCAAGTTTTGGCCCGTTTTGATCAAGTCTAATTTATAATCACATGGTTCCCTGATACCCAATAAAAATCTCAATCCAAACCAGTTTGGCAGGTGAGTCCGTGTTTACCACCATTTTCTAGGGATACAGGAACGGTGGTTCCTATCCCAAATCGTGTTGTTCATTCTTGATTTTAGATTTTATCATGGCTTGGCAAAAAACCAGAAAGCACAATGACGACAAGATGAAAGTTTTATAAAGCAAATTAATCGGCCAACGGGCCGAGTAAAAGCTAGCAACGATTGTGAGATGCTCATTTTCCGAAAACCGGCGGGATAGGCGATTTTTTATTTGATTTTTTGGAATTCGGTTTCTATAAAACTTACTCCACCTCATCATATTACCAGAAACAATATTGTTTGACAAGGTAACAGGTACTTGATTTTGGTTCATAAGGCTGATTTTTTATTTGTTGCATCATTCATGTTTCTTTCCTACTAAAATTCACTATTTTTATCACGCGTTTCCAAAAAAAAAAACTATACAACAATAAGCTATACATCCCATTACATTATTAAATTTCATACCTCAACTTCCTCCGGCCAAATGGCCGGGGCCCACGCTAGTATATAATGAAATTAATGATACACACAACTAATAGCTTCTCTCAAAGCTTCAATAAAAAATAGCAGCTCTCAAATTGATTTTGGTTTCTCCGCAATTTGAAAGATAGGTACCAATATCTACTCGAACCTCCAGCCTTAATTAACACATATGTTGTCTCGTCTTCTGTTGCCTCGTATAGAAGCTAAATTGTTCCTTCCGCCACCAACTGACTAATATAATGTACTAGCAAAATCTCGTTTGCTATCGTTTCGCGTATCAGAAAAATAAATATTTTAATGAGTAATAATTTTAATGTTGACCCAAAAGTGAAAGTATATGATTTGTTATTTACAATAGCATATGATCGATGAACTTGCATAAGGTAGAAGGGTCATCGAATATATTATTTATGTTTAAACTTCTTTCATGACGCTATTGTTTCAAATTGTATGGCTAGTAGTTGATCCTGCTGTAACTTTTGTAGAATGAAGCAGCTTGTCTGGATCTTTTCAATAAGTATTACAAAAATAATTGTGTGTTTAGCTGAAAAACTATCATAATTACTTTCTAATATAAGAGATAATGTAAAATGACTAAAAATATTTCTAACATAGAATATGAATACAATTTCTACAAATGAAAAAGTACTTAAAATGGATCACGTTAGATTTATTTTATATTAAATGATATTAGTTTTCAATTTATATTTTATAATGATATAAATGAAAAAAAATTATATTTTCTGGAAAAAGAATAATATATGGTGACAATTATGTATTTTCAAATCGAAACTTCTGCTTTTAAGTTACGAAAAGTTTCAACTTTTGAAAAAGCGAAACTTTAGAGGTGTTTGGCTTGACTTCAACTTTTGAAACATAAACCTTCTAAAATTCGGGCCAAACATAATCGTACTCTTTTGGCTTTCTTTTTTTTGGGTTTGAGGTGATCGTGGTTCTCCTTTATGAAAATTTTGGACTGATTGCAGGTTTGAGAAGGTTCAACTCGCATGGATCGGGTCAAATTAGGTTGGATACCTATGGATTTGGGTCCAATTGTCTTTCTCAAACAAAAAGAAAAAGAGAAATGAAAAACACTAAAGCTAAAAATCGCTACCGATTCAAAACTCGTCAACACCAGGTTCAACTCGCTTTGACCTGGTTGAACCGAGTTTTGGGAAAATTCACACTGGCACAACCCGCCAATTAAAAAACAGATAAAACTCACTCCCGCCGAAAACCTGTACAATCGCGTTCAAATCGATTTGGTCGGGTCGAATTAGGTTGGATACGTTATACGTATGAGTTTGGACTCAATTGTCATTCTCAACCAAAAGGAAAAGGGTAAAAAAAATATATACTAAAGCGGATAAAACTCGCTCACGACCCCAAACTCTCAACATTGCGTTCAACTCGCTTTGAACGGGTCGACCCAGTTTTAACAAATTCACAATTTACCCAACCTGTCAATTACGAAAGCGGATAAAACTCACTCTCGATACGAAACGCGTCAATAATGGGTCAAAGTTCAATTGTCATTCTCAATGAAAAGGAAAATGAGAAATAAAAATAAATAAAGCGTACAAAACTCGCTTTCGATCTAAAACTGGTCAACAACGTGTTCAACTGCCTTCGACCAATTTTTTAACAAATTAACACTTGGTCCAACATGCCAACTACAAAAGCGGATAAAGCTCACTCAGAAAACAACACTCATCAATACCTTAGATTTGGGTTCAATTGTGAATTGGTGAGCGATGTTGAGGATTGGAAATAACATATCTTGTATGGATCTTTGGTCGCGGCCATTGTAAACGGTGGAAGAGAATGTGGTCAATGATATAAGTTTAGTAGATATGAGTTTGAAATTTGTACAAGTTTGAATGCCATGTGTTTAATATTGAAAGTCGTCTAAATTTGTACAAGTTTGAATACCATGTGCTAACTTGATCTGATGTGACAATCAACTGTTATAGTAGACTGTTAAATATGTGACGTGACAATAAAAAATAATAACAATTGATTTTTTTGTTTTCCACATCATTATCTCAAAAATAGAAAATAAACTTAAACCCATTACCTTTTAATCCTAAAAATTAACCTTTTCAACTTTACAAAATTTTAAGAATATTTTGTGGCGGATAATGAATAAATTATTTTTCAAATGCTATTATAAGTATATATTCATTTTTATAATTTTGAAAATATGATGATTTACATAATATTGAAATGTGTTTTGTCTTTGTCTAGCGTCTAGGCGTGCCTAAGTGTAAATTTAAACGTATTTTTTAAATCATATAATTTATTATATTGAACCTATCATGCTAAAAATTTATAGTTTAGACATTGACGTAGCCAGTATTTGGTCTAATGTGGGTCCACTTAGAAAAAAATACACATTATAAAATAATTTTTTTGTTAACTTTCATGATATAATATTATATTGGAAAATTTTGGTTAATTAAAATATATTAGTAATCGAAACTATCAAGATTATCACTATGTGTACCAAATAATTATTAATAATTTACTTAGTCGTTCTCTTTAAAATGATGTTCTTTGTCAAGAATCGTTTACTATCAATAACTCGAATTGTTCATAAAAGTTTGATAATGAATGTTACACAAAACAATAATTCACAATTAAGTTAGTCATTCGCTTTCGAATGATGTTCTTTGTTAAGAAACGTTTAATATCAATAAATCGAGTTGTAAGGATAGATTCAATACTATATTTTATACCATTTACTAGTACCCTCATAAGAAAGTCAGATTACACAGAATTGAAGTTTGCCATAATCGGAATACCGTGTGCTTAAGAAATGAGATCGCAAAGATCTAAACATAAGACCTCTCCATTAATTATTATCAATTAGTCCCCAATTTTTCGACATCAATTAACTATTGTACCTAATTTAACCAATTTTCTTCCGAGACAGGATGAGTCCTCCGCTACTGAGTTTAGATGGTATTTTGAGTTATTTTAACCATATATCGTAATATTAAATATAATTTTCCTTATATTGTTTTGATAAACTTTAATGCCTGCAAAATCTTGGTTCCACCCTGCCCGAACTGCCCCAACCGGATCATCATGGCCGAGTTCCTGACTCACCTCCTTCTTCCCCAACTGAGTCAACTCGTCACCTCTTTCCCCGCCCGCCCCCATCTCCTTCTCACACGACCAAACCCTCCCTTCCTTCCTTGCCTGCGCCTGCGCGGCGCATTCCTTCTCTTTCTTTCTTCTTGGCCGTGCCCATTTTCGTCTTTTGTTCTCCACCCGAATATCAGACGGTCCCAGCCCATCCACGTCATCATCGTCTTCTCCACCCTTCTCTTCCTTGTTCCTCCCTGTCATCTTCTTCCTTCTTTCTCTCCCTTTCCTTCTCGCTTTACTTTTTTCCCCTTGCAATTCGGTTAACTGCCTCCTCCTCTCTCCTCCTAGGGTTTCTCCAGATTCGCTCCCTGCCAACCACATAATTTCCATCCTTCTTTCCACGTCGAGCTCCGAATTGCTTATTGCTTCCTCCCAACGACGACGAGGTACCGACTCCAATCCAATTTCGATCTGCTTTCGAATTCTCGCTTCTTATATTGTTTTTGAATTTTTCGGATTTGCGATGTCTGGTGAGCTAGCTCCTCCGGGCTCCGGTTTTATTATCGATTCCCTGTTTTTTTGTTTGTTGTTGTTGTTGTTGTTGTCTAGGGTTTTCAATTGAATTGGAGGCTTCGTGGTATTATTTTTTTTGGCTCGGGTGTTGATGCTATTTTTGGCTGGATAAATTCTGTAGGTGTGCGTGTACAGTGTGGTAGTGGGTGTGGTGGAGCTGTTTGTTGTTGATTCGGGGAGGAGTTTTAGGGGAGCTGTGTTTTCTGATTTAGGGAGTGATGGCGATTGAGAAGAACAACTTTAAGGTGTCTCGGTTTGATCCAGACTCTTCACCCAATAGCAGGGGAAGTATGTCCAGTGATGATAATGGTGGTGATGATGGTGATGACAATGAGCTTCACCGGAAGGTGTCTGCAGCTGAATCAGATGACGAAGGCGACGATGATGAATTTGATGATGCGGATTCAGGGGCGGGATCAGACGATTTCGACTTGTTGGAGTTGGGGGATACTGGGGCCGAGTTTTGTCAAATTGGTGATCTGACTTGCAGTGTTCCTTTCGAGTTGTATGATCTTTCAGGGTTGGAAGATATACTGTCTGTGGATGTGTGGAATGATGTCCTGTCTGAAGAGGAAAGGGTTAGCCTGACCAAGTACTTGCCTGACATGGACGAGCTCACTTGTATGCAAACTCTTAAAGAGCTCTTTGAAGGTACGAATGTCCATTTCGGCAGCCCTATGAAGATGCTGTTTCAGATGCTAAAAGGAGGGTTGTGTGAACCTAGGGTTGCTCTTTATAAAGAGGGTTTGACTTTTTTCCAAAAGAGACAGCACTATCATCTTCTTCGCAACTATCAGAATAATTTGGTTAGCAATCTGTGTGAGATAAGGGATGCTTGGCTTACATGTAGGGGGTATAGCATTGACGATAAGCTTAGGGTTCTGAAGATAATGAAGAGTCAAAAGAGTTTGTTGTATGGCAAGATGGATGAAGATATTGTCAGTGACTCATCTGAGAAACTGGAATCAGGTGATAATACTTTGTGGGATAAAGGGGCCAAGGACAGAAAAGGTGCTTTGAAACTGAATCGCAACTCTCTACACATGCTTGCCTCAACTCCAGATTTTTCTTCGCGTATTGTGCCACAAAAGGAACTGGCGAAGTATGGGAAACAGAGTTTGAAGGGTATGCTCAAGTTAGCTGGGTCGAAAGCACCACCATCTTTTAGAGATATGAGGAGTCCTATTCCTTCTCATTATGATGGTATGGAAATGAATACCAAGGCATATGGGTTGCCAGTGCCCCTTCGTCGTCAGAATAAACATGCTGCTTATGAATCAGCTGGGCCTGCCCTGCGGCTACAGGATCAGATTAGAATACGTGATAGTTTTGATTATGATGACTATGAAGATAATGACGAGGCAATGCATCTAGTTGGTGCCAAACAAGATCGTATTATGGCACATGGTAATGTGATCGACAAGTCCAGAGGTCTGAAGCTGGGAAGGAATAAGCAGCGACCGAGAAGAAATAATTTAGGTGATGACAGTTTCATGGGTTCACCCTTTTCTTTGCAGAATGATATCAATGCCTATGGTAAGCACAGAAATACTAGCCGGCAGCCAGTAGAGGAAATGTTCACTAAGCCACCTCATGTCCGAAGTTCTGAACATCAAATGGGTAAAAAGATGAAGTATTCTGAAACCTTTCAGCAGTTTCCTTACGGTGATAAGATGAATCACCTGAAAATCCGAGGTGAAGAGATGCCTCTGAAAGGAAACCGAGTTGACTCATTGAATGCTTCTGAACTCATCTGGCATAACAATAGATATGAACAGGCTTTCCCCATGGATTCGTCATCTAAATACGACGAGTTCAATATCAGAAGTAAGAAACGAAAACCAGGGCGGGACTCCCCTGATTTTAACTCCAGAGGTTATGGAGCTTCCTCTCATTTGAACGATAGAATTCTTCTTTCTGAAATGAGAGAGAGACCATTACGTGAGAAGGCCAGGAGAAATTTTGTACATAATGGGGCACATGTCAAGGGAACAACAGCAAGAGGTAAGGGAATGTACATGCGAGGTGAAGACACAGAATCAGATTCGTCCCAAGACTTTGATGAAGGTGATGAGGAAGAGGATAACACTCCTTTGATTCATAACAAGTCCTTGTACTCCCAAGGGATGGAGACTTCTAAATCTTCCTTCTCAAAGTCCAGGTCAGTTGCTAGAAGGGCCGGCAGCTATGTTACTAGCCCCGATGTCCAAGAAAATTCAAATGCATTTGAGGGAGTACCATATTTGTCCAAGAATGTGGATGTGCTTGATGATGACATTGGTCATGTTTCAGGACATCTGTCAAGAGCTAAACACAAAGGAAAGATGCATGACAGCAGTCCATTGGACAGTTCTGATGCCAGAATGATGGACAGCAACAGAAAGGGAGCCCATAAGTTGGGAAAGAATGGAGGAAGATCCCGTGGTGACTCTAATGACAGGGTGCGAATGCTCTCTCTGAAGTCCAATCCTTCAGAAAGAAATCAGAAAGCTCTTGAGAGCCATGATTACAGTGTTGATGAAGAGGATGGAAAGTATGAAGAAGCTCAAATGTTAGCAGTAGATGAAAAGGCAGTAATTCGATTGGGGAAGAAGGGACATAAAACCGAACCTCGTGTCCATAATAATCATAGCAAGTCGGACGTCTCATTACTAGCATGCAACACCGTAACAAAGAAACGGGCGGTAAAAGTGGAAGCAACGGATGGTAGAGAGGAGGATGTAAATATGGAGTCTACTGCCCTTGAAATGCAAAAACTGGATGACCCTGTTGTTCCATTGAAGAAAAAGGCGAAAAAGAAAGCAAGGATTGAAAGTGTAGCTGCTGCTGATCTAGAAACCCAAGAGCCACCTGAAATCAAATTGCCAGAAGTGGAGGTGGTGGAAATAAAACCACAGAAAAAACCTTACATACCAATCACACCTACTGTTCATACATGCTTCTCGTTTTCGATTGTCCACCTACTTTCTGCAGTTCGATCGGCAATGATCACTCCTCTTCCTGAGGACTCCTTGGAGGTTGTGACAAGACCTATTCAGGAGAACAGACCGCATGATGAAGACGGTGGTACAACTAATGGGTTTGTCTCTCCTGAGAACCTAGATGCCCCTGCTCGTTCAAATGTCCCTTCTCTAACGGTTCAGGAGATTGTCAACCTTGTGAGATCAAATCCAGGCGACCCTTGTATTCTCGAGACTCAGGAGCCACTCCAGGACTTGGTCAGAGGGGTTCTTAAGATATTTTCCTCGAGATCTGCTCCTCTTGGAGCAAAAGGTTGGAAGGCGCTTGTCATGTATGAGAAGGAAACAAAATCCTGGTCTTGGGTTGGTCCAGTTTCTCAAAATAATAATTCAGCAGATCAGGAGGCCGCCGATGAGGAGGTTACATCTCCTGAATATTGGGGCCTGCCACACAAAATGCTGGTCAAGCTGGTGGATTCTTTTGCAAACTGGCTAAAAAGTGGTCAAGAGACGCTTCAACAGATTGGAAGTCTCCCCGAGCCACCTCTATCTATGATGCAGACTAGCTTGGATGAGAAGGAAAGATTCAGGGACTTGAGAGCTCAGAAGAGTCTCAGCACAATCAACCCAAGCTCAGAAGAAGTAAGGACTTACTTCAGGAAAGAAGAAGTCTTGAGGTACTCGATCCCCGACAGGGCGTTCTCATACACGGCTGCAGATGGTCGGAAGTCAATTGTTGCACCGTTGAGAAGGTGCGGAGGTAAGCCGACTTCGAAAGCGAGAGACCATTTCATGCTGAAGCGCGATCGGCCTCCTCATGTCACAATTCTCTGCCTCGTGAGAGATGCGGCTGCCAGATTGCCCGGCAGTATTGGAACTAGAGCTGATGTGTGCACTCTGATCAGGGATTCTCAGTTTGTTGTTGAGGATGTCTCGGATGCCCAAGTGAATCAAGTTGTGAGTGGTGCATTGGATAGGTTGCATTACGAACGCGATCCTTGTGTCCAGTTCGATGGTGATAGGAAGCTGTGGGTTTACTTGCACAGGGAGAGAGAGGAAGAAGATTTTGAAGATGATGGCACTTCATCCACCAAAAAGTGGAAGAGGCAAAAGAAGGATCCTGCTGCCGATCAGTCAAGCGAGCAAGAAGTTGGGGTCAGTTTAGAGGGGCTTAATGGTACTGGTGTCGGTAACCAATCTGGATTATTTGAACCGGGTTCTTCCGATCTGAATGTCGACCCTCCTGGTGGTGTGGATGATGATGATGGAAGAAGAGACGATGTTAATTTTGGTGACTTGAGACAGGATGATGTTGTGGATGCCGGTCATTTGCCGGAGCATGGTGGCAACATGCTACAAGACCACCACCATTCGATGGTTTGGGATGCCCTCAGCAGCCTAGATGTTCCTCCTCATCAAGACCACCCCAAGTTAAGATGTCACGAGAACTCGACAGATCAGGATTTCGACGACGAGAATTTTGGAGAACCTCCTGGTGGGCTATTGAGTTCAAGTTTGTGACTGAGGAAACGACATCTCAGGTACTATTTTCAACTCCTTTGGTGCACCTACTTTATGCTTGATCCCAGATGATAGTTTCTGTATTCTGAGTGCATTTTATGTTTGTGGTTGGCAGGTGTTAAAAGTGGTCGTTCTACTCGTCCATGGAGGAGAGCTACTGCGTTAGTTAGGCTGGCCTCCACTCCACAACAAGGCATGTCTATTTTTTTTTTTTTTTTTGGTTCCTAGTGAGGAAACAGGATAAAAAAATGGTCCTTTTGTTACCTTGTATCTTTTTACCCTCTCATAAATGACCTTTTCGTCCTCTGCTTTTGTTCAATAGCATAGTTGTTACTTAGCCTCTGTATTGTCTGAGAAATGAAAGAGTCCAATTACCCCCCCCCCCCCCCCCCCCCCCCCCCCCCCCCCCCCCCCCCCCCCCCCCCCATTCGGCAGTCTCCGTGTACTCATGTAGTAAGCTTTAATTAACTGATTTGACGATTTTTTTTTTATTTTTTTTTATTTTTATCCAAGATAAGCCCCCAGGGCATGGCCGAACAACAAATATAATTCACTAACAATACTCAAGAACGGTAGCCCGTATGCAACCGGACTCCCGATAAAAGAGCCTTTTTTGCCACAAGGTGGGCAGCTCTGAAAAAGCTCCGAGGAGCAAAAGGATGCGAAACTGACACAGGGGACGAGAAAGAGAGAAAGTAAACTTCCCTTAGATGGAGACGACTTCCTCAATGTAGCATCCCCAATGGCGAAGTGTTCAAACCTCAAGGCGAAGTGTTAGCATAGTGGTAATATGAGAATAATATTACCATACCCTGAATTCGAACCTCAAGGCGAAGTGTTCGTATCGTTTAATCAACTGATTTGATGAGTTAACGTAGTGGTAATACGTGAATAATATCACCATACCCTGAATTCAAATCTCAAGGCTAAGTGTTCATATTGTTTCGGTCGACTTTTGTGTTTTAACTTTTAAGTTATGAAGTCATACATACAACTTGAAACATACAACTTGAAACTTACAGATGGACATGACACGACAACTAACGGTCGGTTTCATGATTCATCATCACAAAGACAGAAGCCAAACAAAAGGAAGGGGGAGCAGTTTTCCATCATTTCATTGCCCACTGTGTCTGTGATTAACTCTAGCGCCAACCACGACAACCGCATATGTTTTGGCGTGCCTTGTAGTACACATGAATTCACCCCAAAAAACTTGGGAGGAAAGAGTGTTACCAACGAACAGAAAAACCAATCAATAATATTACCCAATGAATCAATCAAAACTCTCTCTCTCTCTCTCTGTAATATATACTTCAAGTAGACCACACTCAGCACCAGGCCACACAAAATGAATGTATGTCTTTCTGTACATAGAACACACACACACAGAGATCGCCACCTGCATCGCTTCCTTCGCCACCAAAAGAATGGAGAAGGGAAGTCTGCTTTGATATATCTATCCTCCTAAAGTTGGCTCCCTGCTTCAGTTGATAGCAGTGAGAGGAACTCTGGAGTCTCTCAGTGACTGCGGGGAATTGTTATTAGCGGACTCATAGGTTCCGGTTCCCACAGCAGCGGCGACGTTCTTGTTGATGTCTCCATTGGATAGCTGCAGGTGATGCTGCTTTGCAGATCTGAATGATCTCAGCAGCTCCTCGAATGCAGGAGTTCTGAGCTCCTCGATTGAACCAATGCTCGGCAGGTTGAATCCCCGCTTCCTCGGTGTTGAACAAGATGGTTCATCCACCTGTGCCAACAAAAGTTCAGTACCTTTTTGTTGACGAGGACATTAAACGAAATGAATTGCGCTACAAAGATGGAGGTTTAGATTGATTATGTACCGTGTATTCTTCCAGAAGGCATTTCCCGGCATGGTCAGTGATCTCCACTACCTTGTGGTGATGACCACCCTTTAATTCCCTTAAATCCTCGCAACATGGCCCGATCATGGCATTCATATTCCCACATGCATCACGGTCGAGTTTCAGTGCGTCTGCCACAGGAAACATCATGTTGGGTTTTCTACTACAACGAGATGGTAAGTTACTCCAGAAATGCAATATGTTGCTATATTAGGTAAACTCACTATCAATGGAGGAAAGGAGATCATTGTTGGCCACATCTGCATCTTCGAGTGCAGCTGATACAGCTGATGAAAACTTTGTACGTAGGGCTTGATTCGCTTCCATTCCTCCCCTTCAATTCAGAATCGGACACCCAACTAGTTAGAGCAATTACAATCGAAAAACCAACGTACACCCGCTACATATGGAAGAGCTGAGTACCTGACAATGGAATCAACGGATGCAACATTCGTCTTTTCTAGGTGAAGCAACGACTCTTGGGCATTCTTCCACTGTTGTGCACCCATTTGAGTCATGTCCATACTAATAAAACCACAAGTGAAACAGAAATCATCAACTTAGTACCTGCAAACAATGCAACTTAATAAGAGCAACAAGAAAAAAAAATCTTCTTTTGCCCCATGTATACCAGTTGTGAAGGACTGATTCCAAGTCTTCCTTTCCATTCTCCACAGCAGATGTATCCTCACGGTAGTTCGATTCTGTTTTGTCCATATGGACCGTCCATTCTGCTTTGATTGTAGATGTTGAATCTTGCATGGTGGACATTTCTTGCTGCAGTTTTCTGGTTCTACTGTTAGCACTCTCCCGTAGATCATGGACAGCCATTTGAACCTTGAGGAACGCATTCTCTGAGTTGTTAGTTTCAAAACCACCAGAGAGTGTTTCTTCGACAACTAAGTAAAGATTGCACTATGTGAAAACTTGTGCAGGAAAGCAGGACATACCAGTTTCTTCTTCCTTTGGTTTGAAGTTGCCAAAAGGTCTGCCACTTTCTCTAACAATTGCTTTTCCTCGTTAGCAGCACACTCCTAATGATGAAAATGAATACATTAATGTTAAAAAAAAAGGAAGCCTTCACATCCTACAAACAAAAACAGTGCTTAAAGTAACCACCTCGAATTTCTTTTCTAGATCGGACAACTTCTTATCATTTACAGATTGTGCTTCTTCCACAATGTGGTTCAGGCTGGAAGCATGAGAATCCAGAGTGTTGAAAAAATTGACTGTAATTTTGGAGACTGATCGTGCAGTTTCCACTGCTCTGGAATGTGCCTGTGAATTGTGATTCATTAACAAAAGAAACATGATCAATAAGGAACTAGAATTTTCTATACTATCTACGTAACACTTCTAAATTAAACAAAAAAAAAAAAAAACAACAAATGACTTGAGTCCATACCTCGCGCTGCTGTTGTGCATAGGCTGTAAGCTTTTCCTCCTGTTTGTGTAGACTGCTTTGGAGATCATTAAGTAATGCATCAGCCTCTGATGATATTCCATGGAAGAGCTGAATTGTCAACAGAGATGATGGTTAACAAAAATCGTGCAAGATAAGGCTAACTCCAACGAAAGCAGTTAAACGAGATACTTACATCTTCGAGGGCGTGTGAATGCTTAGATACTTCAGAGTTTAGATTGGAAAAGGTTGATTGAGAATTTCCTTCAAGCTGTTCTGCCATATCATCCAATGCTTTGATCCTTGATCCATACATAATTTTCAGCTTGCCAACCCTTCCACGAAGTTCCTCAGTAGCCTGAGTAATGGATGTCATAATCAGAGATTTGTTCAGACTTGTGGTACTTATGCATGAAGAAACAAGACAAGTATTGCACTTTGGCTCTTACCTCAGCCTTGGTTGACACGAAAGAATGCATATCTTCTTCCATGTCCTTCAGTTGTGCCTCTTGTTGGGTGACTGAGGATGCCACAGTCTTATGCAAAATCTCTAGCTGCTGGGTCAATTGGGACTGGAACTTCTGAACAAGGACTCTATTTCCATCTTCAATTTTATCTTTCCGCTCTGAAGGACAACTGGTATTAGTAAGCGGAAACAACTAGGAAGACTAGACAACCAATTTTTCACGTCAATGATCATCCAATGCATACCAATTTTGGAGAATAGACTGGATACATCCAATGCAGCACTTTCAAGTTCTGCCCTCAGCTCAACTGCACGTTCCACCAATGCTTTCTCTGAATCATACAGATAATAAAGCTTCAGCCTCTCAAACAATCATGTTGCCACCAGCTGTCTTGTTGCCGGAAAACGTGAGAATTGGTATGCGTTGTTATAATATTAAAAAATAACAGGCTTGGATCTTAAGGCATCTAAGAGATGGGAAAGGGTCCTTTAACTATCTCTCAAAATAATCGCCCATATTCCAGGTGATGCTTTAATGGAAGAGAAAGATGAAATGAAAGAAAGTGTATGCGAACCAGATTTCAGAAGATTATATATCAAGAACTCTTTCTCCTTTATTGTTGCATTTGCCTGTCTGTGTTTCTCTTCAAGATCTGACAAAGAATCTTCAGTTTCTTCAAGTTTCCTCTGGATTTAGAGAAAACAAATATCTTCAGAACATCCACCAAGCAAGATACCACTCTACCATTTTAGGAAGAAAATGAGTATATATTCATGTCCAACAATTTGTAAGTACCTTCGTTTTGTCAAGATTCTCAGACAGGTCTGCTGTCAAATTAAGTTGAGAATTGTAGAGATCCTGAAGCTCCATCAATTGCTGGTCGCATGATAAAAACAAACAGATTATTTTCCATTTTCCCAAAGTAGTAATGCAAGAAATGTAGTATCATTAAAGATACCTTGTCTTTAGACTCTGAATTCATTTCCATGTGCTCTATTTTTTCTGCCATGGCCTGCATTTATAAACAGTAATATTGAGATAGTGAAAAGTCACACCAAATTATTTATCAATTAAAATTTAGACAAGGCGCACACCTTCTTTTCAGCTTCTTCTTGCAGATAGCGATCTCGTGGGATATAGATACCATTTTTCTCTCTCGCAGCATAAACCTCTGATAAGATGCAGAGAAATCAAATAAGCTCAAAATCGATTTCAGCACAAATTGTGGGAAATCTTTCAGGAAATTGTGGAAGAACCAAATACCTTGCTTCAATCGGTCAATTTCAGAGTACAGATCCTTGATCATGGCAGATTTCATCATCTTCTGATTGATCTGGAAATGGTAGCCAACCAACATGTAAATGAATGTTGCAACGAGAAGAAGTTTGAACTGTATCAAACTATCAATCAAGAAGGATCAGAGAAACACTAACCTCTGGCTTGTTTTTAATATTCTTGGCACGATGTGCGTAATCTAGTGTACTGAGTGTTTCTTCCAAACACTGAATAGATGGTGATACAGTAGCAATAATGCATGTCTTTGTTTTGCCTCCCAGTGAATCCCTCAGTAGTCTTGTTAATTTGCTGTCCCTGAGATTCCAAGCAAATATTTACAATAACGTTTAGCCGACCAAACACTACAATTAAAAACAAACAAACCGTAGATACAGTTAGCTCACTTCTTGCATAGTCATACCTATAAGGTATATGGCCAGAATGTTCGACAAGAGCATTTATCACACGACCAAGTGTAAGCAAGCTTTTATTAATCTCTCCTGCTTCCCTTGCTCTACCCTGTACCAAAAGCATTTATACATTCAATTTTAATTACAGTTCTGAAATGCTACCTAGTCAGTCGTGAATACTGCAGATAGACATTTCACTCCTATAAGTATTTTAACAAAAGTGATGTCCCCATCATAGGCCTTCCTTCCATACCTCTCGTGCTCCAGAACGCGAAATGTTCTCTGACCCAGCTAGATCAACAAGATTCAGCTTTCCACACTTTATCATCTCTTCCCCCTCCGGAGTAACTTCTTTAATGTGAATGGTGATGGAAAATATTGAGTGAGAACGACTACTTTGCTTGTTAAGAAGAGTCTCTGCTGTACGCCGCTTAGCAGAGCCCTTCTCCAATATTTTGTAGATCTCATCAGCAGTACATACTATCTCTTCTTCCAGACCCCTCACAAGAACACCACCTTTGCCATCTTCCATCAAGGCTATGGGTTTCTTCGATTTGTCATCAACAAACTTCGGAGTTTCTTCAAGGGCCAAAAGGTCTGTTATTTCCTCATTGTAAAGCTCCAAAAACGTGACTTTCATGTTGTACTCGGCGTGCTGAGCTTCTAGTATCTTGAAAATTTGTTCAACAGCTCTAGGAATAACACCAGCATCAACTGAAAATTCTCCATTCTGAAAATTCAACGAACGCAGTGAACTCAGTAACATATGCAGCAACAAATAACTAAAAATGTGCTAACATCCACTACTGAGGAAATTGAACTCACTTTCTTCCTAGCTCCCCCTTCCATAGTGTATGTCTTTCCTGTGCCTGTCTGACCATAGGCAAAGATGGTGCAATTATAGCCCTCAAGAACTTCATACACGATTGGAGACACTGCGAGGTCATACAAGTCTTTTTGCTTGGCACTAGGACCAAAAACCTAACATAACATATCATTCACTGTAATTAGCTCCAAAGGAAAAAGAAAAAAATTCTAACTCTCCAAGAACAACCCATATGATAAAAGAATATAAGGAAACAAGGAGCGACCTTGTCAAATTGGAATGTTCTATCAATCTGCTTGTTAGCAATACTCTGAACTGATGTGACTTCCCTTCTACTTTCATTACAGGAAATCACCGGTGCAGCACGAACCTTCATTTCTTCCTCACTCAATGGCCTGCAATTTTCAAAAGAGAAGTAAAGCTGATTGAAACATGAGATAGTTCATTACCAACACAACACCGAAATGGGGAAAATTAAGTTTTAGGAAGGGGGCAGTTCAGTTAGCTCAAGGGTTCAAAACTGACCTGCAACGCACAATAACCTGCACATTTACTCCTTTCTCTTTGTCATGTCTGGTACTGAAACCTGAATCTGCTGATCGTAGATCCCTCACAGCAGCTTTATCTGTGGATCGCGGAGTCTGAGAAGGAGATAGCGACACCATTCCACCACCTCCTCTCCTCTGTTGTGCCCCTGAAGAATCCATCTAGCCTCCTCTACAGATTGATTTACACTACTCTCTCCTATCCAACAAAATTGGAAACTCTCACCGTCCTGCAAACGGAGAGGGGGGAAAACAAAATTAAGCAAACGATTACCCAGCCATTGATCAAAATTGTTTATCAAAGATTGAATCTAAATTCCCACTCGCTCACTGGGATGAGCAATTGACCACAAACACACCAGCTCACTGAGTCAACTCAGCCGCACAAACAAACAGGATATAAGCGAAGACAAATGTGCGCAGGACATTGGACGGCAATCGGAGATCGACACAATGCCGCCGGAAGAGATGAACATTGCAACCAATGAACAAAGACACAGCCGTGTTCCCCCCACACTCTCAGAGGAGGGAGGCGGCATTTCGGATCCAGACAAAATTAGGTATCTCAGATGCCAAATCCGGCGAAACGATGGGACATTATAAAAAGGAAGAAAGAATTCCGACGATGTAAATTAATATCTATATATAGAAACATACAGATATGAGAGAGAGAGAGAGAGAGAGAGCTGGAGAAAGACCAGGCGACCGTACGTGGTGGGAGAGGGAGAGAAAAGAACCTGGAAGGGGGAAATGCTTCAGACAGTCAGCGAGATACACAATGGCGATAATTGTAGAGAGAGAAAGCTGCGGTGCAGAGCAGAGAGAGGGGATTTATTTTAGAGAGAGGAAAATGGGGTTGAGGAAGACGAAGCAAGGGGAAGAGCAGTGTGGCCAAGTGGGGGTCTGTGTCGTCTGTGTTTAGTTTGAAATAGCGAGAACTTCAAAATATTAAAAATAAAAATAGAAATGTTTTTAAAAAGCGGAGGCCGGAGAGGCGGAGACGGAGAGAAGAAGTATAACTGTGAAGTTATGACGTTGACGGTGGGCGGCCTGCTTAGCTAATATCTTGTTGGCGGTGGGGCGGTAACGGCGTTACGGGGTGCCGATATCCGACCGTTACATGTAAATCCAACTTAGAAAAATATAGTGATTACAATATTTTGAAATGCGAGGTTAGGACTTAGGTGTCAGTGTGAAGGAGGATTACACTGAGTTAGAATTAGGGGCTTAGTTACCCAGATATTACGAGACTAACACAACCATCTTATTTTCGTACGAGGAAGAATTCGTTATTGGGTTTACTAAAAAGTGTCATGTTCAGTTATTAGAAATATTTAATTCTAATGTTGGTCACTCGAATTAATCAAATAGTTCGTGTTTGACTAATTCGAGTGACCAAATATGAATTGTGTGACTAATTAGAATGATCAAACACGGACGGTTTGACTGATTCGAGTAACCAAGCATGGACTGTCCGGATAATTCGATGACCAACATTGAAATTAAATATTTCTAATGACTAAACATGACACTTTTTAGTAAATCCAATAACCAAACATGAAATTTACCCATGTTCATAGAAAAGTAATTCAAAGTGACAACAGTCAATTCTTGAATTTACGAACTCTTGAATTCAAACTTAGTGCATAGAGTTTTCGAACCAAAAAATTAGAGTTCTTTTGTAATCGGTCTTCAAATTTGTAATATTATTATTATTTGTATGAATTGACAAATTGGCGGTGTTGTTTATTCTTGAAAATATTACCCATAAAAAAATTTGAAAATAGAACGTGAAGAACAATAAGAATTGACTTTAGTGTGTGTTGTGGCTTCTGAGCTAGACAACTAAAAGCTGAAAACAGGGGGTGGATCCAAGTTGTTTGAGAGTGCCACATTGTCACAAGGTTCATCATCTTCCTCTCTTCTTTTTTGGTGCCCCTGCTGAATTTTCTGGAGAAAGGTAGCCTGCAGTGGAGAACCAAGTAGTCAAGCTAAAATAGTGTTTTTTTAATGCCAAAATAAGACACGATTATATTGATAAATCTCGTAAATAAATTATGAAATGATAAATATAACATAAAATCAATTATTTAACAAATAAATTATACAACATGTTCCAAATTATTTTCAAATTCACAGTGTTTCTGCTTTATTCTGATCATTCACTTTGGATTAGTAATAATGGGTTCATTATTGCTCAAGGAGAGCTTAATTAACTCATAGAAGCTAATTGGAACTCATAAGAGCATATAGGAGCTCATACCAGCTCTCTAGACTTGGTAACGGTATCTAAGATCTCAAGTCATATATCAAGAAAGCTAACTAGTTCAACAAAACTAGTGGTAGCTATACATGTTTGTGATTGAATTTTGGTTAGCTCAAGAGAATGGGAATAAGCTATAGCTCGCTTCGGCTTATCTTTATTGGATCTAGCTCAATCCAACTAGATTATAGCTTAGTCCGCTCGCATATTAACTGGAGCTCAGGTCAATTCAAGTAGCTCAAGTTATTGAGACTTGGCTCAAAGCGCCAGAAGCTAGTGACACTCACTGGAGGCCAATGATACTAGCTGGAATCAAATAGAAACGGTTGAGTGATGTAATAAAATTGTGTCTTAACTCCTAAGCAGGGTTCAAGAAAGCGCGCCTAGGCTTGATTAATCGCAAAGCATGGAAGAGCGCTTCGCTTTTGGCAAAAGCGTTGCATAAAGTGCTGGGCGCGCTTAATTTAGGATTAATGGCGCCTAATCGGTGCATAAAGCCACTAAGCGGCCACCTTGGACAACTAAAATTTTGCTAGTAGTTAGAGCTGAACGACCCTATTTTTCATCTCCCTTCCTAGAAAACGATTCTCGCACAAAAAGTTGGAAAATCTCAGCCACAATCAAACCCTTTGTCTGTCTTCCTCCACCATCCGCTTTAGGTCGATACTTGCCCTCTTCCCGGCCTTAGGTGCTACGCCTTCGTTCATTCTTTTTTCACGGCTTGCTGATGTTGGTCATTTGTGGAAGGAGCTCATCGCTAGATTCGCCGCCGCTGAGAGAGAATCTGATCGCTCGACAACAACTGTGAGTAGATCATCAAAATTGTCTGCCATCTATGACTAATTTAGTAAAATACTTTATAATTACATATCAAGCAATATATCATGCTTGTCCTTTTCCTTCTAGGAAATGATCACTATTTGCTTGTCATTTGCTATGTTAAGTGTTAACGTTAAGAATTATGCGTTTTTAATTTTAAATGAACTTGTGATCATGTAAAGTATTCTAGAAAATATGTCACATTAATTTTTTTTCCAATTATGCTATGAACGCCTAGGCACGTCTAGACTATGCTTAATCGGACTAGGTGCAAGTCAGGAGCCGAACACTCGCCTTACTTCGTGATGTTTACTATAATACTCAAACAACTAGCTACTTTTATCGATTTTATCGTCACTTTCATTTCGGATACATATATGAAAAGTACGCAAAATGTTAAACATTTAGACTAGTATAGTTTTTGGGGATGATTCGATTGCATACATAAAGCACATCCATGAATAACGAACTAAACTAACTAACTAAAATCTCCTTCCTTTACAAATTGAACCATTAAAATGTGTTTACACATTTGTATTATCCTCCATATCTAGATCATGTTCCCTAATTGAGGGAGATTGGAAGGTGAAGCATCCTTTTCATGCATCCACTACTCCCATATGTAATGTATCTCTCTTTTTTACCATTTTGCGGAAACATGAGTTACAGCTTCCATGAGCTGACCGTTAGTTAGCTCACAACTACTTTTCCCTTAAAAATAATAAGCTCAAATTCATCTTTCCACTTTCACCAACTGAAAGTTCAGCTTCACTATTATTGTCTGTGAATAGCATATATATATATGCTGCAATTGGGATGAAAAACAAAAAGGAACTGTAGTTCCAGATTTCCAGTAGCAGGAGCAAAATGGTTATCACTGTTCTTTTTAACCGTAAGTTATCACTGTTAAAAAAGAAGTTATCACTGTTATTACTTATTAGTACCAATTTAAGCATTTTATGTCTCTCTTTCAGCATAGCAAGCATTATATGCTAAGAAAACATTAATAAAATAAAAATAAAAAATTGGTTACTTGGGGAAGACTCTAATACAGATACTCTGTTGCAACTGTATAACGTGTGCTTTACTTCATGACACTTACAGGTGCATGTGGGCAGTGGGCGCGGGCTAACTCATTAGTCTGATGACTCACTCTCGCTCGCTCACTGAACAATCACATGGAAAAGCATTTCTTGATTCTTCCCTCTTCTCAGAAAACGCTTCTTCATCTCTGCCACATGCCCGCATCATGCCCTCTTACTCAACAAGGAGATCGCAAAAGGAGATTTGAAGGAGGAAAAAAAAAAAAAAAAAAAAAAGAGAGATTTTTGGGTCCTGAAATTTATAGAAACAAAATGAATTTATAGTGTGCGTGGATTATCAGATTCAATAGAACGAGATCTATGAAATAAGTAAACTTAGGCGGAATATATGGTTAGGGATTTAACGTTCAATGGTCGAATAAGAAAAGAGGAATCTAACAAAAAGAGGGAAATAAGAGTGCGTAGTTAAGGGAACTCATAGAGAGTCGAAAGGGGTAATCATAGCCGCATCAAGTGTGCGTAAGTGTGGTGCCATCGGTTGGTAAATGCAAATCTAAAGATGTAGTTAAATATACTAATGAAGTACTTTGATGAAAAGTTATGATGAAAATGTGTGGTTGTTTAACATTGAATGGTAAGAGAATGTGAATTGTAAAAAATTGAAAGTCGAATGATTATATGTAGGGCTGCAAATGAGCCAAGCTACTCGCGAGCAACTCGAGGCTCGAACAGGGAAAAACTCGTTCGAAACTCGATTCGTTTACTGACGAGCCAAGCTTGAGCTAGCTATGTTCAGCTCGTGAAGCTCGCGAGCTAGCTCGACTCGGTGGCTTGTTGAGCTTAACTCGTGAGTTGGCTCATTTAGAGCTCATGAGATGTCTCAACATTGTGGTTTGAGGGCCAACTTGATCACTGACTTATGGACTAATCGATCTAATTTGGAGTTTCATAATTCATAGGATTGTTAAATTAAATATCTCACATCATGTGAAGTTTAACATGTTGAACATGTAAGAAAATATGCCTTATTTTTAATTCTATAAAGAAATTATGTACAAAATTGTTTCGATACTATGAAATAGTATGATTTGAACTAGTTAAAATTTATTAACTAAACAATATGACACCTAAAAATTATAATATAAGATTAATTAATGTTGAACATTTGATTATTTTTTTATCGCTACATCAATTACATGTACTATACACGACATACAAAATGAATGTATTAAATACGATCTAAGAATTTAGTAAACAAGCCTAGCTCGAACTCGACTCGACTCGGCTCGTTAATAAATGGCTCGGGCTCGAGCTCAACTCATTTGTTAACGAGTCAAGGTCAAGTTGGGGTAAAACTCTGCTCAACTCGGCTCATTTGCAGGCCTATATGTTATATAGTGTACTTCAAGAAATGGTCAAAACTCCATCAGGAAAGGAAAAAGCCAAAAACACACTTCTGTAACCGCGCCCCAAATGGTGATTAGTTATCTAGGTATGCTAAAGCATATCTTGGATGACATAAAGTACAACAAATTTGTTGCGTTTATTAACACGACGACCCAATTACAATGCAATCTTTCTATATATTACTGCAGGGCCCAGACCCAAAAGCCGTTGGAGATGCTGCTTATTTTACCAAATTAGGTGACAGACTTATTACAGCGCAGTAATTGAGACATATATGTCTTTTATTAATCTAATACATAAGCTCCTTAATAACATAAATACATTGTCCCTAAAGATTCCTCGTCGAGGTTCTTGATCAGGGGAAAAGAGCAAAAACCAAAAAGGGCCTTAGCCCGGAGAGGGCACAAGCGTACAAGCTATACTGGGAAAGATGGGGAAGGATCAGAAACCAGATTGGGCCAGAGCCCTTTGTTTCCTGACAAGGCCCGTCATTTTGTGGGCTCCCAAACCTTGCGTGTTCAGTGAATGACTCATACTTATCAAAACTCTTTTCTGTGGTTTAATAGTTGGCATTAGTGTTTACGTAGGGACAACGAGAACTTCGAAGAGTGAATTACCAACATAATGTAAGGTTTGGGTAAATCGTGTGTAATATTATTGAGAGAAGGTGTATTTATACCCATGAATATAAGAGACACAATACAACAAGGATTAGGAGTAAGTAACTTATGGTACAAGTAAACACACGTAATTTATCCCTAATACGCCCCCGCAAGATGGAGGCGGCGTCAGCAAGCCCAATCTTGGACCGAAGCAGAAGAAAACGAGTACGCGAAAGTGGTTTGGTGAGCAAATCGGCAAGTTGAGAAGACAGAGGAAGATGCCAAACAACCAACTGCTTAGACTGGACCAACTGACGCACAAAATGAAAATCCAAGGCAAGGTGTTTCATACGCGAGTGGAACCGGATTTGAGCTGAAATGGACAACACCCAAGTTGTCACAAAAAACAGTCGGAGGCGCGGCAAGAGGCTGGTGAAGCTCGGTTAGCAGATTACGTAGCCACTGAGCCTCTGAAGTAACCAGGGCCAGCGCATAGTACTCAGCTCCAGTACTAGAACGTGCAACCGTTCGCTGCTTCTTGGACTTCTAGGAAACGAGAGTATCACCGAGGTATATCACGAAGCCAGACGTAGATGTGCGATCATCAGGGTCACCAGCCCAGTCAGAGTCAGAAAATACACGAAGAGAAAGAGGCAGCTAAGTCCGAGTAATACGTAGACCGAGTGTCCGAGTACCAGCAACATACCGGAGCAAACGCTTAACATACTGCCAATGCACAGTCGTGGGTGCATGCATAAACTGAGAAAGCCGATTCACTGCAAACGCAACATCAGGTCGAGTGGTGACAAGGTACTGCAAGGCACCAACATCTTGACGATAAAGAGTAGCATCGACCGAGGATGACCCATCAGAGAGACGTAGTCGAGCAGTAGAGGACAGTGGAATAGAACACGGATTGGCCTCATGCATCTGAAAACGAGTGAGCAAGTCAACAACATACTTATGCTGAGATAGAAGAAAACCTGTGGCCGTGGGAAGAACCTCGATCCCAAGAAAAAATTGACGGGGCCAAGATGCTTAAGAGAGAACCGATCAGCGAGTTGTCGACGGAAGGAAGCAAGGAAGGGAGAGTCATTGCCGGTGAAAAGCAGGTCATCAACATACATTAAGAAATAAGCAAGGAAACCACCACGACAATAGACAAATAAGGACGCATCGGAGCTAGACTTCACAAATCCACACTGAGTGAGAAAGGAAATCCACGCATCATACCATGCCCGTGGAGCCTGACGGAGACCATAAATGGCTTTGTGAAGGTGACAGAGATGGTGAGGGAACTGCGGGTCATGAAAGCCTGGCGGCGGAGACATATAAACCTCCTCCTGTAGTGATCATTGAAGGAACGCATTATGAACATCAAACTGAAATATAGGCCAGGAGTGAGAAAGAGCAACGGTGAAGACTGTCCGAATAGTCACTGGCTTCAGAACAGGGCTACAGGTCTCATGAAAGTCAACTCCCGAACGTTGATTAAAGCCTTTAGCCACTAGTCGAGCTTTGAACCGCTCAATAGACCCATTTGGACGAAATTTAAAACGAAACACCCAGTGACACCCTACCACGTTGAAATGAGGCTGGCGCGGGAAAAGATCCCAAGTATAGTTCGCACAAAGGGCCGAGTTCTCAAAAGCCATGGCCCGTCGCCACTCAATATATCAAAGTGCTTCCTTCACAGATTTAGGCTCCAGAGGTGGAAGAGAGGAGTCTTGCAACTGTGTCACATTAGCATACTTAGGATTAGGCTTCCTTATATTGTTCTTACCACGGGTGACCATAGGATGTGGCGACGGATCGGGCCGAGTGGTAGGGACTGACTGAGATGAAGTGGTCACAGAAGGTGACGAGGAAGACCCAGCTGGCGTGCCCGTCTCGGTGGATGTGTGTGAAGGAGAGGGAGGCTGTTGTGCCGAGGAGGAAGAGGCAGGTAGTGGTGCGAGTTGGAAGGGCACAACAGAGACGGCGGGAAGAAACGCTGCGAGCCAGGAAGAAGGAGACGAAGCCGGGGAGGCTAAACTCGACACCGAGGAGGAAGGGACACCTAGGAACTCTGTTTCAACGAAAACAACATGACGAGACAAGAACAGACGCTGAGTGGAGGAGCCAAGACAGCAGTAGGCACTCTGTTGGTGAGAATAGCCGAGGAAAAGACAAGGACGGGACCGAGACTGAAGTTTGTGGGCTAAATAAGGCCGAAGCCAAGGGTAGCAATGACAGCCAAAGACACGTAATTTAGAATAATAAGGGGACTCATTAAAGAGGACACTGAAAGGAACTTGACCACGCAAAGAAGACGAGGGAAGAATATTAATGAGATACACAACAGTGGAAAAAGCATAGGACCAGTAAGTGAGGGGAAGATGAGCACGGTGCAGTAGAGTAAGACCGGTTTTGACAATATGGCGATGCTTACGCTCAGAAAGACCGTTATGCTCAGGAGTGTAGGGAGGGGTTAAAAGATGTGTTATTCCATGAGCGGTCAATTCGTGGCGTATTTTTTGGAACTCGCCTCCCCCATCGGTGTAAAGCCGCCGAATAATAGTGGAAAAATAGTTTTCAACAAGGCGTTCGAATGCACAAAAACAGAGAGGACATCAGACTTGCGGCGAAGTGGGTATACCCAAGTATAACGAGTAAAGTGATCGACGAGAACAAGATAATAAGAATAACCATCGACTGAATTAACAGGGACAGGACCCCAAACATCAGAAAACAACAAGTCCAAAGGACGAGAACTGGTAAGACTCGACATACTAAAAGGAAGTTTATGAATTTTAGAACAAAGACACGAATCACATGAAGAGAGAGCCGACTTAAGAACATGAAGGAAATTAACACGAAGAAGACTAGACATGGCTTGAGCAGAAAAATGACCTAGACGACAATGCCAGAGATCAGGAGTATTGCGAGTAGTGACCAGCGCAAACCGAGAAGCTCCAGCACCACCACCGAGCTCATACGTATCACCGTTGTTCCTTCCGGTCAGCAGCACCGCCCCTGTTCTTAGATCCTTTACAACAAAAGAATGAGCAAAAAATTCCACCGAGATCGGGTTAGAACGACAAAGCTTAGCGACAGAAAGAAGGCGCTTACGAAAACCAGGCACACACAAAATATTGTCAAGACGCAATCGACGATCAGAAGCCAGAAGAGAGGAAGAACCAATGTGTGTGATAGCCAAACATGTACCGTCGCCAAGATAGACCTCGTCAGGACCATTGTAGTCCGAATAGAGAGCTAAGTTCCCAAGATCATGAGTGACATGATGAGTGGCCGCAGAATCCACAAGCCACAATTCAGCAGGCGGAGCACAAGGTTGAGAAGGAGCGGCTCTAGTGGTTGTAGAATTGGCTTGCGATCGCTTGTGGGGAAAAAGATGAAAACACTGACGAACCGAGTGTCCGGGCTTCTCGCAGAATTGGCGCGAGCAGGGCGACGTTCGTCATCATCGCGAGAGGAGTCCCACGCGCCAGGCGAAGTAGAGCGGGATGAGGAGGCTGAGCGGCCCGAGCCGCGCCCAACAGTACCACCGCGACGGCTCGACCACGGCCACGTTGAGTGGCAAAGACAGTGGCTGGAGAGTCGGCGGAGGTTTTCGTGGCGCGGAGATCAGCCTCTAGGGAAACCAGCCGATCGAGTAGATCCTCGAGGGGAGGAATGACCTCTCGAGCGCGAATTGCAGTAGAGAATTCACGGTAGTCAGGCCCTAGGCCTCGTAGTCAGAGCGTAACAAGCTCAGCATCAGTAACAGGAGCCCCAGCAAGAGCAAGCTCCGTAGCGTGGGTGCGGAGCTGCTGAACAAACGAGACCACATCCCGATCGCCCTTAGTTTCAGCGTACAAGCGATCGCGGAGGGTCATGACCCGAGACTGCGATGAACCGACATAGAGCCGCTGGAGGGTCGCCCATGTGACGTGAGAGTTGGCCGCCGAGCTGATGAAAGGAAGCACTCCCTTAGAAACTGACGCAAAAATCCCATTCAACAGGAGTTGGTCCTGGCGATACCAACGAGTATAAGCGAGATTGCGAGAAGAGATGCCATCGACTGTGATCATAGCAGCCGGGGCAGGAACGGAGCCATCGAGGTAGCCCATGAGATCAAGGCCAGCCATAAGAGACAGAAGCTGAGCACCCCAGGACGGGAAGTTGTGGGCGGTGAGCTTCAGCAGAAGAGAGGCGGCTGGATTGAACGTAACCAGAGGAGCCTCTCCACCGGCACCACCAGAGGCGAAATCACCAGAAGAAGCAGTGCTAAGCCCAGACATCGGAGCAGGCAGAGAGAGGCACGACAGAAGAGGAACGTGAACTTCAGCCGGAAAAAAATTTTTTAGGGTTGGAAAGCCAGCTCTGATTCCATGTAAGGTTTGGGTAAATCGTGTGTAATATTATTGAGAGAAGGGGTATTTATACCCATGAATACAAGAGATACAATACAAGAAGGACTAGGAGTAAGTAACTTATGGTACAAGTAAACACACGTCATTTATCCCTAATACATAATTAGTAAATACTCCGTTTACTACACGTATATGTATCCGTATGTAGTTTACCCGTTTAAAATTTTTGTATCCGTATTTTTGTCAAGCCATTTCATTTTCCCTCGTTCATTTTAAGACTGACGTACTAAACACGTATAAAACTTGTATAACACGTTTAATGTCCGTATTTAATGAATTAAATTGTTAAATTTACCATTATTATATATATTATTTATTTTTAAAATAATTAATTTTATATATTTATAACTAGACCTGGCAATCGGGTCGGGTTGGGTGAATTCGGGTTGGGGAATTCGGTTACGGGTCGGGTCATATTTGGTTGAGTGATTTCGGGTCAAATATTGGCCCAACCTATTCGGTTTCGGGTCGGGTTACAGGTCATTTCGGGTTATGAGCGTTCTCAGAAACAATATCAAACATGCTTCATATTTTCTTAAAGAACACAAATTTTCACATATGCATGACAATAGTTTACCTAACACATGTCAATTAACATATTCTCAAATCCTCCCACGCAAATTAAATGAAATACAAATTGCGCAAATCGTCAAAAACAATCAAAAGAGTAATACTACTACAAGAAACACATGATATTTGATTATCCTTAAACTCCAAACATGTCATTCAAATCCTTGTGATTTTTTTAAACATCTCACCAATTTATTAGTGATTTTATCATTTTGCGAGTGATACATAAAATGGAACGGGTCTAACGGGTCGACCCACTAACCCACCCAACCCGACCCAAAAAATCACGGGTTATCGTGTTCGGGTCATTCGGATTTTGGGTTTCAAAAATTTCTAGTTTTTGGGCAGTTTCGGGTCACGTCAACGGGTCGGGTTGTAATTTGCCAAGTCTATTTATAACTATTAACGTACTATTAAACGTAACATTAGCTTAGAAATGAAAAATATTTGTACATATGTTATACATAACTTTTCCGTACCGTACTTTACTAACTATGCTTACCAATAAAACATAAATTCTGGATAAAGAATGATAATTACATTACGAAAAATAAGTACTGAATTAGTTGAACAGCGAGAAAGAAAAGTGATAATCTATCGTATATGAATTGCTAGCTCCTAATTAACCATGCAACGCCTCCTAATCTCTCCTTGGTTCCCGGTAAGAATACCAATGGAGCCCATCTTCACCATCGCCCTACCGAATTTTGCAGCCCACGCCACACCATACCTGGCGTTCACATCCACGTACCCCCTTGTCGCCGGGCTCTCCGCCAACGTCTGGTCCATCGTCAGCAACCCCCGCTCCGCTCTTAGCTCCGCATAGTACATATTGTCCAGCCGATTGGGCGTCGCCGGGTCCATCGCCACCGGACACGTAGCCTTCAGAGTGGCCGCGTAGTTCCGGTCGAGGGTCGGGTCTTGAGCACGCGTTCCGTTGTATTTGTAAAGCCTGTCAGAGAACGACGAGCAGCGGGACCTGCCGATGGAATGCGCACCTGAGAGAGTAACCATCTCGTCGGCTGACAATCCTTTTCGGGCAAAATTCTGGATGAGCTGATCGGCGGTGAGTCTCGGGGAAGGGAGGTTCTATTAAGATAATTAATCTTAATTATCTCCATAATATTCCTTTTATTAACTATCCATCTTATTTTCGTATTATAGGAAAATACTGGATAATTAATTAGTAATTTCATTTATAGCTTTTCAAAGCTATTCATCCCAACAATCCCCCACTTGAATAGTTTTGAAACTATCTTTGAGTATCAACAGTTCCATAAGATCGGGCATAAGCTAAAGTATCGCGAAGATTTGAACCTTAGTGTAGTGGTTACAATTCCGATTTCATAAGGGTGACTCGTAGTCTTGAACCCTATCTCAGAGAATGTAGCACACCAGATCTTTTCATTGAGTGATATTCTCTCATAGGCCGTGCCTTTATGGCCATGCACGTTATCCCAATTTAGTGAACGCTCTAGCAATTTTGTGCCTCCATAGTTCCATAGGGAGTGGCCCCACTCCCACATTCACATAGGTGAGTCTATCAGAAGTACCCCCAAAGTAAAGTACTTCACTCCACATAGAGTGTAGATCTCATTAAGAGTTTAACTCAACCTCCAAGGCTTTGGAGTTCATGCTTCGCTATGCATGAACTTTTCTCAATATTACTCGTGACTTGTTATTACCCATTGAACCCGTTTCTTGGGATCTCCAGTCTATCGGGTCGGGTTACCATCACTTGTAATCCATGGTTCGGTAGGCATAAGTCTCATACCCTTAGTGGAATTTTGGACTTTTCTCTCTAGGTAATCCTTTCGTCAAAGGATCAGCTAGATTTCGTTAGGATCTCACATGATCCACCCTCATTGCTCCTATCGTTAGGAGTTCTCTAACAGTACTGTGCTTATGACGAATTTGTCGTCTCTTTTCGTTATAGAACCGGTTCCCTTCTTTAGTAATAGTTGCGGTGCTATCACAATGAATCAACTACCGGAGGGATCGGTCTTTCCCATAAGGGAATCTCTAGTAATGACCCTCTCAATTAACTTTTCTCTTTACTAGCCATTGATAGCTCTATCATTCCTGATTTCTTAGTTGATTGAGCCAGGGTCGTTTACTTCTTAGAATTCCAAGACACAAAACTTCCAGGGATGTTTAAAACATGTCCATTGGATGCCTTGGAATCTTCTATAGGGTATTCTCGTCCGCATCAATATACCCTACCAATACAGTCAGAAACCGTTGATAACTTATATCAAGGTCTACTGTTCTTAAGGTGTCTAATGACCCCTTTCAATAGATTTCAATGCTTCATACTAGGACAATCAGTAAGCCTGCCAAGTACCGCCCACTAAATCGGGTCTCATGTTTATCAGCTGCCTCTCGCAGACTGTAAATGCTAGTATATTCTAACTTTCTTACACCGTCTTAGGTGTTCTTTAAATATTTATACTAGCATCATCAAACATGTATGCAGGTGTACATCTTGTATTTTCCTAGATATAGCATAACATTTGTTTCATTCAGATCCTTCACATTCAAAATTCTCAACCATCATGGTTTTTCAATATTGACATCACGAGTCTTTGTACCAAAGATCGACGTGTCATTCATAATGCAAGTGTCATTCTCAAATTTGTACTAAATACACTTGTCATTTTCACTTTTAAAACCATGAGAGAGAATCTGATTATTCATGCCACTAATTCTGAGTCTATTACAAATCATATAATGATTTGTCTAACCATAGACTCCAGAAGCATGTTCAAGAATAACAACCTTTAAGATTGTCCCAATATAGATTTCTTTATTCAAATCATCATTCACAAAAGAATTTTAACATCCATGTGATGGATGTTATTCTACATATTAGTGAATAGATATCAAAGAAATCTATTTTTTCCTCTTCACCTAAAGCCTTAGCTACTAGGTGGTCATTATACTCATAAACTAACCATCAGGTTTCAGTTTTCCTTTTAAGAATCCGTTTATTACCTAGGCTTTATTGCCAGGAGGTAATTCTCAAAGATGCCAAATCTTTTCGATTTCATCAATATATTACCTAAGGCTTTACCACCAAAAGGTAACTCTACAAGTTTCTAAGTCTTATTAGACTCTCATGATTCCATTTTATTAATAATGGCTTCTTCCCAAAAATCTGCACCTTTACAAAAGTTTGAACTTCTAGCAGACTTGTATGATCTTTCTTAGGGTGTAATTAACAAACTCATAACCAAAATCCTTTATCGATTTATGGTTCATTTGCTTCTACTGAGTTCATACTCAGATTCACTACCCCCACTAGTTCCATTATTTCTAATAGTAGGTGGGATACAACTCCACTATCTCTTTATTTTAAATGGAAGTCTATTGGCATCCATGGATTCACAACATAATGAGTATTTCATTTCATAGGTTTATGTGTTTTAATATTGTTTAACCAATTAAAACACATTCATATGCTCTACTACTCATCATATTACACTGATTCTTCTACCACAAGCATGCAACACATATCAAATAAGCAGTGAACTCTTTACGCGACAAAACATTTCAAGTCATTTCAAATAAGCAACTCCAATTATCAGACAACCTATCATAGCACCCTATAGAGCAATAAACAATCTATTGTCTTTCTAGCACGTTTACCCATATCAAAATAAATCAGATCTATCGTTTCTGATTTTCTAACCACATATTTATGGGTTATTTAACTTGGATACAAAATTCATATGTATCTCAAGCGTTCAAGAGAAATATGGGAATTTGACCCCTGATATTCTAATTCTTCACTAGGACACATATTCCATAGAAGAATTTACTTAATCATTCCTTTCGACTAGCATGGCTAACGAATTTCTAAACGTAAGATTCATTTCCACTTTCTCCTTCGATACACCTCAATGTATGATTGAGTTTAGCTCATTTATCACACACATGCCTTGAGGCGCCAATATCCAACCACCATTCTTCAGAGTTACCATTAAGGCCTACCTCTGTTATCACCTCAGTGATCATTATCATCAAATTCTCTTCTTTAGTCAAGTTTACACTAGGGTAACTTGTTCTTGCACTTTCGTGCATATGACCTAGTTTCTCGCAACTTTAGCAGAGAAACACATCGTCATTCTTAGAGGATTGACACGCTATCTTATGGTTACCACGAAGGGTTCCATTCTATTTGGTGTGGATCTGGTTTGGCTTGCTATTCTCATTTTTGAAACTTTAAGGTTTCATAGCAACATAAGTGGTTCATTTAGTACTAATAATAGTACCTCACCTTTGTTGTCACTATGGGCAATTAACCCACTCTATTCCCATACATTCTTAATTTATATAAACAAAATCATTCTATTCCACATCATGTATTCAATGCATACTCTAACCATCGAGACATCACATATCAATGCCGGCATAAACATGCATTAATTATAGTTTTACTTTCTTGCCTTCACATGATTTGTCAATATCATGTCTATAACTCAATGGAATGGAATATAATCTTATTTATCATTTTATCAATGATTCACGAGAAAGGTTTAAATTCTTACCTCTTTTCCAACAAGCCTATGCCTCTTGATCTTGCAGTGAATAGCTAGCACCATGATTCTCCACTTGAAGAACCCAAAACCCAGTTTTATTGGGCCGGATTTGGATTGTATATCGAAGCCCATGATCTTCTGAATTAAGGAGTGGGCTCGGCGGGCCAGGAGGGAAGGATTCCATCGCTCCTCAACAAACTCTTCCACCCAATTCCACCTTTTCGACTTCCGCTGCCATTGGTATGCGACTTCTTTCTTCGTACTGCCCACAACCGCCTCAAGTTGCAACTCCTAATCCACCATTCCAGCGTTAGCTAAATCATCGTTGGAGTAGAGGTACAGTGAGCCGTAGAGAGAGCGAAGAACGTAGAGAGCGATTACAATGTTGACAGAGCAAACGATGAGAGTCGTCTTCTTGTATGAACATCCCCATTTCACTCCTCTCGCCATCTCCAGCTCCCAGCTCTCCTCCTCCGGCACCTCATCCCACCACCATCGTTATCCAATTTCCCTCCGCCGACAAACTCCCCAGCCTCCGTTCTCTCGATACTCGAGCACGGGAGATCCTTCCCGGTTTCCGGCGACGGAACAGATAGATCGAATCGGCGGATCGAAGCAAAACGAGTGAGAGAGCGGGCTGACTGGCCGGACTGGGAATTTTTTTGGGTTCTATTAGAGTATCATAATCTCCATTCAGTCACGGACAGCTCATGCCTGCAATAACCATCAACCACAAACAACATTCAATTTCATGCCACACCTCTCCATGAGAACGTCAGAAACCCATTCTCCTTAATTACTAGATAAACCAAGATAATGTTTCTTTGCTTTCCTTCAGCACCGACAGTTGTAGCTTTCTTGTATAAATTCCCTTGTGTTTATGTACATTCAAGTAAGTGATTCAATACAAAACATAACACTTCTTCCATTTCTTTCATGGTATCCGAGCCTCTCCATGCATCCAACTATGGAGAGTGGGTTGTGGATATGTCGTACGGTCTGCTCGCCAGGAAAAAAATGGGATTCGTCGATGGATCCTTCCCAAAGCCTGCCGAAGGTTCTGCAGATGTGGCGGCCTGGAAACAATGTGATGCGCTGGTCATCGGATGGCTCAAAATAGCCATGTCAAAAGAGATTCGGAGCAGCATTCTCTACGCCACCACCGCCGCCGAAATATGGAAAGATCTAAAAGATCGATTCACAAAGGGGAGTGACACCAGAGCCTTCGAACTCCGTCGAACAGTTAGTCATCTTTGTCAGGGAGACATGTCGGTCTCCATCTACTACTCAAAGCTCCGTTCACTGTGGGACGAGCTCCGCGCCATTTCCCCGTTGCCGCCTTGTTCTTGCGGCTCTCAGGCGGCCTGGTGCGCAACAAAAGAAAAGGAGTAGATTTATGATTTGTCATGGGTATGTTGACACCTAAAAATTAATTCGGTCGAAATTAAATACCGCATTAATTAGTCTCGGCATTTAATTCGATACCGTGCGTGAAAAACGGCGTCGTTTGAAGACAAGCGGTACCGCGGAGAGTCAAAACGATACCGCAAAACGGTACCGCAAGGAAGCTCGGCGGTACCGCGGCCTGGGAAACGACACCACTTGATGAAAATAAAAGAGGGCTGCGCGCGTGGTGTTGGAGAAGGAGTTTTATTTTTATAATTATTGTATTTCCTTGTCGGAAAGGGAGAAGCGGTACCGCATGAAGACAAGCGGCATTGCGGATAAGTAAAACGGTACCACGAGTAAGCCCAACGGTACCGCGGATTAGCAAGCGACAGTGTTTAAATAAAAAAAACAATGTCGCGAAGGGAAAGGCAAACGAAGCCGTTTTGGGCGCGAATGATGTCGTCAGTCAACGCACGATACCGCGAGTAGGCCAAGCGATGCCGCAACAGTCAAAACGACAGTGTTAAAATCAAAACAGTGTCGTGAAGCTCAAAAGTTCAACGACATCGCGGGACAAGGAAACAATGTTGTTTAACTAAGAACGACGCCGAGGGGTGAAAGTTCGACGGCGAGTTAACAATAAGGGCTGGTTTAATTAATCAGTATTTTATGAGTATTTTAGGCGGTGTCATTTAATGAAAAGCAATGCCGCGGAAAAGTAAAACGACATCACGGTTGTGGCAAGAGTTCGGCCGAAGGCAGCCCGCCAAGCCCAACGACGTTGCAAGAGTAGAGAACGACGTTGTTTGATGGACTAACAATGTCGTTGGTTAAACCGGGTCGGGGCAGTTGAGTTGGATTATAAAACGACATCGGTTGGGGAAGGGCGATGCCGTGGTATTGGTGAAACTACATCGTTACATGGACAAGGATGTAGGTCGTTTTGCCAAGTTTCTGCAAGGCAAGAGCGGTTTCAAGGACACGTGACTATCACGCAACGAGGAGGAAGTTAATTGCACGGTTGACAGGAATGAAGACGTGGGAGATAAAGGCGCCAAGGCAGTTACTACGACGGGGAGAAGCGCGAAGTATAAAGATTGGAGAGAGAGAGAAGCTCGGAACGGCAAAATCAAATCACAAACTGCACCTACGCAGATTTATCTTTTTTCTCTCTAGTTTCGTAGAACCGCTCTGTCAAAGAACTCCTTTGCAGGGTCGTAGATCGTAGCTTGTAGTCGTAGTTGCGGAGCTCTCCAGAGGAACATCCATAGGAGTAGAGGTAACGTAACTTAGAAATCCCTCCCGGTTTGGTTTCTCGTTTCTCGTTGAACACCCTCATTCGAACGTAGTTTGGAGAGGTGGTGAACCGAGTAACGGTTGTTTGATTAGAAGTCAAGGGTGCATTGATCAAATCAACATCGCCGACGCCGGCGGTGGATATTTGACAGTCATCTTGGTTTCTGTTTAATCGATCAAATCAACGGCGCCGACATTCGGTGGCGGATATTTGACGATTGTGATTGACTTGGTGTTTTTGTCTCCTTGAAAACAGAGTGCATTGAACGCGCGAGTTTCGCCAACGAAACAAATTTGCACACCTGGTGGGACTCGTGTGTTCGAATGGCTCCGCGACGAAGGAATCAAGAAGGGGATGTTCCGCCCGGATTCGTGGAGGAACATGTGGCCAACATTGAAGGAGGCCAAGGAGTCGGTGCTGAAGACATCGGCGGGTCTGAGAATCCGCCGCCCACAGCTGTGCCGACCGGGGATATGTCTATCCGCCATTTCATGGAGGAGAACCGTCGCATGTTTGCTGGCCTCAACAGTGAGTTCGCAGGCTTCAAAGGCGAGGTAAATCAGCGTTTTTGATGCTTTAACTGCACGACATGATTCTCTTGAGTCTCGTGTTGATAGGCGTTTGGGTCTACTCTTTGACGTTGTGACTAAAAACAGACATGATTTTGATGTTTTTGTTGATAAAAATCTACGTGACATGAATGAGATCAGGGAGCTTTTGGGTAGACCAGTAACGCAACCTAGGGATTTGCCGTTAAACGGTGAAAATAATCTAAACGGTGAAACTGTTTTTCCAAACAACGGTGCTCGAAATAGTCCCCCAAGGCAAGGGGTTCCGCCGACACCGGTGGTGAACCCACCAACTCCGCGAGTTAATATTGGCGAGACTAGCACTGCCGCCAACACTCGGGTTGAACCACCGCCGTTTCACGGTGGGGGTCCACAAAGTATCCCGGAGGCGAGGCCCTATGTGGCTCCGATGAGCGGTGGTGTTGGTGGAGGAACGATCAACAATGATCATGTTCCCCCACGCGGCTACCCGCAAAACGTCCCTCCTCCTCCAAACGGGCTTGGCATGGATCCTGGTGGATTCATACCATAAGGGGGGCAACTCGGGGGGCAAGATGCTAATTTGATTCGAGATCAGGTAGCACAGATGCTGGCGGATCAGTTTGGTTTAGGGATTAGACCAGCGATGCCGCCGGTATATCGAAAACCATATCCGGATTGGGTTGATAGATACTACCCATTTCCACGTGGTTTTCGCGTACCGGATTTCATCACCTTCAGCGGGACTGGAGATCAGTCCACCGTCGAGCACGTTGGACGATTCACTGTTCAGTGTGGTGATGTGAGTGATTTCTTGAAGTTGAGATTGTTTGGCAACTTGTTGACCGGGCCCGCATTTGCGTGGTACGTCAATTTGACATCGAACTCGGTTCAAACATGGCAGCAAATGGAACAAATGTTCCATGCCCAGTTCTACCATTCTGAGCCAGAAGTAACTATGGCAGACTTGGCACGAATGCGCCAACAGCCAGGAGAAACGGTGGAACATTTCTTAACTAATTTTAAAAATGCAAGAAATTGCTGTTTTGTGAACTTTGACAGAACGCGAGTTTGTTAAACTTGCTCAGGGTGGATTGAATTTTGAACTTCGTAAAAAGTTTAAAGATAGGTTCTCCGATCTGTTTCAATTGATGTCCTGCGCTGTTAGATACGAATCTCTTCTTCGTGAAGAAGAACATAAGAGGAGTGGTTCTCGTGGACAATATTTCCCTAATTTTGAAAACTATGGTGTGAATAACGTCGGCAGTGATGTTGACGAGGTTGAGGTTGATTTGGCCGAGATTGTGCAGGGGAAGCCATATGTGTGTGCTTCTCTAGCCAAGGCCGAAGGGGAACCACAAGGTGGAAAGCCCAATCGTGCTCCAATTCAAACTAGGAAATATTCCTTTGATGTTTCAAAATCAGAATTGATTTTCGACCAACTTTACAAAGATGGTCAAATTAAGTTAACTGGGGGGCATACTATCCCGCCAGCTGAAAAGTTAAAAGGGAAACGATACTGTAAATGGCACAACAGTGCATCTCTTTCAACTAACATGTGTGTTGTGTTTCGCAACGTTGTGCAGGATGCAATTGAGAAGGGTCGGTTCAAGTTCCCAGAGCCGAGGAAGGAGGCCATGATTGTTGACACAGGCCCTTTCCCGAACGTGATCGGCGTCAACATGGTCAATCCCGATTTCTCTAAGATCAACCTGCCACGTTTCAAGCTGGTGGTGGATACAACGCCACCGCCGAGTGGTAGTTCTGATGTGGCCCAAGGTGCTTCATCATCCCAAGTGCAGGAGGGGCCACGCTTGGACCCAGCTGAGGAAGAGAAGCTCTGTGCCCAGTGTCGTGGGAAGCTGAACATTGGGGGAGCAGGACCAAGCCAGCCAGTCCACCAGAGATTGGGACCACGGCAGTTCAAACCGAGGTACCCCTCATATGAACGCAGTGTCGAGGGAGTACGTGCACCTGCCTGGGGAAGAGGGCAACGTAGGCAGTGGGTTGCTCAAAGTGCCCCACCTTTCAAAAGTCTGCCTTTTGGACTTGCCCGACCGGTGAGAGGTCCCCTACCTGTCAGGAGAACTTTCAGGATGCAAAATGTGCCACAGGTTGGTTGGCACACCTACGATGTCCGTCGTCAGCAGCCTATCGCCGTTGACCAGATGACAAGGACGCAGTATCGAAGGTACCTCCGCAAGAATGCTCAAGGAAGGAGGATTGCAAGCTTGCAAGCAAATGTGAACGTGGATAACTCTACCACGGGTCTGAGAGTGACTGTGGCCGGTGCTGGAAAAGTTGTAGAGGACAAGCGGGACGGGAACGAGCAAGGAGTCCCGGGAGAGGCTGAGTACGATGCTGAAGTGGATGACTCCTTTATCGAAGAAGAGATGCCGGAATTAGAGGAGCCGAAGTCGAAATTTGATCGAAAGAACAAGGACGACGATGATGACAACCAAGGTGCTCCCATGACGATCCAGTTTGGAAGCCTACCACCAGTGGTGGTGAACAACTACATCTTGCCATTGATATTCCACATTGATTTGGAAAATCAGAGAGAGGATGGCGAGGTCGTGATGGAAGTTGAAGAACTGGACGAAGCTGCTCAGGAGGTCAACATTGCTGAACTGGTGAGCGGTTTCGCTCAACTGACTTTAGAGGAGGAGAATGAGGAGCCAGCGGCGGCAGAGCTGGTTGGCGAGTTTGCGGATCTGCCAATTGAGGCTGAGCCGTGGAGTGCAATGATGGCTCGCAGGAATGGTCGAATTGACTTGGCAGTAGAGTCAGCCAAGCAGAACAAGAGTTCGCAGCGGATCCTGAAAGAATTGTACGAAGCTGGCCATAAAGCTGTTGGGCTACTGGGCGAAGATGGGGGAAGATATCCTTTTTACGTGTTATACCAAGGCCTAAAAGAGTCAACAAGTGTGCCAGTGGAGAACATCACATGGGGGTCAGACTTCGACGAGCTGGAGAAATCTATCCGAGCTGCAGAAACGAAAGGGAAAGCCGTGGACGAAGGAACCACGGGTGAGGAATCAAATAGGGTCGTTGTCTTCAACGAGCCCGAGCCGAAGATGATGCATCATTTGAGACCTCTCTACATCAAGGCCACACTTGATGACATACCAATGTCGAGGGTCTTGGTTGACAATGGTGCCGCAGTAAATGTGATGCCAACAAGGATGCTGAAGAAGCTGGGCAAGAGCACTAATGACCTGATCCCAACGGAAGTGTTTGTGACAAGTTTCAATGGCGGGTCCACTTCTGCCAGGGGAATCCTCCCAGTTGTCGTGGGAGTTGGGTCACAGAAGCGGGTGAGTGCTTTCTTCGTGGTGGATGGAATGATAAGTTACAACGCACTACTTGGGCGGGATTGGATCCACGCCAACAAGTGTGTTCCTTCATCGCTGCATCAGTGTTTGATGCTCTGGAATGAAGACGGTATTGTTGAAGTGGTCCAGGCTGACGCAAAGCCGTTTGCCGTTGGGGCCAACGTGGCTGAAGCTTATTTGTACCATGGAGATTTTGGACCACTCGAAATCAGGAGTGGGGATGGAGGAACGCCTAACGTCATAGTGTCAAGTGCACAGGTGTTGAGTAAGGCGTGCTTGGACCCATTGTCCGAAATAGTGAGACCATCGATGATCACATTGGATGGTCCACTGAAAGCTGATGAACAAGTCAATGATGAGTGAACCACCTCGAGAAAAGGTGGTGGAGGCCGAGATCATGGCCTTGCGGGAGAAGTTGGCTGTCTATCAATGTGAACAGAGGCTTGTCTGTATGGAGCCTGTCTTGATGGCCGACTGTGTTCCCGACGATGATGACTTGCCGACCAACGGCGGGGGTGTGAGTGACGAAGTGGAGAAGAAAAGCAACTTGGCTGCATGTGACATTTTAGAGGAGATCAACCTTGGCACGGAGGAGGATCCACGTCCAACCTTCATCAGTGCTGGTTTGCCAGAGTCTGACAGGTACGAGTTAATTGAATTCCTTAAAGAGTTTAAAGATTGCTTTGCATGGGATTATCATGAAATGGCTGGTCTCGATAGGAAGTTAGTTGAACATAGACTTCCAATTAAAGAAGGGTATAAGCCACATAGACAACCACCTAGGCGGTTTTCGCATGATATCTTACCTGAAGTGAAAAAGGAAATTGAACGTTTAATGAAGGCTAAGTTTATCAGGACTGCTAGATATGTGTTGTGGTTGTCGAACATTGTGCCTTTTAGAAAGAAAAATGGCAAAATACGTGTTTGTGTGGATTTTAGAAATTTGAACAATGCTACACCAAAAGATCTGTATCCCATGCCGGTGGCTGACATGTTAATCGATGTCGTAACCAGGCATGTCAGGTTTTCTTTCATGGACTGTTACTCGGGCTATAACCAGATATACATAGCCGAGGAGGATGTACACAAAACGGCGTTCCGGTGTCCAGGATCCATTGGCTATTTCGAGTGGATCATGATGCCATTTGGGTTGACCAATGCCGGGGCAACTTACCAACGCGCCATGAATGCAATATTTCATGACTTGATTGGCGAGCTTGTCGAAGTGTATGTGGACGACATCGTCGTCAAATCAAAGGTGACAAACCATCACCTTGCTCATTTGCGCAAAGCATTTTTGCGTATGCGTGTTCATAAGTTGAAATTAAATCCGCTCAAATGTGCGTTTGGTGTGAGTGCAGGAAATTTTCTTGGTTTTCTGGTAAACCAACGTGGAATTGAAGTAGATGGCAATAAAACAAAAGCCATCATCAATGCCGCACCACCATCTAGTAAAAAAGAGTTGCAACGTTTCCTCGGCCAGGTAAATTACATTCGAAGATTTATCTCGAATTGTGCTGGCCGGACTCAAGTGTTTTCCTCATTGCTGAAGTTGAAGAAGGAAGACAAGTTTGTGTGGAGGGAAGAACATCAACGTGCGTTTGATGATATCAAGAGATACCTGGCGACACCGCCGGTAATGAACTCTCCCAAAGCAGGGATGCCGCTGAAGTTGTACTTGTCGGCCACAGATACCTCTGTGGCGTGTTTGTTGTCTCAAGACAATGAAGCAGGCAATGAAGAAGCCATTTATTATCTAAGTAGGCTTCTGAACGAGGGTGAGAGAAAGTATTCCCCCATAGAGAAGTTATGTTTAGCGTTGTACTTTTCTTGTACAAAGCTACGCTACTACCTAGTCCCTATCTAGGTACAACTCATTTGCCAAACAGACTTGATTAAATACATGCTATCTCGGCCAATTATTCATGGCCGAATTGGCAAATGGACCTTGGCTCTGTCTGAATTTAATTTAGAGTATATACCCCAACGAGCCATAAAAGGGCAAGCATTGGCGGACTTCTTGGCAGATCATCCCTGCATTGAGGTGCCAGTCGATCCCGTAGAAGTCTGCTAGGTTGGTATAACGCCATGGATCCTGTATTTTGATGGATCAAAAACTCGTGGCGGTGCTGAAGCTGGCGTGATGTTGAAAGCACCATCAGGCCGAGCCATGCATTTTGCTTTCTCGTTGGATTTTCCTTGCACCAACAACCAGGCGGAGTATGAAGCTTTGGTAGTTGGGCTGGAAATGCTCATTGAGCTTGGAGTCCGCAACGTGGATGTTAAGGGAGATTCACAATTGGTGGTTCATCAGGTCCGCGGCGATTTTTGCTGTATCAACAGCGTTCTAGAAATGTACCTGGACCACGTATTGTCGTTGACAACCCACTTCGACAGTATGGCGATCAACTTTGTTCCCCGAATGGATAATAGCGAAGCCAACTATCTTGCACAAATGGCTTCGTGATTTAAAGAGTTTGCGAAAAGCAATGCCGTAGAACAGATAGTGGTGCAAACACTTAAGCCCCTACGGGAGCGGTTGAGAGTCGAGCAGGTTTGCGTAATAGAGAAAGACCCCGACGACTGGCGTGCACCACTGTTGTCTTACTTGCAAGATCCAAACAAGGCTGTTGACCATGCTGTCAAGTTTAGAGCAAGGAGCTATGTAGTTTTGGATGGGACCTTGTATAAACGCAGACCTGATGGGTTATTGTTGAAATGCTTGGGGGGCAAGGAGGCATTGCAAGCCATGGCAGAGGTGCATGAAGGAATATTCGGAGCTCACCAAGCTGGTCCTTCCATGCGATGGATTCTACATCGCTATGGATTCTACTGGCCCACCATCGGGCCAGATTGTGCCGCATATGCCAAGGGCTGCGAAGCTTGTCAGCGTCACGGTCCTGTTCAAAGAGCACCGGCGGTTGATCTGAAGTCCATAATCAAACCGAGGCCATTTTATGGTTGGGCCATGGATTTGATTGGTATGATTTATCCCCCATCGTCAAAGAAACATGTGTTCATAATCTTGGCCACTGACTACTTCACTAAGTGGGTGGAGGCCAAACCGTTGAAGGTGGCGAACCAAGAGGAAGTGATTTCTTTCATACAAGAACATATTGTCCACCGATTTGGTTTTCCAGCAACGATAACGGCAGACCAAGGAACTGTGTTCACTGGGGGGCAAGTTATGGAATTTGCGGCGGAGCAGGGGATAAAGATTATCCATTCCACGCCGTATTATGCACAAGCTAATGGGCATGCGGAAGCATCCAACAAGGTTGTGAAAAATATTTTGACAAAGATGATTGAGGATAATCCGCGTCGTTGGCATGAAATTTTGTCAGAAGTGTTGTGGGCATACAGGATGTCCCCGCGGAGCAGTACGAGAGTGAGTCCATTCTCGCTAACTTACGGTCATGAAGCATTCCTTCCGGTGGAGGTGACCGTCAACTCACTCTGATATATGAAACATCACGAGTTGATACCTGAGGAGTATCATGAATCAATGATGCTTGAGCTCTAAGATCTTGATGAACTTCAACTCCGCGCCCTCGATAATGTTCAAGTACAGAAAGCAAGAGTGGCAAGAGCTTATAACAAGAAGGTTCGGCACAAATCGTTCGAAGAAGGCGAGCTGGTTTGGAAAGCTCACTTGCCAATTGGGGAAAAGGATCCCAAATTTGGAAAATGGTCGCCAAATTGGCGTGGACCATTTGTGGTACATTCGGTGCGTCCTAATGGAGCCTACTTGCTGAAAGACTTGGATGGAGTGATGCATGAGCGTTTGATAAATGGTAAATATTTAAAGCTATATGTGCCGTCCCTATGGGACGCAGCTGGTCATTAATCTAAACAATGACGAACAACCATGTGCTAAAAGGGAGTGGCTTGGTCGGCCACCAAGCTTGCACAATATGGTTGAATGGTATGCGATTGGCGAAGTATGCAACAAATACACCAATTTGCCAACTCAGTTACTAATAAAGAAAGTTTAATGCCTTTAAGGCCAGCGGTAGGGTTCACTCGAGTCCAGCCGGTGTGGTGCCGCTGTTCGGCACCAAACTGTTCCTATCTTATCAAACGAAGCTGTTTTTGCCACGAGAAGCAGGCATGAGTAACAACGTTGTTGGGCATAGACGATTTGGTACTTGGCATAAGAAAAATTAAGAAGGCTATCGTGGGTAGAACTAGCCAGTCAGCCATGCTCAAACACGGCCGTCGAGATTAGAGCGGTGCAACAGATTAAAGAAAAGAGAGCAACCGTTTGCCAAAATTAGATAAACAATGATGAGCGAGCAAAGTTGTTCATGGGTAGAGTTAACATGGCAAAAAAGAGTGTGCAATCCGAGAAACAAGGCCGAAACAAAAATCTAAGGTAAACTCCGAAATGCAGAAAAGAAATTCTTTAGGAGTCTGACGGCTCGTAATCGGCGAGCTGCTGGGCAATGCGGGACAGAGTGGTGCGGACCCGAGTGAAAAAGCTTTGCGCTGCTTGCAGCTCAACCTGCGCTTCTATATCCGCATGAGTGGGGTCTGTGGCGAGCCCGACCGCTTCCTCACGACGCAGTTGTTCAGCCCCTTTGACGAGAGTCGGCATTGTGCTTGCTCTAGCCACCTGCCGAGCTGGTTTCACCGCTTTCCCGCGTTCCACTAGGTCTTTACCCACTGTGCGGAGGAACGCCATGTTAGCAGCACTGAGGGGTGGAATGTTAACGCTCAGAGTCTCAAGAATCTTGCAAGCGGAGCCGGGCCATACTATGGTTTGGTCACTCATGGAAATCACCAGAGGAATGCTAAGGAATTGATCCATCATCTTCAATGCTTCTTTGACTCGGTGTCGAAGTTCAGCCATAGGCGAGGTCGACGCAGGGATGGAGGTCGTAGTAGTTTCCGATGAGTCCATCGCAATACTGAAGCCATTCCCAATATCGAAATCATCGGGTCCCTGCGGCGAAAGGAAGCAAGGTCGTGAGTAAGAGACGAGCCAAGAGATGGCAGGGTAGTATAAGGGAATATGAGCAAAGCTAACCTCGATGTTGGGAGCTGTGCGAAGAGATGGAGCGTGACGAGTAAGTGCATGATGGCTCTCAACAACTGCAACAATTAAGGTTTTAAGAGGGTGGCGGAACACATACATGAGTAATGCGGGAGTTGAAATAGGAATTTTACAGCAAGCGTAAAGAGGAGTGTGAGGACGTGGATCGTACCTGCTCGCCGTTTCAAGTTAGTATTGAATGCTGATGTAGTTGAACCACCATCGTAGTCAGGAGCAAGCCGGGCGAGAATATCATATAACGGCTTGCCGAAAATGCGGGATGCTAGTGGACTCCATGCATCCTTGAACTGGGGCGAGACTTTATTCACCACGTTTTTATGAGGAGGAAAGTATTGTGCAGATTCTTGGTAACCTCGTACCTCCATAATTTGTCCAGCGGTAAGTTCTGAGGGTCGTTGGTGGAATTTTGGAAAATTCAAAGATGAGGGAGGTAACATAGGCCATGCTTGAACGAGGCTGAATTGTCGAGCTGCAAGTTGAGGGTTGTAAGTTTCAATGCTGAACACTTCTGAGCCGGTAGGGGAAAAGAGGAGGTCCCGAGCTGTTAGGTAACGTTTGCGCTCCTCGATGAACTCATGGTAAGTGGCGGAAGCGGGATCACCTCGCGGTGGTGGCTTGTCAAAAATGAGTTTGAAAGAAACGGGGCCGAATATTCGTTCAGCGAAAGGGGTGAAGCTGGGAATCTCTCGGGCCTCATAAAAGAAGGTAAAATAATTGATAAAATCCCCTTTTCGCGAAGCTGCTTTAGCCAAACAATGGCCATATGTGAGCATGGTGGTATCTTGAACTGCCGTTGGTAGGGCTGGTAGAGGGCCACGAGTCGCCGGGAAATAAGCATGCAGCCAAAGTTGTAGTAGCCACAGAGGGCCAGCACTGAGGATGTCACCTTCGTCTTGAGCCTCCCTGACACGGTTCGCGATGGTATACAGACCGCGATAGAGGAGGCAATTTCATCAAGATTGACGCATTCACCGGTGAAGATTGCAGAGGTGGTATGCGCTTCTGTGATGGGTTGTTGGGTGCAAAGCACGAATCGGCCAAACCAGTAATGAAGGAAGGCAACCCGCTCGCTGTCGGATACGGGTTCACCCGGAATGAATGGCACATTGTTGTTGTAGAGCGATTCGAAAGATCGGTCAAAAGCTATCGAGGTAGCTGGATCCAAGGCTCTCCTTGATTGCACACGCGGTTTTGATATGCCAGTCAGGGCCGCTATGTCGAGCAGGGTGATCGTCATCGATCCCAATGGGAGCACGAAACAGTTAGATTCCGTTGACCAGAAGCAGATGGCGGCTTTAAACAGCTCGGGATCAGGTTTTGGCGGCTCCAAACATAGAGAAAGAAATCGGTCGAGGCCGAGTGCCCGCCATTGAGATACAGTTGCAGCATCCTTGGCCAACCGACCATGCCAACGTTTAAAGTCCGGGTCCGGGGTTGCCGAAAATGCAGGAACACTCCGGTCCTCTGTTTAAAGAGTGGGCTGATGACGGGGAGACGAAACAGAAGCTGAGATTCATGAATTGGGAAAACGTCCAATAGCTCCATGATGGCAGTGGTTCGGTCATGAATGAGTGGACCAAGCCAGCCCTCCTCATCGTCATCTTTCGATATTATCTCAAGAGAGAAGTCAGCATTGGCCAGGTTTCCTACGAAATCCCGTCATTCCCCCGGAGATAATGGGAGGAGAGCCGCAGCGAGGCTGCATTCGCAAAGAGGTAGGTTGGGTTAGTGATACAGCGGCGGCTATTCACCATAACAAGAATAACATTAACTGGGAGAGAACAAGGCTCCAATATTATAGTTGAGTTAGGAAAGCAGAACCTACTCGGCGATCGATGAGAATCCTTGCAATGACATGGCGGTGACTTCAGCTGTGCAGAAATCTGAGGTACAGATTCTTTGCTCGTGAAGTTTTGAGTTGTTGTTTGTACTCGGATAAGTTTAGGGTTGGCATGGGTGACCTATTTATTGGGAATCGCCTCGGCGGGCTAGAAATAAGTAGTGTCCCTTTTGGTTTGGGATTACAACGTTGGAAGGGAATAGGATCTCAAGTTAGAGATCCACCAACGCTGTCGAAGCAACTTCGCAGGGGCGAGCCGTTAAATTGATATGGTGAGGAGATTATATTTGGCCAAAATTAAATAATATTAGAAAATTATGCTCTTGGCCAAGATTTAATAAAAAATGTATAGGACATTGGCCAAAACAACTTTGTTTGGCTATTGCACGGTGCGGAGATGAATTGAGCAAGTCTACGGAAAACACTACTGTTCTATCATCCACAGCGCTGCGGGAGAAAGGGAGCAGTGCTGCGAATTTGACTGTTAGTTTTGCCAAAGCAGCATTGCAGAGATGGACCGGGACTGGACACACGGTTTTGTTGAGACTGGAAACTTGTCGTCGCATTTGGGCCAAGTACGTAAAAAGAAGAAAAAATTTTAACTCTGGCCCAAGTAACATCGCAGGGATGCAAGGTTGGTGTAATTTGATTTTAATTTGGCGACAGCAGTGGTGCAGACTAAACAACGTTGCAAACCAAAGTTAAATTCAACGAGATCACTCGCTCACTCCTACCTTCTTTGCCGCAAGTTTGCTTGGCAACAATGTTTTTATTTTATTTTAGACAAAAACAGCGCTGCAGCTTCGTGTGTTTGCACGATTGGGAGAGACCATGCTGGTAAGTGGTTTTAACGATGTGGTTAAAAGAAAAAGGTTCAAAATGCGGCTGCTTTCGGGCAAAGCCGAGCTGCAAAGCTGTGCACTGGTGTTGTTCAAGAAAAAAATCGGAGCTGTTTGGGAGAAATACCTTTGCGGCGATGGATAAAAAATATACAGATTAAATTTCCTTCGAAGCCGCGCTCGACGAGAGAGAAAGAGAAATCAGAGCTGGCTTATGGGTAACAAAACAACGCTGTTTGGGAGCTGCAGTACTGGCTACCCAAATTTGTGAAAAATATAATAACAAATTAACAATAATAACAAAAGGCAGCAGATTGGTTAAGTAAGGAAGTAACGTTGAAAAGAGTACACATAGCTTTGGGCCGAAACAGATTCTTTAAAAAAAAAAAAAAAATTATGCAAGCAGCGCTGGTGGAGGAGAATAATAGCCGGAAGAAAATAAAAAAAATAACAAAAAGAGAAAATAAGGGAGTGAGGTGGCGGCCAAACAGACAGACCTGATAAGAGAAAAAAAAAACTTGGCGTTTGAGAGAAGGAGGCCGCCAGGCCTGCTGCAATGGTAAAAAAATAAAGGGCTAATACCACTACAACACTCGAACTATCCCGAAAATGCCACTTGTGTCCTATTGTTTCCAATATTTCATCTGTGTCCTGAACTATAATACGTTGTGTCATTTGTATCCTGTCAATTTCGTTGACCGTTAAAGATAACGGTTGACCAAACGGTGGTCAACACAAAGTTGACTTTTGCTGACGTGGCAAAATATGTGGCAGCCACATAGATGCCACGTCATTGACACCTCATATTTTATATTCAAAATTAAATAAAAAATAATATTAAAAACACAAAATATGTAAACTCAACATTAATGAAAATTTTGACTTTCCACTTTCCCTTTCTTCTTCTTCCTCTGTCAAAAAAGAATCATCCTTTCTTCATCGGGCATGAACAACAGCGGCCAGCAAAGAAAGTCTAAAAAAAAAAAACAGATCTAGCGAGAGTGGTAGCAGGATCGAGTCTCCCTCCACCAAGCGACGAACCTGCAAACATATTGTTCTTCTTCTTCGCCATCTAATCACTCTTGGTCAAAAGACTCCATCATCAGATCTTGAAATTAAAAAATGGGGAAGGACAGCAAACCCAAATTCTTGCAATCCCAGGCACTGGACGGTGAGGTGGAACTTGCCGCCGTGGGTGAATCGGCCGACGCATGTGCCCATTGCGGCGAGGTTCTTCCGGATGATGTTGGTGGCGCGCTTCACCAAGGCCTCGCTGACGTAGTAGACCCGTTTCTTCTGGAGGCGGAAGCAGTAGCGGCCGGGGTTCGGGTCCGGACCCTCGTGGGTGGGGCTCTCGACGATGTTCTTCAGGTTGTTGCCGGTGAACTTCAGGAGCTTCTCGAAGACGACTGTCGTCTCCGCCTCATATAGCGGCCTCATCTTGTGTTTTGGGTTTCGGATTTGGGAGGGGGATTTCTTCGGTATAGGAAGGAGGAGGAAGACGAAGGGTTCTGATTTGGGGGAAATTAAAAAGATTTGGGAGAAGTGCAGCGACGAGGTAGAGATAATGAAAATTGGGTTTCCTTGTTTTTATTATTTTAGATGGAAAAATAAATAAAAATTGATAATGAAAATTCCACGTCAGATGCCATGTCAATGCTGACTAGATTTTCTGTTAAATACTAACGGTCAACGCCGGTCAACACTAATGGAATAATAGTTCAAGACACAGATGGAATATTGGAAACAATAGGACCCAAGTGGCATTTTCGGGATAGTTCGGGTGTTGTAGTGGTATTAGCCCAAAAATAAAAAAAAAAGGGGGGAGGAAGGAAGTCTCGGCGCTGCGGGTTGTGGCCGGTGTTTGGACAGCCCCGGTAGATGGAAAAAAAAATAATTATGCATGCAGCGCTGCCCGCTAGCAGCTCTGATGGTAATTAGAAAAAAAAGGGGGTTCTCAGCACTGCCACTGTTTCCCAAACAGCCCTGGCGAGAGAAAAAAAAATATATTAATTAATAAATAAAAAGGAGGGCCGCTGACAGGCCTGATAGGAAAAAGAGGGGTCTCCCAGCGCTGCGGATGTTGCTAACAACCCTGATATACAAAAAAAATATATAATAAAAATATATTGTTATTTATTAATGATGCCAGCGCTGGTAGAAGAAAAAAAAAGAGAGAAGTTTGGCCGCGTGGCCGCGTTGGTGCAATTAGCCGCAATACTGGCGGCCAAAATCATTTCGCTATGCATGAGGATTATATAATTTCATTGCCAACGTTGGCCTACGTGTTCAGTTCGTTTAAACACTTTGAGCCAAGTATTTTAGGTGTTATACTATTTGGTCAACAATTTGGTTCATAATCCTTATAAACCAAATTGTGGGGGGCATTAGTTGACACCTAAAAATTAATTCGGCCGAAATTAAATGCCGCATTAATTAGTCTCGGCATTTAATTCGATACCGTGGGTGAAAAACGGCGTCGTTTGAAGACAAGCGGTAATGCGGAGAGTCAAAACGATACCGCGAAACGCTACCGCAAGGAAGCTCGGCGGTACCGCGCCCTGGGAAACGACACCGCTTGATGAAAATAAAAGAGGCCTGTGCTCGTGGTGTTGGAGAAGGAGTTTTATTTTATAATTATTGTATTTCCTTGTCGGAAAGGGAGAAGCGGTACCGCATGAAGACAAGCGACATTGCGGATAAGTAAAACGGTACCGCGAGTAAGCCCAACGGTACCGCGGATTAGCAAGCGACAGTGTTTAAATAAAAAAAACAATGTCGCGAAGGGAAAGGCAAACGAAGCCGTTTTGGGCGCGAATGATGTCGTCAGTCAACGCACGATACCGCGAGTAGGCCAAGCGAGGCAACAACAGTCAAAACGACAGTGTTAAAATCAAAACAGTGTCGTGAAGCTCAAAAGTTCAACGACATCGCGGGACAAGGAAATGATGTTGTTTAACTAAGAACGACGCCGAGGGGTGAAAGTTCGACGGAGAGTTAACAATAAGGGCTGGTTTAATTAATAAGTATTTTAGACGGTGTCGTTTAATGAAAAGCGATACCGCGGAAAAGTAAAACGACATCGCGGTTGTGGCAAGAGTTCGGCCGAAGGCAGCCCGCCAAGCCCAACGACGTCGCAAGAGTAAAGAACGACGTTGTTTGATGGACTAACAATGTCGTTGGTTAAACCGGGTCGGGGCAGTTGAGTTGGATTATAAAACGGCATCGGTTGGGGAAGGGCGATGTCGTGGTATTGGTGAAACGGCATCGTTACATGGACAAGGATGTAGGTCGTTTTGCCAAGTTTCTGCAAGGCAAGTGCGGTTTCAAGGACACGTGACTATCACGCAACGAGGAGGAAGTTACCTGCACGGTTGACAGGAATGAAGACGTGGGAGACAAAGGCGCCAACGAAATAGGGTCTCAACGGCGATTTCGGAACAATCACCACCCAAATCCTCAACATTCAACCAATGCCCTCACTGATGTCTGCCTTCCACCTCATCCTTGAAGATGAACAGAGAAGGAGCTTGGCGGCAACTCCGCCGCGAGCCACCACTGAATCAGCTGCTTCTTTCCAAACAAAAGGGGCGACGAACGAAAGGAGCTGAGCGAGCGACGTGAGCGCCCTAAGTGTGACGTTTGTGGTCGGATGGGGCATTGGAAGGAGACCTGCTATGAAGTTATCGGTTGGCCTGAGGGGAGCAAAAGAGACCGACGATCCAAGGGAGGAGACGGCGAAGAGAACAGAAGAAGGGGTGGGCATCGTGCGGCACAGGTGGAGAGCCTCCTTCATCCGCAGCTAGGTCTCTCTCAAGGCCAGATGGGCTGCCTCCTCAAGCTATTGAACCCAGAAGCTTTATCAGACGGGCCAATCCAATACATTAAGCACCAAGCTAATATGACTGGTAATCCAACATGGGCTTGGGCCCTTGATTCTGCCTCTACAGATCATATCACTTTTAATGAGCATGTGTTGCAGAGAAAACAAGAAAGCTCCACAGCTTCATTTGTCAAAGTGGTCAATGGATCAAAAGCAAGGTTGTTAACCCGCGGGTCGACCGGCGGGTTGACCCACTTTGATCCTGACCCGATGAGAAAAACGGGTCGCATGCACCTGCCGGGTCGACTGCTGAAGGTATCGGGTTCGAGGTCAAATTGTGTAATTTTTTTTTTTGGTTTGCGAAATGCGCCTATTTTCCGATTTTTCTTTTCGCCTAACTCAATCTTTGGAATCCTTAGTTGAACATTTGAATACTGATGTTATATAAGTGTGTGTGAATTTTCACTATATGTTGGATCTAAGTACAACATGTTACTTTGGTGTAATGTTACATGGTATTACTCGTATGTTAGATGAGATTTGATGTAATTTATCAGGATAAATACAATATAATAACTCTTTTCATATTTCCGGGCTGAAACGGGCTAAAACGGGTGACCCATTAACCCTTGACCCACTAGCTCGACCGGTTCCGGCGGGTTGACAACCTTGATCAAAAGTGCCCATCATTGGCACGGGAGTCGTTCGTTTCAAAAACGAAATGGAGCTGCAAGGGGTTTTAAATGCTCCTAAATTCGAATTCAATTTAATATCCATCTATCGGTGGTGAATCATTTGGATATTTAGAATAAACTTGGCCATTGTGATGCATGTGTGCGAGCCAAGCAAACTCGATTACCATTTGCATTAAGTACAATAAAGACAATCCGTCCGTTTGAGTTAATTCATTGTGATATCTGGGGTGACTACAAGACTCCAAGTTTGTCTGAGGCACATTGTTTTCTTACCATCGTGGATGATTTCAGTCGAGGTGTTTGGATTTATCTCATGCGCCACAAGTCAGAAGTTGGCGAACTATTGCCAACGTTTTGCAATATGGTCAAAAATCAATTTGGGGTCACTGTTCAACGAGTCCGATCAGACAACAGATTGGAATTCAAGTCCAATAAGATACAAGATTATTATGCCACAGAGGGGATCTTACTCGAGAGCTCATGCACCGACAACTCACAACAAAATGGAGTCGTGGAACGTAAACATCGTCAAATCTTGGAGGTAGCCCGAGCGCTTCGCTTCCAGTCTTGATTACCAATCAAATTTTGGGGAGAATGCATACTTACCGCTGCCTACATCATCAACCGCATTCCCTCAAAGGTGCTTCAAAATGGTACACCCTATGAAGTCTTGTTAACTCGATCACCCACTTATGATCACATGAAGGTATTCGGTTGCTTGGCTTATGCTCACGATAATCATCGCGTAAATGACAGGTTTGATGAAAGGGGGAGCAAAGGTGTTTTCATAGGGTACCCTCACGGTCAAAAGGGGTACAAGATATATATCTTGAACACTCGCAAAGTCATCATCTCACGAGATGTCATTTTTCAAGAGTCACTCTTTCCATTCCAAGAGTGCCCGCAATCCAACCCACTTGCTCATTCCACGCATCAACAATCCATAAATTATGATTGGGCTTCCTACCCAATATCATCATCAACAGCACCACACCATCTGCCGCCCACCTCGGCGACCATGGCGCACAATCTTCCATCCACAATTGACATGTCCCCTGTCGCTTCCGACCAAGTCACACCGGTTGGTTTGGTTCCCTCCATCACGTCCGATGGGACCCTCTCCAATGCTGAAATCCCACCAACAGTCTCTATTAATCAAGAACAAGAAGCAGTAGTCATAGCACCAGTGCCATCTCCTCGTCGTAGCACCCGTGATCGCCAAAACTCCATTAAACTTGCCAATTTTGACACGTCTCTCCCTCAGTCACTTGTCGTCACAGAGTCTACTACTCCGGTTACTTCTTCTGAGGTATACCCTGTAGCCAATTGACGGGCAATTGACTGCAAATGGGTTTATAAAATTAAATTTAAACCCAATGGTGAGGTGGATCGTTATAAGGCACGACTTGTTGCCAAGGGCTTCACACAAATTGCCGGCATTGACTATCACGACACCTTTGCCCCCGTCGCCAAGATCGTCAGAGTTCGTTGCTTGATCGCAGTTGTCGTGGCTCACCGTTGGAGCCTCCACCAACTTGATGTCAACAATGCATTTCTCCATGGTGATCTCCAAGAAGAAGTTTACATGAAAGTTCCCCAAGGATTCACTCACCCAGGGGATACGCGAGTTTGTCGACTCCGCTGGTCACTCTATGGCCTCCGCCAAGCCTCTCGCAATTGGCATGCAAAATTCACCACATTTCTTCTCCAACTGGGATTTCAACAGTCCCACGCCGATTACTCGTTGTTTACAGCCACTAGGGGAAGTTCTCTAGTTCTCGTCCTCATCTATGTTGATGATATCATTTTTGACAGGAGATAATGATGAATTCATCGCCTATGATAAGTCAAGACTCGATACTCAGTTCAGCATCAAAGACCTCGGACCCCTCAAATACTTCATTGGCATCGAAGTTGCTCGCTCGAGGTGGCGTGGTTCTCAGCCAGCGGAAATACACTCTAGATATTCTTTCTGATAGTGGTCTCACTGATAGCCGCCCTAGTGGTTTCCCCATCGAGCAACATCACAAACTTGCTTTGTCCGAGACTCCGTATGCCGATCCAGAGCCCTATCGCCGCCTTATTGGTCGTCTTCTCTACCTAACAGTCACCAGACCCGACATTCAGTATGAAGTCAACTTCTTGTGTCAATTTGTGGGTAATCCTAAGCAGGAACATGTAATTGCCGCTCATCGAGTCCTTCTCTATCTGAAGCGCTCACTTGGTCAGGGACTTTTCTTTCCCACCACCAACCCTCTCTCCTTACGTGCTTACTGTGATGCCGATTGTGGGGGGGGCTGTCTTCTTACTAGCACTACAGGTTACATCATTTGCCTCGGCGGTGCCGCTGTCTCCTGGCGTACAAAGAAACAACAAGTCGTAGCCCGATCTTCCGCCGAAGCCGAGTATCGTGCCATGGCTACCACTATTAGTGAAATCATTTGGCTTCGCACGTTACTCCGTGACCTTGGCGTCCCAGTTCCTGATCCTACTCGTCTTTACTGTGATAATCAAGCCGCCCTTCATATCGCCAACAATCCAGTCTTTCATGAGCGCACCAAACACGTGGAAATGGATTATCACTTCGTCTGAGAACGAGTACAGAGTCAGGAAGTCCAAACAATCAAGATAAACACTTGGGATCAAATCGCTGACTTATTCAAAAAAGGTCTCGGCTCCGATCAATTTCATCACCTTCTTTGCAAGCTAGCCGTTCGTGATTTACACGCGCCAGCTTGAGGGGGAGTATTAGAGTATCATAATCTCCATTCATTCACGGACAGCTCATGCCTGCAATAACCATCAACCACAAACAACACTCAATTCCATGCCACACCTCTCCATAAGAACGTCAGAAACCCATTCTCCTTAATTACTAGATAAACCAAGATAATGTTTATTTCCTTTCCTTCAGCACCGACAGTTGTAGCTTTCTTGTATAAATTCCATTGTGTTTATGTACATTCAAGTAAGTGATTCAATACAAAACAAAACACTTCTTCCATTTCTTTCAGGTTCCGCGATTTGGGGGAAATTTCTTTCTTCTTCTTCTTTTTCCGGACGCGGCAGGGGAAGAGTAAAAGCGGTTACCGTCGTTGGACGATCCCTTCTCCCGTAAAGCCCTTCCAAGCAAATCCAATAGAGACACATGTAATCTTCAATAGCCTCTTTGTGAAGCTCGGTAGGTACACGCGCCAATCTCTACCTCCGATTAATGGAGATAGGCGTTCTTCCCCAACCCTACTCACGTCCGAGTTTGTGGATGTTGACTCGTGCTTTGAGAGCGTACGACAAAGGCTGGGATTGGGACAACAACGGACTCCGATACAGCTGCTCTTCTTCTTCCCGAGACGGAAGTGAGAGACGCCTCCGTTCATTCTCCTAATATGCGAATGGTGAAACGATGGATCCGGAGGTTGTTTCCTGGTGAGCGAACGGTTAAGAAGCTCGACCATGATAAAAATCAATTCAGCTAGAATCTGTATCCTGTTCGATAGACATGACAGCAACACATCGTCTTAAAATTGTTAGAAACCAAACAGAAAATTTAGGATATCGATCTGGCTGAGTCGCGGACTAGGTCGTTCTCTTTAAGACGTTCACGGCACTGCCTCGTTATTCGCACAGCAGACTATCAGTCGGTCGCCTCCAGGATAAAACAGCCACTCTTTTGATTTGCTCAGCGGTTTTGTGCGAAAACCGGAGCTCTATGAACTCACTCTCTTTCTCGTGTTTATGCTCTCTTAGGTATGTCTAGGGGGTCGGGGGGGGGGGGGGGGGGGGGGTCTGCTATTTATAGGAGTAGAAAATCTAGAATATTTCCTATTTCTTTGGGAATAAGTCACATTTTAATTAGGGAGATAATTCATCCCAACAGGTTCTGCGTGACCTCGTTGAAGCTGGAGACGAGGCCGTCGTGGCTGCCGGCGGGGACAGGGTAGTTCATGCGTCCAAGTATCTGGGAGCTATCCCTGGCTGCAAAAGCAAGGGTGTCGGCGCATGAGACAGGGTTGGGGCAGACACGTTCGATTCTTCTTTTGGCTCTCGCGATGACGTTGAACCCTCTCAACCCGGGATTGTTGGCCGGGTGGTCTCTCTATGCTTTGGGGCCACCGGGGAGGGTCTTCAGCAACACAGAACCATCGCAACCCCGGGCGAATCTATTGTGGAAGTGCAACCTGATGAGCCCAGCACCGATGCCAGGGTTGAGAGATACCATTCTTCTCATAGTCCTTCTCACGAAGGATTCCGCTGCTGGGCAAAACCGCCTGTAGAAGCCCACTCTGAGAGACGATGATAGCGAAAAACCAGCTGAATACACCGTGGACGCAAACAACATGATCATCAAGAGGAAGAGCAACCCATCAAACAACGCACGGCGGTGACCCTTCATCGTGGTGCACAAATAACCAAACACGTGGAAGAATCAAGTAGTTAGGCCTAGAACGATGGGTACGAAAGAGAATATATGGTGTAGTAGTCGATCTCTAGTCTCTACGAATTAACTAGTAAGCAGTATGGAGGTTTTTGGGAGACTGATCACATCCCTGTTGGTACTTATAGTGTGGAATTAATGGCCTTTTCCTTTTGGGAATGGCTACGATGTTAATTGTACAATAGTTAGCACCGTCCTAACCAAGGGAAAAACTACTACTAGTTTGAATTAATAGTGATTCAGCTTAGATGTTGTATTGATTTTATAATAATCCGTAGTGATTTCGTTATTTTTAGTAGCGTTTTTTGCTAGTTATCACGGTGCTAACCCCTATAAGGGTTAGCACCTAATCCCATCCCTTTCCTTTTGGGTTTAGGTTAGTTGTTTCTGTAACCGTGTAGCTATAGGAAGAGATTGGATAGAGGAATTCCTGATTCTAAAATGTAATCGGATTATTGTCCAGGAAGCTAGGGATCGAATACCATTAGACCGACTAGGATTAGTTTTAATATAATCATAATACTTGCATAAATAAAAAAATTCCTATCACCATCATGAAAAAATCCTAATACTAGTTGGACAAATTATTATTAGAATTATTAAGTCGTAAGTAGAAAAAAATCCATCTGCTTAATCAAAAATTTAGTACCATTTAAAATCTTGTTTTATTTTATGAAAATTGAGTCAACCCATGGGTATTCAACCTAATTTAAACCGTTCAAAATAAGTTGAACCCGATGTTGACGAGTTTTAGATTCACAGTGAGCGTTACCATTTTTTTTTGTAATTGACGGATATGCCAGTAATTTTGTTAAAAACTTGCCCATCTTCCACTCGGACCTAAACAACAAAATGGAAGCCGTGGAAAAAAGTTTCTTTGTCATTTCCTTGATCATCGTTCCATCAATACTGGTTTAAGCCCTATGCGTGCGGCGAATAGACGATCGACATTAATAATTAGTGGGCTTCGCAGCCGACGCTGGCTGCATTCTTGGAAGCCAAAGCTTCATTGAGGATTAATTCTCCCTTCCCCTTTTAGAAACCGTCATCGATGGAGCTCTCCGAAGGATCGATCGAGATTGGGAATGGCGGCTTCCAAGCGGGTAGTGGTTGGGTTCTTTTATTCAAGCGTGGTTTTTACCCTCCATGGTATCCTATTTTATTTTCTAATCTTTCATGTTTAGATATAATTTAAATTCGTTGGTCTTTTTTTCAACCTTCGCGGCAACTGCGAAAGTAAAGGAAGCAGCTAAAACTATCATACTACCTCAGAATGCAGCACTATGAGGACCTTTGGGCGGTCTGGATCAACTAACTTACTTAGGAGATAGAAGTCAGAGCTTTCACATCGCCCATTTGAAAGTAGCATCTTAGGTCGATCAGGTTTACGGCTTGAATTAAAATAAAGCATTAGGTATATAATGTCGTGGAGTTAATCAAAACTTCACTTGTACTGAATTTATCATTTTATTTCATGTTTGTTACTAAAATATTTTCATTGCATTATTGTTTGATAATTTTGCACTCCCATTTGGTCAGTTGATTACTTTCGAACTCACATTTAGTCATTGATTACTTGCAATAAATTTTCGTTAAATTTGTCATACATGAAGATTACCCACATGATTGACATTTAAATAAATGATATGGTAATTAAAAAATAAAATGATGCCCCAAACTTCTCTCTCCACCAACTCACCACTTCGAAAAAAAAACCAATGGGGTTGTTTGGAAGTTATGATTCTAGATGAATGATTCTTTGAATTCATGTATTTTGGAGAATCCATCGTTTTTTTGTTCCAAAACTTTATTCAATACATGCATTTGAGGTGGGCCCTCAAATCTCATATCACCCACAATCACTCATTTTAAATCTCAACAAAAAGGTGAGATTTTTCCTTTGAGATTGTTGACTTTAATTTGTTTCACTTTTAGCTCATAAAGTGATCTTTTCTTTTCTTTAAAATTTTTGAATGACATTCTTCCACAACCACAACCAAACAAGACATTCTTCCAATCATCTAATTCTTACAATCTTTGTATTTACAATAGATGTATTCATCAAATACACATATTTGAAGAATCTCAACTTCTAAACGACCCCCAAATTATATTACTCATAGCTACCAGCTACCCCTCCAAAATTTTATTATCATTTTCTTATAATTAAATTAAGCCATATTCTATCATGTAAGCGTTGTTAAGCTAATGAACTCATAGCTAGTGCCAGCATTGGTCGTAAAGGGATTAGGACGAAGAGTTCACTTTTTGCCACTATCTCGTAGACTGAACTATTTGTGGGCCCGTCATGGAGAGATTCGAATTACGGATTAAGAATGGCTGCTTTTTGGTTAGATTCAAGAACCGACTGGATTATGAATTGGCATCAGCAGGGGGGCCATGGTTGCTGGGGGATACGTACTTAACAGTTCATCGCTAGTTCAAGGGCTTTAACCCGTGGACGACGATCATACAATCGACAATTGTATGGGTGCAACTCCCGGAGCTGCCGGTAGAGTTTGTCAATAAAGAGGCTGTGTTGCGAATAGCGGAGAGGATTGGGAAACCGGTATGGGTAGACAGAGCCACAGAACTAGGGGCTCGTGCCCAGTTTGCCAGAGTATGTGCCGAGATTGATTTGACTAAACCACTCATGTCGCAGTATAAGATTGAAAGAATTAAGTACTTGATCCAATATGAGGGGTTGGAGAACATTTGTGGGGAATGTGGCACTTACGGAAAGACAACGGAGGACTGTGAGTGCAGACGGGAGCAGCCGGAGCTTAATGCAGAGGAAGTCAATATGGTCCCAGAGACTCAGGAGCATGATCCTACTAATGGAAAAGTTTTCGGGGAATGGATGACGGTTAAGAAGAAGGAAAGAAGGCCGAACCAACAAGGTGTTATGGTGGGACAAAAGTCTAGAAATGCTACGTATAATCCCTTCAACGTACTGCATGGTGCGGAGACGGAGGAGATGGAGGTAATTAGACCCATGCATAATGAGCAAATGGCTGATGCACGTAAAACTAGTAACCTAGAGAAGGAGGAAAGGTTGAGGGACGATGGAGTGGGGGTAAATAGCAAGAATAATAAAAATAAAGATACACAGAAGAAGAGAGTAGAGCAAAAGAAGAAGGAGATGGAAGTGGCGAAGAAGCCGAGTAAGGAGCAGGTTAAAGGATTACAAAGGGACATTGGTCCCAAGAAGGCAGCGGGAAATAAAGAGGCTGAGGGAGGATTTAGTAACCATGGCCCTGGAGCAGGTAGAACGGTTGATAAGAAAGCTGAGCAGGTAATGACTGTGCAAAAAGGTGCGGGGAACCTATCCCCTCCAGGTCATAAATGAGACTTCTCAGTTATAACTGCCGCAGGTTGGGGAGCAAGTGTGCAGTTAGAGTTCTGAGGTCGCTGTTGCGACAAACCTCCCCGCAAATTATTTTCTTAATGGAAACGAAGCAGAAAAAAGAAGAGAATGAAGTAACCAGAAGTGAGCTTGGTTTTACGCTTGGTAATAGTTGGCCGACTGATACATCTGGGGGTGGTCGTGCAGGGGGACTAAGCTTATGGTGGACAGAGGAGATTGAGGTGACAGTGATGTATGCATCCCTGCATTGTATTGATGCCAAGATAGTGGAAGAAGGTAGTAGTCTTTGGAGATTTACAGGCATTTGTGGGTGGCCAGAAGCAGGAGAGAAGAGTAATACGTGAGCTCTTGTGCGCGAGCTGGCGGCGCAGTGGGAAGGACCGTGGCTATGTGGTGGTGTTTTGAATGAAATATTAGCAGCAGAAGAAAAGAGTGGAGGACAACAAAGGGAGGAGAGGGATATCATGGCATTCCATGAGTGCCTCGTTGATGCTAGTTTGCGTGATGTGGGGTTTCACGGGTATAAGTTCACTTGGGAAAACCGCAGAAGACAAGGTGGTTATATTGTGGAAAGATTGGATAGGTTTTTGGCGTCTGATCCTGGGGAGGACGGTCTGTCTGTGGCCTTTTTTCACAATTATTGGAATATTATAGGGTTCGATATTGTGGACATGGTTAAAGGGATCATAGAGAATGTGGATATGCCTCCTGATCTGAACTATACATTAATAGCGCTGATACCAAAGGTTAAGAGCCCCACGAGCCCGAAAGAATTTAGGCCTATTAGCTTATGCAATGTGCCCTACAAGATCGTTGCAAAGGTCCTTGCTAATAGGTTGAAGCTCGTTCTGGATAGTGTCATATCTCCTGCGCAAAGTGCGTTCGTTCCTGGGAGATACATTACTGATAACGTGATGGTTAGCCCTAAACAGGATGGAGGGATGGGGTTTAGGGATCTGAAAGGGTTTAACGAGGCGCTACTGGCTAAGCAGCTATGGAACCTGATTCAGAGATCGGACTCACTTATTGCTCGTATTCTCAAGGCAAAATATCACAAACGCTCGTCAATCCTGGACGCGACTGTGGGGTATCGCCCGAGTTTTGTATGGCGTAGTCTACTAAGTACCCAAGAGTTACTGAACAGGGGTTTAAGGTGGAGGATCAGGAATGGAAGTGAAGTTCGTATCTGGGGTGATCGGTGGGTACCAGGCTTACCTCAACAGTTCGTGCACTCGGCGCCCATGGGATTGCCTGCGGATGCAGTAGTTCGGGAGTTGGTGGACGCAGAACTGGAATGCTGGGACGAGCCTTTATTGGAAAGTTGCTTCCCCACAGATGTCGTTCAGGCTATTAAGCAGATCCCTCTACGGGGAAATGGCAAAGTTTACAGGCTGGTATGGCAGGGAAGCAAAACCGGATTGTATTCAGTTAAGGAGGGCTATAAGCTGTGGCTCTCAGAATTCTTGGTGCAGAATGGAGTTGAAGTGCAGGGCGAAGCGAGGGTGTGGAAGAAGCTATGGAAGCTGGATATACCACCTAAAGTTCACCAGTTCATGTGGCAATTCATGAGAGAGATTCTACTGACAATAGTGCAGGTTCACAAGAGAAACCCTATACGAAGCGATAGATGCCCATTCCGTGACCTCTGCGAAACTCAGCAGCATACTTTTTTCGAGTGTCAATGGGGGTCGAGAATTTGGAGGCGATCTGAGTTTGTGGACTATTTAGAGTAGAAGGGAGAGCACTCATTTTTTAATTGGGTGCGAGAAGCTATGGATAGAGGTGACGATGTTAAGTTTGACGGTTGGTGTGTCCTGCTTTGGTATCTCTGGAAGGAAAGAAATGCTCACCTGTTTAACGGAGCAAAACTACCCGAAGAGGAGATAGTAATGAGGGCGCAACATTTGATGGCAGATTACAAAGCTCACCAGGTGGTCCAAGAGGAGCCAAGCGTGGCAAGGGAGAGGAGAGGCTGGAAAAAGCCAAGTTTTGGGAGCATATCTGTTTGTGTTGACGCAGGAGTTTTGGAAAACGAATGGGCAGGGCTGGGAGTGGTGTGTCGGGATTCAGCAGGAGCTTTCCTTCTCGCGGCAGTGAAGAAAGTCCCAGGAAAGTGGGAAGTTGAGGCTGCTGAAGCAATTGCAGCAGAATTTGGCCTGCAATTGGCAGTACAATGCAACTTCCGGAATGTGATTCTTGAGACTGATTGTCAAGTGCTGGCTTATAAGTTACAGAATCCGGATGTGATTCGGGATGAGAGTGGAGTTATCTGTCGAAGTATAAGGAGATTGATGAGAGCTACGGGTAATGGTATTTGGCATCACATTTATAGGGAAGCTAACGAGGCAGCTCATATTATGGCTCATGTTGAGTCGAGATGGGATGAAAGACTAGTGTGGCTGGATAGGCCTCCGATAATTCTAGTTAATCAGCTTCAGATGGATGGTGATACTGCTTCATCTAATTAATAAAGCATTCACAGATTCCTGTAAAAAAAAAAGCTAGTGTCAGCGCCTGTTTTGTTTTTTGAACGCTCGATTTGTCATGAGAATCAGCTCTTTCAATATCATTTTGCAATGCTTCGTATAGGCTTTAAACGGGGAGCAGATCCGGTGATAACCTTGTGGTGAGTAACCCCATGCATAACCCAATAAGAATCTGCCACATCAGCGCCTCCTTCTCTCTCCTGGAAAAATCTTTAATTTTCTTTCCCTTAATCTTTAACGGACGATTTCTCACTCGTTTTAACTCGGAATTTTTTTTTTGCACAGTTAGATCAAATTAATTTTGCTCTTCAAAATGATATCTATTTTGATATTTTTTGGAACAAAAAAAATTTGTCAGTTATTACCAGTCAATACCATATGGTATTGACTAGTATTAAATAACAGCATACCATACATACTTGTGTGATACAAATCGTGTCACCAATAATAAACATTATTATGCATGCTTACGTAGAATCGGTTATATATGTATGTGTAACATTTTGTAAGTTTCATTACTATATTACTAAATGTGTATTTATACATATATTAGAAATACTAAAAAATTATCTAAATGGCTGATTGTGTGCACCATATAAAACTATGATCATGTGGGCTCCGTACTCCTACAACGCAAAACATAAGGCCATATTTCAGCTGAATCGATTACTGCTTGTTGCATGGCGTGTATAGGTATTGAGATACCCACCCATTCCAGCCATTTGCCATCACTATTTCATACCTTTTAACATAATAATTGGATAAAGCTTTTTTTCCGTCTTTTTATACTATAGTTGGATAAATAAAATATAGAATAACTGCATGCAAGCAAAAACAATCAGACATTCAGACGTATCACAAAGATTCCCACACTGTTTGTATAAAACACAACGGAATTAAAACAAGATAACCGTGATCCAAAACAAAACATGCGACTCGTGAATAAGAACATGTTTGTGATGCATGGATATATTATGATTCATAAATATAAGAAAACATTCAAAAACAATGTCATATGCATGAGATGGAGATATACTAAATAACTTTCAGCAATAGGAATAAGGGTTTGCTCTTGCCAGAATATCTTAAGTTTCTAGTCCTGAAAAGGGAAAATAATTTTGGTTTCATGAGATCTTGGTGGAAATTAAATCGTAATTTCAAGTCAAATTTAAACCAAGACACCAACAATTTGAGAAGAAAAAAAAATCTTTTTTTATTCATGATAGATAGTCAACCAAACCTCCTGATGATTACTCGAATAATTTTTCATGAAGCATTCTAACAACACATGGTAGTATTTACAACATAAGTACCTTGAATCTTGAGCAGCTAGCTTCCTTTGCTTGTTGTTTATGCTTTTCTCCTTAGTTAAATTGTAGCAGTTACAGAGTTTTGGAGATAATTTGAATATTGAGCAAGAGACTACAAAATTAGTAAACTGGGAGGGAATTTAGCAACACCGAACCATCGCAATCCCGGACGAAGCAGTTGTGGAAGTGCAACCTGATGAGCCCGACTCCGATGTCTGGATTGAGAGAGATTTCCCTTCTCACGGTTTTTCTCACAATGGATTTTGCAGCTAGGCAAGACCGCATGTAGAAGCCTACCTTGAAAGGCGGGGAACCTGCTGAATTTGCCCCCCAACACAAACAACATGATCATCAAGAGAAAGAGCATGCCTCTGAACAATGCATGCATGCGACTCTTCATTGTGGTATACAAATAATCGAATACGAGAAAGGAGGCCTAGTGCGTTGGATACGAAAGAGAATATATGTGGTGTAGCAGTTGCTCTCTACAAAGTAAGTAGTACGGACTTTTTTGAGAAACTGACAGGTTGGTATATCTTATAGTGCGGAATTAGTTGTCCTTTTCTTTTGGGATTAATTTAATTAGTTGTTTCTTAAACGGTAAACAGTGTAGCTATGTAACACCCCGACCTTTGGATGCGGGTTCGACCAATAATAAATGATCGGTTGGATTGACGATTACGCACTAAGAGTTGCAACCGCGGATTAATAATAATAATAACTATTATTATTATTATTATATTATTATTATTATTATTATTATTATTATAAAAAATAGATATATACAGAGAGGTGGGGAGCCGCTTGGCCCCCTCCCTAATTTATTTCCCCCAGCAAACATAATCCCTGCCCATAAAAAAAAAACCGCCCGCCACAATTGTCATCCCCCCTGCAACCACGCGGCGAGAAGAAAGAAGAAAGGGAAGAAAGGGAGCACCGTCTCCGCCCTGTTTCCCGACCCCGATCCCATCCCTTTCGTGTTTCTAGGTAACGATCCCTAATCCTTTAGCGATTTCTAAATTCGATTTATCGATAGTCTAATCCGAAACTTGTATTTTTATTAGAGGTGACGTTTGAGGGTTCAATCATCGATCAACGAGGAGATCAACATCCCGGGTTATCCAATCTAGTCCTAGGCATGTTCTAGAGGTAAGGGAACTCGATCCCTTTGAGTTAGATCGATTCATTTGCGATTATTCATGAGGGTGCAATTCTGATTTTTTAGCGACAGACTTTACGGGCTTTTAGTGCCACATTTTGGGTGGTCACTAAGGGTGCAGTGAATTTCCAGAAACGTGTTTTAAGATGTTTAAATTGTTTCGAGCTACTTCCTGTGATTTTTTCTGTATTCAGAAATTTTATAAATTGAGGGACGTCTAGCAGATAGTTGTGATTTAATTTGGGGATTTTTGAAGATGTATTACTAATTTTAGAAATTGGTTGAATGTTTGTTTTAATTAAATAAAAATCTTTCCAAGGGATTTTTAAGGGTTTGATAATTTTTCAGGGTATAGGTGCTCATGATTGATATGAAAAAATTCATCCAATTCGAAATTAATTAGGAAAAATTGTTGATTTTGAGGCGATTGCTTTTAGAAAATTGTTAAAGGAGGTTAAGTGATCTTTGGAGTGAGGTTTGAGGATGCAACTTTGAGGAGTATGGTGTTTTGTAAGTGATACGAGACAAGTCGGAACTTGAACTCTCAAACACGCAGCAAGGCAAGAGTGGTAGTGTGAGGGTGGGTTTCGGAGTAATCGAGTAGAGGTTTTGGCGGATAAAACGAACCAAGCTAGCAACTTCAACACTAAGGGGAAGAGGCTGGTTTGGGTAGAAGAACACCACGAGATCAAAGATGATGGATTTGATCTCGAAGTCTGCAAGTCCAGGATCTCGATCCAAGACCAAACTCAAGCACTCGTGCTCAAGGAAAACTCCTCGGAGTAACGTTGATTCAACTCAATGATAATCTGTCTTTTACAACGAACGAGCAAAGCTATTTATAGCCAAAATAACCTAACCTAATCCTACTAAAACAATGACAACGAATTCAAGAGCAACAAGGTAAGTAATTAACACAAAACACCAAAACTTGCACGCTAAGTAAGCTGTCCAGAAAACAGCTCTTCCTCCCATCTTCAAGCCCCTCGATGGAAGCCTTCCAGGTAAGCAATCCTCTAGCCAATGCCATGTCTTTGTAGAACAGCAAACATACATTCATGTGGTCTGAAGCCTCGAGGACGATTCTCCCCCATGCTCATGAAACTGAGCCTCAAAGTCACTATCTCAAACACCCTTTCTGCCTTAGTTAAAAACTGGCAGATTTCCAGTTTCATGACAGCATTTTGATGACCTTGGTTCACCCTCTTCCTGGCTTCCCTTTGTCGATCCAAGCACTCCAACATGTATAAAAACATCCCAGGTTCACAACAAGTGCTCATTCGCCCATTTCTATTGAATAAATTGCGAGATACGACTCTCCAAAGAGGGCTTCCCAAAACTGTTTCCATACTTAGAAAAATTCCAGCTTTGTTCTTGTTGACTTGACACCATCTTTGATCGATTAATCGACAGACAAATGACGATGGAATTGATATCATATCAAGCCCCCCTTCTTTAAAAAGCTTTGTCCTCAAAGCTTGAATCATCCTACACTCAAAACGGTCGACAAAATCATCCCAAACAGGGTCACAAAACGTTAGTACCAAAACCTTATGTTCCGGTGAGGCCCGATTTTCCGGTGAGGCTTTGCGATTTGGGACTTTCGGATTGCGAGCGTCTCGACCCAATTGGCGGTCTACCTCGTGTTCGCCTAGCTCCCAGGGACCTTCTCCTTCCATTTCCAGCATGTGACTCGTCCCTATCCGACCCCAATCGCGGTGGCCGTGTTTCCCGCCACCTGGAAATTCAAATTTTCCAGCTTCCGGCGACGAATTCCCAGATTCCGGCGAACCCAATTGAAAATTGGGCGTTTCTTCTATACGCATCGGCGAGCCAATTGCGCGTCTCCTACACCTTCCTTGAGGACCCAGCGAGTGTTTCCAAGTGTTCGATTGGATCGAAACGTCCCCAATCGCCACAACCCATTCGGCCGACGTTTGTTCCCCGGTTGCCTCGCAAGAACGCGAATTCTCAACTTTGGGATTCTTCGATTGGGCAGGATTCGACTGGGTTTCATCATCTTCGCTCTTTGTTGGGTGAATTTGGGACGTGCTGAGGTTGGGCACTGGCTCCGACGCGACCCCAGCTGTTCCACCCCATTCGGTGCTCTTCAGGGCATTCGACGAGCAGGGGCGATGTACTCTGCTTCTCCGGGGAACCTTCTTGCCAGCTAGGACAGTCAGCAAATAGCGCCTAGCAATCAATTGATTTTCTCGGGACTCCTCTGAAGCTCCTAAACTGGAGTTGACCCCATTTCGAACGCGGTTCATATGACGCTGATCTTCGCGAACTTCATCCAGCGTTAACGGCTTAAGGGTCATCTTCTTGCCACCATGCTCAAAGGTATAGACATTGGTTCGGCCGTGATGAGAAGCCTTGCGGTCGAATTGCCACGGTCTTCCCAAGACCAAGTGAGCAGCCTGCATCGGGATAACATCGAAAAGCAATTCGTCATGATATTTACCGATCGAAAAAGGAATCTTCACCTGTTTGTTCACTTTAATCACAGCGTGGTCGCTAAGTCAGTGAAGGGAATATGGTTCATCCCTGGGAATCATTGCTAACCCAAGCCTTTTGACCACGTCAAGACTTGCTACATTGGCGCAACTTCCTCCGTCGATAATCACGGCCAGGTTCTTCCCATTAACTTGGCAACGAGTGTGAAAAAGGTTGTTCCTTTGATCCATCTCAGAAGAATCCACCTCATGATTTGCCAAGGCTCGTCGAACTACAAACAATGGTCCCTTGTCTGCCTCCATCACTTCTCCTTCTACATCGACAGTTGTCTGCTCTTTAGGCTCTTCTTCGTCCTCTGAACAATATTGCCCATCCCGGAGTACCAACACCTTCTGGTTAGCACACTGATGCGATTTGTGCCCATATCCGTGGCACTTAAAACAACGAATTGTGCCGCTAGAAGTGTTTGCCTTCTCTGGAACACTTGGGGTAGCGTTCCTAGTCATGGTATGAGGGTTTTCAGTCTTTAATTCGGGTTCAAAGGTTGGCTTGGGAGTGTTGTTTGATGTGGGAAACCTCCTGTTCGTACTCTGCTGCTTCACTTGTTTCTCAATTTTGGTTGCGAGATGAACTGCCTCCTCAAGGTCAAGGAAAGGCCTAAGCTCGACTTCCTGCCGAATATCACGATTCAAGCCATGTAGAAATCGTGAGATCGTTGCCTCCTTGTCCTCGCGTACGTCGGCGCGCATTAAGAGCAGTTCGAGCTCTCGGAAGTATTCTTCCACTGTCCTCGTACCTTGATGCATTCCCTGCAACGCGTCATGGAGCTCGCGTTGGTAATAACCTGGAACGAATCGCTCCCTCATCAGACCACGTAGCTCCTCCTAAGTCGCCACAGGTGGTTGATGGTTTTGCCGGCGGCGAAGCTGTAAACGTTCCCACCAGTGGGCGGCATAGTCCGAAAACTCGTATGTGATCATGGCCAGCTTCTGTTGTTCGGTGAATTGACCACACTGGAAGAACAGAATGATTTTCCGTTCCCAATCAAGGTATGTAGCTGCGTTCAATGTTCCCTGAAAAGCTGGGATTGTCAATTTGATCCCATGAGGAATCACAGCCTCTGTTTCTTGCTCTCTTCTCTGAAAATCGCGAATTTCGCGATTACGGCGTCCGGGCTCGGGGTTGTGGACTATCAACTGCTGCTCTAGCTCCGCAATTCGAGCCAATAGCTCCTGATTCCCTAGTTCCTGGTCGTCCCGTTCTTCTCCGCCGCGAGGAGCTTCTTTTGCTCAGCCTGCCTCTGGCAACGCTTGAGACAGAGTGTCGAGCCTCTGTCCTTGCTGTTCGAGCTGCCGCTCGATCTTCTCAAACTGGGCTTGGAATACCAGTCCGAGTTGCGCCGTAACGGACTGTAGAAACTCGGTGGTGTTGAACTGACCCGCCATTGGAGGCCCTTCGTCAATGGACTCGTCGGAATCAATTTCTTCCTCTGGCTTCCGTCGAAAGGCAGGATCCCGAGAGACAGGTCCTTTGGACCTCGTCCAAGGTGCTGTGGTGTCCACTGTGTTTGAACCCAGGCTCTGATACCACTTGATACGAGACAAGTCGGAACTTGAACTCTCAAACACGCAGCAAGGCAAGAGTGGTAGTGTGAGGGTGGGTTTCGGAGTAATCGAGTAGAGGTTTTGGCGGATAAAACGAACCAAGGTAGCAACTTCAACACTAAGGGGAAGAGGCTGGTTTGGATAGAAGAACACCACGAGATCAAAGATGATGGATTTGATCTCGAAGTCTGCAAGTCCAGGATCTCGATCCAAGACCAAACTCAAGCACTCGTGCTCAAGGAAAACTCCTCGGAGTAACGTTGATTCAACTCAATGATAATCTGTCTTTTACAACGAACGAGCAAAGCTATTTATAGCCAAAATAACCTAACCTAATCCTACTAAAACAATGACAACAAATTCAAGAGCAACAAGGTAAGTAATTAACACAAAACACCAAAACTTGCACGCTAAGTAAGCTGTCCAGAAAACAGCTCTTCCTCCCATCTTCAAGCCCCTCGATGGAAGCCTTCCAGGTAAGCAATCCTCTAGCCAATGCCATGTCTTTGTAGAACAACAAACATACATTCATGTGGTATGAAGCCTCGAGGACGATTCTCCCCCATGCTCATGAAACTGAGCCTCAAAGTCACTATCTCAAACACCCTTTCTGCCTTAGTAAAAAACTGGCAGATTTCCAGTTTCATGACAGCATTTTGATGACCTTGGTTCACCCTCTTCCTGGCTTCCCTTTGTCGATCCAAGCACTCCAACATGTATAAAAACATCCCAGGTTCACAACAAGTGCTCATTCGCCCATTTCTATTGAATAAATTGCGAGATACGACTCTCCAAAGAGGGCTTCCCAAAACTGTTTCCATACTTAGAAAAATTCCAGCTTTGTTCTTGTTGACTTGACACCATCTTTGATCGATTAATCGACAGACAAATGACGATGGAATTGATATCATATCAGTAAGAAAGGATTTTAAATCTAGAAATATTGTCTTAGAGGAACGAGTTTCTTATTAATATGTTTCCTGGGATAATCCGGCTAAGGAGGGAAAGAAAGGTGAAAAAGTTAGCCATTGTTCAAGCTTCGTAGTCTCGCGTGATGAAGAGGTTCAAACCTGTGAGTAAGAGAGGAAGAGCCGTGACTGGCGGAGGCGGGAGAAAGGCTGTGAACTCCACGATCGCGACTGTTGATGGTCAAGCGATGGAGAGGCCCCGACCCTATCCTCCTAGACGACCTAGGGTGTCGACAGTTCGAAGTTAGCCGTTGAATTGTGGCCGGAGGAGGACCTCGAAGAGAATGGTGGCGGAGCTCTAACGGTGAGGACCGTCGAAGAGGAAGACGAGGAACCGATAGAGGAGGAGCCAAAGGAGGGAAAACATCCGGAGCTTGAGCGTGAGAAAGCATACGTTGACGGACTAAAGAGGTGAGTGTAAAGGGGGTCATTTCTAGGTCTTACGGTATTTGAGTTTTTGAGATTGATTGCTATGTGCCATACTTGCCCTTGTGTGTTTATATGATGCCATGTGAGTTTGTGTGAATATGCTTTCAGTTGTATGTTAATGCATGCTTTACTTACCAGTAAGTTCAAGTTTAAGAAGCAAATTTCTTTTAAGAAGTACTTCACCCTCAATGAAGGTGAGGTAGTTTTAAGAGTTTTAAGTCACTGACTCGCACGAAACTACACCACGAATTAATCCTGACTAGAGCCCAAGTTTTTAAACTCTAGCCGGGTGCAGTATAGGGCAAGTATTTAAATTGTCAACCCGGGCCGGTCCATGTACCCCTACTTCATTCACTTAAGTTGTTATCTAGCAAAACGGGTTTTTGGGTTTTAAACTATGAGAACTACAAATGAAAACAAACGAGTAAAGTAAATTGAGGGGAATTCTATATGAGAGGACCTCACTCGGGTGTTGCTTCCCCTTAACTACTACCATGGTATGTGAATTAAAACGATTGCTATGGGCAAGGTAACCGCAAACCACAGAGGGACGCAAATATGGTCGTAGACCACACTCTCGACTGCTAAACCGAGGTATACATTATAGGCCGTGTCACTCGGCCCTCTCGATTTAGGCAATCGGTGGTTGACTTACTCCCTCACTCAACTTAAGGGTTGGACGGCTTAATTGCTCTTAAACAATCTGCTTAATACAACATTGAGGTTTGCCCTAAATTAACCTAGTTAGGTGACTTAAAAAGCTAAAGGAAAACCAACTCGATTGAGTCTCCATTGAAAGAGTGATTTCCTCTCTAATCTAGGTTAAGGTGGCTAATTAGATTGCTAAGTACCAACATGCACAAACCTAAGGATGCTAAGCACAATCATGCACAATCCTTAGGTTGCTAAGCACCAACATGCACAAACCTAAGGATGCCAAGCACAAAACATGCACAATCCTTAGATTGCTAAGTACAAGCATGCACAATCAACATGAATAATACCTCAATCATTGAATTAAACAACACTCATAAACAATCATTCAATTTACATAAGCATTCACATAATTGTAGCTAGGGTTTACAACACCCAAGTGAATAGGTAGGCTATTCCATAGCTAAGCAAGAGAAAACAACAAAAAGAGAAGAAAGAACCATGAAGTGATGTCAATCTTTCCTCCTTGTTGCTTGAGAAGAAACCCTAACCTTTCACTAGAATCCTCTTTATTCTGAAAATGAAAACCTAACCTAAAAAATGAAGCTCCCTCTTCCTCTCCCCGCTGTTGTCTTCATATTTGCCCGAAAGTGACCAGTTCATGGACGCGTTGGCCAGTTCACGGCCGTGAACGCCTAAACTGGTTCGTGAACTCGGTGTCGTCCAAAACGCACCGCTTCGCTTCTGGGGTTCACGGTCGATTTGGCGACCAGTTTGCTAATACATGTTTAGTAAGATACATTGAAAGAGACTTATATAATAGTGTAGACAACAAATGTTTTTGCGCTTCTTTCACTATATGAAATTCCTTCTTAGTTGTTTCTGAAAAGTATGATAGTATAATCGGTTATTTTTAATTTATGAATGAATTATTTGGATATAATTCTTTTTTATTAAATAATTCTTTTATTAAATACTTATCTACAGTATCATTTATAGTGGAAACATAAAACTGCAACCCCAATTCAAAAATTCCTGCCCTCAGAGTGAATTGCGGGAGCTGAGCTTGCTGGTTATTTACGCGGCCTTTTTCTCTTTCCTTTTTGAGGAACTGTAACCGTCCTTCCCCGTTTTCTTTATTCTTTCCCACAACAAATTGCATCTCCATCGTCCCTTTCTCCCCTGAAGCGCAACCCTCTCTTCTCCACCGTGCTTCGCTGTCATCTCCTTTCGTTGCGAAGCCAGGATGGAAGGGCAGTTGTGGACTACGGCGGTTGGACGGAGTGGTTGTCAATAAGGATGGGATGGAGGGATGGGGTCCGGTTGTTGACGGCGACCAAAACAGCAACGAAAGAATAGTGCGCCCAATCCGTTCACTCTCTTCGAGACGCTTTCATTCACTTCATATTTTCCAAAACCCCTCGATTTCACCGCCTGCAAAGTAATTATCACGTTCGCTCAGGCAACTTCTCATTCGCCTTCCCTGTCAATCAATCCTCAACATTTTTTAGTCGGTTTGTTGGAGAAGAAAAAGAAAACGATGGGAGATCCAAGCCACCTGGAGAAGATGGGCAGAGGGCTCAAGTGCCCCCATTTGGTTATCTTTTGAACTTTACCTCTCATTTTAAACTGTCGCACAGCTAACCAGGTTCTGATCTCGATTTTCTTTCTCTATCGCAGCTTCGTATTGTTGACATTGGCGGCTTCTCTCTCCTGCAATAATGTGTTCTGCAAGTAAGAATCCCAATCTGTACCTGCTCTGTTTTCTGAGAATTTTATCTTGTAGGGTTTGTAGCTTAAGCTTTTTGCTCATTGGATGCCACTTGACCTTTTCAGCTCCTCTATTTTGAAATTGATGATGTCCCATTCCAGTTGCCTGGTCTGCAACCTGTTGACGAGAGGTAAGGTTGGGTACTCTCTTTCTCCATTCTGAGATTGTGGCCAAGAGTTTCTGTTTTCTGGCCAGGCATATCGATTCCAGGTAATTGATTACAATTCATCAATTAAATGGAACCAAATCCTGCTATTCATTGTCATCAATGGACATGAGTTTCTGGGTTCTAGCCATGCATATCGATTCCAGGTATATGATTGCAATCCGTCAATTAAAGTGGAACCAAATTCTATTTTTGTTCAATTCTTGAGAATTTTTTTCCACATACTTCGATTTCCCAGTTGCATCTAATTCCAGTTCATGTGCGGATCAGGCTAGCGTAGATAGGGATGGCTCTGTCCATATAGGATTACGGTACACCCGTCTTAATGCCGGACTTTGATGGCGGATAGGAAATGACGAGGGAGGTCTAATTCCAGTTCATACGAGGGTCAAGCTAGCAAGCTGTGAGGCTCAATTATCAAATGGCGTCGGAGGCCTCCAATTCCACAGCTAACCAGGTCCACGACTCTGTCCTTTGAATTATCGTTTTAGAATTGTTAGGTGGCTGTAACTATTTGAAAGTTTTCACCTTTTTGTTTACCGTCATACTGTGTTTCTTAATGCTCAGAAATGCGCTTTGGTCTCCAACTTTTGTAGAATAGTTTGTTAGAGTTGTAGAGTGAATTAGGTTTCCTAAAAGGTCGGATCCATTTAGTGAAATTGTTGAACGATAGTGGAACAAGGCTACTTTAGTGCTAATTATGAATGACACAACATTACTTGGCAATTCTTTTATGTTAAGTGTCTTATTGCTTCCATTGATATCATTCATAACTTATGCAGGCATTTTCTCTAGGGCATAGCCTCTGTAGATGATTATTTGCTTGAATCTAACGTATTGGGAGAAACAAGGGTTTGAGAGAATAATGGTAGTGAAGTTATTTGGAGTTAAGCTGTGATTTTTATTAAGGTCTGGCCAGTTGGTGTTAAAGCTCTTTGATGGTATTCGGGGTAATTTCATTTTATTGTTTGCTTTTTCTTTTGTTTAAGCTTTTATCAATTTTTAATCTTTTCAAGTTTAATACATAATGGGTTGGTTGTCTTTACAATTTTGATAATTCGATGTCATGTACCTTCATTGACATTCAGAGCATGGATAGCAACATCATATCCACCCCATTTCCTCCAAGTGAACTCATGCTTGAGCCGGAGAGGTATCACAAATTCGGTCGGTATGCTGCTTTACTATGAGGTTCCAAATTCACTATGATGGTTAGCTTATGATGGATGCAGCAACATGGTATCCACCCAATTTGCTGTTTTACTGGGAGAAAACTACTATCAAGAAGTTTAGAGTTACATAAAGGTTATGTGTTCCCTTCTCTTTATGAGTTTCAGTATTGGAATCAAATGTCCTTATACATTAAGTAGTTGTTTATTGATTCAGAACAAGCTGTTCTGATTTCTGAATTTTTGCAATCCATTTGTCTTAGCTATTTTATAAGTGGGGTTGTGCATTGGTATTTTGGTTTGGCTGCCTAATTCTTTTTCATGTCATTCAGTTTTGGTGACTCAATAATGTAGCTTAATGGTTTCTCTTGCTGATATTGTTTTTTATGGTGAAGAAGCGTAATGTGAACAGCGGTTGCATTAAGGTTTTAGTATGGTTATGTGTGTTCAATTTGTTTGGGTTTTCTTCTACACTCTGTAGTCTTTTCTCATCCACAATGCAGTCACTAGACTAACTCAATCATGACCCTAAGCGTTCCATCTTTTTTCCTGGTACTTTCACTGTATTAGTGAACCAAATTTTGCATCCAAACTTAAATGTTCCATTTGACAGGAGCCTACAAATCATAGTATTTGCTTTTTTGGGTGCCTGGCTGCGTGCTAAGGATTAGATGCAGGGTTGGATCAGGTAAGAGCCAAGGTCGACTGTTTGACATATCACCTTATCATAAGCTAGGTGTGAGTTCTAATGTACTAGATGTCTGCCTTGCTAAGAATCCAGGATAGATCATTTATAGCGGTGTTATTCAATTGATAGCAAAGTTGATTAACCCAATTTTTCTCTATAGGGCAATCCTCTTTAGCTCTTTTCTCTGAGATATAGAAGTTGAGCAGAAGATTATGGCAAATTGGTTGAAGTTTAGGGATGCACTTGGTTGCTCAATCAACTCCTTGATATAATCAAGCTAGGTATGAGTTCTAATCATCTAATGTACGTGATGTCTGCCATGCTAAGAATCCAGGAAATATCATTTGTAGCGGTGCTATTGAATTGATTTAGCAAAGTTGATATTTCATTTCTCTCTTCTGCAGTGTGTTATTGTGGTGTCGGCTCCCTACATTCTGTCTTATGTATCGTCCAATCGGTGGGTTAATAACACCCATATATGGCCACCGACCTTGGTCATTTTGTGCAGGGTGTAGAAGCCGGGGTGGTCATTCGTCGACTCTGGTTCCTTCCTTCCTTCCTTTGCTCTTTGGTAGCCATGCTGATGGGATAATTTATATTTCATCTTCACTTCATTGTTCTATTTTCCCATTTAGATAGAACTCCAACTGAAAGTACATGGAGAAATTAGGTTTCTATTTTCCCATTTGCAGTGACCGGTACTCGCTCTTTTCTCAAACCAAACATTAGATTTGGCTAATATATACAGGGTTTTCTCTTGAACTAATATTAAGATAAAGAATGCTTAACCAAAGATATCTAAATTGGGGGATTTGACCAAATCGACAATTGGATCAAACCAATTGGATAAGATATAATGCGGTTGGATCCTCGATTCAATGAATCTTGTGGACATTGAAAAATGAGAATATTTTGTATTGGACCAAACTAGACAAAAGGAAATGATGGTGCGATTCTTGATATTATGATTTCTTTTACTATTGAAATGCAAATTTCATGGTTTGGTCTGATCCGGAGCTTACCTTTAATACCCGTAATCAAATTATCAACCTATGTATGGGTATATGGCCAATGGGCCGGGACACAAGCTAGCTATATATTATGGCAATTCAAAAGCAATCTATTGTCACATAAACACTTGGAGGATCTACAATTTGCCAAGTTGGACAACTTTTTTACAAACAAAAAAATTAGTTATTAATGTATTTATGGAGCTACATCTCTCTTCTTTAATATCTCTGTTTCTTTTATCCAATTATTCTTTTTTCATTTATCCTTTTTTTTTTGCTTTAATAATAAGTTACATGTTGATAAACTTAACCAAACACACATAAAAAATATTTTTTATCAAGTATACAAAATATAAATAAGAAAACAGAGAGTGACATATATCACATTTGTTCAAATAAAAAAGATCTAATTAAACCTTATGATGGAAATTTTCTACTCATTTTTACTAAAATTGAATGATAAGTTACATTTTGATGAGAAGATTAAACAAGCATACACATAAACAATGATGATTTTATCGATTAAACAAAAATATATATGAAAAGAGAGAAGATAAACATTTGACATTCAATTACCTTTGGAAAATAAAATATATTACTTTATATTTTGTTGTAATGAAACACTCTCTTATTCGTAAAGTATATGTCTACAGAATAAAAAAATTATTATTTAGCAAAATGTTAGAGTATAATCTTGATTGAGTAGTTATAGTTATTTATCAAAAAAGTAGGTATATACACAAGAGAAATTTTATAATGCTATAAAGCATTTATATTTTTTATAGTACAATTTGAAGTTGTACATTTAACGTTATGGTACAATTTGAGATTTTATCTTTAATTTATACTTTTAACGTTATGTTAAAACTTCAAATTGTACTTTAAAGTATAATAGAATAGACAAAACTAAATTTTACATATACAAACAAGTCAAACATATATCTAATTGTGTATTTCAAAATTCCAATCCCTAATTTGTTATTATACAACTCCTTCCCAAACCAAGCTCAACTATCCCCCAAACTCTCGCCTAATCTGCCCATCTTCCGTCCTGTTGCAGACGACCATCTCCCGATCTCCGTTGGTCTTCTATTGTTGTATAGTAGCTATTAGCTAAGTTGGATGATGAACGTATTTTTTAAACTTTTGAAAATATGTTATGAATATTGTAAGTATTAATAAATTTATTTTGTATTAAAAAATATTTTAGAGTTTTTCATTTTGGACCCACCCTAAGTCAAATCCAGGCTATGCCCCTGATTGCATGTGCAATAATTTTATAATATGTCCTAAGTTCATATTAATAATATTTGCTCTATACCATGTTTGATTGAGCAAGCTCTATTGAGGTTCTAAATCGTATGCTAAGAAATTTTCTTTCAGACGTGGAGTTATCGTCGACGATTATAAATCAAAATTTTCAAAATGGCTTAAGTAAGATTGTTGACGAACTTTGACTTCATACCCTAGGATGAGACACAAGATTCCTTGAAAAATAACATATGAGAAGGTTAGAGAAGTCTTTGTTGAGAATCTACGATAAACATAACATTTTATCAACTAACAACCTAGGCACTTACCAAATAAAGGTTGCAACTTTTAGTAAGATAGTCAATTGGGATAAACATATTTATCCAGCAATCAAGGATTTATGTTGTATAAGATAATAAGTTAATGCAAATAATCAAACGATAAGACATTTTAAATGCACTTGAAATATGTGTGAATTGTAGACACTCTTTATCAATTATTAATATATGTGATAAAATCTTTGAAAATTACACATTCAACGACCATGTTAAGCCAAAAATATAAACAATGACCACGGGTTGAGGTTTAGTCTAAACTTCAAAAATTAACAATTGATACATATTATATAATATACTAAATTTAAGTATTTTGATAAAAAAACTAACATCCAATATGAAAATGAGTCGAGATTAGAGAATCTAATCGTCATGAGGGCTACAGTGTGTGTCAAGTTTCAATATGGATGAATAAATTGATCCAATAATGAAGTATCTTTACAACATTGGTCGAGAATTCGTCCAAACTCGAGGATCATGAATTTGTATTGGATTTCCAAATGACCTAAAATCTCAATCTCTTTCGAGGGCTAAATACCTCTGACAATCATAGGTTACAAAGAAGAATGAAAAGAAGCCCAAAAAAAGCATAAAAGAAAATAATCTCCGATACGATGAACAAAATAAAACCATATCAAGCTATGATCATGTCATCCCTACCCTTTTATTCTCTATAAAGGGGGATGCGGGAGAGGATAAGAAATAAATAGCAGGATCTTAGGATTTGCCTCTTTATATATTACATATCGTACGATAGACAACCCCAATGTTTTTCTGACGTCATGGGGGTAATAGCGGTATCTCTATCCTGGGGGTGAGGGATAGGCAAGTAGCACTTTAATATGAGTATTAGGTGACATAGGATAGGTCTGACGAAGTATTTGGATAATTTTGAGTCTATTATGTATATACATATATAATATCAAGGGGTGAGTTCTACGATACCTAGGGTGAAATTCAGGGTACATCATACCTTGAGTATAAAAACGTGATCTAAGCCTTGAATTGACTGATCTTTCGGACATGATACTATACCCCTAACCTTAGAGATCAAAATCTAGGTTTTAATTCTCTAAATCTTATACCCTAAGATAAATTTAATTAGAAACAATTATCAACGGTTATGATTCGTACAAATATAAGCAAATAATGAATGCACCATCTTAGGGTTTATAGTTTATGATTTAGATAATTAGGACCTAGGATTCACTCATTAAGGGTTAGGGTATATTATCCGACCCAAAAATCATGCTATTTCAAGGTCTAGATAGAGTTTTCATATTCAAGGTATGTGGTACCCAAGATCTCACCCGGGGTACTATAGAAGCCCCCCAATATCAAGGTATACTATACTTTTGATTTTACTCAAGATACGATAGAAGATAGGTATGACGAAGTATGTGCATAAATTAGATGTTAGAGAATTAGGGGTTGGAGTTCACCTATTAGAGGTTAGGGTATAGTATCACGCATCAAAACACTTCGATTAATTCGGGATCTAAATAGTAAAACTCAATGGTGGTATGGTAGCATACTCCTGGCGCTTGCTAGCTTGAACTATATCTCTGTGTGTGTGGTTCAGGGTGGCGTACGCTATATAATAGTGTTTTGGTTGACAAATTTTGACATAAGTTCTAAATGGGACGTGACAGTGACAACATTTATGATTAGAAAACCAGAGCATCACAAGTGAGTGTGCTAAATATTGGAAATTTTCAATATAGACATACTACAAACTCTGTTATGAATCAAGAACACAAAATATTAAGAAAATCCAAAATGATTTAAACATATAAAGAAGTTAACTAATATAAATTATAAAATAAATCTATCCGGCCAACGAGCCGGGTAAAAAGCTAGTATATTTAAGTTATAAAACGAGGACATGTTGGTTTGAAATGCTGCCTCCGCCACTCCCAATCAAACAAGCTCTAATTATTATATTTGCCTCCCCCCAGCATTTAGGCATTACCAAAACCCTAATCGAGCGACTTCTCCACACCCCACTTTTCCCCGTCCCGATCTCCTCTCCTCTTTTCATCATCTTGCCGCCGACGGCCAACCCAACCCTCAATTATTAGGATGTCGTTGGCGGAGGATTCGATGGTAGAGCCTAAGAGGCAGCGACGGAAGTGGTGGGATGTCGGAATCGTTAGTGCTTTCGAAGATAATGTGGTTGTTGATCTGATGGGTAAGTCCAGGGACGACACGATCCGCAGAGCTACCTGCAAGGTGACCACCAGAACCGATGCCGACTCCAACGAGAAATTCCGTTACGGTATGGGTTTTGCTGTAATAGGAACCAAATTATATGCTTTTGGTGGTCGCGCCGGTAGACGCATTATCAATCCAGAACCTAATTATGACGAAGTTTTCGAGTACCCGCGAAGTTTGTTCGTCTGTGATCTGCCCGACGATCCAGAAAACCATGAATCGCTTGAATGCGTTGAGCATCCAAACAAACTGCTGGGACCCAAGCGAAACTGCATTCATGTTCCCTACAAAGACGAGAAGCTCATTATGTTGGCTGCAGAATATATGCCAGTCAGTGATGGTCCCAAGGAGTGTCCGGCCCCTTGCGAGGTTTTGCATCTCAAAGATCTTACAGTGGAGACTGTCCACGCCCCTTTCTGGGATTGGGATGAGACCAAACGTACCTACCCTGACATCAATGGTTATGTCGTTGTAGAGAGTTTATTGTATGTTGTTGTGAGCCATGTTTTTGGTCAATGGGAGTTGTATTCTCTTGACATGGCAATGGACAAGCTGGAGTGGCAACACATTCATCGTGATAGTGGGTCTTCTGCACTTTCACTTTTGACGACTGTGTACACGCAAAACGTGTTTCTTAGTCCACTCTGCTCGAGTGTTGTTCAGAAAGATAGATTTTTTCTGATGAAAGAGACAGGACCTGACCGCAACTTCGGCATTTTTGTTAAGGATAGTGAGAAGGAGGTGGAGCTACCTGAATTGTCCAACATTGTGGTGAATGTACAGAGTAGTTTCTACAATGGGAGTGTAATGGTTGTTCCTTTTCGAAATGACGATGACAATGACGATGAGAGGTCTGATATGTTTTGTTTCTTCGTGTGGTATAGAGCTGCAGGCATCGGATTAATAGATTCGTTCCAAGCTTGCAAGTTTAAATTGTTTGACAATGGCGGCTGCACTACTGCTGGCTCTAGTACCCACCGCCACTGTGAAGTCTTACCTGGGTGGCCAACTTCTTTTCAGAATCAAGTCTATGGCTCTAGTTTTACTGCCTTCACTCCAGAGTCCTACATAGGTTATACTCATGCCCTCTCTCACTTTCTCCTTTAACATAGTAATTTTGAGAGGACGACAAAAAATGATGATGATAGATTATTGTTGGGTGTGATGTGTTGGTTCATTCTATCTTTTCCAACAACTCACTTGGATTCTTATTTTTGCTGGATGACCAGTGGTTGATCCTTATGCTGAACAACTTGCTTCCCACATGATATGGATGAAGATTAGAGATCGTTGATTTGGTAAGTGGTTCTTCAGTACAAGTGATGTTCTGTTCAACTTCCTCCACGTTTCCTTGTGTGAATGAGCTATCATGAAAATTGTGGATGGCCAAAAAAAATCCAAGTCAATGGGTATCCACCGAATCCGAACCGTTCAAATAGGAATAACCATTTTATTCGGTTTTCAGGTAATGTGTTACTGTGAAATCCAAATGCTTGGGGATGGAGGAGAATCGAAGTCAGGTCGACAGGTCCTAGCAAAGAGCCAGGAAGGTCCGGAAATTCTACAGTTACAGAAATTAATTAGACAGAAGCAAGAATGGTTAAAAAGAGACACCCACCGTTTTTCATCTTGAGCAATCCGAGTTCCATGGCAATTTGTTACAAGAATCAAGTCATTATAACTATTGGGACTCGATTTGGAATTGCATATTTTGTTATTTAGTCTTTTATATTATTTAATAGTTGATGTATGGTTTGATAGCATTATTCAAACCACTCACACGCCGGTCACGTTTGGGTGGCTATACGATCCGGTTAAATTGACCTGAATTGATTTGGTTCCGGTCCGGTCTTTTAAAAAATATAAGGATCAAAGATTGGATTGGATATAGCCCGTTCTTGATCCGGTCCGATTTTTAACCGGTCCGGTCCCAATTCTATCTTGATTTTAGATTGAACTTGTGGGGATTTGAGTGACCTGAGAGAGGATTTGAATGGCCCAGAGAGCGTGACCATCTCTTCCGGAGAGCGTGACCATCTCGTCCGTCGACAACCCTTTCCTGGCGAAGTTTTGAATCAGCTGGTCGGCCGTGAGTCTCGGGGAAGGGAGGTTTGGGGTGACCTCGTTGAAGCTGGAGACGAGGCCGTCGCGGCGGCCCGCGGGTACAAGGTAGTTGATGCGTCCGAGTATCTGTGAGCTGTCCCTGGCGGTGAAAGCGAAGATGTCGGCGCATGAGACTGTGTTGGGACAGATGCGCTCGAGTCTTCGTTTGGCTTTGGAGATGACGTTGAACCCTCTCAAACCGGGATTGTTGGCCGGGTGGTCTCTCTGCTTTCGGGCCACCGGAGAGGGATTTCAGCAACACCGAACCATCACAACCCTGGATAAAGCAGTCATGGAAATGCAATCTGATTAGCCCAGCGCTGATGTCGACGGCTGCCCTTCTCACAGTTCTTCTCACAATGGATTCGACGGCTGGACAGGATCGTCTATAGATACCCTATAAGCCCAATTCTCGTATGGATCACTAGGGAATAATTGTGGCCCAAGTGTAATTATCACTTAATGGTTTTATATATAAGGTAAGTCATATATTGGTTAGGTTAATGAAAAAGGTAATTTCCTAATATACCCTGATGGTGGGTCTATATAAAGAAACCCTAGGATTGGTCCTCTCTCAACCCATTACGTAGAATTTCTTAGCCGTCATAGAAATCTCTAAACCTAAAACCTAAAGGGGTCAAAAGGGAGAAACTCAATTCCGGTGATTACTACTCAAGCCGTCGCTGCTCTCGTCATGGATCGAGGTAGGTTTCCTTGATCTATTACCGATTCGTGAAATCATCTAATTCTAAGATCCATGCTATTATGATTTCTGTTTACATGTGGTATCAGAGCCTTAGGGTATATATGAATGGATGATTTTCGATTATGTATTATGCTCGATTAGTCTCCGCTGCGTTTATATCAATCGCTTATGCATGATTAAAGCTTGTTGATGCTTCTCATTGATCATGTGTTTATTCTATTGACGTTCGAGATTTGTATACAACTGTATTTAACTTCTTTGCGGTTGGTCTTCTGTCTGTTGAGCAATTATTCGCCGTTTATCAAGAACATATATATGTGCAGTGCATGTATGTTTATGCTTACATGATATATTGATATGTTTGTTTTCTCAATTATAATGAATTGCGATGACAGTATCTTGCCTTTATTTCCTTTTCAACTAAAAATCATGATAAAAGCAATTAGGGATGATTACAATTGCTTTTGTATATGCGTTCGATTAATTAAAAGTTTGGGAAGGTTGATAAAGCCTTATGTTTGTCTCAATGATGATTAATATTGTTTTTCCATTAGTAACAGTATACAATTGGAGACTCAAGTTTTGGGTCTGCGTATTTCAAAGCATTATTAACAACTGTCTTACCTTAAGTTAAAATTTTACATTTGATATCTACTTTATGATTAATTTGTTAGTCACCAAAGTGGCCAAATTAGAAGGTTTATAGATATCAAGTTGAATCAAGTTCAACTGCTAATGTTTATGTGATGCTTTTAAGTTGAAGTTCGTGATTATAAAATATTTTGAATCGCCCAAAGGTTGATTGCTCGTTTTATAATTCATGAACATTATCGTGGTAAATTGATATGCTTGGTTAGATATATTTAGTATATCCAAAGATTGTAAGTATATCTAATTTGAGTATGTCTATCACCAATTATATGATTATTTTGAGCATCAATTACGATTATTTATCGCATATATATTGTTTTTTTGCCCAAAGGTAGCACCAATATATATTTTATGTTTATGCTTCCAAATCTGTATTATAGTTTATGCTTATTATCCAAAGCATTAATGTGTGAGTACATGTTATATATGCTTGCAGTATCTGTTCCTGTTTCTCTTCATTCGCAAGCCACGTCTGTTGTTAAGTTTATTGGACTCAACTTCTCTGAATGGGCTGAACAGGTTCAATTTCACCTCGGTGTTCTGGATCTTGATTTGGCACTCTTAAGTGAGAAACATGCTGCTCTTACTGATGCTAGCAGTGCCGAGGAGAAGTCTTTCCATAAAGCTTGGGAAAGATCTAACAGACTAAGCCTAATGTTTATGCGAATGACTGTAGCAAACAACATTAAGTCAACTTTCAATGATACTGAAAGTGATAATGAATTTATGAATTCCGTGAAAGAAAGCTCTCAATCTGAGTCTGCTGATAAGTCGCTTGCTGGGACACTGATGGGTACGCTAACCACCATGAAGTTTGATGGTTCTCGTACCATGCATGAGCGTATCGTCGAAATGATGAATATTGCAGCAAGACTAAAGACCATGGGAATGGAAGTGAATGAAAATTTCCTAGTAACGTTCATCCTTAATTCCTTACCTCCAGAGTATGGCACATTCCATGTGCATTACAATACTCTAAAGGATAAATGGAATGTGCATGAGTTACAAAGTATGCCCATTCAAGAGGAAGCAAGGCTTAAGAAACCAGGAAATCATTCTGCTAATCTTGTTGGTCATAAAGGAGCTGGAAAGAAACCATGGAACAAGAATGGGAAGGGCAAGGAAGGACTATCAAAGCTTAATGAGTCATCTGCCAAAATCCACAAGAAGGAACCAAGTAAGGAGATATGCTGCTTTTGTAAGAAAGCCGGACATTATCAGAAAGATTGCTTGAAAAGAAAGGCATGGTTCGAAAGAAAGGGTAAGCCTAGTGCTTCAGTATGTTTCGAATCAAATTTAACTGAGGTTCCTTATAATACTTGGTGGGTTGACACTGGTTGTACCATTCATGTTTCCAAAACGATGCAGGGATTCCTTACGGCCCAAACCATAAGGCAAAATGAGAAGTTCATCTATATGGGAAACCGAGCCAAAGTTCCAGTTGAAGCTATTGGGAGTTGGGACTTATCGTTTGGTTTTAGATACTGGTCATCATTTGGACCTTGTCAATACCCTTTATGCTCCGTCTATTTCTCGTAATTTGGTTTCTGTGTCTCAACTAGATAAGGCTGGGTATTTTTGGAACATTGGAAATGGTTTTATTAGTTTGTTCAAACATAATGTTTTATTGGGTTTTGGTACCCTTGTTGATGGTTTGTACAAACTAAAGCTTGATACCCTATTCGCTGAGACTCTCTTAACCTTGCAACATAATATTGGTATTAAGAGTGGTTTGTTTGATGAATCCTCTGCTTACTTGTGGCATAAACGTTTGGGTCACATATCCAAAGAAAGAATGGAAAGGTTAGTAAAGAATGAAATCCTTCCTCATTTGGATTTTACTGACCTTGGAATTTGTGTTGAGTGTATTAAAGGAAGACACACAAAACAGACACTTAAGAAAGCAGCCACAAGAAGCTCACAGCTCCTTGAAATTATACACACTGATATTTGTGGACCTTTTGATGTTCCATCACTTGGTGGAGAAAAGTATTTCATTACCTTTATCAATGATTTTTCACGTTATGGATATATCTATTTGCTGCATGAAAAATCTCAGTCGGTAGATACCCTTGAGGTGTTTATCAATGAAGTTGAGAGGCAATTAGAAAGAAAGGTGAAAATTTTCAGATCTGATAGAGGTGGAGAATATTATGGAAAATATGATGAAAGTGGACAGTGCCCTAGTCCATTTGCTAAGTTCCTAGAAAGACGTGGTATTTGTGCTCAATACACTATGCTAGGAACACCGCAACAAAATGGTGTTGCCGAAAGGCGGAATCGTACTTTAATGGATATGGTTAAGAGTATGTTAAGCAATTCATCTTTACCCAAATCATTGTGGATGCACGCTTTAAGGACCGTTGTGTATTTATTAAGCAGGGTTCCTAGTAAAGCAGTTCCTAAGACACCTTTTGAACTATGGACGGGAACGAAACCCAGTTTGAGGCACCTGCATGTTTGGGGTTGTCCAGCGGAAGTGAGAATATATAATCCACATGAAAAGAAACTGGGCTCACGAACAATTAGTGGTTTCTTCATTGGTTATCCAGAAAAATCTAAGGGGTATCGATTTTATTGCCCTAACCATAGTACGAGAACTGTTGAAACTGGAAATGCTAGGTTCATTGTGAATGGTGAATTTAGTGGAAGCTTAGAGCCACGCTATGTGGAAATTCAAGAAGTTAGAGTGCAAATCTCTTTTCCTCTTCCCTCTTCTCAAGTTGTTGCTCTTGCACATGTTGAGCATGATAACGATTTGCAAGAACAACAAATGAACGGTCAAGAACCACCTAATATTGCTATTGAGAATGAACCTAACATAGATGAACCACAAGAAATCGCATTAAGAAGGTCTACAAGAAATCGAAGACCTGCAATTTTGAATGATTATGAGGTTTATCTTCACGAGTTAGAATCTGCTTTAGGACTCTATCATGATCCAGTTTCATTTTCACAAGCCATGGAAAGTGAGCATTCTAATAAATGGTTAGCTGCCGCGAAAGAAGAGATGAAATCTATGTATAAAAATGAAGTTTGGGACCTTGTTGATTTGCCTGAAGGTTGTAAAAGAGTTGGTAATAGATGGGTCTGGAAGACCAAACACGACTCTAATGGCAATATCGAAAGACACAGGGCCAGACTTGTTGCCAAAGGTTTCACTCAGAAAAGTGGTGTTGACTATAAAGAGACCATTTCACCCGTCTCTAAGAAAGACTCCTTAAGGATTTTCATGGCAATGGTAGCTCATTATAATCTAGAGCTCCATCAGATGGATGTGAAAACTGCCTTTCTGAACGGGAATTTAGATGAAGCAGTCTATATGGATCAACCTGAAGGTTTTGTGGTTGAGGGAAAAGAACATATGGTGTGTAAATTAAAGAAGTCAATATACAGACTTAAACAAGCTTCCCGACAATGGTATATTAAGTTCAATGATACCATTACATCTTTTGGATTTAAGTAGAACATCGTCGATCGATGTATATATCTGAAGATTAGTGGGAGCAAGTTTATAATTTTAGTTCTGTATGTTGACGATATCTTGCTTGCTACTAATGATCTTGGTTTATTACATCAAACCAAGGAGTTTCTCTCTATGAACTTTGAAATGAAGGATTTGGGTGAGGCATCCTATGTGATTGGAATAGAAATATTTCGTGATAGATCACAAGGGCTGTTGGGATTGTCTCATAAATCATAAATTAACTGGATCTTAGAGAGATACAACATGGCTGAATGCTCTGCAAATGTCGTTCCAATTCAGAAGGGAGATAAATTTAGTCTCAAACAATGTCCAAAGAATGAATTGGAACGCAAGCAAATGTAACACATTCCTTATGAATCTATTGTTGGAAGTTTGAATTATGCACAAACTTGTACCAAACCAGACATCAGTTTTGCTGTCAGAATGCTGGGCAGGTATCAAAGTAATCCAGGAGTAGATCATTGGAAAGCTGCAAAGAAGGTACTAAGGTATTTGCAAGGAACAAAAGACCACATGCTCACCTTTAGGAGATCTGATCACCTTGAAGTGATTGGATATTCAGATTCAGATTATGCTGGATGTGTAGACACCAGGAAGTCTACTTTTGGTTATTTGTTCCTTCTAGTCGGAGGGGCAATTTCATGGAAGAGTGCGAAGCAGTGTGTTATTGCCACATCCACTATGGAAGCTGAATTCATAGCTTGTAATGAAGCTACGAATCATGGTTTATGGATGCGGAATTTTATTTATTGACTTGGAATTGTCGACACTATCGCCAAGCCGCTGAAAATTTACTATGATAATTCCGCAGCGGTATTCTTCTCTAAGAATTACAAGTATTCGAAGGGTGCTAAGCATATGGAGGTGAAATACTTTGTCGTTAAGGAAGAAGTTCAGAAACAAAGGGTGTCGATCGAGCATATTAGCACACAACTTATGATTGCTGATCTATTAACAAAAGGATTGCCTCCTAAGACATTTGCTGAACATGTCGAAAGGATGGGGATTATAGGACGTCATGACTAAAGTTATTTTATGTTTCATGGATTGAAAATTTGAGCTCATTTATTTTGTTTCTGGAATAAAGTTATGAATCTTGTCTTGTTTATTATGATCAGTATATATACATTATGAATTATGTGGACAGAACAAGATTTTGTCTTTAGGAAAGACATTATTGTTGGACCATTATGAATACCTTGTTATGTGTCAAATTGAGCATGAAACTGGTTTTGTGGTACATGGAAGGGACTATGTCGATAAATTGATATAGAACCGCCATGATCCTAATCTAGCTTTCATACTTGATTATGACTTTATGGTGAACCAAATATTATGGATTTATCTTATGATGTGCACACTTATGTTTATTATTAGATCTTGTGATATATAATGACACATGGGCCAAGTGGGAGAATGTAAGCCCAATTCCCGTATGGATCACTAGGGCATAATTGTGGTCCAAGTGTAATTGTCACTTAATGGTTTAATATATAAGGTAAGTCATATATTGGTTAGGTTAATGAAAAAGGTAATTTCCTAATATACCCTGATGGTGGGTCTATATAAAGAAACCCTAGGATTGGTCCACTCTCAACCCATTACGTAGAATTTCTTAGCCGTCATAGAAATCTCTAAACCTAAAATCTAAAGGGGTCAAGAGGGAGAAACTCAATTACGGTGATTACTACTCAAGCCGCCGCCGCCGGTCTCGTCATGGATCGAGGTAGGTTTCCTTGATCTATTACCGATTCGTGAAATCATCTAATTCTAAGATCCATACTATTATGATTTCTGTTTACAAGCCCATTCTAAGAGACGATGAGAAACCAGCTGAATGCATCGCGGGCACAAACAAAGTGATCATCAAGAGGAAGAGCAACCTGTGGACGATGTACCGCGGTGACCCTTCATCATAGTGCACAAATAACCAAACCCGAGGAAGAATCAAGTAGCTAGGCCTAGAACGATTGGTACGCAAAGAGAATATATGGTGTAGTACTAGTCGCTCTCTATGAAGTAACTAGTAAGTAGTATGGAGGTTTTGGGGAGACTGATCACATCTATGTTGGTACTTATAGCCTGGAATTAGTTACCTTTTCCTTTTGGGTTTAGGTTAGTTGTTTCTGAACCGTCTAGCTATAGGTAGAGCTTTTTGTTTTTTTGAACAATGTATAGCTATAGGGGGACCGGATTCGGTGAGTAACCCCATGCCTAACCCAATAAGAATCTGTCACATCAGCGCCACCTTCTCTCTCATGGAAAAATCATTAATTTTCTTTCCCTTAATCTTTAACGGACGATTTCTCACTCGTTTTAACTCGGTTTTTTTTTTGCACAGTTAGATCAGATTAATTGTGCTTTTCAAAATGATATCCACTTTGATATTTTTTGGAACAAAAAAAATTTGCCAGTTATTACCAGTCAATATCATATGGTATTGACTGGTATTAAATAACAGCATACCATATGGTATGAAAAATACCACCTCATACCAGGGTGGTATAGTATGGTATGGAGTTGGTAACGATTCAAAATGATATCCACTTTGATATTTTTTGGAACAAAAAACATTTGCCAGTTATTACCAGTCAATACCATATGATATTGACTAGTATTAAATAACAACATACCATATGGTATGAAAAATACCACCTCATACCAGGGTGATATAGTATGGTATAGAGTTAGTAACGAGAGGGATGAAATTTTTTCCCCCAGAAAATTTTGAAATCCAATAGATCATGATTAAATCGTACCTTTTGTGCAAAAAATTCCGACAATGACTAAACAACGAAGGAGATACCATATGGTATGGAGTTGGTAACGAGAGGGATAGAAAAAAAAAAATTTCTCAAAAAATATAGAAAATGGATATCATTTTATAGAGCACAACGAACTCGTTCCATCTGTGCAAAAAAAATTGAAATCCGAGTTAGAATGAAGAAGATATGATCCAATTAAGAAAACTAGGGAAATAAATTCTTTTAATTCTCCACTCTTAGATCTGCAGTCACTTAAAAGAAGAGTACATATTTGGTTACTCATTGTTACTCACCCTATCTTGAGCCAACTATAGGTAGACCTAAATTGGATAGAGGAATTCCTGTTTCTAAAATGGAATCGGATTATTTTCCAGGAAGCAAAGGATCGAATACCATTGGACTGACTAGGATTAGTTTTAATATAATCATAATACTTGCTTAAATAAAAAAATTCCTCTCACCATTATTAAAAAAAAATCCTAATACTTGTTGGACAAATTATTAATAGAATTATTAAGTCATAACTCGTAAGTAGAAAAAAATCTGTCTACTTAATCAAAACTTTAGTACCATTTAAAATTTTATTTTATTTTATGAAAATTGAGCCAACTCATGGGTATTCAACCTAATTCAAACCGGTCAAAATGAGTTGAATTCGGTGTTGACAAGTTTTAGATTGACAGTGACTGTTACCATTTTTTTTGTAATTGACGGGTATGTCAGTATGAATTTTCTTAAAAACTTGCTCGTCTTCCACTCGAACCTAAACAACAAAATGGAAGCCGTGGTAAAAGTTTATTTTTCATTTTCTTGATTACGGTCCCTTAGTTCAGAAAATACAGATCTAAAGGTGGAGAATTAAAGGCATTTTTATTTTCCCTTTTTTTCTGAATCGGCTCATATATTCTTCATTTTAACTCGGATTTCAATTTTTTTTTTTTTGCACAGATGAAACGAGTTCGTTGTGCTCTACAAAATGAGATCCATTTTCAGTATTTTTTGAGAAAAAAAAAAATTCATGCCTCTCGTTACCAACTCCATACCATATGGTATCTTTTTTCGTTTTTAGGTTGTTTTTGAAAATTTTTGCACAGAATGAACGAGTTCATCATGATTGTACATGGACGCTGGGCCGTGCTTGGGCCGGCACGGCAAGGACACGCTTCGGGCCCATTTATTTCATGTCGTGCTTGGCACGACCCGTCAGTTTTCGTGTCGTGCCATGCAACCCATTTGTTAACTTTGCTAGGCCCGGTCCAGGCCCGGACACGGTTCAAATCGTGTCGTGCCTATTCATGCTCATGCCATGCTCGTATTCGAGTTTAATGAAAAGGACGAATGAAAAATGTGAAAATTGGACGAGGGAAGATAGTATTAACCGATTATGTTTGAGAAAAGTAACAAATATGGGGGAAAAGAAAATTGGAAGTATAGCGAGTGTGATTTGGCTTTGTTTAATTCTTTGTCCATTTTTACTTATGTTAGTAATTACGTATATATATTTATGACACTTCTAACAACAACAAATAATTATTTTCCTACTTGTGTTTTATAATATTTGAACCTATAATTCTTTTTATATTTATTTTCTATAAAATAAATATTATTTTCGTGCCATGTCTTATACTCAATAAAGTCTCGACACGACCCATAAATTATTCGTGGTCGTGCCGGGCTGGCACATTTATTTCGTGCCCGTGCTTTAACCTTGTTGTGCTCTAACCGTGTCGTGCCGTGCTAGCCCATGGGCGGAACGGCCCGGTGCCCACGTACAATCATGATCTATTGGATCTACAAATTTATGAATGAACAAAATACAAGACCAAACAATACCACACAATTAGAGGTGGCAATTCTCAATCCAATCCACCAATCCAATCCACCAACCCATTAAAAATATCCACCTAATCCAATCCATTTAAATCCAATCCATTTGGTCCAAATCCAATTGGATTGGTGGATTCATGGATTGATCCATGGGTCCAAATGACAAAATTTAATTTTTATAAGAAAATATCATTGGAAAATGACGTTTTAATACCTAAATAAGGAAAATACCACTAGGAATCCCGAACTATGAAGAATGTGTCATTTGTGTCCTAAAGTATTCGATATGACATTTGTGTAACATCCCATTTCGTCAAAACCCATATTTCGATCGCTAGAAAATTTCATGATTTAAAATCGAGCATTTCGACACTATTTCGGCGAAAATCGGATTATCGATCGATCGGATAAGTATAAGTATTAACTAATTGATTAATTTTATATATATATAAAGCGGTCGGGGCGTATATAAACAATTCTCCGTCCATTTTTAATTCTCATCATCTTCTCATTTCCATCCGAGAGAAGCAGAGAATCAGAGTGCGGTACAGGGGAGAGACGAGGGTATTCCCAAAGCTCAATTCTTCAGTTCCACTGATCCAAAAATCCCGTAAGTAATGCCTAATTCATCTATACATCGTGATTTATCGATTTAGAGCTTTAAAACGAGTTTTTGGTTCAGGAATTTCTTGAATTCCCGATAAGCCAAATTAGGGTTTCGGAGTATCCGGAAGCCGGATTGAGCCCAAATTTCATATACGAGCTTCGTGCAGCGAGGTAATCAATCCTCTAGTTCTAATCCCTGAATTTCGGCTATTATTTAGGCTGGGGTCCAAACCACTGAATTTAGCTCCGGCCAGGGTTTGATGTGTTTTTATCAAGAATTTGACCCGGAGCCTAGAACTAATATTGACGAGGATACTGCAGGGGATATTAGGACGGTCTCGAATTTTAATTCGGGGTTCGTTCGTGAAATTGACGTTTTAGTACGGGAAGCTTAAACCGGTGTTTGAACGACCAGAACTGGTGAGGGATTAGCACGGCATACCGGGTTTGTCGTATCACGATAATTATATTGATGCTTAGAATTGATCTAGGTGAACTAGAATGGCATGATTAGGGGTGTATGAACTTTTGTGCTATATGTTGACCCCTGGATTGCTGTATGATATTATTGACTTGCCCTAATCGATATGAACCTTGTTTATGCTGATGATTGTGTATATGTTGCAAATTGTGGGCTTGACTGTTAATATGCTTTACGATGGTTCGAGAAGGTGATTAGGTATGATTTTTCATGATTGTTGTATTTGGATGCACAAGTGGGAAAATATATATTCCCTGGTGATAGTATAATGTTTAAGGAGGATGACATGCACGAGGGTTTATCCCGAGGAAGTGCAATTATACGACTCCTGATTTACCTATGTCGAGCCAATTATGGCCAGGTCAAGTACATGTGCAAGTAATGAATTATGATTGAGCAAGATGAGATATGAATCATGTATAAGGATACCAAATATGAGTGTTGTGGTCTCACGGTCAACTACATAGTAATTAGGGCTCCCTATGCTATTACTCTATTATGATAAGTATGATAGTCACACCTCTCATGTGGTGGTGACTGAAGATTTCTTACGAGATATGACCACACCCAGAGTGGTGTCGGGGTATGACTACACCCTTAGTGGTGTGGGGTATGTATGACCACATCCGATGAGATGTTGGGGTATGTATGACTACATCCGACGGGATGTGGGGTATGTTTCCCGGGAGAGTTATTAGCATGGGAGTAGCCAGGCGCCTATGAGTAAAACATGATAAGATGCATATGCATAAGTCAAGGTGGTTGAGTCCTTTGCCTATTGGGATGTCGGAGGGCTGAGATCTGATCCTAGTGCTTTGGCTTGTTTGCTAGATGTATGGTAGGGGTATGCTCTGTTATGAACTCACGATGCTATGATTATCTCACTCAGCCATGAGCTGACCCTCTTTTATTCTTCTTCTCTGCTTATGCTATGTGTAAGCAGATCATCAGCAGCAGCAGTAGATAGGTGTATAGGTGGAGCTGAGCAAGAGTTGAGGCAAGATGAGGTATGGTCTTCAACTACTCTGTGCTTGGACTACTACTCGGGATTTTTGCCAGTGATCCACACCTTTTTGTAAAAATGTTTTGAGAACATTTTTCATGTGCATACTAGCTTCTGATGTAGTGTGAGATATCCACAAGTGTGGAAAGTTGATGATATGTGTATATTTGTGTAACTGTGTAAGTTGTGATGATTATGGTATGTATAAGTATGGTATGCAGTTGTGTAGTATGAAACTGTGACTATGGCTATGAAAGTCCATGTATATGGTTGTGAGTATATATATATTTGTCATTGAATGCATGGATTCAGATGAATTATTTTGCAGGATCATATGGAAGAACTGTTAGCCCATTACGCGAGTAATTCATGTCGAAATTTTATTTAGGTAAATTTTGATAATTAATGTAACACCCGAGATTAATTCCGCTGCAATTGTATGAACAATATGATTAGGCAAAACGTATAGGGTAGGGTGTTACATTTGTGTCCTAAAGTATTCGATATGACATTTGTGTCCTAAACTATTTTTCTATTAGAGTTGACCGGCGTTGACCGTTAGTTTTTAACATAAAGTCTTGTTAGCCCTGATGTGGCATTTGACGTGGAATTTTATTTTTTATTTTTCCATAAAAAATGAATAAACGAACAAAAACAAATTAAAAGAAAAATTAAAAAGCAAAAAGTCAAATTAGCAGATCTGCATCTCGGAGGGGAAACAATGAAGAAGTTCCAAAAAATTTCACTTTCCCAAACAGAGGTAGAAGAGAAGAAGGGGAAGAAGGAAAAGTATTGATGGAACAGGCGTGGCTCCTTCTCAAACAATCACAACAGACAATACCACCGCCTCCAATCCTGCATATCAGCGCTGGGATCGTCAAGACAAACTCATTCTACATGCTCTTCGATGTTCTATATCCGAATCATTATACTCCTATGTATCTGCGACTGTTACCTCTCGAGAAGTTTGGCTGATTCTGGAGAAATTGTATGCTAGCCGCTCCCAATCTCGTATTATAAATCTGAAAGGAAAGCTGGCTTCCACCACCAAAGGAGATCAGGACGTCGTTACATATGTTAATGATCTCAAACTAATTGCTGCGGAACTTGCTCTAATTGATGAACCCGTGAAGGATTTGGATATGGTTGTCCATTGCCTTCGTGGTCTTGGACCTGAATACAATCAGTTTGCTGCTGCCGTTCGTGCTCGAGGAACAACCATAGCCATTGAAGATCTTCTCGATTCCTTGGTTGAATTTGAGGCTGACTTAAAGGTACAAGTACGTACCGCCGGCGTTCCCGCAGCGTTTTATTCCCAGGGTCTTCCTCGTCGGGGCAGCGGTGGTGGCAATGGAGATCGCAGCGTGGAGATCTCTTTCCCGGCGGCGGTGGCTCCTTTCGTGCGCCTAATGGTGGTCGCCACCAACAGCAGCTGTGCTTTCCCCCCAACCGCCAGCAGCAGCTGGGTCTTCCCTCTAGCCCTCGCGGCCCAAATTTGAGTTTCGAGCCCAATTGCTCTCGTCGTCCCACTATCACAATTCACATGCCATACTGTGAGCGTCCAGGGAATTCAGTAAGGCAATGTTTTAGATTATTCCCACAGGCCCGTCAGGCCCATAATCAGAACCGCTCAGCCTAGGCAAATTTTACTCACACAGGCTCGCCTAGTGGCACTTCTTCTGGCTAATGGTTAATGGACTCAGTAGCTAGTCATCATGTGACTTCAGATTTGGGCCATCTCTCACTTTAGTCAGACTATACAGGCCAATATGAAATTCTTGTGGGTGATGGTTTAGGTTTGGCTATTTCTCATATTGGCTTGTCATCAATTTCCAATGGTTCTAGTACCTTATTTTTGAACGATATATTATTTGTTCCCACTATCAAGAAACACTTAATTTCGGTTGCTAAGTTATGTCAAACTAATCCAATATCGGTGGATTTTTTTTCCACTCATTTTATTGTGAAGGATCTTCGCACGGGGTGCAACTTCTGAAGGGGGAAAACAACAGTGATGTGTATGAGTTGCCACAAGAGGTGCAAAATGTTCGTATGGTGCTTGTAACGAATCGGACATCAGCAACTTTGTGGCATGCCCGTCTCGGGCATCCAGCTCATCAGTCCTTAGCTAGTCTTATTCGGTCGTATTCTCTCTCTGACTCGTCTTCCATTACCAGTTCTCCTTGTGATGCTTGTCTCTCAAATAAAAGCCATAAACTACCTTTCTCAGTCTCATCATTATCCAGTGATCGACCATTTGATCTTTTGTATACTGATCTTTTGGGCCCTGCTTTGGTTTCTTCAATTGATGGCTATCGCTATTACTTGATCATTAACACTTTTCTCTCTTTTCGCAAGATTGTTGAAAATTATTTTTCCACCATTATTCGTCGATTGTACACGGATGGTGGAGGGGAATTTCAAAAATTGCGCTCTGATCTTATTGCTAATGGAATTACTCATCTTCTCACCCCGCCCTATACTCCTGAACACAATGGTCTTGTTGAACGAAAACATAGACATTTGGTTGAAACTGGTATCACTCTTCTCCACCATGCTAAACTTCCCACCTCCTTTTAGTCTTTTGCTTTTTCTAGTGCCATATATCTTATCAATCGTCTCCCTTCCTCGGCCTTACGCGGTAAAATTCCCTACACTCTTCTCTTCAATTTGTCGCCCAAAAACCATAAGCTACGTAGTTTTTAGGTTCCTTTGTTATCCATGGCTTCGTCCCTATTCCGCTCATAAATTTGATCCTCGTTCCCACCCGTGTTTATTCCTTGGGTATTGTCCGCACCGCAATGCTTATCGCTATTTTGATCCCACCACTCATCGAATTTTTCTCTCTCGTCATGTTATCTTTATTGAGTCTCATTTTCTAGGGTACTGTGCCACGCCTCCTCCTACACATCAACCAGTGCTTCATTCCCCCTCGGCAGCAGCACCTGTGCGAGATTCCTCCACTGGGCCTTCTTCACCGGGCTCCTCCAGTGGGCCTTCCTCTAGTGGGCACTCTTCAACGGGCTCCTCCAGTGGGCCATCCTTCAGCGGGTGACACGCCTCTACCATCACACTAGAAAGTGGCCAAGTGCAACCACATACTAATGCGTAGTATAGCGGGTTCAGTTCTAAATGTCAACTCGGGTCCTAGGTGTGATGACTACTCCGTGAAAGTCTTGTTATCTAGCGGTTCAAGAGTAGTGAAGGTGCAGTTAAACTAGCAAGCAAAGCAGTGAAAGTTGGTTTCAAGTTGAGAGAGGTCACCCGGATATGGTTTCCTCTAGACTGCTGTCAAGCCAGGTTGTAATTTGCCAAGTCAAGTTCAATGATAGTTATACTGCGGGAAGTTCTTAAACAGCCTGCAGTCTCGACTAAAGGTCTCCAGACCCTCTCAATCTGAGTCCCCAGCAGGCGACTAACCTCCACCGGAGTAAACAGATTGAGGCCCTAACGAACGAAACCTCCTCTACCGAAGTAAATCCGGTACAAAATAGTGAATTGACTCCTCGACTAAAGTCTTCAATTCACTACCTTCAATCAAGGGTGCTCTATCAACCTAGGCATATATTCTCTTTCTAGGTCAAAGCAGAAATAACAAGAATTTGATTAGGATTTATGCCATTCAAGAAATCAAACCTCAATTGAATATAATCATATCACTGAATTCATACTTGGGTTCATACAATCAGACCTAATCATAATCATACCCAGGTGAATGAGAAAGTTACTCCATAGAGAGAAAAAGGGAAGTCTAGCTCAGATGCGGAAACCATCCTTTGAAGGATGGGATTCTGCTTCTGGCAATCAATCAGCACTCCTCCAAGCTCAAACCGGGCTCCAATGGTGATGAAGATCGATCTAGGGTGCTTGAAGAATCAGGTTCGTCGCTCTCTCTAGGTATTAGCTTTGTCTCTCTAAAACTCGGAACCCTTCAAAAGTTGGCCTTCTTTTCCTTAAGAACCAGCAGGACTCGACCCCCGGTCGTAATCCCTGGTCGGGTATTTCCAATGTCCAGCCGGGGATTTTGAAACGCAGCGCAGCACCAAAGGGGTTAATACCCGATCGTGGTCCAGAATACCCGATCGGGTATTTTTGCTCTATGGCTGGGACCCCTCCTGCTCTCGGCGTCCAAAAACTGTTTTCCTCGGTCTCTCTTAGCAATTTTCCCGACCGGGAATTTTAACTCCTGGTCGGGTATTTTGCTATTCCAGCGCCCTTCACTCCAATGTCCTCCTTTTTTACCCGAAACTCGTCTTCTCGCCTTCACGTCAACGCCAAGTCCTGAAATATGACATAAACATACAACCTATCGTGAAATCGGCTTAAAACACGAGAATCGACTCTTAAACAGCTCAAGAATAGAGGTATAAACATGTGTAATTATTGGTCTATCAAATTACCCCACACTTAACCGTTTGCTTGTCCCCAAGCAAACCTAACTCAAACCAATGCAACTCTCCAGACCTCTATAGCAACAAACAACCCCGATCGTCGGTAGAGGATTTCCTAGATAATATAGCAGCTTACGAGCTCAACTGGTCTTCTAAGACGTCCCCTATCTCTCTCAATGCGAGTACTAGACTCAAGCCAGGATCATGAGAAGAAGTGGAAGTAAGACAGCCAGTTCATGGGTAAAGAGACTCACACCATTCACAACCAAGGACTCATTGTACCGGGGTGCTCTTTCACTTCATTTCACCGTTGGAACCCCTTTTTCACTTTCATTTTACATTTTTTTTTTTGCATTCACTGGGCGGGGGTTCCAACTGTAGTCTTTTGTACGGTCGACCCTTATTAGTCGAGCAAGAGCAATTTCTGTACATCTGGCACTCGCCAGAGTACTTCTTTTAACTCCTTTTCCTCAACTCGTGTGGAGGGTCAATGAAATTAAGGGGGACCGGAAGCTCTATCCGTGCCCTTAAAAACACATCCTCGAGTAGGCAAACCGTTCAACGGGTGAAAATTTTACTCGTACTAGAGACAGCTTAGCTTCACCTTGTAGGGAGTACCCCACTAAGGATCACGAAAATCTCTTCCAAAACCCGATTTTGTGCAGTGAACGGTGCCACATACGTTAGGCTTACCCCATGTTTAAGATTTCAATTATTCCGACATGGAGGACCAACTGCTTTTCATTTCGCACATTAGCACCCTGTTCGATACACGAGTCCATAACACATTTCACAAGGAGTCACCAATACCACATGAATTCAACGATCTTAACTCCACTAATTCACAAAATCAACTGGCACAGCAGAGAGCTAGATAGGAAAAATCTTATACTTCAACATCCTCCATAGCGCTACACTACCTCCCTAGGTTGCACATTACTATAGAGACTGTCAATTCAAAGCATACTGAGCAGCCAATTTGCAAGGAACACGTACTTGGAGCCCTCAAATCAAAATTAGGACAGTGGACTAGGCTCCAAGCACACGAACAGATCTAAGCAGTCAAAATAGAAATACCCCCCCCCCCCCCCACACACACACTTAAGTTCGACATTGCCCTCAATGGAGAAGAGGGGAGGATAAGGGGAACGATGTTACCGATAAGTGCGCACTACAATGAGACTGGAAGGTGGACCAGTTGGAGTGAAACGAGCTGGAGTGGGACCAGTCGGGTTAAGGCAAGGATAAAGAAGACACAAGCACTTAAGCACAGATATGTTAGGTCAAATGTCAGCCTCATAGAACATCATCCAAAAGAAAAGAAAATAAACCAAACCAAAGCCAGTTTGCACTCCGAACCAAAACAAAATAAACACAAAACGAGCAGCGAGTACAGCCTACTCGAGCTCACTGAACTCGATCTGCCCCATGAGGTCGTCAACCCCATCTATCGGTGGTGGCGGGGGTGGTGAGTTGTCCCACCGGGTAGTCCAGTGGTGCTCCTGTGGCGGGTGGCAGGACTGAAGCAGGTGCTCCTGGTACTCCATCATCGGCAGCTACGATCCCGCTCCCGCTTGACTCGAGCATTGGTGACTCCCAGCTGAGCCTCCATCCGGTCGAGGCGCTCGTCCAAAACCCGCATCCGCGAGTGGTACTCGGTTTGGTGGGCCGAATACTGCTGGTAAAACTGGACCTTATGGTCCACGAGCTGCTGGTTCTGGAGCCCGAGCTGCTGAAACTGGAGCCCCATATGATGGAACTGCTCCGTGACGAAGTCCATCGATGGACTAGAAGCCATCGACAGACCAGAAGGACCGGAGGACGACTCGCCTTGCTCGAATCTCCGTCGGGGCTGCAGATCCTGGGGGGGGGGAGCGGGAGCTCCGGCTCGTCAGCATCCATTGCACAACCATCATCGTCATCATCCTCGGCCTCATCCGCGCCGGTGTAGTCCTCGTCCTCCTCGTCCTCATCAGCATCTTCTGCATCTTCGTCGGGAGGCATGGACAACCCATCCACCCAGGATCGTCTGCCATTGGAGGCCAACAACAGTGCGTTATGAAGCACCTCCCGGCTGAGAGGGGCGGAACCACCCTGTTTTGTGGCATCAGTCAACCCATCGAAAGGGATCTCGAAATGGCGTGCCAGCTTCGTGATCAGGGGACCACAAAAGAAGTAGGTGGGTTTGCTGTGGCACCGAGCAAAGATGGTGGCCACAATAGACCCCAGGTGCAGCAGGTGGTTAGGGCGCCCCATCGAGTACATTGCATACAACACTCTCTTTGGTATCTTGTGAGATCCGGTGGCGTTGGGCGTGATCGAGCGGGTGAGCAGAAGGTTGAGGAAGTGCCACTCCGGCTTAAGGGTGGAGACATAGGTCTGGCCAGCGTCGAAGGGGTCAAACTGGTAGGCGGGATGGGTGATGCTCTGGTAGAACACGTCCTGTAGCCAGTCCTTCGAGTGGGCGACATCCTTATCATGGTGGGAGAATGGGTGGTAATGGATTCCCAGTGCCTGGGCCAACCCGTCGATACTCAGCTCTCGCATATGGCCGCCGAGCTGAAAAGTCACTCCGGTGGGGGAGTCTCTGGCCGCCTTGGGGCGGTACAGGAAGGTGGAGTAGAACTCCCACACCAGCTTTGCGGTGATCTCATCCATTCAGTTGAGCTGCTGGAAAACGCCCCACACCAGGTGGTGATGGCTGTGGAACACTTCGTTGATGACCCGGCGGTACTAGTCAGCATACTTCGAGTGCAGGCGTAGGCCCTGCATGAAGGGGTGGTCGAGAAACATGATCATGCAAAATCAACAAACCAAAGGTGGAGCCAAGAAAATATGCATTAGGACCACAAGTATGGGTTCAACAGTTCCCCCCACACTTTAAGGACACCTATCGTAAGCAATCACGCACAAACGGTTGATTTTGCAAACAAACAACCGCAATTTAAGCAGGAATCATGTAGAACACGACACATTCAAGCAGTGGGCAATCAATCATGCAATTGCCATGCCTAACCACGACATCCCTCACCCTATTCTACTTCAAAGATGCTAAGCAATTCACAGTTCTTGGTCCTAACATCTATAGTCCAATTCTCCTAAAAAAGATCTAATTAAGCAAGAAACACACCTGGCATGGATAGATGCGATGGAAGGGTGAGAATCGCGGAGAAAAACTCAGAAAATGGCCGAGAGAAGGGGGAGGAAATGAGAGGGAAGAGAGGGGAAGTTTGAAAAAAATGAGAGGAGAGAGAAAGTTCTGACCAGGGATTAGCTTTTATAGGCAAAATACCCGGCCGAGCCTCAAATACCCGGTCGAGTATTTTGAGGCCACGGTCGGGTATTCTGCCTGAATCGCCAATCATGAACAGGGGGGGGGGGGGGGGCTAAGTCGCGAGGCCAAAATACCCGGTCGGGGATTTCGATCGACGCCCCCTTGAACAGAAGGGGTCCCGGCCGCGAGGCCAAAATACCCGGTCGGGTCTTTTGAGTCACGGCCGGGTATTTTCCCCTTCGTGGCCAAAGCTCCCTTTTTATCATTTTTTCGAACTTCCCTACAGGAAAACACCAAAACGAGGCATACCAGACGACCGAACTTCAGCCCAAGCATGCAATTGACTCAAAGACGACATAAAACACTGAAAAAAGGGAAAAAGAAATCCAAACCGTGGTGGGTTTCCCTCCCCACAAGCGCTTTTTTACCGTCTTTTAGCTGGACGCCCATGGCGGAACTAAGGGTCCGCGACTTCAACCACCAACTATGCACGTTCGGCCTCGTCTCCCAGATAGAGCTTGAGACGATGGCCATTCACTTTAAATGGCTCAGTTTGCGGAGGTCAAACGAGCTCAAACGAGATCAAACGAAGCTTAGGAGTGCATGTTGGAAATTGTGCACGGCCGTGTGAGTTTCCCATGGGGTTTGCACGGCCAAAACCTCAATTTGCATGGCCGTGTTAGGATCTTTCTTGTATGACGTTTTGGATGCTATATTGTGTGATTATAATCGATTGAGGCATGATTTATTGAGTCAATTGAATCCTGATCAAATTCTCTTGATTTCTGCTTTAACCTATGATAGATAGGATCTGAAAAGGTTAAGAGAGCTTCCTTGATTGAAAGTAGTGAATTGGTTGTGCGAGAGTCAGTCAATTCATTGCTTTGTACTAGAATTCATTCATGTAGTGGAAACTGTGTGAATCGCCTTAGTAGTCTATTCCGGTGAAGGCTAGTCGCCTGTCGGGTATTCTGTCTAAGAGGGATTGGTCAGCTTAAAAGATTCTATGCTAAATTCGGATCTTCTGTAGTTTAATCAACAGTAAAACAACCAAAAGGAATTACAACTTAGACCTAATTGAGGAGCTAGGGGGAATCATACCTAAGTGAGTTCCCAACTTGTAATTAGTAGAGTAGTTGGAAGAGTAGTTTAGTAAATCAATCCTTAATCTAGTTTTCTAGATAATGAACTGAAGCTGAGTAATAGTAACTCCAGAGACCCGTGGATTCGATATTTATTACTTGTGCCACTATATTGCAGTCCCTTTCATTGGTTACACTTTGCCATTGTTAGGTGTTGTGTTTTAGCGTGTCACTATGCCTTCGCGAACCATGAAGTGACACTTCTCCCGACTCAGTGCCAGGTTCCTCTCTTCACACTGTTTAAGGACGATTTCTAGGTTATGGAGACAGTGAGAGAATGAGTCCCCATAAACGGAAAAGTCGTCCATAAACAACTCCATAATTTCGCCGACCAGGCGGTCAAAAATGACGAGCATGCATCGCTGAAAAGTGGCAAGGGCATTGCATAGCCCGAATGGGATCCTCCGGTAGGTGAATGTGCCGAAGGGGCAGGTGAAAGTGGTCTTCTCCTGGTCCTCCGGTGCAATGAGGATCTGGAAATACCCGAACATCCCATCCAGGAAACAGTAGAACTCATGTCCCGTCAGTCTCTTCAGCATCTGGTCAATGAATGGCAGCGGGAAATGATCCTTCCGGGCGGCGTCGTTGAGGCGAAGGTAGTCGATGCATACGCGGTACCCGGTCACTATGCGCATAGGTATGAGCTCATTCTTCTCCTTGGGTACCACGGTCATCTCGCTGTTCTTAGGAACCACCTGGGTTGGACTAACCCACTCACCGTCGGAGATGGCGAAGTTGATCCCCGCGTCCATCAGCTTCACGATCTCCGCCCGAACCACAGCTTCCAGGTTCGGGGTCAATCTCCGTTGGGACTGTCTGACCGGCCGCATCTCATTCTCTAGCAATATCCGGTGGGAGCAGAAGGAGGGGTTGATCCCCCGGATATCAGTGATCTTCCACGGCAGAGCTCTCTCGTACTGCTTCAGCAAGGCCACCAGTCTGACCTTCTACTCGGGTGTGAGGGTCGAGCTAATGATGAGTGGGAGCTTGTTCCCCACCCAGAGAAATGCATACTCCAAGTGAGGACGGAGGGGCTTTAGCTCTAGCTCTGGTGGCTCCTCCAAGGAGTTAGTGATGCGCGGTGAGGATGAGATCAGTTTGAACAGCCTATCGCCCTCCAGGAATGCGCCACTCTCCAGCACGGCCAACTGCTCCTCCAACTGTGGCTCCCGTGATGCCTGCTCACCTAGCAAAATACAGCGCTCAAGAGCATCGTCAGTACCCGCACTCGTTATGGCGAGTGCGGTCTCAAAATCAGCAAGCATATCACAGTAATCTAAGTCATCATACATATGGGAGTGTTTCCCATTCTCAGACATAGAAAAATTAGCATGTTCATCCCTAGCACGCAAGATCAGTTTACCACTATGCACATCAATAAGCGCCTTGGCGGTGGCGAGAAATGGTCTACCCAAAATCAAAGGCACATCCACATCCTCATTCAGATCCAAAATAACAAAATCAACAGGATATGTAAATGCGCCTACATTAACATGCAGATCCTCTTCAATACCCCTAGGATGCACAATAGAACGGTCAGCTAACTGAATGCTCATCCTAGTAGTTCTAGGTTTACCTAGGCCTAGCTTACCTAGGCCTAGCTTCTTAAACAATTTATAAGGCATGCCATTTATGCTAACGCCTAAACCTGCCAAGGACTTCCCTACATGCATGGTGCCAATAATAAGAGGGATAGGAAAACTCCCTGGGTCTTTGCGCTTCTCGGGCAACTTGTTCTGCAGGATGGCAGAACACTCCTCGCTCAGCATCATTGTCGAGAGATCCCCAAATTTCTTCTTGTTGGTGAGGAGATCCTTCATGAATTTGGCGTACTTGGACATCTTCGACAATGCCTCCACGATCGGCATGCTGATGTTGACATGCTTCAACATTGCCATGAACTCGGAAAGCTCAGTCTCCGGCTTGTATTTGTGTAGGCGAGTGGGGAGGGGAAGCTGGGTACATGCTCCTTAACCACTGGTTGTGGCTTGGGAGTAGGTGCTTCTTTCTCCATCCCCGCTTCTGCATCGTCAGCTGGAAGTGTTAAAGCAGGTAGTGGCTCTTCTTGCCTGGTCGGGGCAAGAGCATCAGATGTGGTCTTGCCACTCCTGGTAGTGATGGAATCCAGTTTCTGGTGAGGCTCGCGAGGATTTGGAATGGTGGTGGCAGGCAAAGTCCCCGGTGCTCTGTGTTATTTTGGCGAGCAATGCCACCAATCTGATTCTAGAGATCCTGCAGTATAGCACCCTGGTTTCTTTGGCCTGTCTCAAGAGAAGTTATGTTCTGGTCCATCCTGGCGAAATTCGCCTGACTGGTAGTCATGAATGCCTGCAAAATATTTTACAGCTCCGTCATCTGGGTATCTGAAGCTAGAGCTGCTGGAAGCTGGGCAAACTAGCATTGCGGCTGCTAGAATGGTTGCCCCTGTCTGGGCTGGTAAGGCTGCTATTGTGGAACAGGACCCTGCTTGGCCTGGAAGGGCTGCCTCTGCTTAAAACCACCTGCTGGTGCTGGAAAACCAGGTGGTTTAGTGGTGTTGCTATTATTCCAAGAGAAATTGGGATGCTGGCGCCACCCTTCATTATATGTACCACTATAAGGATCAAGGCGCCGAGCATTGGCGATGAAGTCTAACTACTCCTGTGGTGTAGAAGACTCTCGCATGGCCTGGCAGTCTTCCACCAGATGGTTCGAACTCTCACACCACTAACATTGAGCGACTGGAGGCCCGGCCAGTCCTCTGCCCGGAATAAGACTGTTCGGCTGCTTCAATATCTGGACCAACTCGGCCACCTCCCGCTCTAGCCAGGACCTAGCCTCCATGGCGTGCACTCCTCGGTTCTGGGAACTCCTGCTTCTGGTGCTCTGCCCCCAAGAGTGATCCCTGGCAGCCAGAGTGCTGATCATCTGATTCAGCTCGGGTGGAGTCTTGGTGAGAATATCCCCTCCTGGGCATAGAGACTCGATCACCCTTTGGCTTTCTGGGGCCAGAGCGTTGTAGAAATTCCCCACTGTGAATGCATCACTGAAGCCGTGATGGTGACACTGGCCAGAAGAATCCCGAGTACTGCTCCCAGGCATCACGTAGTGACTCATCTGGCTCCCGGAGGAAATGAGTGATCTCCCGCTGAATCTCCATGGTCTTCGAGGCCGGATAATACCTATGCACAAATTTGTCGGACAAGTCGTCCCATGATGTGATGGATAGTGGGGCTGGGTCTCTAACCACCTCTTCGCATGCCCCGCTAGAGAATGGGGGAAAAGGTGGAGACGGATCGCATCATTGGGCACACCATTCATCTTGAATCCATTTGTCAGCTGCAGGAACCGGAAAGGTGCACCATTGCCTCCTCATCCTTCAAGCCATGGAACTGGATAGAGAATGTAATCAGTTGAATCTAGCATGGCTTGATCTCAAAGTTGTTCACTTGAATGGGCAGATAGAGGATGACGGGGCGGATGTCGGCAACCCGTGGAGTGTAGTAGTACTCCATAGTAGGACCCGGCGGCGGTGGTTGATGCTGAGCCCCATCTGCCTGGGGGACTGGGTTGTTCCCCAGGATCTGATTCACTGGGGGAACCTGAAGAGGCATCCCGTGGGGCGGGTTTTGCGCATCGTCCATCTCGTACTACTTCTCAGGATCGCTGCTCAAGTGGCCGTCGATGCGCACTTCCTCCGTAGCCAGTCTCGCTCGTTGTTGTCTCCTTAGCTGGCGACAGGTGCGTCTAACTCCGGATCTAACGGTAGTAAACATCCCGACTGGCTACGGGTCATGCACTAACTGCACACAGCCAAGCAAGCAAACCCGTGAAGGCACAAGTGAGAAAAATGAAACAATCAATGCAGAAATGGAAATGCTAAAGTAACAGAAATCACGTTTCTTCAACAACCTAGTCGTCCCCGGCAATGGCGCCAAAAACTTGACACGCCTCTACCATCACACTAGAAAGTGGCCAAGCGTAGTATAGCGGGTTCAGTTCTAAATGTCAACCCGGGTCCTAGGTGTGATGACTATTCCGTGAAAGCCATGTTATCTAGCGGTTCAAGTGTAGTGAAAGTGCAGTTAAACTAGCAAGCAAAGCAGTGAAAGTTGTGTTCAAGTTGAGAGACGTCTCCCGGATATGGTTCCCCCTAGACTGTAGTTTAGCCAGGTTGTAATTTGCCAAGTCAAGTTCAATGATAGTTATACTGCGGGAGGTTCTTAAATAGTCTGCAGTCTCGACTAAAGGTCTCTAGACCCTATCAATCTGAGTCCCCAGCAGGCGACTAACCTCCACCGGAGTAAACAGATTGAGGCCCTAACGAACCAAACCTCCTCTACCGAAGTAAATCCGGTAAAAAATAGTGAATTGACTCCTCGACTAAAGTCGTCAATTCACTACCTTCAATCAAGGGTGCTCTATCAACCTAGGCAGATATTCTCTTTCTAGGTCAAAGCAAAAATAACAAAAATTTGATCAGGATTCATGCCATTCAAGAAATCAAACCTCAATTGAATATAATCATATCACTGAATTCGTATTTGGGTTCATACAATCAGACCTAACATACAAACCTAGGGTTCTTCATATCCAGGTGAATGAGAAAGTTACTCCATAGAGAGAAAAGGGAAATCTAGCTCAGATGCGGAAACCATACTGTGAAAGATGGGATTCTGCTTCTGGCAATCAATCAGCACTCCTCCAAGCTCAAACCGGGCTCCAATGGTGATGAAGATCGATCTAGGGTGCTTGAAGAATCAGGTTCGTCACCCTCTCTCTAGGTATCGGCTTTGTCTCTCTAAAACTCGGAACCTTTCAAAAGTTGGCCTTCTTTTCCTTAAGAACCAGCAGAACGTGATCCCCGGTCGTAATCCTCGGTCGGGTATTCCCAGTGTCCGGCCGGCGATTTTGAAACGCAGCGCAGCACAAAAGAGCTTAATACCCGATCGTGGTCCAGAATACACGATCGGGTATTTTTGCTCTCTTGCCGGACCCCTCCTGCTTCTCGGCATCCAAAAACTGTTTTCCCCGGCCTCTCTTAGCAATTAACCCGGTCGGGTATTTTAAATCCTGGTCGGGTATTTTGCTATTCCAGTGCCCTTCACTCCAATGTCCTCCTTTTTTACCCGAAACTCGTTTCTTCGCTTCATGTCAACGCCAAGTCCTGAAATATGACATAAACACACAACCTAGCATGAAATCGGCATAAAACACGAGAATTGACTCTCAAACAGCTCAAGAATAGAGGTATAAACATGTGTAATTATTGGTCTATCAGCGGGCCTCCTTTTCCCCCTGCCACTCCGTCTGCTGGTCTCGTATTGCCGCCTCCCCACCCGCCGCCCCTCCTCCGTTCCCATCCAATGCAGACGCGGGCCCAGCGGGGCATCTTCAAGCCCAATAGTCGTTTATTTCTCACTCAGCTATCCTATGCGCCTCCGTCGCTCGAGCCTGTCACGGTGAGTGAGGCGAAGAAATACAAAGAGTGGGATGCGACCCTAACAGCTGAAATTTTAGCTTTGTTGGCTAATGACACATTGAAGCTTATTCCACGGCTTCCGCATTATAATGTTCTTGGTAATCGGTGGGTTTTTCAGGTCAAGCATTATTCCGATGGATTATTGAGCGTTTCAAAACGCGCTTGGTTGCTAAAGGTTTTCATCAACGCCCTGGTCTTGATTTCACTTATACATTCAGTCCGGTTGTTAAACCTGTCACTGTTCGTACTGTTTTTACTCTGGCTCTCACTCATGGCTGGTCCATTGCTCAGTTTGATGTGAATAATGCCTTTCTTCAAGGCCCCATGGAAGAGGAGGTCTTCAAGGTTCGTTGACACTCCTATGGCGCCTCCACCACTCTCACTCTTGATGATGACACTCCTCCGGCCGATGACACTCGGTTTCGACATGCGGTTGGTGCACTTAGTACCTTGTCTACACTGGTCCTAACATTGCTTTCTCTGTCAACAAGCTCTCACAGTATATGCATGCTCCCACCGCTCATCACTGGCAATGTGTCAAACGCCTCCTCCGCTATATCTCTGGTACACTCACCTTTGGTCTCTCCATTCGGCGATCCACTACTCCCTTGACTTTGACAGCTTTTGTCGATTCGGATTGGGCAGGCAATCACGATGACCGCTCCTCCACTACCAGTTATCTTATCTATCTTGGGTCTACTCTTATCTCATGGTGGTCTGAGAAACAACGTACTATTGCTCTTTCAGCACTGAGGCTGAATATCGTGCCATTGCTCATACTGTCACTGATCTAGAGTGGGTCCGGAATCTGCTTCAGGAGCTCCGGGTGATATGATCCCTATTGGCAAGCTCTACACGTTTAAATTACTTGACGAAGAAGCTATCGAAGTTGGAAAGAAGAAGGGCAGAATTTGGCTAAGTCAAAATCCGTGTTCAGGGTACATACTTTGGAGGCATGGTTCTCCCAATTGGCTTAGTGGAAATTCAATTTTAAGGGTTTGTTTTGCAGATAAAGTTACCATCTTTCCAATGGTATGCTTTATGGATCCAGAAGATGTCATTAAGGTTGTTTTCCAAGTCCTCAAAGTTGCTACCTCAAAACTGGAAAACTGCCAGAAAATGGTTAAGTCTGGAAACTGTTTTGTGAAGCCTACTTTGGAGCTTGATTCGAGGAGTATGGATCTGATTCAAGACCAAAGGCTTCCACAACATGAAACTAGGTATGTTTATGTACAAAGGGAAGGAATTGGATGAAGGATTGGAGTTCGGGAAGGCCTCGAACGAAAGGCGCGAAGTTAGTACGAAGGCTGCTTTTGGACTGTTGCTGGCAGCATACTTGCGCTTCAAGAAAGGAAGTTTAAACCCGAGTTTTGTACTGTTTTTAGAGTTTGTTTTTAACATAATTGTTTCCTAGTTACATTAGGTTTGTATTAGGTTTTATTGGCTATAAATAGCCTTCTATTTTCGTTGTAAAAAGAAGACTTTGAAGAATTGAATTGAAACCTTTGGGTTTTTGCAAGTTTGCGTACTTGTGTGAGCTTTGGTGGATTCCAAGCTCGTTGAGCTCTTGTATCGATCAAGAACGCGTTGATCGTGGCCGGGCATCTATCCTTATATCAATCGAGCCTTTCCCAAGGTGTGGAATTGCACGTTCGAAAGAGGGCTTCCCAAACTTGCAATTCTGGAAAATTAGGTTAATTTTCTTCATTGAGCAAATTGGGGCTTTCGATTCCAGGCATTCCCAGCTCAATTCACTGCTTCCATCAGCTTCGCCACATCTCCAATCGTCATTCTGAACTGGTTCCTCGGCTCGATTCACCCTCTTCGTCGACAAAAATACGATTTCGTCTTTCCCGCCGTCGGCCGATTTTAAATTCTGGAAACCTAGAATTTCCGATTTCAATTTGGGCGTTTCTGATTCAAGCTTCTTCGAGATGAATTGGTCGCTTAGAAACGTTCCTAGGACCTCCCTTGATGTCTCTGAAGTGCTGGGTTGGCTCGAATCGAGTTGGGGAACCTTGCGCAATAAGGGGTCTTGGTCGAACTTCTTCGTCACAAACAGAGGAGATTTTGACAAAGTCAAATTGGCAATTTCAGGTATGTTCGTTCCCGTTGAAGGTACCGGTGACGTCCCTGTAATCGTAGAGATTGTGTTGGCACCCTCGTCGAGTTCCAAATTGTCGTCATCTGCTCCGGCCACGAGATGGTCATCGCCACTACTTTGCTTCACGAACAGAGCCGATTTCAAGAGGATTGAATCTTCAATTCCAGGTACATTCGACTCAATTGGGTGGACTTCTGACGTTTCTGGGGTCTTGGGAATCACGTCGATATCATCGGCGAGTTTCGACTCTTCGTCGGTGATGCTACCCACGAGAGCCCTCTGCGGACTCTGTTCCGTCAGCGCAAGACAGTCTGACGTCGTCGGCGTCAACGGATCGACTTGAGCGGATTCAGGTATCTCCGAAGCACCTGATTCGTTGTTCGAAATTCCTCCGCCGTCGAGGAATACACCTGTGCTCGCCCCATTGATCGATTCGTCCTTTACAACATCGAACTTGTCTGCAGAATGCAGACTCTGTTTTTCCGGCGAAGAGCAGAGGCAGCCAGCTCCGACCTGTGTCTTGACTAGTTCCCTTCTCAGCAACGAATTCCTTGAAGTCAAGGCCTCCTGAAACACTTCTTGAAGACGTCGCAGCACCTTCAAATCATCCAAAGCCTCTCCTGCAGCCAACGGTTTCAAAATAAACGCCTTGTTGTGAAGCTTCAATCGGAATTGCTTGCATCTTCTACTAACCCGCTGGACCTGTCGATCATGGAACCAAGGTTGTCCCAATACAATATCACTAGGAAGATTATAAACAACATCACACAGTACATGATCTTCGTATTTTCCAATTGTAAACTTCACGGCCACCTGGGTAACCACGATGCTTGAATACTTCTCGTATGGCAATTGAAGAGAATATGGGGCTGGATGTAGCTGTAATGGCAGCCCCAATTCGCTAACGATCCTGGTGGAAATTATATTGGTCTCCCTGCCTCCATTAACAAGTAATAAGCACAGCTTCTCCATGATTAAACAACGAGTAAAGACCATGGTTTGTGCTAACTCCTCCGCCATTGCTTGTTCTGCAAATCCCATCTTGTTTGAACCCTTGCTTCCTCTGTTTTACGTCTGAATTTTGCACGAGAACACAGCCCTTTCAATTCTTCCTTGCCACTGATTTGAACGGGGCTCTGATACCACTTGATACAACCCTGGGGGTTGGATTTTTACCAAAGTACGCAGCAACACAATCAATCCAAGGATTGGTTTGATTAAAACGAATTTCGAACCAATAACAAGGATGTTCTTGGGTGTTTGGATAAAACGGAATCAAACGTGCAATTCCACACCTGGGGAAAGGCTCGATTGATATAAGGATAGATGCCCGGCCACGATCAACGCGTTCTTGATCGATACAAGAGCTCAACGAGCTTGGAATCCACCAAAGCTCACACAAGTACGCAAACTTGCAAAAACCCAAAGGTTTCAATTCAATTCTTCAAAGTCTTCTTTTTACAACGAAAATAGAAGGCTATTTATAGGCAATAAAACCTAATACAAACCTAATGTAACTAGGAAACAATTATGGTAAAAACAAACTCTAAAAACAGTACAAAACTCGGGTTTAAACTTCCTTTCTTGAAGCGCAAGTAAGCTGCCAGCAACAGTCCAAAAGCAGCCTTCGTACTAACTTCGCGCCTTTCGTTCGAGGCCTTCCCGAACTCCAATCCTTCATCCAATTCCTTCCCTTTGTACATAAACATACCTAGTTTCATGTTGTGGAAGACTTTGGTCTTGAATCAGATCCATACTCCTCGAATCAAGCTCCAAAGTAAGCTTCACAAAACAGTTTCCAGACTTAACCATTTTCTGGCAGTTTTCCAGTTTTGAGGTAGCAACTTTGAGGACTTGGAAAACAACCTTAATGACATCTTCTGGATCCATAAAGCATACCATTGGAAAGATGGTAACTTTATCTGCAAAACAAACCCTTAAAATTGAATTTCCACTAAGCCAATTGGGAGAACCATGCCTCCAAAGTATGTACCCTGAACACGGATTTTGACTTAGCCAAATTCTGCCCTTCTTCTTTCCAACTTCGATAGCTTCTTCGTCAAGTAATTTAAACGTGTAGAGCTTGCCAATAGGGATCATATCACCGGGTCCCCTTGGCTTCACCGCCCACGCTTTATTTCGAGAACCTTGGTGCCACCTATTTTAGCTCCAACCTGGTCTTTCATTCCCGGATGTAACATTTGGACTTGGATTATCACTTCGCCCGTTAGCTGGTGCAAGCGGGTCGTCTACGTGTTTCGTACATTCCCACTGCTCATCAGCTTATCGACGCTCTCACAAAGCCGCTATCAGCCTCTCGTTTTCTCCTTCTTCGATCCAAGATTGGCGTCGTTGATACCTCCTCCATATTGCGGGGGCGTATTAAGGAAAATAGAAAATAAATGTATTTTATTTATTCATTAAGAGGGAAAAGAAGAAAAGAGAGAGGCCACCAAAAATATAATAAATGTTGAACATGCTCTTAGAAGTGTTGCTTAGCATGCAAGCTATTGGAACACTTACATGTTGTTTACCTCTACACTCTTGTGCTTAAAATTGAATAGTAAATGTAGCAAGAAAGTATGGGTGACATGGTTTGGTGATGGTTATGGTTTGGAATAGTGGTAAGTGCGGTTTTTGGCCGATGCTAGTGGCTGTTGTTTGTAGGGAAGGTTCTTGTCGAAACCATAGAACCTTGTGTCTTAGGTTGAAGATGTGGAACCTCATGTTTTGTTTTCCACAAAATCTTTCCCCATGTCCTAGACCCTAGCCAGTCATTTGAACTTGTGTCTAAGACCTCCGGACAAGCTAACAATGATACCCATCTTGTGAGATCTAACCTTTAGAGGCTATCGTCATTGTAAAGGAACGTTAGAATTGAGAGAGAATATGCACATCTTTTGCATCAAATGATCCTGACCCCACTAGTCGAGAGTGAGCGATTATTCATCATGTTTTGTTCATTTCTTTTACCCCGGTGAGAACCTAGGTTGCTCGAGCGTTCGTTCCTATGATGTGATCTTCATGCATGAGTAAATGTGATTGGTGAGTCGTCGAGGCATGTTGTGTGTTGGTTGATGAATAATGTGAGAACTCTTCTTTTGCACAGTCTTAATACAGTTGAATGTTGTTTGTGGTGGTTGCCATGATTACTCTGTTTTTGTCCTTAGGTCGGTGTCAAATAACCATTGTGATTCATTCGTTTTGTGCCCTATGACATGCCTCAAAAATTTTGTTGAAAAAAAGAAGTTGCAAGCTTACCTTGTTTTGTACTTGGTTTGCTTGGGGACAAGCAAACGTCTAAGTGTGGGGGAGTGATTCGGGCCCAAATGTACACATTTTACCCCTCATTTCTTATTTGTTTAGCTTAGTATTTCATCGTCCCTCGACATATTTCACGCTAGGTTGTGCTTGTTTAGATACATTTCAGGTCCTAGCACGTGTGGAAGGGTCGAGGTCAAATTTTGGGATAATTGGAGGACAAAAAGCGCAAAAACCAAAGAAAAGTCCAAAGTGTGAAGTGCAGGCGACTAGGAATCAGTCGCCGTTCACGGTCTCCTAAGACCATGAACTGGAGCCACAAATCATGAACATCGAGCAGTCCATCGAGGTTTCGGAGGTTACTGACGCCAAGGGAGTTCACGGACGCTAAGATCGTGAACTAGGGCCAATGACATTGAACAAAAGAAGCGAAGAGGTGCATTTTGGAGACGACACTGAGTTCACGGATGTGTTAGGTGTTCACGGCGTGAACTGGCCAACGCGTCCGTGAACTAGTCACTTTCGGGCAAATATGAAGACAACAACGGGGAGAGAGAAGGGGGGGCTGGTTTGTGGAGAGTAATTCAATTCCCTCTCTAGGGTTTGCCAAAAAACACCAAAGGGGAGTTCTAGTGAGAGAGAGAGAGAGTGGTAGAGTGATCTTGGAGCATCATTGGAGGCTTGGGTGGATCTTGAAGACAAGGATTCAAGCCGAGAAGAAGAAGAAGAAGATCTTGAGCTCAAATTTGTAATCCCTCTCTTCTCTCTCTAGAAACTCACTCTTTTCTCTTGGGTGTTGTAGATCCCTAACTAATACTTTGTAATTACTTGTTTAGATTGAATGATTTTGTATGGGTTTGCATCAATTTGAGTATTAGAGGTATTTTCATGGTGATTGTGCTTAGTTGTGCTTTCCAAATCTTGTGTGTTTGCCTAACCTAGATTAGAGGAAAACCACACCTTTTTAGGTAGGCTTGACAAGCTTGGTTTTCCTGGGCACATTGTGCCTACTATCTAGATTAGAGATGAGCATCCCCCTTGACTCAAGTTTGCATCTAGGTTGGTCATGATTAAGCCGCTCAAACTCCGGTTTGAGGGAGAGACCTAGGCAACTCCTAGAGACTGAATCCATCATGTGACAAAATGGATCACTAGTTGCTGCTCCTAGCGGTTCCCCTAGACATCGTGAGTGGATCGATCCCATGACAAGTTGATCGCTAGTGAATTGATTCCGTGGCATATCGATCACTATCTGCTCACCCTCGCGGTTCACAACCACATACACCACATGACTCCATTCAATCCAACGAGTCATGGTAGCTAGTTAGGGGGAAGCAACTCCTGGGTGAAGCTCCCTTAGTTAGAATTTTCCTTTATTTACTTTTATTTGCTTGTTTAGTTCCATTGGTTCAAAACCCAAAAGTTGCTTGCTAGATAACAACCTAAGCGATTGAAGTAGGGGAACATGGATCAGCCCGGGTTGATAATTAAAACTTACTTGCCCTATGCTGCACCCCTCTAGAGTTTATGAAACAACCTGATCCTTTTTGAAAACCAAATCATAACTCAAACCACAAAGCATTTACTCCGGAGCAACCAAACCACTTTTTCAAATAAACTAAACCGACAATGTTTAAGAATTTCAAACAAAAATCCTGAACACTTGAGCAAATGACAATCCCAATACTTAAAATGAATGAACTCAGAATCTCCAGTTTACACTCCAGTTTACACTACACTCAAATTGATCGCTAGTGAATTGATTCCATGGCATATCGATCACTAGCTGCTCACCCTCGCGGTTCACAACCACATACACCACATGACTCCATTCAATCCAACGAGTCATGGTAGCTAGTTAGGGGGAAGCAACTCCTGGGTGAAGCTACCTTAGTTAGAATTTTCCTTTATTTACTTTTCTTTGCTTGTTTAGTTTGTAGTTCCATTAGTTCTAAACCCAAAAGTTGCTTGCTAGATAACAACCTAAGCGATTGAAGTAGGGGAACATGGATCGGCCCGGGTTGATAATTAAAACTTACTTGCCCTATGCTGCACCCCTCTAGAGTTTATGAAACGATCCGATCCTTTTTGAAAACCAAATCATAACTCAAACCACAAAGCGGTTACTCCAGAGCAACCAAACCACTTTTTCAAATAAACTAAACCGACAATGTTTAAGAATTTCAAACAAAAAGCCTGAACACTTGAGCAAATGACAATCCCAATACTTAAAATGAATGAACTCAGAATCTCCAGTTTACACTCCTAACCATGTAACAAAGGAATTAAACTATTCTAGCTCTGACTCTTCACGAGTTCCTTGACTTCTCCTCAATGCTGGTGCAGCTACTCGCCTCTCCTTGCCTCTTCTCGAAATCTGCCTCTGCTAACCCTTCCTCGACCTGGTGAGTGAGAAGGGGTCAGTCTTGTCCTTACTTCTTAAGGTCTTTTCCCTAGGCAAACTCCTTACTAAACACATTATTAGGGGATTTCCTTCCTTAAACGAAAGTCATTCTCGCTTTCCTCCGTTATACTTTGTTATCAAATAGTCTATAAGAGATCTCTACTCCTATCTTATCCTTAGAATTTCCTTACTTATACTCTTAATCCATAGACACCAATAAGGACCACCGCTTTACGTCTCGTCGTCCGGTGTCCCTACCCTAGTATGCCAACCGCGTTACGTCTCGCCATCCGGTTGCATACCCAAACTCGGCAATGGCATTGTGTTACGTCTCGCCGTCCAGTCCATGCCCGTCAACTACTGCATTACGTCTCGTCGTCCAGTAGTGACCCAACCGCCCAGGGGTTCATCTTACCATCAACAAACTATTACAATCATACATCCATACATTCATACATAGCACAACGCGTGCCTCCATCCTTACAGGCGATGAGATACCTCACACACATATCGTGCATTACTCAACAGTTAACTAAATAATAACTTGAATGAAAAGCATAAACTAAAAGACCTCGACTGAGATATTACCCCCTTTACACTCACCTTGAAAAGATGACTCCTCAATTCCTTCCTCGAAGAAACCCCTCCTTAGTCGGCTTATCTTGGGGAAACCTATTAATAAGAAAACATCTCCTTAGTCGACCTTTCTCGATTTCGAAATCACTTTTGAAACACTAGAACACCCTCTCCTCAAAATCTAGCCCTCGAGACTCGCTCCTAAGATCCATTAACCCACTTTAAAAATTTCCTAGAAATAATTCCTTCAAAACCGACAACTTTTTATAATTATTATTGTCTTGGAGGAATTTTTCACCTAACTTATACCTTCTTAAAAATTCGAATAATAATTTTCCTACGTCCATCATGAGTATATGTATCCTGGAAAATGATCAGACCCTTAAAAACTCCTAGGAAATATTTTTATATAATTAAAACAAATATTCAAACAATTTTTAAAAATAGAAATACATCTTCAAAAATAACCAAATTAAATTAAAGACATCTCCTAGACCTTCCTCAATTTATAAAATTACTAAATTCAGGAACAAACATTCACAGAAACTCGAAACAATTTAAAACATCTAAAATAAGTTTCTGCAAATTCCCAGCAGCTTTAGTGACCACCCAAAATCTGTAAAGATGCTAAAAACCCAAAATTGCACCCTCACGATAAATCCCCAAATTAATCGACCTAACTCAAAGGGATCGAGTTCCCTTGCCTCTAGAACGTGCCTAGTACTAGGTTGGATGACCCGAGACACTGATCTCTTTGTCGATTAATGATCGAACCCTCTAACGTCATCGCAAACGCTATAGTACAAAAATATGAGTTTCGGATTAGATTATCGATGAATCGAGTTTGGAATCACGAAAGGGTTCGTGATACCTATCTAGAAACATGAAAGGATGGAATCGGGATATAGGAAGGCTGCGGGGTTCCTCCTTCTTTTTCGCTTCTCACAGGCGATGGGAAGCAGGGTGGGCGGCGGTTTTATTTGCTGGGGAGATTGGCAGGGGGGTGGGGGTTAATTGTTGTTGGCACTTGGCAGGATGGATGGGAATTAATTGTTCCTGGGGTTTTCGTGGGGAGAAGGGAAGCTGGGGCCGCTTGGCTTTTGGCGCTTTTATACAATTTTCTTTTACTAATAATAGTAATAGAATAATAATAGCAATAGAATAATAATAGTTATTATTATTATTATTATTATTATTATTTCTAATCCGTGGTTGCAATTCTTAGGGCCTAATCGTCAATCCCACCAAACATTTATTATGGTCGAACTCAATCCCAAATGTCGGAGTGTTACAGTTAGAGATGGCAATTGGATCGAATTCGTAGATTCGTGGATTAGATTGGTGGATCCATGGATCAAATGGATTGGATCCAATGGATTGGTGGATTGATCCATGAATCCAAATGACATCCAAGGTTTGGACCAAAATGTAAAATTTGAAAAGTTTTGGTACTAAAATGTCCTAATGAAAAATTTTAGGTACCAAAATGTAATTTTCCAATGATATTTTTTGTATAAAAATATAAATTTTATGTACCAAAATGTAAAATATAAAAAATATAGGTACCAAATCATAATTTGTCATTTGGATTCATGGATTGATCCATGAATCCACCAATCCTATTGGATTTGAATTAAATGGATTAGATTTAAATGGATTGGATTAGGTGGATAATTTGGTGAAATGGATTGGATTGGATTAATAGATTTGGATCCTAATTTCCACTTCTAGTTACAGTTATAAACTTGGGCTCTGGAGAGGATTTCTATTGTGGTGTTTTGTGTGAGTCAACGACACCATGGCGTTCATCGACGAAGCCATCGACATCAGCCTCTTCTTCCCAATCATCTACCTCACCATCATGTCCCTCGGTGGCATAATCACACCACCAACCCACTTAACCCCCCGCTCAAAATAGCCAAACAAATGGCGGATTCCTGAGCCTCCCTTGCCTTCGCCATGCCGCAGTTAGTCCCCAAATTTGCGGAATCGGATTCTAATCTCCCAATCGTACTCATCAACAAATTTGGTAAAGGTCCTATTCGTCTCTGCAACTTCAAAACCGTCTCAAAATTGAGCGAGATGGTGTCGTGACACTAAATGAATATGAGAATGGTATGTCTCGATGTTCCATATCTATGGCCTGGCGGTTAGTTCCGTCGTCTTGTCGAAATTCGAAATGGACGAGATGCTGTCGATGATGAAAATGATGATATGCTGACCGTCACGTAGGAAGCCAACTCAACTTTATCATAGTTTGTCAACATTACTAACAGAAAAGTTAACGGGAGTTAATGTGGCTAATTATTAGTAATTTAATAGGTTTGAATAATGAAAAGAATGTGTAAAATGCTTGGCTAATTATTAGTATTTACCAAAAAAAGGAAGCATATGCTATGTTCTTTCGTCTTTTCTTCTTTGTTCTTTTTTGTTTCAAATATATAAATTTTGTAAATGCTCTAATTAACGACTCAAATTTCTTAGATCGCCTTCTCATTTATATTCTTATTGGTCAGCGAGTACAAATAGTCAATGTAGTCAAAATCATGATTTAAAACTTAAAAACTTACGATTTTACTCTTCTAGGTCAAAATACTTCTAGCAAAATTTCTGTTTTTATAACTTATGTAGTTAAATACTCGCTTTAAAACTTACAATTACGGTTTTAGATTACCAAAATGTTTTTACGTAGAAACTCGATTTTGACTATATTGCATATAGCTATAGAGATTTCAAACATATATGTAATTTTCTTGTTGTTTATGGTGTTATGTTATGAGTTATATTTTCCTAATCTTTCCATACTACAGATTATAGTGCTATATACCGCGAAACCCAAGCAGCGAGCCATATCTAGTACAGGAATTTAGAGAGATTTGGAAGAGGAAGAAGAAAAGAGAAGGTTAAAATGAAACTACTTTGGTCTGGGGTAATGATTTCTTGTTAATCCTACGTATTGAAAAAATTACATTTATATAGATTTCAACCCTTATGACTTAAAGCTATAATTGACTAATCTAGCCCTAATATAATAATTTGTTTCAAAATAAATTATCATTTCTTATAGTAATCTTAATACTTGCACTACAAGAAAAGAGTAATTTACTGACATTTATATAGTGACATTCATGTTGGCCATCGGTAAATCTGTGGACTGGACGGAAGATTTTTGCCGTCCACTCACCTGTCGGGAAGTATGTGAGGCAGTGTGGGTTTATGTGCTGTGGTAAGACTCAAGAGCCTCACATGTGTGGTCGTCGCAAAACAGTTTAAAAAATTTCTGGAAAACTAACTTGAAGACGGTTGTCTTGAAAATTGCGACGGTCAATGTCGTCGTTAAACTTTGTCGACGGTCGATCAAAACCGTCGCTATAAAATTTAAGGACAGCGAAGTCAGCGAAATTTGTGTGTCCGTCAGTAAATATATAAAAACCTGTATAATCATCGCTAAAACACTGTTTCCTTGTAGTGTTGTACGATAAAGCATACTTGAGTGATAAGAATCGTGTCACCTATGATAAGCAGGATGTGCAAGATTATGTGGAAATAGGTTATGCAAGTAACCTTTTGCCAGTTTGTTTACGTCCTTACTAAACGTATATTTATGTGTATTTGGAATACGAAAATTCTATATATGGTTGATTGTGTGCACCATATAAAAAAGTATGATAATGTGGGCTTGGTACTCCTATAACACAAAAAGTAGGGCCATATTTCCACCCAGTAGAAGAACTCGAGATCATTTTGAAATGCGCATACAAAAATCATTTTGAAAAAAAATGCAAAATACACTTGTATAGCCAATAGTTTTGCATTTTTGCAAATAATAATTAATTTTGGAGAAATATCATTTATAGCCACTTTCGTCCAATTCTTTAAAGATGTCAGCGAATAGACTAACTGGACAAACAGAAAGACTGAGTTGGCGAATTCTCTAGTGACAATTCCACGCTGGATTAATTTTTTTTAAAAAAGAAGGTGAAAAGTCTCCACCTAATGCAAAATCCCTTTGTTCGAGTGGAGTGTTTCTTCAATCTCGTTCGGCGGTCAACATCCCTCTGATCTTGTCCCAAGTCCCGACGATGGGGTTCCGACATCCCTCCAAAAGTCCATCAAACCTTCGCCCAAAATGAATTAGGGGTGGACAGCAGAAACAGGTATTTGGGTATACCCAAACCCTCTCTTTTTCGAGGGTTACGGGTACCCAAATACCAGTTATATTTGTTGCAGGATAGGATTTGGAATTAATAATCTCAACTTCGAGTACCCGCGGATTACCCGCTAATACCCGTTTGGGTAGTTTGGGTACCCGTACTACCCATTTAAATTATTAAATTTCATTTAGATTTATGCATTTAGCTCAAATCTAAAACCCAACCCAAGCCCAGTCATCCGGCCCATTTCCTATACCTGACCAGTGACCAGGCCCTCTCTCTCACCTCTCCCTCGCTCGGCTCGGCCCTTGGTGACTCGTCTCCAGTCTAGTGTCCCTCACAGCCTCACTCGATTTGGCGACTTACAGCCCGGCCTTAATTGGAGTGAGGAGGACGTTGTTGATGGATAGTTGTATGCCTGTATCTCTCCATTTCCATTCATTTATACATTTGCAACTAGGCAAGATAATGCTGCTGCATGTTTTTGCCTTCATTATTTCTTCTGCTGGGTGTATTTTGTAAAGTGTGTCTTCATTATTTCTACTGTTGATGTCTTACTATTTTGTTTTAGGTGATTTTGTAAATGTTTCCATTATTGAACGGGTATAAACGAGTCGTTTGGGTACCCGTTATTTGTCCCATACGGATTTAAGGGTATCCCCATTCGATTTGGGATATGAGATGAACTTTGGTCTCTAAATGGGATTGGGTACCCATTTCAAACGGTACGGGTACCCAATCCCGTCCCGTTTACCACCCCTAGAATGAATCCTATGATTCAATTTAGAATCGATTTGGTTTGCATGTGGGGGTGGGGTGAAGGCGCCAGGAACAACAATGAGGACGACCTTCTCCGAGCGCCGCTAATCATCAGTATCTATGAATCTTCTCCTGCCGCCGACATCCGCATTTCCACTGGCAGCTGAAGGTCAGATTTCGCCCAGCTCAGATCTCGATTCCTAGGTGAAGAAGACAATAATTCCCCTCTCCCCTGCATAGTTCACGCCTCCACTGGACCGCTCCTACCCTGTATCATGTTTTACCCGTCGATCAAAACAAAGGCAGTGAGCAGCACAACTGGTGAAGGTGATATGTTGCTAGGTAATTGGAAGGGGTGGTGGTGGTGGGATGAGATTCGTCCGAGTGTGTAGCCAAGCACAGCCAGATGACGACCCAGTTTCGTGCCCCAATTGTGAGAGCAGGTTTATGGAGGAGATTGAGTATCCTCTGCAGATGACTCCGATGGAGACGCGCCCTCACCGTCGGAGCTTCCCGACGGCTTTGTATTTTGCCTCATTCCCCGCTTCTCCCTCTATCGTCATCGGGATCTGTAGCTGTTATTTTCTCATCGCTCACATCCTCCCTTGCATCCAAACCCAGATGCGAAGATGGATAAAGCGAGAGAGGCGCATTGAGATAAGAGTAGCAGCGGGGGTAGAGAGTTTTGGATAATTGTCCTTCAAGATCCGGAGGCCTGTGGGTGACGATTGAGTTGAAGTAACGGCGGCGACGGGTTGTTGTAGGGGAGAGAGGAAGGAAAGGAGGAAGATGAAGGAAAGGGGAAATGAGAGAAAGACTCGTCCAAATTTCTTTCTAAGTTAAAATATAGGGACCTCCTACAGTACCTTGTGTTTTTTGTAAGTTAGGTAACTTATTTTTTTCTTGCACAAATCTGGGCCATTAAAATTAAAAATAGAATATTACAGCCATTGATGAGAATTTAAAAAAAAAACACGCTGATGGGGAAACCGGCCGTACCGGTTACGGCTGGCCGGCGAAAAACTCGCCGCCGAAAATCTTGCCGACTGATGAATGCTACCGTAGCCAATTAGGAGTCGGTGAATTTTCTTCTATCCTAAAATTAGGTTTTCCAATCCACTATTGATTAATCCGCCGGGGTCCCTCGTCTGCCGCCGCACCCACAGCCTCCCCCTTATACGACGACACCTGGCACCCCACAAGACTGATCGGAACCGTCGATGCAGACAGGGAAACGACCTCTGCCGGATCATCACCGGCGCCTCGGAAGCCAAGATCGTATCGACGGTACGGTACCAGAAATCGCATACTTCTCCAGAACCATCTTCTCCGATTCCAGTTCTGATCTTCGATCTCAATCAAGTCTCCGATCTCAATCCCCCAGTTTTTCGTCCTCCTTCAATTGCTTTTTGAATCGACGTTCGCCTCACACTTCTTATCGCTGCGGCAGGGGAACCCGTGGCGACTGTCCAACAGTTCGGTGACTGAGGACGGCGGAGGGGGGTTAGCGGCGCCCTGTGGAGACCTGCTGTAGGTGTCGATTGAGACCAACTGGACTTCAAATGCCGGATTCTCCACCGCTGGCGGATATGGCTTTGAAGTGCAACCCATTGCATACCCTCTAGCAACGTACGTATGTGTATTAATTGATAGCTCCACCAAATCCTTTTGACTGTTGTATCTTTTTCTTGCTTTTGGATGGCCCTTTTTGGGTGCAGTAATACCCGTGAAGCTTATGATTTTGCTTATGGTCTTGTATACTTAGGGAGCAGTTTGGTTATACTCTTGTAAGTTCATCCTTTGATTTATATGAAAGTAAACATTAGAAAACAAATACAGCAAGCATGTCAGATGAATGAAGAGAGCTTTACTGGTCCAGTGTACCGTGGAGTGTTTTGTTCTTTCTACATTGAGCTTTAAACTATTTTTTAATTGATATTAGTTTCTACTCAATACACCTTACAAATGAGTAAGATGGATGAAGGTGTTTCTTTACAGGTTGATGGTGAAAAGCAAACAAGAAAGAAAAGGGTATTAAGCTTACGAATTTGTTAATTATTTGTTGAGTTTATGTACAGAACCAGCATATTGTGTTTCTAATTTTATATATGTTGCATTTGTCATGGTTGAAGTTGTAATCAATTTAAATTTATGGTGTTAAGGAGAAGCAAGAAGATGGTTCTACACAATTAATTGAAGAAACCGACAAGGATAAGATCGAGACTATGGATGCTTCAACAGAAAGGTATTTACCTTTGTTTCTACGCATTGAAATATGCTCTATACATTTGTCTATATAATAACAATTTACTTTTTTATAATGCAAAGAATGTAGGTATATTTGAGCCGTCGTTGTGGCGTACAATAATTTTGTGGACTCATAGAAAGTTTATCTGATGATAAAAAGAACGTCATTCAAGATATGAGGTTTAGAGGGCTCTTGCATCTGAAGAAGCAAAAATCGAAGATGCAGCTTTATGAGGACCTTATGATGAGTTTTAATGTGACTACTAGTCAACTAAGTGTGCATGGTAATCGTCTGACCCTAAGTGTTAATGATATGTCACCATATTGGGTTTACATGCTGGGGGCATGAATGTGGAAACCCAACTTGGCGAGGATGATGGAGTGAGGGTAAAGTTTAATTTGATTTGACACTGGAATATCGGGACAATAAGGAAAGCGATTATTGGTTTATGCCCTGGTCAGTTGCCGTGAGTCTCTATACACTTGAAATTAAATATGTTTTCAATTATTTTTAGTTGTGACAGGATGGGTTGCCCAAACTGATGAATTTGTAATTCAAAATCGATTAGGCCACACAATGTTGGATGGTGGGCCACGTTGAGCCCCAAGCCCCAAACCGGGCACATCGTCCCTGAACGCCGACTTACTAACCGATCAATGAGACTCTCGTAACTTTCAGTCGATGGTAGAAAATCATATTTCAATTAGTAGCAACAAAGTTAAATAGAAAAAGGGTGTCATACTTTATCCCATATAAAATTTCCACCAAAAATATACATTTCATAATATTGAAAATAGATCGAATATAGTGTTTGATATTGTTCATAAATTTATGCCTTGCTTAAATCATACTAAATATTAAAGATCACCAATTAATCGGATTAAGAAACAACAGAGAAATTGAATAGATTCATTGCAGTGGTTTACTTGTAATCTGACTAACTAAAAAGTCGATTAACTAGTGACACATAACCAATCACTCAAATTCAAATCCGACCAACTCGCTCGTTTAAAAGAAACACACTCGGATAGCTCAATCCCACACATGAAGTTCAAATATGTATTTTTGATCAACCCATTAGCTTGTTCTACTATCACCATTATCAAGAATCAAGATGGAAGCGATCAACATAAACATTCAATAGTTAAACTCACACCATAATAAACCAAGTAGTTTCAAATGATAATGATAATTAGATTAACAATTGTGAAAACTAAACAATATTTGTCCATTCTCTCATCTAAATGCATAAGTTCATTTAGACAAAGTTTAATAGAAAAAGGTATTATACTATCAATTAGTCCATCTAAAATTTATAGTATGTAACAGGGGGCGAGTCACTATTTGTTCACTGGAGGGACTTTCTAAATAAATCAACTAAAAATAAAAAATTAGTGACGAAATGCTAATTGATCAATTTTACTTCAAACTATAATTAAAACTAAGAATCGATCAAACAGATGGAAGTTAATTGATTAAATTAGCTAATAGCTCCTTTGTGTTTTGATATGTTTCTTAAAACTCTGATTATATATAATCTAGCTGAATAGTGAATATCATCAATATAGCAAAACACACTGTAAACTGGCCATAAATCTTATAAAAAAACACACTGTAAACTGGCAATATGAATGAAACTAGTAAAAACTGCTTCAGATGGGTTTTGAACCATGCCCTATTAATAATCATACAGTAACTCATCCGCTAGCCTAAATAAGTAGATTGATACTATATTGCACGCATTATTTTATAGTACTAGTTAATTTATACGCAATTTCAGAAGCCTCAATAATGTAAAGCAATGTTAATATTTATTACGTAAAAGAAGTCTCAATTACGTAAGGATTCCGTAATAACATGTTACAACTGTTACGTAAATTACACATCCATTACGTAAGGCTTCCGTAATGACAGTTGTTTCTTACGTAACAGTTAACTCAGAAGCGTTACGTAAGACTTATGTAATACCTTCACACTTTATGTAACGCAAGTTTAGTATTCATTACGTAAAAAAAGTCTCAATTACGTAAGGCTTCCGTAATGACATTTTACAACTGTTACGTAAAATACACATACATTACGTAAGGCTTCCGTAGTGACAGTTGTTTCTTACGTAACAGTTAAATCAGACGCGTTACGGAAGGCTTCCGTAATATCTTCACACTTTACGTAACGCAAGGTTAAGATTCATTACGTAAAAGAAGCTTCAATTACGTAAGGCTTCCGTAATGACACATCTGTTACGTAAAATACACATCCATTACGTAAGGCTTCCGTAACGACAGTTGTTTTTTACGTAACAGTTAAATCAGTGTCGTTGCGTAAGGCTTCCGTAATACCTTCACACTTTACGTAACGCAAGGTTAATATTCATTGCGTAAAAGAAGCCCCAATTACGTAAGGCTTCCGTAATACCATCACACTTTACGCAACACAAGGTCAATATTCATTACGTAAAAGAAGCCTCAATTACGTAAGGCTTCCGTAATGACAGTTATCTCTTACGTAACAGTTAAATTAGAAGCATTACGTAAGACTTCCGTATTGACTTATTACTTTACGTAACGCGAGATAAATATTCATTACCTGAAAGAACCCTCCATTACGTAAGGCTTCCGTAATGAGACTTTACAACTGTTACGGAAGATGCACATACGTTACGTAATCGTTACGTAACAACTATTGTGTTTTACGTAATGCAACCTGTGAAACCTGCTATAGCAGGTAAAATAAATCAAGTTACCTTACTTCAAGGCATTGTAGGAATTCCCTAAAATATAACGTGTCATCCACCTATTATTGGAGGGTGAGTTGTCGATGATGTGTTCCGTGAGTTGGCAGCCAAGTAAACATAGCGTTAAAATTACTAATGTTATCATTAACGCCATTAAATTTTGTAACGGAAATGACTATATTTGTCATGAAACTTTTAAAAATCTCACTATATCTGGTATTTCTCCTAAAGTGACTATTATTGTCACAAACGTAAAAGTATAAAAGTTATAGTTATGAAAGTGTATTTTTTCTAAATAAATATAAACAGAAAATATTTAGAACTTTACATACAATCAAGCTACTAATACAAATATATACACACATAAAGAACTCCAAACCTTTTATGGAAAAACTATAAACAGAGCATACTTAGAACTTTACATACAATCAAGATACTGATGTATACACACATAATAACTTTTCCTTAACGTAGACAGAAATCCATCAGGCGACCACTAGTTGGGGGTTGCTAGCACAGCCTGAGACTGGCGTTCATAGCGAAACCCATTAGCTTTCGAATCATCAGCCGACCAAGCAAAAATCCCCTGCAGCTTCCCCTGTTTCTTCAGCCTATCGCACGCCTTAAAGAACCCATCTGCAGGGGACAACCCGCCGCTCCCATCACTAATGAAACTCACCAACACCTTCCCGCCGTCGTAATTCGAACTCTGCTCATCATAATACTTCAGAAACTGGTCCACACTGGTCCCCTGATCGTACGCATAGAACTGGAAGTTGACATAATCGATCACATTCCCGTACTTGTTCCACAGAGCCTGGTAATGTCTCTGCACCTCGGGGTCGTCAAAGGGAGCAATCGAGGCAAAGGAGATGACCCCGTTGTTCTTCAGAGTGATAATTAGCCGGCCGATGCACTCGGCGAACGTGTCAGGGTCGGATTTGAAGTGCTCGTAGTCGATGTCGATGCCGTCCAGGTTGTACTTCCGGATGACGGCGGTGAGCGAGGTGACGGCGTTGGAGACCCAGGAGTCGACGGAAGACGGCGTGAAGTAGCAGTTGCCGTTGGAGACGCTGTCGCCGCCGAGGCTGAGGGCGACCTTGATTTTGGGGTTTTGGGATTTGATGGAGGAGATTTGGGAAGCGCCGAGGTTGTCGGTGTCCCAGAAGACGTTGAATTGGCCGTTGGTGGGGGATGGGGAGCCGGAAGTGTCGTAGTCGATGGCGAAGGCGAGAAGGAAGTGGAAGTCGACTTGTGGGTTGATTGGGACGTCGGAGAACTTGACGTTGTTGAACTCCGCGCCTATGTATTCCCGGAAAAGATCGGCGGTGGCGGTGGGAGCAGCAGCGTGGTTGGGCAGAGCTTGAAGGATGGCTAGCAGGAACAGAGCTTGCAATATCATCATTGGCTTCGCCATTTTCTTTCTACGCTTATGTGTGATTTAGTGTGTACTGGTGAAGTGTAATGGATTGAATTGATGTGAAATGGAGGTTGGATGTCACCCTATATTTATATGTTCCAGCTAGGAAGAGATTTGGAGCTTTGATCTCTCGTGTAATGATTGTACATAGATGAGGATGAGTTGTTTGCCGTGAAGGTGAGTGTACGTTCTGCTATGTTCAAAGGGTTGGAATCTTGATTTGTTGTTGTTTAGATGTTTTGGGTGGAACGTTGAAATTTCAATGTAAAACATTTTGTTCATATGTCGTGAAAACATGTTTTGAACACTAAACTATTTTGTTATAACTCACATCTAAATAGCCAAGATTATAATCTCAAAATTTGGGTCTCCCACAAAGATATTTGCTCTTTCTACTTTCGCTCTTAGTTAAACCATTGGAATTTATGATAAAAAGAATTATTTGAATTTAAACTAAAATACAATTGAGCAGTTCCTTTGCCACTGCTACTTAAAAAATTAGCAAAACGCTATGATTCGTTTTTGTATATGTTAACTATTTTTGAGTAGTGATTCATACTAATATTCAACAACCACTGCTACTTAAAAATTAGTAAAACGCTACTTGTCAAATTCAAAATAGCTACGTACACCTATAAAAACACTACTATAAATCACCAAAAGCGCTAATAAGTTAAATCATCATGATTGTATATTTTTTGTAGTAGTAATTTTTCCATGAAAAGATGTTCCATGAAAAAGACGAAATAAATATTTTAAAATATAATTTATTTATTACATTTAATTTGTCAAAATACCAAATATACCCCTTATTAGTTTCCACCATCAGATTTAATTAAATATAATGAACGGTGATTAGAATGGTTAGTACGATGCTAACCCTTTATAGAATTAGCACTCTAACTCGTCCCGGTCAAGTCTATGTATCACCTAGCGATTAGACTAAGTCGTCGGATGGATATGGGGCATAGTGAGGCAAGCTTGGTGGTGGCTATGTGACTATGTGAGGGGCATAATCAGGTACGTTATCGTATTTTTTGAGCTTTTTTGGATACTTTAGTCTAGTGCATCTTTTCCTTATATGCTCGGGGGTGCGACTCTTTGGGAGAATTTGGGCTCTAATTGGTGTAGATCAACCTCCTACATCTATTTTTATATTTTCTTTAAACAACTAATATAGGGTAATTCTTCCCCGACTAAGATGATGCAGGTTTTAGCTTTGTCGTGACCCATATGGAAGTCGAGTAATTGGTCATTTTTTTTAGCATAAGCAAGTATGGGTCCTATTAGAGTAGTCAAAGAGTAAAAGAAATACCACATTGGTGGGAGAAGGAAAGTGCAAGTTGTTTTTAAGTTTGCTTTCCACTTTAGTTATTGGATAAAGTGGTTAGTGGGTTTTTGGAAAAAGTGTGGGGTATTTAATTTGACATATTAAATGGCACTACGCACTTTGCACGTTTGCGTGACGCGTTCGGATTTGAATATTTGGCTAATTAATTATCGGAATTATTTTAATTAATTAATCCGGATAATTATTTGATTTTGACTTTTGTGAAACGACGTAACCCTTCGGAAGGGAACTGTCGTTTTCACTATAAAAAGTCTTCTGCAGCCGAACTTTTCGTCCAACATTCATCTTCTTCTACTCGTTTTTTCCTTCTCCAAAAACACAAATACGGAAGTCACGAAAGGTGCTGCTTTCTGACTTTGATTGGAGGGACTCCTGGGGGTGGTTTGCCTAAATCCTACCAGCAACTAAGTAGTGGGAGCAAATAAACACTCTAAGGAGAGTGATCAAAATCACGCCTTCAATCCGTTTTCTCCATACTGTTTCCCTGACAGGTACTAGGTGTGATCAGAGTCAAGGGAACCGCTAGGGATTTTGACTACAAGGAAGACTGATTAGGGTTGTGCCGAGAAACAAGAAGGAGAAGAATTTTAGATTTTCTTCTTCTTGCTTTTCCAAGCCAGATATAAGGACCAGAAGCTATGGACCAAAAACTTGACTTGGCCCAACCAACACAAGGCCTAAATAAAATGGAACAGTTCGCAAAACAATGGCCTTTGGCCTGCACTTTAAACTCTAACCAGGAACTCGGAACTAATACTGATTCTCCAAGCAGCTGAGGTAGATTGCTGCAAGTCAAAGTGCATAGCAACAGAATTGAGAATGAGCAGAGGGAAAGAATTGAACACAGAACACATAATGTTTTTTAACGTGGTTCTACCCAAGTGCAATGGTATACATCCACGTCCCAGAATACAGTCTGGGAGACCCTTTTATTGATAAGATTAAAGACTCAGAACAAGGCTAAAGAACAAGTAATCTAAGAACCAAAACAACACAAGAAGATGATAAAAACCAGATCCAACTGATCTGAACGCACAGACCACTAGAGAACCTCTACCCCTCTAATGAAACCCTCTTGCAGAGCTGACTCGCTACGACACAACACCTAACAATGGCCAAGTGTAACCAATGGAAGGGACTGTAGTATAGTGGCTCAAGTGATAAATATCGAATCCACGGGTCTCTAGAGTTACTATTACTCAGCTTCAGTTTATTATTTAGCAAACCAGATTAAGATGAAAGAACTAAAACTACTCTAGCAAACTACAGTTAAAGTTAATCTAATTACAGGTTGGGAACTCACTTAGGTATGATTCCCCCTAGCCACTAGCCAGACTAACGATTGATGATTTCTAACTTGTTTCACTTTCATTCACAAGGCGGAGAATCCTTGACTATTAGAGTCTCGACTAAAGGAACAAGGCCCTCTTGAGTCAATTGCCTAGAGGGACGTATCCTTCTCTAGAACAACTGATCAAGGCATTCTGAACTAGACTCCCTCTATCGAAAGAGGTTCTCAATCGATACAAAGCAGTGAATCAATCCTCGACTAAAGCAATCAATCCACTATTATCAATCTATGGTGCTCTATTGACCTAATCAGGTATTCCCTCTCATAGGATCAAAGCAGAATCAATAATCTCGACTAGAGCAGAATTGAATCATAAAAACATGCATAGATTGAATATGAACTCAAAATTATCAAGTCAGAGTACTCATACAATCATCCAATCAAACAAACATAGCTAGGGTTCATCAAAACCTAAGTGAAGGGAAGTTACTCCATAGAGAAGAGAGAGACTGCAGTAAGAATCTTCAGATGATCAGTCTTCAAGTTCGGGCTTGTTCCTCGAGCTTCCAAGGCAAAGAAATCCTCCAATTCCACTCTTAGAATGCCCTCAGATCGCCCTTTCTCTCTTTGGTTCGTCCCTTGGGTGTTTGGGATCCAAAACCCAGCTCTCCTCCTCCTTTGGCTCGAATTTGGGCTAAAAAACCCGATTCTGGGCAAAACACGGTCGAGGGCACGGCCGTGCTTTGGTTTTGCCCGCCCGTGCTTTGCCCCGTGTTAAAAACACGCCCGTGCGCGTCGGCCAAAACACGGTCGTGCCTAAATATGGGCACGGCCGTGTTTTGATTTAGGCGCGCCCGTGTTTTTACTGCCGAACCTGTTCCCCTATATTCAATGATTCATTTCTCCCTCGTTCGGACTCCGAATCAGTCGGCGTTTGATCCCAGACGCTCGTAGTCTTGTCCTCTTTATTTTAATGACAAGCTTGCATGATTCTTTGTCCATAAAGTGAGGTAGAAATCCATTCTTCTTCAGGTCATGCCCGAGTTTCTTCTCCCTAATCGCCAATTGATCTCTGATTGACTTGAAACTTGCGCCTATGCTTCACTTTATGTGCTAGGACCTGAAATGTGACAAAGGAACACAACCTAGCGTAAAATAGGCCAAAGACGCGATAATTAAAGCTCAAACGATCAAGAAACAAAGGGGAAAACATGTGCAAATATCGAGTTATCAAGAGCCAAGCCCTATTACCACTCAGTTCTCTCTTCCCGCAAAAGTGCCCTGTCAAAATCAAGCAAGGGAGATATATAAAGCCAGCTACTAGCCGTTGAGCCAAATCCTGACACCTTCAAGGAATTAGCCAAATCAACCCTTGATTAAGCAGTTTCCCTTTTTGGAAAAGAGCTACAACGGTCTGGAGAAGACAAATCTGACTTTTAAATAGTCAACAATCTCTCCCTAAGTCAGATATTGTCGATTGCCTGAACCTGCAAAAAGAAACAACTGCCAATAACCGAACAAAAAGAAACTGCTGGTACCAAGATAATAACCAACACAGCCACAAAAACTACTAAGAGCAAGCATCCAAAGAACAGATCTCTCCCTGAGATCAAACACAAAAAGTTCAAGACACTCTCAACACAGAAGAATCAGCAAACCATTCAAACTTATTCAGAACGCTCAGCTCACGACACAAGAGAACTTCTAGACACTAGAACCTTCACTGGAAGAGGGCTTGTCCAGATCCTCCGATTCATTTCCAGGCACTGATTCATGATCCGGTCCATAGAGTTCCAAAAGAGCGGCGGCGAAAGGTTCAACAAAAGCAGGGATAGGAACAGTACCACCAAGGTCAGAGTCATCTGAGTCAGAACTATCCGAAGATTCAGAATCACTGATCCAAATCAGGTTCACCTCTCCCTCAATCGCAATATCCAAATTAGCCAAAATAAGCTCAACAGTAAGCCAGTGGGCGGGAGATTCGAACCGAAAGGAATTCAGATTAATGGGAAGAGCCAGCACCAAATGAGTGATCAAGGTTCCAAAAGAAGTTGAGTATGATCAATGAATGGAACTAGTGCCCCAAAAAGAAGTTGAGAGAAGTCTAAAGGCACCTCAGCAACAGCATGAGATAGAATCCAAAGATCCAGCGGAGTCACTTGATCAAGCTGAGTAGAGTGAGGAAGAAACACTCTGGAGAGGCAGTAGTGAAAAACTCTCAGAGACGGATTAAGTGCAGCAGAGGGAATAGTGAGATCTTCATCAGGATGGTGACCAGTTAAATGAATAGCCTCTTCCACAATGTTGAAGTTGAACAGATGCAGCTCGGACTCATGAGCTAGGTTCTCTCCAATGGCAGGTATGTCAAGCAATCTCCCGAGATCTTCGACATGCAAGGTAATCAAGTGTTCGTGCACGAGACTCAGTAGAGTTCGAGATTGGAGCCCAAAGTAACGAAGATTTGAGTAGAAACTACACACAGCTTCAGGACAAATGAGGGCTGGATGATTTTCTAGAAGGAACCCCCACCCAAGATTGAGAACCCAGTGACGAACAGCCATCCCATGATTGTCTAACCCAGAAAATGGTATATGAATGTAAGGAGAAATAGGGCGAAGAGCAAAGGACTGGGAATGACGGTGGTAGTTTAAGTATGTGGGCTCATGGAAAAAGTTGCCAGAGAAAGTGAGAGCAAAAGAGTAAGCAATGATGAAGGGAAAGAAGATCGAGACTCACAGAGAACACTCAAACGCAACACGCTAAGACGAAGACTAACCCTACGACAGACAGCCCTTAAGTAGGCAAACAGAAATAAGGAAACTGAACTCAAACAAGGAAAAGCAGTAAGTACAAAAGGAACAAAAAGGAAACAACAAGCAAAAAAAAAAAAAAAGGAAGGAAAAGACAATCAATCAAGAATGGATTGAGCAGATCACAATCCAATCTCATAGCATTGGAAAGTAAAACGATCTATAGGAAGAGACTTGGTAAACTAATCAGCAAGTTGAAAATCAGTGCTAATATATTGGAGATTAATAGATCCAGTCTGCACTAGTTCACGAATGAAGTGATATTTAATGTCGATATGCTTGGTGCGAGAATGATGAACTGGATTTTTAGAGATGCAAATCGCACTGGTATTGTCACAGAATAGAGGAACTGAATCTACTTTAATTCCATAGTCAGCAAGTTGATTTTGAGCCACAAAAGTTGAGTACATGAGCTACCAGCAGCTATGTATTCAGCTTCAGCTGTGGACAAAGCAACAACACCCTGTTTCTTACAGGACCAAGAAACAAGAGAAGTACCAACGAATTGACAACTCCCTAAAGTACTGCGCCTATTAGTAAGACTACCAGCATAGTCAGAGTCACTGTATCCTAAGAGATCAAAGCTATTTTGTTTGGGATACCATAAACCAACATCTATAGTACCTTTAAGATACCTAAAAATATGCTTCACAGCACTAAGATGACTTTCCTTTGGACTGCTTTGGAACCTAGCACACATACAGACACTGAAATGTCAGGTCTGCTGGCAGTGAGGTATAGCAGGGAACCAATCATTCCTCTAAATTTAGACTCATTGACTGGGATCCCAGCCTCGTCTTTGTCGAGCTTAGTATTAGCAGCCAAAGGAGAAGGAGCAGAATTTAAAGAAACCATGCCAAACTTAAACAACATGGCAGACACATACTTAGATTGAGATATGAAAGTACCACTTTCTGTCTGCTTAACTTGCAGACCAAGAAAATACTGCAACTCTCCCATAATGCTCATCTCGAACACTTTTTCATAGAGTTACAAAAGGAATCACACATATTTTGGTTTGTTGACCCAAAAATAATATCATCAACATAGATTTGGACAAGTAACAGATCATTAGACTCTTGCTTGGTAAACAGAGTCTTATCAACAGATCCTTGTTTGAATCCTTGTTCATGTAGGAAGGCAGTCAAACGTTCATACCAGGCACGTGGTGCCTGTTTTAGGCCATATAAAGCCTTTCGAAGTTTGAACACATGATCAGGAAACTCACTGTTGATAAGCCCAGGGGGCTGAGAAACATAGACTTCTTCATGAATATCCCCGTTTAAAAACGCACTCTTGACATCCATTTGAAACAAGGGGAAGTTTTTAAAACAAGCATAAGCACATAACAGTCTGATTGACTCCAAACGTGCCTTGGGGGCAAACGTTTCATCATAGTCAATACCTTCCTCTTGACTGTATCCTTGTGCAACTAAACGAGCCTTATTTCTAGTAATTTTCCCTTCTTCATCAGTTTTATTCCTGAATATCCATTTAGTTCCTATAATGGTTTGATTTAAAGGACGAGGAACCAAATCCCACACGTGAAGATACTCAAACTGAGTAAGTTCTTCTTGCATAGCAAGTAACCATTCCTCATCTTTTAAAGCTTCCTTATAGGATTTAGGTTCAAACTGAGACACAAAAGCGTATTGACCAGGAATATACTTACCTCGGGTTCGAAGCTATCATTTATATCACCTATGACTTGCTCAATAGGATGCCTCTTCTGTATATGTGGAGGTGTTGTTGTCTGAGTTGAGGTGGGTTCTGAGGGTCTTTAGTAGAGACTTCAGTTCTTGGCTCAGAACCACCTTCAGGAGCATTGCTGTCAGCTTCTTCCTCTTCTTCCTCGAGTTTTCTTTCTTCAAAACTTCGAGTAAGCTCAATCATATCATATTTTAAGAGGTCCTGCTCAGAGTTCTCATTATAACCATTAGCATCATTAAAGATTACATGCACTGATTCCTCCACTTTCTTAGATCGCTTATTATACACACGATAAGCTTGTCCTTTAATAGAATACCCAAGAAAGATGCATTTATCATATTTAGCATCAAATTTTCCAAGATAATCCTTAGTGTTAAGAACAAAACAGGGGCATCCAAAAGGATGAAAGTATGACAAATTAGGGGTTCTGTTTTTCATCAATTCATAAGGAGTTTTTTTAAACCTTTTCGAATCAGAACCCTATTGATAACATAGCAAGAAGTGCTAACTGCCTCTGCCCAAAAAAAATTAGGTAGATTGTATTCAAGAAGTATAGTCCGAGCACATTCTATGATGGTTCTGTTTTTTCTTTCAACCACTCCATTCTGTTGAGGAGTTCTAGGGGCTGAAAAGATATGAGTTATCCCTGATTCATTGCAAAGAATCTCAAACTCATAAGAAACAAACTCTCCTCCATTATCACTCTTGATAGTTCTAATTTGACCACTATAGAGCTTGACAAAGGTATTGAATTTTCCTAGAGCTTCATCCTTATGAGATAAGAAATAAACCCACGAGAAACGAGAGTAATCATCAAGAACCAGAACATAATTTTTTCCCCCTAGACTTGTTACATTGCAAGGTCCAAATAGATCCATGTGGATCAATTCAAAAGTGCATTTAGTAGTGATATCAGGCTTGACTTTAAATGATTTCTTCCTGTGTTTACCAGCAATGCAGTTTTCACAAAAGAAGTCATTTTTATCTTTCAGAGCAGGTATACCACGAACACAATTGGATTTAGCAAGTTCAACAAGTTTGGGAAGACTAATATGACCCATCTTTCTGTGCCAGAGCAGCTCTTGCTGACAGGAAACAAAAAAGCATGTTTCACTGAAGGCATTTAAGTCATTTAGGTCAATGACATACATGTTGTTTATCCTTTTTCCTACAAATAAGATTTTCTTATCTTTTATTCTTTAAACTATGCAATGATCTGCCTTGAAGGCAACTTGATTCCCATTGCTACACAGTTGACTGATAGATAGGAGATTGTGCTTTAATCCATCAACTAGCAAAGACATCACGAAAGGAAGGTAAAGGCTGTTGTCCTATTATCCCACACCCAATAATGTTCCCATGACCATTATCACCAAACAAAACTTTACCACCATTCATAGGTTTTAAGGACGTGAAAAGAGATCTCTTACCAGACATGTGGTGTGAGCAACCACTATCAAGATACCATTTTTTCTCATCTTGATCTGATTGCTTTGAATGAAGAGCTGTTTCTTCATATGTCTCGGATATTTCAGTGGCCATGAATGCTTCTTCGTCTGATTTGGAGACTTCAGGTTCTGAGTCGTAGTCATTCCATGAAGCTTTCATCGCCCTTTCTTTTGCCTTAAGAGTTTGGGGACAATGTGCCCTTTTGTGTCCAAGTTTTCCACATTTATAGCACGACTGAGCTTCCTTTTCCTGTTGACCTGCCTCAGAATTTCTGGTCTGCTGTTGCAGCAGCCTATCTTAACAACCAGATTTGTTACGTTCATAAAAAATAGGACTCGACTCATCAGAGTATCTCTTTTGTTCATTCTTATACTTTAACATGCGATGAAGCTTCTTGCTAACCAAGGCAAATTCTTTGTCAAAGTCACTTTCACTATCGGAGTCATAATTCACAACCTTGGATTTAAAAGCTAGATTCTTTTTTCGTTTCTCATCTTCTTGCCCAACTTGTTTAATCACATGTTCATAACTAAGTAAAGAACCTATGAGCTCATTAATAGGCAAGATAGACAAATTCTTAGCTTCCTCAATAGCAGTACGCTTTGGAAGCCATTCTTTAGGTAATGATCTAAGAATTTTTCTATTAAGATCCTTAACCTAAAAACTTCTCCCTAGACCTTTCAATTTGTTAATAAGCACAGTAAACCGAGAGTACATTTCATGTATTCCTTCACCATCTATCATGTTAAAATTTTCATAATCATGCATCAAAAGATCAATTCGATATTTTTTGATGTTAGAAGTACCTTCATATGTGCTTTCCAAAGCGATCCAGATTTCTCTCGCAGTTTCACAGTTCTCGACTTGATCTGCTTCATCCGGATTCATCGCTGACTGAAGCACGTGCATTGCTCTCTGATTTAACTGAGCACTCTTCTTCTGAGCCACTGACCAGATTTCCTGCTCATCGATGTTCATCGGAATATGCCCGTTTTGAACAATTAACCATAGCTCCTCATCCACTCCCCACATGAACTGTTTTATCCGCTTTTTCCATGCGGTGTAATTTGAACCAATGAAGATGGGGGGACGATTTAGAGTAGCTTGCCCAAATGACCCCGACGCCATTGAACCGAATACCTTGGTAGCAGTGAGCTTCGTCAAACCAGGCTCTAATACCACTTGTGATCAGAGTCAAGGGCACCGCTAGGGATTTTGACTACAAGGAAGACTGATTAGGGCTGTGCCGAGAAACAAGAAGGAGAAGAATTTTAAATTTTCTTCTTCTTGCTTTTCCAAGCCAGATATAAGGAGCAGAAGCAATGGGCCAAAAACTTGACTTGGCCCAACCAACACAAGGCCTAAATAAAATGGAACAGTTCGCAAAACAATGGCCTTTGGCCTGCACTTTAAACTCTAACCAGGAACTCGGAACTAATACTGATTCTCCGAGCAGCTGAGGTAGATTGCTGCAAGTCAAAGTGCAGAGCAACATAATTGAGAATGAGCAGAGGGAAAAAATTGAACACAGAACGTTTTTTAACATGGTTCTACCCAAGTGCAATTGTATACATCCACGTCCCAGAATACAGTCTGGGAGACCCTTTTATTTATAAGATTAAAGACTCAGAACAAGGCTAAAGAACAAGTAATCTAAGAACCAAAACAACACAAGAAGATGGTAAAAACCAGATTCAACTGATCTGAACGCACAGACCACTAGAGAACCTCTACCCCTCTAATGAAACCCTCTTACAGAGCCAAGCCCTATACCACTCAGTTCTCTTTTCCCGCAAAAGTGCCCTGTCAAAATCAAGCAAGGGAGATATATAAAGCCAGCAACTGGCCGTTGAGCCAAATCCTGAAAGCTTCAAGGAATTAGCTAAATCAACCCTTGATTAAGCAGTTTCCCTTTTTGGAGAAGAGCTACAACGGTCTGGAGAAGACAAGGCTTGTTCCCCCAACTTTTAAATAGTCTAACACTAGGCTTGTTCCCCCAATTTTTTTCAGGTTCATGAGTGGTTAGCTTCTCCTGCACCAAATCATGTTGGTGGGAAGTTTTTCGTTGCTTGGGTGGCTGGCAGCTTGGTGCCCAAGAGTGTGACGCAAAGTTGTGTGTATTTGAGGTTTGGTTTTTGTAATTGGGCTCCTTTCGCAGTCGGTCTTGAACATTGTAAGCATTTGTCTCTCAAATATTGCTATCTTGAATATTCTGACAAACATTCTATGAGGAGAGAGAGAGAAAAAATAATACTACAAAATCACTTAGTAATCTTGTAAATTACTAAATACTATTTGAGAAACCATAGAAGAAAAAGACACTAACCAAAATCAACTTAAACACCAATAACCACCATCCCAAACTCTCCATTTAGGCCATTATTAAGACATTAACTTGAACAAGGCGTCAGTGTGAAAATAGTTTGTTGTCGACCAACGATAAGGGACAATAATACGATGCTATAGAGTAGATGGTGAGTCCCGTACGACATTCCCTCCCGGAATTTGTCGCCTGCCGGACCGACATTATATTCCACCGCCGGATGCCTAGCTTGTTGCGTTTCTTCTAAAATTAAATTACACCAAACGTCTATCCAGCCCCGAGTTGGTAACGATGAAACCCATATGCAATAAATGCCCTCAACTCTCAACCTTCCTCCCCCAATCCGGCCTCCACAAATTCACCATCCCCTTATAAAATGGGTCCTCCAAAAACAGAGATTTAGTCTTAGAGAAAAGGGCTATAATGATGGCGGTCGCAGCAGCTGTAATCCTGGCGCTAGCGATGTGGGCAGAGTGCGGCGGAGTCAGAGCCGCTACCCTGGAAGTCAGCAACCAGAGGATCTTGCCAGAGAACTACATCTACGTCTGGTGCGTCGATGGATTGAAGCGAGAAAACGCCCAACGCGTTCCACCGAAGAAGGCGGTCCAGATCCAGATTGCTACCGGCGGCGGCAGGAAAGACGGCAAGCAGCTGCCGTATATTTGCACGGGGACGTACACCAAGTTCTACGGGATGGGTGCGGCGCCGTATTACATCTACGATTCTCGGCGTAGCGGCGGCGACATCGGCAGCTGCCGGGTGATGGCGAATGAGACCAGCTTTTATCGCTGGGACGGGGAGAAGCGGGCTTGGGATATAATCCCGCCCTCGCCGTGGCTTCCTTGATCGATGTTGATCCATGGATCCGATCTCGTTGAACTTTATTGGGCTTCTTTCGTCGAAATGTTTTTTTTTTTTTTGTTGGGTTTCAGGCCCGAGGGGGTAATGCTGGGATGGGCCAGCTCGATCTGTATGGATAGGCTATTAATGGTTTGCCTTTTGTGTATCCGTGTGGCGTTTTGGGCCAGTACTTCGGTGCTGTAGTGCTGTGTATAGAAATATAATAACATGGGTTGTTTGCAAATTTGCCATCAAGTTTTGAGGCTTTTGTGCGTATTTTTACTTTCGAAATCTGGGATTTGAAAACAATTTATGGGTTCAGAAACTGATGGTACATATGAACCTGATAAATCAAAATTATAGGTGGTCTATCTACTCATACAATAGGATTGTTTCAATTTGTATTACAAGTGGTCATAAGATATGCTGCAATATTGGTTATTCTTCGACCATACTTAATAGAATTAACGGTGCCATAGTCAGCGGCGGATCCAGAACACAGAAGTGCACTGGGCCTGGGCCGCATTTTATTAGAAAATTAGAATAGTAAAAAAATATCATGATTATAATTTTTTTACAATGTAAATTGTACACGACAGTATTTTAATTTAGCGAATGCATTAATAATGGAGTCCACATCCATACCAATAGTATACACTGTTTCAAATAAAA